>OY728157.1:344984931-347384931 GCA_963277665.1 Viscum album | reverse complement strand
CATTTATATAATCACTGTTCAATGAAGATCATGTAGAACGAGTCACATCAAATCGTTGAGATGGTAGGCCTTACGAACACACGAGCGATGATATCGTTCCCATAACTATTGAATGGTATAGGAATGGAAGATGGAATGTCTCAGAATTAGTATCATGTTATAATAATCATATATAGTTATTCTTTACACCATTATACCTATCCAAGTATGGTGGTGGTGGAAAACAGATTATAACACGATGTGGAGACGGTATTCCATACGTACACACGCGTGGTGATTTCATTTTTCGTAGGATGGATAGAAGGTGAAATAGGGTTGATTCATATTTATAATAACATATCATATTTTGAGTGATACTGATGTTATTAATTTATAATGAAACAACTAAATAAGAGGAATTAGAACAAGGAAGAAACTTGAAAGAATCGGTAGAAGAGATTACCTCTTCCTCAACGTGCCTCCTTTAAACTTCCACTTAAGGGACTAGAGTTGGTTTTCTGAGAAGACCCAAACATCTAAAATGTTTCTAGGGATGTTTAGAGGAGAAATGGGCATGGTCTGGCCGAGCGTGAAGGCTCAATTTTTGTAAAGAGGAGAGGTAGGAGGTTCCCTTTTATAATAGAGGAGAGGTTCACCTTTGGAAAGTGTGAAAATATTATTTTATTATAAACATATCATCACATTGAAAAGGTCCAAAAATCATTAAATATTAAGATAAGATGACTCATTGTTTAAATAAAAAAATCCAATCATAATTGGACATTTTTTGTATAATATTTTAATCATTATAATCTTATTTGTTTAAATCATTTATTAATGAGGTAAATACTGCATCATTATTGTGTCATAAATAATTTAATTTATCTGATTTCTAAAAATTATAAAAAAATACCATCATGTAGAAAATATTTTTAGCATTGAAATTAATATTTATAGTCCAAAAGATAATTTATATAACCCCTTATAAAAATTAATTACTAAAAAATTATTGTTAATGTCAATTTTGTCTTTACATTAAATTAATTAATCCAAATTGTCATTATCACTACCAAGTGGCTCAATGTGGTCCCAAAATCGTCCCAAGGATGCCCATGGTCGGCCACTACTCATACAATAAGATTAGGATAAGTGTTAAGGTTATTTTGAAGTATTATAATAATCTTTTAACCCTGAATTACCCTATTTACCTTTAACAGCAGTAAATAAAAGTCAAAATTTACTATTCAAAAAAATTATTCTCATCTTATTGAACCAAATTTTACATCTTGATAACACCAATGTATATCGGATTTTTTAAATTCAATTAACAAAGGTGGTAAAATTTTATTTAAATGAAAGAGTCAGCTTTTTAACTACCACTAAGTTGTTTAACTATTCATCAAAAATTGATGTTTTTTAATAAAATACCAAAAATTATATTGAAACTATATTAGATATACCAAAATAAAAAATGAGGTCTATTTTTACAAATTCAAAACATAGAAGTGGCATTAATTAATTTTAAAATTAATTCTCCTTATCAAATCGAAAAGCATGTTTTTAAGAAACAATAACTATTAAAAGATCAACACTTGTTTATGTCCAATCTCAGAGTGAAATTAATTCCATTGACAAACATTGGATTAAATGGTAAAAATATATTCTAATTATACTTTAAAACCAATTAAAAAAATAATCTATCTATATAAATTATTGGAATGAAATTTTTTTTAATTAAAATATAGTGTGTTTTTACAATTCATTAAAATATGAATGTTACCAGAATAATATGAAAAATTTATCCAAATTATAATTTTATATCCTGATTCCAAGAAAGAAGTTTATTTTGTCAAATTTAACTTATAAACATGTCAAAAACTAGATTTAATGAGGGTGCGCCATCAAAAGGTGGCAAAACTGCATTTTTTTAAAAAGACTTATTTTACCCAAAAAATTATTTTTTTCTCATAAAATGTTCTAGAAAATGTGTAAGATGAATAATAATGTTATAAAATTAAAAATTTAGTTGATACTATTCATAACAACTAGTTAATAATTATATTATAACCATATAGCATTGTTTAGTGAAACCCGGTATTGCATTGAACACACGCTATCGAGGAAGGTCGTGATTCTGTGTAATGAAAGCCAAGTCAGGGTTGCGTGTAGTGCAAGACTCCTTTGTGTTTGTATATAACAAAATCCAACTGTATTTCATTTGTACATTTAATATATATATATATATACACTCAATGTTTCGTTGAATAACTACTATCAAACAAACTTGAAATTATGTGTTACATGTTCCAAGATTAGTGTTGTGTATACTGCAAGCTAATATGATGTTGTGTATAGTGAATGATAATCTTGGTGTAGCGTATAACAGAAGATATGAAAGAAATTAAAAAGAATATATCTTGTAAAATATCGGTGTGTTACATTCTACACCCCTTAAAATGAATTTCTCCCTAGAAATTTGTCGGGGATATAAATGGTTTAATACAAGAGAATTTCATTCATAGAAACCCACATCGTAAAATGGAATACCAAAACATACTTTTAAAAATGATGGTTAGAAACAAAATGGATACCCAAAGTAACATATCACTTGGGTTCCCATATAGGATATCATAGGTAAAAATATGGATATGGAAGAGAAATCTATCTTTCATGTTCTTATGGAGAGTGGTAGAGAACATGGCTATAAAAAATCCAACAATCACAAAGCCATAAATTTGTGATAATCTAAGGTACCATCTGATTCACTAGATATGAGGGCACTAGGACAACATTTTTGGGTTTCAAGATCATTTCCCTAATGTTAAATAATTTAAATTCGAAGAAATACTTACTTTATATTGGTACAATCTCACCTTTTTTATGCCTTGAACAATTTCCAATTCATTTCTATAAGAAATGAAGTTGAATTTGTCTTCCGTGATGTGCTAGCGTATCATGCAATAGAATGATAGT
The DNA here is from genome assembly GCA_963277665.1 of Viscum album. Taxonomy (NCBI): domain Eukaryota; kingdom Viridiplantae; phylum Streptophyta; class Magnoliopsida; order Santalales; family Viscaceae; genus Viscum; species Viscum album. The sequence goes on along the minus strand of OY728157.1, from coordinate 347,381,979 downwards.
TCATTCCATCGGTCTCAAACATAATGATAGAAATAATTATATACATAAGTCCATCTATAGTAATATTAATCATATATGGTTCCAAAAATGGACTTATACTTCATCTATCATACCGCTTAATAAAATTAAACTAGTTTCTACTAACGAAGGACTTCCAGTTGGCCAGTGGTAGGAGAAAAAGGTCTGTCGCACTTCGGTTGTGGGTTCGATTCCCAGAGCTTTGTCCGACGCGACGGGTTGTCACCCGTTCTGCAGGTTTTGTATTTTTCTAAAAGGTCACTATTATAACATTTCAGAATTAATATAAAAACAATGTTCTATCCTTAAACAATACTATCTGATGTTCAATATAATCCATTCCAATCTTTATGCTTATCCAAAATACATATTTCCAATCTAATTGTATAAACAAAATGATTACATTAAAGGTCACATAACAAGCATTTGTATACCATCATTTTCCAACATATATCATAAGATATATCTTGTTGGTCACATTCCAAACATATGAATACCTTAATCCTATATTCTTTTGAAACATGAAATACCATAGAACCTTAGTGAAAACATGAATGCTCTAAAGAGTTAACTCTTTCCAAATAGAAAAATCCCAAAATTTCTTTATACTCAAACCATGATATCACATTTTTCTTATATCATTCATGAGCTCATTAATACTATCAAACATCTCACTATCTATTTATCCCTTCATTATGTGCATATCATCTACTTTCCAAAAATATTTCAATCACTTTTCATGGTTAACGGTACCATAAAATTATTGAAAACCAATAAATAAATATTAAAAAATTCCACGATACCATAAATGAGATTCCATGATACTACTTTGAAATCCCATTACATAGACACATAATCATTTTACAACATCATTTTCATATTCAACATCACAAATTGTGATCACCTGTGACGTCCCTTTATCCTTTACATTAAGAGGTTGCTCATGTCGATCATCATTAACCCTTGGATTAGGGCATTGATTAGCATAATTCCACATTTCCTTACACTTGAAGCATTTAAGTGTTGGTGGAGCATTCTCTGTAGTATTTTCTCTATTCACATCATTAGCTACATTTTTCCCATTACTTCGACACTCAACTACTCGATGACATTCTTTTCTACACTTAAATTTTTTTATAGTACCTTTTAGACAATCTCCACCATTCCTAATTCCACACTTTAAGCATAAAGAAACATTCATATCCATTTCACCATTTTTTTGAGATTTCTCCTTGAACTCCATATTTCATTTCTTGTCAAAACCATGATATGGATATGTAACACCAACTTCCAGTTCTACCTTGATATCACAACACACAATTTCTTCATAGCTACCGAATTCTCTTATCACTAATTCCCTTAGAAGTCTTGGTTTTAAGACACTGAAGAATCAATCAACTTTACTTTCAGGTTGGATGATAAATCCTGATGCATACCTTAAAAGCCTTGTAAAATTCGCTTCATATATACCAACAGATTCATCATCCTTTTTCTTAAGCTCAAGGAACTCCTTCTCCATCTTTGTTCGATGAATATGAGGGAAGTACTTTTTGAAAAACATGTTCTTTAACTCATTCTTATCCATGGATTCAATTTCATCTTGGGGCCTTGTATTATTTATTAGAGTCCACCACTGGTCTGCTTCACTATCTAAATGGTAAATAGCTAAAATTAATTTTTTATGTTCTGAATAGCTAAGTATGGAAAATATCTTTTCAATGGTACTGATCCATTGTTCAGCAATAAGTGGATAAGAATACCTATTGAAAGAAGGTGGAAATTTCCTCATCAAGGATTCAATAGAATATTATTCCCTTTTATACTCATTTGGAAGTCCAGAATGATTCATATCTTGTGTTACTATAGTAATAAGATTTTGCACTCCATCTCCCATATCATTGGTTTGTTCAGGCGGAAAATCATTGCATCATCCATTACAATGATCTACATGGTTCCTTCGGGTTCCAGCCATCATCTAAAACACAAAAAGAATAGTGTGAGAGGAAAACTCATGCTAGGAAAACATCATAATAAAGGAGGAGTTCATTCAATATCTAACATCTTAGGTTTAATTCTAATATAATTACCGTAATTCAATGACTATAACCTATACATATAGTAAACCTTAGGGACATCCATAGACATACCTTAGAAATATCTCTAGGGATCTTACTAACGTTTTCTCATCTTACTTTCCAATGGTTAACTAAACCTTTCCTCTGATACAAACTATAGAGAGCCAAAGCTAGACATATATGGATATTGCATTACTTTTACAAAATATTTAATACATAACAAAAATAGACACAGAAGGACCATAATAGTTTAACGTCTTTAGAAACATAGAATATAATTTTATAATCACGGGGAATGATCTTCAACATATCCCATAAAGATCATACCCTTTTGTTTTCATACCTAAAACCTTTCCTTATATCCTTGGGAAAAAAACATACAAAATGGTGAGCTAAAATGCTCAGTAAGGGTAAACAAAGGAAATATCATATTCACAAGAACCTAGCATTTCGAAAATCATAACCTGCAGAAGAGATCATAATATCATAACATGGGATAAATAATAGTAGTGAAATGTAATAACAATAATCATAAAATGAAACATGAAACTCTATGGAATACAGACATAATCATAGAAAATCATTTCATATTAGTCAAGACTCATTTCCAAGACTATCTTAGTAGAAAATGTCCATTTATAAACCGAGTTCACTCCTCCTTCTAGTCCTGTATCACTATACTAGATTAACTTGTCATTCCAACCATGTCTATCTCATGAGATATAAATTTTTACCCAATTCATTATTTGGAGATATAGGTCCCACCCATCTCATAATGAAACAATTCTTATGTGTGCCATAATTTTATAAATCATACATCATAGCATAACCCATGTAAAAAAATGTGATTCTTAAACATCATGCCATCATAACGTAATCCATATAAGATAAAAGGACTTCATAAAAATAATTCCATTATAAAATAATCAAATAAATGTAAAAATAGGGATAGAAATAGAACCCTATATTATCTTATATGGAAAATAATTTTGATAAAATTCTTGAACTCCATTCATGAGAAAAATATCCTTTCTACTTAATTATTTTCCCTTTCTTAACATGTTATAAAATTTTAAACTAAAAGAAGTTGATTAAAAACAAACATGAAAATTTTTAAAGGAATATTCATGAAAATAATTTTCTATGATATCCTAGAAATCCATTCATGCCATATATGTTAAAAAACATTTTTATTATAATTTGGCCAGAAAAGTCAAAAAGTACCTTGTACTAAAAATGATAAAAGATTCCTTTCATATCTTTTACTAAAAACTATAAAATGAGTAAAAATGGATTTAAAAAATTGTAGGAGAATAGAAATTATATTACATATTTAGGAAACATGGATGTGGATGATATATACACCCTAGTAAATACCAAAGTATAAATAATCTCAAATAAAAATGAGATTGTGAGATTTTCCCTTACCTTAGCTCCAATATGCTTTTTACGTGTCCAAACATCTTGTATAATGATTTAAATAATGTCATTTATTTATAAAAAAATCATATTAATTGTTATGATATCATACATTGTCATATTGTTATCTTCTTATTAGTAATATTTAATTTCTACTTGTTATTCAGGTGTTCATTTCTTTACATTCTTATGCATTACTTGTCGAATAAATTCTTATTCCTCTTTTTAGGTTATAGAAACCTTATTTAAAGAATTTTATTAGTGTAATATATATCATATTTACTCATTCAATTCATTTATATAATCATTATTCAATGAAGATCATGTAGAACGTGTCGTACCACAACATGGAGACAGTAGGTCGTACGTACACACGAGTGATGATATTGTTCCTATAACTATTGAATGGTATTTGAGTGGAAGAAGGAATGTCTCAGAAATAGTACCATGTTCTAATAATCATATATAGTTATTATTTACACAATTATACTCATCCAAGCAAGGTGATGGTGGAAAATAGCTTACACCACGGCATGGAGACAGTATTCCGTACGTAGGCACGCGCAATGATTTAATTTTCTGTAGAATGGATAGAAGGTGAAATAGGATTGTTTCATATTTATAATAACATTTCAGTATATGAGTGATACTGATGTTATTACTTTATAAGGAAACAACTAAATAAGAGGATGTAGAAGAAGGAGGAAACTTGAAAGAATCAGTAGAAGAGAGTACATCTCCCTCGACTAGCCTCCTTTAAACATCCACTTAAGGGACTAGAGTCGGTATTTTGAGAAGAAAAGAACCTCTACTATCTTTCTATGGATGCTGAGAGGGAAAATTGGCTGGGTTTGGACGAGCTTGAAGGCTGAAATTTGTGTAAAGAGGAGAGGGAGGAGGTGCCCTTTTATAAGGGAGGAGAGGGGAACCTTTGGAAAGTGTGAAAATATTATTTTATTATAAACTTATCTTCAGTTTCAAAAGGTCCAAAAATCATTAAAGATGATGAGAAGATGACCCATGGAATAAATAAAATCACCCAACCAGAATTAGACATGTTTTGGGTATTATTTTAATCATTAAAATCTTATTTATTTAAATCATTATTAACGAGGTAAATACTGCATCATTATTGTGTCATAAATAATTTAATTTATTTGATGTATAATATTTTAAAAAAATACCATCATATAGGAAATCTTTTTAGAATTATAGATAATTTTTATAGTAGAAATGATAATTTATATAACCACTTATAAAAATTAATTACTAAAAGATTTTTGTTAATGACAATTTTGTCTTTACATAAAATTAATTAATCTAAATAGTCATTATCACTACCAAGTGGCTCAATGGGGTCCCACAATAATCACAAGGATGGCCATGGTCAGCCACTACTCATTCAATAAGGTTAGGAAAAGTGTTAAAGTATTTTTGAATTATTATAATAATCATTTAACCTTGAATTACTCTATTTACCTTTAACGGCGGTAAATAAAAGTCAACAGTTACTATTCACCAAAAATTATTTTCATCTTATTGAACCACATTTTACTTATTGATAACAACCATATATGTCAGATTTTTTAAATTCAATTCACAGATGTGGTAAAATTTTATTTAAAAGAAAGAGTTAGTTTTTTAACTACCACTAAGTGGGTTCACTATTCATCAAAAATTGATGTTTTTCAGAAAAATACCAAAAATTAAGCCTATGTTATATTTGATATCCCGAATTCAAAAATGATGTCAATTTTTCTAAATTCAAAAAATATAAGTTGAATTAATAAATTTTAAAATTAATTCCCATTATCAAAACAAATAGCGCGTTTTTAAGAAATAATAACTGTCAAAAGATCGACAATTGTTTATGTCCAATTTCATAGTGAAATTAATTCCAATGACCAACATTGGATTAAATGGTAAAAATATATTATAATTACAATTTAAACCCAATTAAAAGTATAATCTACCCATATAAATTATTGCGAAAAAAATTGTTTTTAATTAAAATTTAGCTCGTTTTACTATTCATTAAAATATGAATGTTATAAGAATATTATGAAATTTTTATTCAAATTAAATTTTTATATATTGATTCGAAGAAAGTATTTAATTTTGTCAAATTGAACTTATAAAAATGTCAAAAACTGGAATTAATGTTGATGCGCCATCAAAAGCCGACAAAACTGCTTTTTTTGAAAAATACTTATTTTACCAAAAAAAATTATTTTTCTGTCATACCATGTTCTAGAAAATGTGTAAGATGAATAATAATGTTATAAAATTCAAAATTTAGTTTATACTATTCATAACGGCTAGTTCAAAATAATATTATAACCATATATCATTGTTTAGTGAAACCCAGTATTGCGTACAACACACGCTATCGAGGAAGGTTGTGATTGTGTGTAATGAAAGCCAAGTCAGGGTTGCATGTAGTGCAAGACTCATTTGTTTTCGCGTATAATAAAATCTAACCATATTTCTTTTATAAATTTAATATATATATATATACACTCAATGTTGCATAGAATAACTACTATCAAACAAACATGAACTTGTGTGTAACACGATCCAAGATTAGTGTTGGGTATATTACAAGCTAATACGATGTTGCGTATAGCGCAAGATAATCATAGTGTAGCATATGAAATAATATATGAAATAAATTATAAATAATATATGTTGTAAAATCTCAAGGTGTTACAACAATTCTTAACATATTGATGATCCATTAGAATAGATCGTTGATGTACCATTAAACTGAAAATACAACAACATTTAAGACTTCTCGATCATAAATTCTCTATAAAAATACGACATGATTGTTTTCAATTAATTCCTTAATGATAAATAATTAACTATGTAGGGAAATAATTTATAGTAAATATTAGGGAATCCCGTAACTAAAATAGATTTTTGATGAATAATCTAATGCCCGCAAACCCATATCCCAAAGGTGCTCCTACACTCTAAATAAAGGGTGAGAGTCGACGTCTATATCATTTTCAGGATAGATGGTTCAAATATCAGTATAAGTAATTATGTGAATGGTTTCTTCATACTAATCCATAAAGGAACATTTTAAACATGAATAAAAAATATCTATATCATGTGGGAAGTAAGCATATGATCAAATAGATTAAATACATAAAGTGATAATCCAACCAATCAGTACACAACTCATATGAAAAATTAGGATGATTGCACCAAATTTCAACTATGATAACCCATCATCATGATGAATCAATTCATAATTACCTTTAATTAACTAATCATCATTCCATCTCATATTTCCTGATATTTATGAAAACATGAATATATTTTATTGTGTGAGAATCAATAGAATCTTCTATATGAATTTATGTGGAACACAGGATAGTTCTCCATCATAATTTTCCATCCACAAAGGTGTAAATCATGTCTTATATCCTTTATAGTCATTTGTTTCTTCCCAAAAGTAAATTTAAATCACATAGACATGTATGATCATCATTAGTAGAAAATCCAAATGCTTAATTAGCTTACATTCGTTATAATTATTGGAGGTAATATATACATCATCTGGAAAAAGGTCCTTCAAAAAATGTTTGAATAAAATCATTGGAATTATTATATATTCTATTAATGGTTTATACATGATATAACCACATAAAAAATTTCCAAATTGTTCATTTTAGTGCATTCTCGATATACTGGAGTTCTGGCATCAACTAATAAATTTTTCACTCTCTCAACATCAACATATTCAGAAATTTCCTCATGTTTTTTTCACCATTTACCTGTTTCACATACATAATATCTCTATCATGATTATGCAGAAATTGAAACTGATCAATTATCAAATTATCCAGGCCACTTTTTTATTTAGGTTCATGAAGTGTAAAAGATTGGCTTGTCTGTCCATAGTGATACAAAACATAATGGTTTTTTATATCCAAATATTATTATATGATATGTAAAATTTTCTTGCGTAACCACAATATTTAAATACATTTATAGCTTGTACACTATATACCACCTCCACCTGAAGCATTTTTATTTGACAAATCAATGAAAATTTTAAACTTCTTTAGAAACTCGGTGGAAATATGATCGGTATGAAATATAAATCTTACATCCATTCTATTATAGGAAAAAATTTATTTTGAAATTGATAACACAAACAATAATTTAAAAAATAATTGAAAAGAATTTAATATTAATGTTAAAAAATAATATTCATAGCTAAAAAAATAATCTGTTAAATAACATAAGTTATATGCAATAAAAAATATGTACTTGTAAAACTTTATGCATAAGTGTAAGACTTTGTATTGAACCTTATAAATTAAATTGATGGATTTAATAGTGGCTTTATTTGTTTCATTATTTTAATGATGTTTTTATCATCATTTAGGATCTAATTCTCTTAATATCATCATTTTGAATTATTTATTTGAAAAAAACAAGATTAGTAAATTGTGTTGGTATTAAGACTCAATGAATGTCATTTTTTAAAATAATCTATTAAAAAAATGGATTTTGTAAATAATAAATTTTTGATTAATATAATTATATGTGAATATATATGTTTTAGAGAATTTTACAATCAACCTCATCGTACTCATATTTACTATTGAAGGATTTGAGCAGGGGATTAAATATCTCAATATATTCTTTTTTAAAACACATTGTAACCATTAAATTATTGAATTAATTTATTTATCATATAACTAAAATCAAAATTTAATAAATATAATTAAAAATTATATATTTTATTTACATATGACATGAATTTTAATTCTCATAATCTATCACCCTCTTGGTCTATTTGAGTGTTTAGTGAAATGAAATATTAAATTCAACTAATATTTTATAAAATTTTAATAATTTTGATAAGATATAAAATAAACTTATGAAAATGATATCAATCTATAACATGATGAATCATGGAAAATAAAATGAAAAGTTTTTGATTGGATCTAAACCACAAAAAATTGATTTAATCTATATTAACATAATCTAAATATAGAAAAAATGACTCTAATAACGTAATATCAAATATAATTGATGAAAGTTTTATTTATCATTATATGAATGCACTGGAATAATTAATTTTATTTACAATAAAAAAATTGAACTTAATGAAATAAATTTTAATTCAACAGAAATGAATAAATCAAAATAATATCAAACTATGGATGCTCAAACCAAACTTAACTGAATCATGTAAGGATGAATATATATACAAAATTAATCTAAAAAATGAAAATATATTTATTTTCAGTAGATAATTCTAAATTGAACATAATCAATTTGAACTAAATATTAATGATGTTATCCATATTAAAAGTAATAATAAAAAATAGATCCAAAAAGAATAAAACCTAACATAAATAAATTATATAAAAACAAACTATCTTGAAATGAATATTATAAATCAAAACAAAAACATATAAAAATAAATATAACATTATAATATAAAAGAAAAAAACATAAATTAATTAATATAAATAAAACTAATATAACTAAATAACTGTTTGGACTTTATTCATATATAGATAGTAAAAATTAAACTAAGAAAAATTGAATGGAATAGAAAAACAATATGTTGAATAATAATGGACCATATAGTCCTTAACATAGTAGTACTAAGTCAAACTAACTCATAGAAAACCAATCATTACCAAATTGAACCAACTAAATTAACATGAATAAATCTCAAAAAATAAAATAAAAATAATTTGAAAAATTATATGAAAACTAAACTGAAACAAAAAAACTTATTTTCAATATTAAAATGTTAAAATGTTGATCTTGATTATCTTAAATATAATTAGACCAACCCAAGTTGATTTAAATGAAAAATATTAAACAAAACATTAAAAAATAAAAACCTAATATATAAATAGAAACAAATTATAATATAAACATATTAATTTAAACTAATAGAAATAGAAAAAATTGAAAAAATATTCATATAAAACACATAGACCGAAATGATAATAAATTTGAAAAAAAATTAAAAAATTAGATCCTTAACAAATTGAAATGAATAATGTTTTTTTGAATGGAATTAATCCAAACAAAATATCCTATAATATAGGTAAACCAAACCTATCCAAACTTCTCTAACGATAAATGGAATTGAATCAAATTGACTTAAAAGAATTATAATTTACACAAGATATAAAATCCTTAAATATCTTCGAGAAAATGATTGAAATATGGACGATCAACAGATGAGATGGGATGTTTCCACTTTCAAAGGTGAGAGGGATATTAATGAAGGGGAGGGGGATGTCAAAGCTTTACTGAGGAGGGGAGGGGGAAGCAAATTTATCCTAAGGAGGGGATGGTAGCGTGAGGATGAGAGGGGGGTGCTGATGGTCACCTACAAGAGGAGAGGTAGGGTTGGGAATGAGAAGGGGGGAGGATCCCATGCAAGGCTTCAATATTAAATATTTATACCCAAAATATTTAAAAAACTATTTATATAGGTCAACTTATACCTAAAATTTTATAAAACTATGGTCATACATTTGGGTCAGATATTCTAAACCTATTGTATTTTTAATCCATGGGTATAGACTAGATTTTAGTAGTTTGGGGACCATGTTCACAACCTTCCTTTGATATATGTCCCTATGATATGATATGTAGTAAAAGTAACTTATGGTGAACCCATTATAGAGTATTCAAGTGGAAATTTATGATTTTTTTATGTTTTCCTATATTATTTAACTTATTTCCAAGAAAGTATATTTTAAAAGACCCACTATTTGTACAACATAATAAAAAGTTATGTAATAAAAATTGGGATGACATATTAATCATTGTGTATATATTCTGCATTATGTTTTTAGGTTGATCTCTATTTTTCTAAAGACTTATTAATATTTCGGTTTCTATGAGAGGATTTTAGATATTCTGTATTTCAATACATGATATAATATGGACACGGTGTATGACATAGTGGTCCCTTTGTCATCCATGTGTTAAATTGGAAAGGAATATGGTTGGATCTAGGTGTTTTCAGAGGCATAGAGTGTTTTGTCATAATATGTGGGTTTTAAACATATAAAAATCAACATCCCCTTCGTGAATTTTATCTAATGGTAAATTCAATTGTTTGCTATAAATATTTCACTAGGGTTGTTTATGTTCATTTTTCGTGATTGAATCCACCCCAACTATTGTGGATGCCTTGATAGAGGTAATAATGAAAATCATGTGGTTATCAAAATGAAAAGAATACTCTAATTTCAACATGGAACTCAATAATTTCTAAAGGATAAAGTTTTTATCATTTTGAGGTGTTGAAAATGAGTTATTAATTTATTATATCATCTATTAATTGATTTGGGATTCCACTCTTGATATTTTCATCAATAATAAACAACCTTGAATAGACTTATTGTGTGTTTTTTAGACACTTCATTCTTTGATGTTACTATATAGAATAACGACATTCATCTCATCCTTACATTCTAGATATTTATAAAACAATAAATTAATGGATGATTGATTTCATTTTGTTGAATCATAAAAAAGAAATAATTCTCTCTTTTTCATTTAATGCTTTTCCATGAGAAACATATTTCTCATTGCACTTTTGAATTCAAATTCATCAATTTCCAATGTTGAATATTTGATATATGTTATCTCTAACTTCTTATTGATTCATTCTAGATTCTATTCTATAATATATTCAATTCATTTTTAGAATCAAATTAATATGTTATTGGAATGAATTAATATTCTGGTTAGTGAAATAATGTGATTTATACAAGGATTCCCTACATGATCCTAGATGTTAATGTACACATGATAGATTTAAGATTTAAATACAATTTTGGTCCGTTTTAAGGAGATTATTCAAATAATTTGTGATGTTTTATTCCTATTAATGATATCCATGCACGATATATTGTATTCCCATTAATGGGCATGTCATAGAACCCTTATTTTTTCTAACCATGCATTTTCTTGATACATAAATTACATGAATGATATTATATAATATATGGATTTAATTATTTAGATATATTTCCCTTTTATATTTTATTAATACTATGTGGATTATTTAATAACATTGAAACATCTTTTTTAGTTCAAATGTGGAAAGGTGGTCCTAATATATTTATCAAAGACCTTAGAGGAAGAGAATAAGTAATAAGTCTCATTGGTTGTGTGGCTAAGAAGGATGGTTAGCACTATAGCATAGAATTTTTTTCTCAAATGTAATTAAATACTATTATATAAGAGTCACCATTAATACTAGTGAGATCAGTCAACGGTGAAACAACCAGAATAATATTCCTCAATTAATAAATAGACTATTTATTATCCATAATTATTTCACTTATTTATTATTGATGCATATAGAAATAATTTAACATTTCATTACACATATTGTAATAAATTTTAAAACTATAACTAAAAATATCATAGGGATATTGGCAACAAGGAAAAAGTCAACCACTATGGGAAAATCAATGCGGTTTAACATTCCCAGGAAGATCATTCCTTCTGTAATGAATGAAAAAAATAATGAGAAAATTTAAAAAATAAATGACATTATCAAAGGATTTATATGACATTTTTTAATTAAAGTAGTGAATAATTATGTGAAAATGATAGTGTATTTAGATAGAAAATGGTTATTTTAGATTTTTTCTATATTTAAATATGACAACGTACATGATGTCTACTAGTTAATAAAACAACAGGTCATTATTTTATTGTTAACGTAATGAGGTGACCATTTTAAATGGGTTATGATGTAAAAGGATTTATTTTTTGAAACTATAATTACAAATAAAATATTTTATAAATTATTTCTGATAAATTTATTTATTTTATATAAATAAATTTTTGAAAAAATTTGAACAACATTTTTATGTTATATGAAAAATTAAAAATTCAAGTGTAATTTTATTATGGTCATAATTTTTATCATTTCATAAAAGCCGAAAATTTTCAATATTTTTTTATATAATATTCATTGTTAGTGAATTATATTTAAAAAATAATTACTTTTTAAAATTATAAAAATTTGTTTTGATTTGGATGTATTTATAAAACTTTTCTAAAAATGTTTTTTTGTAAAAATAAAAAATAATTGTACAAAATACCATAACTATTAATATATAATCTTTATATGATAGTAAATTTAAATTTAAAAGTCATTATTATAGATTAATATATATTTATTGAATGATCTAATACCGAATTCATTACATTTTGAGAAACATTATTATCATTTTGGATACATGATTATACCCTTTATAAAAAAACTATTTTATGTTTTATATACATTTCATATTAGATTTTGTTTTCATCTCATAAAAAATTTTATTTCGAGAAAATGGAAAGATTAGTATTATTTTGATGTTCCAAATGAGGTAATATATGAAATTTCATTATATGGCCAACAAAAGATATTGAGGTAAAAAATGAAATACGACAATCATGGAATAAAAATTATAACTCTATATTATTCAAATGGTAAGGAATAAGAAAATATAAAATTAAAAATATAAGTGGGTTATCATTTCATTTTGATTATATAACCAATTGCGATGTCATTAATAAAAAACTATATTAAATTAATGTAATGAAACCTTTTAAGGGTTATCCTTAATGAAAAAGTAATCATTATTTTTTCACTTGTGATAACCCCCCCACATGTATAAATACCCACCCATTCTCACCAATAACAACACGAAAAATTAGTTATTCAATAATTACCCCCTCAATGAATCTCTAATGAGCCCCCCCTAATGTTGTTCTAAGGCACAATATAGTCTGTCTACATCTATATGAAGCATTAACTATAAGAATATGGTATCTTCTTCCACTTATTCAATTCAAGTGCTTCATTTGAATAAGTGTGTTTTACCAATTCATTATTTTTCATGTGATTATAATAATCCCCATTATTGCACATATGATTCCTTGTTAGTGAGATAATTTTATTCCATCACATTAAAACCATTCCATGATCCCTTTTGTATACCTTTTCTAATGTCGAAATAGACATCAATTTTTTCAGGGAATATTTTTATGTCCTGAATACCCAATATTTTTTTATAAAGGATATGATTATACTTATAAAAACCATTTTTTTTAAAACCATTTATTTTTCTATAATTCCTCACTCATGTGATAAAAATATTTCACACATTAAAATTTTGATCTATGTGGTACACATAATGATTGATATATGAAGGGTGCAGCCTGATATAATTCCAATGTATAAATTAAAGAATATAGCATTATATATTACATTTTAATAATTCCTTGGATTATTATATAGGTAATGTTTTATGAAACCATAATCAAATCCATTTTTAATTGATTTTATGACACCTTAGTGATGAGAATTGGTGATATATTTATGAATATATTATTTTTATATTGTAGCTTAAATTTCATGTTATAAATATTGATATTATGATCGTCTAAATAATTTATTTCATAGGTTGTTATATAAATGTTATGATGATTTTATTCATATATCAATTACGATGTTCACTTCTATTTGTTATCCCATTACTTTTCTTTTTGATAAACTAATTGATTTGATAAGTGTAATGTACCAGAATTTCTGTATAATTTTCATTAGTATATGGAATTATTTTGAGACCACAAAATCTAATGGCGTGTGATTCTAAGGCTCGAAGTGGCTGGAATGATCCGTCGAAATTTTTTTAAGATTTTTTAGGGCGTGTAAGTAGTTTTCAAAAAAAAAGTGGAATAAATCTGAAATGGTTTCTTGGATCAGAAATTTGAGTGCACCATTGCGTTCAAGATGTCTAGTTTTCCCTAGGTGTGACATAAGTTTAGTTGGTGCATGCCTTAGTGGGAAAACCTGAAAATGGCATAACCATAAATAAAACAATTAAATAAAATGATTTTCATTTTCAAAAGAATATAACTCATGAATGGTGACTAATATTAAAAATCCGAGACTACTGCTAAACTCATGACGGTATGATCTCTTTATCCATTTAGTAACATTGGCTAGAACTATCCACCTATGAATGTTAGTTTCTGGCAGTCAATTCATTAATTAAGATACATTTTTTTATATTAAAATCCATAACTTCTAAATGTTAAATAGGACTAAAAATATAAGAGTACCATTGAGTTCGTTGGGGAGTGTTCTCCTCAGGCGACACCTACCCTCAACCAGTATGGGTCAAGGGTGAACGTTAATAATTTATTAAACATTTTTAAGCTACGTTAAGTAAACATGAAAGCGGCGTTTTATAACTTTTGAACTGGTGCTTTCATTAAAAATCCAAGGGCGCCATTGAATCCATAGTGCAAGTATTCGCTAATGTGCAACATTAATTTGACCACAGTATGTCTAAATAAAACATAATGTTTTGTGAATTTTTAATATAAATAAAGTAAAATAATTTTATTATTATATTACATATCCTCCAACAAACAAGAAATGTGTGGGCCAACGATGTGTCTAGACAATAAATGGCTTGACCTTCCAATCCTATGTAACGACTTCATTGAAGAATTAGGAAGGATTCTAATTTATGAGCCACCATTAATTCCTCAGGTCGTCACATACCGTCCCCCTTTCCTATATATATAGAGCTTGGGGAGGGGTATCATCACAACCTCACCAAGAAATGAAGTTGTAAAGGAGAGTCGCGATGCCAGAACCTTATAAGGCAGAGCCGATCCCAGTGGGTGGCGATAAGTGACACTGAACAACGAACCAAAGGACAACATGTGAGGGACGTTGTTGGGAACCTATTGAGGTAATGAAGAACATGATCCACCTTCAAGCATGGAGGCTCACCAATGGGTTTTCAAGGTATGGAATTTTTTAGTTTACTCTTTTTAAATGATTTCTGCTTCCCCGTTCATGAATAATATGATGAACACGGACTAACCAACTAAATGGTTGATCTGTGATTCATTCATTTTTGTCGGATGTTGCTGCAAGGTATCTTTGCAGGGTGTTTGTTTGTTGTTTAATTCAATTAAATTTAAACCCTTAATCCCCTCTCATATTTATAGTCTAATGCAGAGGGTGTGGGCCTAACGAACCCAGCCCGATGCCACCTCTATCTTTCTATCCTAGAGCCTTCATGGAAGACCTCCAGTATGGCCACACCAACCAGGTATGTTTGGAATAGAACGTCGATGCACGTCACAAGTGGAGGTCAGGACACAATGCTGCAGCGGTCATCGGAACGGCAGGCACCGGATGGTTGTAGAGGAGGTGTGGCATGCCATCATGCACTGCTGATGAGAAAGAATTTGCAACTTGTCATCCACGACGAAGGAAGGAGGCAGGCGACTCGTCAGCTGACCAAGGACTGTGAGGTCGCACGACCACCATGCTGTCGATGGACATGACGCTACTACCGAAGCCATAGAAGAGGCTGAAACCACACCTTGAGCGGGTTCTACGGTGACTGAGTGATGCCCATGTGGTGCTGCCCCTTCACAAACCAAACGGAATCCATCCATTTCGAGAGTTCGGCAGATAGGGGGGTCACAACCCCCAATATAACTAGGGAGGATACCACCGCAGGATGCTCTCCCACTCGAATCGGGTCGCCGCCTTTGTGGGACGCCATATATGGGATAGAATAACCATTGTGGGCCTCCCCCCTTGCGGACTCGGCCATACCTCATCCCAGCAGGCTGTGTTTTCTATGGCCCTACCCAAACTGGGTCGGGCCTGGTTAGTCCGACAGGTTCAGACCAGACCCAGGACCCACCGGGCTCGAGAAGTTTTAATGGGACATATATGAAGAACCTGATGCCTATTTGATGAACCATATAATGAGTATGGATCATTGTATCAATATGGTCAATTTGGTATAATCACCTTGTGTTTTGGAGAAAGTGGGAGTATGGTCTGGTTGGATCGAACCCGAATCAACCGGGCCCCCCAAAGCTAAAACTCTTATAACTCACAGATCGAGCATCCAATTAATGAAACTTCTATCTCATTGGAAGCCTTACTACATGGTGGTAAATTGGGTTACTCCTTTGTGAATATTAGTGTAGGTATAGGAATGACCAATATCTAATGGGATGATTCTATAGAACTATAACGCAACCAGTGTGAGGAATCCAATGGCTGGCAGTGAGGTAGGGAGGCGAAGGCTGGAGACAGATCATACGAAGTACAACACTCAACGATCTAGTGTGGGTCACCATAAACCAATCCTATGTGGTTTAGATCGTATGTGGGTATGCACTCAGTGATCCTGTATGGGCCAGCGCATACCTATCCTGAGTTGGTCAGATCCTATGTGGGTCAGCACACAGTGATCCTATGTGGGTCAGCGCATACTGATCCTGTGTGGGTTAGATCCTATGTGGGTCATTGCGGGGGTTAGTTACCTATCATCTTGGGGCATTTTAGATCCATTTTTGAACATTTTGGGGGTTAGTACCTATCGATCTTGTGTGTGTCAAACTCTGTATGGTCAAAATCAGTTTCTTTTGACAGAATAAGATGATCTTGCTTTGTGACTAATCATATGTACTTATATACTTCAATGAAAACCTAGTTTGATATGAGACTCTTTTTTAATTGTGTATATTTCTTTATGTTTTTTGATTGATATAATGCATTGTGAATTTCCTTTGTTGAATTCCAGGAGACCATCGGGTGTCTCGAAGTCCCCACTGGGTATTGTAATACTCACTCCTGTATGGGCTTCACCTGCACCTTGTTGGGTCTTGTGTAGACGATGAGCAGTAGGGCCGAGGTTTGAGAGAGATCGGACAAGGCGGTATGTATATGAGAAAAGAGGATGTGGAGTGCCGAGGAGGCGATCAATACCAACTCTTCTGGTAGGATCCACAAAGTATAAAATTGTGCTTTTTAGTTGTATTGTTCATTTCAGTTGTACTTGTACTTTTACAATTGTGCTTGTATTCCCGCCCCCTTTACATTGAGTATTCTTTTACTAAAGTAGTTGACTTTGTGGATTCTTCTTGTTAAATTATACTATGTGTGATTTTACAGGTTTAAAATAAAATGCTTTTCTGTTTTAGGACTACGCATTTCTGGCACTAGTCTCTAACCACTGGTCAATGGAAGGTGGATTTGGGGTAGTCACTACACGAGCCCCAAGGGACGGGTCATGAAAAAGTGGTATCATAGAAGTAGGTTCTACTAAAGATCTAGGACTCTGATCTTTCCACTCTGGTAATAGTGTTAAGGGTTATGAGTGCAGTTTTCAGTTTGGGGAATCCAGTGTTGGTGCAGCAGCTGACGTATCCATACACTAGGACCTTGAAATATGATTTCTGACTTAGTACATAGAAACACTGACTGTGTGTGTTTTTATGATTTTTTCTTGTGATTTCATTGAATTCATCTCAATTGGTATAACTAAATGAATGTGGGGAACCTGTTCTTTATCAGGATGCTGCTGCATAGACAACCATCTAGGATTCCCGAGAGAGTACACAATGATGGACCACCGAGCGATGAGGCTCCGGTGCAGGATCCTCATACTATATTGGCACCTTCGGGTGGTGTACTAGTAGCACCACCAACTGTTGGGCAGAAGTTACCACCCGCCACACTAGGGGATGGTGCACGCTAACTGAGTGTGTTGCACGAGTTACAACAGTAGAGGCCTCCGAGGATTTGAGGTGTGACAGATTGCCATGCAGCTAAGTATTGGCTGGAGGCTGTGGCTAGAGGTTTTTGCCTATTTGAGATGCCACTAGTGTATATGGGGATTTTAACTACTTGTCTTCTACATGCATGTCCATGATGATGGTACACATGGTGATGAGGCTTTGGTACGTGGACCATTTCCCGAGATTGTACCTTCGGGTAGTGTTCTAGCTATATCACTGCTAGTTGGTCAGTAGTTACAACCAGTGATACTGATAGAGTACACATGTAGGCTTAGTGCCTTACACATGTTTCAATATTAGATACACATCAAGATCCGAGTAGATCCTGATTCACTAGCAGCTAAGGAATGGCTTAAGGAGGTTGTTTAGTTTCTTTCTATCCAAGGAACCATTCTATCAGATGGCATTCCTAGTAGAGAGACTTCTATATGGCTATGTAGGATGATGATAGGGTTTAGATTACCCGTAACCAGTGAAGAGGTTACTTTTTTATGGACAATTTTAGAACCTTACTCACAGCAGGGGGTCTTTTTCCATAAAGAGGAGGGATGAGTGTTTCTTATATCTTCTATAGCATCAGTCGGATGACATGTCGGTAGCTGAGTATTCATCGAGGTGTACCGACTATCCCAGGTACTCGATGAATATAGTACTGCCAGTGCTTCAAGGCTTGAAGTTCCGTGCTAGGTTTGTTTAGGGGCATCCAAGCCACCACTTTTCCTCTACGCATTGCTACTTATGTTATGGTTCTAAGGATAAAATTTGTGGTTGAATGTTCTTTTGCTGAGTGGAAAGAGCCAATTAATGTTTATAGTGGGAATGTTTGAAATTTTCTCTAGTCTTAGAGACTTGGGCGTGTAAAATGTTTCATGAAGAGGATTTTATAGGGATAGACGGATCTGTGGGATGGAAGATATGGAAGTAGAGCTATGAGAAGATCATGAGGTGGAATACATTTCAACATTTTACAACCACCCCCTAATGTGGTCCCCACCATGCTCAAGGAGCTATAGGATATGGGAAGGGAGTAGCTGCATGCAGTTAAAGAGTGCGGCACAAGGGCTCTAGGAATGATCCCAGGTATGGTCTTTGTATACTACTAGATTCCGTATTAATAAACATAGGAACCAATCATTCCTTCTTTCCACAAATCTTTTCAAAGACCTAGAGTTTCTGGATAAACTGTTGGCTTGACCCTCACATCTGGAGATACCTTTTAGAGGAGACTCGATAATTACACTTATGTTGATGGTGTGATCTGACCCTTGGGGCGAGAGATTCGTTTAAATCCTCTTAATGGTAATGCCAATGCCTTACAATGTTAGTTTAGGTATTGACTGGACATCCACAACTCATACTAAGACTGACTATTATAGAAAAAAAGTTTTTAGATTATCTACATTGTTGGAATGGGGTTCTCCCATGTCAGAAAAAAAAAAGGAAACCCAGGAAGCATAGGATAAACTCATGCATAGGAGGGTGCAGCAGATCACTCTTGAGTCAACCAGACTTATCCTCGTGGCAACAAGAGTTTTGAGTTTTCAGTTACCAACAGGAGTGGCAGAGTGTGGGGACATCTTATCAAAATATGTTTCTAGGATTACCCCAATTAAAGGTAGATGGACTTCTTCTTTTGGTGGGTATTATCATATATTTTTATCTGACATTTCCAGGGTAGCCACACCCTTTTCACCTTATATGAAGATGGGGGAGCCTTTCCTTTGGAAGGAGAAGTGATCATAGTGCTTTTAGGAGCTAAGACAGGGACATTGTCCAGAGTTCTCCAGGATTTTGACTCCGAGATAATATATAGTCTTTGGAAGGGGAATGTGGAAGTAGATGCTCTCCGCAGGATGTTTGGTCTGCAGTTTCTGATTAAGGAGACATAACAACATTCCGCTTTGTAGATATCCTCCATGGATAGAGATGGAGCATCATACCTCTACTCTATGATACTCACCCCCACTCATTCAGCATGTCAGGGAGGCACAACATAGGTAAATCGACTGTGACGCTTGACGTGCTCAAATATCCTTCGCACAAGAACCTGTATGATTTTTTGAAGGTGGGTAGCACATCATCCTCTTCAGAGGACGTACCATGGTACTAGTGGTGTTATGGGATGAGTTGTTGAATGTGTTCCATACACCCTCTTTTTCGGTACATCCTGGTGTGGAGAAGATATAACAAGTTGTCCAACGTCAGCACTGGTGGCCAGGGATGAAGAAGTTTATAGTGGAGTTTGTCTTCTTGTGCCTCATTTTTTAGAAAGTGAAGGCCATGAATCGAGTTCCTCCAGTATTAGCACAACCACTAGAGGTTCCATAGTGGAAGTGGGATGGGTTCTCCATGGACAATGTGATTGGTCTTCCACATATGTCCATGGGATATGATTCTATATGGGTGATCATTTCCCAATAAACCATGTCGGCGCACCTCCTACCTATCCAAGAGAATGGATCATTATTGTTCTTGGGATGCCTCTATCTACAGTAGATTGTATGACTTTATTGGGTTCCATTGATGATCGTCTCTGAATATGATGCACATTTTAAATCCCGGTTGTGGAAGGGATTACATGAGGCATTCTGGACTCAGCTGTGTTTGAGCACCACCTTTCGTCCTCAGACAGATGGTCAAACAAAGAGGACACTACATACACTTGAGGACATGCTTCTTGCATGCGTCATAGATTTTGGCCACAGATGGGAGGATCACTTTCCCTTGGTGGAGTTATCATACAAAAAAACCTCCATTGGTATGGAACCATTCAAGGCCTTGTACGGTCAACCTTGTAGATCATCTATATGCTAGAAAAACCTAGGAGTGTCAGCACTTATGGGTCTAGAGTTTATATGGATGACCACTGAGAAGGTGAAAATCATCCAGGAGTAGTTGAAAACTATACCGAGTAGACATAAGTCTTATGAGGATAAGAGATAGGGAACTTTGGAGTTCCAAGAGGGGGACCACATATTCTTGTGAGTCTCTCCTCAATGGGGACTACAGAGATTTGGACAAGGTGGTAAGTTATCCTCAAGGTTTATGAGACCATTTATGATTCATCAAAATATATGTGAGGCTGTATACCACTTTGCACTCACACAGTAGTTAGAGAGGGTGCAAAAATTCTTCCACATATCCTAGCTAAAGAGATATGTGCATGAACCATCTCACATCATCAACCAGGGTGAGCTAGGGGAGACATTTATGGAGGTTCTAGTGAAAATCAAGGACTGACAGGAGTGAGTCCTTCATGGGAAGTTGATACCTCTAGTGCGCCTTTGCTGGCAGCACAAGAACCTCCAGGAGAGCACATTGGAGAGGGAGGCTCAGATTTGGGCTCAGTACCCATCATTTGTTTCCTTAGTCTATTTTGTGGATTATGGGGATGAAAATCCCTAAGGTGTGGAGAATGTAATGTCCCAAAATTTCAGTAATTTTTTTTAACATATGAAATTATTTCAAGACCACAAAATCTGACCACGCATGTTTCCGAGGCTCAGAGTGATCATAATGATCCGTCGATGTTTTGTTAAGCTTTTTTAGTGCGGGTAAGAAGTTTTCTAGAAAAAAGTGGAATAACTCTTAAACAGTTTCCCAGATCATAAATCTAAGGGCACTGTTATGTTCAGGATGGTGGATTTACCCTAGGAACAAAACGAGTTTAGTCGGTGTAGGCCTCTATTGAGAAAAACTAAAAAAGGAATAACGATAAATAAAATAATTAAACATAGTTATAATTTTTTTAAATACTTATACATCCCGAATGGTGACTCAGATTAAAAATCTAAGACCACCGCTGGACTCGTGAGGGTACACTCTCATTAGACGGATACTAACATTGGCTAACACAGGCCACCCGTGAAAGTTAGTTTTTGGACGTAAATAAAATAACTAAGTAACCATTATTTTTTTAAAAATCTATAACATCTAAATGGTAACTAATATTGAAATTCCAAGAGTAACATTGAGTTTTTTGGGGTGTTTTCTCTTTAGGTAAAGAATAACCTCAACCGACATAGTTCGAGGGTGAACGATAATAATTTATTAATAAATTTTTATGGTTCTTTTAGTAAACACTTGAGAAACATTTTCTATCTTTTGAACTGGTGCTCAGATTCAATATTTAAGGGCATGGTTGAATCTGCATTCCCGGGATTCACATAAGGGTGAAATTACTTGGACCGCTGCAGGTCTTGGGAAAAAGTTTTGTTTTTTTTACTTTTTAATATAAATGAAATGAAATAATTTTATTATTTTATTTCATGTCTTCCAATAGACAACGATAGTGTGGGGCCATCGATGTGTCAAGATAATAAATGGATTGACCACTTAATCATATGTAACAATGTCATTGGAGAATTAGAAAGGTTCTTTATTTATGAGCCCCCATAATTTCCCACATCGTTACTTACCCCCCCCCCCACTCCTATATATATGGAGCTTGGGGAGTGGTATCGACACATCTTTTCCAAGAAACGATGTACTGAAGGAGTGTTGTGACACCAAAACCATAGAATACGAATCCAATCCCATCAAGAGGTGATGGTTGACACTGAACCACGAACCAAAGGATGACATGAGAGTGACATCATTGGGAAATTGTTGAAGGAACGAATAACACGATCATCCTTAATGCGCAGAGGATCTCCAATGGGTTTTTGAGACAGGTGCTTTATTCATTTATGCATTTTAATTGAATTCTTCTTCCCCATTCTTTAATAATAAGAAAAACACAGACCAACTGTCTAGTAGCTTGATCCATGATTCATTTATTTTTTGCAGGAGGCTGTTGCTGGGTATCATTGCAGGGTTTTGTTTGTTGTTTAATTCAATTGATTATTAAACCCTTAATCCCCCATCATGTTTTCAAGATAATATAGCGGGAGAGTGCCTAAAGAACTCGGGATGAACCCTCCAATATATTGATATCCATATGCCTCCATGGTAGACTACCTACATGGAGACGCTAACCAGCAACATTGGGAATTGAACGTAGATACACGTCGCAAGAGGAGGTCGCAGTACAGATTCATGGCGGTCATTGGAATGGATGGAACCAGTTGACCACAGAGGAGGTGGGGCGTACCGTCGTGCACCTCAGGTGAGCAAGAGGTTGTAGCTCATTAGCTACTACATAGAGAGGTGGCAGACGGTCACAGACATCAAGACGACCTGACCAGTGCACCACCGGTAGACAAGATGCCGCAATCGAAACCACGATGGGGGCCAAACCCGCTTCTCCGGTTGGTTATCTGGTGACTAAGTAGTGCCCACGGGGCACCGCCGCTTCGCAAACCAAATGTCCTCTGGGACATTCGAGAGTAAGTGAGAATAGGGGGTGGCGGGGGGGGGGGGTTCAGACCCCCCACTCTAGCTAGGGAAGACCCCATAGCAGACTGTGCTCCCCCTCAGACTGGGCTGGCACCCATGTGGGCCACCATCAGAGCGGGCCGCCACCCTACCAGGACACCGTCCGAGTGGGCTGCCGCCTTTTCGGACCGCCCAATATAGGTCAGTCAACCCTTTGAGGTCTACACTTTTGTAGTCAGGGCCCGTCCTCGGCCCTGTGGGCTGAGTCTTCCATAGCCCATCCTAGACTGGGTCAGGCCAGGTTAGTCCGACATGGTCGGACCGGACCAGGGGCCAACCAGGTCCATAAATAGTTAAAAGGCCATATCTTGAGAACCGGATATCTGTTTGACTAACCGTTAGTGGAGATGGGATCCATTGATCGAGATGATACTTTTGTTATACTAATATTGAATATTGCAGATAGTTGGAGTATGACTAAGTTTGATCGAACTCGAATCCAACCTGGCCCCCGAAGAAAAAACGCTTATAACTCACATATCTGGTGTCTGATTAATGCACCGCCTGTCGCATTGGTACCCTTACGAAATGTAGGTCCTTTACGTTACTCCTTCATGGAGATTATTGGTGATCGAGGAATGAAAAATATATTGAGGGAAGAATCTACAGAACTCAAACGCACCGTGTGGGAAGGATTCCAAAGGATGATAGTGAGGCAGTGAGGTGAAGGTTGGAGACATATCATATGGAGTTCAACGCTCAGTGATAGTATGTGGGTCAATGCATACCAATAATGTCTATGTCAGATATTGTTGGGGTTAGCACTAAGCAATCTTGTGTGGGTCAGCACATACTGATCCTGTGTGGGTCAGATCCTTTGTGGGTCTTTCCAGGGGTTACTTACTTATCAAATATGGGTGGGTAGGATCCTATGTGGATAATTATGGGGGTTAGTACCTATCGATCATATGTGGGAAAAACCCTATTTGTTCATAAGCAATGCCTCTTGAAAGAATAAGATGATCTAGCTTCACGACTAATCATATGACTTCTATACTTCACTGGAAACCTAGTTTGAGGTGAGACTCTTTTTGAGATGTGTCTATTACTTTGTGTTTTTTGATTTATATCATTCTTCGTGGTTTTCCATTATGGAATTTTGAGAGACCTTTGGTGGTTTTTGGGTCCATAATAGGTATTGTTACACTCACACATGCATGGGCTTCACCTGCACCACGTTGTGTCTTGTGCAGATGAAGAGCTGTTGGAATGAGGTTTGAGGGAGCTAGGACGAAGCGGTACGCGGAGGAGATAGGTGGATGTGGATTACTGAGGAAGTGATCTATGACTACCCTTCTAGTAGGATCCTCGATGGTTGGCCCAATAGCTATTTTTACTTTTTTAGTTGTATTGTTACTTTGAATTGTACTTGTTCTTTTATAGTTGAACTTGTATTCTTTCCCCCTTTAATTTTAGTGCACTTTTACTATAGTAGTTTACTTTTTGGTTGGTTCTTTTTGAATTCTACTTTGTATGTTTGTATTGGATTAAAGGCATTACCTTCCCGTTTTAGGGATACACCTTTCTTGTGCTAGTCGCCAGCCCCTGTCATATAGAAGGCGGGCTTGGGGTAGTCATTACATGGGCCCCGAGGGATGGGTCGTGACAATATCTTTTCCAAGGTAATCCAATGTTAAGAGATGATCTTGATTGGATAGTAAATTATCATTTCAAGGGAGTAGAAAAAGTGTTTATATTCTATTTATATATCATGTATGAATTTTAATATGTAAATATTTCAATGAATATAAATCTAAATTGGTCCTTCAATGTTATTTATTTAATACTATATAAATGAATTATTTATAAAATAATTTATAAAAACGATTCCATATTTGTAACGAAAATAAGGGTTTCTTATTTTGAAAAATTCTGAATAAATATTATTACTAAAACCCTTGGGATAATTTTAAATATAGAAAAAATTCCCAGAATTTTTGTGATGTATAAATCAAGTGAATTCTAAGAAATAATACTCTTTTATGGATACTATGGGTGGATTTGTATGTATAGAATTTAATCATAGGGATAACTACCCAGAAAAGGATTGATTTTGTATTCAGTTTATCATCACCTAGTACTCACAAAATAGGTTTTTTTACACACTTAGATTGACCCAATATAGGGAATATTCATTGTAAATCATATAATTTGTATTTTAAAAAATGAAAGTATATTTATAAAGTGTTACATTCTTTATAATAATAAAATAAATGTGTAAATTATGCTATCATTGAGTCCATATGTCAGAAAAAATATATATTAAAATATCTATAAAAATGTATTGTATAAATGATTCATTAAAATATAGGTCTATTTATTTATGTTTTTCGTTTAGAAAATGGATATAAATAGAGGGTATTAGGTAAAAAATGGATCCAATTGTGAATGAGTTTATGGAATTCCTAATATGATTGATGTTGAGGTAGTTAATTTCATGATAATTGTATCCCATGTTATGAATAAAAACAAGGACATTATTGAGAGTCTAGATTCACCAAAGGGAGAATAGTTATTGAAAAATTAATTCATGATCATACAAGAATAAACATTATGAGGGACCTCAGAGACATTAATTGTGGAAAAATAGTTCCATTACATAGAAAAACAATTTCATATAGTCCATTTTCATGAGAAAGAGAAGTTTACCCCAATATTATATATATAATTGGGAAAAATATCGATTGTGGTGGATAATTACAAACATGAATCCAAAAAATGAAATTGATTCTATGAGGATGGAATTCATAGAAAATATATTTTTCGAGTATTCTCATCATAAACGATGATAAATTATTGAAATGGAATTAAATTTATTGATGAAAAATTGATGGTGATTATATTGAATGTCATGATATGTACATCACAAGGCTTGTATTTTATGTATCTATATTTTTCATTGATTATTACTAGATGATTAATCATTACTATTAAATTTTGAGACCACATCTATGAACTTTTCTAATTTTCATGGTCATTGGCAGGAATGATGAAGTAGTACGATGTGATCTTGGGGTTATGATTGAATTTATAGATGCATAGGGGTCTAATATATTGAATAATAAAATGAAAATATTAGATAAAACATTCAGAAGAAGCCAAACTATGAAAATAAATGAAAAAAATAAATCATCTATTTTGTGCTAACCATGGTAAAAGGTATTTTGGTAAAAATATTTATGTAAGTAGAATATTCAAAAAATAGATAATTTCTTTCCAAATTTCATGAATTTTTTTATGATATATAAATCCTTAACATCCTAAGGATAATAGAAATGGATATATTTTTCTATTGTATCCTGCGGTGAAATAAAGTACATGGGGAAAGATTTGTTACTTTTCAAACCAATAACCTAATACTCAAAATGGGGATGGAAAAAAAATACCCATATATTGGATTGAATGACAATGTTATTATTTTTCCATCAAAGATACTAAAATTGAGGCTCCAAATGTTGTAATAGAAGATACATTTTTTGATCACTCAATGCATGAAAATAAATTGATTGACTCAGTTTCCATACATTCCATTTTTTATTTTATGTTTTCAAATAGCATAAAATAAAAAAATATGTTAGAAGTAATATTATAAATTAGAACACATCTAGTATCTACTCACCCCACATGAGTATATAGAGACTCCGCTAATAACATTGTTAATAAAAATCCAATCACAAATTTATTATATATTCTTATTGTCAATGTCTATATAATAATCAGTATAGATTGGATATAAATATATAATTTATAGATAAAATTTATAAATAACAATATTTCAGTATTCTTAATTGGTAGACATAAAATTTTGATCAATGGAGGCATATTCCAACCCTAGTTATTTCATGAACTACAACCTTTTTATTTAATTAATGAAATTATTAATGAATAAGGGGATGAAAGTAAAAGTAAAAAAGGAATATTTTTTAAAAATCATTTAGTAATAAATTGTTCTATTTCATTTATAAATATCCCGAAGTCCCAATGAAATTGAGATATATGTCCTAATTCAACTCCTACATTGATCTATACATATATAAATGACTCCATATATAATGGAATTCATGTAGCTCGAATAATTAAAGTAGATGTTTCTTGAACTCATGAAAAATAGTTTTTCTCTCCGAGGGTGTCTCCTTGTGGAGTGATGTTCTCATTGTGATAATGGATGACAAATTTTTTTATTATGCCTCAATAATAGGGAACCTAATGAAGTTAATGTAAATATAAACTACCCCCTTTTGTGTTTGGATATCCTACGAAACTAGTTGTTGAGAGAATAATTATATTCAACGATTTATATTTGATCATGGTATCTTCAATTAAGTGTGAATAAAGAAGATACTCAAATGATAGGTTATCAAATAATGTATATACATTATGCTTTCATTATAATTCTTGTATTTTTGACTAATGATAATATGATATATATTGATTTGATTAATAGATTATTCTAGGACAACATCGATTAATATTTTGTTGTATTTATTTATGATTCTTTGAAATATTAAAAAATAAGTGTGGATCTTGATGGGAAACTAAGTATTAGATTAAAAAATATATAAAGAGATATTTTTTATGTATTCAATATATTTGACATTTCGTTAAAACTTATGGAACTTGTGTGAGACAATGAATCTTGTGAATGAATCTCTATGGATGGATTAAAATAAGACAATAGACATGAAGCATTACAATAATCAAAAAATGGATGATGAAAAGTTTAAATTATTTTTTTTATTTACACAATATATAATGTTTATGAAAAACAATTAATGGATTTATAATATTCTATCCATAAAATCATGTTAATGATTTATGATTAATAGAACAAAGCAGTGAAATTAATGTTTTCATTAGATGCTAAAATCATTAGTTTAGACACAAGTGAAAATTATAACTCTAATGTTGAATGATATTAATTTAAATTGATGTATCAATGATTGGAAATGCATGTGTACTAATTCAAAAAGAAAATGTTATTACTTATGAATTGTTATTGTTGAATCATCATGAGAACAATTATCCAACCCCTCAATTTAACTTAGCTAAATTTTCGACATTATCGATTTTGAGGAACTATTAATATAGGGAAACGATTTATATTTAAATTGAGCACAAATGTATGAAATATATGTTAAAAAATAAAGTCAATATGATATAGTTTCAATTAATGGATATCATTAAATAATATGATTAATCAATTAAATATAACCCTGTAAAATATAATGATGATGATGTTCCACTGACTATGAAAGCATAGGAAATTATTATTATGATAGGATTTATGGGGTTCCTTATATCATCCACTTAGAGATTTTTTTTAAATGATACAGAAAACCTCAATATTCTCCATAATGGAATCCTAACAATAATTATAGGAAATGATCCAGAAGGAATAAATAGACATTCTTATATAACTGATGAATAGAGATATGATGGAAAATAAATGGTTTTATGATTTCTTTCATGATAAAGAGTGATTATTGAGGTACAGAGTAGGGATAGGTTTCCCTTATATTCTAGGTATGAATAATAATCTTATCAGTATAGATCTTGGATCTTCATTCTCCATTACTTAGATAAGAACCAACATGTATAATGATCTTCATAGTAATTATTTGTGGGAAAAAATGAAATAGAAATCTACAGTCTAAAAAACATGATGGATTTTAAGTAAAAAAATGAAGGAAGAGTGAAAACATACAAATGGTGATATTAAATCACTTAAAATACCATTATCTATGCAGGACAATGTCACTATGGACATGGTTTCTGGTATTCCTTTAATATTATGTGGAAACTATTCCATATGGGTAATAATTAAAGGATTAGAAAATACTAATTTTTTTTTTACATATGATAGTATTTCCCCCATAATCCCCATTAATGACTATATATTCATTATTTGGTCATATGTTATATTGTCCCCTCTTTATATTGTTTCCAAAACTAATAGTATGCTAACTTCTCAATATTGTAGAATCCTTTAAAATTATGTGGATAAGAATGGAAATATATACAGAATCAATTATCCAAACAATAATGGGAAATTTGGTATGGATATTTGTAAATTAGGGTAGATTTTATGGTTTACCTCACATTATTTTCAAGGGATATTGTACCAATATCATCCAATTAATAAAAAATATTATAAAAATATTTTCAAATCAAAAAGTATAAAAATTATTCAACATAAAGATAATTATCAGTTGAGGTATAAAACTCCATCATGTTGGGTTGATGTTATTGATGGCTAAATTTTCAAACCATAATATATAAAAGTATTTTTGGAGAAGATATAAATGATCCAAAGGAATATCAATGATGCTCTAAGTAAATTAAAAACACATTTCAATGATAGATTGGGAGATTTAAATTTCATGACAGAGAACTTCTATTACTCAGGTTATCACTATAGAAATGTTTCATGGGATTTTGAAATAAGGGGAAATTGAGATCATGGTTCATTAGTTGATTTGAGATTCTAAATCATGTCTAATCAATTTCATATGGAATACATCTTCCATATGAATATTTCAATTTCCAGGATGTTTTCCATGGGTCAGTTGTAAATAAATATATGTCATACCCATGGATTATGCATTATATAAATTGAGTGGAATTTTAATTCTACCTTTCACATGATGATGCACTAATCAATATTATCTAGATGATAGAATACATTTTAATAAAAAGTACTACCAAACGTAATAATAAATTTTTCAGAAATTACAATTTCTATGAAGAAACCTAGGAAATTTTAATGCCTAAAAGGGGAATACAGCAATTATTTTCGGAATAATAAAAATTTGATACAGATATTTCATTGTAGTGATAATGTAGTCACCAAAACAATATTAATTTATTTATAAAAGGATATTAGTCCCTAAATAATTATTTTATATCATTATTATTCAAACACATAGATTATTTTGCCAATTTAAATATACAAAATTAATAATATTAATCACTACAACATAGAATTTTAAATGAATTTAAACACTGGCTAAAATTCAATTAAGTTTGGAAAATACCTATACTCAAACTCCGCAATGAATATCATGCCTTTCGTAATGAATTCCAAAGGGAAGTGAGGTGTTAATAATATGACTGAAATAATCATTGGATATGCAATAAAATCTGTAAGTAAACTAGTGAATAATGAAATGAGAATGAAATATTATTTATATAAAACATTGTAATTCCATATGATCAATGTTGAAAAATATGCCTTATGGGAATTATGACCATTACTCAAAAATATAGTTAGAAATTAATATTGGTGTTTTTATAGAATCAATAAAGTAATCATTAGGAATTATATTATTATTTGACAAAAAATGGATTTTTATAGGTAAAAAATGAACATATTCAATTAATAATTATCATTATTATATATTTCAATGTTTTAATAAATAAATATTTTTTATTGAAATAAATTTATAAAATAAATTATAAAATAATAATAATAGAAATTTACAATTTCCTTTAAAATATATAACATTAAAAATGATTATTATTTAATAAAAATTATTAATTTTTTGTATATAAACATTATTATTAAAAATTTAATATTTTTATGAAATAGATTCATATGGATAAAATAAATATCAATTTTTTAGTGAAAAAATATTTGCGACCTTAGGGTCGAAATTATCTAATTTTATAATAATATTATTTTGGGTAGAAAAGTAAAAATAATCTATTTTTTAAAATACAAAAAATCATAATATATAAAATTTATTTTATCATGAAGTCAAATTTTATAATACTTATTGTTGATAAAATTTTATTTAAGTAAAAAAATAATAAAAATTTGCATTCACAAACACATGCTTATCATTTTTAAAACATGATTGTGTATTAATAAAAAACTATTGTATGGGTTTTACATATCTCTTATTATATTAAATATTTATCCTTTTTATAAATTGAATAAATTAAAATGGGATCTATATTTATAATTATGTGTTCAGAATTAGGAAATAATAGAAATTTTATTATTAGGCACAAAAAATAATTCAACATAAACAATATCATTACCGTAATAATGGTAAAAACTTGTAAAATTTTAAAATTAAAAAGGGAAAGAAAATAAAAAAACAAAATAATAAATTATGTATAATTTTGGTGGATTTTATATCATTAAAAAATGTTTTTAAAATAAAATTTCAATAATAATCACTGAAATTTATTCAACCAAAAATTATTTACCCTTGATAACAAAATATTCATTATTTTATCCCTTAAAAATACCTCTTTGAGTATATATATACCATCATACTCACTCCTCACTCACCACACCAATGGAGTATAGAAATAATTATCTTTCAATAATCCTCATAATAGTATCCTCATGGGGGTTCAATAATACCAATTAATCTATCCTTTACTGAAAAAATTATCCTCTCAAGGTAAGGGTTCTATTCATATAATTTTTCAAATACAATTCTTTCTTTAAAAAAATTTTTTATTCAAATTTAATTTATCAATCGTGTGATTATAAACACACCCATTAAAGTGCACATATTGTGATTCTAATTATATAAATCCTTTATTTGTCCCTAAATCCATTACAATATCCAATTTTTAATAAACTTTATTGTTTTTATATAGTCCCATGATTTCCAATGATATCATGGTTTACCAGGAATAGAAATCACTATTCATATTCCATGAAATTCCTCTACTTTTATTATTATAATATTGATTGGAGAAATCGATTTATAAAAATACATTCTTTACTAGTTGGTCTGAAATGATATTACAATATTATTTTTTATTCATTTTTCACAAATAATTTTAATGTAACGAAGGCCGCACTTTGATAGTGCTATAATTTATTTGTAATTTATTAAGAACAAGAGTTTACTTGTAATGGTATGGTTTTATGATAAATTATTTAGTGTTCAGGATTATATATTTTAAAAATCCATAGTTATGTGATTGTTGATATGTTTATTAATGTCCTATTTTTATGTTATAACAACATATTTATGTTATTAATCCTCCAAAAAATCATCAAAAAATGATTTAGATGGATAGTGGGAAACACAAAAAGATAACAAGACATACCAAGTTAAAACTCATAGGAAGTTACTAGAACATTCAAAAAATCTATAAAAAATAACAACTAATCACAATATATAAGCTCCATGAAAGATATGTTACATTCATGTATAGATCATCAATGATGAGGTCCTCAAAATGCTAGGTCATCCTATCCTAGGCCTGATTGTATTCTTCATGATTTATTTTTCAGCTATTGATTCCACGATCCAAAATATAGTCTTGTATGTTGATCTAATCAACATTATCATCATTAAGATCAACTCATGTTTATATATCATACATTATATCATCATATTCCTTTGAACCATTAATATCAAAATATTAATTCCTGTTAACTACCTTTCAATGTAGAAGAAGCTTCTTGTCTAATCCTCATTCATTTCTATCATTTGAACATTATTTAATGTATTAGATCAGGTAACTAGCTACTATATTCAAGACTATAACCCTTAGTCTCACTAGCCTTGTCACTGGAAACCACCATTCCATCTCCAATATGTGTTTTTGGCATATCTTGAGATTTAAATAAAGACTAAAAAAGCTATATAAATGTAATAATCTTTCTTAACGATCGATTATTCATTGGTTATGGATGGTCAGAATAATATTAAGGATCCATGGTATTTTTTCTATGAATAACTGGATAGTATCCAACAACAATAATTGTTAACTTCCTTTTCAATGATTTGTTTTTTTAGAATTAATTAATCTTTTCATCCTCCTCATACTCTTAAAGAGTCTGGGGGTCTCACCTAATAGTTCCCCATGGGTTGAAGTTTTCTCCATAGTTGATGGACCCATCTCTATGGCCTTCTTTTATCTCACTATTTTAAATCCCCCTTGTTACTCAGTCCCATCCAACAATTCCACAAACAAAAAAATGTATTGTATGATGAATTTTGGGATAACTAGTGGAGTTGGAACCATATTCTATTACTTTGAACCAGATGAAACATGTCCCTGACTCACCGACAGAACTTGAGGGGTTGATTTGGGGACCTAGACTATCCCTAGAATTCATATCCCCCCATCAGTAGAACAAGAAATGGATTCACCTCTATTAGAATCTAAAGAGCCAAGCCTACCCCCAGAGAGTAGAGAAACAATTTCCACATTAGTCCTCTCCCAATAATCACTAGAATGATGAACAAACTAAACTAGTGGTGAACCATTCCTATAGACCATTGGGAGGTGACCCATTCTAGAGTTAGAATATAATAAATCTATCCAATACTTGAAACATACCTTTTGGTTAAGCTGATATTAATGTATAATCTCAATCCATGAAAATTATGTCAGAGTTTTGGAAACATAAATATTCCACACAGATGAGAATGGAAATTGTGTGGCCAAGGGATCACTATATATTATAAAATGATAATAATATTCATTCCATATTGGTAATAATAGATAGAATTTCTCGATTTTTAAAATGCAATGGATAGCACAAGAAGATAACCAAAAATACCACTATCAAAGGATCATATTTCATGTGGAAGTCAAAAGGCCAAAAAAATAGGAAGAAACAAGTATCGTTGTATGATATATGACCACTTGTTTAGGAAAAAATATGTTCACCCACCATCCCAAAGTGAATGAGAATATGTTAGGGGTCTAGGATCAATTCAATGGAATGATTAAAAAATCCCGCAAATCTATAATGAATAAGTTTAAGTCGTCAACTGATGGTGGATTCTATCCAAATCATTCCACCAGAGAGTGTCAGTGAGGGTATGATGCCTTTGTGAAGTCTCAAACAAAAATAATATGCATGGGAGAACCCTGATCAAAAAATGGAACATTGGGGTCATGAACAGTGCTACTGTAGTAGGGGAAGTAAAATAAGATTGTATGAGGTGAGAAGGGAGGTGGGGGATTTGATATCTTGTGTACCATCCCCCTCAAGGTAGGGGCAGGGCAAAACTTGAATCCCAATAAGTCATAATAAGAAGTCGTTACTAGGAATCCCACATTGTAATGACTCATGTTATTATGTCAATGTTCTTATGTTATTACTCATTTTCATATTTTCATGTTCATTTGTTCTTCATGATTCGACGATGATGTTTTATTATATTGATTTTCCCTTAATTTGATTTATGGTAATGTCTATCAATTGATAGATTTCCCTAGGAAGTCCTATAGAGTGAGATGATCGATGATAGGATAACGAATAAGCTATAAAAATCGTTCAAAATATTATTATTATTTCATTATGTACCATATATATATGCTATTATATAACTAGTATAAAAGATACTAAAACAAAAAAGGGATTTTAGTGTTATTTTTTTAATAGTAGTTAATATAAATATTTTTTAATTCTTTTATGAAAATATAGAATTTCATAGATGGATAATTTAATTGAATATGATAGGGATAGTATCTAACATGTATTCCATTAGTGTATGTCATCATGAATTGGTAGGAGGCAATGTCACATGGAAGATATTGACCCTTCATGGTGGGCATGTAATTATTCCTTAATGATGGAATGCGAATTGTTCTTAAAAGAGGATGAATTTACATATCAGGATCTCTATTATGTTTTTAGATATAAACAATATCATTTGACCATTCTACTGATATAGGTATGACTAGATGCTACATTTTCTTGGTTAACAGATGATCAATTATTATATGATTGTTAATTTTCAGGGATTCATATTTACATTAAATTATTTCAAAATTTATCATATATATATATATATAAACATATGTATATGATGAATTGGTCATGTAAGTAAAAGAAATATAATAATTCTATATCATAGTATCTCAATGCCAAAGAAAAAATTATTACTAGTGATTTGGATATTGGAATGTTCCCAATCAATGGTTGCTAAGGAGCATGGAGTTGGGAAATAGATATGGTGCCAAAACAGACTATAAATTATTACATGTACAATTTTATTTATTGTTTTCCCTTATTGTATGGTCATACTTGTGTACCTTCATCATTTATGGATATGTTAATTATTTTATTATCACATAGCCTAATAATTGATATAGCATATATATATATATTATTCATATACTGTGTTATTTTTTTACCATTATGATTATGTTGTATTAAAATTTTATGTCTATAATTACTAGGGGTATAGTCTCCCTTTATTAACTAATTCTCTTACCACTTTTTGGATGCCTCTTGTATATGAGGAAGTGGGAAGGAGTTCGTGTAGCCTCTCCACATATGTTTTATATGGGAAATATGGGTTAGGGAATTAAAAAAATGTTATCAATTGAATGGTGTTTCCATTAAAGTCATTTTGGGGATATTGTTGGAAAAAATATGATGCCTAGAACATGGGAATAGGAGTTTTTTAGACAACCACAAAGAGGAAACCCATGTAACTGACGATTAATTTTTTATTAAGAAAAACACATTTGCAGGAAAAGTGAGAAACCATAAAGTTCAACATCACACCCAAACAACACCAAGAAAAAAATAAGATCTTCCTCTTAAAAGCATAAATAGAAACCACCATCTCCAATGAAAGACCACTCAGCAATCCCATGCTAGCATAGTCCCTATCGATGGAAAAGCCATCCCTCATAGTCATCCTAATCCCAAATGGGCTTCAAAGGTGATACCAGAGTGCTCTATTCAATCTGAAACCGATCCTATCAAAATGTCAGGTGAAGATTAACCAAAAAACACACCAGACCCACAAAAAGGATCCTGAAACCCTGTTCAGGATCACCCAAACTCATAAAAAAGAAACAAAAATTAACTAGAAACATTGAAGGATAATTTAAACATACCAGACTGTGATTCCCTGAACAATTTCCAAGATAAGGAGGATACCTGGATGTTTGTAGACTCTAACCCCAGATTTTACCACTCCGAAGCCATCTGATCCCAAGTTTGAATATACTCATCGATGCTAATCTTCCCTTTGTTAAATCCACTAACAAGGATAAGGACCTTCTCGTCCACCCACGCTTATTTCTCCTCAGTAAGTGTTGTTTTTAAAGTCATCTCCATCATTTTAGATGCCTCCTCTTCTAAAGCATTTAGCCACAACACTTGCTCACTCACTTACTCTTTATTTATCAATAAAAGGTCCAAGAATTTCTCACCTTGAACCCTTGATGGCTGCATGACCACCTCTTCCAGGGAGTCCTTATTGTCACATGCTTTCCTAGAAGACCTAGTTTCCATAGGGGGTGGTAAGCTGGAATAATCCTTCTTGACCGTACTTCTCAAACCACCCCTATCCCTATTAAGACTCAACATTTCAATTGTTGGGAGACTGGGTTCAAGCCCATTGCCAATTCTTTCACCCCCTGATCTGAATCCTCTGGAAAATTATGAATAGTACCTAGATCAACCTCAAATAATCCTTCAAATCGGATTTTTAGAGGAATTGAAGACATACTCTTGCCATCCTGAAAATCAGGTAATAAATCCAATTCCTGCAACTTCCCTTTCTCACCTCTGCCCTAGAAAGCACCCTCATGTGGTGAATTCTACTTACTTTTCATAGGTGGAACCATAATTGACTGACTCCCAGGCCCTAGGTTACTCACATAATTACCATCAAATTGTTTCATACCTTTATCCTTGTAACCATCGAGAGGTAGGTGGACAACCACTACCTCATCAACAGTTCCATCTTCGGCCAGGCCCTGCTTAAGAATTTCATGCATCCCCTCAGTCGCTTCGCTACATCCAGCCACCATACTTCCCATATGAGACACCTCCTGATGAAGCTGAGCTTCCTTCCCCCAATAATCTCCCTACAAAGTAAAGTCACTTCCCCTCTATTATAATATAGTTTAGAAGACCTCTGTCCCACCCTATCCAACTAAACCAGCCCCTCATCCTTCTTGTCAGACACAACATCCCATACCAAGACCCCATCCTTCCCTTTGTTACCAATAAAAGTAAGATGCCTATTCTCCCCTGCCTTAGGATCATTCACCCTACTCCACTTGTGACAGCAATCCAAATAATCCCCTATCATCTTGCATCCAATGAAAAAGTCTGTCCATGATTCATACACCACATGTTATTTACATCTATAATCATCACCCATAGTAATCCAAACATACTCAAAAGGATCCCACAATATATCAATTTCATCAAAAATTTGTGGGTTAATGGGATGACATATCTCCATTGTGCGACTGTCCGAGCATAGTTACCTACCAATTTGGTTCCCTAACATACGCAAAATAGCAGGATTTTGAAATGGCAAAGGTAGATTGGGAAGGATTACCCAAATCTCCATCGTCAGGGGGTCCCTCTTCATGTGAAAATCGAAGGACCACTGGAGAAGCATAAATTTGAAACCACAAAAGGAATGAGGTGCACTTGACTAGGCCTTAATGAGATCAGATTTCGAAGAAAAATGAACCATGATTTGCCGCTTGTCAAAAATCCCCATTATCGCCCTATCTTGACGACCCCATGCTTTAAAAATGTGCCTGTCGAACAAATAAATTTAAGGATGATGCCCATAGATCCTCACAACCAAGGTGTGCTTAAATAAATCCGAGGAAGCTGAAAACTCCACAAGTGAAATAGGCAGGTTAGGGAAATCAGAAAGGAGCTCTGGAACCTTCAGACCCAGAGAAATAGGAGGGAAAGGAGGAAAAGAATCCGGGTTTGAAAAGGGAACAAAGGGAGAAGGAACACCCAAGGAGGGAGGTGAAGGTCCCTCCCCCAATGGTGGGGGAGGGAACACTGCCGAGGCCGTCGCCATCACGAGAAGTTATGGCTCACCCAAGGTGATCTCTCCTTGTATCTTCCTCAGCAACCCATCTAACTAATCATTAAAATGGAATAAGAAAAATCCATAAGGGATTTTCCTATACCAATGGGTTGGAGAATAACACATTGTTTTATAACAAAAAAAACAATGGGAATGATTTGATGAACTTAATATATATATATATTATTGAAAAAATAGAGAAGGGTGCCTAGAAAAAATATATTAAATTTTAGAAAATAAAATTTTCATTGGGGGAACAACCAATGAAATAAGAGAAAACCAAGATACATGAAAAAAATAAAAAAATGATAACCCAATATCTCAAGAGCTACTCCATGTTTTCAATGCCAAAAATCCCCCATATCACCACTTGTAACCCATGAACATTTGATGTAAAACCCATCAACTAACTATAGTGACATTCCTTTTCCTATATCTGAAACATAATACTCTACACACCCTGAAGGCACTATACATGGGGTTAGAGAAATTGCATCAGTAGTATCCAAAAAAATGTTTTGAATAACTAGAATATATCAAATAATCCCTACATAACGTATATAATAAAAACAAGTTTGGATAGAGTATCTTTAACATTTATATAAAAATATATTGGTAAACAAATTTCCATTTCCATAGTTGTAACATAGAAACAAAAAAATGTAGTTTCAAATAACCATTCAAATATTGTTAATAAATTTATAACAAAATTCATCATATATCATATCTAATACAAAACATTGTATTCCCAAATAATTATTTCAATCACCTATTGGGTACCATAGGTTTCTACTTTCTAGGTCCCTCATATATCTGTAATAAATAATGAATAGTCAGAACTAAAAAGTATATAGGTTGTAATAACTAGAAAAAATAGGAACACCCTAGGATTGAAACCCCTACCATGTTAGACATTCATGTACCCTTTACATAAGGCATACTGAGTAGAGGAACATGCCTTGAGTGAACCCCCTACTAAATTAAGGAAAACAAAAAAACACTAAAACCGAATATTGGGTAACAAATGAACGTATCTTGTGGATATGATAACTTAGTCTCTATATCCATGGGTGTATCAAATTTAATAAAATTGTAATAAATATTTTTTTTATTAAAATCAATTATTTCAAAAAATAATTTGTTAAAAAACTTAGTAGTTTGTTTTAAATGAAAATTCCTATACAAAAACATGGGGGAACCATCATTTATCCATATCCATTTATGTTACCATATCAAAAACATAAGAATAATGCCAAATAATAATTATGAAACCAAATATATAACAAAGTTAATATATGGTTTACAAAAAATAGGTGAGATACATAACCATCCACCTCACACTAGGGTTGAATAGTAATCACAATTGGATTTGCATAACATATGTAATGGGAATAATTGGGATGTTGGGTGGTGTCTCTAAAAATTGATTCCTAAATATTAGAATCATATTTATATAAAAAATAAGAATATATAAATGATAAAATATGACATGGGTCTATGGTAAAATTCACATCACCACAATCAAATTTTTAACTTACATCTCATGGAAAAATTCATGATTATTGTATATGGAAAAAAATAAATCACTAAAAGACCATTAAATTATTGTAACACATAGAACAATTTATTATAATTCAAAAGTAATGAATAAATTAGAGATATTCATTTAACCATACCAAAGGGGGGATAAGTGACTGATTGTTGATATTCCAACATAATAATACTTACAGAGAGTAAAATACTACCCTAAATATCCCATGGATTTTTATAGTGCAAATTTTGGTCGATATGGGTGAATAATTATAGTAAAAATCATCATTGGGTAAGGAAAAAACCAAAACAACCCCAAAAAATAATGATCATGAATATTCATCTGCTAGCATGTGGTGCTATATTGAGTGAAAACACATCATGAAGTCTCATTGACTGGATTATGGACATATATAGCCACAAATTAGTCTAGTTTTATTTCTCCCTTCCCTAAATTCATCACACTCATTCCTACAACAAAAATAAATTGTATAAAAAGAGGTACATAAAGATTATATTATATTTTAAAGATATCATACCATTGGTAAAGGTGATAACTTATATATCTCCCTAACATATGATATTTTATGAGAAAAAAATATTTAAAAAAAATTATGTACTTGATAATGTTGATGAATCTACTTTTTCACTGATGAGTCACACACCCAAATATCATGATAATAATATAAATATTCTCAAAATAATTTTTTAATAAAAAATGGAAACTCTATATAAATTTTTCATCTAATATTCAATGATGTCCACTGGCTACATCACAAATAACAAACCTAAATCTAACTCATCTTCACCCCAATTTAGTACATTGAAATTCTTAGGAAGATACATTTTGAGATAATATATGTTCTAAAAACATCAATATATATAAAATGAGAAATAATTTCAATTGATAAGAAAATTTTCTGACCTGA
Organism: Viscum album; assembly: GCA_963277665.1. Classification (NCBI taxonomy): domain Eukaryota; kingdom Viridiplantae; phylum Streptophyta; class Magnoliopsida; order Santalales; family Viscaceae; genus Viscum; species Viscum album. Next base: position 347,341,203 of record OY728157.1, on the reverse strand, counting down.
ATCGTGATATCTAAGGGCTCAATATATCTAAGAAGAAACACCCCATGTTTCCCCTATTGACAGTGACCAAATATAAGTGAAATCATTAAAAACACCCGATCAGTGATGGTGAATTTCGTAAGACAATGTCAATTATTATTATATGACATCTAAAAGATCTAAGATATCACCAAATTTTGACTTATATCTTGAATCATTGATGATGTCTCTTGAATGGTACTTTTTTCTATAAGTGAGTCCTCTCTATCTCTAACAGATAAATATGTGGCAAGAACAAGTGAACATAAAAATTCCCAAAGGTATCCATTATAATTAAATATTGATACCAATTATTAGAATAAAAAACATCCATACCCATATGGACATCCATGGATTCACAAAAATCCATGACATAAGTAGAGACAATAACCTATAGAATAGAAATTTATTATGATTTGAATACATGAATATATGGTTAATATGTTTTAATATATCTAAAACATGATCCCATCCCCTCATGAAGACATATATAGAACATGGATACAATCTTCATGATTCTATCAGAGACATTGGAAGATTATAACCAATGAAACCTCAAAATTTATAGCACTTAGAATGGACCCAAATATGTGACATTTACTCTGTCATAAATAATAATAAAATGTGTAGAAATAATTTACTGATCATCAAACAAAAAGATTCTATTATTTCCTTGGAGTTACGTTGTTAATATCTCAAATATGTCCATATAGTCCACACCCTATCTCCATAATGACACCAGAAGAGGATGATAAAATATAGAGATCGTTAGATCCCCAACATTTATATGTTGACTTGTGAAATTATGAATCACATAATGATCAATGTCATGCTTCATACATGAAACCAAAAACACCATCTCATATAAAAATTAAATCATTAGAGTTCCATGGTGGATTACATATGACGAATAATTAAAATCATATATTAATTATTTCTTAATAGATAAAGTGATGTCAAACCAATTTCTTTAGGGAATAATTATATCAGATAGGATAGATCAGTCAATAATAGTACACCGAAAGTAAAAGGAATCATATATTACATTGAACATTTCATCCTAATATTTGAACAAAATAATATAATTGTGGATATATAATTAAAACTAAAAGGTATTAGGGATCATACCAAAATCATTATCCTACATTAATATATGTAATTGAGACATAATTCACAAAGGATTCTATAATTATTTCGCCTCTAGTATAGACTAATATGGAAATTTTGACTCAAATCTTCATCGATTATGGTTTATTTCATTGGGGTAAGGCAATACCATTTTTAAATGTTTGAAATTACTCCCAAAATAACATCAACATATGGTCTAAGATCTTCTATAAGAAGATAAAACTCAAGCACATACATTTTAAAAATTCTATGAACCTATTCCAAAAATTGTTGTGTAACCATAACTTATGAGTATGCATAACGACAACAATATACAAATCATTTGTAATATGATTATTCTAATGTAGAAAAAGAATTAAAGAACCTTTGGCTAGCACTTAATCATTAGAAATAAGAATAAACCCTATAATAGAACCATATTCATAATAATAAAACACAAAGAACATTTCACATTCTATTAACATCATAATTAGAGATGATTTCCTAGTATTTTCTTGTAATAAAATTATGTCAGACACATATCATCTGGTTTTACATTTACTCTTTTCTATGTGGGGTTAGTCAAAACAGATTCCATCCTTAGGAAAAAATATTGAAAACTAATAATATACATCTACTCATAGGGGGTTCCTTATCTCAAAAAAATTGATCTTCTTCTTCCTAAGATGTCATATCCTTAATATTTTAAGAAATATTTTGAGGCCATGGATTGAAATCATGTTCCCATGGAATGTTACCTTTTATATTGAGATATTTAACATTTATAACATGGATTAATTATGGTGACTTTAAATTTTACCAAAACTATATTTAGATGGAACTCATTCTATTTCATAGATATTTATTAAAAAGGATATCATCCAAAAATTCCATGATAACAGTATTGACATAAAGGTTTAATATCAAATTCATAAATTCCATAAATATGTAATGAGTTTTAGTTTATGGAATTTCATCATAATATATTCATAGTGGCTATACCTACTCCTGAAATTGATCAGTTGGGTACTTGAATGCTTGACATTAAGATGATGATAACTTGACAAACATTGATATTTTTTAAATCCCCTTTTAACAAAAAAAATTCATCCACATCATGAAAAAGATATTTTTTTCTCAATTGGTACTAATTTTATCTTTTGATAGTTTAATAATTGAAGATGAGAAACATTATCCTTCTCATAAAGAAGAAAAAGAGATTACAATAATGAAATAGTAGTTAAAAAATGACGTACTATAAAAGTTCATCCAACTAATTCCTGATCTCTATGAGTTCATTGGTGATATATGATAAAAGTTTGTATAAATTGGTTAAGTATAAAAACACTAGACTAATAGAGAACACAAACACCATTTTTCGAGAAAGAAAAATATGTTATATGAAAATCCTAGGTGAATCTAGAATAACAAAGATAATATAAACGTGAGAATCTATATCATTTGGATCAGAAATAATTACATACAACATACTGGTAAGATATTGGAGAGAAGGTAATTCATTATAGAACAACAGACTAATATACCACTAGAACACATGGGATCTCCCCCCAAAATCATATAATAGGAAAACATAATAATAAATACCAACACTAGAGCATTGAACTACCACAAAATCTATCCCTATGATAACATAAATGATATCAAAATCAGGAATATTAATGTCCCAAACTAAGTCAACATCACCTACTGAAAGAGAATATAAAGAAAAATAAAACCCCTTACCTTCACCGTTATAAAAGGTATCATTAAATTTAAAGGATAAGATCGGAAATAAATAAAAAATTTGAAAAAATACACAAAATGAGTTGATATATTAGATTATGAGGCACTCAGATCAGACATAGCTGTTATTATAATTGTTTTTGAAAATTGAACCATATAATATTTTGAGAGTCACCACATCATACATCAAAATCACCACCTCTGTCCATATATTCATTACTCTAGAGCCCTATGGATGGATACCGATTAATTTTAACATAATTTTGTATAAACCATAGTGGCCAATTGATATAATGATCTACAATTAGATTGATTTGTAGATTGATCTTGTCATAATCCCAGTAGATGAACGTAATGACCACATAAAATTCCCATCTTCTATTTAGTGGGAAATGACTATTGGATAATTCATTCAATGAAATAATGGTATACTATTGATGTTAAACTTTTATATGTTGTTTATGGTCAATAATGGCCACATAGTAGATATCTACATCCACCACTATTTTGATTATCAATCCATTAACTATTCTTTTCATGTGTGCATCTCAAACTGCCACTTAGTTAATGGGACAATGTCACGAACCAACCCGGGTCGACCATGGACCGGTCACCCGAGCTGATCTGCTGCATGGACCGAGAGGTGTTCCCAATCCTCTTGGGCTGGAGACAAGCGTCAGATCATCAATAGAGAACCACAGAGGAATTATTTCTCCAAAATACAAATATACTAGGAAACAGAAATAGAATAGAGTATCAAAAAAATAAATAAATGACTTGAAAGGGAATTAACAGCCGACAACACATACTAACCTAACCATGACCAAAAATCCTCACGACCCTAAGTGTCTCTCACTAATCCACAACCAACTCTCCCCCTAGTGATCACGCTCGATTCAAAACTACAAAAAAAAACTAAAAATAGGAAAACACTGTAGGCATGGGTATTGAAACTCAGTAGGCGTGCCCAAAAATCTATTCACAAAGCACTACATTTAAAAAAAGAATTTTTTAATTCAATTTAGGAAATAAATTATATAAAATATGGGTTTCCACACACACATTCATTTCTAATATAAATAATAGTAAATTTCACCTTTTAAATTAAAAATAAGTTTATTTTTTGAAGGAAAAAGGTGCCTTACATTTTAAAACATTTTCACAAACAGTGATGAATCTAAAATTTCAGTTGTTATTCAATAGTAAAAAAATACACACAAAATAAAAATAGGGAAATGGTAATTTAGAAAACAAGGTCTAACAACCGAACTTAGCCTCTCAATCGTCCTCCACATAAAAATAAGCACAAAATAAAACATGAGGCAAACCTAGGAGATCATGAACAATCTAGAATGTACTATACGTGTGATTCATCCTAAAGGCATGCCTACTATTGATGACATCATAACTTCCAAACTCTTGGTGTTTCACTACCTGGCCTAACTGAGGGCCTAATCCCCTAGAAGAGAAAATCCCATACTAAGGGCCAATAGCCAGTGTATATTATAAACTAGTACAACAATCTTTCTATGAAGATTCACTTACTAATCAAGGTTCCCATTTCAATACGTATAATAAAAAGGGGTGAGTCAACAATGTCAATCAAGCAACTAGTTATGAAGCACAAACATCACACACAATAATCTAACATAATCGACGAACACAAAAAGATCACTCCTAAGTCAACCCAAAGATGGTTTTTAAAATTAATATATTTTATTAAAGTGCCAAACAAGCCTTATGAAATATTTTAAAGAAAAACCATTTCTCAAGTGAAACCAATTTTTTTTCACATGTTTGAAGAAACCATTTACTACCAAACCAAAATCACACATGATAATCTGTGAATTATGTTCAAAGGACACATGGGAATTATTTCACTATTGTGCATCAATTCACTAATATAATATTTCAAGTTTCCTGTATAAACTAAACTACTTTCTGTAAATAAAGTAATTATTCCAAAAAATAATTATCTAATAATAGTTATAATTTATTTTAAATTAATGAAATTTACAAAAATTAATAAATTGTATATTTAAATGATAGTACAGTGGGGGACCTACCTCGAATCGCAGTCCAAACATGATGATGCGACATGCCTTGTTTCCATACACAAGCATGCACAAGCTGACAAACACAGTTTTGAAAAATTACCATCTAACACATTGAAACAACCACAAAATGACTAAAACACACAAACACAAACATAAAACAATTCATTCAAAAAAACATCACAAACAACACCTCGACATTTTTTCAAAACACAACATGCAGAATCTACATTATTTACTAAACCACTTTAATATTTATAGAACAATTTCCAAAGAGTAACCAATGGATAATGAAACCAATACCCCCTTAAAATTCCATTTTAAATCCAACATATGAAAACAAAACTAATTGGAAAACCCATTTACAACATTCACATATTTTAAAAAATTACATACTCAATTTATAAAATATATTCAAGGGGAATAACAAAATAGGTATGCATAAAATCTAACCCAACAACAAAAAAACATTTTCTTAACACGTGCACAACTCCACCCCTTTCAAAAAAACAAATCGAACCTCATATACAACCCATACCATGAAAAAAAAGAAGAAAAACAAGAATATTAATGTTATTATAAAATTTCATGGTCAACTATTTATTCAACAAGTTACGTAAAGAAAAGATAAAAACAATGTAGTTCTAAATTTTAAGGGAAACTCCATGAAATATGACCTCAAACGTCGATAGACAACCCGAATCTAGGTAGAAATCTCATTCGCACCCCAATCAAACACTCGAGAAGCCAAAAACATCCTAAGAAAGAAAATTGAACACAAAATTTGAAGAAAAAGATCATAAAAAATAGAGATCGATGGAGACAAAACATAACACAACCATCCGACAGAATGGGGATCGTTGGAGAGGTTGCACACCTAGGAGAGGAAGGCGTTGAAGGTCTTATGTCAGCTAGAGAGGGGTGGGAAAGTGGTGTCACCAGTCATATGAGGTTCTTCTGATGGTTATACTTACTGGAAAAGAATCGGAGGGGGTATGGACTTGCTAGGAAATGAGGGGTGCGGCAGGGAGAGGACGCGATAGGGCACATCCTGGTTAGTAGCCACGAGCATGGTAGGGAAAGTCTACGGCGGGGAATGACCTGGCTAGGTAGCAAGTGGTGCAGCTGGGAGAGCATTCGAGAGGGAGCTGGATAGGGATAAGGGCCTTGCATAAGGGAGTTTGTGCTGAGGGGCTACATGTTTGGGGTATGATAAGGGGGGAGAAGAGGGGTAGTGCCTGAAAGAGCTGGAGGGTGGGGGTGGCTTGCGGAAGAAGGGAGTGGTGGATCGAGGCTTGGGTGGAGGCGTGCAAGAATGTTTCTGGAATATGGAGTCACTGAATCATCTAGGGGAGAGGTTTTCCATGGGTCTGATGTCCAGATGGATGAGGGGCTGTGGATCGTCGGTGCTGCCCAGTAGGTGGAGGCACTGCGGATTGCCAAAGCTGGCCGGTAGGAGGAAGCCGTGTCAGGTGGAAGGGCTTCACACATAGGGGTCACACTAGGGGGCATGGGGTGTGCTACGGGGATATGTGGAAGAAGGTTTCAAGAAACCATAATAATAAAATATAAAAATAAATAAAAAAATATAATAAAAATAATAATATTCTTAATTATAGAAAAGATATTATTAATAAAAATGATAAATTTTATAATAATAAAAATAGGGAAAACATGATGATAATAATAATAATAATATAACATTAAAATAAATATTAATAATAACATTAATTAACAGTTATTTTAATTGTTATATTTTTAGTAACAATAATAATAATAATAAAAATAATAATAGTAAAATTATTATCAACCATAAATTTTTAAAAATCACACAAGAATTTACAGAATTTATTACTTTTAAATTTCTAAAGGCAGGAAGACTGTGTCGTTGCGTGGGTGAAGCTGCGTGGGGTTTGCAAAACACTCTCCTCTCGTGCACCCAGTGATGTCAACTAAAAAACGCACACTTTTTGAAAAAAAAAATATATTTCAGGATTTAACATGAAACTTGGAAAAAATTATAAAATCCCAAGAAAATAATAAACTAAAATAATAGATAGGTCGTGGTGTGAAAATACTCCCCACCAAAATGCTTTCCACCATTGGAAAGCGACATCACGCTCTTGACCCAATGATAAAACTTATCAAGTGTCACCCTCCTCTAAAATTTTATGCTCCTCCAGTTGATCAATCCAAATATACACAGAAAATCCATGACACACAACATATCCTTAAAGCTTGATGACCTTAACTTTCACTAAGTGGAACCCAAACCATCAATTTCAAACATGGAATGAATGACCATAAATCACCTTCAACACTTATACCTAAAATATTAGTCCAACGTAACCATTGGGTGTACTCCAATCCCTACATTTACTCAAGAGGAAGAACATAGGATTAGGTGGTTCCACACAAGACCTCCTACCACCACAAGGTACATGAAAAAAAACTGATACTCGCACGAGGAGGCCTGAATGGAATCCCACCAAAACGGATTGGGATAACAATAAATTACTTCTGGTGTAACACTGCAAGACCTAGTGTGGATCTCCCACCATAAGAACTGGAGAGATTTATTGACCCTGAAAACTTCCCACATGAACCATAAACCCCCACCATGATGGGGTAGAAGGAATGTTCCAAACTAATAGAGCACCAAACAACCTCCATTGCTATATCAACATCATCGGACCCTTAGAAGAACACAAACCATGTCACTCTAAGTAAAATGATTAAACCAATGCCATTTTCACCATTGGGGTTCTCTTGACTACATGACAGCTTCACTCTGTGACCTATCACTGGAGCACTAATGACTGAATCATCTCTTGACTCATAGTTAGGAATCAGAAAATCCAAAAAATGACACACGAACTATAATTTTACCAAACAAACATCCATAAAAACAATGGTTTCAAAGTGGTTCAACCATATCTATTCTTATAACTGAAGAAAAAGAAACACCACAAAACACTATAGGAGATGACCACTAAATACAAGAAACACTACAAAGAGAAAACCTCAAACCGATCCACAAACATCTTCCTAATCCTACTGATGGGATTAGGTGAAATTTGATGAGCTAGGTTTGGATTCAATGGGATTATTGGAAACAACTCAGCTAAATCACTACAAGTGACCTAGATGTCCACATGTGTGGCAGGGTCTCGGAGCACTCATGAATGTCCACCTATTGTGAACCTGCATTCCGCACTGGTGAAATAACACAACACTTCATTTTGAAAAAGATGACTGAAGGTTTTAAGGACTCTTGATTCCTCTATTAGAGACACTAGCATCAGCTCACTTCACATTATTCCTATCTCCATCCGTTGCGCCACTTTCTAATGTCGGGGTAGGACTCCCCACTTCAAGTACTCTTGCTAACTCATGTTCAACAACAAATTATTTCCTCATAATATCTTAGAAGGTGGTTAGGTTTATCTCTACCACATTTGACTGCTGTCTTGATCTGATTCTGGACACAAATTTCCAAGCCTTCCCTAGTTCAATTGCAACAAAAAATAGTTTTTTTAAAAGTTAGATTTTTTTTTGTTAAAAAAAGAATTTACAGAAGTCTAAAATAAGGTCTTGTTTAACATCCCGATTATAAAACGAGATTAATTTAGAAGAGAAATCCTCCATCCAATGTATGTCATGAGTAAATACAAGATTGGAAAGACAATCAGTGATCCTTTTGGCTTCACTGAAGGTGTGTGTGGTGATGAAGTTAATACCAATAAGATAATTCAAACAGTCCATCCAGCGGGTAGTGTAGGGCCATGCAAGGTGGATGGTACCATTAAAAATGGTCGAAATGATTGTAGTAGAGTCAATCTCTATCCAAATATTGTTCCAGCTATGCAATCTGGAAAAAGAGATGGAATGGATGACGCCCAACATCACAGCTTCCAAAGCGGAAGAAAAACAGCAAGATCCAGAATATCATCCTATAATCTAGTCCAGGTTATTTCTTAAGATGGCACCACAACTCGCTGGTCACAGATTTCCTTTGGACACTGCATCCACATTGATTTTATTCCATTTTGGAGGGGGAGGGAGCCAAAAACATCATTAGTAGAGTGGGGGATAGGGTATATCCCCTCCACTCCAACACGTCTAAGGATCCCAAAGTCAGGGGCCGAATTTTTGTAGTGAGGTTTTTGGATAGAAGCCGGTTCTCGAATGGAAAAGAGGATTCTCGTTTTTCCTGCATTAATTTTAAAAGAATTATTACAGAAAATAAATTCATTTCTACCATACCAAATAAAAATTATTGAATAAATGAAAACATGAAGAAATCCCATGTGAGATATTCTCAAGGCTTGCATCGAGACATGAAATTTAACCATTTCTAGGTTGGAACTTCTTTCATAAAGGGTTCCAACTACACCATCAATGACTCAGGTGAACCCATGATATTAATGTTCCTCTCAATATTCTGCAAGAACTCTTCCACTTCAAGAGGATCAACTTGACCATAAAATAAGGGATGGTTCAACATCAGTAATTCCATAACATAGTGTATAGTTTGATCAACTAGAGGATTTGATAAGGATGCCCCACCCGAAGCTACACCATGGGCATTCATGAAACCATTGTGGGGGAGAACACTAAATAATAGGGGAACAAAGAAATTAAGAAAAATATGGTCATTTTCATTTCAAAATCAACTTATCCCAATTTCGAAAGTAAAATGTTGCAAATAAATTCTTAGAATTAATGAATATCCAAACGATTCATTAGGAGAAAAAGTGGTGATGTGTGAATTGGACATATGGTTGCCAGCCATACTCCATTCATCCCACCATCACAAGGAGTACTCTTGGTTAATGTCCCCAGACCCGCATGGCATTCCAGAACATCAGAGCTCATGGAGGTCACTTGCACGGATCCCCTTTCATTTGCCAAAAATAAAAAATTCAAAAGTACCAAAATACCTAAACAACTAGAACATCCCATAGTAACTCGAGGTTCTGAACGAGCAAGGGTTCATGACGTCCTTCTCGTCTGTATGCCTTGAGTCCCGAAAATTTCACTCCTTATACCCTAAAAACCCCAATAAAAATGTGCGCTCTAAAAAACAAGGTTTTCTCAAGATCCAACCCCACTTTGATACCATTTTGTCATGAAACAACTCAGGTCGACCGTTTAATTTTTTATTTTCTAAATAAGATGACTTATTTTAAAATTAAATCAATATTAACATAAATAATATTTTAAAAAATATATTATTCTTTCAAATATTAAAAATAAATTTAGTTATTTTTATGGACTTTTTTTTATTATGTTCAATCATTGTTAATTTTACAAGAACATATTTTGGGTAGTTTAAATTTTTTTTAATACTGTTTTATTAATTGATACAAGAAAAGGTAAACATAGTTTTTCATTTCTACTTGATGGGTGTTATTTTAGAAAATTTATTCCACATAATTTAATTCTATTAGTATAAAAAGTCAGGACACTCCAAATACCTCAAGCCATTACTATATATGTTGCGCCAGAAATAATGAGAAAGAGATAACCGTGGAATCCTATTTCGAATTTTAGTATGGGGGAAAACTATCATTGAGGGTGTATCACAAATAAATGTGAGAAATAATCTTCTATTATAAAATTATGGATTATAAGAAATTTAATCCACTAAAAAGTAAATATAATAAATGAATATACAATCCCAATATAATAATTTAGAGAAATGAAAAACTAAAAAACTAGAGAAAGAACAAAAATTATTATAAGTAATGGCCACAAACTCCAAAAAATCCAACTATAATTGACCAAATTTACTAATATATTAATGGTCATATAGATTATTGAAAAGTCAATTAATCATGAAAAATGGTATATAAATATTTTTTTGTGAATAAACATTACACTTAGAAGGATCCACTATGAAATCTATCATTAAAAGTGTGAAACATGAATATTATAACATATTGAATTTGTAAATGTAACCTACTAATCACCTAGCCCGAGTAAATAAATTAAAAACCCCTCATTAAAGAACATTCTAAATAATTAAAAGATATTTTCAATCCAACATAAAGTTTATATATAGTTAGAGTGTAAACAACATCTACTTCCCTAATAGTTTTCCTTATCTTATTCCCCAACAACACATTTATTTATGTCATGCCTTCAATTAATAATTTATGCCAATTCTGGGTAAACTATATTACTCCATATAATATTATCATAACTATATTATAAACACAATGTTTATTATGTTAACATCAACATCATAATATCCAAGAACCATGTGTAAGTATGAAATCCATTAAAACTTATGTATCATACAAACTACATCTTTTAGTAATAACACAAGGATGTACATTAGTGGGAGACCATAGTTTCCACCTCAAGATAAAAATATATTTTATCATGATAATCCAATACCTCCCAAAAATATAGTAGATTGATATCCTTGATAGAATGTGTGGGTCTATACTGTATACCTTAGGCCATCAAAACTCGAGTATGCCATCTGAATACACTACAAGTGATGATAGAGTGGTTATAGTGTCTTGTTATCCATCTATTCCCACAAAAATATGTATAGCGGAAAAAGAACCACTAAAACATTTGGGTTTCAGTTACCCTACCCACTCATGTGGTCATGTATATGAAATCACATATCATTAAAATACCACACACAATCTACACTTAGGGTAACTTTATATCCTATAGATTTATCATCATATATAATCACACCAAACACATGACATACACCATTATTATCAAGAACATAAATTTACATAATAATTATGGTTCTTCATTAATTAATAGAAATCCATTATTTAATATTTATTCATATTCCATTTTGAGTGCAATTCATTAATCTTCTTGTCAAATTGATACTCGAACCATTATTTCATCTTATTTCAAACCATGGCCCCTTTATCTTTAATTAAAGAAATAAATAATTTTATTTTTTAATTCAAATTGGATTCTTAATTTATGGGAATACTATGTATCATTAAATGCTTATGTAATGAAAATGATCTTGTTTTACAATGAATCAAAAAAACAATTAGGAACTAAAATAATATTCATCCAAAAAACTACGTATTTATGTAATCACCATGAAATAATAAATCATTCAACATCTAATACCTTTTATTTATGATTTCTCTGGTGTCATCCCATATGGAATGACGTATAATATAATTGAATCACCATTTAAAACCATCATAATCAACTATAGAACTAGACTTTCCCACCCATTGGTCACCAATTTATCAAGCATCCACGGTTCAAAGTCAATCATATTTGGATTTATTCTCACTAAATCCTTCACAACTATAAATAATTTTTTTGGATCATAAAAATATATCATGAAACTATGGTTTCAAAGAAAAATTCATTGTAAAATTCAATAAAAACTACAACAAATTTAGGTTTATACAGCTCTACCCATTACCGGAGCTAGATAAGACCACTGATAATGGACACCATTTATCAGTGATCGAAAAATGATTAATAATAGTAATTATGTCATGGAAAAAAATATGCCAAAAAATACCCCTTTTATCATTACCATTATCTATAATTGATAATCATACCCTTTATTAGTGAATTTTATAGTGTTGATAATGATGGAATTTATCAATGTATAAATAGTTGTAATGAACCCATCATCAGATTCCATGTACATGTTTCTATTTAATAATATTTGAACTAGATACATGTAGTCACATACCATTGGAAATAAAATTTTAGTACCCATTGTAAAATATATTTATACACGATTCCCAAAAAAATTACGTACAAAAATTACAACATTAATTTTTTTTCAAGAGTATCATTATTCCCCCTAGCATATCAATAAATATAATTCATAGAATAATAATTGGATTCATAGGAATGAAATAAAATTAAGGATTATATCGAAGATTCATTAAGGGTTATGAGTAGTGTATTCTATAGAGAATTGATTAACATAATCAATATGGGATGTAAAATAACTATACAAACATTCCATTTATATAATTTGACTATCATGATTAGATAAGGAATAAGAAATATAAAAAAAAGATAAACTAACATTCCATTTTATTAATTACTTTTTATCCTTAATAGATAAGGAATATTCAATAAGGAAAGTTAAATAATTAAAAACAAATTAAAACTTAATCAATTACATGACTATAATGAATAGATAATTCAAAATCAATATACTAAGGTAAATTCCTAAAATTTAATTCCATTCAATTATTAACTGATAATGAAATTAATTATGAGATAATGTAATTGTTAAAATATCATGGATAATTATAAATTATTTCTTAATTATGGTAATGATTAATTATTAGATTTTATGATCTCAGGGTTCATTATATCTCTAGTGTCATTCCCTTTCACAATACTGTTTGAATCTATGTTTAAAACCAATTTAATTAGGTCGTAATGATTCACGACATTAGACTACCAATGCATCAATGTGATTTATAATTTTTATCCTCACCATGACATCATTCTAAATCATTTCTCAAATATCAAATAATACATTTAATTCATAAAAATTGTGCCTTATCATCAAATATCTATATTGTGTAAAAAATATGAATTTATAAATATATACACATATAAGAAAATGACATTCAACATAGAACACTATATGTATAAATGATTTAAATATTATGAAATAAACATGGACTTGATTAATAATATTTATATTTTTTGTATATTTAATATATAAATATCACTATAATGTGGATATATATATATAAAGTTAATGATAATAAAATGGAATCAAGAATGAAAACATCAATAACTTCCCCAATCAAAATTATCATAATCCATTCAATGTATAAAAAATGTTGGCGTAAATGAAAACTACCTCCATGGAGTATATGTAAAATAATGGTTTTTTGTCATTGATGAATATAGATTACATAAAAATTTCATTAAAAAAATATTGAGAAAATTTTCATTTTTAGTACAACAAATATTTTTAAAAATAAACATTCAAAAAATATTTGGAAAATAAATTTTTATTAAAATAATAAATGAAAATTATTTTGTAATATTTTAAAAAATTTGTAGTCATGATACTATAAAATTATGTATATGTAACCCATTTTCAAAAAAAATAATGTTTTCACATTTTCAGTATAAGACAAATGATCCATTTTTGGAAAATTATTTGAAGAAACTTATGAATTGTTTTTGAAAAAAGTAAAAAATTTGAGCAGTTTTAATAAATAATTTTATAATGTTCAAAAAAATATTGAAAACATTTTTAGAAAACACATTTTTGGAAGAACATGAATTTTCAACCAAACTATCAAATGGAATCAAATTTTATTGAAAACATCTCTAAATAATACGAAGTAAAAAAGAGATAAAAAGCTCAATTAATTAAAAAATAATGAATAAATATATGATGATAAAATTAATTGTTTTTATAATGTAGTGATCAAATAATTTCCATCAATGGAAATTAATGTATAAAAAACTCTGATAAATATGGGACTATGAAATATGTCATTATAATGAACATAATTTTTAAGTGATAAGTGAAATTGAATTGATTTTGTGTATAAAATATAAATACAAATAAAATTATTGGACATAAAAGAATAAAATTGTCCAAATTAAATACACATGTAATCATAGATATCATTGAAAAAAAATAAGTAATATAACATAATGAAATGAATTTTAGTTATGAAATTTAATCCCTTTTGGTAATTTTCAAGTCCAATCACATTAATCATTATAATAAAAATTTAAACATAGAATACATTGAGTTATTAATAAATATTTATATTTCAGGTCAAAGGGGAAGCATATACACTATAAAAAAAGAAGTTAGGTTCATATTATTTTAATAGGCCTTAATAAAGGGAAATTAAGATGAATTCCTCTACATTATGCATAATTTTTGTTGAACAAGATTCATCCCCCAGTATAATGGTTTTATTCATGTAATTATTTAATACCAAAATTTTATTCATATAGTATCATATAGTATACTATCATATCATCGAATCAAATTCTTTTTAATGATATTATATTATGTTGATTGTTTTGGGTGTTAATTGCATTATTTTCCTATGCCTGTTTTGTCATGAATGTTCATGTTGTTGTATATATTATATAGTTCTATATTAGAAAAAATGGTATTATTGTTTTAATTATAATTTATTTTCAATATATACACTTTTATAATCATTATTAAAATTTGAATATTGAGAATGGATATCCTTTCATCGTTGAGTTGGTAGGCCATACATATGCACAAGTAACGATATAATTTCTATAATGTGAGAAAGGGTAAATTTTTTAGTGATATTTTAAATTATTTGAATAAATATAGTCCCATATAGATCACACATATTCCCTAATTTTATCATTATTTTATACCACTTAAAGCATATGTCAAAAATGAATCGCATCACTCCATGAGGTGGAGGTCAATCAAATACACAGTTGACATTATTGTATTACAAAAGGAATGGAATGTAATATAATGAGTGTCATATTTTTATTAATTATATATAATAATATATTAAAAAAATTTAAATCCATCACTATATCCATTATTTTATTATGGTAATGAAAAACCATTAAATTAGTTCATGACATGATAGTACATTGTACACACGATCAACAGTTTTATTTTTCATTTCATGTATTGGAATAAATATAAGTAATTACATTAACAATAAAAAATATTAGTATATTAAAGATAATTATGATATTATATAATCAGGTATTAATATGATTTTATGGAGGATGAAAAAACTAAATAAAAATATCTATTTAATAATGCTACCTCCTCTTCAGATACATTATTTATGTTTTAAAAAACATTCCATTATGGTTGGACTTATGATCATTAAAAGGGAGAACAAATTTTGTGTGGTTAGTAAGGAAGTGATGTTTAAATGTTTTGGTCTATCCAAATGGCATTGGATGTCTAAATAGGGGATGATATGGTGCGGTATTTCATAAGTCGGTGAGAGGACCCACAAGAAATTTTTGAAAATATTAAATCACAATGAATATTTTATCTAATATGAATCATAAAAAATGGATCATTATTGATACATAGTGTATCTAAGGTTTACATATTCATATAAAATTTGTATTCTATAAGTTTTAGGAATGTTTTAACCCTTATCATCTTATGTAAACCCCTAGTATTCCAATTATTACATTAATGATGATAATTATGATTAAAATTTTCACTAATAATTATGTTACAAAATTAGGTTTATAACATTATATGATATATACATTTTATTTTACCAATATGAAACCATTTTCTCAAACTATATAAAAAAGTGACAACGTAAAATATAAAATTACACCTACATATGTAATAAAAAAGTGTGTTTTGAATGAGAAACTTCTCATAGGTATAGGAAATTTTAATATCATAATTTAATGTTATATTTATTCTAATAACCAATATTATTTAATTTTATTAAATTATTTTAAATTTTCATAAAAACCAACTAAACACATAATTTCACAATGTAAAATATTTTAAAAAAATATTATTTATATATATATTAGTATTATTCACCATTCATAGAAAAATGAATCTTTTCATAATAATAAATAAAATTGACCTTATGATAATTTTGATATTTTAATTTTGAAAATGAATTTTTTATATATTTTTTATAAAACTTGTGAAAATTAATTTTAAATTATATTCGAAAAGAATGACTGAACAATTAATTCTAAAAATATAGTTTTCAAAAATCATATATTTTTATATTAAAAAATTATTATTTTATTTATATTAAATATATAAAAGTAATATTCAGTTTTTATTTATTACAAGTCATACATAATAATTTAATAGCTAATTAATAAGGGTATATATTATTACATTTTATTTCAACTCATTGTTTCTTGTCACATATGTTATTGAATACAAGTTTCTTCTTTTAAAATAATGGGGTGATACATTCCCCCTCATTAAATAAATTTATCTCTTGAAATGTAAACAAGATTTCATTAAAAAATGGTTTTAAATTTGGAAAAAATGCTATGAAAAAACCCAGATCTTAAAAGGGATATTAAAATTTTTACTTGATAAGAGAGGAATTGAAATAAGAAGGTCTTACAAAATAACACATAACTTGGATTACATGTATAATAAAATTGAAGGAATGATAATATATGGGCATTAAATAAAGGATTAAAAATTTATAGAGTTTTATAAATATCATTAATCAAAATAAAGTGAATTATCCATTAAATTTTAAGTACCTCAAAAACATAAATATATAATGATTTAGATGACCATTTAACTGGTGGGGTTTAATGTAATAGGATAATTTTTTGTTTCAAGATCATTTTCATGAATATAAGAAATTATTTAACATTGTAAAAATATAATGAAATCTACTTACTCATTATCTATATATTTAATAGGAATACTTAAATCCTTTGGTTGTGCTTCATTGAATATCTATAACATTATGGACTCTACGAAATTTATATCTAGTAGTTAATTGTTTATTCGACAACAGACAAATTAATATTCAATGGATATTAAAATCCTTATAAGATAAAAAATTAATTCCATCTATATCTAACTCTATTCGAAATCTAATATGGTTATCAAACGATATCAAATATTATTAATTAATCGCTACACATAAAGGGTAACACCACTGGAAAATCATTAACATTTATTCATAAAATAAATTATGTAAAAACACTAAAATATTAACCAATAAATAAATTCATCTAGTTGTATAAGTGGATAAGATATCACACTTCAGTTATGGGTTCATGAAGAAAATCCTTTCTGGATGTGTTGTTTTATCATCCAATATTTGGGTTTTCCGTTTTCTACACCATATTAATATAACTCCTTTAAAGTTCCCAAATTCTAATAGCCCATAATTAAATAAAAATAAAATACATGAAAAATTATAAATGTTACAAATAAATAAAAAATATTCCTAACATAGTAAGGACATTATTCATTGAATAAAAGATTTAATAAAACATATATTTTACTAATGGGTTGTACTTCCATAATTTTCTCCCAAAATATCCTTAACATTTGTAGACTTACAATGCATAAAATATCAAATAGGGTGACTATGAAATTGGAATGAAAATCAATGACCAACATATAAACCCATGATTTTATACATATTTCTTATGTTAATGAGGAAAAATATGCCTTTTAAATTTTAACATAATTTTATATTCTTCATTGGTTTATTTGACAACATAAAATTGGTAAAAATTATTCTTAAATTTAATTTTGGAATTTGAATACATAAATATTTCATCTGTTTTATTTCATCGTTGATCCTCCATTGTATAAGGATTCACCTATAGAAGAGGTCATTAATTAAGATAATTCCATTTTTCCCCACATATATGAAAAATAACTATAAATGATGACATAAAATGAAATTTATTTCCATTAATGGTACTATTAAATTTTCATTGTAAATTCATAGCTTCATGCCATTATTTTTCACACACAAAACATTTTCTAATTTATTTGAATAACCTTCTTATAGGTTATTGTAACATTTATAAAATGAATTAAATCAATAGATTCTTCCCCCCATGTTCTCCACCACTTAACTCTTAGAGTGATATTCATCGTTATCTTATTTAATGAGTCTAATATTTTATTATGGTAGTGGTTGTTAATCATGTTCTAGGATAACTTATTATGAGTAAAAATGATATACTTAACCCCTATCATCATCCCATTTTCCCTCATACTCACAAAATATGCATTCATATTAAATTTTTACAAGATTCATTCAAGACATATCCATTGACTAAAATTCAAAAAAAAATTGTGAGAAACAATTATAATTTTAGGAAAACCATATAATCATTTATAATATGTCAAATCAGGATGCTTTCTTTTGAATCTAATAAAACATAAGTGTTCCCCAAGTCAATAATTTTCATCATGTGTTCAAATTATTCATAATGGTTTGTGAAAAATTTGTATTATCAAATAATATACCAATGGAGTGTCGAACCAGGTGTAGATTAAATATCATTACCTTATACGATGTAATGTTATCGTCATGACTGATGTTGCTTTTCTAGAGTTATTACCTCTTAATAAATCTATTCGAGATATATTTCCACGTCAAGTATCCAAACATGGTGGTATATCTAGGATAATCCAAAAAATCTCTACCTTACCATAACATTATGATATTCTAATATTCTAATAATCAATGTATATTACAGTTTTATGTTCCCTAGTCTATATTTTACTTTAATATTATTTCCCATGTTTTTACTAATCTTCCTTTGATTCGATCTATAATGAACCCATAAAAACAGTTTGTAGAATGAAATTTCATTATTAAATTTGAACTACATACAAGTGATCACATCATGATAGATTGAAATTTTTATTAATCCTAGATAACTTGATATATAGATAAATCCCATATTACATTTAAATACCCAAAGTATAAAATATATGATTTTTTCATGAAATTCATTATTCCATGAAGAATATCCTTATATATCATTATTAGAAGTCTTCTTGTATTTATAGTAAAGGAAAAAATAAGGGCGTGCTCAAATGCTTAGTAAGGGATATGTAAAATTAAATCTATCAGTAGTCAATAGGATTGATCATCATGTAAATGTAAATTTACGAATTAACATTAACTTTAATTTTTTTTATCATGAATAGATAAATAATTATCATCATGGCTTTATAAAAGAAAATTACACAAATGAAATTTAATCGATAATATGACTATCATGTATAGGTAAGGCATAATAAGCATGGAATAGTAAAATCTAGAAAATATATTCTATTTAGTTCTGAACATGACTATCATGAATATGCAAGGAAAAATAAATATTACAAGGTAAATTACTAAAAAAAATTACTCATTTAATAAATAATTATAAATGAAAAGTATTTATAGGCAATATCATTTGAAAAATATAAATGATAATAAAATAGAATTATTAATGAATTAAATAATAAATATTAATATGTTATGATCTCATGCACCGTCAAAACCCTATTTCCCTGGCATTTCATAAGATTGTTTAAAACAATGGGTTGAAACTCATTTCATTATATCCTACTAATTATCCTCATTAGACTTAAAATGGGTCAAATTTCTATATAATTATGGTCCCTAATAGTCACTACATATACAAAACATTCCTCATATATCAAATAATATATTAAATTAATAGACAATATGCTTTATCATTGAATATCATTAATGTTCAAAAAATATGGATATTTTAGTATTTCATTATATAAATGAATAATTCACAATGTAACACATTTTACATATAAATGATATAAATTTTTAGGAATAATCATTTACAAAACATTTAATATTCATATTTAGGAAAAATTTAATGTCCAATTATCATATTAATTTTAATACTTCATTAGAAAGGTGATGACTACAAAAAATGAGAAAAAAATTGAATTAAAATATATTTCATAGTCAAAGTGATCATAAAACCACCAAAAAATATATATGGATTGTATAAAAACAGCTAATCCACAGTGGAGTATGTGTTATGTAATTGGTTTTATCATTTATTAAAAGAAATAATAATAAAATTTCATTTGAAAAATTATTGTAGATAAAAACCTTTCATCTTTGAAAATATTACTTAAAATAATATTTTGAAAAAATTTAAAAAAAATTATTTGAAAATAACCATTAAAAAGTATAATAGGACTATTAAACTATTTTATGGTCATGATGGCGAGAAATATTATATATTCTATACATGCTAAAAAATTAATTATTTTAAACTTTATAGTAATGTTAAAAGATGATTTGTTTATAAAATTATATGATGATTATTTTCATTTAGAAAATTATTCAAGAAAAAATACGCCATTAATAAATTATTTTTAAATTGTTAAAAACTATTTTTTATATAATTTTTAAAAACATGTTTCTAGAAGATGGATTTTCTATATATGAGAAAAATGAAGTACCTTTTTAAATAAAATTCCATTTCATTTTATGTAACAAAGAGGGGGAAAATAGTACAATAAATGAAAATATAATTAATACATCAAATATATTAAAATTAATGCAATTTATTATACTATTGTGATATTGTTTTATATAATTGAAATTCAAACATAGAAAATCCTAATTAAAATGTTCTTATGAAATAATACCATTGAAATATCATAACCATGAAGTGAGATTTAACGAATGATTTGATTACTTGTATGAAATGTAAATCAAAATAAATCAAGTGGGAATGAAATAAAATATAGTTAAAAATCAATACCCACGTAATCATATAATATTAAAAACAAATAAGTAATATTACCCAATGAAATTATATTGGGATATGAAATTCAATTCCATTAGGTAATTTCCAATACTTATCCCCTTGGATGAAATAAATAAAATTTAAATAAAAAATACAACAAATTATTAATGAAACATGAAATTAAATTTAAAATGGTTATTAGATTAGTCTCATTAAATAAATTAGTTCCATAAAATTTCTATATGCCTTAATGATGTGAAATTCAGATGAAGTCCTTTTCCTTATGAAATCATTTGGTTGACCATGATTTAGCAAAAATTATAAGGTTTTGAAGAATTTCAGTACATTATACTAGATCTATATTCATAAAATTTTATATATTAACATCTTATTGGTTCATTTCAACTCTTTGTTGATAATATTTCATTATTTTAATTATTTCCAGTTTTACATTCCTTGTATTCTCATTCTTGTTTTTCATGAATGTTCCTATAATAACATTATCTTAAAAATGATTTTATTGTTATAGATATAATTTTTAAATTATATATAAATTTTCATAAATTATGTGTATTTTTTTAAAATTATATGGAATGATTACGAGACCAGACACTTTGATGGCACCAGATTCCGAGGCTCAGTGAGCCCAGAATACAATTTACAACATTTTTTAAGTTCATTTAAATAATCTTATGAGTGGTATTTTATAACATTTAAACCATTTTACATATCAAATTTTTTGGGAACTATAGAATCTATAATGTCTAGATTCATATAGAATGGACCTAAATTCGACTGGAAAGGGACTAACGAAAAATTTAGTTTTTATACTTTTCATCAAAAAATAAAACAACATAAAAATTATTTTATTTTTTTCCCAACTGCTAGGAAATGACATAGAGGATCTCCAGTGCGGTGACAAATTGACAAAAAGTCAACTTAATTTGATCTTAATAATTACTCGTACAAGTGTAACGTAATGAAATATTTAATAAAGCATAACTGATATGTTGTTTCATTAATTAAACAATGAAATTCCACAACATGACAGAAATGATGTGACATGTTTTATTATTATGGGTTAACAGAATAGAAAAAATAGGATCAATTTGTGGAACTCCTCTAACAAACCTACAATGAGTATTATCTCTAACAACGAATGATGAATGTTAGTGAATCGACAGCAACATTGATGCATCTCGAAGAACCGAATCATAAAGTGACATATTCTTATGGAACCTGATCCCCCATAGGTGGACCTCTTCAACGATTAACATCTTTGATATTAGGGTTTATTTTGTTTCATGTTTTCCTATCTGTTATTCTGAAATGATGAATGCAGATCAACCCATGAACAAGTTGATCTGTGGATCGCTTATTCATGTAAGATAGTGCTTTTATTGGGGTTTTCTTTATCATGATTAATTATTTATTTATTGAATTTAAAATTCAATATCCCTTGTTTCTAAACATCTAATGCAAGGGGCACAGACCAAAACAAACAAGGGCTAAGCCCCTCTGCCTTTTGTGTTCTTCATGGATAGACATGCGATGTGAAAATAAGAGGATCTTAAGGCCTCATCAAAGAAGGCAGAACAACACAGAGGCTGGAGGCACAAACGGCGCAATTAATGAACAACTTGAGCAGACACGGTGGTCCATTGAAAATCCAACCGATGTGCCTATGCTAGCGGTGGTAGTTGCGGGAAGGCGTTGTTCCGAGGTGTGCGCCACAGACTGATCAGGTTGCAGTGAGGAAGTAGGGGCCTCTAACTAGGACAAATTCTAATGGGGGGGCGTGACATGCAGCTAATGTCTGAGGCAGCACAAGGAATGCGGTCCCCAGAGCATGTACAAAAACCACATGACCGGGATCAAGTGACTGCCTGACAGCACCCCGGACGTGCTACATGTTTATGATGAGGAGAGCCGGTCTACCAGAGGTGTACCAGGTAGGGTGCGACCCATACCCTAAGGGCCATTATGGATGAGACAGGGTCATCAGGAAACCCAGTGGGCTGGAACAGGTTTGTTCCATCGAGGACACTTGGGCCTGGCCCACTGTCCTAGCCGGACCGGGTCGGGTTGGGTCTTTGAACAAAACTAGGGAATGTAAGGCCCCTTGATGGTTTTTTGGAACGGTCCAACTGGGTCAAATTAGTCCTAGACGTAACTTTACCCAATTGAATAAAACCAAAATAAATTAAATACCAATCATCAGACTGAAAATCCATTTATGGAGTTTCTACCCTCACGACGAGGTATATCATTTAGTACACTCTAAGGAGGATTTCATGGAAGTTGAAATATGAAGAATGACATGATTAGTGGTTCTCCCTGAATCAAGCTCACTACATGTGGAAGACCTGTGGTTGGATAAGGCTTCAGACTACAGATAAGTGACCATGTGTATATTATCTATGATGGCCCTGTGGGAAGTGTCTCTTTCTGAACTGGTAAGACCATGATGGGGAGTGGATCTTTGAGGTCCGTCAGTCCCACGATAGTTGGTAGAAAATGTACTATATTATGACCAATGAAGGAAGTGACTATGTGTGACTTGGAAAGCCCATGGTGTGGGGAAAAATTGTGTGACCTAACATACCCATGGTACTAATCAGGGATGAGTACCACATTAGTCAGTGGTTAGTGGGAAGCGGATCTATGTGACATGGCAGACCCACTGTACTAAGAGAGGAGGAGTTCTCCAACATCAAATGGTGTTCAGTGACATGACTGATTGGTCATCCTTCTCTACTCTAGATTATACCTGGTCTGAACTATTTTGCTTGGTGGTTTTATTTGTGGATTTATGTTTGGTATTTACTTGTATGGTTTGGGGTCCTTACTAAGTATATTGTTACTCAACCCTACACGTGCTTCACCTACACATGTTGCGTCGACTACCGACAATAACTACTCTAATGGAGGACTTCATGGCCCAAAACCCGGTGGTTCTTAGTGAGACTAGGCAAGCCAGACATAATTCTAGGGCCAACAGAATCTACTCTACACTAACCTATCAGGTGATGTTTTCATCGGATTACTTTTAGAGTTTCCTTGGACTATTCTATCATCAATTCGTCTTTTTCTAGGATCGTATTATGGATAATTTGAACTGCAATTTGTACTTTAACTTAGTGGTTGTTTAGTGTCATGCATTTTTATCTTCCCAACATTGGGACGTGGTTTGTTGTGTGTGTGTGTGTGTGTGTATGTGTGTGCATGTACATAGGAAAATACCTCCCACATACAGGTTGGCCCCTTCAGTGCTACTCCCCAACCCCTAGCCATCGGGAGGCGGACTTTGGGGATGTTACGACACATGACTTGGGGGAAAGGTTGTGACATTATATACCTTTATTGAATCATTATTTATATTTTAACATGGATAATGGATAACATATCTTCATAGAGATGGTAGGCAATATGTATGGACATGTAACATTAAAATTTATAAAATTGGTGAAAAAAGGAAAGGATTATCAAGATATATTAATTTTTCAAAACAAATATAATTTCATATATATAACATATATTCAATAAATTAATCCTTATTTCCTTAAATATAAATTGTAATTTAAAAAGTGAATCATAATGATTTTCAAGGTGGTAGTGGCCATTACAATTGAGTGACATTATCATATATATAAATGAATGAATCATTATAAGGAATATGTGATATTAATATAAAAAAATTTAATCATAAAAAATAACATATACAAGCATCATATACATCATTATACCTAGACTTGAGTATAGATTATGAATGTAGAAATACATTGGTTTACAAAGCGGTTGTTCTCCATACACACAATCGACCATTTTCATTCACATTCAATAAAGGAAGAGAAAAATATAGTTAATGAACATTATATAGGAAAATATATGTTTTTTAATATATTAGGGTCATTATATATTACTATTTTAATAATATTTAAATATTTTAATTAATAATCAAAATAAAAACACACATTTAAGATCGTTACCTCTTCTATGGAATTTCTTTTAAAAAAAATACATCCATTAAAGGACATCTAAAAAAAGGGTATAGGATGTTTTGTGGTGATTAATTAACTTGTTTGGGAAGGTCTTAAATTAACAATTTGAATTTGAATATGTGATATGGGGATGATCAGGGTGGTTATTATTTGTGGGGAGAGGACACACACCGAATTTTTTAAAGGAATAAACTACACCTATGTTTGTATCATGAAAATGCCCCCAAATTGGGTCATTATAGAACCTTATATTTATAATGGTATAAAATTCGATACAAAATGGGTTTTTGGCCAAATCTTGGCCTTTTAATCCCTTATCTTCTTGCAGTAACCCCTTTGGTAAATCCATTTTTTACTTTATCCTTGATAATTAATTTTGACTGTTTGCATTATTCATTATGAAAAAAATGAAGTTGAACATCTTAGGGTATATAAATTATACAAATTTAATATATGGAATCCATTTTTTGAAACTAAATATATATTAATGGAAAAAAAAATTTTAAAATTATACCCAAACCAATGACGAAAACTTGGGTTTTCAAAGTGAAACATTTTTATGTATAAAGGTTTTTAATATCAAAATTTAAATTGAAATTTAATCCAATGAGTTAAATTTTTTAAATCGTAATATAGTGGAAGATAAATTATATTATATCAAATTTAAAATATAATTTATTTCCCTATAGTATTATAATTAAACTCTAGTTTTCTATATGTACATATATATTTTCTTCATCATCAAATAGTGTATCCTTTCATAAAAATCCCAATTATTATCCCTATTCTGATATTTAGATGTTGATTTCATAAATGATCCTCATATAGTACAATTAATTTTCTAAATGTCTTTAAAAATAATTTTTAAATTATGATGAATAATAATGACTAAACTTTTTTCTGGGAAATACCGTTTTAGGAAACAAAATTCATTTAAATGATTATTATTTTATTTATAATTAATTGATATTAATAATTTTTAAACATGATTTGATACTATTCATACACTCGAATTTAATGGCTAGGTAAAAACATTATATTATGTTTTGGTTCATTTTGGCTTGATGTTGCATGTAAAATATGCCATCAAGTGTAAATTTCTTATTTTAAAATCAGAGGGTGTTATTATTGAACTAATAATGGGCATCATTATCAGAATGAGGAAAAATCACTAATAATGTGATTCTTTTATCAATTATAGAAAATAAACAATAAAATATACTCTTCATCATAGCTTTTTTCAAGTGAAGATAAATGTAACCATTATTATTGATAGGAAATTGGTGATAAAAAATACATTTTATCAACACCAAAATGCATTGATAAACATCACCTTTATTAATTTATTTCATTTAAAATTGATAAACCACACCCCATACCAACAATATTTACTATGATTTAAAAGGCATGTTTAAAAATACAATTTCATTAAAAAATAAGAAATAAATATATAAATTTAGTTATATTGATATTAATATAATTTTTTAACAAATATTTTTTATATAACAATAAATACACATTTTCAATTAATATACATGATATTTTATTGAGAATAGAGATTAAAAATTAATTTAAAAATAATATTAATTAATATTTTGGTAATTATTTATGTTTAAGTTTTTTTCAATTATAATTGGATGATTTTAGAATTCGATACATGAATTAATTATCAAAAATAAGATAGATAACATTACATGAACGTAGAAAAATCATTACTTTTATTATTGGTGTCTTTTTCTGCTCTGCTATGTAAAAAATCAATTCCAACAGAGATATCTAAATTTTTTTCTTTGAGAGGACCCTAATAACTATTATTTCAATGTAAAACAATCTCAAAATTATCCAAAAAATGTCATTTATTTGGGATTCCATAAATTTTTTTATTATTTGAAGAGATTTCATCTTCATTTAAGGGGATCATTTTGTACTTTTTTAGTGAAGTGAAAAATTTATTCTCGAGGATTACATTAAAATAAAATATATGGTTTTGAAATTTTTTCATTTGTCATAATTTAGTTTTATTTATAGTCAATTATATTATTGTTTTAATATATTTACAAATAATAGATAAAATTTTAATAAAAATATATATACATATTAATGTAAATGTATATTTTAAAATATATAAAGCATATGAAAATAAATAGCTATTATTCATTTTATTTATAATATTAATCATATGAATTTTATTTACCTTATATAAAGTCATAAATTTATATGTATAAAAATATATATAACTATACCCGTATTTCCTATATATAAATTTTTTGTTTCAAAAATAAATATATTTATGTGTATATTATAATATGTATAATTATATACATATATGAAATTACATGTTAGTATATGTGAAAATATGAATAATTATTTATATTTGTAAATGGGTGTGTGTGTGATTTTTAGAGAAAGGTGGAGGATGATCCTCTTTTATTAAAATCAAGAAAATGAAAGTGGCTGAGAAGAGAAAAGGAAAACAAGGAAAAACTAAAATAAAAAGCTACTTACCAATCTTATTTAACAGTTTTCATTTAGGCTCCTTTATTCTTATTGATGTTCCTACCTGTCAACCCTTACATGACCTCACCACTAGCCACTCGATCACCCCTACATTAAGGAACATATTGAAGACTTTTTTAAATCATCACAACATCACCTATTTCAGAATCAGAGTTTTTCTCTTTTCATTCTTCACCTTTATCAGGAGAGGTGACATTGGAAAGAGGCATCATCATCCACTCAACGGTCTTTGGTTAATATGGATCTACAATCTCATATTTCTTTATCATATCTGGAGATATCAGAATTGAATCATGTAAGTCAGTGGCATAGTCATTCATCTCAGATAAAGAATCAGTATTACCAGCTTCGAATACCCAACCACCACTTGATTTGAAGTTGGGGTATTCTTCTTCTTGTAGTAGTGAAGATGAAATCCTACACTATCCAAAATATTATTTAGTGAAGGAATACATGTTCTAGGAATTATTAGAGTGTCAAAATCTATTATTTTATTACCATTTCGTCAACCTAAAGCATCCATATGTTCCTATGAAATGTGGTGATCCACCTATAATTGGACTACATCATCATTCTCTTTTTCAGACATTGAGTCATCGTCCTTATGAGATTAAAATGATTTAGTGTGCTATAATACATCACCATTTTCTATGTTATATGAATAAGCAATGTGAACATTTTCCTCCTAGGAAAATATGTCATCCCAATATTTCGTCTTGTTATCAGTGTTGGAGGCATAGACACTTAGGTTCTCACCCATTCCAGGAACAACATCCCACCTAGTTCTTCTCCTCTACAACATCAGAAATGATTTCAAATGAATCATCACATTTATAAGGATCTTGATAGTCATCATGCTGATGTAATTGAGAAAGAACATCAGCTCCTTGAAAAGGTGATCTTTTTCCCTTTTTGAGACACTGGCTCAAGTAATATCGACAGAAATCATAGAAGATAAAAACTATTGAGTGCCTATAGGTAGATGATTCATGAAAAAAAACATTGAATTCCTTATTGAAAATAGGCATTTTTTAATAAATGATCTTAATCTCTGTAATATCATCTTCAGTTGAAGGCATTACCTTATCAAAAAAATGTTGAACCCTATTCAACCTCATCCATGAAACTGGTGAGGTACCCAAAATGAGAAACATCAATTTATATGTCCATTATAATTGGGATACCGATATAAAGAGAAATATCATAAAATATTTTAGGATTCCAGCAGATCTAATTTATCTAATATTCCCTTTCACAAATTGGAGTAATGGTATTATGAACCTCAAAGGAATCGAATTTGTAATCACTTTCACACAAATGAATAATCCCAGGTTTTAGAACAATTGAACAATAAGCCGAGCCTCAGACATTAAATTATTCTATATGTATGAGAATATAGAAGTATCCCCATCCTATAAATAAACACTTCTAGGATGAAAACCCCTAAATCAAAAAAATCTTCTCCTTGATATCATCAATTTTGAGAGGATGAGAACCTTTAGGAAGAAACTAATGAGCTATAATTGAAATCTCACCAATTTTAAGACACTCTGATACAACATTGTGATCCTATTTGATATGTGTAATACTACATTTTCTTATAAGGGAAGAATCAATCAATAATTTTATTATTTCAAATGAATTATTATACATGGAACCTTCATTTGGAGCACCATGGCTTGTTTGGACACAAATTTATGGAGCATTTTTATGATGTGCTTCTGCCCAATTATCTCTTGTAGTTAGACCCACAACATCAACAAAATGAATTCATCCATCCTCATGATGAGATTCATGCCTCTCACATGAATTATTAATAAGCCCTATAGTTTGACCCGTGATTAAAATAGAACAACTATGACCATCCTCAGGATGGTATTCATGACCCTTGGACACATCACGCTCTAACGAAGACGGCACCGAGACCACTCACATGCAAGCCCTATCTCTTTTACACTTATCACAACTCCTCAGGTTAATAATACACTCATACAGAGCTGCAACAATCACTGAAACCACATAATAATCTTACATAGTCTTATATGAGGAGTTCAATAATAGAGAATGAATGGGGAAATGGTGGTCATTGTTGAAGTGAAACCCTATATTGTAGTGCCAGGGGTGAGGCCGACCCAAATCCTCATCCCACATCATCCCATATGTTTGTTTGTCTACTACTGTTGTATCAATAAATCATATTTAAAACTATTTTTTTAAATTTCTCTTTATCATCATCATTAAATATAATATATTAACATTTTTATAGCATATATTAAAAAATACATTTTAAAAATTTTACATGTAAATATACAGTATTATGGGAATATATATATATATATATGAATATATGTATATGATAATATATAGACATATATATATATTTAATTTTTAATAATTATATCAAAATATAAAATATATTTTCATGTTTTAAAAATATATTTATAAATAATTATATAAATAATATTTAATTAATTAATGTCCATTTTGTTAGTACAATATCAATGCTATTTTATATTATTAAAATAGAGGAATATATATATACTCATACGTATTTATATATAATTCTTATATGATTATTTTTGTGGCTTAATAAACAGAAATATATATATATATATATTCTTATATATGTTTCTGAATTTTAATATTTAAAATATTTAAATAAATATATTTACATATATATCGTACACACACAGAAACATTTATTTTATAAATATATTTAAATATAACTTTGTAAATATATAAAAATATTTCAGTAGAAATTTTTTTTGTAAATATATATAAATAAATAATTTATCATAAAATATTGGGAAAAATATTGGAATTGTGGTAATGGGGTTTGAATGAACAAGGAAGGTAACAAGAATGATTATAGGAACATGAGAAGTTGAACATGAAGATCTGATGTAGAGCTTCCCTGACACGGGGTCTTTGCAAGTGCAGACAGGTGGGGTCCATGAGATTTGGGATCATCATGGTGGATGGGAGGGTTAGAGAATTGAAAAACGGTTGGGGATTGTAGACATTAAGGTGGTGAGAGTGCGACTATTGGATTGTTTGATAATCTATCATTGCTAAACAAGCGCTATTAAAGGGACCCATTGATTCATGATTTTTAGAATAAATAACGAAAACCTTTGTCAATGTTATTAGTGATGATAAAGTCACCATTTAATAAATATTTTTTCCATGATAATATTGATTCCCTTCATTAGCACTTTATAATGATAATATATGGGGATTTATCATCTCTATAAAAGTAGGGATAAAGGGTTCCTTTATCAATGATATTGTTTTAGCACTGATAAATATAATCATTATGATAGCTTTTTAGAACTAACAATGGTCTAATTTTGGATCCCTTATATGTAAATGAATTTTATTGAATTGATAAATCTCATTTATAGATCATTAATAAATGAGATTGATAGTAGCAAACAAAATAGGGCACATCCATCCCTAAAAAACTCAACTTGAATAAACAGCTATATTTTTAATATATCAAAAAATAGATTTATTTGTCCTCATTTCCTTATCATCAAGATATATATAATCATAATTAATAACTATGATGAAATCATACTAAAATAAATATGTTATTTAATATATCCATATTAAATATATTTTAATAATGATAATGAAGTAATTAACATGATTCTTAGATTAATAAATTTTACCATTCAAATTTAAAGTCATTTATCCATTTTAAAAAACATGAAATAATACAATTAAGTAATTAAGCATACCAAACACTTATAATCCCACAATATATAGAGAAGATAAACGAAATAAAAAACATCATATGTGATAGAATATTTTATTCCATTAAAAAAATATCTAAATTATCAGTATAATAATAATCAGTCATGTGATAATTTTCCAAATGAAAAGTTAATATAATTTTATATGATATACTTATATTTTAATTCCAAAATATGAAAATTATGAATTAATATTAATTTGTATGCTATAAAAATAATTTCAACTTCATTATTTTAAATTCATTACAATGAAATATGGACTCAATATGTGTAAATATATTACAATTTATTAAATTAGTTAGCAAATTATTATCTTCTAACAGGAAATCACAAGTATATTTCTAAATTAATTTTTTATGAATAAATCAATATTCAATTTAAAATAAATTGTGAAATATATGATTCCCATTCAAGTCAAAAAAGAAATTTAGTTGTGCTTTATTTGATGTAGTACATATAACAACCAATAAATAATTCTTTTGATTATTATTTAATGTAATGTACCAGTTTCAGAAATATAAGTCTAATCATTAAATTTATAGGGTGTTTTATTATAATATACGGTAAATAATTTAATAAAAACAAAATTAACCTTTCTCATCCCACCTTGACCGTAACTCCCATGACCTTGACCCCCACCCCCATGAGAACCCCTACCTTGATATCAGGCTCTTACCACTGATCAACCTCTATTAATGTATAACCTAAAATACGAACCCTCATGGATGACCAAAACCCCCAACACCCCTCCCACGACACAGAATGCCCACTACCAACCTCCTCTCCCCCAACAGAAGCCATGTAAATAACCTGTAATTGCTATTCTTTTGAGGTAAAAACCACTATTCATATTTCCAAATGTACCTCAACACCCAATGGATTTCAAGACCTATCACCTTAACCATTACCATATACTCCTCTCAACCCCCATGATTTCCCATAACTCTATCAAAGTTGGATGATTCTAGGAGTGTATCCTCAACCACAAAATTTATATTTCCCCCCCATTATCCTTGTGACTTTATTTCATAAAATCAGAACATATTATTGTGATGGGTAATCTTCATTCATTTTTATTTGTTGTATTATAGATGTATAATTGAATAATTATAAAATAAAATTTATTTTATGTATAATTAAGACTGTACTCTAGTCAATGAAGAAATTGGGTTATCTAATAAAATAAGTTTAATTATTTTATTACATATTAATATCAATATATGTTAATATAAAGGGGGATTTGAGACTATACAACACCTTTTGATAATAGTTGGATTAATTTTCCTTGAAACATATCTTGGTATGATAAGGGTATTAATTAATTTTTGGATTATGAAATTGAAAAGTGATTAGTGGGTGGTAGAATAATTTTTTGATTCCCGATTGAAAATTATATCAATGTATAATTATAAATGATGTATATGAGCAATTTATATTGATATAGTTTCTTTCTAGATATGTATATTGGATTTATCATGCCAAATTGATGTTAATTAAATGTAAAAAATAAAAGTTTTCTAGTCAATTTACCAAAATGTTACCCACCATACGAGATTTCATTTTGAAACATAGTAAATGATTCTTATGTAATTATAGGATAAAATATCTAAAATTATAATAAAAAAACCATCCTTTTATTGTGAGTAGGTTAATCATTGGCATGTTTTTAGTGACCAAGAAAATGATTTTTAAGAATTATTTAATGATTAACAACAATAACTATATGATGGGGGCACAATGTATTTGAAGTTTTCATTTATTCTAATGGAATATCATGTCATGTGATTATATGTAATTACTAACAAATATGTTTCAATAATTATCAAGATGAAATATCATTCAGTTACTGAAACTAAAATCATGACACTATTCTATTAAATGAGAGAAATAAAAAAACATTCACTTAATTATAAAAAAACAATAATTCCCTTATTATTTCATTATTTACTGGAGAGAATAGTTCAAAAATGAAAAAATAATATGATTTTATTAGATATTATGGATTTTAATGAAAACCATTAGTGTAAAGATCGATGAAACACTATTATGAAATTGAAGAAGAAAATTTTCACAATGGTATTATGTTACAATCCTCTAAAACCAAACTTATAAAGACTATTAATGTTTTAATGACTATATGTGACATGATTTAGGATTCTCAAAATAATTGTAATGATGGTTTGATGAGAAATATAATATATTCATCATCATGGAAGGAGTTAGATTCATTATGGAAGAATTTTCATTTGAATTCCAAGAATATATGTTTAGGATTTTCATCTAATTGATTTAAATTTTTTACATTATGACCAAATTATATCATATGTCAAGTTTATTTAATCCTTGATAATACACCATGTTAGATTTTTATAAAGAAGAATATTTTCATTATTTCATAAATAATTGTTGGATTTAAAACATCAGAATACAATAATGAACAATATACCTTCAATCTATAATCAAATAATTATAATAATAATGGGATAACAACATAGAATCATATGAATATTGATTAGATATATATTTGAAATGTATAATTAATTAATGTGGATGGCTAATGAAATTCATTGACCATGAAAATTATCTATTTAGAACACTCATAATTGTTTATCTTGATGATTATGAAATTTTGATTTCGAGTCCCAATGAGAACATCATAGTACAATATTGTGTTTTTAGGAGTCATAATTAGAGGTGGGATATGGTATGATGTAAAATATATGAAGTAGTAGGAAAATATATGTGGAAAAAATGAATATATTTTTCATACATCATTATTTAAAGTTTAATTTAATGTTTCATAATTTTCACATAATTGAAATTGGGAAGAATGGTTATGGAAATATATTTTTATGATTTATTAATGAGAATTGTAAATTGAAGGAAAACAGTAATCATCATAAGTATTTTTAATCAACAAATAAAAATAATTTCTTTTTATAATATGAGAATGAAAATAATTCTATGGTTTTCTTTCAAATGGAAAATTTTTATAATGACTTATTATATATAAATTTAAAGATTGAATGTGTTACAGATGGAAATTCATCTAATATATAAATGTACATTAACATAAAAAATAAAATAATAAATGGATTTAAAATTAAATACTCAAAAAAATTTATAGATAAGTTGATATAATTATTATTTTGTAATTCATTACCTAAAAACGTAATTATGGTTATATTTGATTTGTGAACCTTCTTAGGAGTGGTCTGGGGGAAAAGTATAAATGAAAATGAGCTTGACTAACATAAATAATTATTTTTTTCGGAACTTTTTCATTTTTAAATGTTATTTCAATATTCTATTTTCAATATTCATGGTTCATTTTACACTTTCATTATTTAATAAATTTAGAAACTATTTAATGGTACACAATAGATGGATAAAAAAACTGAAATATATTCAAAAATTATTTATATTATTTCCCAATGAATTAAATTTTATCAAATAATTGTGTCATATATTCTAATACATTTCTTATTTTTTCCATTGTGTACATAGGTTGTCAAATATTTTATGTGGATTATATCTTAATGAAATGGCTCTATTACTAATGACTACATAACCAAAGTGTGACTTCCCTTATATTATTATTATTTGGATGTGATTGATAGAAGATTCAATATTTGTGGATGTGATGAAGAAATCTTCAATAATTCTAAATTTTTAAAACATTTCATATGTATTTCCAACCCATTTTATACCTTTTATAAATAGGATAAATATTACACTGATTGAATTGGATTAAATACTATTACTATGAAATATACTAGTCAATAGTTGTATTGATGATACATTTATGGAATAATTGAGATTGTAAACATAGAGAATAATATGTGGATGAGATTAAAATAATCTATAATTGAAAAATATGTTTATACAAATAGTATCTAACAGATCAATAATCATTTAATTATATACTCATATTAATATTATTGATAAGTTGTTATTTTTCTATATTAAATGTAAAAACATAAATCATCTTGTCTAGGCAATTAATGATGATAATATAGTAAAAATATAAATGGATTTTATAATTTTGGTTCATGGAACTTTAAGGAATGACATTATATTTTATTCTTATAATATTTTTTGCATCATGTTTCGCAAAATGTTTCATGTAGATTACAAGAAGAAAAAAAAGTGGAGGATTTACACATTTAAGGAAATGATTATATTTAGAACGTATTAACATAATATAAATAGAATATCATTGTCAATTTAATATTTTAATATTCACATTTATGTTGGAAAAAATTGATAAGGTTGTAATGAAATATTCTGTAAATTTTAAATCTATAATCATATCAGACACGATCCATACTAGTGAGCATGTAGAGAATTACTGATATTACTTGTCATCACAACAAAATGTGGTTAATTATTTTGATGTCAAAATACCTAGATTTTATTGGGATGTTATTCTGTTAAAAAGGAGATACTTATATGATATTGGAAATGAAGGACTATTGATAATTTCATATAGTGAACCACATTAACTAGAAAACTTTGAAAAATTATCTTTTAAAAACATTAAAGAAATAGATCATGAATGAGAGGGTGAAAATTAATTACTCATCATAATGGATGTTTATAAAAATGAATAAAATGATGTTTTATATAATAAAAATAATAAATCTATAATGAAACTATATTACAATTCTCATTTATCTGTGATTTTAAATATATACATTTTTCTATTTATTTAGTTTATAATTTTTTTTACTTTTCTGTTATTTATAAAATATATATTATGAAATATTTAATTGATGTATTTTTGAGAATAAATAAATTTGAATATCATATCATTTAAATGTCTCATAACATACCACCATATATTTCAATTTCAATGAATCTGTGTAATTTTGTGGTACATGTTTCTGCTAGCATGCAAAGAGTGTTCCCAGTTTTTGTTATTTAATAACATGATGCACCTTCGGAAATGGAGTAGTTTTTATACCCTTATTCATTGAGATATGTTTTCACATTACTGGTGTTTATTTCATTATACAAAAAAATATATATTTTATTATTTTTGTAATGTATTTTTATAGCAGGGAGTTATTAAAAAAGAATAGATGTAAATATAAACACGTCATATATATCGATCTAGAAATACAATAAGATTATCATTCTCATTTATGGTTTCATGGTTCATAAATATGTTACTACCGAAATATATTCATATATTCATAGGAAGATGTCTTGTTATATAGTAATATTTATGGTTAGTTATAAATAGAGGAGCCATATTCACACATATTAGAAAAATATTATGTTTTATAATGAAACTCGACTATCATGGAGTGTGATCAAGGAATTTTACATTCCCCGAGGTAAGTTGTATTAGTAGTAAACAAATAATTTATCAAAGGTGGCGTACAGTATATTTTCATCATAGTGAAAGGTATACTATAAAATTAATAAATTTTTTAGAAGAAGAACATGGATCATTAAAAATCAGATGATAAAAAAGTGGCAAGGAAGGGTTTTGGATTCCCCTATTTTAAATATATCATGGAATTTGAAGAATATATTTTCTAATAATTTTAACATGAATAAATAAATGGTTCAATAATTTCTTTACAATTTTCAAATTCGAAGAAATTTTAAAAGGAATTAATAAAATCATCACCATTTCCTTCATTGGAAAATCCACTTTCCAGTGTTTGAAATCTATAATGATTTCTTTTCCAAATACCTAAAAAATAAATAATTTGGAACTAATATCCCCATGTTTTCTATGTGGATCAATGTTTCCTCATCATTTGTTTAGTAACTACTAAGCAATCTCCACTTGATTATAAACCAATCAGTTGGTAAGATAAAAAATAAAACAAATGTAGGGAAGATTTTACGACGAATGAAATATTTATAATTATAATTAATCATTAACACAATCATAATAAAACTAAATTATAAAATTAAATATTGAAAAAAATTAACAGTGAGCATAAACACAAAATTTCAATAAATTTTCATAGACTCAAGAATTAAATTTTTTGAGACCTACCCTTTAAGAAACCACTCAATGATTCTAACCCTCTATTAGGGGAGATGTAATCAGAGTAAAAACATGGTAAAAATAGATGATAAACAAAATTAGAAGAAAACATAACAATAATCTTTTGTGTTAATTTATTGAACATAAATATTTAAAACCATTTTAAATAGACATGAGACTTCTATTTATAGAGGGAGAAGTACCTTCTATTTTATTTTTGGTATCTCATTTTTATGATCATTTTACATTGCCTACATTGAACGTATATTATTTAGTATTCACTTCCTAAAATACCCATATATATCAGGTGTTTGTTATTTTTAACATTGACTCACATTCCACATTGATGTTATCAATATCTACCATCGAAAATCTACTACCAGTTCAACTCCAGGCTAAAAAAACATATACAAATTCAAAATTAATTTATGTCTTAAGATAGTGTAATCAAACGTTCCTCAATGATAGATAACTGATGTAGTATGATAGTGATATCTCTATTATATATAAATATTTTGATGTGTTATTATATTTGATTCTATTTATTATTTATTTATTTAGTCAGATATATTTGAATGATACTGATTCTTTTTTATTCTTATATAAGACTAGGATTTTGTGCATAAGAAGGAAAATAAAAAGATTATAGAAAATAATAACATCATGTTGAGTTGATGAAAGATTCAGTGTGATAGCAGAAACTGAATATTGAAGTTACGATGGAATATTTGAGAAAAATCGGCCTTAATATACAATGAATGAAGGTTATCCATGATGTTTGGAAATCACATGGGAGTTCCATTGTGTAGAAATTGAATAACTTGACTAAAACATGGATTCTAATGTCAAACAAATTCACATTTGGTGTAAAATCATTACATGAAGTGATGTTTCAATCAATGACATATTTAATGTCCAGGAAGAATCTTAAAATAGCATTCTGATAAACATTTGAGTGATTATCTTTAAAAATATTGTAAACATTACAAAAGGTGAAAGTGTTTGATAGACTAGAAAACAAGTATTTTGATGAATTTTTTAATGGTGGTGGATTGTATGACCCAATAAATGCTAGTTAATGTAATGTTTGGACTCATCATACCCTTATCCAAAATGAAATGCTTAGGTGAATATAATCATGGGTTCCAAAAAAGATAAACACAATCTATTTGAGGTGTGAATATGGTCATCTATCATGAGTCGTCGTAGCATTCCGACCCATCATTATTCATTGATAGGGTTCCATTTCACTATTCTTTAATAATTTTAATGATGAGTGATTTATAGATAAATTAAACTAACATTATTTTATTCATTATATTTCTCACCAGACACATCTATTCTAACCTTATATGGGTTATTTTTTATTAAACATTTCTGATCAACCAATGATGATCGTCAATTCCACATATGGTTAAGGGTCGAGAGTAATAGTGTTTTAAACCTTTTTAAAATAAAAAATAGAAACTGGGTATCCAAATCATAAGTTACCAAGAAAAAACATTTTAAATCATATTATTATTCATTATCCCTGATCATTATTGGTGAAAATTAGACATCCATGTACAAGATTGAGAAGATCAGGCTATGAACAATATCCTATAATTCTTTCCACATAGAATCCAAATTTACTATTCTTAGTTTATTAACTAATGTATAACAAGGAATTTTTTATTCTCTATTTTGAACTAATTTTTTGGAAAAATATCAGTTGATGTGTTTTTCACCACAATCCATCTGACAACATATGTTTATTGTAAGGTAGATTGTATATTGCCCATTACATATACCATGAAACACACACAATGCCTTCTTGTATTTATTACTAAATTCTAATTATTTAATTTACATGATTACCTTAATGAAACTAAAATTTTGATGACCTAACCATTAGTTAAAATTCATCTACTGCATTCCCCACATTAAGTGCGATCAACCTAATACTTCCAATATTTTATACTTTTTTTACATAGTATAGATTGAGTTAAAAATAGATTTATAATTTTATATTTCCAAAGGGTTTAACTATGTATTCTGGATGTATAATTTTTTTTCAATATTTATGGAGAGTTGTACTGAATTACGTGATACTTGAGACTGATTTCATAAGTCAATGTATTTTATTATCCCAATTCAATTTACCGATTTTTTTAGGTAATGTACCCATAAATTTATTATTATTATTATTATTATTAAATTTTTATATTTTTTAGTTTTTATTGTTTCGTTGGATGGAATACATGCCTATTCAATATTAAGTCACACCACCATTAGAGAACATCAGATTTCAGGATTACCCCTCAACATGGGCATCAACAAATTGAGAGTTTTGGGCATAATAAGAAGACAACTATAATGATTCATATTATTCTAGATATGATGAATTCTAACCTCAGTAGTTGAATTGAGACT
Source organism: Viscum album (assembly GCA_963277665.1). NCBI lineage: Eukaryota > Viridiplantae > Streptophyta > Magnoliopsida > Santalales > Viscaceae > Viscum > Viscum album. Next base: position 347,301,332 of record OY728157.1, on the reverse strand, counting down.
ATAACCAGGAAAATAGATAATATCATGAAATTCAAGGCTACCAATGTTATTACTGGACTAAGAATCACTCAAAAGACCTATTAACAAGATAAAATATTAAGTACAGTCTAGTGTTAAACATATTTATGGATGATCGTTGAGAAACATCTCATGGAACATTGTAAATTTAATACTATCCTCTCTCAAATTATTTGAAATATTAAATATCTGGTAAATAATGAACCATTAATTTTAATGTAGGTATATGTCAAGTTAAAGAAGAAAAATATCACGATGTGGAGGATGACACAATTAGAGACACAAATAACCCACATTATAAGTACCATGAAGAAGGAATTATAATATTTTTGAAAATATAAATTCTAGTATTTTATAAGGGTAAGGATAATCATGATACCAACTCTTGGAACATTTAGATATGACTAGTCCCCTTTATTACGAAATTTTAAATTTAAATTCTCTTGTATATAGATTACATTTAAAATATAATGTAGGGATAGGTTTATTGGTAGATGATAAAGATCATTTAGTGATTGAGGATGTAGATAATATATAAATAAGATGATTTATATTCTTTATTGGATGGATGAAGAGGAATAGAATAGGGATATATAAGTGGAACAAGAGATAGCTTCCAAGGAATAATAAATAGTATAAGTTGAAAATGGTGATCAAACATGCATTGACCATTAATGTATTCTAGAGTCTAAAGAATAATATGACACCATACTGATATTTATATAATATGTGGAGGAAAATATTTTTGAACTCAATATGTAATTCCATAATGTGAATAAACTATTGAAAAGGAACAAGTAATGGTAGACTAAGAAAACTACAAAATCTTATCAGATTTCAACCTCCTATAATATTCATTAAATTTATCGTCAAATTTTAGTCCACCCCAAGTCAATATGAATAAAAAATATAGGTAGTTAAAATCAACCTCATATTCTAAACAATGATTGATTTTGGTAAATAAAAGATGTTTATCTCAATATCTTGTTCCAATTAGCTCTGAAAGATAAATGTCTAGTTGAATGACTATAAAATACATATGTTACTTGGCAGCAACCCAGAATTTTAAGAACATTATTTTCAAACCTAGATTTATAGTATTTCATTAGATTAGATGATTACCTCTCGATATGGTCATTCATTTATTCTTTTGAGATTAAAAATTCATTATAAAAAGTATAAAATGGAGATGTTTTATCACTGTTTACATATTAATTTTTTGGACCTGTAGATTTAAGGATGATGTGATGAATGTGATTTAAGAAGGATGAAAATTAATTGTGAGATTAAGGATCAAATAAGGATCATAGTTTATAAAAAACCTAAGAAAATCTTTCAAAATCATCAATATAAGGGGAGTACATTTTTTACCAACTTAATTTTTAAATACCTAGTTTTTTTCAACAATATATGGAAGGAAAAAGTTGATTTAAAGTATTGCATGAACTAAATTGAGAAGAATAACTAAAAATTGATTTAATTATATTGTATTGTACTCACTTATCGTATTATAAACTTTTGATATGTATGTTTATATTCTAAAAAATTGAATTATAAAGCCAATAAATAAAAAATATATAAATATTAATTTTTAAAGTCTCCCCATCATATCAATTTTCAATTTCATGAAAGTTTTTATTGGAATGAATTGAATTATTAATGCCGTTTCCTAGAAAGTTGATTTGAGTTATTTTATTATTTATATAATCCCCATGACATGATTGGATTATATTATATTTTGAATCCCAAGAAGGGACTGGACCAAATTTTCTAAATCTTTAAAAATATTTATTGAATTTTACTTTGGGAATAAAAAACACTTATAACATTCATTGTTATATTTTAAAATCTATTAATGTAAAATTAACATTTAAAATGATTGTGGAATTTTTTTATTAGACCAATTATCCTTGTGACCAACCTATACATTGAACATTTTATAGCCATAGAATCCAGGAATAACCATGTTAGGAATATGCCATGTTACAATCCATTATAGCATTTCCTACGCCACTCATTTAAGGCCTTATGATATTTAATTCAATTAGTTTGGTTGATGGGTTGTTCATGGTAGATATATGTTATTTATCTTGAGAGGATACTTTAGTGTGTTTCTGTGGATTTTTGTTGAAGGTTCATGTTTTTTCATCACCTTCCACTTTTATCCCTCTTGTTGTTAAATAAAAAATATTGGTTTTGATTTTAATAACTTCGAAATCACCATTATCAGACCAATGATTTATATCAAATGTGGTAATGATATGGATGTAAGGTTTATTCTAATGTTGAAATTTGAAAAAAATTTAATGGATTATTTTTTTAGGTTGGTTGAAAATCACTAGTTCTTTGAAGATGATCTCAAATTCATATGTGTTTAGGTGGTAGATGTGAGACTTTTTGCATGATTTAAATTCAATGAGAAAATAAAAAACGAACAAAAAGAGAGGAATTCATTCATTATGATAACATTTTTTATGCCTTTATATTGTTCTTTGTGGGTGAGTGAGATGACATTAAATTTTTGTGTGGGTAATTTCAAAGAGATTTTACTTTGAATATAATTTATTAATTTTTTTATCCTCTCCTTATTCCTAAAATGATTTTCAACATTATTACGTACCTAACTTCATCCTTGAGTCATTTGATCTAATTTTTAAAGACATTAAGATTAATTGTGATGTTTACCTTTACAAGGTGGAGAAATTGGCTTCAATTAAAGGATACGGTATAGATAATTTACATTAGGTATGACCTTGAAATCAATAATTTGTACCTTATGTGATGAGTAGAAAACATAATACTAGGTTTAATAATAAATGAAATGGGTGTTAATAATGATTTTAAATCTATGAGTGAAAATGGGTAAATGTATTTAATATCACATTTTAAATAAATCATTATTTTTTATTCATTATTGAGTATGTTATATTATTTTTAATATATCTAGTTATTAATTTTTTATGAGATTAATAATTGTAAAATTCCTTAATTAATATATTTATTCATTTTTTTTATATGATGAGGTTTTTCTCTAGGATGAGAAAAGATTTGAGCGTCAGATTATTAGATATCTCGTTATTATATATATGTTTTATATTATTTTCATTTGGATATAAATTTACTTAATATGAGATGCTTCCTTAACATTTTTTTATTTTAAAGGACTAAAATTTGGAGTATATTGTTGAAAACATGGATAATAATGAAAAATAGTCAATTATCATTGAGTCGTGAAGTGACTAAATATGAAACCTCATATTTAATATTGAATTTAGGATGAATGATTGAATATAAAGAATAAAATACATCCATTGAATGAATGTATCCATTGGTTTTCAATGATCATAAGGGGTTTTAGGGGCTCAAAACAAAACAGCCATAAAAAACAAAGATCTGGGTGTTGAAGGCAAAGTGTAAAAATTGTGTAAAATAATTACATGACATGAAGTTGATTAATGTGAACCAACAATATGACATAATGAAGAAGAAACCAATACTCCCTAAATATTTTCAATCCCACACATTAAAAATCATGTAAGGATTACATGATGTGAATTAATAATATATAATTAATTAAATAGAGATTTTGACATATCTTTTCGATTTGGGTCATTGTATAATTAAATAACTAATATAAAATGTAATGTTTGACCTCAGAAAAACCCATAGATAAAATGAAATTCCTCTGATCTTATTAATATGGGTGTATTCCAATATAGATTCATTATATTAAAGGCATCGAGAGGATTGACTACTAGGAGGTTTTTGTAGAGTTCCGACAGAATACTTCATAGATATGGATCTAATTTCAATTATTTTTATTATTGAAATGTTTAATTGTATGTAGGTTAATTCCAAAAAAAATATTATATATAGTTTCCTTGTCATTCAAACATTTATATTATCCTCTCTTATGGGTTATTGTTTATTCATCATTGGTGATCAACAAACGATGATAGTCTAATCCACTTTGGGTTATGGGATAAGATTAAGTGTGGTATGAACCTAATTAATATATAAAATAGAAAATTATAATCATATGAGTAATAACCACGTTTATAAAAAATTAATTTTCATATTTATTATATCAGAATAATAAACGTGCATATTGGATGACCATGGAATAGTGAGAGAAGATCAAGCTGGAACCACAAACATTTAATTCATTATTCCTAGAAGAGAATATTACTAAACATGAGTTGTCAATTACTCTTGAAGATAAATTCTTTTATAATATATGATTATATAATTAGTTGTAATAATATAAATTAGATATTGGTCATTGCCTTGCAGCCCACACCATACTTCCATACCAAGTGAAATTAAGGATTTCCCTTTATATATACCTTAATAATGATCCAAATCCATTCTCATATTTCTACAAACATTTTAATTATTGAATTTAAATCAAAATTTAAATCACACTAAAATTAAGATGACCTAACCTTTAGTCAAAATTCATATATAATGTTCTCACTATCTATGGTTTTGACCTTGTACATTATTTATATTACTCTTTTCTAATTAGTGCGGATTGGGTTTCATATAAATTAATAATTTGATATTGTTGGAGTATTTAATGACATATTAAGGATAAATCAGTTAGTAGCAAGTATCACATCCATGTTTTGAATATGGAGTCCGTCCATAGTGTAATATACATCCAATCAGCTTCATCAACATAAAAATCCCATATAAAAACAATGGTAACAAAAACATAGTCCCTTCCGTTAAATTGTCTTTCCTTTATTGAAGTATTAGATTCTAAATGGCCACATCTAACACTCTCTATAATAGTGGTGGAATCTACCATTAGAAATTGTAGAATCATTACACTACCTAGAAACGATATCAGGAATGACAGTAGCATGCTTAGATGGTATCACATTGAGGAAATAACCTTTAAATGATGGTCACTAAGGTAGCTCGAATGGTGGATATAGGGGTAGACTATCCTATAGATTGAATTCCAGGTAGAAATGATAGTAGATCCCTAAAACCCTTTAGTAATGGTAGTATGTCCCATGGAATAGTTGGTTCTGAAAGGAATGTCTAGTTCCTTTAATATGATATAAGATATAAAGACAGTTCCTTAACTATGTTTTTCTCCATACTCAGAAAGGTATTTCTTCTTTGTAATTACCTGACCCCTGTTACCTAGAGTCAGTGAATTATTATATAACATTGGCATGATCTCAAAAGACCACGTCTCAAAAGACCGATTAGTTTATTAGCCTTGAAAATACTAGATGAATTCATAAGGTTTACATTACATCATAAATTAAAAACTACAACATTATTTTTTTATAGAGAACACTTAGATTCCATATACTATCCTTGGAGGTCGGTCATAATATAATTCTTTACATCCCGGGAAAAATAAAACATAGAAAGAGGTGAGCTCAGATACTCAGTAAGGACAACAATATAGCATAAACATTCATAAATAAACATAAAAATTTAATGAAATGTATAAGACTAAAACAAAATCCTTTTAAACAAAAAATTAATCATAATATGGAAAAGATAAAATCAAATAATTCCATTTACTTATTCACATAGATATTCTACTAGTCTAATAATAACATGAAATATCAATATACACTTTCATAACTATGGATTGCATAATTCAAGACTTTTATAACCACATAGTCAAGGCCATACGCCAAGACTACAAAAAAAAATTTGTCAAAGCCTTGTTCAAAGAAACTAGTTTTTCTCATAAGACTGACCGATGCATTGAGGAGCTATATCGGGCTCCACCCGTCACTTACTGATTCCAATGCATTACTCATATGAAAAGGTTTAAACATAACAAAAAGATTTGTACTAAAAATAGCATATGAAATGTCAATTATTTATCCATAAACCATGAATGGTGTAAATATAAAACATCCACAGTCAAACGTACGAAAAAAACTTAAATACAATATGGATATTTTGTATCATAATAAATCAACTTTAAATAAGTTTAAATTCCATCAAATGATTTTGACATAGATGAAATAAAAACTATTTGAGAGAAATATCTCATTCATTTTTTTGAAATCATTTATAGTTATATAATTATAAAATAAAACATTTATTTTGAAAATATTTTTATAAATTTGTAATTGATTCTTAGACAATGTTGTAACGGAGTAAAATATCACCACTCTCCATATAAGTTAAAAAATATATTCTTACATTAACTTTGTCAAAATGGTTATGAAGTACCTTATTTCGAAAAAGACATAAATATTCCTTTCAAAAACATATAATTTCAAAAAAGGGTATAAATGACATTAATCCATTGTATTGTAAATAGTTAAAATGTTTTGAAATACATTTTAAGAAACATGGATGTATATGATAAAGAGGTCCCATTAGATAATTATGTATAAACAACCTCAGATAATGAAGAGATTATAGAATTAAACCTTACCTTTTACTTTTGCTTTGTCAAGGGTGGGTTAAACTCTTGTGTAATGGTAAAATAATTGTTATTAAATTATAGAATAATCATATACATTAATATTATATCATATATAATTTTTTATCATTTCTTCGTTAATAATATCTTAGTATTATCATCGTTTCGGGAGTTAACGCATTGGTTTTCCTTATATTCTTTATTATGTAAGTCATATTTGTTATGGATGGGATGTATATTATTCATATCCAGAATAATACCAAGTCTTTAAACATTATTTTTAATCATCTAATGAAAATTATTATTGATTGGATATGATGGGGAATGAATCTCATCGCGTTCGTGGAGACGGTAATCCATAGGTACGCCCGAGAGACAATATCATTATTTTGATATAAAAATAATAATAAATTGGATACTATATCATATATACAGAATCCGTATCGTGTTATTTTTATTATTAACATCAATTACACATCATTATTATACCCATCCAAATAATAACGTATTGAATAACAATTACACCATGATGTGGAGACGCTAAGCCGTACGTACGTACTTAAGATTAAATGTCATTAAATGGATGGATACAATAATGAATTTGGCTATACCAAATTTATAATAACATCAAATTATATAGAATATACTGGAGTTATTATTTTATATTGGAATCAACAAATAAAAAATAAGTGGATGAAGAAAAGAACTTGAAAGAGGTGATGAAATATTTACCTCTTCTTCAGGTTCTTCCTTTCGATTTGATCCAAAGGGATCCTTAAGTTGGATTTATGACTAAAGTAAGGCCTCTATGATAAAGGGAGGTCATTTGAGATGCTAATTTGGTAGATTTTGGGAATTCAAAATTATTTGAATGTTTAAATTAGAGAGAAGGGGGAGTTCCCTGTTATAAGAGGGGTGATGGGAACATTAGGAAAAACTAGATATATAATTTTATAAAAAAATAATTATCACTTTGAAATGGATCCAAAATAGATTATTTAATGTATAAAGTGGATATGGGTCATAAAAAACTCATCTAATGGATTTTATACAATTTTGGTCAATATATTAACTTTATCTTTTAGATTTAACTCTTAGTTAAATCATTTGGAATTTACCATGTTTCTTTGTATTTTTGTATTATATGGTTAATTAAAATACTATATACGTGCAAGAGAACCCCAAGTGGTTCATTAATGATACAAATATCAATATATAAGTCCTTTTTCTGAACCTTATATTTTATAGAAATAGAATATCAATTAATAATATAATATCTATTTTGAAAACTATTTTTTTTTGAATTTTGACACTATTTGGTAATTTGTTTTTGAAAAATTCATAACAACATTATTACTTCAAAAAAATTCATATAACCAACCCTAATATGTCATATTAAGCTATAAAAGTATTTAAATTCATAAAAAGTCTCAAATTACATTTATTTCTATATTTATAATATCGTTTATTTTAATATTTCATTATTTAGGTAATTACTACATCATCATTGTGTCATAAATAAATTAAATTATTTAATGTTTAAAAAATATAAATAAAATACCATTAGGTTTGAAATAGTTTTATCTTTATAATGAATATTTATAGATGAATTTATCTTATGTATAACCCTATATTAAAAATGTTTTAGTTATTAAAATTGGATTTTAACTCTTTTAGTTCTTCTTTAAATAAAATAATAATAAGTGTCCTAATCTAATCCATGTGGACCATAGAGGTTCATATTTGATTACTAATGTTGGTTTTGGTTGAATTATAATTATACAATAGAATTAGAACATGTTTTAGGGTAATAATAACATTATATTTAACCTTAAATACCGTATTTACTTTTAACCATGGTAAATAAAAGTAAACAGTTACTATTCACCAAAAATTATTTCCATCTTATTGAACCACATTTTTCTAAATGATATCAGTAGTGTCTCTCTAATTTTTAAAATTCCACTCACAGAAGAAGTAATATTATGTTTTATGTGAATTTTCAAATTCACATCAAAGGTGGGTAAAAGACGGTAAAAAGTTCAAAAAAAATTTCATATATCTGAAATTTTTATAAACTATCTCTAATGAATTACATTTAACCTATATAGGTATAATGTATGTATTTTGAACAAACATAAATTTAAATAAAATGAATAATTATTTAAATAAAAATTTTATTTTAAACTATAACTCAGTGTTTTTGACTATTCATCAAAAATTGATAGTTTTCTAAATAATACAAAAAATTATACCTAAGCTAATTTCCATATTCCAAATCCAAAAATGAAGTCCATTTTGAAAGATAAATTTTATAAAATTTCAAAAAATGTGTATTACTATTCATAATTGCTCGTTTGAGTGGTTGTGGTGTGTTAGAACACAAAGTTGTGTACAACACATACTATTTTATTAATCAAAGAGAAGCGTACCGTGGATGTTTAGGGTGTTAGATTCTCCCATCCTTCAAATAATTTTTTCCAAAAAATTTATAGAATATTACTTCATAAAAATGATTGGGTGGTTCTTCATCATAAGTTCCTCTAGTTCCCATGTTGCCTCTTCCATCTTATGGTTTCTCCACAAAACTTTTACCATGCGAGTCATACGGTTTCTCAGCACTTGTTCCCTTTTATCAAGAACCATGACCAGATTTTCGCAATAAGACAGATCAGGTTCCAGTTCTAATTCCTCATTTGTGAGTACATGCGTTGGGTCGGGCATGTATTTTCTAAAAACCGATACGTTGAATACATCATGAACTTTGGAGATACATGGCAGAATTTCCAAACGGTGAGCTACAGTTCCAATTTGTTCTAGAATTTTGAAAGGTCTAATGTACCTAGGACTCAATTTACCCTTCGTACCGAAACGTATAACACCCTTCCAGGGAGATATCTTCAAGAAAACATGTTCTCCTACCTGAAATTCCAAATCCTTCCTTTACTTATCAGTATTTCTCTTTTTTCTACTTTGAGTTTCTTTGATGTGGTTTTGGATTACCTTCCCCTTTTCCATCATTTCATCCACCAGTTCTAGGCCTATGATTTTTCTTTCACCAACATCATCCCAAGAGGTTGGTGTGAGACATGTCTATCTATAAAACACTTCATATGGATCCATCTGAATACATGAATAGAATCTATTGTTAAAGGAAAATTCTACCAGAGGCAAATATTGATCACACATTCCTTGAAAGTCATATGAGAAAAACCTCAACATGTCTTCTAAGGTTTGAATAGTTTTTTTTGATTTTCCATAAGTTTGAGGGTGGTAGGCAGTGGTCAATTGAAGTTCAGTATCTATGGGTTTTTGAAGACTTTTCCAGAATCTTGATGTAAAAAAGGGATCATGATCAGAAACAATCGATAGTGGTACACGATGAATTCCTCAAACATCATTAATATATAGTCTTGCCAATCATTCAAGTGGTAAATCTTTACTTATAGGAAGAAAATGTGGTTACTTGGTATGACTATCAACAATTACTCATATTGAATCTTTCTTTATAGGAGTCATTGTTAGTCCCATGACAATGTACATCATAATATTATCCCATTTCCACTCAGGTATGGGAAGAGGTTTCATGACTCCTCCAGGCTATTGCGTTCCAGTATTAACTTGGTAAAAAACTATACATCTTGACACAAAATCTGAAATATCCCTCTTCATTTTGTCCCACCAAAAATGTTCCTTCAAATCTCTATATATTTTGGTGATCCCATGGTGTATAGAGAAATTTAAATTGTGAACATCATCCAAGAATTCCATTTTTAGACTAGGTATATCTAGAACACAAATTCTTTTCCCTATTTAAAAATTCCATCTTCATACACAAAGTCACTCAATATCCCATCATTCATAGCTTTAATCTTACATTAAAACTCATTATCACCAGTATGAGAAGTCTTTATCCTTTCTATTAATGACGTTTTAGAAAACATTTCAGAAAGTATCAATGTTTCACCTTTCATGGTTATTCTCAAATCCATCATTACTAGATCTATGTATATAAGATCCTTTTCAACTCTCATCTTGTTCATAACTCCATGATTCTTTATACTCAAAGCATCAGCCACCTTATTTACCTTCCCCTAGTGGTATTGTATCGTGAAATCATAAACCTTGAGTAGTTCAAGCCATTACCTTTTCCCCATGTTGAGTTCTTTTTATGAGACAATATAAATCAATATCTTGTGATCGTTATATATCTCACATTTTCACCATAGAAATATTGTCCCGAAATCATTAAAGAAAATATTACAGGTGATAAATCAAGATCATGATTAGGATAGTTTTTCTCATGAATTTTTAGATGCCGTGATGCATAGGAAATAACCATATCATTCTGCATAAGGACACAATCAAGTCCTTTCTTTGATGCATCCCAATAAATAACAAACCTATCATTCCATGATGGTAGAGTCAAGATAAGTTCATTCAATAATTTTCTCTTCATTTCTTGAAAACATTCTTTACACTCGTTGGTCTAAACAAATTTAACGCCTTTTCATTTGAGCTTTGTTAATGGGTTAGCCAACCAGGCAAAATTCTGGACAAAACGTCGGTAATAACCTGCTAAATCAATTAAACTATATACCTCAGTTATACTCATGGGTTCGGGTCATATTTTGATTTCCGTTGTCCTTTATGGATCAACATATATTCCATCGTTATAGATAATATGGCCATGAAATGAAATCTTATGAAGCCATAATTAACACTTGCAAATCTTACCATATAATTCATGTATTCTAAGAGTATTCAGAATAATGTGTAAGTAATTTTCATGATCTTCATAAATTTTGGAGTATAATGAGATATCATCAATACATACCACTAAAAATTCATAGAGATATTCCTTGAAAACTCAAATCATTAGATCCTGGAAGATAGAGGGTCCATTAGTCAATCCAAAAGTCATTAATGCAAACTCATAATGCTCGTACCTGGTTCAAAATACTATTTTCGGAATGTCTTCCTTCTTTATGCACAACTGATTATATCAAGTTCGAAGGTCAATTTTTTAAAAGTATTCAATTCAATGAATTCAGTCAAATTAATCATCAATGTGAGGTTGGGTATACTAGTTATTTATTGTTATAGAATTAATCTCCCTGTATTCAATGCATAACCTCATAGATCCATCTTTCTTTTTAACAAAAAGGATTGGGGATCCCCATGGAGAAACACTAGGGGGAATAAATACCTTAATATTCAATTCTTCTAGTTGTTTCATTAGTTCCACTAATTCCACAGTGGACATTCTATAAGTGGTTTTCGATATGGGCCTCGATCTAGGAATTAAATCAATGGAAATTTCAATTTCTCATTATAGAGGATGTCCAGGTAAATCTTACGGAAACACATCAACATATTCTTTCACAATAGGTACATCCTCTATTTTGACATTATTTTCCTCACCCACACTTATTTAATTCTCTTCCTCCCCAATAATTGAATTTAGTTGAGCTACTGGGGGTGGATCTAGATAAGAATCAGGTGGTGATGATTCTACTCTAAAGATAAGGTGCTCTTAATCCTCGTTATAAAAATCATCTCCTCCTTCTTCTTATAATAATTTTTCAAATCATGGACAGAAACCAATCCATAATGAATATTATATCAAATTAAATCATGGGTATGACAATGAAATTAGTAGATAAAGAGCATTTATATGCCCTAATGGGAACTGAGTCAAAAAACATTATTGCGATGATACTTCCCTATGGTGTTCTGACTGAAAAATTCCTTATTAAATCTAATTGGAAATATCAATTTTTCATAGAAAACTAGGACAATATGAAACAATGTGATGATCCAGAATCAAATAAATCATTGGCTAAACATGAGGAAACCATTAAATTACCTGCCACCACGTCATTCAAAGATTTAACCTTAGCAGTATTGATAGCATAATCTTCGCCTTGATCCCTTGGCGTTTTTCGAGGTATGTTACCCTGACACTTAGGAAATTAATTTGCATACTGCCCCATTTCTCTACAATTTTACCATTCAACAACGACAACCTCTTTCTTCCCCTTGGAATCACGAGCTTTGTGGCCTTTTTTACCACACTTTTAACAGACTCCCATTCCCTTCAGGAATGTACAGGGGTGTTTCTTCCCACATTTACTCCAGGATGGATATTCAAAATTTCCCTTTATCCCCATATTTCTATTTCTAGAGTGTTTAGAAGATCTATTCTTCTCTTTATTTGCTTTAACTTCGTTAGACTTAGAGAATTCTTTTTCTATGTTGATATCCCATGATACAATGTATTCGTACGAAGAGAAGGATTGTGATATTAATGCTCGATAATGAAATATTTTTAACCCATCATAGAAATGATCAATATTAATTATTGGGTTAAGTATATTATCTACATCATTCCTTGGTAACCTAGAATAGTTACCTTCATACTTTGCGACATTCTCATCTTCCTTTTTCTTCAGTCTCAGAAATTTCCTTTCCATATCTGCTCGATGGTCACGATGAAAGTATTTTTCTAAGAAAATATCTATTAACTCCCTCTATTATATATTTTATACTTTATTATCTTCCTTTGTGTTTTGAATCAATGACCACCATTGATCAACATCTCCAGTGAGGCGGTAAACTGCCATGACAACTTTTTTATTTCACTACTCCCCATGGCATGAAATATTATCTCTAAGGAATTTATACATTTCTCCACTACTAATGGATTTGTACCCCCATTTAATGATGGTGTTTGTTGCCTCATGAAGCAATCTAACATTGATCCTCCACACTATGGATCCGGGTGCTCCAAACTGGTAGAGTTATTATTCATAACCTAAGTGAGTTGTCTTAGTATGGTGATTAGCTGATTAGCACCAATTGTATCACCATCTCCACTATAATTATATTTAGCAGGAGGGATATCCCTATGTGGAGTGTCTGCATTGATATGGTTTCCATTCTTTCCACTAGGTGCCATTTCTAAACAATGGCATGAAATAGATTAGTTTGTGAATCAAAATATATAATTTCAATCTTTCTAAACACTTAACATAATTTGAACAGTTTATGGATATAATCCATATTCATAAAAAAAATTTCCTTTAAGGATGTATATACTCATAAACCCTTCATAATGGTTTGTAATGAAAATGAGAATTATCCTAATCATATCCCCATGGAGTGTCGTAACCAAGAGTGCAGTAAGGCCCATTGTTGTGCACCAGTTCCCATTCGAGTCTAGCTCAAAGTGTTGTTTTCGGGTTTTACACCAAGGTACTTCTGTTCCAGAGATGCCTCTACTTGCTCATACCCAGACATGGAGGTATTTCAGGGAAAAATCACAAAATCTATACAATACCAAAATTCTAAGAAGTTATTCTATACTAATCCTCAAAGTCTATCTTAGTGTTGTGTTATCTAATCGTAGTTTATCTAAATCTAGATTCCATGGTATGTACTAAAATTTCTCTGATACCAAGTATAACACCCCAATCCTCGAATCACAGAGTCGGTACATCATTACGTATCTTTGTCAAGATCACAAAATATCATGTCTCGGAAGACTGATTATTTTAGTAGCCTTGGAATTACTAGATACATCTAAAATGATTACATTACATAATAAATGGAAAACTACAACAAAACTATTTCCATAGAAAACACTAAGACCCCATATACTATCCCTACAGGTTAGTCATAATATACTTCTTCACATGCTGGAAAAAATAAAACATAGAAAGGGTTGATCTCAGATGCTCATCAAGGATAACAATACAAAAGAAACATTCATAAATAAGAATAAACTTTTAAGGAAATGTATAAGACTAAAAATAGACTTTCAAACATGAACATCATAATAATATGGAAATGATAAAATCAAATAATTCCATTTACTTATTCACATGGATATTTTATAAGACGAATAATAACATGAAAATATCAATAGCCACTTTCATAATGATGGAATGCATAATGCCAGACGTTCATAACCACATAGTCAAGGCCTTGTGCCAAGACTAAAAATAAGATTTTGTCAAGACCTTGTGCCAAGACTCTAATTTGTCTCATAAGACCTACCGATGCATATAGGATCTATAGCGGCCTCTAACCGTTACATACTATGTCCAATGCATTCCTCATATGAAAAGGTTTAAACATAACATAAACATTCGTATTAAAACTACCATACAAAATGTCAATACTTTGTCCAAAAACCATGAATGGTGTCAAAATAACACATCTGTAGTAAAAAATATCACAAAACATCAATACAATATAAAGTTTTGTATCATAATAAATCAACTTCAAATAAGATTAAAATCCATCAAAGGATTTTGATATAGATGAAATCAAATTTATTTGGTAGAAATATCTCTGTCCTTTTTTATAATCATTTAAAGTTACATAATTATAAAATAAAACTTTTATCTTGGAAATATTCATATAAATTTGTATTGGATGCTTCGACAATGTTATAGCGGAGGAAAATAGCCACACCCGCCGTATAGGCAAAAAAATACATTCTTTTCATAATTTTGTCGAAAAGGATATAAATTACCTTGTTTGGAAGACAATATAAAGATTCCTTTAAAAAACATATAATGTCAAATAAGGGTATAAATTACATTAACCCATTGTCCAGTAAATAGTAAATATGTTTTGAGATACATTTTAAGAATAATGGATGTGGATGATAAAGAGATCCCAGTAGATAATTATGTACAAACAACCTCAGATAATAAAGAGATTATAGAATTAATCATTACCTTGTACATTTCCTTGGACGAGGGTAGGTTAACCTACTATATTATGATGAAATAATTGTTATAAAATTATACTAGAATCACATACAGTAATATTATATCATATATGATATTTTAATATTTCTTTGTTAAAAATATCTTAGTATTATCGCCATTTCAAGTGTAATTGGATTTTTTATCCTTTATATTCTTTGTAATGTGAGTCATATTTGTTATAGATGGGATATATCTTATTCGTATCCAGAACGATATCAAGTCTTTAAAAATTATTTTTAATTATAAAATGAAAATTTTTCTTGATTGTATATGATGGAGAATGAATCTCATCGTGTTCATGGATATGGTAATCCGTACGTATGAACAACTGACAATATCATTTTTATGATATTAATATAATATATAATTGGATGCTATATCATATATAAAAAAAATTATCATGTTATATTTATTATTTACATCAATTACACATCATTATTATACTCATCCATATAATAATGAATTTAATAACAATTACACCACGACGTTGAGGCGGTGTGCTGTTCGTACGCGCGTATCGTAACATGTCATTCAAAGGATGGATGGAATAATGAATATGGTAGTACCATATTTTTTGTAAAATCACATTATATTAAAGATAATGGAGTTATTATTTTATAATGGAAACAACAAATAAAAATAAAGTGGAAGAGGAAAGGAACTTGAAAGAGATGATGAAATATTTACCTCATCTTCGAGTTCTTCCTTTTGATTTGATCAAAAGGGACCCTTAGGATTTATTTCTGACAAAAGGAAGGCCTCTAGGATGAAGGGAAGATAGTTGAGAGGGTATTTGGTCAGGGGTTGGCCGAGCCAAATGGATTTGAAGGTGTAAATTAGAGAGAAGGGGAAGTTCCCTTTTATAAGATGGGTGAGAGGCACCTTAGGAAAAGCTAGAATATTATTTTATCATAAAATAATTTTCGGTATCTAATGGCTCAAAAATGGATTATTTAAAATCTACGGTTGGTAAGGGTCTGAAAACACACAACCAATAGGTTTTAGACATGTTTGGGTCACTATATTGACTTTATCTTTTAGATTAAACTCTTAGTTAAATAGTTTGACACTTACCACGTCTCTTTGTATTTTTATATTATATGGTTAATAAAAGTACAATATACTTCCAAGAGAACCCCAAGTGGTTCATTAATGATAAAAATATCATTATATATGTCCTTTGTTTGATCCTTATATTTTTTTAGGTATATAATATCAATTAATAGTATAATATTTGTTTTAAAAACACGTTTAGGTCAATTTTTACACTATTTGGTATTTTGTTTTTTCAAAATTCATAAAATCATTATTACTTCCAAAACGATTAATCTAACCAACCCTAATATGTCATATTAACCTTGAAAATTAGTTTAATTCATAAAAATCCTAAAATTATATTTATTTGGATATTTATAATATCAAATATTTTGATATTTTATTAATTAGGTAGTTACTCCATCGTCATTGTGTCATAAATAAAATAAATTATTTATTGTCTTAAAAATATAAATAAAAATCCATTATGTATGAAATATTTTTTTATTTCTAATTAATTTTTTTATTCTAATTTATATTATGTATAACCATATATTAAAAATGTTTTATTTATTAAACATTGATTTTAACTCTTTTAACTCTTCTTTAATTAAAATAATAATAAGTGTCTTAATCTAATATAAGTGGAACAAAGAAGTTAATATTTTATTCCTAAGGTTGTCTTTGTCGAATTATACTTATCCAATAGAATTAAAACATCTTTTAGGGTAATAATAATATCATTTTTACCCTTAAATACCCTATTTACTTTTAAAAGTGGAAAAATAAAATTAAAAAGTTACTATTCACCTAAAATTGTTTTCATCTTATTGAACCAAATTTTTCTTAATGATATAAACTGTGTCTCTAGAAGTTTTGAAATTCCACTCCTAGAAGAGGTAAAATTATGTTTTATGTGAATTTTCAAATTCTCCAAGGAGGTGGGTAAAAGACGGTGAAAAGTTCAATAAAAATTTTAAATATCTAAAATTATTATAAAATAACTCCAATGAATTACATTTAACATATATAGGTAGTATAGATCTATTTTGACCTAAAATAAATTTAAATAATATAAATCATTATTTAAAAAAAAATCGGGTTTAAACTATAACTAGGTGTTTTCACTATTCATCAAAATTGAAATTTTTAGAAAAATACCAAAAATTCAGCCTAATATAATTTTGATATTCCAAATCTAACAATAAATTCCATTTTGAAAGATAAAATTTAAAAAATATCAAAAAGTGGGTATTACTATTCATAACTGTATGTTTGAGTGGTTTTGGTGTGTTAAAACTTGAAATTGCGTACAACACATGCTATTGTATTACTCAAAGAAAAGTGTACCATGGAAGCTTGGGGTGTTACATTGTTCATATAAATCGTATAGTAAAAAATCATCTATAGAGATGTGCCCACTTTCCTCACTTGGTTGAGCTTCCAATGTGGCATATAGAAAACAAGAATTTTGAACTCTTAGGTGGTGCATGAGTAAATCTACAAATCTCTGAGATTGGTTTATGTAGAAATAAAATACTTCCTTTAAGATGGAGAAACTGGTTTGAGATCTAATCAATTAACATATTTGTTCTTCTTAAGAAAGGTCTTCAAAATGATTTTTACAAGGTTAGTGGTCCACAAAGTTATCTCAGGCGTCATGATAGATTCCCTATCTCAATCTAGAGCTCCCATGTTGTCGTCTATGGTGTGTATGTTAAGTGAGTTGTGCAGTGGTCATAAATGATTGGTGATATGCTATATTTGAGGTTCATGGTTGCTTAATATTGGTGGAATAATGTGAATTCTATTATGATAAATAGTATGACCATTAATACTCATCCCACATTATACTTTCATGTGGGCTTAATTCATGTTAATAATTAAATCTATGGAATTAACATCTCAAAAGAATGTCATGGGGATGAGCTCCCATAACACCAGAAAACTCAAACCATGGGTTATTCCACCTCATGCAGCCTATAAAGGCCACTTACCACCTGCTACATGGGATCCTCAAAATGCATCATGTAAACTCTTTCATCTTGAGAATTACCTCCTAAATACTTTCTTGGTTGGATGACTCCTTAATGTTATTGGCTATGTAGTTGTTACAATTGGTTGAGGGAAATCTCCTTGATGACCACTTTTTTACTTTAAAAAAACAAAATAATTTGAAATATTTCGAACATTAATTTCTCATTAAAATCAAAATACAACATTCATCATTTTTGAACATTTATATATATTGTATTTTTATAGTTTTACATTCCCAAATTTTAAATTTTGAACTACTTTCATTTGAAAAATAATTTAAATCCACCAAAAATAATTATATTTTAATAATTTTTAATTAATATATAAGTGTATAATATACCAAAACATATATTTTTTTGTCTCCAGGTATAAAATATTAAAATTGTATTTATGTAATAATGATTTTAGAAATATTTAAATCTTAAAGTAATTGAATCAAATAATTACGAATTGTAAAACAATTCAAATTCCATATAAACCATCAAATCAACAAACCATTTTTCAATGAAAAAACCAATCCAAGTATTCTTTCTTTCTCCCTTTCTAAATTTCACAATATCTCCTTTCCTTCAATAATGTTCCTTAATTTATTATTATTTAATATTCCTAGTCATGTTCTACCTATATTTTTAAAAAATTTCTCTCATTAATCATGATAAATAACCAAGTTGAGTTATTCACATATCATGATTAGATTATCTTTATCCATGTGATAATCAAATATCTAAATTCCCCAAATTTTAATGATAAAGAGACAATAAAACAATATGGACAGAGAATAAACATTCTTATGATTAATTGGGCACATTTTTTATGAAATTTTGGTGAAAAAAGATCCAAAGAAAGGTTTTTCTCTAATATATAAACAATGAAATAAAAAAGTAAATGTTAAAGGATATTATCACATTAAAATAAATAACCCATAATTTCTAATTTCAATATAAGGCCCTGAATAATGAATTAATAATCAATTAATTTCCCCTAATTTTTTTGTATATTTTTTTATTTACAAAAGCTTTTTTATATTATATAGTTTTTCTAAATTAATTCTTGGAATGAAAATCTTATCGAACACCCTAAAAAATATAATAAAAAGTTATATTTATTATAATAGTTATTTTTTATTGTTCCTAGTCACAAAACATGATTGTTTTTTTCTTTTTTGATCAAAACTGGAAAAAAAATTAAATTGTAGTGCATGAATCTAAATCATTTAATAATAAATATATTAGCACCCACAGAATTTGATATATAAAATTTATTTCATGCCCATCACCATGAATTATTTCACCCACAATCATGAACTTTAAAAATATTATTGAATAATAAAATGATGAATGTAGTGGTTAATAGTTAATTGAAAAATGGACCATCCCTAATAAGGTCAATCATGGTGTCTATGGGCTACATAATGACCAATGTAAAATGTGGTCTCAAGTATAAGGATTATAAACTAAAATTACTAAATCATTTTCAATTTAGTTTTTCGTAGTTATATCTTCGAACAGTTCAAATACATATTCTTGTAGGTGACATGACCAATGACCCCCCAAGGAATATTCTGATGATAATAAATGAAAATATTAGGTCAAGAAATCCACTTAGTAATGGGAAATATGGTATCAGAAAATAAATCTTGACTTGAGAAACAATAAAAAAACAGTTCACATGAATTTTAGAAGTCCAATATATGAAACATAGGTTGGGATATTTCATTTAAATGAATGAACCAATTACTTTGAATTATGTTTCATTATTTTAATACCCTGAAATCTATTTTTATATTCCATTATCTAAGATTATAAATTAATATGTCAGTCATTGAAATCTATAACCTGAAATCATAGGTTTCATAGGAAATCATGACAGTTAGATAAGTCAAAAAAAGAATGAATTCTTAAGTTGGAATGATATTTGATGATTTATCAGTTGTATGGAAATAATAATCCCAAAAATCACATTAAATATGAAAAGGATACAAGTTATATGTATAGTTAATATAATAATAAACTCTATGTCCACATAAATATGTTTCACCACTTAATTATCATTTTTGGCAACCTATTTACTTCCTTCATATTAGACATAAAAAATAACACAGTTCAGTTTAATGATCATTCTATTATAGATCCAAGGGTTTAAGGGATGAATATAAGTTATTATAACTTCCATAATGTTAAGAAAAAAAATATATCATGGGTTTACTCATGGAATCAAATTTATTTAGTGTCATTGTATTGACCTGAGCAGATGATAAGACCTAAATAGAGATGTTGGATATTTTAGAGCTCCTCAACATATTCATGATGTTGATTACCAAGGATGGTTATCATCATTATACAATTTGTATGTGAATTGGTTTCCTTGTTTTATATTCATGATATGACTAGAAAAAGTGATATAATTTAGTAACTATAAAAGGTCTATACCACATTGAATGAATATTAACTCAGATTAACATCAATTTTGAAGTGTAGAGAAGTACATGATGTCCTTGTATAATGGTATTTTGGTGAAACATATTTCTATTTTTCACTCTTTTTCATTAATTATAAATTCAATAGTTTTATAAATACTCTCTTAAGATTCACTTCATCTCCTGTAATGGATGTTTTCTTTCTTTAAATGATATCAAAAAATCTTAATTGATTTTTTTACATCACCATACACATGGGGTTATAACTCCACTCAAATATAAAATCATTTATCACAAATTAATTGGTAGTGGATTACAAATATAAAAGTCGTAATGGTTTTCTAGTTTTCCCAGAATGTGTCTTCAAGATTGAATAATTAAGCGATCTAGTTGGATTAAACAACTTTTTCCAAGATAACATTAATCTCATAGTCATACACATCAACTTAACCATTTTTATAATTATATTAGGGGTAGATTTTTTAATAGACCCCATAATTTATCGGCAATGCATCCATCATTATTTTAGAAAATTTTTTACCATTTTCATAGATTATGGCCCTTTGAAATATAATCGTACAAAAGATGATAGACCTAACAAAATTGTATACATCTTTCTCATTATTATTCATTATGGTCATAGATTGAAACCACATAGCGATATAATAAATATTATGTAAAAATTTAAGAATTCACATAATCCATGGGAAATGGTCTCATACAATAGATACCCTACGAATAAAATAGTTCATAGAAAATGGTTTTTTGTTGAATATCCTTCCATATTAGAATATTTAAAGAATATAGAGACTGCTCCCATTTTTTACTCTTAATGAGACTCACTAAACATTTTTCAAATAATTATCAGTTTAATGGGTATTCTTGGAATATTTTATTTCCAATGATGCTTCCACAGGAATGTGTAAGAAAAAATGAATATAAGGAAGCTATTTATCTCTCTTGTTTTCACCCCCTTGTGAATTAAAAATTGTAAATTTTATATAGTAACTGATCATACCAAATATAAAATCATTCTATAGTCTGATGGTTATTATTTTGATAATATTTAATGTGAGATGGTACCAAATTGGTTTCTAAGTACATAAATATGTCAACATACAATGGGACTTCACCTTCTATAGTGTAGAGTTTTCTATCCAAAATTTAATTATTTTGTGGTTTTTGTTTTACGTATTCTATTTCACAAATGGTTGGATGTTTGCTAAGGTGATTGGCCACCTAATTTCCCATTCAATTTTTTCTCTTGATCCCTAGGATAACTTCTTATAGGAGTAGAATCCATTTTACCAACCATATATTAAAGTAATCATTTATCATTATTTATCAAATTCAAACAAGATACCAAATTAACACCACATTATTTTCATGTTAATAAAATATAAATTTATTCAATGAAGATAAAAATAGTTTTTTTTCTATCATTTTTTCAATTGATATAACTACCATCAAAGGATATTGAGAAATATTTTTTAGAAGTTGTATTCCTTTAATTAAATGGGAAAGGGTAGCTCAAAAAATTGTTATTTGATGTATCAACAATAACTTCAAATGGGTACCCCGAATGTGGGGGTTTCATAATGGGTAGAGTTATTATTATCTACATTATCATATAAAATAAATTAACGTATTCATTACTAAATTAATATTTATTTTATTTTAAAGAAACATGGAATGAGGAAGATTATTCATATATATGGCCTTGAAAAAACTTATTTTGAACCCCACATTTCTATAGATAGATCAAGTATATTTTACAAAAGTGGGATATCAAAAATAGGTGACCACTTCATCTTTAACCATATATCCCGCAATGAATTTTTGCATAATGATACTATATATAACTATTTTATTAAACTATATAGATACACATATCAATGATAAAATTATTCATTTAATAAAGACAAGTTAACAATCCTATTTACAAGTCTCCTAGGAAATGATCTATTGAATTTCTAAAAAAAGTTAAATCACTGATAAAGACCTCCCAGTAATCCTTAATATGGTATATGAAATTTATTAATATATATATATATAATGTACAAGGAATATTTCATTTACAAAAAATAAATCATCATGTAAGAAATATATCAATAATGTTATTTTAATGTGGTTCTTTTGATGTTATTCTGGGTTTATTATAAGAAGAATTTATCTAAAAACCTATTAAAGAAAGAATAATTACTTCTACATGTGTAATTTCCCTCATTTTTTCTTGAAATTATATTTGGAATTTTTATTCTCTGGTGACATGATTTGTCTTTCTATAGTCTTTGAATACTCTCTAGCTATATTAAACTCTAATAGGAATTAATTCCAAATTATCATTATAGAAACCCAATATTTTAATATATATATTTTACAATGTTATAGGTAAATATTTGAAACATTATTAAAAAAAATTATTGATGATGATAATAGTTTAGTTCTTTCTGATACTAGATCCAAAATATTTTAATTTTGTGAAAGATATTTAACATCTCTCAAAATGTTTATCCCACATGGTAGTATTCTTTGACATTCCCTAATTAATACCATTATCCATAACATGGAGAAAGTAAACACTATAATTGGTGACATTAAATTATCTGTAATGGTAAATAATGGAGTAAAATACGTAAAGCATGAAACTATGGATATAAGAAAAAGTTCATAACATTTAAAAACCATGATCTTGAAATAATTGATTATAATCATGAGTCGTGGCATAAAGATTGACTTTTCATAAGACATGAATTGTAATGAATTAAAAGAACATGATATATGAGAACATTACATAGGAATACAACATAGATTATATGAATATAAATAATCATAGAAAATCTAATATGAAGGATACCCACCAAGACATTCATAACATGTTATGATTGGAAAAAATCCCCATATACCTACTTCAGGATTGGGATAATATATTTTGTACCCTTTTTAAGACATGGGATGACCTCTAATTTTTCCAGTTTTAGGAACATTAAAAACACTCATATACAAACTTTTAGGCTTTGGATAATGTCTTTTGTATCATTAGATTTCATATAAAATTAATCATTACCCAATTTGTTGGATGGTGACATAGTCCTCGCATTCCAACTAATGATAATCATACATACACGTGACAATAGATTATAAAACATTCATCCTATAATAACCTATGAAATGAAATGTTTTTCATAAAAATTTCATAATACATGAACCACTATGAATAAAACATGATTCAAAATTATTTCACTATTTTATCATAGTATAACCCATGAAATGAATCTGGTGTAATAGTCAATCTATCATTTAATTTCTTATAGAAGAGAAGTTATTTTCAAAAAAAACATTTCATTATAAATATAAATCATATAGGTAAATAATTACAGTGTTATCCATGGATCATATCCCTATTTATTCCCAAGTCACTTTAAAGGATGTCAGCATATATGGAAATTTTTTTAAAGATCACATGGAACATTTCATGAGGAAAGTAAAATTTCTACAGAAATATTTTTCTAAAACTAAAAATTCATCAAATTTTTTTGAAAATCTATTTCCTTGAAAAGAACCTTTAAATTATATACGATAATATTTAAAAAACAATAATTTTTTTATAAAAATATCAGATTCACTTTGAAAAATATTTATTAAAACATTAAAAAGATTCAATATCAATTTAATTTAAAATATAACAAAAAAATTATAATTTAATTTTCAAATAAAATAATTTCCATGATGGTGGAAAATATCATTCATGTCATACACATTTTTTAAAAAATTATTCCATTCAAAATTTTTTGTAAAAGAAAAATAGTCCTTATTTAGAAAACTACATGAACATCCTTTTAAAAAAACATTTTTTAAAAAATAATACTTTTTTAAAATTTTATTCGATAAATAATTTTTAGAATGATAATAGAATTTTTAAAAAATACATTGAACACATTTTTTTCCATGGAATATGGTTATTTTTACTTAAGAGTTAAATAAATTTGAATTATCTTTAAATCGATGTTTTGAATTATTTATTACATAAATATTGTTAAATGAAGGGAAACTAACATTCTAATGGAATAAATAGAGTTCCATTAAATCTTTTATTTTATAGGGATATGTATAAGAATGTGTTTTTATCATAATGATAATCATAATCATAAAAAATCTAGATAAATTATAAGATTGTATCTTAATTCCATACCCATTTATTCAATGAATTGTAATGCCCATGAAAAAATAAAATAAAATGGAAAATAAAATATAATGAGAATAAATATATTCATGATATAAAATTTATAATGGTCTATATATACACCAAATAAAATAAGACTATGTTAGGACCTCGTGTGTAATTAATATATATTTATTAAAAATTATTATAGAACCATATATATATATATCATAACATTTATTATTTAATTATGATCAATTATTACAATTTTATTTATAATTTAATGTCAATGTCATGTTTTGGGCAATAACTACTTTGATTTTCATGACAGTTTTGATTTTTTTTCATCTCTTAAATTGATCATCAATAGACAATATTATGAAATTTTTCAATTATATAAATATGGTATATATCCAGTATATATTCATTTTTATTAACCATAATCTGTCTAGTTAAAAAATGAAATACATAATTCCTTAAATAATAGGTCGTACGTACGACTGACCGATGTCTCCATTTATTCGATAGATAGAAAAAGGAAGGTAAATAACATTTTTCAAATTAATAAATATAATTATTTCAAATATATTATATATATTCATTTAATTTATCCTCATACAATTCCATTAATTTGTATTAAAAAATTAATCAAATCACTTCGTGAAGTAGTTGTCTATCATACACGCTAGTGACTTTGTCATATACCCCAATGAGTGTAATGTAATTTATTATAATTGATATAATATTGATATAAGTATAATATTTTTATTAATATTATATACATATGATATGATCATCATTATATCCTCCCTTGAAAGTTGGTGATGGAAAATAATGTACATCGATTCACAAGGGGGTTGTCTTCAATACACCTGATTGATGGTTTCATTTTCCATTAGGCATAAGAGAAGAGAAATACGTGTTATTATATTAACATACAAAATATTAGGATATAGGAAAAATTTGTGTCATTAATTTTTATTTACTGTGACATAATATAATGTGGAAAATAAGAAAAAACAAATTAAGATAGTGAAGAAAATTAACAATGCTTAGAAGCCCTTCCCTCAGATAACTTATTATAGACTATAGTTATGGTCTTTTTAGAGGACCAAAAGGTATAAAAATTGGATAAATAAATTTGGAGGGATTTATTATGGGTTTTAACGAACAATATGAATTTATATTTTTCAAAATGTGAATGGGTTTAGTGGACTTTTATAGGTTTGGGAAAAGAATTCACTTAGATTCCCCATTGAAATTCCCATAATGAGTTGAAATTAATAAATTAATTCCCATGATAAGAATATGAAAATAACTATATATTCAATAATTGGAATATTTATATTTAAATATTTCTTTACAATAAGAATTTGAAATGTGTTATAGTCATTTTAAACTTTATCTTCATAGCTTAACCCCTATAAAACTCATATATACATTAACTATGTTAATTAGTTTGTCTTAAAATTTTCATTATTTGTTTAGTTAAATAATTATTTTTACCTTATAAAAAATTTATATTTTTTTTACTCCAAATAAGAATTTATTATTCTAAATTAAAAATTATAGAAGTAGAAATTTTTTATTTAAAATTTATCCCAAAAATTTGACAAGAAAGGGGAATTTAAAAGATAAAAAGTTTTAAAGATTAAAAAAATCTATTTCAATTTTTTTAATAATTTTATTTCACTGACCTAAATTGGATTAATATATATTTATAATTGATCATTTTATACTTTTAAAACTATTTGTAAATAATTTATATGTTTTCAATTTCATTAAATAAGTTGACTATTCTTTATAAAAACCTGTATTTTTCAGAATTCACCAAAAAATTATCATTTCATAAAGTTATAAAAAAATATGTCAAAGAGTATTTGTACAGTATAATTTAAATTATGATGTTAATTTATCAAAATAAAATTTTTAATATGGTATGCAATAATTTTAAACTATGTTTATAAAAGGGGAAAAATGATTTTGAGAGAAGTTTAGTTTTAAAGAATACAATTGAATTTATTTTTCCTTTTACTTATGAAATCACATAAGATGAATGTTAAAAATTTTATTGAATATATATTATAAATTTTTTTTTGAAATCACTCGTGAAAATGTTTTTGGATAATTTTTTAAAGTAAATTATATTTTTACATATACAAATAGTTTTTCTAAAATCATATCCTTCACATTAAAAAGGTTATTATTTATATTTCTAATCATTTTGTTAACACAGAATCCTTTTTATATACAAATTCTATGAACATTTTCAAATTTTGATTAATCTATTTAGAACTCGCGATTATAATGTCTATGTGATTACTATCATATTAAATACAAATATTCTAATAGTATTCCATGTTTTTTTAAACTCGTTGTTTTAGGTAATGGATGATACACGTATAATTTTATGTAATGAAATACAATTTCAATGCTTCATATAATTCAATATAAACTTAATGTTTCTAATAACACAAAATAATTCATAGATTAAATTTATATAGATATAAAATATATCTCAAAATTTATGTTTGTACATTCAACATCCTTAAAATAATTTTCAATTTTAAATTACATAAATTTGGTACTAGAAACAAAGGATAATTCAACCTAATTACATCTTTAGGCTTCATCATAACTTCCAAATTCTTGCAGTTCATCCATAAAACATTGACCAAATGAGTTGTTTTGTTTCATATCACATTATAATCTTGATCTAGAATCTCAATCTGTTCTTCCAAATAAAGAAGACCAATCTCAAACTATACAGTCTATATGTTTATTTTATTTGATAAATAATGTGTGTAAATACCCAGAAGATATCCATGGAGCAAATCAGGAACATAAAATATGTATTATTGAATCACCAAAAAATAATTAATTGTGATAATATGATCATTTATTTAATGGCACAAATATTCCTTGGTTTATGTATTTTATCTTTATTACATAGAAAAATTCATAGAGTATCCTTTTAATAAAATCAAATTCTAGATCATGTTGATGCTTATCAACAAAACATTTATGTAAAATGTGTACTTCCCATAGTTGTTGCTGAATAGCCGTAACATTAATATCCATATTATCAGATATCATAGGTCTGAATTTCCGTATTTCAAAATCATTATTCTTTTATGTTAGATTTAGAAAAATCTTTATATAATGTTCTTTATAAGGATTGAACCAAATTCTCATGTTAAATATATTTTCTTAAGAAAAATCATATAGACTATGGTCATGGTGCAATTCAAATTTTAAATTAGATTTAAATTATTTCAGAATAACCTTTATGCTTTTATTTTTTATCATAGAATGACCATATTTCCAAGGATGATACACAATTCTGAATCATGACTAAATATTAAGAGCATTTTCAATTCATAGATAGAACATCAAGTTAAACATCATATCCCAATATGATAAAATTTAATGTGTTAAACCATGAAAATGTACTACATACATAATGTATATTTCTGAAATAATATCTAGAGATACATATTTTATAATAGAATCAATTTGTGCTTAGATTATAGAGTGATTCTCTACAACCCATATTTGTGTCAAAAATCAACGATAAAATAAACCCTATTGGTTACCTATAACACCTCGAGTTTTTATGAACCAAATTTTTCTGTAAAAATATAAATTTTCATTTATATTTTTAAATTCACTAATTAAACAATTAATTTAACATGTAAAAATCTTGGTGTATGTTCCACGCAACACCAAATTTGTGTACATTGCAGATAACACTGATTTGGTGTATGATACATGCAACACAATGTTTCTAGAAAGTGTATCTTTTTTTATTTTAATTATTTATATAATATAATTATTATCTAGTGGTTAAAAATATTAATATTAATAGTAAAAAATAAATTTAAAATAAAATTTATAACTATTTTAAATAAATAAATCATATTTACAATAAAATAAATGGGTTTAGGTTAACATTATTTTATGTTTAGAAACACTATTTTTTTCAAATTAACCACTTTTAACAATAAAATTAACTTTATACAAATTTAAAAACTGAATTTGATAAAATAAAAATAAAATTTTAATTAAGAATATCATAATTAGATTAGAGTTATTTTTTTGGGATTTTTATAAGAAACATTATTTTTTAATGAAAAGTGAAAAATACAGTTTTTTAGTGAAAAAATACAGCATTTTAGATAAAAACATATTTTTTGTCTAAATAATTATTAATGATAAATGATATTATAAAATATTTCCAAGGATATATCAGATTAATATTACATCTAATAATAATTTTAAATATATTATAATCAATTCCACTTTTATACCGAATATAAAATATTAAAAAATGTTTGTACATTTTCCAACATTAAAACCCTGTTATATCATCTTCGAAGTGAGATTAGCACGAATATTAATTTTACTGATTCTATGAATGGAATTTTAAAAACATGATATAATCCATTTTATTCTGTTTATTATTCATATTATAAGGTAACCATGATTAATTTTGAAAAAAAAATGATTAGTAAAAGTGAAGAAAATTAATCAACATAGTTAAGGCCGAAATAAAAATAATTAGGGACTAAACCTTAAAATTAATGGCCCAAATGAACAATAAAAATCTCCATCAACCATTTTATGTTAATATTTCGTCCAAAAAACATAAATTATTTATGTTTTATTGATTGATAAAACCTTTTTAGGAAAAAACTTGTTCACACCAAATTTGTTTCTAAAAATACCATGTGAGGCCTTTTGCCTCCCAAATAAAGGCCACGTCCTCTACCCATTCATCACAACACTCAAACCATTTATGTTAGTTAATTATCTGAGAATTTATTGTCCAAAATATCATCAATAATACTATGAAGCCTCTATTTGGGCAAAAACCCTCTCAAGTAAGTCTTTTGGCATAAACCAAAAGTAGCTACCTGATTAAGAGGTAACATTTTATTTCAACATCCATTACATTATTTTCATTCTCCAACCATCGACCCTCTTTATTCAATTATTGTGTAAAAAATAATACAACATATTTTAGGATGTTTTTATGAAAATATAATGACCTAAACATTCCCACATATACATCTAATGGATGCTGAACATACTGTTTGTGTGTAGGATGATCTCCTACCTCACAAAATAATGATTGTTCATTTCTCCATTTACAAAAATAATGGTGTCCATTATGGTGGAATATTATATATCTATGTAACATAATATATTTATTATTTCATTATTATTATTTATTACTTTTTCAAAAAACATTGTTTTACCTTCCATTTGGTGTTAATACGATAATCTCATTTGTGTAAGTGTAGACTACAACCCCCTCAAAGAGATGTGATTCATTCACGAATCACATGGAATTCATAAAAGATGGTTGTAATGAACTTATATGATATATACTATATAGTCATAAAACTTTAATATATATATATATATATTTAATTTAAATACATTCTTTCAAAACGATAATCAAAATAGACAATAGTGTTCATGTATACATACTGATTATCGTCTCCATGAACGGTGTATTCCATTACACGCAATGATATGATATAGATTACTATAATATAGTTATACTGGTATACGTATTATTTATATCATTTTATACATTATGGAATAATTATATATGTATAAGGATCAATGATATAATAAATTAAGTTACATGTGAATAAAATGTGAATATTACCTGAAGTGAAGCTTTAATATAAGATCAATAAAAATATTGTAATATAAGGTCATAAAAAGAGAATATATGGTAATAGATATTAGCATATTATTATTTAAAATATTTATAATAAACATACCTTTATATAATATCAATCTTATACAAGTACGAATTGAGTAAAAACACAAGGTAAGGGGAATTTAATCTCACAATTAATTTCTATGAGACTCATGTTATGATCACCACTCTTTCCCATTGTGTGGTGTATGTACTTACCATGATAAATTATATTTATCATATAACTAAATGTATGGCCATTAATATATCCATTCTTTCACCCTTATATAATGGGTTTTAACAGTCAATAGATACCAAATCGGTAGAAATGTTTTGTCTCAATTTTCAATTTTTGAGACTCATGTTTTGTTATGCACCTACTAACTTTTTCATGGTGTATATAATTTTTTTTTAAAGTTATATCATAATATCGTGATTTTCTTGATATCTTATGCTTCATGTAATTTCCTTTTTTTAAATGGAGTCTATGATCCCATGTAACCATTTAATAAGAGTTTATTGAGAAAATCATATGATTTTTAAGATTGTATATATTTATGATTCTTTAATAATAATCACCAGAATAATAATAAATTTCGTTCTACTATGTTTATTAAAATAAATTGTTTTTAATAAATTTTTTCCATTTTTTGGTACTTAAGATAATGTTTTTAAAAAAATTGACCATCTCTCTCTTCGATCGAAAATCCATTTTATTTAGAAACCATGTTTTATAAAATTGTGTGAAAATTGTTTCATAAGATTTTTGGAAATGATTTTCAAGGAAAAAAATGATTTTTTATTTTTTATTATTTTTTCAATTATTCCTTTATATTTTTCGATTATTTTTGTAAAGAATTTTTTTTTCAAATGGTTTTATGATATAAAAATAAATTTTAAAAAATGGATGGAAATTTTAAACAAGAAATGTGTCTAAAATATTGTTTAAAATTATTTTCAATATACGATAGAATTCACTGGTGTTTCTCATGCCTTTATGGTGAAATTATTCAAGGATTCCATTCATATTAACTCTTTTAATGGATTTTATTTATTGTTATGATGTTTTGAAACCCATATCTCGATCATATGTTATATTCTTTTGAAACCTACTTCTTTTTATGGGTTAGGGTTTGGATAAAGTGATTAAGAAACATGTCTCATTCAATTGTTTATGATATCTTTTCATCTTTATGATACCCATTCAGTTTCATGGGTTATGATATGTTTATTTATGATCTTTTGGGACATGTATGTATGATTTCACTCTGTGATGGGTGAGACCTAGATCTCCCTCTAATGTATTAGGTAATGATTTATATCTCATAAGATAATACAGGGACGAAACAAGTGTTACATAGTTCATTAATACACAACATAAATGATGGTTACTCACTTCAGTAATATAAGTCTATAATGGGGTCACTTGGTTCAATAATACAGGGCTAGAACGGGGGTTACCCGGTTCAGAAAAGGACAATGTCCACTAACATGGTTTGGCTATTGATTACTTGGCTAATATAGAATGCAGTATATGATTATGTGTTGCCATAAGTCGATGTATTAGTCATATGTTATGATTTTATGGATTCTATACTTAAATTCCATTTTATTCATATATTATTAACTATCATTCTTTATTCCATGATTAATTTATATGATCTTTGATATGTAGTGTATAATCTTATACTTCCATGATCAAGTTCTCATACCCTTATACTCATGATTACACTTACATGCCTCCCTTGTTTACCATTACTGAGCATTTGAGCTCACCTTTTTTTATGTTACTATCCCTTGGTTATGAATAAATGTACTATGATTGATATGTCTAATAATGGTGATTGTTGCGAAGAACCTAGTGAGAGATAATGTAGTTCAATTATGTACTAATGTTTTTGTATCGATGTTATCAAAGGGACTATACCAACTATGGTCTTTGTGAATCTGTTTGTATATTTTTTAAGTATTACACAAATGTAATGATATGTTAATATTTTAAATATGAGGGTCACAATAGTTAGTATTAGAGAAAATGAATAGTTATCCTTTGGAATCATAGATTTTAAATCCTTAGTGAGAACCCAAAGGACAAGTCTATGGTTATGTGTGAGGACCAGGAAAAGTATAAGAAAATATCCCAGAATTTTGGTGTAGGATAGAGTGAGTTGATTCCAAGAAACACATCACTTTATGGATACTACAAGTGGATTTGGATATAGCAAAAACTTTTCTAGTGGTAAAAACTCTAACAGGATGTTCTGTGCTTGACTCGGGGTATTCTGGTTCACGAAAATGGGCCCTGCTACACACCAGGTTTAACACTCTCAGGGGATATTTTTGGGAGTTCAAAAACTATTCATGAACCAAATTTAAGGACTTAAACATATGTGGTCTTTGAATAACCAATAATAATCCTAAGATCTCATAGATTATGGATGATTTCATATGATAGATATCCAATAATTTATTTTTCAAGATTATGTGTATCCTCATTATGATAACAATTTCTTACTCTATGGTTTTGTTTGTATTCAATGGTTTGAACCCAAAGGATCTATGTTAATGGAGATTGAAAGGTACAACAAAAAAAATTTCCTCTTACAAAAAAAAATCTATTAGATATAGAATGGAAAATCTTATTACATTTCTTATATAGATTTCCCAAGCTATAAATCATGGTGGACATTGAAATGGGAAATAGAGGGAACAACATTCTATTGAGTCTTTCATGAGGAAACATCCTCCTACATTCATAGGTTCTCTAGATATAATTTTTTCTAAATAATGTCTTAATACCATTGAAAATATATACTTCATTATGTAGTGTTATGATCATGAGAAATTCATACTGGTTATTTATCACATGGAAGGTGAAGTAGATCAGTGGTTGACTCTAACCAAGAATATGAGGCTGCATGATGAGATTTAATCCATGGTTTGGGATGAGTTCAAGAACATTTTTTTCAATATTTAAATTCATATAATTCTTTTTAAAATGATAGATAAAGAGTTATTTAAGTTAAATCAAAGGGATGATGAGTCTGTTGGTACCTATGAGGCTAATTTCGCAAGACTTGCAAGTTACACTTCAAGAATTATCATCCAACACGAATATAAATTTTAAATGTTTTTTTGTGGCTTAAACCCATGTATATGAATGGAATTGGACTTATGAGAGTTTATTATCTATGAAGATATAGTGTGTTGTGAAATCAAGGTTGAAATGGAGTTTGGAGTTGCATATCAATCATAGAGATTTGACAAGAGGATGAAGATTTAGTTAAAAAACTATAAGAACCCTGGAAAAAAGGATATAAACATTCCATTATTGACTATGTGTGGGAATGAACATGGATGAAATTTATATAGGGGGTCTATTAATGTTTTTTAGTGTGTAATGGAAAGACAATAGGTTACTTATTCCTATGGTTATGGGAAGATGTTGGACCAAAATTATAATGAAGAAAAATCAAAACATAATTAACCTCCCATGATTTAGTGTATAAAGTGTATGGAGAATTGGAATTATGATAACCATGGCTCAAAACCAAGATTTGGTGATGATTATCGATATAATTAAACTCTTAAGGCTTGGGATAAGGTGAAATCTCATGCAATCACTATATCTTATGAGGGGTGTGACGACAACATGGTGAAAGGTACACATACCATCCACTCTAGAACTACTAATGTCATATTTGATTCAAGATCTACCCACTAATTCGTATCTAATGAATTTTATGAGGTTTTTATTATTCCTTCAAATCAATCATAAGTGGAATTAGTAGTGAAAACCTCAAATGGTATGATGACTGCATCTCAATTCTATGATTCCTTATAGGTTGGTGTTTGTGGGTATGTGACTCCTAAAAATTTATTTGTTAATATTTTTTTTAATTTGATGTCATCTTAGGCATGGAATGAGTTTACGTATATAAATCCCAAATCAATTGTCAAGTAAGGGAAATTATGTTTGATATTTCAAACCATACTATGATCATACATCAATGTGATTATAATTCCGAACATCCTATGGAGATTATATCCAGTGTATGGGTACTAATTCTCATTCAAAAGGTTTTTTTGTCCCAATTGGATTGGGAGAAGATAACCATTGATGATATTCATATTTATCATGTTATTGTGGATGTCTATCCATAATATTTTTCCTAGGATTCCATAAAAACATGATTCTGAGTTCACAATAGAACTTATACCTCGTGCCACATCAATTTCAAATACTCTTTATAGAATGGCCCTGATTGAGTTTCTGGAATTGATGAAGAAACTCATAGAAACCCATGATGGGGGATTCATTTTTCTATGTGTTTCACCTTGTGGTGCACTGATTCTGTTTTTTATGAATAAATAAAGATCAATGAAACTCTTCATTGATTATTTGGAGTTGACAAGATCCTAATCAAGAACAAGTATCCTTTCCCCATATTGAAGACTTGTTTGATAAACCACATAGATCTCAATAATTTTCCACGATTGAACCTTTTTCTCGATATTATTAATTTATCTTTAAGAAGGAGGATATAGATAACATGAAAATTCATTCTAGTTATCATCGCTATGATTATATATTGATTCATTTGGTTTTTACTAAGGCCCTAAAAATCATTATGGATATAATAAATAGTATCTTTACTGATTACCTCAACCAGTTAGTGGTAGTATTTATAGATACTAATATTATTTATTCAAATATAAAGTAAGGGAATTACGATCTTTTGATAATTGTATTGAAGACCCTAAAGAAGGAGATGTTATATTCCAAATTTTGAAAATTTGAATTTTAGTTATAAAAGGTTTCTTTATTTGGTAAGATAATCTCAAGAGATGGTATCACAGTAGATCCATCAATGACTGAGGATATGAGAAGCCGGCCTTGAGCAACCTCAATGATTGGGATTTGTAGTTTTATTGGTTTATTTGGATATTATTTGTGGTATGTGGTGAATTTCTCTTGACTATGTAATCTTCTGAACATGTTAACACAGAAGTGTGTGAAGTTCCTTGAGATAGAAGAATGTGAGGAAAATCTCTTGGAACTGAAGATAATATTTTCCACTGAACATGTTCTTATGATACCCTGTATTGGAGAAAGTTTTTTAATCTATAGATATGCAACCAACGAGGGACTGAGATGTTTTCTTATAAAAAATTACATGGTTATATTTTATTCCTCATGAAAATTGGTGATTCATTAGTCAAATTACCCATCTCAGGATTTGGACTTTAAAGCAATAATATTTTCATTAATTATATGGATTCGTTATATTTATTGTGAGAATTTTGATATATATAGCATTTTTAAGAGTATGAAATATATATTCACCCAAATGGAGTGGGACATGCACCAGAGAAGATGGTTATAGTTAATAAAGGATTATGACTGTATAATAAATTAGCACACTTAGAATGAAAACCAGGTGGCCTATGCTTTGAGTCGGAAGGATCAAGCGAGCATATCAATAATGAGGATCACAAATGATACAATATTTTTAGATTTTGATAGGATGGAACTATAAATCCTGATCGAATAGGAAAATATTATTTTTCTAAAAATTAATGGTTAGCCCTCAATCCATGTTAAGATTAAAGTGGCACATAAGGAATATGAAGAGATAAAAACTCAGGTTAGAAATTTTTATATGTTTAATGATGATCAGGATTGAATGATAAGGTTTAAAAACCATGTATGTGTTCCTTCAATACATTTTATGAAGGAGTTATTTGAGGAATATCATAGTTCATCTTCCCCTATTCACCATGGAAGTACGATGATTTATAGGGATATGATGGAATACTTCTGGTGGGATGGAATGACGGGAGATATGGAAGAGTTTTTATATCAGTGTTTGCTATGAAAAAAAGTTAAGGGTTAAATACAAAATTCTAAAGGGACATAACATCCACTACCCATACCAAAATGGAAATGGGAGAACATAACTATGTATTTTCTTATTGGACTACCCAAAACCTATAAAGGGTTTAATTATATATGGGTGGTGGTTGTTCTCCTTATTATGTCACCACACTTAATAATTATTATAGAATATTTCTCTCTTGATGCACATGATATAATATAAATTTATGATGTGGAATGTTTTCATGGAGTAACACATTCTATTGTGTGAAATCAGGATCAAAAGATTGCCACAATGTTGTAGGGGAGTCTTCAGAAAGAACATGATAGATAATTGAGTTTCATCACTACATATCATCCTCAAAAAGATGGTCATTATGAAAAAAATTCAAACCCTAGAGGATATGTTGATATCTAGTTTTCTGGATTACAAAGTTGTTTGGGACCAACAACATACTCTAGTTGTGTTTTCCTAAAAATAGCTCTCACTCATGTGTTTAGATGTAATATTATGAATCACTATGTGAGAATAATTGTAGAGCTCCAACATGCTGTAGTGATGTTGGAGAAAAAAATATTTTTTGGGCCTCAGATTGTTGAAGAAATTTTCGAGAATTTATGAACCACTCAACAGCATATCAAAGTAGCATAAAGCCGAATGAAAAGTTATGTTGATAACCATCGTTACGATCCTGAATTTCATGTTGGAAAAAAATATTGTTTCCAAATCTCACCTTGTAATAAAGTTATGAGATTTGGGAAAGGGTGAAACTATGCCATAGGTATATTAGCCCCTTTTGAAAATCCAGATCATGTTGGGTCGATAGAATATCACTTGACACCTCCTCAAAATATCTCTCAAGTCCATGATGATTCCCATGTATCGATCCCAAGGATGTACATACCTGACCCTTCACATATACTGAACTCATATGTAATACCACTATATCATGATCTTTTTTATGAGGAGCAACTTGTTGAAATTTTAGACATATCATTTATTTTTCAAGGAAACAAGACCACTCCCTTGATAATTTTTTTAGAGAAATCACCATTTAGAGGATACAATGTAGAAATATGAGAATATAATGAAGCTGATGTACCCTCACTAGTTTTTACTAGAGTAATGAATTTTGAGGGTTTAATGAATGTAACACAACGAGTTCTAATGGAAAATTTTATTTCAAATAAATTTAAATATAAAATTAAATATTGTAATGAAGTATGTAAACTATTATTTCACTTAGAACTGGCTTGGTTTATGTTCCATGAAACAATGACATGACATATGATGTGCACAACACTGAGTTGGTGTACAAAACATGCTATACTAAGTGTCTATGAAGTATTTCTTCTTATTTTTTTAATTATTTAAATAAAATAATTTTAACCTAGTGGTTACACATTGTAAAATGAATAGAAATAAATAATTTTAAAATATTGTTTATAAATATTTCTTATAAATAAAATATATTTATAATAAAAAATATGTTTTTTGGTAAATTACTTTTTCATTTAAAAAACAATACTTTCTAAGATAATATGATTTTAATAATAAACATAATTTCAAATACATTTATAAAATTAGTTTGATAAAATAAACATCATTTTTTAATTCATAATTTCAAAAAAAGGTTAGGGTGATTTTTTTTATTTCTCTGAGAAACATCATTTTTTATGAATATTGAAAAATACTTCTTTTTAGCTATAAATATCATTTTTGTCTAATTAATTATAAATGATAAATTATATTATATATAATTTTTCTGGTCAAATTATATGAATATTACATCAACTAATAATATGAAATTAATTAAAATAAATTCTCCTTTTATACTGAATATTAAAC
Organism: Viscum album; assembly: GCA_963277665.1. Lineage (NCBI taxonomy): Eukaryota > Viridiplantae > Streptophyta > Magnoliopsida > Santalales > Viscaceae > Viscum > Viscum album. The sequence goes on along the minus strand of OY728157.1, from coordinate 347,263,026 downwards.
AAAAAGAAAAGTTTGAACTTTTTTCTACTTTAAAACCCTGTTATATCGTCACGTCTGCGGGATTAACAATAATATTAATTTCACCACCTCTGGGATGTGAATTTAAAAAATATAACATAAACATTTTTATTCATTTTAATATTTTGGGACTAATGAGGCCATGTTAATTTTGACCAAAATGATTCATAAAAGTGATTAAAATTAATCATAGTGGTTAAGGACAAATTTTGCTTAAATAGGGACTAAACCTTAAAATTAAGAGGAAAATTACCTATAAACTTGTCCAAAACACGTTTTGTGGGAAAATTTTGGCCGTAAACTTTCCATTTTTTAGTGTTTCTGGTTTTATAATAATATTTATATGTAATGACATGTGCACACAAAAATTGTTTCTAAAATTTCCAAATGTGTCATTTACCTTCCCTATAAAAGGCCACCACCTCTACCAATTCCTCACACTTCTAAACCTTGTATGTTCTTCCATGATATGACCAATTAGACTCCAAAAAATAATACCTTATACTATAAATCCTACCTTTGGGATTAAAACCACTCATGGAAGACTTTTTGTAGAAACCAAAAGGAGTTACTTGATTTATATGTAACATCTTATTTCAAACTCCTTAACATTATTCTCCTTATCAACCCCTTCACTATATTTATTCCCATATTTTTTTGAAATATAAACTATAATATATATAATTTTATGTTTTTATTTAATGGATTTGACCTATACATAAAAAAACTCCATCTAATGGATGTTGAATATACTATTTCGGTGTAAGGCGAACTCCTGCCTCACAAAACAGTGATTGTCCTTTTCTCCTTAACACCAGTCATAATGGGTATTATGATGGGAAATTTATTTATATATGTAATATATTATAAATATATATTTAATTATTTAATCTTTTTTATTCCTTAAAAAAATATTTTTACCTTCCATTTGGTGTTAATATGATAATCTCTTTTGTGGAAGTGTAGACTACCGCCCCCTTAAAGTGATGTGATTTATTCATGCAACACATGGAATGTATTAAAAAATTGTTTAATGAAATTATATTATATATATATTATTTAGTCATGATACATTACTAATGAAATATATATATACATAAATATATATATAAATATTTCATTTACATAATTTCTTTCGTAATTGTATTAAAAATAGACAACAGCGTTCATGTTTACGTATGTCTTACCATCTCCCTGAACATTGTATTCCATTATGTACTTAATTACACTATAAATTATTAAAATATAGCAATATTTGATATAAAATATATTTATATAATGTTCCAAATTATGTAATAATTATATAAGTATAATCATAAGCGATATATCAAATTAAGGCATGTGCGAAGAACAAAGGGAATATTACCCTAATTGAAAAATTAATATTAGATTGTTAAAAAGAATGAAATATATGTTAATAATAAAATATTATGTGGTATTGTATATATGTATATTATTATTTTGAATGTTTATAATAAACTTATATTTATTATACTGGAATCAAATATGAGTATTGATTGAGTCAAGACACATGGTAACGAGAATTTCATCTCCCTTTTAATTTATGCGAGATTCATGTTATGAACACCTATAATTAATTTTTTGTGGTGTATGTACTTAAAATGACTAAATTATGTTTATATTGTCCCTAAATTCATGGTTTTTTCCATATGCATTCTTTAATATTTCTTCCATGGGGTTTATCTTTCAAAACATACTAAATTAGTAAAAAAGTTTTGTCTCTATTTTCTTTCTTTGAGACTCATGTTTTGTTATGCACCTAAACTCTTTTTCAAGGTGTATATAAATCCATTTCACATGTTATATCTTTGATATAATTATTTTTATTATATCTTATGATTAATTTAATTTCAGTTTCATATGTGGAGAGTATGGTACCAGTAATCATGTTATAAGATTTTACTGGGACAATCTTATCATTTTTTCAGATTTTTTATGCTAATGCTTCTTCTGTTGAAATTTGAAAAGATTATTGATTATTTTATTTCTCCAAAATTTATTCAAGATATACTCATTTTTAGTACCATTTTCCACTCTTTTATAAAGAAGATAATGTTTTTAATTAAATCGGTCTATCTCTATCTTCGGTTTTAAATCCCTTGTATTAAAAACCCATGTTTTCAAAAATGTTTTCAAAAGATCATTGAAGATAATTTTCAATGAAAAATTATTCTAAAATTTTTTAGTGTTTTAAAATCATCTTTTATATGTATTGAAAAATATTTTCAATGAATAACGTTTAAAAAAAAATTTATTCTATAGAAATAATTTCCAATGAAGAAAGGATATTTTCCTCAAGAGGTTTTTTAAAAGATCATTCAACATTATTTTATATATAAGATAACATCCATTGGTGTTTCTTTTGACCCTCTATAAATTATTCAATTTTCCATTAATTTTTTTTTGAATGGATTATGTTTTTATTGAATGATGTTATAAATCCTGTATCTCTTTCATGAGTTATATGATTTTAAAACCAAATTAATTTCATGGTATATGTTTATAATGAAGTGATTATGAAATATGTATCTTTCTATATGTTTTGATTTGATTTCATGTTTATGATATGTATTTCTTATCATGGGTTATGATATGATTATTTTTGATAATTTGGATCATGAATTTGTGATTTCATTATGTAAATGTTGGGACCTATATATCCCTACAATACATTAAGTAATTATTAATATATCATGAGTTAATATAGGGAAGGAACAAGGCTTACTCAGTTTTGTAATAATTGATTGGAATGAGGGTTAATCATTTCAGTAATACAGGGATGGAACGTGGGTAACATGATTTAGTAATACAATATTGGAATTGTGTTTACCCGATTAAGTAAAGGACATTTTCCACTATGATGGTCTTGGAATTGAATCCTTAGGTACTATAGAAAGTAGTATATTCTTATATGTTTCTACTCTTACATGTCTTACTCCTATGTTATTCTTACATGCATTATTTCATTTAATTCCTTTTGATTCATGTATTATGAAATTCCTTTATTTATTCCATGATTCATGTATATAATCATTGATATACGTGGTGTGATCTTATATTTTTGTGATCATGTTTTCTAGCCTTATTCATATGTTTATGCTTACATGTATCAATTTTTTTTCTCTAACTGATAATTTGAGATCAAACCTTTTTATGTTTCCTTCCCCAGGAAGTGAAAGTATATACAATATTTGATATGTCTAAGAAGGGTACTAGAAATATATAACCTAGTGGGAGATAATGTTGATCACATATGCACAAGTGTTTGTGTTTCTGGGTTTCCAAAGGCACTATACTAACAACGATATTTTTGGGTCACTATGTATAATATTTAATTACTCTACATATGCAATGATAACATTTAAAAAGTGAGGCTCACTATATTTCATGTACATTTAATCATATGTCATTAAATTTGAAATAAATTATTGCTCAAATATTATATTCACTAAAACATATAAAAGAAAAGTGGGTTATATTTCCATAAATATCCCGTAATGAATCATTAATATAGATATAATCTCATCACATAAAACCTCAAAATGGGTTTTAATGACTTTAATCAAATTATCTACATTAATGTCACAAACCATTGTTGGCATCCATGTCATTTTATTTAATGTTAAATAGAGAAATAAACAATTTTAAATGTTAATTAATCCTTTTATTCTTCATATAAGAAATTTTATTATATAGAAATTATTTCATTGGATTCATGGGATCATCCTTGAACAGATATATTTTAAAATATAGTTTAATTATTTTAGAATCCTTGTAAGGAGACCAGAGATTTCACTAAAGGGTGAATTATAATATTTTCATAAAACTAATTCATACAAAATAATATATGAATTTCTTAACTAATGTGGAGGGGATGATGGTTCCCTTATTATTAAGAATCTATTCATCCACTTTTATTTCACAAATTTTCAATTCTAATTATCTTTTAGAGGTTATTTTTTATTATTATCCACATTAGTTTCTATAGTGTTTAATTTATCTGTATAATTACAAAACTCATAGCATGTGAAAAAATGGATAATCTATTCTGTATTAGGTTGAGTTCTTTAAGTATATGTTTCAATAAATTTATTTTTCAAATAACGTTTAAATTATTATTCAGAACGAATTGGATTAAAAAATTTGTAAAATAAATATTTTAATTTTAGGAATTCATTGGATTTCTTCTTCTAATATATCTAAAATGTGGTGACTAACATTTTCCCCAACATGTGATTTATTTGAGTTATCATGAGTATCAATCATCTTGTTCATATCAATACCATGGGAAAGATCAGAGTCTCAAATTTACGGTTTTATCTTTAGTTCACATTGAATCAATTATTTGTATATAAAAAAATTATCCTATAGACAATCCCAATAAAAAACATGGTCCTATACCACCAAAAAATCAATAAGTTTTTATTTAGGCACATATAATTAAATAATAATCGTGCAATAAAATGCATGTATAATTATCCTTATAGGTAAAATTAGATTCTCCACACATATATTTGGGATATGGAAATTTCATATACATCATTGTTAGTGGAATATAAATGAAATTCACGTTGAAAAATGTCATATTAAACTCATTTAATTATATTGATCCAATTACCTCATTTTGAATCACATTCTTAATAACCTAAAGGTGGTGGTCAATAATGAAAACTATTAGGGGAGGAAAATCAAGGGTTTTAGTGAAACATATACTAATGTGTGAGGGATATATTTAAGATCATGGGACAATGGTTTATTTATAGGAGGTAATGTTATCTATCTGTTTGAATTATTCTTAGAGTAATCAACAGAATTCATCGATTGTGATGATGATGCATGGCTCATATCAGTAATATTGGTGCTTTATTACTTGAGGATTAAGAGGATATAATTTTTTTATGGGGGATGTTATGAGATGTATATTTAGTTTTAGTTTCTTTATTCAACCATAAATAGTATATCCATAGTAGGTGATGTTTTCCACCCACATAGGAATTTATGAACTATTTTTTGATGTTGTGAGACATTTAAATTTCAATTTTTATCCTAAAACCATTCATCTTTTTTATATGATGTGAATGAAAAATAATAATGTCAATAATTGATTTATAAAAATTTATAACTATAATTGTTTTCCAATTATTGTTTATAAGGAATAAGAAATATTTTTTTATACCAAATATAGTGACCCCATCTTTGCATACATAGATATTATTTAATTTTATATTAATATTCAGTAAAATTTTAAAACCCAAATCTGAGGGCCATTATTGTTTAGTTTTTTTGGAGACTAGATACACAATCATATAATTTTTTTAAACAACTACAATTTAACCAATAAATATCCTCCCAAACTGAACTCTTCTTGGAAATTAAAAACATAAAACCTTTATTCATTTTCTAAGGAAATAAAATGTTTGAAATAGTGAGCTCATATGATCAACAATGGTTAAAATGGGAGATATGTAAGAATAACATGATCATAACTCTCAGAGAACATGATTATAACATTTTAAAAAGATACTCTACATGTTAAATATCATAATCATGATTCATGAAACAATAATTTGATGTTTATAATAAATTAATTATAATGAAATCAAAAAACACGAACCATTAGAGTATAATTTTTCATAATATATATATTTGTGGAATATACATAATCATATAACATTATATACCAGGGCTACCCACCAAGACATTGATAAAATGTTATTCTTCGGCCAATCACCCATGTACTCACCTCAGGATTAGGTTAACATCTCATGTAATATCTTTTAGTCTTGGGAAAACCTATCAATTACACACTTTATGGATTGGGAAAACCACCCTTGTACCTTATATTGTGCTTGGAATAACCAAATGAGATCCCTTTGATCTCATATGACATTAATCATTACCCAATGCATTGGAGGGAGATAATGGTCCCATCCAAAAATAGATAAATATAATAAATACATGTATCAAAATATTATATTAAATTCATTATATCAAAACCTATTAAGTGAATTATTTTTAAAAAAATGTTCTTCATATAAAAACATGTGAAAATGATACATGTTTTGTTATAATTTCCCCACTTAATTAAAGTATAAAACATGAAATAAATTAAGTATCATTAGAATTTTATCATTTTATTACCATTGTAAGATAAAATGGTTTCATAATCATTTTTTTATAAAAAACATAAACCACCTAGGTAAATAATAAGAGTGGTATCCTTAGATCATATCCGTATTAAAATCAAATTAGCATATAAAAATATAATTATAGATAGAAAATAATTTTTTAAAATAACTTGGAAACCTTCATAATATAAATAAATTTTATGTGAAATTAAATTTTTTAAGCTAATAATTCAAAAAATATAATTTTTATTCATTCTTTATTAAATAACCATGAAAACATAATATTAAATATTAAAAAATAAATTATATAAATTCTTGAGGAAAAAATATTTTTAACAGTGGTTTTTTAGAAATTTTTTTTCCCAAAATCCAATTATATGAATATAACATTAAAAAATTATTAACGAATATCTATTTAAATAATATTCATGGAAAAAAGAAGTTCATATTCACTTCCTTCTTGTTAAAATAAATATTTCATTCATATTTTATCTAAAACTCAAATGAGAGTTGATTAGAAAACTACATGAATATTCCTTCAAAAAGGTTTTCCAAAATTCAATAAATGATATAAATTTCTTTAATAAAACATTTAAATTACTGTAAAAAAATTTAATTCATTTATAAAAAAAATTATTTGGAAGAAAAAATGGGTTTTTGATCGAAGATACATGTAAATATGATTTATTTAAAAAAATCATTTGATCTATAGAATGAATAAAGTAAGAAATATGAAGGTACAAAGTTTATTATAATGATTAATATTGATTGGAATTAAAATTATTAGTTTCTTAATGGATGCATTACAAAATTTTATTATCACAAGCATAAACAAAAACAATTCCGAACGATGAGAATATATTAGAATACCCATACCCCTTTAGTAACATTGAATTGTAATCCCCATCAATAATAAAATTATATGAAACCAATAATATCATGAGAATAAATAAATTAATGATATTAAATGACAAATGAGATTCATATACACATCATAAAATAAATTTGTTTCTAAAATAATAAATGTCTCAGAGAAGGAAAATTGAGACAAAAATATCGTACCTTAAAACTCTACTAACTTCATTCACATTAAAAATTTCCATATAATTAATACAACATTATTAAAAATATAATACTGAATGATAAATATATGCATCATGACATTTAGTATTTTCTTCTGACCTATTATTACCCATTTATTATCAATTACATATTAATGTCACTTATCAAGTAATAAGTGTTAGTTTTTATTATATGTTTTTCTTGGTTATTTTTTGTATTATTAATTGGATTATTTTCAAATAATCTATATAATGTTAAAATGATAATTATATCATTTATATAATGTATTTATGTATTTATAGTAATCCATAAATCATAAAGATAAAGAAAATTAAATATACCATTCACATAGACAGTAGGCTATACGTACGAATGGACGTTGCTTCCATTTTCTAAAAGGATTTAAAAGATAACTTTAAAAACTAATTTAACAATATAGAGTCATTCAAAATTATTATATATAATTTATAATCATTAAATTTTACTTTAATACCGTTTATGTGAATCTCCATAAAAAATGAATCACATCACTACATAAGGTGATATTCTGATGTACACAAAAGCGTTGTTGACATATCCCTCATATAATTGAATGTAAAATGGTATATCGATATTGAAATTAATATTTTATATTAATTTCAATAATATCATATAAATATTTTCAACCCATTATTACACACATCCTTAAATTTTGGTGATGTAAAACCAACAACATCAGCTCACGAGGCGGTAATCCACCACAAGTAGGATTGATAGTTTTATTTTCCATCTAATGGAACTGTATATAGATTAAGTATATTAAATTAAAATAATACAATTTTATTATATAGTAAATATTAATGTTATTAGATTTTCTATATTAAGACATAATTTAAGGTGGACAAAATATAATGTAAAATAAGGGGCATAGTAAAGATAATTACATTCCCTTAATAGAACATCATTTTGATATAGTATTATATAACTAAATGTATGTATTTGTGGATGAAAATAAACTCTATATAATTTATTAGGATTTACAGGATGTATTTTTCAATTTTATTTCTAAACTACTAGTATTGAGAGTTCATAATAAGTGAACGGTTGGGTTTGAATATTATATGTTAGGGAATGGAACCCACTTGAGAAATACTTGGAAATTTACCCAAAGAATAAAAAATAATAAAGTAATAGCTTAGAAAATATAATCAAAATGTCCATATATTCAAACATTGGAAAAATCACATTGAAATATGGCACAAAAGAGGTATTTTTCTTTATTTATTATAATTTTAACCCTTGACTTATTATGTTATCTTTTAACCATAAACCTATTTCTACCTTAACTATGTTAATTAATGTTATTATAATTTATTAAATAATCATATTTATAAAATTTTATGTTGAACATAAAATAAATTTTAAATGATTCTGATTCAAAATATAAAATCCATTTTTAGAAATTCTTAGAATATAATAGAAAAACTTTAATTAAAAATTAACTCTACATATGATATGAGAATTCCATTTTTGACAACGAAGATGATCAAAAGTGTTAAATGTTTTTTTAAAAAAAATTAATAAAAAATAAATTCAAAATTCAAAAATAGGAATAATAGATATATAAATGATGGAATTTTACATTGAAAACAATCAATAATTAATTTCTATGTTTTTAATTATGTTAATAAATTAAAATTCTTAATAAAAACCAATATTTTTCACAAATCCTCATAAAATTTATAATTTTTTTAAAATATAAAAAATCAGTCATAGAAAATTATTAAATTATAAGTTTTAAAATTAAGTTAATTATTATAAATAAAATTTTTAAATGTTGTAATAATTATTTTAGAATACTTTTACAAAAGTTGAAAAAAATAATTTTAATAAAATTATAGTATTTAAAGATAAAATTATATTTATTCATTACTATTATATAGAAAACATTGAATATTTTTGTTAAAAAAATATACGAATATATTATAAATAATGTTGTTCAAAATTATTCAAAAAAACTTATTTTGTTAATTTATTAATGTAAATCACATTTTTGTGATGAAAAATAATTTTTCAATACAAGATTTCCATGATTTTCATATGGTTTTTATTTTTAGTTCTAAGGAAATTTTACCCTAATAAATAATTTTATATAAATTTTCAAATAATATTTTTTAACTTTGAATTATATTATTCATACATTCAATTTTAGGTGCTAAAGATAATTATGATATAAAATAATAATATTTTAAAAGTATGTGACATTTCGTTTAAAATTAGTGTGGATTATATAAAAACCTATACTCAGGGTTTCATATAATGAAAGATAAACTCATTGTTTCATATAATGTAAGATAAACATGGTGTAATTTATAAAAAATTAGTGATATTAAATATAAATGGGTAAAATATTTCACAAAACATCTAGGTGATAATGTCAATTTTCATATTTTGAAAACTATTATTCTTAAGAACCAAATTGATGGGTTTTGTCTCATATTAGTTAAATATTTGTTAAATAATAATTTATGACAATAACAGCTAAATTTATTTTTTCACTACATCCATAATTTTATGGTTTACCCAACATTAGGGATTCCTATCATGTTGGGATTCCCCCTCAAACAATATTTTATAGGATCCGACCATTGGATCTATTACAAGCATTTTTCATAGTCTCAACCATGTAGATTTTATTTTTCTTTTAAAATGGTCACTTTTTGATCTATTTTGGTCTTTGGATAGGTTGGTATATATTATTACTGAAAATATATCTACTTACATAAGATATTGGTATTTTAAATCACATAAGAGATGCATTCAATGAATATTTATAAGATTCCATAAGGATGATATTGGATAAAAATGTACGACATCAGATGAAAGAATTTCATGTTTAAAGGGAATAATGTTAGCCTATTGTAATAAATTATCAATGAAATCAGAGGTTATTTAAACATTAATTTTGGAAAATAATTTTCAATTTTTGAATGTTCAATTTCACTTTATTGATTTCCTATGAAAAGTGATCAGCTATTTAAAAAAATTATTGAAAAATACATTATCCATTATTGGGTTTTAAAACATATGCTTGAGTGATTTCAAAATGTTATTTGTGTGTTTAATGACCCCTCATGGATTCATGGAATTTGAAGTTCACCATATTTTGTCCATTGTCTAATGAATTTTTTAATTCGTGAACATTGATTATTGTCGTGGAAGTTTTCATTAATGGCTTTCCCAATATGATTTTTGAATCACTTTGTTATTTATCTTATTATGTTGAGAAAACATAAAAATATTCTATAAAAATTAGCAATACCACTCCCCAAAAAACATCATCCAATACCTTTTCTAGAAAAATTGTGGATCTATTTTTAATTTTTACCACCATTGTACTGGGGTTTAATTATTATATGTTTTAATACAATAAAAAATAATGGGAAAAAAATTAATTGAAGAACCAAGACCAAAAAAGCGTCATAAAATTTCAAAAAAATTGTTCTAGGGAATTGAAAATGTCTATTAATATTGATTGTTTGTTGGAAATGGTGGTGAGATCCTAATTGAATCACTTCTCATTATAGAAATACTCTATTTACCATCATTATACAATAATTTTTTAAAAATATCCTTGAAAAATTAGTATAATTGGGAAACTTTTTAAAGGATTAACTAAAATTCACGTTAATTAAAACCATTTTAAATTTATATTAGATATCTCGTTCGAGTATCTCTTCCTTAATCAACACTAATTTGGTAAACCTACAGGGGAATGGAAAGGGAATTCAATTATTCTCCTGTGGATTTCTATGTAATGGAGTTTTAATACATTCTATTTTATGAATTGTCCTTAGTTCTTTTTCATTATTTTTATATTCTTCACACTGTTGAGTGGGATATTCATCTAGAGTCTTCATACAATTTTATGAAAACCCTTCTTCAGGACTATCTTTATCTTATTTGGGCTCTATAATAGTATAAACTTTCTAATTTAGTTGATGATCATACTATACCCTAATATGGATTTGGGGTTTCTTGAGATGAATTTTTCCTATGTTTTTAGACAACATCTCCATGATATTTATATATTTATTTGAAAAGTACTCAATTATATTTTGCATCTCTTCGATCTATGTTCCACACCTTCATTCAAATGGTGGTGCACTTTATCAGGGTTTTACAGAAGATATTTTTTGAAAATGAGTTGTTTGATTTTATTTTTGTTTGTATAAATCTTTTTATGGTTGTTGGAATATGGATTATTTTTAATTTATTTAGAAAAATCAGAGGAACAAGGGGCATTGAATTGTTATGGTGACCTTCATATCCCTATTGGTCATGAAATTCTATCGATGGAAATCATGTTGAAATTTCCTACCGAATAATGTTGTTAAATAACTCTGGATACCTAATATCTCATCACAATTATCAGTGATGTGATGGGGTGATAAATGAATACATTTAATTTGTTGAAAAATTTGTTCATTCACATATTTTATAGTCATATTTCTCAATAGGATTTTCAATTCATCATGTTTGGTTTCTAGTATTGGTTATGATTCATATTTTTAAACTCATAAATAAGAATCATATTTTTTACCTATGGTTCCAAAATATTTGGAATTATATAAATTCCATCAATAAATTATCAATTACTAATCTTAATAATTATGCATCTAATATATCCTTATTATTTCCCAAATTCGGTGTGTAGAAATAGAATTCAATGTGATAACATTCAACCTCTTGGTGAGGGAGTCCTTGTGGATTAAACATGATTATTTAAAAATATTCATATATGGTTTCTCAAGATATTTTTTCATAAAATATAAAAATTTCATTATTTCCATGCTAATATAGGCTAGAAATAATTTTTACTTTTAAATTTATTAAATATCATCCATGAGATGGATCTCGCTGGGTTATTGGTTATACCACCAATATTTGTAATCTCCCTCATTTGAGAAGCATAAAAACCACTATCTAACTTGTTCCTCAACTACTCCTCTTAGCATAATACTTGAATATAGAAATAAAAACTATTTAATGTTCTAAATGAGTGGTTATCTAGGAAGGAAATGAAATAAATTTAGTACCAGAATAAAACATTCCACAAATTCATAATAATTTTTTTGATTTGTAAAAATTAATTGATTTTTTTGTTTGAAAATAATGTGAAAAAATAATACCATAATGTTCGCGGTGGATTTAATTCCATATTTAGTGGGTTGGAGAAAACAATAGATGTTATAATTGAGTTACCTAAATTTTTCTAGTCAATAATTTCCAATATTTTGAATGATTCTATTTTTTATAAAATACCTCTCTCATTGAGGATCAAAATCAAATAATTATTTCTTAGAAGTAATATTAATGATATTTTAGAGTATTATTAGAACATAGGTTACATAAACATGAAACCATATTTTGAGGGACACATTTCATGGGGATTATTAAAAGCTTATTATTTTCCATAATCAATATATTATTAGTAGAATATCACTATTTTACCTATGTATTAGTGCAGTAAGGATTTTATCATGTTGAAAAATAAAATAATAAAATCACTAAGTGTATCAGAAGAAGAATAATGATATATGAATATATGATGTGACAAAATTGAATGGGATTAGGTATGGATTCCCCAATATTAATTCCATAATTATATTTTCAAAATATATTATCCCATATTTTTTATTTTATGAAATTAATGGTTCAACAATCCATTTTATTTTTATAGACAGAATAATTTTTGACAAATAAGGAAAATAGTCCCCCCAATTTCCATTCATGGAAAATCCTCCTTCCAATGTGTGGAAGCCACAATGATTAGTTTTTAAAATACCTAGGTAAAATTAATTAGGTATTGATATCTTTAAGTGTTCAAAATACATGACCATTTGATCCTTTCATTTTTAGTAATCACTAAACACTCGACAAATGAATATAATATAATTAATCAATGTGATTAAAAATAAAAAACAGGAAGAAGATATCTCAAAAATATATATAATTAAAATTTGAATTAATAAAAAAACATAATAAAATTTAAATTAATATCTGAAATTATATAATAAAATACATTTATTAGAGAATATAAATCCATAATTTCAATAAATTTTCCTATACTCAATCATACCTATTTGGGTCACTTCCCTTTCACCCAACAACATAAGGATTATATCCCTCTACAAGATATTATGGAATTTAAGTAAGTGAGAAACACACCATGTTAAAAAAATATAATTAAAATTATTTGAAAATATAGGAAGAAGAAGAAGTTGTTGTTGACCTAATATTTGTTCCATCAATTCTTTTTGATGGTATAAAAAACATATTTATAGAAGAAGGAGTCTGTCAAAATCTATTGTCCATATTTCCTTCGTAATATCCATTATCTCAATCCACATTGAATTCATATATTTAATATTCAATACATTAAACCTATTTTTATTTTTCATGCATCCTATTTTCATTATTGACTCACATTGAATAGTGATAGTACAAATATCATCTCTTGGGTATCCACCACCTTTGTGCATACACAGTAGAAAAACAACTATAACATTACTTCAACAACTAGTTTAAATTACATTGATATTCTATTATTAAATGGTATATCATTAAAGTTATTTAACAAAATTAGGTATCTCCCACTTATATCTCATATATACTCCTACCTCTATGAATACCACCACCTCATAGCATCATCAACCATATAATCCCATAAAAAAGTGACAGTGACACCAAAATAGTTTAATCCTCCCTATTTCCCCATTCATCATAGTGATAGGTGTCACATAGTTCTGTCTCCAAACATCATAATTAGTGGTCATTTGTACCACTATTCAGGGTAATATAAATACACTACCAAGAAAGAGAAGAATGAATGAGGCTAGCACACAGTAACTATAACAACGTGATTGAAGCAGCACAAATGGTTGATCACCTTGGAATCTTGAATTGTGGAAGTGGTTGTAAATCAGATGGTATCTCAAAAGTTATATTAATAGGTTATTATCGCCACTTATTCCATAAATTATGTTAGTAATTCATATAACACCATTTGTATGAAAAATATCTTCTTCCCCCAGAGATGTGAAACAACTTATATCAAGTTTTCTTTAATTTTGATTCTCCAATATCCTCAAATAAAAATTTTTGGCACGATTTTTTTGAATAGAATAACTTTATTTATAGTAACATACCCAAATTAAACTATGGTTGTGTCTTATAAAGGTCATATTAGTTTCCTATAATTGAAACTCTTCTATGGTGCATGAAGAACAACATAGTGCAGTGGCATATCATGACACAAGAATTCCATCCTTTTTTAATGTGTCCCAATGGATTGTTCTCTAATTAATTAATGGGTTTTTTAACAATCTAAAATGGATTCTATGAATTAATTTACAAGGGAATTGGAAATCCACGGTGGTATAAGTCCTAGGATGTGATTGTCCTAGTAAAAAAGATCCATAGTAGTCGGCCATGGAATTTTGTATTAGTACCGAAGGAGGTTTGCAATGAAGAGTGGTGAAAGTATGTTTCTAATTTGTGGAGTTATAAAGTCATCGTGGAATGATGAGACATCTTTTTTGATGAATAGTGTAAGAATTTATACTCATCCTAAATTTATTCTTTATGAGAGCTCAACTCTTGATTATAATGAATTTTTTCAATTTAATGCCTCTGAAGCCAGCTACGAGAATGGTATCCTAGAACACATTAATATATAAACCATGGTATATCCCACCTCACATGTCCCAAATGAGTTGTGGACCACAATTTACAGAAGATCATTCCCCTGGGGCATACACCATCCTACCACCAGAGCATTACCTCATAAAGGATTGCATGAAAATCATTCTCTTTTATGGTTCTGATTATATTTAATAAAGATATTGGTTGAGGGATAGAAAATGGATATCACTTTTTTAACTTTAAAAAATATTAAACAATTATAAATATTAAACGTAATAATTACTCAAGTAAATTTAAAATTGAGTAATCATCATTTTTATATCTATTTAAATTTACATTATTTTATAAAATGATAATTCCAAAATTTTCTATTGATAATAAATTTTTTTAGAATATCCACTTTATTTATTTCATAAATCATTCGAATATGTTTTCATTTCTTTATCAAAATAAAATTTCCTTAGATAAAAATATAAAAGTAATATTACATTATTAATTCATGATAATTAATTTAAAAGGAATGAGTAAAATTCTTTATGTACATAAATTTCATATGTTTAAAAAAATAGATGTTTTTTTGATGTCCTGAACTATTTTTCCCGAAAATGTACTTTGAAAAATATGGGAAATAAATAAATCGACTTAATTGTATGTCATGGAATGAGTTTAATAGAACATCTCTGAGCTCATGAAAATATATAAGAGAGTTACTAAAGGAATTTATTGTGAGTTGTGTAACATGACTATCATTATTTAAAAATATTAATCTCATGAGGTAATAGAAAATTATATGATATATTTATAACATAAATTGAAAAAACTAATTTTTATTAATGTTTCTATTTTTATAGTACTTATCTTAAAAAATTCTATGAATCACATAAAATGTAAGAAATTGACTCTAATACCCCCAACCTGCTACCTTAATTTATTACATTGAAATACAAAAAATGAAGATAAATCTAGAAGGAATGAATAGTTTAGTATCTTTGGAAATCAATATACATACATATATTCAACATTATAAAATGAAATTAAATACAGTACATATATATATATTCCATTAGAAACATCCATAACTCTTACATTATACATAAAATCTAATCATAATATTAATTTTCATGTCATGGTTAAAAATGAAACATAAAGTGTGACCTTAGGTGCTTAGTAATTGAAAATAATATAGAGTAATCATGTGTAATAAGGCATGGTTATGAAATAAAAGTACACATTACAATAAAACATAATATGCCTCATAATATGTACGGAATAAATGGGTAACAATAAATAACATAATAAAACATAACCATGTATATTATACTAGTTAAATTATCACATGGGCTATAAATTATTAGTTTCATAATGAGTGAATTAATAATGTGGTATTTCATAACCATACTATTAAGGCCTCATTCACATACCATACCTAAACAGGTAAAACCTCAAACTAGTTTCTATCATGAGACATGCCCATACACCAAGGGATATAGTGTGCCCCAGAAAACACATACTATGTCCAATTAATTCAACATATGAATGGATAGAAGATTAATCAATATATACATTACTATTAAAGCTTACTTATGATATATAAATAATATTCACCTATCATTAATCATAATCACTAACAATTAAGTGTAACATGGTGAACGATATCAAGAGAGTACATCCATAGTCAAACTAATAATCAAGAATTAAATAATATGTGGTAGATGGTATCATAAAATATTATCCCCAATAAAAAATAAGAATCAATAAGAGTTTTAAAATTGATGAATATACTCTTATAAAATCATTGAGTAATTTTTGGGAGAAATACTCTTTTACTTTGCGAAGAAGACTTCTTTTGAAAAAATAATTCTATAAAAATTGAAGTGAACTAAGATAGTTTTAATATAATTAAATTAGTGATTTTATAGAAATAATGATGGCCTAAAACAGAATATAGATATAACTTCAAAATAGGTAAGATGAAAGGAAATAAACATCAATTAAATTTTTTTATGAGGAAGTATTTCAAAAATAACATTTCAAAAAACAATAACTCCCAAAAGATTATATAAGGATTAATATTGGTAGATGTATATATCTACCATTCTATCATTATTTATGAGGATTACATAAGAATTATAAATAATTTCAGTTCGGAAATGAGTGAGAAATTATAACCTGAAAGAAAATGGAGGTTCAGGTAGAAACCTTTACCTTATGTCCAAATGTATTCTTCACTAGAACATTATTTCACGGATAATATTATTAAATTATTTAATTAATTATGTAAAAAAAATTATACGTGTATTTTGATTATTATAATTTTATTATTGTCATATATGGCATTATTGATGATTTATGTAGTTAAATTCATTATTTGATAGAATTTTGTTTCCTAGATTTCATGATTGGTTCACTTGTTTATATGTAATGCAGTTCATGTAAATGGGTATAATTTTCTGAAATTAGAATTAATTATTATTAATGAGAATCCAAAAGATTAATTGGTTATACAAGTTATTTTTAAATATGGTGTGTGGATAAATTATTAGATAAGAAATTTAGTGATAATCGTTTAGATTAATATGGTGGTAATTCGATCACCATGAACTTGTTTTGTCGTCTTAATTGGAATTATGTATATATATTAGTTATCGAATAGGAAATTGGAAATAATACATATAAGATAGTCTATTTTTAACCAAAAATAATAATATAATGACAAGCCATTAATAATAAATTGAAGAACAAATGTTTTTTTTCCACAAAGGATGTAAATTGACATTTTTCGGACGAGGATTTTGATATAAAAATAAAATGGAGAAAGATTAATGATATTTATATTGGATCTTAAATTAAAAATATATCATTCTAGTATATATTTGATATTAAATTTATCATGATCATTTGAAAATGGTAGGTTTGGAGAGTGTATTAATGTAATGAACATGAAAAAAAATCAAAAGGAATAGGAATAGGATTTTACCTCTTGAATACTCTTCCTTTTGAACATTCATAAGGGGATTGGTTTTTGGTATTTTCACAATAACTAGATCTTTTTAATGTGGGGAGAGATAGGGGAAGGATATATGAGATGAAAATTGATAGGTATCAATGATTAGAAGAGTGACGAGAAGAGGGGGTTATGGTTTCTTTAATATTAGAGGAGAGGGGAAATTTCTCATTCTCTTATTCATTTTATTGTTATATTTCTCAAGACAAGAAATAATATCTATTATTATCACTAAATATAGTAATAAGTCAATGTGAGTTCAAACCAATGGTCCTTACATTATCCAAACATCATCCAAGACTCTATAATTCCTTATTTATCATTTATCATAAATTATTTTATTTAATTATTGATAAAAAATTGAGTTTTTTAGAAACATCAAAAAAAATTTACCCTGACCATTTTCTGACATGTAGAATTCAAAAATGAATTCCATTTTATGAAAATAATTTTATCAATATGATTTTTTTAATTACAAATATCATTAACTATAAAAATACAGTTTTATGATTAATAATAATTTTATAACTCCTTGTAATAATAACCAAAGGCTTATTAAATTATCCAAGAATTATAGGAATGAAAATAAATTTTATGAAAATAAATTTTTTTAAACAAATTTACAAATTATTAAATTTTTATTAATCAAAAAAATAACATAACTTAATTATTAATTTTTAAAATATTCAATTTCTTTACTATTATATTTAAAATTCATTTAAAAGGTACCTAAATTATATTTATATATTCATATGTGAAGTTACAATTAATTTGTAAGATTTAAAATTCATATGGTTTATATTACTATTTATATGGGTGCATTACAATTTCAAAGGATTGAGTTACTATTCTAAAAAATGTATGTTGATCCTATTTAAATCTAAATATCATTCTGATCGCAACCATGTATGTATGTTTTTTAAATTAAAAAAATAGAAGCACATATTTTTAAAAAAAAACAAGGTTATAATAATAATCTAAAAGAAAAAAAGTATAGTTTTGTAGAGACTCAATGTTTCATTCGTTAGATTTTATATTAAATTTATTTGTAAATCCATGGGTCTTTTGTATTATACATGTCATTCCTCTTATCAATGGGACTCAATGTTTTTATAGAAGAATAAAAATGTTGGTATTATTTTATCCATTAATATATATATTATATAATTATAATTAAATATGTTATTCTAAAATTAATAATTTTTCATAATGGATAATGCATTAATTCCATTTTATTGGATAGATAGATATGTGGCTAAAAGTACCTAGGAATCCAAATTATAGTTTTGTGGATGAACATAAGAGAGATGTTGTTTTATGTTCATTTTATAAAAATTTAATGTTATTTCCCTGTAATATAAAATAATAACACAAAAATAAATTATGACAATAATCAATCCTTAAAAAAAATAAAATATGGCTGGCTATATGGATCAAACTGTAACAATTAGCTCCATATTCATTTCATGATCTATAAAGAATGCCTTTAATAGTTGTTATTAGAGAAATTTTGTTGTTATTAAATATTATAAATTAGTTTTTTATATTAATGGGATAAAATTAAATAGTAATTAAAAATCAATAAATTAGATAATAATATAATGTTTAGATATGTTAAAAATCATTATTAATCTTATTGTATTGACAGGTTAACATTCCATATAAATATGATCTTAAGACTTCAAAATAATCATCTATATCATTGAATAATGTATTTGAAATTATTTTAGGATAGGGGAATCTTGAGAATAAATGGGGGTGCATTCCATGATAAAACCATCAGTTATATTTAATAGGAAATCATTATCTCTTAATACCACACACAGTGGGGGTTGAAATAGTTCCATTGATCAGGATGATATGAGTGAAATTTCATTTTCCAAAGAAAATGTGAACAAAAATGAATATATTAGGAAAACCCAATATCACTTGACGGTTGAAATGGAAAATCTATAGAAACTTTCAGTATTATAGATTATCCTACCTTGATAAATTGAATACTCCATAGATCATTGCCATATTTAAAAATCATCCATGTAATATCTCAATGAACGCATGTTTAAAATTTATTCATATTCTCATATCAATAACCATAACTTGAATATAATCATGGAAGGGTGGTGATGTTAAAAATATTTACAAATAAATCGACACCAGGAATAAAATAAAATATTTAGATGCATCACTAATGAAAGAATATGAGTTTTCATATAATTCTATGATGTCTGGAAATTTGGGAATCATAAATATATAAATGTGGTTGAGAAATCAGGTAATTTGAAATGAAATTAAAATATAAATAAATTGAAATGACAAAAATTTAGAGATATTCATGTAACAATTACCACATCATTTCTAATGTTGGAACCCATGTAATGACATTCCAATTTATAGCTCTACTGAGATTCTATTAAACACTTTTTTATTGTTTTAGTACACAAAAACAAGGGTGTAATAAATAAAACCGATGTAAATAACATCAAATTATAATCGGACGATAGTGAAACAAACTTATATTTATTTGACACATATATAAATAAATCGATTGTCTACCTGACATTTAGGGTCCTCTGAAAGTCATAATAAGTTGTTTTAAAAGATACCATAGTTTTTAAAAACACATTTCCGGGGGGTCAAACTAAAGAAAAACATCATATGGTCTTATTATAAATAGAAGTGACAATATACATTTTTTTGAAAAATAGAAACTGATTACACATCAATTGAATATAATTTTTTTGTCTGGATTCCTTTAAATCCATTTTATGGTTTTTAATCAGTTAAACAGTTCTTAATGTAAAAACACAATGGAAACAAAATGATATTAATATAAAATAATGGGAGAAGCACCGATCAATTATTCGTGATGTGTTAGGATATAAAACACATCCATATGACATGTGATGATCTTAGAATGACACAATATGTTGATTTAGAAGATACCAATATTTTTAGAAACATGCGTCAATAGGTCAAATAAACTAAAATAGCATTAGATTGATATGAAATCATATTAAAATTACCCTATGTTTATTTTTTAAATGTAGGAATTGGAAACATGTTAACCGACTTTACAGTTTTTCAATAATGACTATGGATGTGATTTTAGTGTTTTGAGACACAAAAACAAATATGTAATAATCAAAACCAATGATGATGATATTAAATTGAAGTGGTATGATGGTTAAAACACCATTGAATTATTTATGGTGTGTATTCATATAAAAACAATTATTTTACATGAATTATTCTCAGGATAATTAAATACGAATATTTAATGGTTGCTAATGTAATGTAAAAAGTGTGTCAAGGGTTCGAAAAAATATAATTGTTATTGATGTCCATGAAAAAATATGAAAAAAATTAATTTTTAAATATAGGAACTGGGGTTTTGTTAATCATAATTTCGATCATCCTAGGATGTCCATAAATGTAGTTTTTAGCATTAAAAAGGTAAAAAAAATCACATAACATCCAAAACCATAGAAATTTAATCAAATTAAAATTTAATAATATAATACCCACTAATGAATTATTTCTTATATTTACAAATAGAAAATACATACATTTAAAAGTCACTAATATAAATGAAACCCATCAGAAGTGAAGTGTGCTCATAATCATTTAACAAATAGTTTTAAAATAAAAAAAGACTCTAAAAATTCTTGTTAGGGGGGAAAACCTATGAAATGGTTTAATATGGATTTGAAATCATAACAAAATGACCAAATACTTATTTTTTAAATTAATGATCCAATGAAATTTCAATCTAATTAACAGTTTTCTTATGTATCATATAAATCTTTTGTTAGTGTTTTAGTAAACTAAAACATTCATGTGATAGCTTAAACCAAACTAAACCTCCTCAGGTTGAATTTAAATAATTCCACATTGATTTAATTTTGATTTTTATTCATTAGAAACATGTCAATATTATGTGATTTGTTCTTGGAATACCTTGATAAACAATTTTAAAAGATTTAAAATACTAAGAAAACATATTTTAGAGGGTCAAAACCATTAAAACGGTTCAATGTGGCCATAAAATCATAGGAAAATTAATGTATAATTATTTTTGAAATGTTATAACCAATGATACATCAGCCCAAGTCATTTTTTCTCTAGATTTCCGTCAACATATTATTAATTTTCAAAAATAAAAAAGTCTACATGTAATAGTCAAACCCCTACTAAACAACCACTAATTGATGTGAAATAATTGTATGATCATTT
Source organism: Viscum album (assembly GCA_963277665.1). Taxonomy (NCBI): domain Eukaryota; kingdom Viridiplantae; phylum Streptophyta; class Magnoliopsida; order Santalales; family Viscaceae; genus Viscum; species Viscum album. The sequence goes on along the minus strand of OY728157.1, from coordinate 347,240,874 downwards.
ATTAATTATTTTTTATATTCACATATAGATAACACATCCATAAAATATTATTTTTTGTATATTAAGTAAATAATCAATTCAAAGGGAAACTAATTTTAAAAAAAATGTGTTTTAGGGAGAAATAACTATTAAAGTGTTTTCATATGAAATTAAAACATAAAAATGTTTCATAGATGGATATTTGATATCTATAAACTAATTATATATTAATTAGTGTTACGGTTTCCAAGATATGAAGATAAATGAGTTTTTAGTGTTTTAAAACACTAATATGTTCCTTTACTTGTTAAAACCTTACTGAAGGATGTCATATTGAATTGAAATTTTCAAAAACCCACCATTGAATTATTTTTAAGGTGTAAACATATAAATTTTTTTTATAATGTGTGGTGTGATCAAAATAAGTTTATAATACTTTTTAAAAAATACAAATTTCATTAAAATCATGTGTAGGGGTCCAAATGACAAAAACTTCATCGGATGGCCATTAAATAATAGGAGACTGATCGTAAGTTTTTTTGAAAATTATGAACCAATGAAATATTAAATTGAGTTATGGTTTCCCAAGATTCTTCTTTATATAGTTTTAGTTTTTTAAAATTTAAAAACACTGTGGTAATTGTCAAATCTGTAGTGAACAACATTAGATTGAAATAAAATATGGGAAAATAACTATTGTATTATTTATGAAATGTATGTAAATAAAACTTATCCATCCAATATGTAGAGACTTGGAATGAATCAATACACTACATTAAAATATAAAAAATAATTTTAAAATGTTTTTCAATAGGTCAAAAGCCTGAAAAGTGTGTTAGATTGTTATGAAATCATATTAAACAACAATGTATTGATTTATGAAATATATGAACTATCAACACATAAATATAATTAACAGATCTACAAGGATCTCCATAAATGATCATACTTGTTTTAGAACACTACAAAAATATTTTTAATGATAAAAATATAGGAACTAATTTCTAATAGATATGAAATAATGGGACAAGAACAATTGAATTATTCATCAAATATTTAAATGAATACCTTATCATTGTGTTTTCAAATTTTTTAGAAATTTCAAGAACATAAGATTGTGGTCTACAAAATGATAATATTTTTATAAACTTTTCCATTCTCCATTATAAGTGTTGAATATGTGATGTGATTGGGTGTTCATATTATGGATGTAGATATAAAGGTTGGTGGATACAATAGAGGTGATGGGTTAGAGGTTTCGATAGGTATCAAGAGTGCATGTTGGAAATTATTTATGTATATATTCATTATTGGGGATATGTGTAGGCAGAGTTTATTGGTATATTGTGGTTTATTATATATATTTCTATATATGTGTGGTTATATATGAATGGTGGTATAGTTTATTGTATGATGGGGGTTTTATATTTATATTTTTATATTATTTTTTAAAATAAATAATAATTGTATTAATATATTTAGTGGTGGTTTATGAAAACCACCACAAAATAGATAGAATAAAAATCTTTTTATCATGATTTCTATTAAAACTTGTTAAACATAAGAACCATTATAGTACATAGAATGAATTATATCAATTTATGAATTTTCTTTTCCTCTAATTTTTATTAATAAAAACTACTCTAACTTGAATTAATAACCAATGCTATATATAAAATAATTGAAACATATAAAAACCAATGACAGGCAAAAAAAACCATTGATAAATGATTACTGCTTATGAAATACATTTGTAATTTGATAATAACTCTTAAAAACAATTACTTGTAATACTATTGATATAATTATAAACACCACCATTATACCCTCATTTTTTGTAGATTATGTGTTTTGAATCAAAATGTTTCACTATACAGGATTGTTGATAAAGAGAGATGCCCAAAAAAGTAAATTAATTTATTGATATATCACCATGAAATGTTATAGTATTTCAATATAACATGTGATCCAGAAATTATTGTATAGAACTTGGAGATCTTTAGGTTTCTATATCACAAAAAAATACATTGAATTACATGGGAGTTTCTAAATATTATCACAATGATGGATAATGGTTCTGACATAAAAAAGAGTCATAATAACTTCTGTTGTAGATTTTTTAATTCTATTACGCATTTACGATATCTATAAAAATTAATTTTTAAACATCAATAGTTTTTTTTGAACTTTTCACGGGTTGTGAGGTTCACATCTTATATCCTCAACCACAAATGATATCCATCACATCACTCATGTTATTCCGACTATTCACATTCAATCCCCACCCTCTCCCTATTATCTTATTAACATCCCCCCTTTTAATATATTAAATGTTTTCACACCCAATATATTGTTACACCATACATTTTAATTTCATTTTCTATATCCTATGAAATATCATAAATTAAATAGTGCGCTTTCCTTTTTTTCTTTTTGTATTTTTTTAATTAGCAACAATTGATTTCATTTTATTTATTTAAAGTTTTTGAATTTTAATCACTTCAATATCATTTTTTTTCTTCATAGTGGTATGTTATATTTATATATAATAATAAATATATACTATTTAAAATTTTAAAATATTTATATAAATATATAAAAATGTTTTATGAAAGTAATGCAACACAACAAAAATCATAATAATATATATTAAATCAACACATAAAATATAATTACATAAATCATATATTTATATATATAGCATTATATTTTATATGTGCATGATCATTTACCTATATAAAATTCAATACATAGATAGATTAAAAAAAATAATGAATCTAAAAACTAATAAATATTTTTATATCATTGTAAAAACATAGTTGGTGTGAAATAATTTTTCATTAACAATAATATTTAAAATTAATTTTTTATTTTTATGTCTTGGAAAAAAATAAATAATGAGATTAACCTTTTAAATTAAATATACAAAACTCTTCATAATTAATTTTTAATGTCTAAGGGAGGTTTACCTTGAATCATTCCTTTTTCATTATATACCAATCAAATTATTATCATCCTCCTAAATCAATTATATAAAAAGGAAATAAAAAAATAATAATAGAAAAAAAAATATCATTTGAGTTAGTAGTCAAATAAATATTCTACTTTGATAATAGGACAAAATTTAGGCTAACATGAAATAACATAGAATGAAGAGAAAACATTACAAATCATCCTAAGTTCATGTATATAAAATAAAAAAAATCAAATACCATTGGTTAATAAGAATGAATTTTAGAATAATTCCCTATGTTATCATCTTAATCCAAGTATATGGCCACAATATATGAATCAAATGAAAAGAACACAATTGAAACATTATCTTTTAATGGTAAATATCCCTAATGGGCCCTCATTTTTGGCTATATATTCCTCATAAACCAAATGAAATAATAAATGACATTAGATTCATTATAAATATAATATGGATGTTTCATCTCTGTAAAAATTTCATCAGGATAAATTATATGTGGTAAGATTTATATAATTCATGTAGTTTCTCAGACGAGGGCCAACCCAATCAGAGGGCAAAAATCTGGCTGAGACCATGTTCCAAGGAAAAATAATTAACTAATTACCATTAGGATACACCTTCATGAACATGTTATACCATATGATCCACTTAACATGCCTCCTCCAATGATCAATAGAATATATAAATTTTCTTATGCTCCATTAATTCATTAACTAATAATATGTATCTCATCAATCCTATTTTAAACCATTAACAAATAGAAAATAATTGAATATCCTATGTTGGTCCAGAAAAAACATACATTAGTATGGTAATATATACAATGACTCAAATGGGGCCATAAAAATGGTATAATAACAATTGTTTGCCTATATAAACACCACTAAGGTAATATTCATCACCATTTACCCATTAAAATTATGATTTATTACTTAAAATATTTCTTCCAATGTATGGATAGTTCAGTCTCTCTAGCAATATGAATATGGATAAAGAGAAGAAATAAGGGTCAACTAAAGCTTAATAGATTGTTAAAGTCCCTAGCACATTGTGATGGTGAAATGAGAATCAGAATCACATAAGACCATATATGGAACCCCATGATGGAATGAAAACACCTATATATATTGTTTATATAAAACAACCATTGATATTGGCTCTGTAATCACTACAAAGTAAGGCAACATCTTCAAATGGTCCATGGTCACACAGATAACAACACAACATTTCTGAGATAAAATAATACAAGTGACAGTGTCAATCTGGATATATTAGAACATCATCGTGGGAAAATATACAAGAAAATAAATACCAGATAGATCAGGATTCTCGTAGTTCATCCATTATAAAAAGTAATAATTATAGAAATAATAGAAAATCTGAATTTTTAATTCCATATCACCAACTGTAACTTTATAGAACATGATAAATATTCACTAAAATTGGCTATACAACCAAGTTGGAATATTGGAACTCACAAATAAGTGACTCACACATCACCAAATGATCACACGTCTTTACTGATAATAGAATTTGATATAACCCATCCTTAAATAATCCATTAGGATCATCAACAATGGAACCTCTATAATGAAAAGTATCGTCCACAAAATCCAACCCATGAGATTCTTCTCCCACTACACTATGGATGATTCATCATTTATTTATTAAATGAAACAAACTATTTCAACCTTATCATATATTGTATCAAAATAGGAATCTCTTACACCACTCACTAATACAATCCATATAATATAATAACATATTTGGGATACTTTTTTCTTAATTAATCTACCAAAAAATTTCCCATCAATGGAGTAATGGAAATATTTATTATATATTACAATAAAAATTCCATCGAAATTATTTTAGATATATTCAAGTAAGTATGGTAAAAATAATTATACATTATCATGAATCGCAATTCATGACATGATTCATTACAAGAATCACAAAACAGAACACCTTCCAATAACAAGTGATGAACTGGAGCACTGAATAAATTCACTTTAATATATATGAATGTACTATGATATCAATACTCTACATGAATTCTTACTCATTTCATGTGTATGATATATATACTGTTAATTTCTTCGATAATTTATGTAATAACATAAAATAATCATTCATGTCAAAGGAAACTCTTCACCTCAGAAAAATTCATGGGAATGCCTATGAAACAAAGATCACCAACATTGTAGGATATAGGAATGTTCCATAATAATATATAATATTACATAAAAACTAGAGTTAAAATATATATAAAAAATTGATTAATAGATTTATAAATAGATGTTATTGACTTAAAAATCTCCAATGATCTAACAGGTTCACTATATGCTACCCACTTTGATCAAGAATACTGCAAAATACCATTACAAACACCAAAACGAAACATTCATGTATATAAACAAACCTTCAATTAATCATTACATTTAAAAAGTATAGAGTGTTTTTAAAATCAAATCACCACACAAATACTCAATGTTTTTATAAAAACAATCAAAAATAGTCTTTATCACAACCTCATTTAGCACCCGTATCTAATGATATATTGATCACAAGTTAATTTTCTTATACTAGGTAGCTGACATCCACAAATTGAATGAATCATTGGTAACCATAAAATTATTTATATGATGATAATAATTGAACATATACATTCAACCATTAACATTTATGAAATATTGAACTAGAGAACCCAATGATTAAATGATCCACTGAATAAAAAAATTCTATAAAATAACATCAATATGAATAATCACATATTATAGCAGTGAATTATTTATCATATATTGATAAAAAATATAGGTTAATTTCATTGTTTTAACATTACCCCATACTCAGTATCATGTTGAGTAGGATGAATTAAAACCTTTTCATGATTCTATTTTTTGTACTTTTCAGAATCTGGATAGACACACCATGTTGAATCCCCAATAATCTTTGGATCTAATCAAATATGATAAAATGTAGGAACATGTCATGTATTTAATAGCTATTATATTGTCTCCCAGTAATAAGAATGTTTATCCCAAAATGAAAATTATTTAATATGATCATCTTGTTTATGGAACTTATAATATTTGGGAAAAGGAATATTCAGTACATGATAAATATGATGTTGGATTTTTCATTATATAGAGAAAATAAATATTCAAAATAGTAATTTTAATATAATATTAATTTGAAATCACTAAAAAAATTTGTAAACTAAAAAAACCTCGACCTGGTTTAGTCCAAAAAAACAAAAATAGAAGCCTCTCAACCACAATATAAAATAAGTTTAATAAGTCAGGATATATAATGGATTCTTGATCTCTGAACTAAAATATAAATAAACCCAAGAATATTATAAAAATATGATACCTCGCATTATATCTGGATCCTCGGGCACTAGAGTATCAAAGTCACGAAATAGAATATTCCCTCCTCTGTAAGGACCTAAAGCTTGATGTACATATACACTACATTATTTTTGTGAAATAATTAATACATGACAAAAATAGATTCCTAAAGACTGTATTAGTTTAGTTTAATTGGAAATTCAGAACACAATCTTTTAATTATGGTGAAAGACCTTCATCATCTATCAAAAAGATATTCCCCTTTGGTTTTCTTACCTAAAACTTTTCTTTATATCCTGGGGAAAAGAAAACATAAAAAGTGTTAGATAAAATGATCTGTAAGGGTAAACCTGGAGAATATAAAACAATCCCTAAACATTTGAACGTACGAACATGAACATAAAACATCAAAATCATCGGTAATGACATAAATCTTGGCAGTGTATATGGTATAGATCATAAAGGATCATTAACCATGATAAAATATCATGGGAATAAAACATGAAGTTTTGGAAACCATTAAGCACATGTTATAATTTACATAGTAGACAACACATTGCTGCCAAGACCATTATAGTGGCCAAAGTCTATTATTTAACTGGGTTTACTTGCTTTTCAAGCCCTGTATTACTGAACCGGATTCACTAGCTATTCCAATCATGTCTATATCATTAGATATAAATCATTACCTAATGCATTAGAAGGAGATATAGGTCTCAACCATATCATAATGTAATTAGTCATTCTTGTTCCACAAAATAAATATAAATCATTCATCAAAACCTAAAGAATAATATGGGTTTCATAAACACCATCCCGTCATAACATAATCCATATAAAATAAATGGATATCATTTAATCATAAGAAAAATGAAACCATGAAAATAATAGATACATTATACTTGAAATATAATCATATTAAATAATATCATCTTAGATGTAAATTTTTTTTGATAAAACGCTTGAAATGAATTCTTTAGGAAAATATCCTTTCATCTTCAAAATCATTTTATTTTAAAAAATTCCCATCCAATTTTAAAAGAAAAGGATTTTGTTGAAAATAATCCTGAAATATTGTAGAGTATGCTTTATGAAAATAATGCGTTATGAAACAGTAAAAATCTATTCATGTCGTATATGTTAAAAAACATTCTCCTCGTACTTTTAACGGAAAAGTCAAAAAGTACCATGTATGGTAAAAAAATAGAGATTCCATACATAACACAAATTAAAAGTTAAAGAGGGGTAAACATGATTTTAAACAGACATGGAAGAATATTAAACACTTTATGAAAAACATTTTATGGACAAGGATGAAAAACATAACCCTAGTAAATACTTACTTATAAGCAATCTCGGATAAAAATGAGATTGGAAAATTATCCCTTAACTTTTGTCCAATTTCTTACATATGTGTCTGATAATCATGTATAGTGGGATTAAACATATTATTAACTTTCAATAGAACTATAATAATATTTATGATATAATATATGATTCACTAATGACTTTATATTACCCGTTCATTTGTCAATTCCATGTTAAAGCAGCATTTTGTGTAAAATCATTTCCTTTATCGTCTGTGTTTTTACTTGTAATTATTCATATGATTACTTAGATCATTATTAATTACTTACAGAATGTAAAAAATGATTTATATATAATATATATTCATAATATACATATATATAATATATTGATAAATGTAAATATATACACCGTTCATGGAGACGGTAGGCCCTACGTATGTATGGACACTATTTTCATTTCCTTATTTAATTGAATATAAGTAAGTAAATAACATATACATAAATCTATTATCATTAATATTTCATATATTTCATGATTATTTGTTATATATACATTGTATTCATTCTTGAATGGTTAACATAGAGATTGAATCTCATTACATCGTGGAGACTGTAATTCATACGTACGCATAAGCGATGATATCGTTCCCATAATTATTGAATGGAATTAGAGTGGATGATATAATATCTCAAAATTAGTATCATGTTATAATAACCATATATAGTTATTATTTACACCATTATACCCATCCAAGTAAGGTGGTGGTGGAAAAACAGATTACACCACGTCGTAGAGATGGTATTCTGTACTTACACACACACACACATTGATTTCGTTTTCCATAGGTTGGATAAAAGGTGAAATAGGGTTAGTTAATATATATAATAACATATAATTATATCATTGATACTTATGTTATTACTTTATTATGAAACATCAAAATAAGTGGAAGTAGAAGAAGAAATGAATAATAATGAATCGGTAACGGGTATTACCTCTTCTTCGACCCACCCCTTCTAAACCTCCTCTTAGGTCACTAATACTAGTATTTGAAGAAGACCAAGAACTCTAGTATGTTTCTAGGGATATGTATAATAGAAATGGGAAGGGGTTGGTCGATCTTGAAGGAAAAATTTTTTGTGAAGAGGAGAGGGAAGAGGTTCCCTTTTATAAGGGAGGAGAGGGACACTATTGGAAACCTCTAAAATTTTAATTTATTATAAACTCAAAACCCAATTAAAAACCTCAAAAATGATTAAAATATGAATATCAGATGATGTAGGGTTTTAATGAAATCAAAAAATAATATTTGCACATGTTGTAAATTTATATGGAGCCTTATCAAATTGATTTATCCTTATTTAATCTATTTAATTTTATTTGTGGTAATAATATTCTAAATTTTAAATTGTTATAAATAATTACTTATGTGTTCTGAATTGTCCATAATTGGATACTTTATGACAATTTAGAAAATATAAATATAAATTTATAATTATTAAATATTTTTGTGATTTTCAAACAATTTAATAATATGTTATTTTTATAAAATAACAATTATGTCAATTTTGACACTATTCATTTATTTGAATATAAATAAAATACACACAAAGTATATATTTGAACCAAAATATTTAATAGATTACTATAATGTCATATTAATCTAAAAAATTCATGGAGCACATTAATTTGTTCATATAACATGTATTTTAATATTTTTAAATCCATTTATTTGATATTTCCTTTAATAAAATAATTACTAAAACATTTGTGTATAATTATTTAACAAACTTATTTGTTGGGTAAAAATTAAAAATAAAATAAACTGATCCTGATAAATCTATTTTATTTCATAATTACACTTTTACTATAATTTATCATCTAAAAATCACAACTTTTAAATTTTTATATTTATTAAATTATGAAGGTGACAACTTTGAAATTAATTAAAATAAAATATCATAAGTGTCATAATCGCATTTATAAGGCTCCAAATGGTCAAATATTCTACCATTGGATGATTATAGATTAAATTTACATGTCCAATAAGTTGTGGTAGGTTTTTGGGCCTTTAATGGGTATTATTAGTTTAAAAAAAACTATATTATTGTTTTTTCAATAAATAAATAATTTTTGCATCATTAATGTATAAGATATTAACGTAATTATATATTTCTTAAAAATTACAAATAAATTACCATGAAAATGAAAAAAAAATTATATTTCAAATGATTATTTATAACAGAATTTATATTTAGTATAACCTTATATTAAAAATACTTAAATTATTAAAGTTTTAGTGAGTCATATTTCACTTTCATTTAAATAAAATAAATTAAAGGTCTTAATCACATACACGTGAGTTATAATAAATATAATTTCGACCCAAGTAGATTTTTGGATGAAATATAATCACCCAATTATATTAAGATAACTGTTACTGTAACTTTATTATTTTATTTTTATGCTTAATTATCTAATTTACCTTTAACTGTGGTAAATAAAATTTACCGTAGTTTTTATTCATAATGCCCAAAAATACAAATTAGCCTATTAAAATAATTTGGACCTAATCATTCCAAATATTGAGTCAATTTTCCCAAATTCAAGACTCATTAGATGCAGTAATTAATTTTAAAATTAATCTCGTTGTCGAAAATATTTGTTTTTATTTAAAAAATTGCAAAATATTGAAATGTTTTTACCTATGAATTCAATGTAAAATTAATGATAACAATAGAAATTATATTAAATTGTAATAAAATAATATAATTATACTTTAAAATCATTCAATATTATAATTTATCCATATAAATTATCTTAATGAAAAAAGTTGTTTTTAAATAAAATTTAGCGTGTTTTTACTATTCATCAAAATATGAACGTTATCAGAAAAATAACCAAACTTTAGCCATTGTAAATTTTTATATCCTAATTCAGAAGAAGATGATTATTTTGTAAAACTTTAGATTATAATATTGTTAAAAATTATATTTAAAATGGGTACGCCTTCAAAAGGAGGCTAAACTGCATTTTTTTGAAAAATACTGATTTTACCAGAATTTTTTTTCTCATATCATGTTCTAGAATATGTGTAAGATGAATTATTTTGTAATGAAATTAAAATTATAGTTAATACTATTCATAACGTCTAGTTCATAATAATATTATAAAAATATATCCCTGTTTAGTGAAACTCAGCATTCCATACAACAAACGTTATTGACGAAGGTCTCTCTTACATGTAATGCTAGCCAAGTCAGGGTTGCATGTAGGTAGAGCATCATTTAGTGATTCATATAAAATACTCAAAATATAGTTTAGTAATACATTGACCAAAATCTATACTTGGAGTTGTGTAAAAATTAATTTCATTCGAAAGAACTTGAAATTGTGTGCATCAGAAGCCAAGAATAGTGGTGTATATCTTGGAAGCTAATACGGTGTTGCGTATAGTGCAAGATAATCATGGTGAAGTCGACAACACAAGATGTCAAAGAAATTAAAAGGAGTATTTTCATAAAATCTCAGGGTGTTACATTCTACCCCCTTAAAATTAATTTCTCCCTCGAAATTCATTGGTGTTATAAATTGTTTACAACTTGAAAGTTTCTATATTATAAACCCACATCATTGAAAGGAATAATAAAACATAATTTTAAAATGTAAATTTAGAAACGTAATGGTCATCCAATGTAACTCAGCACTGGGTTTCAATATAGTAGAATATAGGTGATAATATGTAAATGGAAGAGAAATCTAACCATCATGTTTGGAGGAGTAATTGTAGAGAACATGGCTATGAACAAGACAACAATCACAAAGCCATAAATTTGTGATGATCTAATGTACCATCTCATTCATCAGATATGAGGGCACTAAGACAACATTTTTGGTTTTTAGGAACCTTTCCCTAATGTTGAATAATTTTTGAATTAATGTAAATACTTACATGATTATGGTACAATCTCACTGTTATTTATGCCTTGAATATTTCCACATCATCTCTTAAAGAAATGAAGTTGAATTTTTCTTCTGTGAACTGTTAGCAGGACATGAAATAGAATGATAGGTCATTCCATCCGTCTCAAACATAAGGTTAACAAAAGTCATATACATAAGTCCATCTTGTGGTGAGATTATTTGTATATGGTTCCAATAATGGACTGATACTTCATCTATCAAACTGCTTAATAAAATAAAACAATTTTCTACTAACCAGGTACTTCCTGCAGTCCATTGGTTGGAGATAAAGTCTTGTCACACATTGGTTTTGGGTTTGAATCCGGCAACCTTGTCTCACGCGATGAGTTGTCGCCCTTCCTATAGGTTTTCCTTTTTCTAAAACTACACTATTGTAACATTCTAGAAATTATATCGAAAAAGGGTTTATTATTAAACAATATTATCATAGGTCCAACATAATCCATATCAAATCTTTGGGTTTATCCAAAATACACTTATCCATGCTCATAGTATAAAGACAACGATGACTAGAAATGTCATCAACCAATCATGTGAATACCATCTTTTATCCCCCGTATATTATAAGATATATCTAGATGGTCACATTCTAAACATATGAATACCTTAATCATGTATTCTCAAGATAAATGAATTCCCATAGAACCTTAGTGAAAACGTGAATGTAATAAAAAGTTAACTCCTCCCACATACAGAAATACCAAAATTTCTATTTAGTCAAAACATGATGTCACTTTGCCTTTATATCAATCATGATTTCATTAATACTATCAAACATATTATTTTCTTCTTATCTGTTCATTATGAGCATATCATCTTATTTCTAAAAAATTCTGAATAACATTTCGTGGTTACTGGTACCATTCAACATATACTTTCGAATACATTAGAAAAAACAATAGTGTAACAATAATTATATGTTTCTTTGTTCCATAGTACTATTAAATTACTTATACTACATAACTCTTGATAAAAATACAACCATTCCACTACCTTCTGAAAACGTTGACCGAGTTTCATCATTTTATTCCTCAACAATTCTTTCTTCTAATATTACATTTGTAGTCTCTTCATCAGCATCAACATACATACTACCCATACGACCATACTGATTCTCTTCATAAGATTCTCCGTTATGGAATCGGTTTTCATAATGCTAGTACATTCCACATTTAAAACATTTAACCATTGTTGATGTCTTCAAAATACCATTATCCTTGTCCATGGTGTTAACTGAACCTTTTCCTTTGCAATTGTTGGCTTTGTGTCCTTCTTTTCCACACCCAATGAATATTCTAGTTTATTTGAAACATTCTCCTCGATGCCTCTTACCACATGATTAACATGATGGAAATTGATCTTTCATTCCTCTATGATCATCATGAAACTTCATCTTTCTCTTATTAGTTGAGTCAAAAAACATACCAAAGTTGAGATTATTTATCATATAATGAGATTTTTCATTCGGCATAATAACGATGTTTGGACTTCCAAATCCAATTTCATTGGGTTTCTCATGGAGAATATCATTCAATTATCCATCATATCTTCTATTATCATGAATCTTCCTATTTCCAGACATTTTCAAAATCCCAAAATAAATAGTGTGAGAGGAAAAAATCATACAAGAAAAAAAAATCAAGGGGATTAATTTCAATCTCTAACATCTTGGGATTAATACTTGGTTATTCCTGATCGTTATAATAATTCTAGGATTGTAACATATACTTATACATATCCTTAGGGACATCCCTATACATACCTTAGAAATATCTGTAGGGATATCAGAAAAGTTTTCACATACGAGTTTCCTAAGGTTGACTGAACCTTCGCTCTAATTCCAACTGTAGAGACCCAAATCTTGACATACATAGACATTACATTACTTTTGCGGAATACATAATACATGAAAAAATAGATGCCTAAAGACCGTATTAGTTTAATGTCTTTGGAAATTTGGTACATAATCTTCTAACCATGGTGAATGATCTTAAAAATCTCCCATAAAGATCTTCCCCTTTGGTTTTCTTACCTAAAACCTTTTATTATATACTTGGGAAAATAAAACATAAATGGGGGAGCTCAAATGCTCAGTAAGGGTAAAAATGGAGAACATAAAATAATCTCTAAACATTTGAACGTATGAACATGAACATAAAACATCCAAATCATGAGTAAGGACATATATCTTGGAAGTGCATAAGGCATAGATCATAAAAAGGACATTAACCATGATAAAATATCATGGGAATAAAACATGTAATTTTGGAAACCATTAAGCACATGTTATGATTTCCATAGTAGCCAAGGCATTGCTACCAAGACCATCATAGTGGACAAAGTCAATTACTAAACCAGGTTTACTTTCCCTTCCAATCCTGTATTACTGACCCAGATTCACTTTCCGTTTTATCCATGTATATCTCATTAGAAATATATAAATACTCAGAGCATTGGAGGGAGATATAAATCCCACCTATCTCATAATGAAATCCTTTTTTGTGCCACAAAATAAACATTAATCATTCTTCATAAACCGAATAATAATATAGGTACTATAAACACCATCCCATCATATAATAATCCATATAAAATAAATGGATATCATTTCATCATAAGAAAAATGAAGCCATGTAAATAATAGAGTCATTATACTAGAAAAATTAACATATTAAATAATGTCATCTTATATTGAAAATGGTTTTGATAAAACACTAGAAATGAATTATTGAGGAAAATATCTTTTCTTCTTCAAAATCCTTTCATTTTCAAAAAATGCCATGAAATTGTAAAAAAATGATTTTTTTGAAAATAATCATGAAATATTGTAGTGTAATCTTCATTAAAATAAGGAATTATGATACTGTAAAAATCCGTTCTTTCTGTATAATATAAAAAAACAATCTCCTCATTCTTTTAACGGAAAAGTAATAAAGTACCATGTATGGTAAACAAAAGAGAGATTCCTTCCATAACACATAGTAAAAGTAATAGTGGGGTGAACATGACTTTAAACACACATGGAAGAATATTAAAAACTTTATGAAAAACATTTTATGGACATGGATGAAAAATATAACCCTAGTAAATACTTACGTATAAGCAATCTAGGATAAAAATGAGATTGGAAAATTATCCCTTACAATATGTACAATTTCATCCATATGTGTCTGAGACTCCAGTATAGTGGGTTTAAACATATTATTAACTTGTAACATAGCAATAATAATATTTATGATATCATATATGATTCAGTTATGACTTCATATTACTCGTTCATTTTTCAATTCCTTATTAAAGCAGCGTTTTGCGTCAAATTGTTTCCTTTTTTGTCAGTTTTTTGACTTGTAATTATCCATATGATAACATAGATCATGATTACATAAATCCATAATGTAAAACATGATTTAAATATAATATATATTCAGAATATACATATATACAATAGATTGATAAATGGAAATAAATAAACAGTTCATGTAGACGGTAGGTCGTGCGTACGCATGGACATTGTTTTTGTTTCATTATTAAATTGATGTGAAGTAAGTAAATAAATATACATAAATCTCATATCATTAATATTTCATATATTTCTTGATTATTTATTATATATTCTTTATTATCATTCTTGAATGGTTAACTTGGAGAAGGAATCTCATCGCGTCTTGGAGACGGTAATCCGTACATATGCACGAGCGATGATAACATTATCATAATTATTGAATGGAATTAGAGTTGATGATATAATATCTCAGAATTATTATCATGTTATAATAACCATATATAGTTATTATTTGCACCATTATACCCATCTATGTAAGGTTTTGGTGGAAAAACAGATTACACCATGGCGTGGAGAGGATATTACATACGTACGCATGGACGGTGATTTTGTTTTCCGTAGGATGGATATAAGGTGAAATTGAGTTGGTTAATATTTATAATAACATATCAGTTTATTAGTTATACTGATTTTATTATTTTATTATGAAACAACAAAATAATAGGAGTTAGAAGAATAAAAGAATTTGAAAGAATCAGTAAAGGATATTACCTCTTCTTCGATGCGCCTCTTCTAAACCATCTCTTAGGGCACTAAATTTGGGCTTTAAAGAATAAAAAGACCACTAGTATGTTTCTAGGGAAGTGGAGAAGAGATGTGGGAAGGGGTAGTCTGATCTTGAAGGCTCAATGTGGTGTGAAGTGGTGAGGGAAGAGGTGCTCTATTATAAGTGAGGAGATGACCACTTTTGGAAACCTCTAAAATATTAATTTTTTATAAATTCAAAACCCACATAAAAACTTCCAAAAATGTCTCAAATAAGAAAATGATATGATATAGGGTTGTAATATCTTCATCCAATAAAATTTAGAAATGTTTGGAATTTATTTTAGACCTTATAGACTTGATTTATCCTTATTTGATCTTTTTAATTTCATATGTGGTAAAAATATTATAAATTTTAAATTGTTATAAATATTTTGTTATGTGTTTTGAATTGTCAATAATTGGATACTTGATGAAATATTTGACCATATAAATTTAAATTTATTATTTTTAAATATTTTTGTGATTTTTAAACAATTTAATAATATGTTATTTTTATAAAAAACCAATAGTGTTAATTTTGACACCATTCATTTATTTGAATTTAAATAAAACTCACAGAGAGGATATATTCGGAACCAAATATTTAATAGATTCATAGCATGTCATATTAATCTAATATTGATTTATAACATTAATTTTGTCATATAACATTTATTTTATTATTTGTAAAACCATTTATTTGATATTTCTTTTAATAAAATAATTACTACTACATTTTTGTATAAATATTTAACATAATTATTTGTTGCATAAAAATTATGAATAAAAAACTATGATCCATATAAATCTAATGTCTTACATAATAATACTTTTACTCGATTTTATCTTCTAAAAATCACAACATTTAAATTGTTATATTTAATAAATTATGAAGGTGAAAACTTTGACATCATTTAAAATAGTATAATATAAGCGTCATAATCACATTTATGAGGATCTAAATGGTTAAATATTTGACCATTGTATTCTTATCGATTAAATTTACACGACCAATAATTTTATGGAATGTTTTTGGGCCTTTAATGGGTATTATTAATTTAATAAAAACAATATTATTGATTTTTTAGAAAATAAATAATTTTTGCATCTTTAATGTATAAGCTATTAAGAAAATTATATATTTCTAGAAAATTAAAAATGAATTACCATGATAAAAAAATAATTTTATCTTTAAAATCATTATTTATAACCAAATATATATTCTGAATAAACTTATATTAAAAATAATTTAATTATTAAAGTTTGAGTGAGACATATTTAACATTCATTTAAATAAAATAAATTAAAGGTCTTAATCACATAAAAGCGGGTTTTAATAAATATAATTTTGACCCAAGTATATTTTAAAATAAAATATAAACATCCAATTATATTAATACAAGTGTTATGTTAATTTTATAATATTATTTTGACCTTTAATTATCTAATTAACCTTTAAATATGGTAAATAAAATTTAACGTAGTTACTATTCATAATGCAAAAAAATAAAAAGTATCCTATTAACATAATTATGACCAACTTATAACAAATATGGAATCCATTTTTCCAAATTCAAGACCCAGAAGATGCATTAAATAATTTTAAAATCAATCCCATTGTCGAAAAAATGGGTTTTTATTTAAAAAAATTGCAAAAGATAGAAAAGTTTCTACCTATAAATTCAATGTAAAATTAATGATAATTACATAGATTATATTAAATGGTCAAAATATATATTATTTTTTCTTTAAATCCATTAAATATTATAATTTAATCATATAAATTATCTTAATGAAAAAATTTGTTTTTAAATAAAATTTAGCGCGTTTTTCCTATTCATCAAAATATGAACGTTATCAGAAAAATAACAAAACTTTATCCAATGTAAATTTTTATATCATTATTCACAAGAAGAAGTTTATTTTGTAAAATTGAACTTATAAACTTGTTGAAAATTATATTTTAAATTGGTGTGCCTTCAAAAGGCGAAAAAACTGCATTTTTTATAAAAATACTTATTTTACCTGAAAAAATTTATTTTGTCCTCATACCATGATCCAGAATATGTATAAGATGGATTATTATGTAATGAAATTAAATAATTATTTAATAATTTTCATAACAGCTAGTTCATAATAATATTATAACAATATATTTTTATTTAGTGAAACTTGGTATTTCGTACAACACGTGCTATTGAGGAAGGTCGCTATTGCGTGTAATGCAAGCGAAATCAGGTTGATTCCACCCCCTTAGTGAACCTTCTCAAGTAGGTATTGTCTCAATATCCTATTTTGTTCCCATTATCCCAAAAATTTTCAAATTATATGTAGGATAATATGGAGTTGGATGTCTGAATGAAACTCCCCTTTGAAATATATTCCTCTATCCTCCATATACAGAATAATATTTGAGGAATATCAAATGAGGTTCGTATATTGATTATGAAAATCCTATACATTTTAAAATCCGAGAAAAGGGGTTATAATATGATGTTGATAGGATTACAACATGTTCAATTAAAGGAACATTGTATTTATAATATCGATAAAATTCTGAAAAAAAGGAACTTTTCCCTTGCAATCCCCATGGAAAATAGACCAATATTGTATCTTTGACGACTTTTAGTATATCTACAAAAAATATTAACCATATATTCATTTGTTAAATAATTAAGGTGATGGATATATATACATAAAATATAAAATCCTCTTTATAATAATTGAAAATTGAACCGTCAGAGTAGTATAGGAACATTCACTATAATGATTTCAGTGTCCTGATCCAAGAATATTCATTGTCAACATAAAATCTATATATTTCTAAATTATCCTCATACTCAACATCTAAAATGGGAACATATGAAAATAATGACACAAATAAATAAATTTAAAATAAAAAATTCAATGATTTTGGTATTATACATAGATATTATTATCTGCTAATTGTTAAAAACATTTTACAATATCTCCCATAATCAAAGGAATTTAAACATAGTCATAGATAATATTTATATCTGATCCCCTCATAGGTAACTAAATCATAATCAACAACACCACACTTAATATGTCTTTTAAATTTTATTGACCATTCATTGGAACATTTAGGGCCATATAAATAAGTTTCAAAGTTGTCTCCCATGTTTAAATAATTTTTTATAATCATCAAAAACCATTTCCCAATTGACCCAAATAATATTAACTACTATCTCTATCTATATTTCATCATACTTGTTAGATAAAATCATATATATTACTATGTCATGATCCCCATCCAATGATACAAATCCTATTATTGAAGTAAAAAATTAGATAGCCCCTGAAGCGCTCCCCGTATAAGCCACAAGGTGGACGGCGAATGCACTGATTTTTTACAATAAAAAAATGGGAAGAAATAACCATTAAAATTAATTTAAAGATACGGGATATGATTAATTAATCATAAATCACCATAACATAAACATATTTCAATCCAATAGGAGAATTTAATTTTATAAAAATCTAAACAACATAAAATAATAAAAAATTAATCATAGGTATTGACTATGATCATGATTAACCCCAATTTCTATTGAAAAAATACTCTTGAAATATAATACTAAGAACTATCACAAACATTATTCTGTAGACTTAAAAATAATTTATAAATAGTAGTATGTGCATATCATGTATACTTATTTGGATATTATACAAAAAATATTGTGAAAATTCATAATTAATCAATCTAAATCATAGATAATAAATAATTTAAAACAACTCACTAACTAATAATGTCATTTATGTCCTCAACTACATCATATCCATCACTCTATGTAATACAATGAATTCAGCCATACACATTGAATCATATTTATATATAATGGATTCCTGGATTCAATATTCCCATTGGTTTGTTTCACACACCCCACAAAAGATAAAGTTTTACACTCATCCCACCCATGAATAATCATCGCCAATCTCTAGGAAACATTATCACAACTATATATTCATCTCATTATCATATCCCGAAACTCATTAAACTCATCCTAAAAAACATCACTACATACATGAACTATTTGTAAGACTAAAATCCACTATAAACAATATATCATGTTGTATACCTCATATCATTAAAACCCGTGTATCAATGTTATTGGTAAATCTTATTGACCACCAATATATATACAAATTTGATTGAATATTGATATAGTACATATGACCCAATACATGTATTGTAAATTTAGATCCATCATATTCTATATTATTATATACCATATAGCTTAAAATATCTCATGCCATGTATGAATAAATAATATTCTATTAATGAATAGACATCGAGGAGTAGGTGTAATTATCCATTAATTCCCACAAAAACGTGTATATTCGGCTAAAAATTTCCCAAAAGATTTGAGGATTAATTTCCCTATAATCATAGGTGGCAAAGAAAATGAAATCTTATAACATAATATATAACTCCAAATATTACTGATAAGGGAAACTACCAAGACATATACACAGTCATCAATTTTTATTGAAGTAGAAACTGGGATTCCAAAGCTATATATTTGATCATAAACATGCTCATGCATCAATGTTAACTATTTATAAACAATCAAAAATTATATAATATTAATCCATATTCATATAAATTATTAGTAACATAATCATCAAATCTAACTACATTTTACACTAGGATTTCTATATATCCTCATCTATGAAAGCATTATCAATTATTATTAGGAACCATAATCATAATTTTATTAATTCTCTTATGATTCAAATTGTATGTGTACTTTTGGGATCAACCTTGGATACCATAAAAATTAAACATAATATATATAGAATAAAACTATGTCCAAATGCGAGTAACTATAATAATCAACTTAAAACTATAAAACCTTTTTTCTAATCATTGAATGATAACCAATCAGAAATTATTTCATTCATTTTTTTAGTGAAATGATGTCATGCCAAACACCATTATGGGTAATATCATAAACTCATGATAAGTAGTAGAAAAATCATTATATCATTAATAATACAATCACATTTTCACCAATATACTGACCATACCAGGTATATTTTTAATAATAATTATCTATAATCATCTGAGGTCATTCAATAATTAAAATAATTTTTTTTCACAATATAATTATCATGGAAATAAATAAAAATATGACCATATCTTCCCAATATTTTATAAATAATTGAATGTTTAAAACCAAAAAAAAGGATAAATAAAAATCGATTAAATAACTGTAAAATTTTAATTTATTTATTTTGTAGATGCTAAACATGGGCATGAAACGTATAATAATTAGTTATAAAGTTTTATAAATGAAATAATTGCATGGTTTAAGAGCAACATATATATGGACTATATTTTCAATAATACTAGAAATTGATTATGTAATTAACTAATTAATTAATTTTATATTTCTACATTATTTTTTTACCCATTATTTTGATAAATTCAATAACAATCTAAATAATGTATAAAAACAAATAATTATAATCACACAACATCTAGAGATTATTGTGAAAAAATATAGCACAATATACGATAAATCCATTTCTTTTATAATTCTAATCTCCTTAATTTGAAAATAATAATATTACGTTTGATAATTCTACCATCTAAATAAATTTTTTCCTTATTTTGATAAAATTCTACTTTAATTTCATAATATATATTCTTTGATATATTTTTAATATCCATGTGATAATAGTATTTTATTATTTATTTGACTATTTTTCTAGAAATGTTTTAACCAAGCATGTGATAAACTGTTCCTCTCCCATTGATAGGTTACCATATTATTATCATATATAATTTCTCCAAATTTTTTTCTATAAGGGAACATCATTATTCTTAAAAAAATATTAACGTTAAATTAATAGAAAGATTAAGGAAACATCTACAGGGTTTGAATCATGATTTTTCACTATATGGGAATGTGTAAGAATACAAATTAAAAAACAAATAATTGAAGGCATATAAACTGCACCATGTAATGAAACAAACAGTTTCTAAACCCGATGAACAATAATTTAATATACAGTACTTTAAAATCCTTAATGACTCGTCTAAAATGTTAACCACATTAATGAATATATTGGTGTTTAAATTTCATTTAAAAAATTTGGAATAGTTTACATACAATGCAATAATAATATGAACTCCAAATTGAAATATAATAAATATATATCTCATTTAATATACATATATATATAATTTTATATACAAATTTTCGTTTATTTATTATATTTTGTCTCCCACAGCCCCAACCATCAAATCATAACACCCCCATAATTCAACATTTTACCCCCTTTTGGCCTAAATACAAACTCACTCTTCAATGTAATATTTAAATACACAAATATAATCTATTATTAATTTTTCAGTTACAATCCCATGATTACTACACCCAATATTAAAATCTTATTTTTTCTCAAAGGAATTACCATACAATAAATTTAGTAATTTCTTTTTACTACCTCTAATATATTTTTTTAAAAGAACTACCATTGTCTTCATTTTCCAAAAAAAATATTTAAATATTATATGTTTTTATTTACATATTCTCTTCAAATCATTATAGAGTGCAGAAAAATTAATATATATAAATGTTACATATAACAAATTAATATTAAAAAAAACCCAAACATATATACATATACATATGTATATATATATATATACATGATTCATTTAATAAATGGTTAACATCATTTAAATGTATAATATATATATAAGTATATATATATAATAACATTATTTATAAATACATAACAATGATATTTATAAACTATATAATTTTTATTATCAGTGTAAGATCATTTACATATATAACATTCAATATATTCGATAAAATAACCTAAACAAAATATAAATAAAAAGTATATAACATTTTTAAATCATGGATAATGAAATAGTTTATGTTTATTATTAGTGATTTGAAAAAAAAATTAAAATCATTTTTTATATAACACATATAATAAAAATTCCATATTTGATATTAAACCCATAAAAATAATTATTTATGGCATTTGTCTTAAAACTCTAGAAATGAAAATGGGTTGGTTATTAGAAACCAGCGTTCTTAAATAAAATTATTTCGTTTTATACATATAACGAATTTCCCACTGATTAACAATTTTTTTTTAATTTATTTCACATCATATAATTATACATATTATATATATATGAAATATTTATTTAATAATTATTTATTTTATTTATTAGAATTAACCTTTAATTATTGATTTATTTTCAATTTTTTCTTTATTTTTTTTAGAATGTATGTCCTCATTTGGTGATATTTTGTATTTAAAATTTTATGGTTGTTAATTTTTCATAAAACAAAAGATGAAAAAATATTTGTTGAAACAATTTTTATTAAACAAATTTTTAGTGTTAGATAATACGTTTTCATTCTTATTATCTGTGAGAAATCTGTTCTATTTCATAATATACTTAGTTATAATAAATCTTTTTTATTTGGAAACACATTTCTATAAAATATATACATTCAAATATTCATTAAAACATTTATTTTATTGAGTAATATTTGATTATATTGAGAAGGGTTATCCAATTTATAATATTATTAATGTGGATCAGTTATTTATATCCCTATCTAATGTATTTTATGTCATGGTCATAATGATAAGAAGTTCAAGATCAATAACTGTGAGTTCTCATGATCCTAGTGTTATCCAAAAATTTTGAAACCATTTATTCCAAGACAATAATATATTATATAAAATGTACTAGCTTTGCCAATAAAGGAATTATACAAGCCATATATAACATTAAATCAAATACTTATAAATTCTCAACTACACTTCTTCATTTTCGATTATCACTTAATTGGACATATATTTATTGCAATTATGGACCAACATGAATTATATAATATGGGAAATCACCATAATTTATATTTAATTTTTTTATTAAATCAATAAAAAACAATATATATTTTGACATGACATTATTTTTACTCATGAAAGATTCATTATAAAACTAACTAGTTTTAAACAATACTAGAGAATAGATAAAAGTTTGTACAGTATAATATAAATCAACAATCCACTAAATTAAATTACCAATAAAATTTAGAATTAACAAAAAGTGGAGGAATATATGACTCCTCACATGGATTGAGAAACATTACGTACTATGAAAATTCAACATATAGAATGATGATTGTTCAGTATATAGAGGATACCAAAGCGAAGATAAAAAAATCTAATAAATAAATAAATATAACAGTGGATAAAATGATTATTTTTTGGTTAATGATTATACACATATAAAGAAAAAATTATATTAAAACCTATATAATTTGTTACAATATAAAATGAAAACACCATATGAACACATTCAAATAGTATAAATAATTATTTTCAAAGAAAAAAATGACAAATAACATAAAATTGAACACTTCAAACATCATGTAAAGTTGAAAAATAAGAATTAATTTCAATATTATGATTTAAATAAAATATTAATAAATTTATAATATCTTAAAATAAATTTTAATCGAAGATTTTTATAAATACTTTTTTTCAAAATAAAACAAATTAATGAAATTTAAGCATATTTACTATAAATCTATGAATGAATAGTATATTCTAAAAAAATAATAATAAAATTATTGATGATGTAATAAAAATTATTATTTTAAATTTTTAATATAAAAAACTGAGTTTAATATTACTATATTATGCGAAACATGTTTCAAAATGTATTAATTTAACATGACAGAAAAATTTAACCAAATTAATTTTTTTATCAAAATAAAAATTTAAATTATTAATTCTAAAAAAATACTATCTTTAATGTAAAAAAATTATTCATTAATATATCACTAATTATCAAAAACACTATAAAAATTATTATGAATTTTGGAGCTCTATTCAATTTATAGAATGAAATATATATTTTCAAAACATTGTTTTAGAAACCATTTTTAAAAATTATTGAATTAAAATTTATCAAAGAAATATAATATATATGAACTAAAAATTGATTCATTATTTAATAAGGTTTATTATAAAAAATATCTTTTTAGTGAATATTTGACAAATATAAAATGTTTTTGATTTAGAAAATTATTTATTTGTGAATGTTCCTAATTCAAAATACCTCATAATACATTTGGTTAATACAATATTTATTAATCAACAATTTAATATTTTTTATTAGTAACTAATATTAACACATAAAGAAGTAATAGATCATTATTTGATATTTAAATAACTCAATCTATTACAAAATTATAATAAAAAATATTTACATAAAATTTTCTAATTTACTGTTTAGAGTCAGAGGGTAAAAATATAAAATCAATAGAGAAAAGATTCATAAAGATGAATAATTAATATCATGGGTTCATTTAATAATATATAAAAATATATTTATAATAATCAATATGGGTTTAAAATAATAAAATAAAACTATATACAATGGTAAATGTTTTATGAACGTGTAAACACAAGGGTCAACATTAATATAATGTGATGAAAATAACAAAACCTTATTATCTTCAACAATCAATATTTTTTAATTAAAATATTTCCATTATTTTTAATTATTTAACATATATATAGAATATTAATTAATACATTACATATCAATGAATTATTTTATAAAAAAAATTTATGAAATTATAGTATTTATTATAATAATTGATTTAAAATATCCAGATCATAGTTATATTATTTACTGCCGAAATATTGAGTCTTGGTAAAATTATAACACTAATATAATGGTTAATATAATATTAAAAAACAAATTTATTATTCCATTTTTAATTAGGAAATTAATTCTTCTATCTAATGAAATTATTATCATAATTTGAGATATTATAATTTTCTTGTTAGGTGATCCCATTGGAGAAAATATAAATAATAAAAAATACAATATTTACATGATTTTATTAACAACATTTTTAATTTGAAACAAATTATATTTATTAAATATCTTAGGAATTGAAAAATTAAATAAGATTAATTTTCCACAAATTATAATGCATTATTGATTTTTTCTCTCTAATAACTTATATCTGCTAATATTTATAACTATTATCATAAATAATTATATTACATATTTTATTTTATATAATTTCCTTACTAATTTATTTAAATTAATAACATTTTATGACGTTTCCACAAGTTTCAGTTTCTTAAAAGTCATGTTACCATTTTAATTTCTCTGTTATCAATTCAGAAAATACCCTTTGAAGATGCACTGTTATAACCATAATTGTACTGAGAGTATCATTTTTTATTTTTTTTAATGTGATTAAAAATCATTTGGATAAATAGTCATTCCCAATTTAAAAATGATTTTTAAAAAAATATTTTTATCTTAATTGGACCACATGTTTGAGTACCATTTCTATTTAAATTATGAATTCATTTTTTTGTGAAAAATTTTTACTAAACAATATATAGTGTTTTCTTTTTGGAAGAATAACTTTAGAAGTATTTTCTAAAACATATGACTTTTGACTTTTTGTAATCATGTATTTTAATATTTTTTTATTATTTATGACCATAATATTTATTTTGATTAGACATATTGTTTTAATATATATACATTGGGGAATAACACTCATCAAGTACAAAATATAAATAAATATTTAAAATAATATATTTTTCAATTTTTCGAAGGAAAATATTTTTTTACATAGATTTATTATAATGAGAAAATTATATCAGCACATGTTATAATGATACATGATCCCTTTTATAATTAAATTATCAATTTATCACATTATTTGAATTATATATTTATAAATATTTATAATAACATATTGTAATATGTTCAGATTTTGATGTTTTGTATGTTAAATAATATTACACATATATGTTTTTCCTTAATGACACTCCCATTGTAGAACCCCTCCTTTTATTATTAAGATAATGATGTTTTACTCTGAATTATTCCTCTTATAGGATATGGATCAGAGACTACCCTAGAGGTTATAAAATCACCCAAATGGAAGGCATTTCCATCGTAAAACCAAGGAATGATAGAACAAAAACCAAAAACAATTTCCAAAGATCACATTAAATAATCTAGTTATCATGAAAAACATTACACTTATATGTAAATTTATAAGATAATGATAAAATAAAAAACTACTATGTCATTGAATCATCCTTCAGACTGAACTCATGATACTTTAGAATAAACTCCAATATCCATTAGACCATCTGGTAGATGAACCTATAAAAATGGGTAGTGTTAATCACTTATAGCTATAAAGTAATATCACCACGCTATCAAAACATGTATACATATGAAATAAATATGAATGAGTAGAAAAGTTGGATATATACAGTGAAACGAATAAAATATTAGTATCATTCTAGTATATATAAGAAATATAATTTAACAAATTTTAAGTCCATCTATAATATAGACCATCATCATCCATTTCCAACTTCACATTCAACCACCATTTCATAAACATGTATCCACGATATCTTACTATGAAACAAATGATATTAAATATCATTATAAATTTTATTACATTGAGTAATATTATTAATCCCAAAAATATACACAAAATAATCAAAAAATGGCTTGAATATTTATCAATTCACATATATAGAAGTAAAAATGTAAATCAAAATAACCATTGGGTAGTGAGATAAAATACCTAATCCTCATAAAAAATAAATTGGAATGATAAAAAATAAATAATAACCACAGAAAATTAATAAAGTCTATAACACCCACTGGTTCACAAATATAGTTTATTTTAAGACTAGTTTATCTATTTTGAGGTCCTAAAGGCTATTTGTAGTTGGGGATATAAATTTAATAAATAATTTGAAAATACCAAGTAAATATTCTAACAATGTAATTTTGTATCTTTACTATGAATGAATGGAATAGACTAGTTTTTTGGGTGACTATATACACGATTTGCGAATAGATTTCCTAACTATGAGAGCCCATAAAAATTCCATTAAAATATATGGATTTTATCCTAGAGGTTGTGGTTAGGCTTATCATGATTTTTGTAACTATATCGATATTAAAATATAACAAGGTTATTTGGTTTTCATGGGAAAAATAGCTAACCCATGGATGGAGATTAGGTTGTCTGACCAAGCACCCCAATCGTGTGACCAATATGAAATTATAGAAATTAGAAAATTATCATTTTACTCTTTTTCATTTTAACTATAATATAATCTTAATATCAAATTAGTTACACCAACACTCTCAATTACAATTTAGTTGGGTTTTATCAATCATTCATTTGAGAATGTACATGGTTATGAGTAGAACTCTTCAAGGTATGTATGAATCCCATATTTTTTCCTCAAACTATACATATATATTTTCTTGATACCTACTCCCCTTGTTTTGTTGGAACCCACCAAACTAAGATTACAATATATATATATAGTATTTGTGGTAATTTATGGTGTTTCATATTGGTATAGGCTATAGGGGACTCAATATCATCATTTCTCCCACATTTATTGATGGGGACTATGTTTCATCCACTAGTTAGGTGTCTCTATAAAATTATTTCATATCCTAATTTATATTATGTTATCTAAAATACCATAGGTTAGGTTTATGTAAATTATTGTGTTAAATAAATAGAGGGTTGTATAACCATATTTCATGATTTTTATAATTTACTGTTGTTATTAAATAGTTTCTATTAATCAATGTAATGCAAATCATGTGCTCAATGAAATTTCTCAATGATTTTTTTGGTTATCAAATGGTAGTTTTTGCATGAATTTAATAAATGATAAATTATTAAATTAATTTATAAAATTATGGGTATGATTTATATAAACTTTTTTGTAAACATTGATTATTGAGTCCTTGGGTATATTGGGTAATGGGCATTTCATGTTTGTAGTTAGCGAGGAATATGGAGATATTATCCGTCTATTATCATTATTTTTTTATAGTAAATTGTTATCCAGATACAGATATTGTAACAACCCAGGTTTTTTGGAAAAAATAGAACATCATGTTTTAAATCATGTATGAAAGAAAACACTGATAATAAATGGTAATATAATGTCCCATGACATAAAATAAATTTCTTTTTTATTAAATTCAATATATTTTATATATTTTGATGCATACAACACTAGGTAAAAAAGAAAGATGACACCCTGTTAAAATATTATTAATTAAAGATGACTTTTATAACTTAAAATTCTATTAGATAGCATGAATAGTACTGGCTAAATTATTAAAAACATTTCTTAAACAAGTATAAAATAAATTCAACGGCTATCTACTAATTAAAAATTAAATATTAATCATTTAAAAGTACTAATAATGTTTTCTTGAAAATTAGCTTTTTCAAAAATTAATTTTTATCTCATTTTATCTATTTATTTATAAAATAAATATTGATACTTTAAGAAAATATATTTCATAAAAAAATGTTATTTTTCTAAATTAGGATTTTAAAATTAATTTAGGGAGAGTTTTTGGGTATTTTTGGAAAATATTAAAATTTTGATTACTAGTGAAAATACTATTTTGAATTATGAATTTTCATTTCTTTAATAGATTTCAAAAACAATGAAATTTTCATTATAATTATTTTTAAAAATACTATTCATTCAAATATATATCTATTATTCAAATTTTTTTCATTGTAATAAATTTCTTGTTGAATTTCGATATAAAAACTTTTTAAACTATTGAAAATTTTCCCTTTGAAACATCACATTCTTATCCCTCCAACGAGATTAATTTTAAATTAAAATTTTCCACTTATGTGATTTGAATTTGAAAAAATAGATTTGATATTTTGAATCAGAATAATTTATATTATCTAATGAGTTCACCATAATTTCCACCATAATTAATTGTAGATAATGGAAAAAATAGGTTAAGGTATAAAATGGGTTTATTGTGGGGTTAAAATAAAAATAAACTTGTTAAAAATGACTGAAAATGTTAAAAAAAATTAAACTAATTGTATATAATTTTATTATTATAGGTTTGATAATTCCCCCTTTGGGATCCCTTTTCACGTGAAAATATGGGTAAACCATTTTCTTTTCAATACTTTTGACTATCCTACTCACCTCACATATAAATTTCTACAAACTCTCATCTCCACATCACAAATCAAAAACCATTTTCCAGGAAAATAAATTAAAAAATAAATAAAAATATTCCCTCTTCTCATCCTATAAGAATAATATTTGTTCTTAAATCAAACCTATTAAAGCTTTTTGTGGAAAATAAAATAAAATTTCTCAAGAATATGTTATATCTGAAATCATTTGTTTTATTATATTTCATCCTAAAATTTTTTATTCATTATTAAAACATGATGATATAATACTTACATAGTTTAAAATTTATATAAATGATGTTATTTTATTTTTATAACCTTCAAAAATCTCATATTTTATCTAATGGTATAAGAAATCATTATATTTTTGTAAGATGATCCACCACCACACAAACTCTTGATAATTGTTTTTCCATTACCACCATCTGAGGATAAATATATTGATGAATTTATTTTTAATATTAAATATTTTTGATATTTCTATTCTCATGGAATCATTATATAATATTTTACCTGTTACATATAATTATGTGGGAATAAGCTAACATTGTTCTTATGTGTGACCAACTACCACCTCACGAAGAGATGTGATTCCTTAATGCTTTACATGGAAGGTAAGAATTACGGGTTCAAGGAAAATTTTTTATATATAAGTTATAATAATTATTCATTAAATTAATATATTATTTAAAATTATTTCTTGATTTTATTTTTGAAAATGGAAATAATGTTCATGCGTACATACGACTAATTGTCTCCATGAACAATATTTTTTCTTTTTGTTACATACATTTATAGATCACTCTAAATACATCCGTAATTCATTTATATTATATTTATTTTAATATAAAAATTACTTGTATTTTGGAACCATGAAATATGTTATACCACCAAAAAATAAAAAAAATAAAAAACATACTAAAAAAATAATGTAGTTATTTCTTGAAACGTGAAATTAATTTGATTTTTTTTACAAAAGGGTAATAAAACATTCTAGGAGAATAATATATTTTAATATATATATATAATGTTCTATAATATATTTACTATTATATTATATTTATTATTGAGGAGGTATGAACATGTATGAATGATGGTGAGACTTATAGTCTGGGATTTTCATCTGATTTTTTACTTCAATGAGACACTTTCCATATTCACCTACTTTTGTTTATATATGGTTTATATACATCAATTGAATCTGTTTTTTATTATTTTAGAAAAATTACTGGGATTTATAAATAATTTTTATTAGCTCTCTTTAATTTGGATTATGGATTCTTAGTTACCAATGATGTAATGGATTTTTGTCTCAATTTTCCTTCGATTATATATTTGTTATGTTATGAAGTTATCTTTTATTATGGGATTTTTATAAATAAAATGTGACTCATATTATAATGATTCTATTTATTATAACACTATTGGATGGATTATATAATTTCATTCCTTATTGGTG
Organism: Viscum album; assembly: GCA_963277665.1. Classification (NCBI taxonomy): domain Eukaryota; kingdom Viridiplantae; phylum Streptophyta; class Magnoliopsida; order Santalales; family Viscaceae; genus Viscum; species Viscum album. The sequence continues at coordinate 347,209,658 of OY728157.1, read as the reverse complement.
ATTATGATTCAACGTTTCCAAATTGGCAATAGTTTTATGTTACAATATCACTGTTTATCAAAATTGATCAGGTTTATGATTCCAATGAAGAAGAATAATGATCTATCTCTCAAGAAAATAATTTATTTTTTTCCTATTCTTATGTCCTATTTTTTTTAAAAGGTTGGGGCCGAAGCCTCATTTTTATTATTAAATCAAAGCAAAGTCCTCTTTTAACTGGGTAGAGGAAAACCCATTACTTAGACCGAAGGCCCAGTGGGCTTGTAGCCCATTACATAGCCCATAGGGCCAAATTCGAAGGCCAATTCACATTCTGTGAATAGTAACCTGCTGCTATAGTACCGCATAGTATCGCCGCCGCTACAGTGCCATGCCGCCGCTACAGTGCCCTGTCGCCGCTACAGTACCCACTGATGAACAGTGATGTCGCTGCTACAGTACCGCTATAGTATTGCTACAGTAACCTGCGCCCCATGGGTTTTGAACCCCCATTTTCCATGTAGTATTATGGGGTGCTTACCACTAAGCCAAACCCCAACTACACCTATTATTATGTCCTATGAATAGATGGTTTACCTTCATTTCCATCTCATTATTTACTCATGACTTCCAAATAATGATGTTAAGAAAAATCATCACTACTTCTCTCTTCGGTCGAAAACTATTTTCAATCAAAAATTATGTTTTCTAAATTATTTTATTTTATTTCATAATTCGCCAAATTATTTATTGAATTGATTTTTCCAATGATATATTTATTTTAAAATTTATGTAAAATAATCATTATATCTATTCCAAATAATGAATGATTGTATTTTACAAAAAAATTCAAAGTAACAATCATTTTATCAAGTACGACCTGAACATAATTATCATGCATCGTGACGTATAGTTGAAATAAATATTACTTTATAGAAATTAATTTTTATTTTTAATGAAATATATTGTGATAATATTTATCTTAAAAATGTTTTTTCATTATGAAAATGAATTTTTTTATGAAATATTGTAATTTTTAAGGATTCCATTATATGTTTTAAATGTTATTATCAAATAAAATTATTTATGCAATATTCTAGGATTTTTTTGTTTTAAAATTTTATTTCCAATGAAAATATATTTTCCTCAAGAAAAACTCCAAGTTATTTTTCATTCCAAACCATGACCCATTTAAGATCACAAAATTTTTTGTTTCTTATGAATTTGATTGGATATGTAAAATGGGAAAAAAATTATTATTATTTAAACAGATGGTTAATTTCAATGATTAAAAGATGATTATGAAACCCATTTCTCTTGAAATGGATATACAATGAAATAATGATTATTAAACCCATTTAGTATTCCTCGGAATAAACTTTGATGAAATGATTATAAAACCCATTACCTTTCATGGTATACTATATGATAAATATTTATGATCTTCTGAAACACGTATGTTTTATTTTAATCATGTGATGGGAGGGACATATATCTGCATCTAATGTATTGGTTACTGATTAATTCTATATGAGTTCATATGTTAGACATGAGGTTATCCTAAAGCTAAAATAAGGTACATGGGAGGATATAAAAATAATAGAATAGGTTACACAAGATTTTAACCATAGCACATAATTGGGGTATAGGGGAGGTTATCCAAAGATTAAAATAGGTTATATGAGAGGTTATCCCAAGCCCTAATCTAGTATATAGATCAATATCCCAATCATAACATGATATTAATGCCTTTGTGGTTAGACATAATAAAAGATTTTATATGATTTTTTATATTCCACATATCTAAGTATTATCCTAATTTTATACTCTCTTGGCCCATTATCATTGATTCAATTACAGTTCATGTATAATAAACTACGATTATTACTTCCCTGACTTAAGATTATGATTATTATTGTGTAGGGGATTATCTTGATATATTATTTTCTTGTTCTCAAACCCTTATGCTCATTATATGCCTATGTATCTTACTTTTTTATATTAATAGTAATCTAAGATCATCATTTATTATGATTCATTTCAAAAGGATGTGAATATAGGTTTAATATATGGTATTTGTATGAGGAACAAAATAGGGGAAGATGATTATGGAAACCGTTGAATGTCATTCATCAATCTAGAATATTTTGTATATTGTACCATGTGATAGTAAAGCATCACTATCCTCAGTTTAGTGTTTGTATAATGTATTTAATATTAAAATAAAAACTTATATATCTATGTTGGAAAATCTCGGGCCACTATATTTGGTATTAGAGGTAAGGTTTAGTTAACCTTTGATAACTACGATGATAAATATCTAGTGGCATACCCCATAATATGTCTTCAGTTTAGTGTAACAAACCAAAAAGTGTAATGTAAACAATAAAAATGAACCACCTCATAACATAATATATTTTAAACATCAAAGCACAACCCACTATTAAATATTTTATAAAACAATACAATCCAAAAGACTATAAAGTGGAGGTGAATGTGATACCACAAAACATACAATCCAATCCAGAACCAGCTAAACCCTAAAGTATTTCAAATCCCCAAATGACCAATAATCACCAAGATAAATTATGGTTTATTTAATATATTAATTAAATATAATATATTTTGTTGATTTAAATTTTATAAATTCATATTTTTCCTTTATCGCACAAAATAATGATTTTTTTCAATGACTTGTATTAAACTGAAAGCCATGTTTTTACAAACAAAAATATAATATTTAAATAATATTTTTAATATAAAAGGATATAAGATTGATATTAAATTACATATAATAATAATTATTTATTAAATTATTTAAATATATCATTTATAAAAATAAAATATTTATTCATTTGTTACAAATTAATTTCAAATAAAAATATAAATTAGTTGAATATCAAAGATATATTTTTATTTTTTTTATCCTAAAGGAAATTTTTCTTATTTAATTAAATTATAAATTTTTAGTGAATGATATTTATGAAATATTTTTTTTATATTATATAAAATAATTTTATTTTAATATAATATATTTTATGGGCTTAAGATAAGAAAAAACCCTAATTTTTAGTGTAAAAATATATATTTCCCTAAAGGAAATTTTATAGCCTTTTCCTATTGAACTAATATTAAATACAATATTTAGAACACGTATAAATATTATTTGCCAGAATATACAATTTTTTTAAATCATAACTTATAAATTATATTTGGGTGTACTTTTGGTATGTTTGTAAGAAATTTCATTTTTTGATGAATAGTGAAAAATACTAAATCTTAATTCGAGATTGGGTTTTCATATATTTTATTAATATAGTTAAATTATATTTTAGATTGGTTTAATGTTTAATGATATAAATTGTTAATATATTTGTAGAGTCCCAATTCTGGAAGCCACCTAGAGGCGCCTATACCCGGTTGGTCACATAGCCTCAAGCGCATTTCCCCAAAGGCTAGAAGCTGTCGACTAGCAGCGAGGGCCTTGGGTGTGATAGTGGGGAAACTATTCCTTCATTAGAAGAGTAAACAGTAGAAGATGAAACAAATAAATAATACAATAGCGGAAATAGTAAACATCCATACAGGAATAAATAGTGGAAGACTGAAAATGTAAACAAATGGAGCCCATATATAAATGATTCATGATAAATAAGTCTAGGAAACTAGCCAAACAAGTCATAATGTTGAATACAACTAGTACTAAAACAACGTGAAAAAGAAATTAGATAAACTCTTCAGCATCGCAACTCATAACTTAGTCCCAATCTCACCATCCCAATATCATGTAACGTACCAGAAGAAGAAAAGCACTTGCACTTATGTACACCTGCAACAATATAGTATATTTGGGCCCAAAAGCATGGCCGAAATAGGGTATGAGAATAAACCCCAGTATTAAACCACCACAAGATATGTTCCTAATAGTAAATGAATATATGGAAGGTAAAATTATAGGATATAGTAAGAAAGAAAGTACTCAATAGTAAACAATCCATAGTTCCAATCATTTATGTCACAACAGGTAAGAAATTAAACAAGCAATGATAAACAATATGTACGAAACTATCAAGCATGTAGAAACAAAAGGTAACCCTCTAGGTAGTCCTCACATCCTAACCCTTATGGTTCCACCAACAAGTTCTAGCAACCCTCTAGGAGGCACACACAGTCTCACCCCTTTGGTTTAGCTAATGTATAGACTTTCTGAGGAAGAACCCACCGTCTATTACCCATATAGTCTCGTATCGTACTAAAGGTTCTCTAGCGAAGCACTGAATGTCTATTCTCCTTGTGTCTCACGCCGTGGAACTACAAACACTTTTAGGAAGCACTAAACGTAAATTGCACATGTAGTCTCACATCGTAAAATTATAAGACACTCTAGAGAAGCCCTTACATCCATTCTCCTTGTGGTATACTACACTAAGTTCTCATAGCCCTCTATAAAAAAAACATGAATACCGCACGTATCGCACCATGTAATCCTCATGAACTACTTGGCCAACATTCTAATGCATTTCAACATTATAGAAGAACAGTCACACCATCCTATACACTAGGCACAACTGGAAATAGCCTAACAGGGGAAACTAGACCAAATAGTTATAAATAGGAAAAACATGCATGGGATATACATCCAAAGCAATGAAAAAATACCCTATTAACAATTAATAACTTCTACTCAGGCATACAATCAAATTAGGCAAGCAACAGGGCTAAAGCGGTAAACACGCAATACCCCGTTCAAGGTTATTGGTGGAATTTTTACAATATACAAAACGTATTTATACAGAAATTCACAAACCAACAACCTTGATGTTAGGGAATGTATATACTTTAACCATGAGCCTTGAATATCCTTATAATGTCGTATAGTTCCAAAAACATCTAAAATGTTCAACCCACGATAACTTGAGAAAGAGGATGAATCATTGAATGAAACTCATGAAGAAGGAGAAGCTTAGAGATACGGTTCCAATGCAATCAATGGAAATCAATTCATAGAACTAATGGAGGATCAAGGGTTCTTCGAAGATCCGATGATGCTCGGCGCTCTCAGACGAACAAAACCTAGAAGGAGTGGTTTCTGTCTGTCAGACGAGACCCTAGTGCATTTCATTAAAAAAAAGTACATGACATGTACTTTTGGATTACATGGAGTGTACTCGTCTTTTCCATACTCCGCTTTATGCATCCCCAAAACACCCTTACACGGCCGTGTGTGTGGCCCCTACACAGCCATCCCATGGCCTTCAATAGCAAGGAAGTACATGACATTTACTCATAGAATACATGACATGTTCTTTAAAAATTTCCAAAAAAACTCTTCTTTTCTCAAAAAAATTTGATAAAGAAAAAACATAGCAGAAAAGAAGGTTTGGGTTATTAAAAACTTCCCCCCTTAAAGAAATTCATCCCCGAATTTCCCTAGTGCGGCATAGAAGAAGAAACCCCGAACAACTCGGGCCACTACAATCACACGTCTGCCTCCCAATCCCAAGTCTCGTCCTGTACCCACCGGTGCTTCCATAGCACTCGTACTAGAGGAATAGACCAACCAAGAAGAACCTTCGTACTACAATCAACGATCTAGAAAGGATGCTCCTCGAATTATGCATCTTCTTCGAGCTCAACCTCCACAAGTTGAATGACATGAGAAGGGTCTAGAATGTAATATCGGAGATATGAAACGTAGAATACATCATGAAATTCTTGGTACATATGAGATAAATAAAACCTATAGGCAATCGTCCCAACTCTCTGCAACACCTCAAAAGGCCTGATGTACCTCCGTGAAAGTTTACACTATCTCCTTTTCCTTATGTTCCCCAAACATTGTGTGACACGTTGAAAAACCTGATCCCCAACCTCAAACTCCAGAGGTCATCCCCACTGATCAGCATATGACTTCTGTCAAGACTGTGCAGTAGCCATCCCCTTCCAAATCAAGTCTTTCTTCTCTGTGGTCTCCTGCAAAAGACAGGTTCCCAGCAAAGCTACCTCTCCTACCTCCAGCCAACATAGGGGTGATCAGAAATTGCTATCGTACAAAGCCTCATAAGGACCCATCTAAATAGTTTCATGAAAAAGATTGATGTAGGAGAACTCCACAAGAGGTATATACTTCAACCAAGAACTTCTAAAATATAAAATGAAACCATGGATCATATCCTCAACCACCGGAATCATACGCTCAGACGGGATATCTATCTTGGGGTGGTATGATGTACTCAAAATTACCTCTGTACCCATAGACTTCTGAATCTCCTATCATACCCAAGAAGTAAAACGTGTATCCCTGTCTGAAAGCATTGTGTGTGGAACCCCATGTAGATGTACAATCTCAAGAATATAATAAAATCGCATCTTATCAACACTGAAGGTATCCTTGTTTAGTAAGAAGTGAGAAACCATAGTAAGCCTATTGATGACAACCCAAACAGCATCATTCCCTTGAGTTGACCTCGAAAAACCAGTCACGAAGTCCATCCTGATGTCATCCCACTTCCACTCAAGAATGGGTAGTTACTTTATAGGACCGACATGTCGCTGATGCTCCGCTTTCAGTAGTTGACAAGTGGAAAACCTCGGGAAAAAACCAGAAACATCTCCCTTAATACTTGGCCACCAATACTGGCGGTGTATATCATGATACATCTTGGTGAAACCCAGATGAACTGCCCAATCTTAGGAATGAACATCCTGCATCAGCTCCTCACGTATTTCTGTTGGCACCCATACGCATCCCTAGAAACGAAAGATCTCATCCTCGCCTACTGTCCATCTAGGAATAGGGTCCTTTCTTGGAAAACATTCCCGTAGGACTAGTCATTCAGAGTCTTATAGCTACCTCATTCATACCTGATGAATAAGTGTAGAGGTAATAGCTACAAATGATATAATAGTTTTCCCCCATCTTTCGTGCACCGCTAGATGCATCTTAGAGAATAAAGCCATAAGCTACCACTCACAACTGGCCTCCTGAACTGCATGTATCTATGTCCTCCTACTTAATGCATCATCCACTATGTTTCCCTTCCCAGGTGTATAGGAGAGCTCAAAATTTAAGGTCTTTAGATGATCAACCCGCCTCCAAAATCTCTGATTCAAATCATGTTGAGTGGAAATGCACTTTTTCATCTTTTGGTTGGTGAAAACCACAAAGTGCTCTCCTAAAAGATAATGTCCCCAACATCGTAAGGCATTAACAACAGCTTCCAACTCCAGTTCATGCGTCGGGTAGTCATTTTCATGTGGCCTCAAATTCTGAGACCTGTATTCAATGACCCCATCTCCCTGCATAAGAATAGCTCCCATCCCGATACCCGAAGCACACAGTAAACAATGTATCTATTCCCCAGCTCTAGAAAGACTAGTATCGATGATGAAGTCAACCTCTACTTTATATCTTGAAAAGATGACTCATAGAAATATGGCCATAAGAACATCACACCCTTCTTAGTCAGACCTGTCAGCGGTTCAACCAAGCAAGAAAAGTCCTATATGAAATGTCTACAGTATCCAACCATCCTTAGAATATTCCGCATCTCAAAGACATTCTTCAACTTCTCCCAGGAAAATAATTCACTCGCTTTCTCACGGTCTACTGATAATCCTGTCTCTGAGATAATATGACCCATGAAATGAATCTAATCCATCCAAAAGAGGCACTTTAAAAACATAGCATATAACTGATGATCCCTTAGTGTTCATAAAACGATCTCAAGATGGGTATCATGGTTGTGTGAAGTGTGATAGTACACCAAGATATCATCCACCAAGTCCACCATGAAAGAGTCTATGTATGGATGGAACAATCATTTCATCAGTGCCACGAAAACTACAAGCACGTTCATGATGCCTAAGGACATAACCATATACTCATATAGACCATACTTGCTCTGGAAGGTTGTGAATGGTATATCTGATTGTTTAACACACAACTGATGATAAACAGACCTCATGTCAACCTTTAAGAACACCCAGTCTCCTTGAAGCTGATCATAGAGATCATCAATCCCCAGTAAGGGATATCAGTTCTTGACCGTCAACTTGTTCAACAACCGATAATCCACACAAATCCTAAGTGTGTTGTCTACCTTCTTCACAAATAGGATAGGCGAACCCCAGAGGGAAGTACTGGGTCGTATGAAACCATATTCATATAACTCCTCCAACTGCTTCTTGAGTTCCTTCAGCTCAGGTGTAGTGATCCAATAAATAGTAATGGACATCACTGATGATCTTGGCATGGGATCATATAAAATTCTACCTCACACTCCAGAAGCAAACCTGAAATGTCCTTTGGAAAGACATCCCTGAAATGATCCACCACTGGATGAAAGTCTAACAATGAAGTCCCCTGGTCATATAGATATAGACTGGCAATTTGGGCTCTAACTCCTCCAAGGCCATGATGCTCGGGTCCTTCTTTAATCGCCGGAACATCCCACTCGCCTCAATGAAGATAATATTAACCCCTAGTGAAATGAAACTAAACCTGTGGAGATAACAATCGACGACTTCCTGGAAGGGAACTAGCTAGTAAATTCTGAGAATGACATCATAGCATGTCATCTCTAGGACATAGAGATCCCAAAGAAAGTGATACCCAGCCACCTCTAGAGGGCACTCCTTACACTGATATACTCTAGGTGTCCTAGTTCTCAGAGGCGTGTCTAGAGTAAAAGTATCAATAGGGGAAAAGATGCAGAGCCTAAGGCTCTTTGCAATAGAAATATATATAAGGATATGGGAAACCCCTGTATCGAAAAGAGAATAAGATAAATCTGAGGTTACTAAGATCGTAACTCAAACTGTAGAGGGTTCGGGATCATGCTCCGGCTGGGTCTGCTCCACTCTAAATGCCTGACCTGTACCATGGCCCTGTGATCCAGCCTAACCACTCTGAACTGATCCACCCTACTGTCACTATACGACTGGTGACTGACCATCCCAGCCTCGACCTCCATATCATCCCAAATGGCTGCAAGAAATCCAGTTCATAGGCTGGTGATAAACTGGTGGCGCTGCTCCAGAACGAGGAGCCATAGAGGAACCTCTGTCACCAGTAGCTGGTGAGAAAACCTATAAGAAGCGCTGAAGGTGACCCATCTTGCCACAAGATCAGCACTCCACTAGGTCTCTCAAGTACTATGGTCTCGTATGCCCATCTCTTCTACATTGGTTGCAGACCACCTAGCTACTTAAAGATATGTCCTGCCTCCTCGGATCACTGCATGAAGACTCCCTGCAGCACTTCTTGATGCTTGTGGGAGAAGCACTAACTGTGGAAGTGGAACCTCCCTAGTTATTAGATCTAGAATCTCTCAGATTGTGCTCCACAATCAGCACCTAGTTGACGATGGAGGCAATGGAAGTCAACTTGAAGTTATTCACCTATAATCGGATCACCCTTCTGAGACCATCCTCAAACTAACTTTCCAAGAACAACCCATCTCCACCCTAGAGGGGTGTGAAATGATGAATCTCAGTGAAATGAGAGGAATACATCATAACCGAAAGAGTACCCTACTCCAGAATCATGAAATCCTGGGCTCGATCGGCTCCCAAAGTCTCCGAATAGAAGTAGTCATAAAAAAGCGCGGAAAATATTCCCACGCTATATTATGGTGGAATCCCTCCTGAGAGATGACATCCCACAACTTGTTGGAGGAGTCTCGGAGCATGTTAGTAGTGAGCTTCACCCTCCTCTCTTTTGGTTCCTCGAGATGCTCGATGATTGCCAATGTGGCTTCGATCAACGACTCTGCAGCCTGAGGTCCTCCTTCCTCTGAGAAGGTGGGAGGATGCTCCTGCTGGAAAACCCACGTCAAATCAGCCATTGATGGGGAATGAGCCTTTGCTCACTGGAAGGTCTGCATCATCCTCAGAAAACCCTCCCTAAACTTTACATCGACACCTGCAACTAGTATAACCGCTGGTGCCAAGGCTGGCACAATAGGAGGATCTACCAGAAGTCCTTGATCAGCCATATTAGGCGTCTGATCACTCCCCTATAAGGTACGGTCAACCAGAGGACATCTATGTGGCATGATTCTGCAAAGTCAAACACACACCTTAAATCTAGGACTAACAAGGACTGAAAAAACTGAAGGCACAAGAATGAACAGGGAAAATAATGCGTTCAAGTTATGAAAAACATGACTACATGGATTTTTATTTCCCTACATAGTCTGTTCCATTATGTCAGTCACATGGGAATGTAAATCTATTTAAACTGGTCGTGTAACACCCCAAACACATGGTGTGTTCTCTAACCACAAGGTGTTTTATTGAACTCTATTCCCCTACCTGAGTCCTTCTACATGGCTAAGACAAATAGATCCTCTAAGACTAAACTACATGTTGTGTTCAAGGAAGACACGACATGTAATAGACATGCCTTACTAGGCCCATGTTGTTAGCGACACAGCCCGACACACGGCGTGTTCCAGACAGAAACGACATGTGTGAGAATGGGTAACACCGACCCTTGTTGTTCGTGACACGGTCGGGTACATAGATCAGACTAAACTACATGTAAAATTCAGACACGATGTGTCTATGAAAAGTTAAAAATGGCCTATTTTGTTCGTGACATGGTCCGGGTACCAATTTCATACTACACGGCATGCTCAACTAGTACATGACGTGTTCCTATATGAATGTTCACAACCCCGTGTCCCTGCCCCCACAGTCAGTGACACGACCATAAACTACACGACATGTATTCAAAATGTGCATGTCGTTTATTCTGGGTTTTTCTTGACATTAGACTCAAAACTGCACCAGAGCCTAGAAAAAACAGAAAAACAAGTGTTATGGTGCCATATTAAAACTCATAAGGGCCCATACTCCCTACAAATCAATGTTTGTAATCTTTTACATGTTATAAAATGGCAACAATATATGATCCATAAAATTTTGATCAATGAGGGACCATAACACCTCAGGAACCAATGTTTGGAAATCATTAAAACAAAAACCTCATACAAACAATTATCAAACAAGAAGTAGAGATTCTATCACAACATCTATCACAAAATCATGTATATTCTACAGAACTACTAACAAAACATCATGCAATCACTAATTCATCATATATGGCATGGCAAGAATGAATTATATGTGATTTCTAACAAGTTTATATATGATGCACGAGACATCATACCCTCATCTTATCATGATTCAACAGAAATAGAACCTCAATAACATCAAAACTAATAGTACGAAACATGTGAGACACTCAAGGTGAAATCATATCAACTATAAAATTTCAAAACCATAAAACTGCAATAAATGAGGTAGTATGGCATTTCCCTGTACACTGGTTAGCTACTCCGGGGCACATCTTATTACAATGTACCTATTCCATCCTATCCCTAGTTATAGGATCCAAACTGTAAGTCAAGAGAAAAGAAACCCTATGATACAACTTTGTAACATCCAAATTCTGGAAGCCACCCAAAGTCGCCCCGTACCCGGTTGGTCACATGGCCTCAAGAAAATTTCCCCAAACACCAGAGGCTACCGACTAGCAGCGAGGTCCTTGGGTGTGATAGTGGGGAATCTATTCCCTCATTAGTAGAGTACACAACGGAAGAAAAAATAAATAAATAATACAGTAGTGGAAGCAGTAAACATCCATACAAGTGTAAACAGTTGAAGACTGAAAATGTAAACAAATTGAGCACATATAAAATGTTGCATGATACATATGTCTGGGAAAGAAGCAGAACAAGTCAAAATGATGAGTACTACCAGTACTAAACCAAAGTGGAAAAAAATAAGATAACCTCCTCAACATCGCGAGTCATAGCTTGGTCTCATGCTCTCCATCTCTATAGCAAGTAACCTACCGGAATTAGAAGGGTGCTTTCCCTTGTCTACACCTGTAAAAATATCGTCTGTTTGGGCCCAAAAGCAAGGCCCAAATAGGGCATGAGACTAAATCCAAGTAGGAAACCACCATGAGATCTGTGCCTAACAGTCATTGAATATATAGAAGGTAAAATTATAGGATACAGTAAGAAAGAAAGTACTCAACATTAAAAAATCCACAGTTCTAATCATTTTAGTCACAATAGGTAAGTAATTAAACATGCAAGGAGAAACCACATGTAAGCAACTATTAAGCATGTAGAACTAATAGGTAACCCTCTTGGTAGCCTTCATAGCCTAACCCATCTGGTTCAACCAACAAGTACTAGCAACCCACTGGGAGGCACAAACAGTCTCACCCCATTGGTTCAGCTAATGTATAGACTCTCTGAGGAAACACTCACCATCAATTCACCCTATAGTCTCATATAGTACTAAAGGCGCTCTAGGGAAGAACTCAACGTCTATTCCCCATGTGGCCTGCATCATGGAACTATGGACACTCTGAGGAATCACTCAACATCAATTCCCCATGTGGTCTCGCATTGTAAAATTATAAGATACTCTGGAGAATCCCTTACGTCCATTCTCCATGTGGTATACTACCCTAGGTTCTCATGCCCCTGAGTAAAAAAACATGCATAGTGCACGTATCACCCCAAGTAAACCTTAAGAACTACTTGTCCAACATTCTACGGCATATCAACAAAACATTAGAACAATCACACCATCCTATAAACTAGGCATGACAACTGGCAATAGACTAACAGAAAAAACTTGACCAAAAGGTTATAAACAGGAAAAACATGCATGGTAAATACATCCAAAGCATAGAAAAAATACCCTATTCATAATCAATATCCTCTACTCAGTTATACAAGAAAATCGAGAAAATAACAGGGATAAAGCGGTAAATATGCACTACGACGTTCAAGGGTATTAGTGAAATTTGCACAATATACTCAAAGACATTCAACAGAAAGGCACAAAACACATACCTTGATGTTTTGAGATCGATATAATTTAACAATGAGCCATGAATCTCCTTAGAACATCGTATATCTACAAAAAATCCTAAAATATTCAAACCATGATAACTTGAGAAAGAAGATGAATAATGGAATGAAACTAAAGAAGAATAAAGAGCTTGCCGCTGCGTTTCCAATGCAATTGACGACAAAAGATTTAGAGAACTGAAGAAGGATCACGGGCACATCGAAGATCCACAAATGCTCGGAACTCTCAGATGAACAAAACCTTGAATGAGTGGTTTATATCTGTCAGATGCGACCCTAGTGCATTTAATGGAAAAAATAAAGTACACGAAGTGCACTTTTGGAGTACATGGCGTGTACTCAAAATTTCTATACTCTGCTTTAAGTGGCCCAAAAACACCTTTAAACAACCGTGTGTGTGGCCCCTACACGGCCAACACATGGACTTCAGCGGCAAGTAAGTACACACCGTGTAGTCATATATTACATGACATGTACTTAAACATATCCAGAAAACTCATCTTTTCTCAAAAACTAATAAAATTGAAAACATACCTGAAAAGATTGTCTGGGTTCAAAAAATATTATTCTAATTTTTTTCATTTACATTATTTTAAAATTTAAATTTTATAAAACAACATCTTAATCTTTTGAACATTCATCCATTAAAACCCCATTTTCTATCCCATCTATGTAATTACATATAAATTAATTGCTTCCACTTCCACAATTTGAATTTGGAAGAATTGATTCAAAATTTGAAATTAGAATAATTTATAATATATAATAATGTAAAATTATTTTCTGAATAACAATATTAGTGAATGTAACTCAAATTAATTATAGTGATTAAGAAAAAATCAGTGTAACATGGGACTAAGCCTTAATCTTAAAGGAAAAAATTAAATTTAGAATTATAAAAAAGATATTTATTGCTATTATATAAACCATATTTACCATTTTATATAATTAGTACTATTATTTGGCCCACACATCATGTGAAAAATGTGTTTGGAATTTCCTTTTCATAAAATTACAAGAATGGGACTCCTCATCCACTATAATAAGGCAGTCACCCCTCACACTATATTAACACCTCTCAAGAGCTCTATATTTCATATTATGTACACATATAAGATCAAAAATAACATATACATATCCTTTAAGAAACATTTTTTTAATAAAGACTACCACATGTGTCTTTTGAAATAAACAAAAATGTGTTACACGAAAATGAGCTAACATTCTTTAACGATCCCTTTCATTTTATTTCATTATAATACCATTAAAGTATACTTATTATATTATTATATAATAAAATATGTATACTGTATATATTGATATTATTTAATTTAATGGTTCTACCCATACCAATACACACATCTATTAAATGGATAATGATACTACCATTCTTGTGTGTGGCAGATTATGACCTCACAAAACGATATCGTTTAGTTTTCCTTTACCGCCTCTAATGATTGGAAATTATGATGGAAATTATATTTTCTTATAAATATGATATTTATAATTTATTATTTTTACATTAATTTTTATTTAACACAATCTTTTATGCTTTCAATTTTGTTTAAATACAATAATATTGTTTGTGGATGTGTGGACTGGCACCTTCTCAATGCAATTTGGTTCATTCATGATCTACATGGAATGTGTTAAATGATTGTTTTAATGAACATATAGGATTTATAAAAAATATTTAATATTATAATTATAATATACATATATATAAGTTAATTTTCATTCATTTAATAAAATCAACAAATTGATGTACCGTTTCTGCGTACATACGACATACCATCTCCACAAAAACTGCATTTTATTTCTTATTTCTAATTTTATTGATTATTATAAATAAATATATATTGATTTTTTATGATAATTAAGTTATTTTTTAAGGTCTTATGATCATGAAATCATGATTTATGTATGAATATGAAAAACAAAAAGTCAAAACATAATAATAAAACTAGAAAATTGACATAAGAAATAGTAAAAACAATGAAATATTGTTGTCAATTAGGTAATAAGTTATAATAAAAATATAATAAATTAAATTAGCAATATTATTAGGGTTATTATATATTTTATATACATGTTTATAACCATTATATATCAATATAGTGGATTTTCACCTGAATGAGAACACAATGTAAGTGATTTTCATCCCACCCATTACATTTGTGAGATAAATGTCATATTCAACAATTTCTTCTTTTATGTGGTGTATCTACTTTCCATTTTGATATATTATACCATGAATTATTTTATCTTTATGTTATTTATTATTATTTATTTTAATTATTTTTTCTAATATGATTTCAATTAATTGTTTTTATGTAGTAGTTAATTTCATAAACTCATTACTTTTAAATTGGGTTATATTACTCAATTGTTGCCATTAAAATTATAATCTTCTTCATGTAGTTAATTTTTAATATATATTATTTTATTTACCAATTAATTGAGATTATTTAAATTATACACACATAATAGTTTAATTGGATAACTCTCCAGTCATTGTTATGGTATTTTCAAGGGTTAACTTTAAAATCCAATTTTCAGCTATTTTTTAGAATTAAATTTCAATTAGATAAAATTATTTTATAATGTTATAATAAAACTATTCATTTTCTTGTAATATTTTCATACAAGAACAATTTCTTTTTATAGTACCATTTTTAACTCTTTTATATTCAAAATCATTTAGAAAACGTTTAATGAAAAATGAACTACATTTCTTTCTTTAGATAGAGAACTTGTTTTATTCTAAAAAACATTTTTCCTAATATGTTTTTGGAAAATGTTCTCAACAATTAAAAATTATTTTTAATTAATGTTTTTTATCGGTTTTTATATTAAAAATGATTCTAGAGGAATATTCTTGTCACATTCTGAACAAGTTTCTATTCAATCCTTTTTACCTTTCAAAAGAAATGTCTTTTTTACATTGTACGAAATCTTTATATGTACCCCTAATTATTTATTTGAAGATTCCATTAAATTTTTAAATAATAATATTATATAAAATATTTTTAGAGCTTATTTTCAGTTTAATTTATGTTCAAAATGTTTTAAAAAATTCAAATAGTATTTTTCTCCTGATTTTTTATTTAAATTCATCAATGACACAACCATATATTTTAATACAAATGGGATATATTATATTGATACATTTCTTATTGTTCATATAGATGTTTTATGATTTATTTTTACATTGATGGTATTGAAATTTACAAGCATGATTCTGTTTTTAGCCTTTATAAAATAGTAATTTCATATGATCATTATATATTGAATTTAACCTAATAATCCATATTTTTTTTCAATAATGTATTTAATGACATAAACATATATTATTTTTACATATTGTAATTACATTGATTTTTATTTGATTATCATGTTAAATATTGATGAATATGTATTCATTACTCAATATTGATATTTGATAAGACACATTGGTCATTAAATAAATAGATTATTGGATATATAAGGAAGGATTTTTCCATGTTATATACAAGTTAGGGACCGATTAATGAAAGCCCCCAAATTCATTGCTAATTTAATGAGATAAAATTTGTATGATAGCCTATTGTAATGGGGGTTTTACCTAGTATGTATTAAATTGTATTTAGGATGGATATAATGGTAAAGGTATCATATGCCCATGAAATATGACATCAAAAAAAATAAGAATTGACTTTATTTTGAATTGGTTTATTATTATTATCCGTGAGATTATTTATTTGATGTTATCTACGGATTAACATCATTTCCTAGTTTTTTGATTATAAGTCATGTCTATTAAGAAATTTACATTCCATATAGGTTATGATTATATATTAATTAATGCAAACTATTTAACTCAACCTTATTTAAAATTTGATCTCATGCTTATTTCGTTTCCCATCCATAGGATTCACTGAAGTCTGCTATGAATGATGTGCAATGTTATGATAGATTGAATGAAAATATTACCCTCAGAAAAGGGAGAAATTATTTTTTAATATGGGTATTAATTCACAATAGGTGAATCATTTATATATCTAGTTTTCAAAGAGTAAAAAACTAGTTTTTTCCATTGAGATGATATTTACATGTACCTTAATCAAATGTAATGGTGGTAGGCATCAGCTCTGGGACATTGGGATTTGGGTTACCATTGTTGGTGTCAGAACATGCGTAGTAGCAACTTTGGAAACTAGATTTAAGAAAACATATATTAATGGACATATCGCTAAGGTATAATTTAAGGATATGTATAAAATAATGTCATAAAATTTTAGTAAGGTATAAATTATATGGGTCACCCTATAAATACATATTTTTCTATATATTACTAGTGTTCATTATTCTAGTATAGATGTATCTAGGGGTAATAACTCTAAAAAGTGTTTTGGGCCTAACCCGAGCATAACCTAGTACACAACAACATGCCTTGCTGTGAACCTGGTTCGACACTCATGGTGTAGAAAATTCACATTTTCAATAAAATTTATTATGAATGATTTAAATATTTGAATAAAATAAATAACCTAGGTTATACCCAAACAATTTTAGATTGAAAATATGGTTTCATGATTTAGACATCCTATAAATTATTATACACTTATCTCACTATGATTTTATTACTCAAACTATGCTATGTAGTTTTAGTCAATCAAGGGAACATGAAATAATTTTGTGATTATTTTATATAAAGGTTAATATGGTGAAAATTAGAAACCAAATAAGTTGTTTATAGGTGAAAAAATATATTGTTTATGATAAATTTTCTTTCCAAAAACATAATTAACAAAATATGCCTGAATAGACTCTTAGAATAATCAAATAATAGAAAGATTGATTTTTCTAAGAGATTGAGTAGTGGATAAAATGGAAAAAATAGAGGTCATTTTTTAATGACCCAACCCCAGAAGCCCAGGGCTAGTGCATTATTATAATGCATTGGCATGATGAAAATGAATCCTATCCCGAAGGACCCATCAGTTCAGTAGTCTTTGAAAATAGATTACAAACATTAAAATTGTTCTACACTTTCAAACATAAAGAACATCATAACTAATTCCTTGAGAATTCCATTATAACCCTAGATTATCCTGACCTATATATCATAATAGACTTTGAGGAATCCTTGGAAAATAAAACACCAGAAAGGGGTGGGCTTAGATGGCCAGTAGGTGTAAATGACATAGCTGAAGCTATAAAAATTTAATGCAAGATTTATAATAAACAAATTCAACATTTTCAAACATAAACATGGTCATATATGGAAAAAATCAAACATTACCATATAAACATTCCCATAGATATTATACTAGTTGAATAATCACTTTTAATAACTAATCTCTTAATGAGGGAATGCATAATGGCGGACAACATAACCACTACATCAAGGACTTGTTTAAAGACCGTTCACAAATATTCTCTCAAGGCCTTGTTCCAAGATATTAGTTTGTCTCACGAGACCTATCGATGCATCTAGTGGCTATATCGGGCCCCACCCATCACTTACTATGTCCAATGAATTCTTTATATAATAAGTATGAAACATAACATAATCATTCATTTTAAAACTAGAATACGAAATTAAAATAATTTAACAATAAAAAATCAATGGTATAAAAAATAGCTCATAAACAACCAAACATATCATAAATAATTCAATACAATATATATGATTCTATTATAATAAATCAACAATAGTCGTGAATAACATCTAATAAAGGATGTTGACATAGATGAAAATAATCAGTAAAACTCTTTGAGCAAAATATCACCTTTTTGTTGAAATCATTTAAACATAAAAATATTTTTAAAGGAAGATATTTAAAAGAATATTTTGATTCATATTATCATATACCACATTTAAACTTTGGAAATAAATTAATATTTTAAAATAATAATGCTTATATGAATAAGTCCTTAAATTAATTTTGAAAACATGGACATTAATTTTAATGATTTATAAAAATAAATCCAAAAAATAATTAAAATAATTATCTAGTTAAATATTACCTTCCATAAAACAATATAATATTCCTGTTGAAAACATTTTATTGAAACATGTACATGGATGATTAATATGTCTTAGTAAATACATACACATAAAAAATATTAGATAATAATGATATTGATGAATTAACCATTACCTTAGGTCTGATACGCTTAGTATGTGTCCGAAACTCCTCTATAACAATTTTATGAATATTATTAACTTATATCAGAATCATAATAATATTTATTATATCATATATGGTTATTTTATGACTTGATATTACCCTTTTATTAACAATTCTATGGTAATGCATCATTTCGTGTAATAATTTCCTTGTTTATCGTACGTGTTTTTACTTGATATTCTTCACCATAGTACATAGATCATGATTTACATAATTCTAAAATTTATAATATGATTTATAAATCATATATATTAATCATATAAAAATATATAATAGATGGATATACGAAATGGAATACCTTGTTCATGGTGACAGTAGGTCAAACGTATGCATGAATGTTGTTTCCGTTTTCATATCTTATAGAAGTAAGTGAATGATATATATATATATATATATATCATTACATTAAAATTATTATTTCAAATATTTTATACTTGTTAATAATATTTATTATTATAATCATTCTTGGATGGTGAACATGGAAGATGAGTCTCGTCGCGTCATGGAGACGGTAAGGCGTAGGTACGCATGAGCGTAAATATCATTCCTTAATGGTTATATTTTATGTAATCAGATGGAATATGAATTTTTTAAAAACAATATCATGGTATATTTATTATTTAACTCCATTATATTAATTTTCATACCCATAAAAATAAAATGCAATGAAGAACAATTTACACCCCATTGTGGAGATAATAAGTCATACATACTAACACATAGTGGTATAGTTTTTTGTTGGATGGGTAAATCAAAGAATAGGGTTGTCCCATAATTATAATAATATATCAGAATTTAGAATGTACTGGAGATATTATTTTAGTATGGAAACAATATATTGATAGGAACTATAAGAAAAAAGGAATTTTGAGAGAAGTGATAAAACAATTATCTCTTCTTCATGCATTTCCTTTTGATTTGAAAATTAAGGTTCTTTAGGATTGCTCTATTCTTAATATTAGTCCCCATGGATGAATTTATGGTAGTTGGGAGGAGAAATCACTTGGGGATTGTCAAACGAAATGTATTTAGGTGAGTGAGTTAAAAAAAGTAAGGTGCCATTTTATAAGAGATGTGAGGAGCACTTTAGGAAAGGCATGAAATATTAATATATAATAAAATTATTTTCTATTTATAATATCTCTAAATTGTTTTATTTCTAGGATAAGATGTGGATATTTCAAAATCATATCATCCAATTATATTTAGACAATTTTTGGTCATGAAAATAACATTATCTTTTGGATTAACCCTTAGTTAAACAATATAAATCTTACTGTGTCTTGTATTATTTTTATAATATACGGTTAATTAAAGTAATATAAAAAGATAGTTGAATCTCAAGTAGATCATTAATGAAAATTTGAACATTATATAAGTCGATTTTCTGAATCATATATTTATAGAAATTTTATATCCTTTAACAAAATAATATTTGGTTTAAAAACATATTTGTATCAATTTTGACACTATATTGTAATTGATTTTTGTTAAATTCATAAAAACATGATTACATTGAACTAAATTAATTATCTCCTCCATAATACGATTTTATCCAGAAAAGTTTGTGGATGGCATAAAAACATTGAAATTATATTTTTTTTAATATTAATAATATCATTTATTTGATTCTTTCACTAATAAGGAAAACATTAAATCTTTGTTGTGTCATAAATATAATTAAATATTAAATGTCTAAAAGTTAAATATAAAATATAATGATGCATGAAATATATATATATTTATAAAAAAAATTATAGTTTAAAATATCACTTATATAACTCAAATTAAAATTATTTTAGTAAAAAAACATGTTTTTGTTATATTTCTCTTTACTTTAAATTAATTTTTATATCATGTAATTATCACACCCAAGTAGCTCCATGGGGTCCGAAAATAGACTCAAGGATGACCATGGTCAGACGTATCTCAGAAAATAGTATTAGTACATGAGTGAGGGTAGTTTTATGTTTTTTTATAATATTATTTTTACCCTTATTTATCTGATTTATCCTTTAACCAAGGTAAATACAAAAAATTAAAGATGTTACTATACATAATGTACCAAAAAATGTACCTAGATACACATTTTAGGCCTCCAAATTAAAAACATGAAATCAATTTTCAAAAATTCAAAACACAAAATTGACAGAAATTAACTTAAAAGTAATCCCTCATTGTCAAAACCATAAAGCGGGTTTTTAAAAAGTAAAGACTATCAAAATAATGACATGTGTTTGCATCCAATTTAAATGTGAAATTACAAAAATTTACCTAAATTATATTAAATGATAAATATATAATTAAAACCACTCTATTGTATAATTTATCACTAAAAATATTTTGATTAAAAAGGATGTTTTCAATTAAAATTTTGTATTTTCACTATTCATTAAAATATGAAAGTTATCAGAAAAGTATCAGAACTTTATCCAAACTAAATATTTATGTTCTTATTCTAAGGAAAAAATTTATTTCATAAAATTTAATTTAAAAAAGTTTCAAATATTGGATTTAAAAATTGATCACCATTAAAAGGCGGGAAAAATGTATTTTTTGGAAAATATTTCTTTTATCTAAAAAATTGAATTTTTATTTATATTATGTCTAAGAAACACATAATATGAATGTTAAAATTATATGGGATATATATAAATTTTAAAATGTGGTTAATAATATTCATAACCAATCCTCAAATGACTAGTCTGATAGGGCATGGTGCACTTGAGCTTGATGTTGCATACATTGCACGCTATTGGATCATTTTAAAACAAATCATAGAATGTAAGATTATAGAATTACATTATCCACTAATTTAATAAATTTCATCCAAGAAATTTAAATTCGGAATTGAAAACTAGGGTTTTAAAATTTCAATATATCTTAGTTGAAATCCCATATCAAAAAATAAAATAATGAGGCCACTATTTTAAAATATATAAGAATAAGTATGAAGTTTATCAGAAATAATAAATAATAGGGTTTCATGTAGGAATACATTAATATGGAATAGAAAACTAACCATCATATTGTTATAGATAGTGATGCAGAACTCTATTAGGGCAATGTCAACAATCTGAAATCCATAAATTTACAATTTTCTTGGGGAAAATTGGATTAATCATAAAAGAATGTACTAGGAATTTTTTTGGGTTTTATTATTTATTCAATATTTTTGTAGAATTAATTTAATTCATAGACTTTGAGAATACTGAATTGATAGGTAGAGTTTCATTATTTATGTAGTTCCTACCACAAACTCATTTTTCTCTTCAAATGATAAAACTAAAAAATATTCTATTTATCTCAATCGTATATGGTTCCAAATATAATCATATACCATTTAAATGAAAAAACATGTTATAATAACTAGGTAAATACTTTTGGTAAATGGTAGGTGATGGGACCTTGTCTCACTTTGGTTGTGTGTTCAATTCCTGCAACTTTGTTGGATGTCACAAGTTATCCCTCGACTTGAAGGATGTTTTTTTCTAAAACTATAGTTTTATAAAATTCTGTAAAATAATCATAAGAAATTTTTTGACCTTAAACAATAAAATCATATTTTGAACATAATCTATTACTACGTTTGGATTTATACAAATTACTTCTATCCAAACTCTCTCTATATGGTTTCTGAACTACCAAAATTAACTGTAACATTAGATTCCCCAAACAACATAATGTTGATTATAATGAATATTTGATTACCTTAATCATATTAAATATTTATTTAAAACAAAAAAATATGTAAATTTTTATATATATCTCATTTTTCTTATAACCAGAATATAACATTTAAATCCAGAAACAACAATAAATTAATTATTCAACATCAACAGTTATAACAAGTAATGCTTGACCTAGATATAGTATCTTTTTCTGAGCTATATTTACTTTAAACTTTTTAAAATCTATTTTATAATGTACTATTTCTTTAAAATTGTTGGATTCAACAATGATAGCCACATTCTACCCCTTAAAATCACGAGTATGGTGGAATTTTTATCCACATTTGTAACAAATTACCATTCGTTTTTGGAAAATACCAGGGTATTTCTTCTCATGATTACCACATAATATAAAATCCTTCATTCCCTATTTCCTATTATATGTCTCTTTCTTAGCCATTCTATTTTTCTCATTATTTACTTTAATTCCATATGTCTTAGTGAATTCATTTTCTATCCTGATATCACACGAGAATATAACATCGTACGATGAGAATGATTTGTGAATAATGAATATTAGAGGAATTGTTTTAAATAATCAAATAATATATCAATATTATATCTTGGGTTAGGTTTATATTCTGCATGATTCCTTCCTATCCTCGTAAAGTTAGCCTCATATATTGCAACATTCCTATCATTTTTTTCTCAAACTCATAAATTTCCTTTCCATATCAGATTGTGGTTCATGAGGAAAGTATATCTCTAGTGACAGTTATTTAGATTCCCTCCAATGTATATTTCCTACTTCATCCACTTCCTTTGTGTTTTAAATCAATGAACACCATTGATCTGCATCTCTTTGAAAGATAATACACTCCCATAACAACTTTATCCCTTTTTTTACTCCCCAATTCAGGAAATATATTTTCTAAGGAACTTATCCACCACTCAGCTACAGAATTATTTTTCCCATTGAAGTTTAGACATTGTTGTATCATTAAGCAGTATAACATTGATCATCTGCGTTATGGATCAGGATGCTCTTTACAGGTAAAGTTATTATTCATAACCTAAGTCAGTTTTCCCAGTATGCTTATAAGATACTTAGTACCAGTTGTTTCACCATCTCCATGATCGTTATCTTTTATAGGAGAAAAATAACTACACGGATTACGTGCATTGATATGATTTCCATTTCATCCACCGGGAGACATTAATATACAATGGAATACAATTAATTAGGTTATGAATCATATTTCATAAATAAAAAGTATTAAAATACATAACATAAATGGAATTTTTCATATCTAATCAATAATCATAAATATGGTTACATTGAGGTCTTATTTACCCATAAATCATTCATAATGGTTTGTAAAGAAAAAATGAATAATCTTAAGCATATACCCTAGGAGTGTGAAAATAGGTGTGTAGTAAGGCTCGTTGTTGTATACAAAGAAACCCTCAATCAAGCTCGGAACACCTTGTTGGTGTTTTCAACCCTATGCACATCTATTCCATAACCCCATCCACTTCTAGTATCTAGGAATTGATGTACTTTATATGAATACCCTCATCATCTTGATTTTAATTTTTTTTATTTTCTTCAACAATTATCCTCAAATTATATCATAGGGTTATGATCCATTATCGAAGATTTCCAAATTTATTTCGATGTTTTTTATAACCTTATTATGAAACTAAATGTAACACCTCCAACCTAGAATCTAAGAACCATTGAATTATTTTAATACACTGGAATGATTATAAGGAATTAAGCTGCAAAAGACAGATCCATTTAGATCTATTGGAAAATAGATTACATGCATGAATGTTATATTAAATTTTCTAACATATAACACATCATAAATAATACATTTTGAATTCAATTATTTCCCTAGCTTAGTCATGAATTTCAATCATAATAACCTTCTTGTAATCCTGGGTAAATACAAGATAAGAAAGGTGTATGATTAGATGCTTAGTATGAGTAAATAATTCAGCAGAATCTTTAATCATTTAAGGAAAGATGTATAATAGAAAACAACAACCCTTTTAATCATAAAAATGAACAAAATATGGAAAAAATAAATCAAATAATACCATATATACATGAACATGAACATTTTACTAGTATAATAATAACATGTAATAACTAATATCATCATAAAGGAATGAATTAAGATGGACATCATAACCAGTACATCAAGGCCTTGTGCCATGACCATTCAAAAATGTTTTGTCAAGGCCTTCTGGAAAGATACTATTTTCTATCATGAGAACTATGGATGAGTCGAGGGGAAATAGCGGGCCCCTCCTGTCACTTACTAAGTCCAATGCATTCCTCATATGAAAAGGGTGAAACCTGACATAATCATTCAAAATAAAACTTTCATATGAAATTTCAATACATTAACCATAAACCATGAATGATATAAAAATTTCTATTCCACTCTGAAACAAATCATAACACATTCAATACAATATAGAGAATTTTATTATAATAAATGAACAATAGTTAAGAATAATATATAATAAAGGAATTTTACATAGATGAAAATAATCCATAAAAATATTTGAGAGAAATATCCAATTTTTCTTGAAATCATGTAAAAGTATTGAAATTTATAAAGGAAGACATTCAAAAGAGATTTTTGAATCAATATATTCCATAACATTTTGAAATATTTAAAAGTAATTAAAATTCAAAAACAATAATGTTCATATAAATAAATCCTTAATATCATTTTAAATACATGGAAATTAATTTTATTGATTTAGGAAAATAAAAATTTAAAACATCTAAAATAATGATCTAGTTAAAGATTACATTCCATAAAACCATAAAAAATTCCATTTAAAAACGTTTTTATGAAACGTGTACATGGATGATAAATATGTCATAGTAAATACTTACATATAATCAATCTCAGATAATAATGAGATTGAGGAATTAAAACTACACATAGTTCGGATACAATACATACTTGTCTAAAACTCATGTATAATTTTTTATTAAAATTAATAAATAATATCAGATTCATAAAAATATTTATGATATCTTATATGATTGTTTTATGACTTTATATTACCCTTTTATTAATAATTCCATGTTTATTTACGATTTCGGGTAATAATTACTTTGTTTATCATACATGTTTTGACTTGTTATTCTAGATCATATTACATAGATCATTATTTACATAATTAGATAATATATAATATGATTTATATATAATATATATTACTAATAAAAATATATAGAATATATTTTTATATGAAATGGAATACACCGTTAATGGAGATGGAATACCATACTTACTCATGAAGGTTATTTATGTTTTCTTATCATATGGAAGTAAGTAAATGGAATATAAGTATACATACATACATATATATATATATATCATCCCAGTATCATTATTAATTCATATATTTCATACTTATTAATAATATTTATTTATATAGTCAATCATTGATGAGGAACCTCGACGGTGAGTCTCATTGCATCTTGGAGATGGTAAGTTGTACGTACACACAAGCGACAATATCATTTCTTCAATGGTTATATGTTATGTTTTTTTGGGGAATATTAATTTTCAAGAAACAATATCATATTATATTTATTATTTAATTCCATTTTATAAATCATTATACCCATATAATTAATTTTTAAAAGGAAAATATCACACCGTGGCATGGAGACGATAAGTCATACGCAAGCACGCATGGTGTTTTTTTCGTAGGATGGGTAAAAGGGGAACGTTGGTTTTAACATAATAATAATAAAATATAATAATTTGAATGTACTGGTTTTTTTATTTTATTATGGAATCAATAGATATATAGTAAGTAGAAGAAGAAATTCACTTTGAAAGAGGTGCTAAAAAATTACCTCTTCTTTAGGTGTTTCATTTGGATTTGAAAAAAGGGATCCATAGGTTAGATCTATCCCAAATTTTTTGAATATAGGATAAATTTAGGGAGGTTTGAAGGTGAAATGAGTAGGTATTGGACGAGAAAATTTTTTTATTGGTTTGAGTTAAAGAGAAATGTGGGTGGCCTTTTATAAGAGAGGTGAGGGGCATTTAAGTAAAATATTGAAATATTATTTTATTATAAAATTATTTCTCATCTATAATAGAACCAATTTTTTATTATATAAGGTTTATGATTTGGATATGTCCAAATAATTCATAATATTATTTTTAGAGAAGTTTACTTAATTATTTTAACAATATCATTTGGGATTAACCCTTTATGAAACAACTTAACTCTTACATTGTATTCTTGTATTTTTATACAATAGGGTTACTTTAGTAAAAATAAAATGAAAATAGATCCTCAAGTGAATCATTAGTGAAAATTTAACATTCTATATATCATTTGGAAGAATCTTTCATTTTTAATATCATTACATCATTTAATAAAATAATATTCAAAAAATACTTATTTATGTCAATTTTGACACTTTTTAGTAATTTAGTTTTGAAAAAGTCATAAAAATGGATTACTTATAAACAAAATCATTAAATCATCACTAATATGTCAATTTCATCCACGAAATTTTTTTGTGGCATAAAAACTTTCAAATTATATTTACTTTGTTGTTTATAATTTCATTTATTTGATTATTTCATTAATAAGGAAAATACACCAACATTTTTATGTCATCCATAAATTTTATTTTACAACGTCTAAAAACTAAAAATAAAATAACATTACGTGTGGATTTTTGTTATATTTACAATTTATATTTTTAGTTGAAAATATCAATTATATAAATTATATTCAATTTTTTTTAGTAAAAGATGCATTTTTAGGTTATATTTCTATTTACTTTAAATTATTCCTTATAACTTGTCATTATCACACCAAAGTGGCTCCATGGGGTCCCAAAATAAACTCAAGGATAAAAATGGTCAGACATATCTCATCCAATAGTATTAAGAATGTTTTAGGTTAGATTTATTTTATGATAAAATTATTTTTTACCCTTATTTTCCCGATATACCCTTTAACCATTTTAAATAAAAATAATTACTGAAATTACTATTCATAATTTGAAAAAATAAAAAGCACATTTTTAAAATATTTATATTTTTTTATTCCAAATATGAAATCCCTTTTTAAAAATTCTAAACAAATAATTGGTTGAAATTAATTTAATATTAATTCTCATTTTTCAAAACCAGAAAGCGTGTTTTTAAGAAGTACAAACTATCAAAATATTTACATGTGTTTATATTAAATAAAAATGTGATATTAATTGAAAATACCAACATTATAATAAATTATAAAATTATAATCTAAATATAATTTAATGAAAGTAAAATGTATAATTATTTATTATAAATTGTTTCGATTAAAATTTTTTTTTCTATTAAAATTAAATATTTTTAGCCATTCATAAAAATATAAAAGTTATCAGAACAGTAAAAATATTTTTCAAAATTAAATATTTTTTTTCATATTCTAATTAATAATTTTATTTCATAAATTTGACTTTATGAATGTTTCAATTATTTTATTTAAAAAGGGTTCTCCATTAAATGGCGTAAAAACTATATTTTTTTAAAAATAATTCTATTATATAAAAAATTGAATTTTTACTTATAGTTTGTCTAAGAATAACATAGGATTATAATTTAACATTAATGGGATATATATAAAATTCAACATGTGGTTAATACTAACCATACCTCTATTTAAATGGCTATTTTGATAAGTCATGGGGCATTTGAACTCGATGTTGCATATATCGCATGTGGTTCAATTATTTAAAAATGAAGCATACTTTGGATGATTGGTGTGTTACATAATTTCAATCATCGATTAAATGTGGAAGGAGGAAACATTCAAAATTTCCTAATGGAATGTGGGAACTTTTTTTGTGGTAAAGATGTATATAAAAATTAATAATATCTAGGGATAAATTAATTATATAATGGAAGAAAATAAATATCATCCTAAGTATCCATTTATGGTTTGTTTCCCTAAATGTAGAAAACATGGAGATTAACCGAGTCAAATACATATTATAAAGGATATAACCTAGCCTAAGGATGTTTGTGGAACTATACAGATTATGTATTTATGTATTGTGGTAGTATTGAAATCCTATGTTAAACGGTTATTTAATTATTAAATTTCAAGGATTTCAATCATTTTTATTTTGGAAATTAAAATATTTTATGAAATAGAAAACCTATAATGTTTATTCGTTTGATCCATTGATCGATGGATGATCTGTGTTTCATTCCTACCACTGGGCTACACAATGTCATGGTTAATGTCTATTTTCTGGGTAACTAATTTGATGAGTGAATATTTATAATTAATGTGTTGTGTCACTTTTAAGGGTTTGATATTAATTTATAAACCATGTTTTATTTGAAAAAATAGTAGTAGACAAATGTAAATACATTTCACTCTTTTATAGGTAATATAGTTTGTTTAAAAAATATTTTAGTGCTTTAAAATGGATCATTATAGTAAATCCATTTTATGTCCCAAGGGATAAATTTTATTTTGATCGAAGTAAAATAAAAATTTGGAATTTATCATATTTAATTGAATCGTATCATGTAAGTATATTTAAAAATGTTCTGATGAATTAAATGAATTACTCAACATAAGGAGAATGATTATTATTTTTTCTAATACACTAATTTTTTTGAACCGATGTTATTCTAAATCATTATAGATTTAAGGATTTAAAGCCCTAAACATTCCCCTGATCATTCACTTGTTTGTGATTTATGACCTCAATCACCCACTATAAAAGTTTAAACATTTAATCTAAGTCTATATATCCACTTTCCACTAATGTTCTAATACTTATTGACCAAGATATATATTCTTCCTTGTGAACACTTCATATCCCGTTATCTATTTGATAGTGAATGTTTTACAAAAAAAAGTCATGAAGAAGGATTAAAACATAGTAAATATAAACAAATATTTTACCAACATAATGATTCAATTATGGGGACACAATTTATTTATGGTGGGAGAAATGTAACACCTTGAAAATTATAAAAGAGTAAATTTTATTTGATAGCATGTCTGACAAACAATACTAAGCATGGAATGCAATACAACCACTCAAGAATCTATGGTATATTAAATATTTTATATTGATTTAATATATTACATTGATTACAATTCATGCAATAGAAAATTTTCATCTATCACTCACAGTAGTTAATTTCATCAATGAACCATGTTAAATGCATGGACGAGTTTTACTGAACAATAATATTGTATTTAAATATAATTATTTAATATAATAAGATATATAATATCCATTGAATTAATTTTAATTAACAGTATTAACAAAATAATGTCAATATATAGTTTATAAAAATATAAAATTAATTCATTGGTTACTAATTAATTAGAAATGAAGACGTACAAGAATAGAAAAAACAATATTTTTTATGCTCCCATCATTATTTAGTATTAACAAATTAAATAACATATTAATAATGAGTTGTATTTACTAAATATATATATATATAAATATATATATTTTATAATTAATAAAATATTTTCCATATTCATTCAATAGATATGATATGCATGAGATAAGAAAAAACCCAATTTTATACATAAAACCCACAAAAAATTTAAATGCCATTTTCCGCCTTTTAATAGATGTCCAATTTTAAATAAAAATTGTGTGGATTTTAAAAATTTTATCCATAAAAATAATCTTAATTTTTGATATAGAACATGAAAATTATTTTTGGGTGATTTTTTTTTTCTGAGAAGATAATTTTTTTGATAAATTCTAAAATATAATGAATTTAAATTCAAAAATGCATTTTAAAATAATTTATTTAATCGAATAAATAAATTTTTTGATTAATATTAAATTGTAATTGGATTAATTTTATATCATTTAACCCGATTTATTTTATGGTAATTAATTTCACTTAAAATATTATATATATACATCTCAAACTTTTTAACATTTTTATTTTAAAACTTATCTTTGTTGTCCCATATTCAAGATTAAATTTAAATTAATTTATTATAATTAATTAATTGAAATTTGAAAAAAGAATTAAATATTAAGAATACAAATAATTTATAATTTATAATAACTTAATTTTTTTGTTATCGTAAATTTTAGTGTATTTAATTATAATTAATTAGAACAGTTATGAGTAAAATTAGCTTAAAAAGAGACTTAACTATAAACATATGGTCCAAAAGGACATATAAAACATACATTTGAGATTTATATATGAACTTTATCTTCTATTTTAATGATTTTTGACCCTTATTGGAGCCACATAACATGGGAAAATGTTGGTGGAATTCCAATTTAAAAAATTTACAAGAATGCCACTCGTCATCCACTATTAAAAGAAACTCACAAATACCAATTATTCATACATACAAATCACATTTTATCATAAAAAATCTACCGAAATAAACTCAAAACAAACATCTGAACAGCCTATAATTCTCCCTTTGATCATAAAGAAAACCAAAATAAGTCTTTTGGTCCAAACCAAAAGGCATTACCCAAAAATGTGGCAATACATTTCATAGTCACATTCATTTTATTTCATTCTAAAACCATTGTATTATACTTATTACATTGTTATATAATATCCTCAGTATCATTAATATAGTGATATGTATTTACGTTAAGGTTTATACCTACACCTACACACACATCCATCAAATTTGTAGTGAAACTATCATTTCTGTGAATGCTAGACTACCGCTTGGCGAAATCAGGTCATTAATTTATTACATTAAAACATATCATGATTTGGAATTATAATGGTAATTATTTTTTATATAATATATATGATAATTATTTGGTACATATTCCTATATAATTTTTATATATTACATAGCTACAAAATTTCCATTTTGTGTAATTACACTAACATCATTTGTGGACCAGTGGACTACTACCTCCTCAAAGTGATGTGATTCAATCATGATGTTCATGGAATGTATTAAGAGAAGGTTTAAAAAAATATGTGACATATAATACCAAAATATATAATTTTAATTATTATATATATAAGTATCATTTAATTTTCATTATTTGAATACAAAAATTAAATGGAGGTAGCATTCATGCGTATGTATGGCCTACTGCCTCCGTGTATGATGCATGTCATTTCATATAACAAATTTTTTGGATTATTGTAAATACATATATACAGAATATATATAATAAATTAATATTGTTTTATGCTCTATAGATTATGAAACCAGGATAAACATATGAAAAACAAAAAAAGGTCAACACAAACATCAAAAACTACGCAATTAACATCTAAAATAGTGATAATAATGAATAATTTTTATCAAATTTGCAATAGGCTATAATACATAGATAATATATGTCATTATAAATATTGGAAAAAATCTGGAATAATATATTAGAATTTTTGAAATAATTATAAATGATGTTGACATATTTTTACATAAAGTGAATCCAAGATAAAGGATTTTCATTCCACTTTTTACAAATGTTAGATAATTTTTATATGCACCAGTTAGTTCTTTTTATGGTGTATCTACTGACCATTTTGATATATAATGTCAGTAATTTTTTAAACCTTATGGTATTATATGTTATAATTTCCTTTATTTCTTATAAGGGTATTTGAATTAAATGATACCGAGTGGTAAAAAAATTTATTAACAAATTCCTTTTCATTGGGTTATATTAATTTCTTTTTGTCATTAACATTGTATGATTATGGGTGTAATCAATTTTTAATATATATATTTTCATTGAAACATGTTTTATATGGATTTTCATTTGACACACATAATATATTCATTGAATAATTATCATATCAATGTTACGATATTTTCAAGTGTTTAGTTCACAATCTCATGTAATGTATGATTGTTTAAACATGAATTTACATTAGAAGAAATTGTATGATCATTATTTAATAAACACTATTATTTTATCCCCGAAAGTTTATTAATGAAATTTTCATGTAATAATTCCAATTTTCCATATATTATAACTCAAAATATTTTAAATTTTGTTTAAATTAAACAGACATAATTTCTCTCTTTAGTCAGAGAACCAGCTTTCTTCTAAAAAAATTATTTTCTTAAAATATTTTAAATAGTGTTTTTACCCATTCCATAATTATTTATTAATGAATTATTTACCCTTTTTACTTATAATTTTTTTTTCAATGGAATCATCTTTTATTTTTCTAAACAAGGCACTTTTCTCTCATTTTCACCATGCAAAAGTATTTTCCTTTTTACATTGTATGGAATGTAATATTATTCACACAAAAATTTCATTAAAGATTCTTTTTAAAGCATAAAATGAAATTTTTTAATGATTTTTTAAAAAAAAATCAATGAAAATTATTTTGATTATGTTTTTTCAAAATGAAAATTAAGTTTTCCAAAATAATGTTTTTAAAGATCATTCTATAGTATTTTGATTAAAAAATTAAAATAACCCATTATATTAATCCACTTTAGATATGTTGTTTTAACATAGTCCCTTTTATTCATCTTGATGTTGTATGATTGATTTGTCCAAGGATTGTACTTATATTCACTTCCATGATTCTGTTGTTAGCCAACTTCAAATATAAATTTTTTTAATCATTAGACATTTATTTTCCCCTAACTATGCATATCATTCAAATGGATATGTTTATTTCAAAAACAATTTATCATTATTACCTTTGGTAATTACATTGATAATTATTTGATTATCTAGGAAAATATTTATCAATCTGTATTCTATACTCAATAAAAATATTTGATAAAGAATATTTTTAATTAATTAAATCAATTATTTGATAAATGAGGAATGATTTGGGCATTCACTATATGAGCTGGGTAAATGTTAACAGAATCCCCTTAATTTATTTGTAGTCTCATGAGATGAAATTGGTTGGCTAGCTTGAACTAATGTGTTTTTACCCATTATGTTTTAATCTATGTTGAGGATAAATCTCGATTTTAATGGTATCATGTTCCTAGAAAACAAGATGTCCATAAATTAAGCAATAAATTTATGATAATTTATTTATTATTTTTATTCATGAGATAATTGATGCACTTTCATTCTTAGTATATTGATAATAAGGCATGTGTGTTTAGTTATTACCTATACATATTGATTTTTCATTTTAATTTATTATTTATTACCCTCTACATTACCCTTACAAATAATTTTAGATGACCATTAGTTTGTTTCCCTTCCCAAGTATTCCCTAATGATTCATAATAATTATATACTAGGATACACTAGATGGAAAAGAAGTAATATCCTTGAAAAATAAAAAAATGTTGCAATTTGTGTTTTCATTTATAATAAAATACTATTTTCTGTATCTAGTTTAACAATACTACTAAAATATTCAATCATTTGGGAAAATAAATACTTGTATCTTATTCCAGTATAATGGTATAATACACTAAGGCTGAGAAGCACGGGTTATGGTCGTTATAGATATCATCAGAGATAGTTTAAGAGCATCATTGGGAACTAAATTTATAAATACAATGTTTAGAGATCATATGCCTAAGCTAGATTTTGAATATAAGTATATATTAACATCATATAATTTTGGTAAGGCATAAATTATGTGGGTCTTGCTAGTAATAAACCCCTATCTAGAGAATACAAGTGAACATGGTTCTTTCATAGATATACACAGGGGTAACAAATCTAGAAAGGTGTGTCAAAGATGACCAGATCGTAACATGGTAAAAAATGAGCTTTAATTCCAGTATTTTTTGAAACACCGTAGGGATATGTGAAGTGCCCAGATCAGTGTGAATCACTGAGAGGGGGAGGGGGTGAATCAGTGATCCCTTAAAACTTTTTACTAATTGATTCTTTATCAATTAAACCTTTATGGCTGGTTAAAGCCTCGATCCACTCTTCTTGTATCTCTCAACCTTTCCCGGATAATGCAGTAATGAAAAGGCACAGGACACAAGGATTTACAAGGTTCGGCACCAAAGGCCTACATCCTTGCCATGCTCTCTCAGCATGGATTCTCCCATTATAACTTGTTAGAATTACAATGGTCGATACAGCTTCCCACCGTATCTCTCCTGAGTCCCACAGGAGGGTCTTTATACTGCGTCCCACAGTGTTACCAGAGTCCCACTGGCCTGCTCCAGAATCCCACTGAAGACTTCTTCTCCCTGAGTCCCACAGGGTCTTCTCCTGGCTCCTCGAGTCGCACGAGTAGCTCTTCTTCACTTTAAGTTCTTCAAGTAACTTCAGCAGCCTGGGATAAAGGCTGCTGGCCTTGCTCTTCTTCTGATCACTTGTGGTGAACAGGTCTTCTCGTCTTGCTCAGGATTTATCTCCTTCTTCTCAGGATGACCTGGCCTCTCTCTTCAAGAATCTTCAACAGCCTCTGATAAGGTCTGTTGGTCTTGCTCAGCAACTTCTGATCACTTCTGTTGATCAGGCTCTTCTCAAATACTGAAAACTCAGACAAACAATATCTTTCACTTCAGTCTGGCTCAGTCTCAACAACTCAGATGCACACAGCCTGATTTATCTTTGTTCACGTGTGCACGTGCATGCATGCATGCATGCACTCCTTCTTTCTTCTTCTTGGTGCAGTAAACCCTCAAAGGGTATAATTCTTTTAAGCACACACCTTCTCCACAATCTTCACACACTATATTCAAATTGCTCACACACTTAGAAGTGTGTTTTACTTTAGTGTGGAACTTCTTCTTCTTCTAAGTGTGCACAACCACTTTGCACAAACTTAGGCTTCGGCCTCCTTGTCTCTTAGCACACACTTGTTTCACTTTAGCACACACATGAGACTTGGGCTATTCTCCTCTTCTTGTTGCACACACACACTTTAGTGTTATTTAAGTTTGTTCTTCAAATTGTGCACAAACAAGGCTACGGCCTTTTGTTGCTTTGCACATAAACCACCCGTAGGTGTGTCTTTGGCCTTCACTCCACTTCTTGCACACACACGGCCAAGTGTGATCTTCCTCTTCACTTAGCACACACAAATAATATTCTTTAATTTGTTCTTCAATGTATGCACCCACATAAGGGCTACGGCCTCCTTCTTTAAATGCACACACACAATGTGCAAGCTTTGCCTTTCTCCTCTTTGCAACCACACAAGGCTACTGCCTTTTCTTCAAATGCACACACAAGAGGTGGCCTTCTTAGCACATGGCACACACACAAGTGGTTTTCCACTACACTTGGCACACACCGAAGGATGCAAGGGGCTCGGCCTTCCTTCACTGCTTCTGTCGCGCAAGCACAAGGCACAAAGGACCTCAGCCGTGGGCGCGCAAGTGCAAGGGTGCACTTGGCCGTGCAAGCGCTCGGGTGTGCAAGCTGCAACACCGCGGGGCTTCAACCGTGGGCGCGCAAGGCTTGGTGCGACCCCGGTTCTTCCTGCCGCGCAAGGATTAGCGCGCAGGGGATCTCTCACTTTCTTCTTTCGCGCAAGGGATGCGCAAAAGGAGCCAAACGGAGCAAAGGGTGCTCCGGGCTTCACTGCCGCGCAAGTGTGCGCGCAGGGCTTCGACTTCGTGAGGCACAGAGTGCTTCTCACGGGACTTCCTTCTTCAAAAACTCAGCAAGCAACAATGAGGTCTCGGCCTCTCCTTTTATAGGCAGAGAATCCTCAAGACTTCCGCGTGATAAATCTTTGAATCACCGAAGATTTCGGATCTTCAAAATCTTTCCAAAGTTTTGCGTTTTATCCTCTGTTTCACGCGGGATCTTTTATTTTTTATCTTCTTCACGTGCATGCGACTTGGAACGCATGCACGGCCTCTTTTCTTCCAGACCATGCAAATCACGAACCCTTCAAAGCCTCGGCAACGTTGCATGCCTCGGCAACTTCGTTTGCCTCGGCCTTCATCGATTTTCCTCAAACGTTGCATGCATGTGTATTTTTAAGCATGAATCGATTCATTATGGCCAGACGAGCACGAGGGTGCCTTCGGTTTACTCAGAGGTGGCCGGGAGCTCGAAAACCATCTTCAGGTTGCTCCTGGTTCAACGGAGGCTCGCGGGGAGCTTCGGCTCGGGCTCGAGGAAGAGGACGAAGCCACGGCCGTCGGATCAGATCTTCGGACGGCCCCGATCAGATCGCGAGAGGCGCGATTAGATGAGCGGCTCGGATCTGGCGCGCGATGGATCGTGCGGCCAGGATCGCTCCCGGGTGAAATTTCGCCGTCCCACATCGAAACGCCGCGGGATTTTGCCGCGGTTTATTAGCCAAGCGCTGCCGGCGTCCCTTCAATTGAACTTCTCCCCTCCCGGTGCCGCCCCGCACCGGGTTCTTCCTGCGGGCGCGCTCTGCGCCCACTCTGCTCCTGCGGGCGCGCCACTGGCGCCCACTATGCAACCTTCGGGCGCGCGGGCTTCACCACCGCGTTGTCCTCGGGGGCTTATACACGGCCCCCTCTGCCTCTCGGGCTGGCCACATGGGATCCCCCCTTGGGCGTGGCGCCTTAGGCCCACATGTGCCTTGGGGGTTGAACCCTTAAGGCTGGCCCTTGGTGGCTATTTTTTTGCCTACTTAAACACTAAGTACTTTATATAAGGACTAAGTGTAAAATGCCATGTGCCACAACTCTTCTTCTCCATTTCTTCTCTTCTCCCACATTTCTATTCTTCTTCTTCATTAGAATTCCTCCATTCTTCTTAAACAAATAATCTTCACTTAGGAGTGAAATATCTTCACTTAGGAGTGAAATTCCTGAAGGGTCTTCCTTCAACCGATGCTCCTGAATCATATAATTCATCAACATTCTTCAATGATCCAATCAGAGATCAAGTTGGATCATCTTCAATTCATCATGCACTAAGAATTAGTGCATGGACTTCATCAAATCCACTTCATCCACTTAGTACTTGTGAATGGATCATCTTCAACTCCTCATGCATTGTCACTACAATGCATGGTCTTCAATTATTGTTGTGACTTTGTATCATCAGGATACAAGTTCTTTGAACTTTAAGAACAGCTCAACAATCGTCAGATTTTCTTAGAGAATGTTTCAAACCATCATCTCCTATGTCACTTAGTGAATCTCCTAAGTGACATGCATCTTAGTACTATGGTCATTCTCTCTTCATCACCAACACCATCACAACCTTTGGCATTCACCTCTTGACATTTCTTGACATTCATTCATTCTAAGACAACAACATGTCTCATTGACAACAAATGCAACACAATGCACTTCAATCTCCCCCTTTGTATTTGTTGTCAATATACTCCTTCAGCACATATGAATGGGTCAATATGTGTGCCAATATTTTCTCCCCCTTATTGGCAATCAAATGCAAAGGTGTGGTGTGGTATTCTTTCACAAATATCTCTTCCTCCCTTCGAATAGCATCTTCTTGAAAAGCACTAAGAGAGGGATGATGTCACATGTTCACTTGAGCAATGAACCTTTAGTAAATCAGCTCTAAGTCTACTTGGGCTAACCCGGTGTAGAAAACAAGAGTGATATGACCAAGGAATTCAAAGCTGTCCAAAATTCACTGTACATGTGAGATCATGCTTAGGGGTTTGAAATTTTTCAGATATACCAATGAATTGCTAAATCCTGCACATACTTCACAAAACTCATTAGAAAGTTCAGTGCAATGATAAAGCTCCCCCTTTCATCCATTTGTCTTCAATCCATACTCCCCCTTAATTGACAAGATAAACTCAATTAAGAAACAAGGGATGAAAGTATGATTGGAATACCTTCAGCTTTTCTCAAGATGGAATTAAATATCAGAATCCCATCTTCTCCAGATTGGCTCCCCCTCAAGGGGTGCACTCCATTCCTTCCAAACCATCCTCCAGTTGAGAATGATCATCATCTTCAATTCCCTGCATTGTTAGCACATGTAAATACCAATGTATAAGGGAATAAGATGGAACCTCCTTGGTTCATCAATGTGAACAACAAGGTTGAGAAGATTCTCTCAACCGAGATGTCCCATTTTCACCAGTCTTCACACTTGCACATTTGATCTTCATTGATGATTGTGCTGGTGTGGTTCTCAGAACATCTTCATGTGAAATATTCTTCTTCCCTTTTGCCTTAGCAATTTCCAGAACTTCATCTTCAGCTTTTTGCAGATCTTTGGCAAGTTGCAACTGATTTGGCCATATGACAAGTAAATCATTTGGAAGAGTGGCCTCAGTTCTGGAAGTTCCACATGGTTCTTTTGAT
Source organism: Viscum album (assembly GCA_963277665.1). Taxonomy (NCBI): domain Eukaryota; kingdom Viridiplantae; phylum Streptophyta; class Magnoliopsida; order Santalales; family Viscaceae; genus Viscum; species Viscum album. Next base: position 347,170,709 of record OY728157.1, on the reverse strand, counting down.
GCTGTCAAGCTACCTCTCTTAGGCAACTTGTTTTCAATCAATCCCTTCTTCTTCTTCTGGATTGATTGTCTGTTTGAGTCCAGTTGGCTTCTATTGCATTTCATGGCTTCTTTACAAAGATCCATGGTATGACCTTTCTTTCCACAGTAGAAGCACTTCTTTGTGGTCCTTCTGGATGCATCACCCTTCTTGGACTCAGACTCCAAGGACTTCTCTTCATTTCTCACACACTTCTTGGGAGCATTTTCTACTTTCTTCTTGCTTCCCAAGGAATCTTTTTGAGCCAGGTTCTGTGATCTTTTCTTCTTTCCAGCTTTGGATACAGTTGGAGATTGACATGTATCATTCTTTTGACCACTTTTGCAACCATCCCAGATGTTTTCAAGTAATCCAAATCTGTTAGCAGTAAACAGATGTCTCTGGACCTGTGGATGTTGCTTCTTTCCTTCTGGATTGCTCCCCCTAGGCATGGGCTTCCTCTGTGCTTTGGCATTTAGTGGATTGTACCAACAATCCTTTGCACAATGCCCATACTTGTTACAACACCAACATTGACCCACAAATCTTGACCTCTTGATTCCTTCTGATTGTAGGGTACTTTTCTTGACCTGTTGTGCTGTTTCAGGAGAGCTCTGCTTCTTTACTGTCTTCATCCATATTTGTTTGGAATTATTCTTCCATCCTGCACTTTTAGTAGAAACACTTTTAGAAGCATGAGTACAAGATGGTATGGATGGTACCTTCTTTCTAGAAGATGTTTCACTTTTATTGGAGGACGTCTTTCTCTTAGAATCATCCTGCTCAAGGTTCACTTGAGTAGCAACATTTCTTCTTTCAGCTGACTGGGAGGATTCAGCTTTGGGTGATTGCTGATTTTTCAATATCACCTCTAGTTCTAAACACTTCATGTTGAGGGAGTTCTTCTCATCCTCAACAGTTCTTAGCTTTCCTTCCCATTTCTCTTCCAGCTGTTTTATCTGGTCTTCATGCATCTGCTTCATTTCAAGCAATGAGTTGTCAAGCTCCTTCACCCTTTTGACTTTGTCTTCTAGTTGAGCATCCCTGACAACCATTGACACTTTGTGCCTCTTTTCTAGTGCATGGACAACATCTTTGATCATTATCATAAAGATGTCTTTCTCAGAAAGGCTTCTTTGCAATTCTTCAGCAGTGTCTTCATATCTTTCATTGCAAAGGGATACTGTTTCATCTTTAGCATTTACCAGCTTTCTGAGAGTGTTGGTTATGCCAACCCTTTTTGCCAATTGGACTTCTAGAGAATTGGCTTCATCTTCTAGCTGTAATTTTTCTTCTTGAAGATCAAGGAGGCCTGTAGCTATACACATTGCAATTTCCTTGGGGACTCTCTTCTGAAGATATTTGATTGCATTTAGAAGATCATTGTTTCTTCCATCTTCATCACAGCTAGAGCAGGCTTCATCAGAAGAATGATAAAAGGAATTGTCATCTGATGTGACTTTCACATTTCTTTCCATAGAAGGAGTTTCTCTGATTGCAGCAACCTTCTTCCTCATCTTCTTTGCCTGTTTCTTCATTCTATTTTTCTGAGTCTTGGCAGATATCTCCATTTGAGGCTGGTCACTCATTTCCTCAAATCTGCACTCCATAAAGACTCACTTGGATCTTTTAGAGGTAACCTCCCTCTGATACCAATTGAAGTGCCCAGATCAGTGTGAATCACTGAGAGGGGGAGGGGGTGAATCAGTGATCCCTTAAAACTTTTTACTAATTGATTCTTTATCAATTAAACCTCTATGGCTGGTTAAAGCCTCGATCCACTCTTCTTGTATCTCTCAACCTTTCCCGGATAATGCAGTAATGAAAAGGCACAGGACACAAGGATTTACAAGGTTCGGCACCAAAGGCCTACATCCTTTCCATGCTCTCTCAGCATGGATTCTCCCATTATAACTTGTTAGAATTACAATGGTCGATACAGCTTCCCACCGTATCTCTCCTGAGTCCCACAGGAGGGTCTTTATACTGCGTCCCACAGTGTTACCAGAGTCCCACTGGCCTGCTCCAGAATCCCACTGAAGACTTCTTCTCCCTGAGTCCCACAGGGTCTTCTCCTGGCTCCTCGAGTCGCACGAGTAGCTCTTCTTCACTTTAAGTTCTTCAAGTAACTTCAGCAGCCTGGGATAAAGGCTGCTGGCCTTGCTCTTCTTCTGATCACTTGTGGTGAACAGGTCTTCTCGTCTTGCTCAGGATTTATCTCCTTCTTCTCAGGATGACCTGGCCTCTCTCTTCAAGAATCTTCAACAGCCTCTGATAAGGTCTGTTGGTCTTGCTCAGCAACTTCTGATCACTTCTGTTGATCAGGCTCTTCTCAAATACTGAAAACTCAGACAAACAATATCTTTCACTTCAGTCTGGCTCAGTCTCAACAACTCAGATGCACACAGCCTGATTTATCTTTGTTCACGTGTGCACGTGCATGCATGCATGCATGCACTCCTTCTTTCTTCTTCTTGGTGCAGTAAACCCTCAAAGGGTATAATTCTTTTAAGCACACACCTTCTCCACAATCTTCACACACTATATTCAAATTTCTCACACACTTAGAAGTGTGTTTTACTTTAGTGTGGAACTTCTTCTTCTTCTAAGTGTGCACAACCACTTTGCACAAACTTAGGCTTCGGCCTCCTTGTCTCTTAGCACACACTTGTTTCACTTTAGCACACACATGAGACTTGGGCTATTCTCCTCTTCTTGTTGCACACACACACTTTAGTGTTATTTAAGTTTGTTCTTCAAAGTGTGCACAAACAAGGCTACGGCCTTTTGTTGCTTTGCACATAAACCACCCGTAGGTGTGTCTTTGGCCTTCACTCCACTTCTTGCACACACACGGCCAAGTGTGATCTTCCTCTTCACTTAGCACACACAAATAATATTCTTTAATTTGTTCTTCAATGTATGCACCCACATAAGGGCTACGGCCTCCTTCTTTAAATGCACACACACAATGTGCAAGCTTTGCCTTTCTCCTCTTTGCAACCACACAAGGCTACTGCCTTTTCTTCAAATGCACACACAAGAGGTGGCCTTCTTAGCACATGGCACACACACAAGTGGTTTTCCACTACACTTGGCACACACCGAAGGATGCAAGGGGCTCGGCCTTCCTTCACTGCTTCTGTCGCGCAAGCACAAGGCACAAAGGACCTCAGCCGTGGGCGCGCAAGTGCAAGGGTGCACTTGGCCGTGCAAGCGCTCGGGTGTGCAAGCTGCAACACCGCGGGGCTTCAACCGTGGGCGCGCAAGGCTTGGTGCGACCCCGGTTCTTCCTGCCGCGCAAGGATTAGCGCGCAGGGGATCTCTCACTTTCTTCTTTCGCGCAAGGGATGCGCAAAAGGAACCAAACGGAGCAAAGGGTGCTCCGGGCTTCACTGCCGCGCAAGTGTGCGCGCAGGGCTTCGACTTCGTGAGGCACAGAGTGCTTCTCACGGGACTTCCTTCTTCAAAAACTCAGCAAGCAACAATGAGGTCTCGGCCTCTCCTTTTATAGGCAGAGAATCCTCAAGACTTCCGCGTGATAAATCTTTGAATCACCGAAGATTTCGGATCTTCAAAATCTTTCCAAAGTTTTGCGTTTTATCCTCTGTTTCACGCGGGATCTTTTATTTTTTATCTTCTTCACGTGCATGCGACTTGGAACGCATGCACGGCCTCTTTTCTTCCAGACCATGCAAATCACGAACCCTTCAAAGCCTCGGCAACGTTGCATGCCTCGGCAACTTCGTTTGCCTCGTCCTTCATCGATTTTCCTCAAACGTTGCATGCATGTGTATTTTTAAGCATGAATCGATTCATTATGGCCAGACGAGCACGAGGGTGCCTTCGGTTTACTCAGAGGTGGCCGGGAGCTCGAAAACCATCTTCAGGTTGCTCCTGGTTCAACGGAGGCTCGCAGGGAGCTTCGGCTCGGGCTCGAGGAAGAGGACGAAGCCACGGCCGTCGGATCAGATCTTCGGACGGCCCCGATCAGATCGCGAGAGGCGCGATTAGATGAGCGGCTCGGATCTGGCGCGCGATGGATCGTGCGGCCAGGATCGCTCCCGGGTGAAATTTCGCCGTCCCACATCGAAACGCCGCGGGATTTTGCCGCGGTTTATTAGCCAAGCGCTGCCGGCGTCCCTTCAATTGAACTTATCCCCTCCCGGTGCCGCCCCGCACCGGGTTCTTCCTGCGGGCGCGCTCTGCGCCCACTCCGCTCCTGCGGGCGCGCCACTGGCGCCCACTATGCAACCTTCGGGCGCGCGGGCTTCACCACCGCGTTGTCCTCGGGGGCTTATACACGGCCCCCTCTGCCTCTCGGGCTGGCCACATGGGATCCCCCCTTGGGCGTGGCGCCTTAGGCCCACATGTGCCTTGGGGGTTGAACCCTTAAGGCTGGCCCTTGGTGGCTATTTTTTTGCCTACTTAAACACTAAGTACTTTATATAAGGACTAAGTGTAAAATGCCTTGTGCCACAACTCTTCTTCTCCATTTCTTCTCTTCTCCCACATTTCTATTCTTCTTCTTCATTAGAATTCCTCCATTCTTCTTAAACAAATAATCTTCACTTAGGAGTGAAATATCTTCACTTAGGAGTGAAATTCCTGAAGGGTCTTCCTTCAACCGATGCTCCTGAATCATATAATTCATCAACATTCTTCAATGATCCAATCAGAGATCAAGTTGGATCATCTTCAATTCATCATGCACTAAGAATTAGTGCATGGACTTCATCAAATCCACTTCATCCACTTAGTACTTGTGAATGGATCATCTTCAACTCCTCATGCATTGTCACTACAATGCATGGTCTTCAATTATTGTTGTGACTTTGTATCATCAGGATACAAGTTCTTTGAACTTTAAGAACAGCTCAACAATCGTCAGATTTTCTTAGAGAATGTTTCAAACCATCATCTCCTATGTTACTTAGTGAATCTCCTAAGTGACATGCATCTTAGTACTATGGTCATTCTCTCTTCATCACCAACACCATCACAACCTTTGGCATTCACCTCTTGACATTTCTTGACATTCATTCATTCTAAGACAACAACATGTCTCATTGAAAACAAATGCAACACAATGCACTTCAATATGTATAGGATAGTTCACAGTTTTTGACCGACCATCATGAATTATTTGAACATATAATGAAAAAATAAACTAGGATAAACCTAATTTTTTATATTGAAAATAAGGATTCATGATTTAGATATCTGTTAAATTATTATACAGTTATATCAATATGTCTTTTGTTATTCACACAATTCTTTTTCATTTTATTCAATGGATAGATGATAAAAGAGATGTGTTAACATTGAACATAAAGGATAAAGTGGTTATAATAAAAACCCAAATGAGGTGTTTATATGGGTTATATGTATCACGTTTATTATTAAACATTTTTCTGGAAATATTATTAATAACATATACCTTAACCAGCTCTTGGACTTGCTATAGAAGAGTATGACAATGTTTTCAAAGAGCTTGAGTGGTGGAGAACATGGAGAACAAAGGGCCTGATTTTTATCACGCATGAAATGTGGAAGGAGACACCCATGAAAGTGTATCAATTGAATTGAGATGTTTTTGTGGTAAATATGGATATAAAGTGATTATTTCTGATGAGAAATTAATGATATAATGGAGGGAATGAAATATGATCCTGAGGATCCATTTATATTTAGTTTCGTTAAACGTGGGCAACATGTGAATTACCGGAGTCAATTATTTAATCTAAAAGATAAACATTAGAAAAATGAAGGACCTATATATAAAAATGGATTAAGTGTTAGGTTATTGAGTTTTTGATGAAAGTCATATTTAAATAGATATTTAATGATTAAATTTTAGAGATGCACATGATAGTTATTTTGTAAAAAAACATGTTTTAAAAAAATGAAAAACTATAAGGCGGTGTGGATTGAACCAATTATCAATGGAAAATAAGGTTTTCTCACCATCCTCATACTTATGAAATGTACCGTTTAATGTTTATTTTTTAGTTATTTTTTTATTATTTCATATTAAAAATTAACTATTACTGTCACTTTTCAGGTTTTTATGTTAATATACTATCCATATTTGGTTTGGATGCATAGATATAAACAAATATAAAGTCATTTCACTCTTTTATAGGTATCATGATATGTCAAATGAATATTTTAGTGCATTGAATAGATTATAATTATAGTATATCCTTCACATGGAGTAAGGTATGAGTTCGAATTAGATCAAAGAAATGAAAAAGTGATACAATTGTAAATATGAAATTGAAACATGTCAAGGTATCAAAATTCCGATAATTAATTTTTTTTGAACCGATGGCATTATTAATCATCATGGATTTATGGATTTTATGCCCCATAAATTACAATTATCAGTCACTTTCTTTGTAACCGATGACCACAATCACTTATTATAAATATATATTTTCCCTCTATTTCAGTGTCTCCATTTTTCAATAATTTTCTCCAATATGAAGACCAAGTTATTGGTTAGTACATGTGAAATTTGAACTTCCCATTCTATCACATCTATAGGATTTTATACGAACACTTCTCATGATGTGTATTTTCAGCATAAAAATATTATTAACAACATGGAATTTATATTTTGTCGGTGAACTTTATTTAACGTGGGAATAATGTAAGATATTGAAAGCTATAAAATATTAACTTTAATTGGATAGTGTGTCTGATAGAAAACAAATATCTAGAAAGGAATATATCTACTCCTAAATCTATGGTATATTTAAAATTTTAATTAAATTTAATATCATATACATATTCCAATTCATTAAATATTGAGTTTTCATTCACCATACACAACTGGGACTTTCTTCAATGAAGGATATATATATATATTTAATTATCTAAATTATATTTTTTATTATTAAATTAAATTAATTACTACTAGGGAATGATATTTATTACATTTATATAGTATATATTTAATAAATAATTTTTATATTCATCTATTATTTTTAATGAATTAATATAAAAACAAACATAATTTTAAACAAAAAACATATATATATTTAAATGGGATTTTTACACCGTTTAATATAGAACCTATATTAAATATAATTTTTTGAAATTTAATAAAAATAATATTTCAAAATAATATTCAATTTTTAAATTATTACTTAAAAATTATATTGGGGTGATTTTGTTTTTGTAAATTTTTACATGATTCATTTTTTTTGAACACTGAAAATACTGAATATTGGTTCAATATATTTTTGTCATCTAAATAATTTTTGTGTTTGTATTATATTTTTTGATTTTATTTAATGTTTATATAGATCAATTATATTACAATTAATACAATTTTCATAATTATAATCAATTTCACTTTTAAATTGGATATAAAAACATCTCAAACGTTTGAACATGTTTACATTAAAATTCAACTTTTTTTCCCATCTACGAGATTAAATTGTAGTTTATTTATACAACTTATGTTATTGGAATTTGAGAAAATGGATAAATATTTGTAATCATCATAATTATAATTTTACAATATGGTAAACATAGTTCTTTAAATTTTATAATAGTGATCGATATTAAAAATAATTTCAATAATGAATTGAAAATTTAGTTTAAGAAGGGACTAAACGTTAACTTTAAAGGCCAAAATGACCAATAAACTTGTTCAAAATCAATTTCATATCAATATTTATAACCTGTTATACCTTTTGTATAATTTTTAACATCAATGGATCAAAATTATATTGTAAAAATGTGGTTGTAATTCCCTTTTTAATAATTTACAAGATTTCTCTTCCTAATCCACTATCAAAAGGCACCAACCCATCCAATTATTCACACCTATCAAGCACAATGTAACTTCCAAAATCCTCATGAATAATCTCCCAAATTCACTATAGGAATCCAAAAATAAACCCATTTCATTACAATCCAACCAAATGAAGTATTTTTTTATAGAAAAAATCCAGTTACTCAAAAATGATGTAACATTCATCAACGTTCACTTTCATTTTATTTATTTATCTTACCATTAAATTATACATATTACATTATTATAAAATAAATAAATTATAATAAATATAATTATATGTTTTATATTTATTTTTAGATCTATAAATTTACTGACATCTTTCAAATAGGTTACAAAACTACCATTCATGTGTACATAAGACAACCACCTCGTGAACCGATATCTTTTTTTTTCATTAAAAAATAAAATGATTGGGAATTATGATGGAAACACTATTTTTATGATATATATGATATTAGTGGTTTACTCATGATTATTTAAATTTTATATGACACATACTTTCATTCCTTCCATTTTGGGTAAATACTATAACATAGTTTGTGGATGTGTTGACTACTACATCCTCAATACGATGTGATTGATTCACACTATACATGGAATGTTTTAGGGGATGAATTTAATAATAATATGTTAAATATATTAAATAAATATAATAACATAATTAGAATATAAATATATATAATTTAGGTTTCATTTATTTAATATGACAATGAAACGCTAGAGGAATTAATGCACATGTATGGAGTACTGTCTCCATGAACGATGCATATCATTTCTTATCTCCAATTTAATGTATAAATATTAATAAATATATAAAAAATATAAAAAAATTCATAAAGGTTCAAATTATGTAGATTATGAAATCATGATTGATATAAGAATAATATAATTAACAAGTCAAAACATTCTAAAAAAGCTAGGACATTAACACTGGAAATAGTGAAAATAATGAATTATTGTTAACAAATAGTTAATGAGGTATTATAAGAAGATAATATATGATACTAAAAATAGATTTATGGTTATTTTTAATGTTATTTAGTTGTTTAAAGATGTTATAAATGATGTCAAATGACTTTTAGCCAAATTAAAAGAAAGGTAATATATTTTCATCGAACTTTTTAAATATGTGAGAAAAATGTCATATTCACCACTTATTTATTTCATGTGATGTATCATCATATCATTTTAATATATTATGTCATGAATTATATTCAATTCATGGTATATTACTTAAAATTTGAAATATTTTTTATAACAGTATCTGAATTAATAGTTACAAAGTGGTAATGAATTTTATAACCTAATTATTTTTCATTAGAGTTTTTTTTCATATTTCATTAATTTTATATGATTAGGTGGTTAATAATTTTTTCCCATCTATTTTTTAATTTATAATTTTTATGTTGATTTATCATTTGAAAATCATAATCTATTCATTGAATTTTTTAAACATAAATTTTTTGGTATTTTCAAGGGATTACTTCACAATCTCACTAATCCATAATTTTTAAACTTGCATTTCCATGAGATGAAATTATTTTTCCATTTTTAATAAAACCTTTTATTTTATATATGTTTTTTTATTCATGATTTTTTCTAATTAATCATACCATTTTTCACTCGTTGGTACTCAATCTATATTATAAAATGTGTTTAAGAAAACCAAACATCATTTCTCTCTTTGGTCGGTGTACCTTTTTTTCAAACAAATTTTTATAAAAAGTTATTCAAAAATGTTATTAACCTATCCAAAATGACTTATTAATGAAATTTTTACCCTTTTTCTTTTGTCAATTATTTTAATGGAATATTCTCATGAATTTTTTTTAAAAATGTCTTTTTATTGGATTTTCATTCATCAATGAGAACAACCCATTATTTTAATCCACATATGATATGTTGTATTGATACCATCCTTATTATTCCACTAGAGGGTTTATGATTATTTAGTTAAGTGTAGTGTTAAAATACACACCCATGATTCATTTTTTAATCCCCTTGAATGAATAAATTTCTTATAATCAACAGACATGTAAATTATATTAATTATCCATACCCTTTATCATGGATATTGTAATTTCATAAACCAAATATTATTTATACATATGATAATTAATATTATAGTTACATTTGTATCAGGATAAATATTGATAAATCTATAATCATTAATAAATAAATAAAATTTATAAGTCAAATTGTTCATGAATTAAATCGATTATTTGATATATGAGGAATTCGTTGGACATGCACTATAGAGGGTGGGGACCGATTAATACAATACACATGATGCATATATAGTCTTATGAGATGAAATCCATTGGTAAACCTAATATAATGGGGTTTTCTCCAATATTTATTATATTTTATAGAGGATATATATCTATGGTAAATGTATAATGGTCGTTTGAATCAAGAAATCAAAAAATTAATCATCACTTTCAATGAGAAATAATTTATTTTATTACCCCTTATATTATAACTTTTAAATTATACATTGATGTACTATCGTTATTAGTTTATTTGTTATATAGAATTTTTTCGTAGTTAATAAATTTTCATATTGATTATGAAAATGGATTCATAATTTATTCTATTGTACATTAAATTTATTGAGAAATTAAGACCACCATTATTGTGTTCCTTCCCCCATGATTTGGTAATGTGTTCTAATAATAATATAAACGATTAAACAATATGGAATAATGTTATTATTCTCAAAATGGATAAAATTATGTTGTAATAATTGTATTGATTTATTATACATTCCACATGTATGAATCTAGTTTTCCAAGACTATTAAATGGTCTAGTACATTGTGACTTGATTTACTTGTATCGTATGTCAATGGATTGATGTCAGGCACTAGCTATGGGTTTCTCAGATCAGGGTCTCTATATACTAGCTATCATATAAAATTAAACCAGTTGAGTTAGTGGATATTAATTTTAGGTTAGAGGATATTTGAGCTAAATGATTAATTCATTCTAGTTTATCCCATAGGGATTGATTAGATATATTTGGAAATAAGGTATAGAAAATCCTAAACATGTATGTTGGTTGTTTGAAATAATAATGCAGTTAATATTTTAAACATGTATCTATTTACAAGAATGTATTATTTGTTTCATAAAATAGTTGGATCCCAATGATTTTTAAATATGGATCTTCTATTAGGAAAACATCAGTTTAATATATTGGAGTAGGATATTCATAAGAAATAATTTCATTGAAGGTATGGAAATTATGATAATTTTTGTCAATATCTACTTAAAAACGCTAAAGATGTGTTTATGGATTTATAAATTCATATTAATCATTGTTTAATGGTTTGTATTGTGGTTGGACTTTTGAATAATAATTTAGTTTATTTCTATGTGATGGAAAAACATGGGGATCAACATGATATTATTCTCTAAATACTAATAGAACCTATTATATATATAATGATTTATAAATTTGTGTATATGAACTATGAAGTGAATTTTATAATTCATTTTTTTTCTAATTGTTTCCTCTATGTGAATCCTAAATAGTTCCACACACTTATTTTTTGGGGGGGAATCTATTAATGCAGTTTGAGAGTAAGATAAAATTATCATTTACAATTAATTAAAATGTTTTCTTAAAGATTTCTCCAATATTGATTCTTCTATTAATGTGTAAACCCATACAGGAATTATGTTAAAGTGTAATGATATAATTAAATTATTATTTATTTACATCAATTCTACAATTACATTAGCTACAATAATAAATTTTCATGAACCGTATTTTGGATCTGGTGTTTTTAGCATTGCTATGGTTATGGGAATATGGTGAGTTATGATTTAGGATAAGAAAGTGGTTGATACCTATTCTCTCACACATCATCGTCATGAGAGGAGCTATCCACCACTAATGTTGAGTTGGATTTGATGATTCATTCTACCATTAAATGGTTCTATTATTAATATGAAATGATTTTTATTATTTGTTGAGAATAGTATTCCTTGAAGTATATTTTTACTTTGAGATAACTAAACTAATGATAAAGAAGGTGGGTTGAAAACTATAAAAATTCTATAATTCATATACACCTAGAAAAGTTAATGTGGTTACTAATGTGTAATGAATAAAATAAAAAATGGAGACCTTAATAGAATTAGGTAGGAATTTGTATCTAGATATCATGTTTACTAAGATGATTTTGGATATGGATGATGTTGATTGGATGGTTTTCTTAACTTTAGTTAATTTAGATTCATTATTTAATGTATGGATTAATTGTATTTAAGTAGTAGACATCAATTATTAGTTTTCTAGTGATATATTATTTGGAGTGGATACCTATGTGGTCTAGCCATATTTTACTATTTGAATCACGTGTCTCAAAAGGAGATTGGTTGATTATATATTTCTTCGACAAGATTTGTTAGAGAATAGACATCATCATGTTGGCCCATTCACCAATGGACTAGCAAGTGGTATATTTATTTGAGACTTCATTATTTTATATCAAGGATGAGTTGGCCAATTATAGAAATAATGTAATGACGATTTACAATCTATAAGAGTAATAAAAATCATGAGAAACCTATATATTTATTTCATTATTTACCTATTACAATGTGAAAGTGGGATGTGATAATCTTAGAAATGTTTTTTTTGGTATATGATGAAATTCTAGTAGGATATAGGAAATTTTGGAGAATATTGAGTGGCCAAAAGAATGTTCTTTTTTTAATCCTATTATAGAGGTGACTAAGGGGGGATGGCATATACACCTAGATGATTGATTGATCTTGACGCACTATTGGCGAACTTAATTTTTTTTTCAAGGATCCATGGATTACCAAAAAATTTTAGAAGTATTTATAAGAGATGATGGCTTTGTAATTAATTTTAATAATGAAAAACTTCCCTCTGATGGATGTTCATCTTGAGTAAGACATTTTGGATCATAAAGATATTATTTGTGAAATTCTGTTTCATTTAATTTGTTTATTGAAATAAAATAACCATTTAATCATGTTACCCTAATTAAATAATATCATGTCTCTATTAAAATGTCCCTTCACTAATATTTTTATGGAAATCCCTGAAGATATCCATTATTTTAGGTTGAATTGGGATTAATATCATTATCTAGAATGAGTCATTCAAAGAGAAGATAGTTAATATGTTTCATGAAGCATCTTAGGTACATTGATACATCAAAAACTATCCAAGTTACTCTGATACACATATGCATAAGCTCGCCCTAACTTGTCAAAAAGGGTTTTCCCAATACAAATAGGATATCAAGTTTCAAATGGTATAAAATATAATTCAAAAGGGAAAGATTTTTCCTTGAAATTTCATATGATAAATTTTATAAGTTGTCTTGAAAAAGAACCTCAAGGAGAAATAAATATAATAAAATAAGTAAACTAATCCACCAATATTACATAATCCAAATAGAAAACATCAATCAAAACATTTTTCAGAAAACCCAGGTGACATGTGGATCATAACTCCACCGACAACCTCCAATATGGATAGTCCCACAAATCATGTCAACCTTCTATCTCTAAGTGGAACTTTATATATTTCTATACCAAGAAGAATGTAATATAGAGACAAATAAAGGAAAAGGCAAGATGGTAAAAATATCATGGACGGATAATTATAATGATTCCAGATGAAATTTTTAAAAAATAAACCAATTATTCATTTAATTTATATAAAAAAATACGATTTCATTTATATATTTTTAACAAAACATGAATTTTAATAAAAATATAGAAAAGATATTTTTTTTAAAATGTTAATATGAATATGAAATATATATAAAATAGTTGTCATGGACAAAACAGTTCAATATAAAATGTAATTCATAATCAGGAGAAACAAAATAATAACCAATGAGCATAATATCTATGTGGTAATAGTTTCTAGAAACAATATTTTCAAGAATCTAAATAATTATCACATACCATAATATGTGTACAAACTCAATTTAACACTAAAATAGCATACCCAATACAGAAAATCAATCAACAACCAAATTGGGGACCCATCAAACGAAATCCTGTAGGACATGTTTTAGTTCCTTTTATTATTTTTAAATAATTTATTGTGATTTATGTTCATAACATGCATATAAAAACGAACCACTAAATACCCAGGCTCACAAGTTCTTCAGAAAATCAATAAACAAAATATTTTAAAATTAATCATTTAAAGCCAATTTTGTATTGAATGTATTATTTTTCACATTCAATTTCAATAATCCTTTTAAATTTAAAACCAAATTATATGTATCCAACAAATTCATCCAATTTGAAATCATATTTAGTTTGAAGAATTTTTTTTACACAAATCATCTTCAAATAATTTCACATAATCCACTATCAATTCAATACATCATTTTTTCTTGAAGACCTCAATAAAATTTCAAATTCAATAAAATTTTGGTTTTTAAAAAATATCACTCTCATTTTAAATCAAATATCAACTCATCTAAGATTTTTTTTATCATTGAAAAAATCATTAAAAATAAATCTTGAAAATAGTGCTTCAATATTAGATTAATGATTTATCTAACCAGCTACATTTATTTAGGTGATCAAATATGTACCCACAGTAGAAACACTAATGAAAATATAGGTGATTTAGATCAAGAATAGAAACCTTGAATCAATATGCATCGAAAAGTGATTAATTAATAAATAAAAAGTTTATCTATCTCCCTCTAAGATGGATAGAATTGGATATTGGGAGAAACCAAATGAGATGAGAAATGATAAAAGGAAGGAGGATAACAAAATTCATTGGTTCTTCCATCCAAAAAAAATAAGGGGATGAAAGAGTCAAAATTAACTCATGAGATACTTTAATAAAAAAAAATTGGTTTATGTTCAAATGAGAGGTTTTTGGGTTTAAATTAGAAATAATGAGTTTTTTATCTATTTTAATGGGATCTTAATACTATATAAATAAATTATTGTATAACCCCCACTGTTAGTAGTAACCATGCACCCAAATCTTATTCCCCTGCTTTATTTTTTGATGTAGTGAACTATTTTACCACACTATTAAACTAACCATGATCACACCATGCAAAACAATTTGTCCAAAGTCTATAGGGTTTGGAGGGGTGGCTACATAGTTTACTCTTATCTATGTTCCAGCTTCCAGTGACTCGACCTAGTCCACCTGGGTTGTGGGCGTAAACCACATTGTTTTCACTAAAATTGTTCTAACCGTGAATAACGTCAAAATGATTCAAAATTTTACAAAAAATACTCAAATTATACAGAGATAATCCCCAAAACGTACAATCTAAACCATGTTGAGTAAGTACTAGAATGAAGGTAACATGATGTTATAACCTCATTATGAGAAATATATTTATTCCCCAAAATGATTATCATCATGATTCTATATCAAAGATATGGGTCCACTATACTCTCATTAGAGCCTCTTGCTCCCATGTCTCATTAATATCTGAACCATGTTACTGTGGGAAATAACCAGAAGTTATTATATTCCCAGGAAGTTAATTTTTCTCAAAATCAAAAATATTAATTGGATACTCGTTTATGGGAAGACTATGTTATAATTAATGATCGTCCAAAATTTAGACAAGATTATGATTTGAGAGAAACATCCATAGATGTGATATAGGAAACAAATTTTGGATTTAATTGAGATGTTTTTTATGATACAAAAGGTAAGACACATCCCCCCACATTATTTTGAATCTCAAAAGGACCCACATTCATAAATGAAATATTTCATTAAATTCCATGCCATTGGTGACCTAAATGAATTTAAAATCAAAAGAACACCACATCACTAATTGGAGTCTCTAATGGTTATAAACCACAGACCACATAAAATTTATTCTAGATTTATACCATCACCGTTCTTAGAAAAATAAAATATGTATTCTCATTTACATATTTGAGAAAACTCAACAATACCAAGGAACATTCACTAATATCTGACTAAAAATACGAAATATTCAAGTCCTCCACTACAAGGCCCCAAAATGATACATTCTGATTGTGGATAATAAACTATTATTGTAAGTACACAATGTTACTCCCAACCTATAAAATAAATATATATCATGTCAAATAATTCCAACACATGACATTTCTTATGAACCAATATAAATTTTTTTATGTAACCCTACATCAATAGTTTCTTTTCCATACTCATGTATACTTGGGATACCAATTCCTCTTAGAGGCATCTCCAGTAATTAAAAATAAAAAGGGGATACATATTTGAAACGTGATCAGATTGAACTATATGATAATAGACAATATATCTCATATTGAGACTTCCCAAACCCTCAAATTTGGTTGTATATTTAGTGGTCATAATGTGATCTTATT
Organism: Viscum album; assembly: GCA_963277665.1. Classification (NCBI taxonomy): domain Eukaryota; kingdom Viridiplantae; phylum Streptophyta; class Magnoliopsida; order Santalales; family Viscaceae; genus Viscum; species Viscum album. The sequence continues at coordinate 347,154,512 of OY728157.1, read as the reverse complement.
TGGTAAGAAAATTGATCTAAAAAATTTCTTATTTGTTACTCAAGGGATACATAAAAACCAAAACACAAAATCTATTAGGATCTCACCAAACATTGAATACATAAAATGTTATGTCTTAATAAAAAATAAAAGGTATATATGGATTAAAATTTTCTTTATTGAAGGTATAATAATTATAATCAAATAAAATGATGTCCCTTATCATATTTGGGAACCAGAATATTTATTGCATATTATAAAAAATCATTCTAGTACAAGGGTCTACAACCTAATTGAAATTATTACAATCCCCCATCATTTCCTTTCACATAGAAAACAATAGGAATAACCTGTTTGGGAAACATAGGATACTCTCTCAAGAGAAAATACACTCACCAATGATCTCCCCACCATAAAAAGATAATAATATGTCATGAAATTATATAAAAATATTTTTTTTCTAGTAGTATCTCCTTGATAAGAGTAGAGTACTATTGAAAACATCCCATATTTTCCTTGGAATGAAATTTATGTGTCAAAGAATAAATAATTAAATTCCCCTTAATTTTTGAGTATACAATTCCATAATCCAAATTTTACAAGTGATCCAATAATCATCTTTGATAAAGGGTAAAATCATTTGGAGAGACGATATTATTCGATCTTTTTTGAACTGAATAATTTGTAAAAAATTCTCTAGAAATTTAATCCCTCCAACTCTTAGGAGGAAGAATCAAAGATTCTTGTTCAATATGATGTGATGCATAATTCATCTTTTGTGGAATAAGTTATTTGGGACCACATGGTACCACATGATCACACATCATAAGAATCATCCAAAAATAAATCATAATGGTGTACAATAGTCTATATTTCCCATCTTATCTTATGAAAAAGTAAAAATTAGTGAAATTTTAAAATAATTTTCATTTCATTAAAAAATTTTATATTCAAAACCCACAAGAATTTCACTCCCATTATGTGTGATTAATCATTGTAGAATCCAACATGAAGAAATCTTAAACCAAACTATGGTAATATCTCTCTAAACCCACTAAGCTCTATATATCTAAAATAGCATGTGGTTTCTTCCCTGTCATTGTGGTTGTCACTTTCTCAGTATGAACTGAAATACAATTTTTGGGAAACGACGTGTTCTGTAAAAATCACATCCAGGATGAAGTAACTAAATAACTAATATTTCATATTAAGTTAATGATGACATAGTTTTTTTTAATATAATCTTAGATGATGATCATGATCCTTCTTGGTTAATAGTAAATTAATATTTCATGAAACAAATGACCATGAATGTACCATTGTAATCAAAGAATATCCATTTCATTAGTTCCACAAAAACATCAAGAGCATTTTTTAGAAAAAAATGTTCTTGCAATGAATTCATAACGGCCATTCAAATTTCTAAAGGAGCCCTTATAAATGTTAAATGCATTATCTATCAAGTAGTGATAACTATTCAACTATTTAAAAAAAATCCTCAATTTTTGAGAAAATATTTTTTTATAGTAACTTGATTGAGTTTCTAGTAATCAATGCATAAGATAAGTGTTCACTTGAATTTTTTTGCAAAAATAATAGAATCCTCCCAATGTGATATAGTTTGGTGTATGATGAATTATTTAAAAAATCCTCAATCTATGTTTTCAACTCCTTAAACTCTGTTGGTGCTAGATGGTAAGATAATATTGATACAGGTTAATCCCAAGGTACTAATTTAAGGGATAACTCCACCTCTCTTACTGTTGTAATGCCATATAAATCATATTTAATAAATTAGGAATCTTTATGAAAAATGGAGGGATTTTGTCACATTAATAGTATCACTCAAATCCAAATGAAGTCAAAGATATTACCCTACCCAACACAAAAAAAGGATGATTTGGCTCTACTAACACAAAGGTCCATTTATACTAAAAAAACATTGATATCTATAGTAAGCTTAGTAAAAGATTCATTATTAAGATAAAAGTCAGTATAGGCTTTATGATAAGTCATCCAATCAATTCAAAAAACAATTTCATGAAGTTTCATATAAATAATAATAATAATCCATGTAATATCAGTATTGATAGAGATTTAAAATAATATAGACAAAATAGACAATTATCTGTCTCTGTTCTAATGGGAATTTTAATATCGATCATATAAGAAAAAGTATTCATAGGATGTTTCATCATGTTCATATAATGATTCAATATAAACTATTGAGAGACACAAATATAAAGAAACCAGTCACCATTAAGTAATCGATAGTGATGGTACCATTCCTTGTCGCTAGATATGTATAAGCATCTTCTACAGGCTCTTCCACTATGTGAATATGATTCATTCAAGATCCCTATTTCTTGAACCACACAGGTCATGAATATTATACTTCCACAATAATAAATTTATCACTAATGATCCCATGTATCTATGAATAATATAAAAGAAATGAAATAAATTTTTTATATGACTTGATCATCCACATGTACTACAGATCCTGGGTGTCTTAGTAAAAACCCATATTGAATTGAAACATTTACAAACTAATTCAAGCCATTGTTCACCTACCAGAGAATACAGAAATTAAGGATAATGAATTTTAATTAGATCTAATATGAGATTCACCACACATTCTATATTCACAAATTGAAATTATAGAACTACCACTAGGAGAAAAATGAGCTCATCTAAACCCTAACATATCAGGATGTTCAAGCTCACCACAAATCATCATTCACTTATGATAGTATATAAATTGATCTTTATAATGGATTCATGTAATAATATATTATATGAAAAATCAATATCAAATATTTGAAACAATAATTTTCAGTTATTCACAACCTTAATAGAATAAAAAACCTTTTCAGTAAAACTATTTTTTTACCGAGTCACAACCCAAACTATTTATTATAGGATATGGGTCTCTATAGAGCACAATAAAACCAATGAATATAGATATAGAATATTAGGGAACTGTGACATAATGTACTTCCTCTAGAAGAATTTGTGATTATTTATCATGACCATCGAATCACTACACCTCATTCTAGGAAAATTTAACTTAAAGCTACTATTCTTAATATTTATATCTTAAGAAATTTAAAATAACCCAAATAAAAACTCAATCATGTTCAATAAATTATCATCCTCTTTATAATAATTAAAGACATGAAATGATAGAGGTTTCAAACAAATAATGACATTTTAGTGATCTTTATAGTCATCCCTTTGAGGATTCAGTATAAGTGCATAAACAATAATGTTTATAAGAACTATAATTATATCATTGATAGAATGAACCATAATCTGAAACATATTTTGATCTACTAGATGATTTTCTCACATTGGTTCACTAATTTCATCCTCCTATGGGAAATTCAAAAATTTAATCAAAGGCATGATTCTACACAACATCAATAGACAAAATTGAAACATAAACAAGTATACATATATAATTAACTATAACATGAGATATATGAATATCAATTTCATCCACAGATTCAAATATTGGTATTTCAACAAAATCAAATTAAATTTTGTTAAAATTATTGAATCAGATAAAATTTATTACTAAAAACATTCACAAAACAGACAAGATGAATTAAATCTCATTATGATGAGATACAATTAGGAATTCACTCGTAACTACCCCATAAGACCCAAAAATCATAAATCATATGTAATTAGAAAACCTAAACTACATGCCAGTATTAACATGAGATTACCATAATATCACCTTTAATACATATTTATAATGAACTATTTGATTGTCCAAGGTATTCTAATACCCGATTTGTCCATAAATTTCCAAAATAAGTTTTAATACTTCCAAAGTTTAGTGACTAACACCTTTACTTTAGATAGAATCAAAAGGGAAACATTTTGCTGAAAACATTCATGACTAAACAATTCATTTCAATATATCAACAATAATCAAGGAAAAAGAAATTGAATCAAAAATTTCAAATAATTACCAAAAATTGCGTCTCAAAGGAAAAAATAGATATTAAATCAAGGTTGAAGAATTATATATACTTGGCGGGTAACATCTCCATCGATCAACCTCATCACTCATGTTCTGAAAAATTAACTACAACCACCACCTCTAAGTGCTTCATTTTATTTTTTTAGACCTAGAAGAAGATAATATACAATGTCTGAAGGCATTGTAAGGATTTGAAAATAATATTTTAGGATACAAACAATGATCCAATAAAAAATTACATTACAATAAACAATATATGAAATACTTTTAATTAAAACATCGTATAGAATTTTTTACATATTTTCAACATATCAACACTTCAACTCATAAGATGGTATAAATATAGAAAATTGAATAAAGAAATATCTTGTATAAAAATATTTGTATAAAATAGTTCACATAAACAAAATAGTTCAGTAATTAATAAATTTATAACCAGGTCAAAGAATAAAATCCATGCTCATAAGACATGTGTTACAATAATTTCTGAAAATAGGATCCCTACACTTTTCAATGATCATCTTGGATCAATATTTTCTACACATTAAAATCAACACCCCAATATGGGACCAATTGTAAGAAATAAATAAATGACCCATTAGTGGACCCATAAATTAAAATCATGCAGAACTTCTTTAATGTCCTACCAATTCTCATTTCCTTGAGAGTACAACGACTCATTACTAGGCCATAAGCGACATCCACAAGACGCCAAAGGCTGGAAATAAATGCCGAATGGTTTCAAATACAAGTTGGGGGATGATATACCATTTAAGAAGTAACCCATAAACCAACTAGTCATTACCAAACATTCACTATATGATGCATGAAAAAATGAATGACAAATAAACAACTTCATTTATGTCAAACCACATCTAGTACAAAACAAGGGAATACCAAACCAAACATCAAATTAAACAGGGGAAGAACAACTCAAAAAACCTCAAAAGACACCAAAAAATCATTCTCCACAATCTCCAAGCTCTAAAATCACCGAATAGCACCAATAATCATGAGGTAGGACTGAAATCATAGGAAGTATTACCTTTTTCCCTATCCCAAAAAATAGCATTTGTAAAAGCACCAATGTGCCAAAGCAGGGGTGAGTATAAAACTCAGTTGGTTTCTCCAATGAAATCCCTACTCACACCAATATGATAGAAGATTTAGCCACATTTATATAAAAATAGTTTATATAGAACATTTTTTTCAAAAGAATTTTATAACTAAATATAAAAAAGATTGCAAATCTATTCATAACCAAAGGCATTCCAAGTGCAATTGAATCCAATTTTCCAGCAAGTTATTTTTCAAGAAAAATAACCAAACAAGCTTAAAAACCGTTTCAGAAAAAAAAAATTCATTCCCAACCATTTACTAACCCATGCTACCACCCATGAATGCTTCATTAGGATAGTTCCATACTCATGAGAGGTCTCTTGCTGATCCACCATGTTGTCACATGGTAATTGTTTTCCATGTGCCATTACACCTTCAGCATTGCGCACAAGGTTATATTTCAACCATGCCTCATATATATAGTTACCAGTGTGCCATTAAACGTTTCACACCGAGAACAAGGTCATTTTTAAACCAAGCCTTGTACATGAAACATGAACACACATGACATATTCCCAACGATCATGCCAAAAAACCATTTCCATAAAAAACCATTAAATTGAAAACTATTTCCATCAACACCATTTCAATTCCAAACCATTTCAATAATACTCACTTTTTATTGAATAAAAATCCATCAATGTCAATTCAATCTCAAACCATATCTATTCCAATCCATTTCAATAAAACTACCATTTTATTGATAACCAAATCCATCAAAGTCATTTCAATATCAAACCATTTCAATAAAACACCCATTTAATTGAAAACCCATTTTTCATCAAACCATTTTCTATTTCAGAAATCATAACTTAAAATCAAAATTTTAAATTCACGAAGCCAAATCACTTTGCACAACAATTCACCAAGATTTCAAAATTACATCAAAACCATAAAATCATAAATAAAAATGACTTATTCCATTTTTTTACTATAAAAACCATTCAAATAAACCAATTTGAAACTAAGACAATCAATTATAACAAGAGGAGTTGAGATTGAAGCCTCCACCTCCATGGTTTTGACAAAAACCACAACATATAGAGAACACACTAGAAAACCAGGTTGCTTATTCAGAAACCCACTTTAGATATTTTATCCTTGTAAGTGCAAGACCAAATATCATCATATTTGGCATCCAAACACTTAGATATACCCATAATATAAATATATCTATGTAACTGAGAGAAGAGCAGAAGTAGATCTAAGTAGATCTATGAAACTGAACAAGATCGATGAAGAATGATCACATACCTCAAGAATCCAGCTTTGACTCGCAAAGATAATCTTTCATATCACCTTCAAAATGATGGGATAATCTACTATGACCTTATGAGAAGTAAAATCATGAGTTAGAGACGCCTAATAAGAAAAAATGAGCTACTTAGTGGGAAAAACGTGTGAGATCCACCTCTATAGGATCTCGTTTAAGTGGCCGCATGATTTTCCTGCATGGTTAGTCAAACCATGCGCTAACCTTGTATTAGCCACTACCTCAGAAGACACTCCACGCACAGTTTGGCCGAATTCTTAGACAAACCATGCACCACCCCTATGGAAGCAACTGCCTCCAAGACAAACAACGCACGGTTTATATAAACTATGCATCGTCCGTGCGACTTCCCCTTTTCCTCAAAACATCATTCAAGTTCTCCCACCTCTCCCATTCATCACCCTTAACATTATAACCATGAAAATCATCAATAATGGGTTACATACAATAAACCATGAGTAGTACATTCTCTCTACCATTGGTCTTTCCATCCTTGGAAAGTCAACAACCTTGACCTATATGAAAGAGTTACGACCAGTACTCTTTCATTTCCTTCTCACGTTCCCAAGTCTCTTCCTAAATCTGACCATGCTGCCATAAAACCTGCACTAGACCGATTATTTTTTACTGAAAGACATTCACTTGCCTTTACACAATACATTACAGGATATGTATTGATGAAGCATCAGTATCTAGGTCAACGTGATCCCATCTGATCACATGGTCAGGATCAGGCTGATACGTTTTCAACTCAGGTACAAGGAACACATTATACACTAAACTAAACCATGTTTGTAATGATAACTGATATGGTACCTCTCCAACCTATTCCAGTATCTCAAAAGGGACAATATATCTAGGACATAAATTACCCTACATCTTGAAATGATGATGTCCAAGCCTTGGAGAGATCCACAAGAATACATGATCACCCACTACGAACGACAACAATCTTCGACAGTGATCGGCATAAGATTTTTGACATCTCTGAGCCGTGTTCATCCTATTTCTAATAAACTAGATCTTATATGTTATTTATTGCACAAGGATTTGTCCGTATAGTGATGTTTCTCCCGTTTCCACCTAGAATAGTGGAGAACGACAAGGACACACATACAATGCTTCAAACGGAGCCATGCGTAACGAGGCTTGATTGTTGTTATTTTATGTGAACTACACAAAGGGTATATTATCCTCCCATGAGCCACCAAAATCCATTACAAAAGCCCGCAAAATGCCTTCCAACATTTGTATCATCCGCTCGGATTTCCAATATGTCTTGGGATGATACGTCCTACTCATTGTCAACTGAGTTATGAGGGCTTACTGTAATGATTTCCATAAACGAGATTTAAACCTCAGATCTCTATCCGAGACTATAGTCATTTGTACACCATACCTCTTTACCACTTCTCAGATATATATTTTTGAATGATCTTCCACCGTATGGGTTTCAAAAACAGGGATGAAATGGGCCGAAATGTTTAGACGATCCACTGTCACTGAAATGGCATCATGTTTCCAGACCGTTTTGGGTGACCTATAACAAAATCCATTGCTATCTGATCCCATTTCCACACTAGTATAGGTAATGATTGTAACATACCAACTGGTCTCTGATGTTCTACTTTATCCTGTTGTCAAGTTAAGCACCCTGAGGAAAACTCGGCCACCTTCCTTTTCATGACGCTCTACCAAAACATTGCCTTAAACACCTTATACATCTTCTGTGTACCTGGGTGTACATCCCATCTTGAATGGTGGTAATCATGAAGGATTTGTTCCTGAAAAAGCATAGGTACAATCATCAGATCTCTAAAACAAAAAACTGATCCCCCATCAAGTTTCCATCCATCAATGGTCTCCCCACCATTGAGTTTTGAACATACAACTAGACATTCTACATCTGATGTTTGTGCTTCTTTGATCATTTTTACTTAATCAGGAACAAGTGTAGCTAAAACGAAAATAGCAACATCACCTCGCCTTTCACATTCCACATCCATGTCGGCTATAACCGTCATCAACTGTCATTCGTCTGATGATTCTTTCGCCAACTGAGCATATGAATTTCTACTCAATGCATCTACCACAGAATTCCATTTTAACTGGTGTGTACATCAATTCAAAGCCAAACATATGGAGATAATCCATCAATATCCTTTCCCTTAGATTCAAATATCGCGGTGTGAAAATTTGTTTCAAGCATTTGTGATCCGTAAACACAGTAAAATTCTCACCAATGGGATAATGTCACCATGTTTTCAAATCATGGACGACTCTAGACAACTCCAAATCATGTGTTGGGTAATTATTCTCTTGCACCATCAATTGACTTGAACTATAAGAAACCACATGATCTATTTCCATGATAACCCAACCCAATCATGATCCTAAAGAATCACAATACACTATATACCCCAGTCCTGATTCTAGAATTATCAAGATAGGTGTCGATGTAAGCCAAACATTCAGTTCCTAGAAAGACTTCTGACATTATTCTATCCATTGAAATGGATCATTCTATTTGTCAGAGCTGTCATTGGTGAAGATAGTCATGAGGAATCATGTACAAAGCATCGGTAGTAACCAGCTAGACCAAGAAAACTATGTATCTCGAAGAAATTATTCGGTGGTTTCCAAGAGATAACATCTTTTATCTTTTTGGGATCAACAAAAATGCCTTTCTCAGAAATGGAATGGCCATGGAAACGTACTTCCCATATCAAAAAATCACACTTTGATAATTTGGAATACAAATGATGATCTCTAAATATTTGTAACATTGTTTCCAGGTGGACCTCATGAATAGCCCTTTTCATTGAATAGACCAAAATATCGTCCACAAACACCACAACAAAAGAATCCAAATATCACTGAAATATCTAATTCATCAAATAAATGAATACCACTGGTGAATTCGTTAAAATAAATGGAATGACTAAATATTCATAGTAGTGATATCTAATTTTGAAAGATGTCTTTGGAATATCCTCCATTTGAACGCGCAATTGGTGTTATCATGAAAACAAGTCAACCATGGAGAACCATTGAGCTCCACATAATTGATCGAACATACAATCAATGCGTGGAAGTGGATATCTATTCTTTATCTTAGCATAGTTAAGCTTATGATAATCTACACATAGCCGAAGACTTCCATCTACATTCTTCACAGACAACACCGGTGCTACCCATGGATAAGTACTTGGTCGAATGAAACCCTTGGTTTCCATCTCCTCTAACTTCACTTTAAATTCTTGTAACTCTATTGGTGTTATCCTATAATATGGATGGGAAAAAGGACTGGTCCTCAGAAGGGGATCAATCATAAACTCCACTTCCCTTAGAGGTTGTAACCCTGAGAATTTTTTAGGAAAGACATCTAGAAATTAATCCACAATAGCGGGATAACTATTTTCCTTAATCTCTTACATTAATGCCAAAGTCAATTCTACTAGTTGGTTAGAGGTTATTCCCCCGTTTGTTCTCACACGATCTTTTCTCCTTTCTTTACCATCCTCTCTCTTCTGAAGATATGTTTGATGCCTTCCACAGTCGTGAAACTAATCGTTCTCCTATAACAGTAGATGCGAGCCTTAAAAACTATCAACCAATACATACCTAATATTACATCATAGACATCTATTTCCAACATCAAGAAGTACCATTTTAACTCAACTCCATCAATAGTTATATCACATGCTCTACACACAAAGTCTTGACATTCTCTTTCACCAAGAGGAGTTTTTAGTTTCAAAACAGAAGGCATCATTTCCAGTTTTAAACATAGAAAGTCAACAACATGAGAATAAATGAAGGAATGAAATTCTCCATTATCAAAAAACACATGAACAAAGGAAGAACTCAATATAATAATACCTCTCACCATAAATGTTCCAGCCTCATCATCGACAATCATCTGCTCAGATCCATACAATTGCTTCACTACTGCACTATTTTCTTTATTGCCTTGCAAATATTTCCCTAGTTGAGGAGTCATGGTATTTCGAGAATCACCATGGATAGCTCTATTATGCTGATGAGACTATTTCGGTTGTCCTCGTCCTGTCGAAGAATACGATGCTTGCAATGCCTGAGAAGTGTCACATGCACCCGACCTTGGAGAATTCCTATAATAGTTCTATAGTTTCCCTATCTGCCTGTAATTAGGACGGGCTCTAGGTTGTGTCGTACACTCTAGCTTTATGTGGTGAGTTGAACCACATTGAAAGCAACCTTCTTTTCTCTGGGGTCATGGAGGAAGGTTCACTAATCCCTCCTCCTAGTTCTGATTTTCACTCACACTATATAAATATATATCCCTTTTGCTCTTGTTCCCAGTGGTTGAGTTCCCACCATTTCCCATAGGTATCATCATTCCTCCTCCTATTGGTCCAGAGATATCGCGTTCAAAAACAGTTTCTCTATTCACCATCTGTTTATAATCTGTAATACAGAGCATCGAAATCTTCGATTAAATATCCTACCTTAGCCCCGATCCGAAGATGCATGCCTTAACTGACGCACTTGCCACAACCACTTGTGAAAAATAGACTAAATTCATGAATTTAGCCTCATACTTTGTGATAAAGATACTCTCTTATTTAGGATGATGAAGTCCATCATTTTCTAGATCTTGAATGTCTGATGATAGAATTGTTTGTTGAACAATTTTTCAAAATCCTCCCATGTAAGGAATTCATCCAATTTAGCATACACCACTAAATCCCACCACTGATGTGAAAGATCCTCGAGCATATATGTCTCCAACATTACTTTCAGCTCAACTGGTGTGTTGATGATATCAAAGATACTACTCATCCTTCTTAGCCACACCTCTACCATTTCGGGTTCAGCATCACCATGATAGTTCTGTGGATTCTACTTCATGAACTGGATGGTATGATCCACATGCCTTGGTTCATTCCTCCGGTTCCCCGTATCCATAGCTTGAGATGCGTGGACAATACTCGGAACGAGCTCTTGGTTCACCCATAGTTTAGGTGCAACCACATTCTCCGTAGATACTTTGGGTTGGTTTCGACGATGCATACCGAGTGTTAGTTTCTGAACCAACTACAACCTCCATCAATCTCACTTTCTAGCAACTGATGGATTAGCATTTCAAATTCAATCACATCAACTATCACAACATTCTTTTCAAAAAAACCTTTTCCCATGTTCAATCATTTTTGATATAATTCTTCATGCCTTTTGAAAATCAAACCATTTTCAAAATAAACAAAATATCCTATTTTTGAAATCATTCATTGAAAACAATTTCTACATTTTTTTCTAAAAATTAACACCTTGCACAAAATAACAAATCAATCCTCACAATGAGATATGCAATCCTAGTGGGATGACATTACTCTACAATAATGACATGCTCATCACATTGGCTAAACCCATGACAATGAGATTTCCAACAATCGAGAATTGTATCCAAAACACTTATGTGCACAAAACCTTGGTAACTTGAAGTTCAGCATAAATGGGTTAGATACATCCTTTTATTCTATACATTTCAAGTTTTGCCAATCAAAATCTTGTCTATGATTTGGAGCCAAGGACTAGAAAAGAGTGAATTTCAACTCTAAGACCTAGAACATCGATGACCACATGTTAAGAAAGGATCGAACAAGCTGATATCATTTATAATGACCCGCCAATTATCATTGGCTTGAGAGTACAACGATTTATTACAAGGACTTATGTGACATACCCAAGACGCCAAATGCTGGCATTAAATGCCAAAGAGTTTCAAATAAAAATTGGGGGAGAATTTAACCTTTAAGAAGTATCCATAAAACAAACCATGCACAACCTAAAATTCACTATACAATGTATGAAAAAATGAATGACAACTAAGAAACATCATTATGTGAAATCACATCAAGTACACAATAGTGGAAGTCCAAACCAAACATCAAAGTACACTGTGGAAGAACAACTCAAGACCCTCAGAAGACACCAAATCTCTATGCTCCACTAGCTCCATGATCAACAATCACCAAATAGGAATGTGTATAAAAATCAATAGGTTTCCCCAATGACTTCCCTACTCAATCCACTAGGATAGAAGAGTTAGAAACATTTATATAAGAACTGTTTATATAAACCATTTTCTCAAAAGCAGTATATAACAAAATAAAAACAAGATTCCAAAACCATTCATAACCAAAAGCATTCCAAGAGAAATTGAAACCAATTTCCAACGAAGTTATTTTTCCATATAAATAACCAAACTAGATTAAAAATCATTTCACAAACATTCAATTTTGGCATACATAACCATTTCCCAGCCCATGCTACAAACCATGCATGCTTCGTTATGACTGTTCCATACTCATGAGCGGTCTCTCATCGATCTACCAAATCATCACAAGTTAATTTTTTCCCATGTTCCATTACACCTTTGGCACCGACCATAAGGTCCTATTTCAACCAAGCCTCATACATATAGTTACCATTAATCCATTAAAAGTTTGTCACTGAGCATAAGGTCATATTTCAACCAAGCCGTGTACATGCAACAAGAACACACAACACATATTCCCAATGGTCAGGCCAAAACACCCTTTTCATAAAAACTCCTTTTTACTGAAAACCATTTCCTTCAAAAATCTTTCAATTCAAAACCATTTCAATAAAAATCACTTTTAATTGAATAAAAAATCCATCAAAGTCATTTCAAACTCAAACCATTTCATTTCCAAACCATTTCAATAAAAACCCCTTTTTATTGAAAACCAAATCAATCAAAGTCATTTCAATCTAAAACTATTTAAATAAGATTCCCCTTTTATTGAAAACCCATTTTTCTTCAAACCATTTACAATTTCAACAATCATAATTAATTATCAATATTTCAAATTCAAGATGCCAAATCACTTTGCACAACAATTCACCAAGATTTCAGAATTACATCATAACATTAAATGGTCACTAAAAAAGATTTATTCCATTCTATTCAAAATAAAAACCATTCAAATAAAACCATTTGAATCTAAGCCAATAAAATATAACAAGAGGAGTCAAGAGTGAAGCCTCCTACTTCAATGATTTTGACGAAAATGCCAACAAACAGAGAGCACACAATTAAACAAGGTTTCTTCTTAAAAAACCCACCTTAGATCTCTTCTCCTAGAAAGACCAAGACAAAATATCAAAATATTTGGCATCCACACACATAGATCTACCCATAACGGGAATATATATTAGAAACCGAGGGAAGATGAGTAGTAGATCTAAGTAGATCTATGAAAATGAACAAAAACAATGAAGATCGATCACATACTTCAACAATCTGGCTTCGATTCGCCATGATAATCCTTCAGATCACCTTCAAAATGATGGGAGAACGTTTTATGACCATAGGAGAAGAAAAATACTATGTTAGGTCCACTTTGAAGAAAAAACGAGCTACTCAGAGGCAAAAACACGTGAAATCCACCTTTATAGAATCTCGTTATGTGGCCGCATGGTTTTGCCCACACGGTTAGACAAACCGTGTGCTAACCATGCATTAGCCACTACCTTGGCATACACTCCACGCACAGTTTAACCACACTGTTAAGAAAATCGTGCACCACCCATGTGGAAGCTACTACATCCAAGACCAACTACAAATGGTTTTACCGCAATGTTTAGATAAAGAGTGTGTCATCCGTTCATCTTCTCCTTTACCTCAAAACACCATTAATGTTCTCCTAACTCTCTCATTCATCACCCATAAATATATAACCATGAAAAGCATCAATAAAGGGTTACATACCAAAAATAGGGGGTACTAAAACATCTTTTAGGTATTTTTTATATCATCAATCCCTTACCAAGGGGTCAAATTACTAAAGAACATGTCATAATCACCCACTATCTTCCCAATATAACATTTTATTCAAAAAATGAATCAATTAGAACTAAAAAAAATAATCGATTTCAAAAATTTTATCATTCATTGTAAATAAATTTCATTTCTAATTTTTCATTCTATTTAATTTGAATAAAAAATAATTTTTTACCAAATTCATTCCTTTAAATGTAATCAATCATTTTATCCAAATATTAGAGAGTAATAAAAAAATAAAATTTCATTGAAACAAATTTAACATGAAGAAAATATATTTATCAAATTATAACTAACAATTTCAATTCAAATGGCACTAGGGGGTTTCTCACAAATTCCATACCCCTTTTAAATCAAACATCAAATAATCTCAAATTTTTGTTTCTAAATAATTCTAAAAATAAATGAAATTCGATCAATAAAAAAGTGTATCAATTGTTGGGTAATGAAATATGGATCCCCCTATTTTTAATCATATAATTAAATCAAAAAATGAAATTGGAACAACAACAATAATGGATTTTAAGGAGTTCAAGATAAAAAACCTAGAATCATGATATATCAAAACAAAATGTGTATCTATCAATAACATGATGATATGTCAATTCCTTTAATGAGGAGATTAATGTATTGAGAGAGTCCACTTCAGAGGAGTAAAACTCACCGAATGGAGATATACCACAATCCTGGGATCTTTAATGCACAAATATATGGGTATAGCGATGTCACAATTTCTTATTTATAGCCTATGACTACAAAATAATACAATTATATATTAATTGGGGTGACTATGCATCAAACCAGTGGGAACTGTATTTTGTAATAAATTTTAGTGTAATTTTAAACCATGAAAATGATTTCTTACTTGGTAGTCCTAGCTTGTTGTAACCGTCCACCAAAACAATTCATCCATACGAGAAATGTATATAGCATGTAGTGTTTGGACGAATTTTTAAATAACCATGTTTCAACCATGAATAGACCTCTATACATTAAGTGTATGGTTTGGAGGGATGGTCACACACTATTCTATAATCATATTCCCCACTCTACTGGAACATACTTGGGTACATAGATTTTATATGCCTAGCTATATAGTTTTCATAACATTACTCCGACCATCCATGGACCCAAAAAGTTCAAAAAATGTCCAAGTTTCATGAAATAACCCAAGAAAATCCCCAAACAAAGAATGATAAAAACAAGTGTTATGAAATACATGAAAGACTTCAAAAAAAATTTCATAAGGTGAGTTTATTAAAAACATGATATCAATAGATTATAGTCACTCTAAATATTATAATTACCATCACTGTCGCCCACTTAAATATGTGGTAGTTTATAGGTGTTTTTATGGGGTTTCAGCTCAGTTGGTACATCTTCTTACTATTATAAATTGTAAATGGGAAATGATTTTTCTTTGTAACATTGATATCACCGAAAAACATAGAATGTAATCTCATTAGTAAGATATTTAATCTAAATTATAATTGATTAAATATGTGTTCCTTATATTTATATTAAATAGTTTTAAATAAGAATAATTTCATTTGATTAAATTAAATGATTTTTTTTCTCAAGTCTGACGCATTAAAAGATGAGAAACTAGTTTTGATTATCAATAGATAGATCATATTTTTCTATCATGACACCATTCCCAGGGATGAAGTATTTTGGTTGAACAAATAAGTTATCCATGATAAATAAGAACAAGAAAAGATTTTCATAGTATCAGTTCTCTTATACAATTGTGCGTCCAAGATTATAAGCATGTTATTAAGATAAAAAATAGAATTGTGCATATAATTTTTATTTTTTATAGGCCACATAGATATCTTATATTATATTTGTTTAATCTAATTTAATACCCTAAAAGAGTTCAGGAGTCATGGGTCATAAATTTTAATATTTGGTAGTAACAAACCAGACGTATGGTCTTTGCATAATTTTTACAAATCATATGGTAATCATGGAGATGGGATTTTCTGGTTCCCATTATAATTTTAATGATTTCAGTATGTATTTTATAAACATGTTAGTTACAAGATATCAATGTGGATTGATGTGTTTCGGTGCATTCTTTTTCACAAGTCTTTACACCTTTTTATTAAACTAATGTGATATTTGATAGAAACAATTCCATTTTTAAAGTAAAATATGATTTCACAAATTTTATAAAGGATTTTTATAACTGTATAGACTAACCATGAAATCTACATTACATTATTAATATTTGAAAATAACCATGCTACACATGGAAATTTTTTACTCTAATATCCCACTTATATGACATTATTTTGAAAAAATATCTGCATAATTTTCTAGGATGTTATCCATTTATAGTCTAGGTTATTTTCCATCATTGTTTGGTGGAACTCTTCAATATATGTTAAAATATACATTGTTTTTCTCCACAAATCCTTAGATATTATCTTGATCTCCCACCCCCTTGTTTTTTAGAATCTATATGTAGAATAATTTATAGTAGTAAATGTTTTACGAGAAAAGGGGGTGTTTCTTTTAGATCAAGGCTTATAATGACACAATCTATCCATTTCATGACACTATTTTTAAAAGTCAATATATTTCTTCCATTGGTCTAGTAGGTGAATTTATAAAATTTTTATATGTAATGATTGAATTTATAAAGATATATATTCCATTTGTTTAGTATTTTAAATAGAGTTGTTTGATATCAAATATGGAACAATTAATTGAATTTCATATTGGGAGGAATATAATGTTGGTTTTAAAGGTAATTTTATTTTTAAATAGATTTATGAAAATAATTGGTTTGATAAAAATCTAATGAAATAATCTATTTTCAAATATTTTTTCCTAAACATAATAGAGTTAATTCTAAATTTGAGAAAATATTTTATTAAATTTGGAAAAAGTTGTATTTTTATGATTTTGGAAATAAATTCCCTCAAGAACTTGGGGTATCTTGGGTTATAGATGTTTCAATTTTATAGTTGGTGAGGAACATATATATATTATTTGAATGTTAACGTTATAATATTTATTTTAATGGGTATCAAGACAAAAAAATTTTTTTTAAGGACTTAGTATCATGAGGAGTCACATTACTTCAACTTAGTGTTCCATTCATGTCATTGTTTTTTTATCACATAATCTAGGTAAAAATATTCAGAATGATTTATATATAATGGTAATGTATCATGTTTCATTTCTTTCATGTTTATCATATGGTTTTTCAATTATAGGTTTTTATCAATTTTATCTATATTTTTAATATAAATTTATATTCCTAGTATATTATAATATGGATTGTTTTAAAGGAATCAATTTTATATTGTGTGAGGAACCTATATATATTATTTGAATGTTTACGTTATATATTTAATTTATTGGGTATCAAGACAAAAATATATTTCTTAAGGACTCTGTATCAAGAGGAGTCACATTATTCCAACTTAGTGTTCCATTCATGTCATTGTTTTTTGATCACATAATCCATGCAAAAACTTTATGAGGGATTTATATATAATTGTAATGTATCATGTTTTATTTATTTCTTGTTTATCATATGGTTTTTCAATTATAGGTTTTTATCATTTTTATCTAAATATTTAATATACATTTATATTCCTAGTATATTTTAATATGGAATGTTTTAAAGGAATCAACATTTTGTTACGTGTAAAAGGGTTTTCTGATGAAATGTATTTTTGAATATTATTATCTTTTAAAGATAAAAGTAATTTTTATATTATTACGGGAATGTATAGATTCATCATTGAATATTACTTAGTGTTTCCCTCATTCAATATGTATTCTTTTAGGAATATGATGATTTGGTTTTGTATGATATTAGTTAAGAGATGTGTGTCACATTCCATGATGACTTATCCTAGATGATTTTACCTTCATCATGGACTGGGATGGTAGTGAAGTATTAGCATGTTGATTTTTCATTTAGTAATTTTAATTTTAAATTTTTAGGTTTGAGCATATAGATTAGTTAGTTATCAAGTGTTTGTATACCACTTATTCTATGATTCACTCTTATTAATCATTTATTTTTCATTATACAAGAGTTGATTTTTTTCCTTAGTATCCACCTTATGGTGAACCATAATGGGTGAAATTAATATGAAATCAGATTCACATACTATAACCACAACTTCACATCAAAATCTTCTACAACTTTATAAAACACAATATCAACCACAATAAAAAACTATCACCACATAATTTAAAAACACATATCCACATTTTATAATCATATTTTGATATTATAACGTAAAAAAGAATCAAACCAACATGAAGACCTTATTATCCAATGTTTTCCCCCACCCAAATAAACATATTCATATCCTTCTAATAAGAAATGGAAATTTTGAGCCAAAAGGTCTTCTATCCATTGTAGCCAATGCATCACAACAACACTGTATAAAGGATATCTGAATAAAATTGAGGCATATTCCTCGTAATAATGGGATATTATAAAAAATATCTAAATATGTTTTCAACCCATTAGTAAGGGATTAGATTTAGTGTATATATGTCATAAAATTTTATAATTTCTAGACATTCTATACAACTATCCACTATTCATCATAATGTATCTTGATAAATAACATGACATGGATGTAAAATTAAAAAAGGAACATTAAACATAATCAAACCCATGCATCGAAGGACAAATTAGTAGAGAATACATCATATATTTATTCAAAATTGAACATGAGAACCCTGAACATGAATTCTATAATTGATTATTTTTTCCTTACAAAAATTATTTCAAATAATCATCCAAATTATAGTTACCATAATCTATTATCCGCCATTTTTTACAAGCATATTCATATTAAAAAACTATTTTAATTTATTAGGGGTCATTTAGAGAAATCACATACCCAAAAAAACCAAATCCTCTATATGTTTCCCATATCACACTAACAACTACAAATGAACCAAAAAAACCATCACATTTATAATAAAAAATAGAAATTTCATCACAATAAATTTATCACTAAAAAAATTAATTGGGATAATATAAAGTATAAAGAACTTCCCATATTGATATTTACCTAACAATATTAGAAAGACATACATCCTAATAACCATCCAATTAATGAAATAAACATCCCAAAAATAACCCATATAGAATATGAAATAAAAAATATAGATTGAAAATTACCAAATAACTACCCAAACCATGACCTCAACATTGATTATAAAATGAAAATATCACCATATATGTTCATTTATAACCCGTCATTCTATTACAACTCTAATATTAATTAATAATAAATTATTCAAATTTATTAATTCCAAACAAATATTTACACTTCCTATTACCATTATAATATTAATTTAAAATAATTAACCATGTCTGTAATATTAATAGTGGGGATAAAAAAAATATAAAGATATTTTAATTATGCATTTTTTATCATTAGAAATATATCCTTTCTATATTAATGTTATATATCCCAAGAATAAAAAAATCGATTTGAAAAAACTATTAATAACTTTTTAGAATAAAAATATCATCATCTCCATATCTCAAACAAATATTTTTATTATCAAATTATAGAAACTAGTTTGTATTAGTCTGGGAAAAGGTGACTAAAAATAATTCATAGTATTTTAGGAAGGGAATATCCTAGGGGAACTAAATTATATTGAATAATATAATTGACCAAGTGATATAATAACTAGCCTATGAAAATATCAAAACTAAATAAAAACAAACCAGAAAACATTATCTTGGCTTTATAATGTCATTGAAATGATCCTTGTACAAATAATTCCTTGAAACATGTCTAATTTAAACATCTAGATTAAAAATGAGAATGTTTTTATTGTTATTAGAGATGTTATTGTTAACAACTATGATATATTCAATGTATAAAGAGTTAGGAGTCATTTTCATATAAATGAAATACCCATTTCGAATATACCACTCCATGATTTTATTATTGATACTATATGTAAATATTTTACATTCATTTGAGTAAAACTGTAGTGAAAACAAGATTTTAATGTCATTATCCTTTAATAAGTTATTTTTCTTTTTATTTTCAATTCATGTTTATTATATTAGTCACAAATTAAGAAAATTATTTGGGTACCAGATTTATCTACTAAAAAATATTATGGAATGAACCATAACATTTCAAATTAGATCCTAAATTTTTGAGATGTATATTTGTTCCTATTAAATTATAGAAACCTTATTTTTTGACTCCCATGAACAAATATATTTACCAGTTGATATATTCTACATTTAATTGATCTTATTTGTGTAATCATTTAATCAACAATGTATCCTTTAAATAGTCATATTTAATCACTATATATCAAATATGTATTTTATAATTCCATAATTATGATTAAAAAATACTATACCACATTAATTTTTCCATTATACTTTGATATATCCTTGATAAAATCAAAAGTATCATTTTTTGTACTGGAGATTAAATAATTTCAAGAATCATTAAAATACACTTTTCCTATCATAGAAATGACAGTGGTAGGTGTACAAGTTTTATGGACCAAATATTTCAGTTTTTATTAAATTATATATTTCATTATTTTCAAACCTTTTATTATAACCATGATAATTACATAACTATACTCTTAATAAGAAATATTACTCAACATTCAATAGTTGCACTCCAGACTAGATTATGTTTACCATATCCATTAACCATTAAAGGAAAATCTATAACATGGAATTATTCAAAAGAATCATAATATGTTTACAAAAAATGGGTTATAATAAAATATATAGTACATTTATGTATCTATTTTATCATTTTTGTTTTATTTGGGAAATCATGAAAAATATATATTGAATAATCAATAATTTGGGAGAACGGAAATCATTATAACTCATTATAGACCATAATTAATATTCCTAAATTATACTATTAGTGAATGAAATAACATAGATCATAGAAAATAGACATTCAATCATTAGAAAAATATGTTGAATAAAATATTTATCAATGTCTACTTGGGTCTCACAGGATAACATTTTTAATTCACTATTTTTCCACTTTTGATATATACCACCAATAAAAGTAAAGAATACATAAAAATGATTAATATTCATATATATCTTACTATAATAATACCTTATATATAATTATGTATCATAATATGAAAATATAATGTCAGGTTTCCTCCTCTGTTAAGTGTGTAAAATCACGATCTTCTGTTTATCTTGTTTTCAACTTGTAGCAGATCAAGGTCAATATTCCAAGAAATTATAAAAAAATAAAAAAATATACCAAAAATTCATTAATGAAAGATATAATGTAATAGTAGTTCCAATAAATTTCACTAGATAATTGTAATAGTAGGCTTTGAATTTTCTACATTTAAAAATATCTATGGGATGACAGGATGCCTAATTATACTACTATGATAATTCAAGTATGGATATTATTCTTGATGAAAACCTAAAAACCATGAAAAAAATTAAATTATAATTATAGTGGAAAATATAAGATTTTCACCCATGCCATGGTAGAGGATGGTTCAATATTTATAAGAAATTCGGTGTTAAACCAATGTAAATTAAAACGAACAATACCAAAATAGAATAAGTATTTAGAATAATTTGTCTCTAACTAATTATCACTACAGAATCAAAATATTAAATGATAATGGAAACTCCACCAAACAAGGTTAAAATCATTTAAGACACAAAAATTTGTATTATTCTTATAAAATTCATATCAAGAACAGAATAAAATTGAAAATAAACAGCCAATTTGAATTCATATCAGGATTACGGTAAAACAATTCCACCGTAATCATTGAAATTTCTAATTGTTGTATTATAAATTTAGATCCTAAGAGAAACTAAAAATTTTATTAATCATGGAATCTTCTTTAGATATGTGAAATAAATGAAATGATTGGATGGATAATTATCTGTTGAAGAATTAATATTTGCAAGCACCAGCCCAGTAGGTGGGGGTTGGGTGAATGAAACCATAATTAACATTTATGTCCTCGATGACCTAAAATGTTTTCTCTTCCACACATATGATAATACTCCATTCATAATAATCATTATATACATATCAGCAATGAAGGTAAAAATATTTATCAATTATAATATATTTCATATTTTCAAAAAATGAAAATGTTTATCCATAAGAATCTACCCAAATTGATAAGCACGAAAACACAGAATTTAAAGGAGAAAAGCTATCCACATTCAATTAACCATACCTGGATATTTATAGTAATCCAAAAATTTCTTATTTTGAAATTTTTTCAATAATTTTCTTATCCACAAAAATGATGAATATTTAAGATTTTATAAAAAAATAAATTATTTAAAAAAATAAAAATATAATTATAATAAATCACACCATGCCAATCATGCATGTCAATATAGCAGATAGAAGAAGAGTATAGAAATAAAATATAACATTTAATATATAATGAGACCGATCCAAGAAAGAAAAATAAAATCTATAATAACAACTACATGAAATAATTTTTCATATGAAACATAACTCCTAAAAATAGTTTTTATATAGAACCATTAAAAACAAAGATTAACCATTTTCACAACCCACTAAATTGAAGGACAATGAAGTGATGGGTAAAATAGAGTGGGGAACCATGTACAAAACAATAATTTATTTCACAATGTCACAAGTTATGGATTATCATACAAAATTTGTAACTACAATGCAATTATATTAATATCATTAAGATATTAGGATATGATACACTTTTTTAATGAAATTCAAGAGGGAATATAAATTTCTATAAAAATATAAAAAAATAATCATGCTAAAATGATAAGGATCACGACATTATTTTTTTATTTAATGTAATTTCCATAACCCTGAACATTCTATACCCAAACATCCCTTGAAATTTTTAGATCTATGTGATTTAAAAAACATTCTTTAAAAAATTCATAGTGTAACCATGGTGGTTACAATTCAAATAATGATTTAAAATGGATAAAATATTTATACATAACATTATAACCTCTAACCCAATGAACTTATGAAAATTATAAAATAAAATGAACTATGACACTATGTTCCTCAACATAGAGTACTAATGAAATCATCTGAATATATATCTATAGTGTAGTGAAAACCAACGATTATTTAATTACATTATGTATGAGTATCACAATACCATTATTTAAGAATAACTTAAAAAAATTATAACCAATAATGTCACAGAATAAGGTGAAATTCCATGAAATACATCCTCAAAACTAAGGAGGAAAACTCATAAATATGAACACGGTATATTTTTTCATTCCTCCAGAAAAAATGGTAGATGTCATTGAACATCCAATCACGATACAAAAAACAATCTCAAATAGGATTGTAAAAATCCCCATAATATATAGAAAGATAACAATCATTAGAGTCTTCTTAAAACAAAAAATACAAAAAAAAGCATTATTAATATATGGGAATTTTTTATTCATGTTGGCACAATAGAAAAATAATTTAAGGGTTTGGGAAAAATAAAAATTAAATATGTTATTGAAAATGAATTTTACCAATAATAACTGAAATAAATAATTGGAAATAAAAAATCATAATACCAACCCACTAAGTGGAGATACCTCCCAAACATGACTAACCCACTACTAATACAATCATTATAAGGGTCTACAAATTACATTGGTAGTTATCTTAATAGTGTAACAAAAAGGAATCATTATTATCGTAGGAGTTTATTATAAATAATTAAATTGATATTATTTTGATTCCAAGAACAACCCTAGCCACATCAACTAAAAAATAAATAATTACAAACCAAAAATTTTTAATTATCTAACTTTGAATCATAAAAATCCCATCCAATACAATTTTTCAATTTAAAATACATATTCAATTTTAAAACCAACTATTATAGATAATACAAATAGAAAAAATAAAATATTTATATAGGAAGAAGTATTTATATGAATTGAAATTAAAAACCACATGGAATTCATGTGACCATTTTAAATTATTTTAAAAAACCTAATGATTATAAAATGATATTTTTATTATTTTTATCCTTGAATATACCTTATTAATAATAGCGTGAATAGTTATCCATTAAATACTGAGAATCATGTTAATTCAGGAGAAAATCATTTTTATGATTCCTCAAAATGGTAAAATAGAAACTGGTTAGCTCTAGAAATAAATGAGAATTCAATATACTAAATCACATACCTAGGAGTTCCTATTAACAAAAAAGTAAATATTGTAGTATGATTCAAAATTCCACACAATCCATTAACTATTTAATTAATATAAACTATAAAAACAACATGTAAGTTAATTCCCCTGTATAACAATCAGGATTATACAATTATCCCAAACCTATACTAACATAAGTAATTACATCCAAAAAAGAATTTGAAAGTCGATTCGAGATCACGAAATCCACAGACTCATAAAATGATCAAAAATATATTCTTGTCCATCTATACGAGCCAAAAAACATTGTAAATAACTAAAATATCCCATAAAATGAATCTACAAAGACGTACCATATTTCTTTCAATTGTAGAATTTTACTAAGACCTCTATATGGACATCCATATGAACATGGTAATAATTATAATTGTATAATAATTCATGAAATGTTCTATATTACACCCTTTATGGGTCATCACACAGCGTCATCCACCATAATAGAGCCTCTATATAAAATAATGCAATATCATGGGAAACTTTGAATTAGAACATACTATTTACTAACACAATGAATATATCATTATATTAAATACAGTAACCATAATCATCGATATATGAACCATATAATAACTCCAATACCCATTAATACATAAATTTTAATCACCCTCTATTAAATAATTCATATATCTTCACTCAATGTGTAATGTTTGACGCCCATATCCGGATCAACCAAATGTTCCTTATCCCAATTTTATACTTGGCCTCGAGCATACCTAATAATGCAGTAGAGAAAGATGACTAGAAAAAAGTGTCTAAGGTTTTATAATGTGGAGAGTGGAAACACTTTTATTAGAGTGTATCATAATGGTGAATCATATAAATTTGATGAAGCTGTATTATTGAAATAGTATAAGTAAGTCATTTAAAAAATTATAATTAAGAATATGTAATCCCCAATGTGAAATAATTGTTTTTCATTAATATACTAAAATATAACTATCTTACATGGTAGTTTTAAGACATACAAGAAATGTATAGAAAATTCTAAAGAACAAAACAATCACATGGGAATCATGTGAACTGGATTAGTAATATATTAACCAACCTTCATCCTTATAGAAATAAATCAATTATATATGGGATCATTCCATCATCCATATATGAATATAATTAATTTTTATATATAACTAATGGTGGCACAAACAAGGTATGAGTAAAACTCAATAATCCACAACAATAAGGTCCAATTCATTCTAGTCCGTGAATAAAATATATACAAATTTCTTGTATATCGACTTTTAGTCTATAGATGAAATATAAACCATATTAGGCTCAAGTTCCTCAAGGTATACCCGGAGAACCATACATGATTTTTCCTAATCCAAATATCTCTAAAAATAAGAGCATCAAGGAATAAATGAGACTCATGGACATAATTATCAGGTTTCCATGTATAAAACTAGTAATGTGTGACCAATTGAGAATTTGAGGTTATCATACACAATTAGGGTCATAAATGGTTCTACATGTTGCATGATGTTAATGACTTAGAAATTGAGTTTAATCCAAATACAAATTAAGTATAACGTATTTTTATTTGACATATGATCCTATTCAAGAAGTTTAAAATAAGGAATACCAGTATCTCTATAGGAATAATATAATACCATTTTACCTATGAGATCATATATGGATTTACATATAAGGAATACATGTCTCAGTCATAGAATAAATAATTCAATTCACCCTCTGATCCCATCCAAGGATTTTAGTATACGTAAAACAAGTAGCACCTAAATTATGTTATCATTTCATTTGATAATTCACCCTTCATAGGGTATTACTTATAAGGAAAAATGGAATCAATCATGAAATAATATATATTAATTTAAACAATTAACACTTCAAATGTATTCTATTTATGTATTCAATGTTTCAATCAATGATTATATAATTTCTAGGCATGTTGAATTTAAATTTTTTTATCAAGAATGGTAAATATCAGTACCAATATTTAATCAACCCTATAGAATTCATTATTTGATTTGAAAATCCAATTCTCTGTAATTATATGGTTTCATGTGAGTTTATTGAATTATATTTTATTTTACATGATTCATCAATCCAATCATTATAATGAGATATGCCAATATGAAGACAAAATCTGTGAATAGTGATTTGTTTTGTAGGTTAAATTCCAAAAAACCATATGGGCAGTTTATAGAAATACTAAAGTCAATTTTTTTTATTAATACTAGTGTAAAATAATATCCAATTCATATAAAATTACAATAGTTAATTTTACTCATTCATTAAAAATTAACGACCAAGCTATAACTGTGGAGAGGTTTCTTTTATATAGGAATATTAAATATTAAAATTTAATCAAAAAGAATTTTAGTGGTGGATCGAATAGAGGTATAAGATAGAAAATCCTTAACATGTGGACTAGATAACATCTAGGTTATGGTCTAATAATTTTTTTTTATTTCATATTCTACGTGAAACATTTGAGAATTCATTCCTACTGCACAAAAGAAATAATTTTTAAACATCAAGGCATTAAGGGAAACGTCATAGAACAACTATATAATTTATAATATTATTTAATCATTTATTTTAAGTACATTAATGAATATAATGTGATGGTAAGTCAGAAAATATAGAAATGATCATAATATAGGTAAAATTCGATCACATGGAAATAACATCCTATATATTAAATGAAAATGATTTATGAAGAAAAGTGGATCAGCAGAATATCAAAGGGTAATCTAATAAAACAAAAAATGAGTTATTATTGGTTTTCTAAAGATAGATACATCAATTTGGTGGTGTGGACGCTATGGATCCCTCATGTGGGAGATACTAAACACCAATTGGTAGAAATTATAGTTTTCAATATGTAAAAAGATACCAGTATGATAACAAATTGTCAAATGTTTTGATTTGATGCATGGTTTGGTCGAACAGTTAGGCTGATTATATGAAAACCTTGTCTAAACAAATTATTATTGTTCATGGGATATCCTAGGTACGTGATTTTTTTGAAAAACTGCATGAAAAAACATATAGTTCTACTATCCAAGAAGATCACCACACAACACGAATAAAAACATAATTAGAACAACTAAGCACATCATAAGACATTTACTTTTATAATAATCTATAATTGTCTCAATGGTTATGTAGAACCAAGTTCCATGTGTAAAAAAACATGTGGAAGTCCTTCAATGACATGTGAATTTGGTTTAATATTAGAGAAGACTATGTGCAAACTATGCGCATCCCCTTTCATTCAAAAAATAGAGTTTTCAAAGCTTGATGCTCCCAAAACTAATCCAAACATCCACAGAAACCCTTGGTACATAACCCCCATATAAAAACAAAAATCTGAATTGTTACATCAATTAATACTAATCTTTGTATCATGGTTAGATTTTTTTCCCATCGTAAAAATTTTATAATTAATACAAAGCATAATATTTAATATTCTACATGTTATATAACTTCTTATCACTAAAAATTCTTTTGCGATGTTAGGAAAACCAATCCCATCCTACTAGTTTCATGAATTTACTATTCATATAGAAACTTTTTTAGATAATCGATGTGTCTCTAAGAACCTCATTAATCATTTGATGCTTAAACATCTAAAAATATACCAAACAGTCATAACTATTAATGAAATTCTAATAAAAACATACCAGATACCGTCTAACCAAATAAATTATAACATCATCAAATAATTTATCAATTAATATATTAAGGATTCCACAAAATATGTTTTATCTATAAATGGAAAATTCCATAACATAGTACCACAACCAATAGAATTTCATATTAATGAACTCTCCTTGAATCCTAATATTTCACCATGAATGTTTCTCAATATTTATGAGCTGTTTAATTATGATCATCCCATGATAACTGATTCATGTTATATTTTCCTAAAAAACATCCCATAAAGCAATATAAAACACTAATATTTTTCAAATGTATTTCAAGAAACATTTCCTCACAAATCACTTTATAGTGATGAGATAACAAATGAATGGCCAAATATGACTATCTACATTCAAAAACACATGGATTTAAATGTTGACATAATCTAAAATCCACATCTTGATTCCCCTAATACAATACCCAATGAGATCATTTCAATTTTACTCATCAAATACCATAACTAACATAGGATGACATATATTGGTCAGACCATATCATGTTAAAAATCTCATAATTCCACTACATAAGAACTATTACACTACTTATTCTAAAACCTATATATATTTATAGTTCATTTCATTCCTTATTCCCACAATCAGACTCCATCGATATCCATGATTAACCATAGTCCTAGGATATAATGTAAAATCATGTTGTACATACATAAATTTGTTGATAATCTTCCAAAAAAATGAATGATTATCCATAGATTGGTCTCAGGATCCCATGACCTTCTCAGATAAGGGAATTTCACTAGAAATAAATTTCCTTGTCCCCACCTTAAGATAATCCATGTAATTTCATTGATGGAATAAAAAAATTTGAAAAAAATATCCTTCAATATTCCTATCCATATAATTAACAACCTTCATAGATATGAACCATATAAACCTTAACCTCCCCCAAAAACATAACTAAAGTAATTAATATGCTTCATGAGAATAGTTCTCATGGAATTTCTCAAGTTTCAACACACAGTAATTCCCAGTTCCATTAGTGAAAAATAGTTGACACCCCAAAATATGGATTACATAGTACAAAAACCAATCACATGCCACATGTATCATTTACCTCCGATCATAGTTCATAAACATCACTAACCCAAGTATATTATGAGTGGTCATTAATGGAGTGAGAAAGATGATACTTGTAAGTTATCTATATCCAGTTCAATATTAGTTGCACATGTTATACTCTACCAGAGTCACACTCACATTAATAATTAGAATTGAACATTAATGATAACCCAAATATGAAAATAGGGGTTAAAAAACTATATATTTTATACAACATCATCTAATGAATTGGGACGAATCAACCTTATACAAACCTCTTAAGGCTACCCAACTATGAATAATCCCTACATAATTGGTTCACTCTTATATATAGATGAACTGTGAATTTAGAATTTACATACTAACTACCCTTTTAATGGAGTCATTAACCGACACCATTTTGTGGTTTTATAGAATATTACTACTCATACGTAATCGAGAACAGTTATTACTTAATGATATACACTTTTTTATCACTTATTAATTTACTGGATGTGTTTATTATAATACATAATTCATAAGTTACTTCATAGTAAAACACTCCCACCCATTCTATTTGGATTATTAGTTACAATGGGACTATAAATTCTGTTACGTTCTAGACAACACAAGGGATATTCCAAATTTCATACTACCGCATCCAACTATTAACATTGGTTAATTCCTTCTAAGTCATCTATAAAAATATGTAAATATTTAATAAAAAATATAATGTGTACCATTCCCGTGAAATATATAAAATATTGGACTTGAGAATAACATGATGCATTTGTGCCTAAGTTTTTTCATTGTACTCATCTACCACACATCTACCCTGGATGTCACATTCTATACTATATGTCTTTATAGAGTCAAATAATTCCTGAAAAAGATATCCCAGTATAAAAAATTGAATATAACCATTTATTATCACATTTATTTATATTGGAACTACCACAATGAGACTATTCACCTAACTTATATATCTTATCGATGAAATAATTAGGAACTCCTAAGGGGCCCTTATTCTCTACCACATATACATAAGTTCCAACAAAACAGAATAAGTCAACATAGGTTTGTAAGAAATGATCACAATTTCATCTGAGTTAACTATAATGTAATCATTTGGAAAAAACCATAGAAAATGTTTTGATTTCTTATCCCCACTACATTCTTTATTAAATTCATTTTTCATCATCTCATGTATTAATATTAATATGTCTCTGATGTGTGTAAATTAATTTACATTTTATAATGAAAATTTTTACATGATATAATTCCCTCATTATACAATTGATGACTTGAAGAATTATAATAATATTTTCACAAAATTTCATGTTAGAAATATATTTATCCCTAGGTTCTCATAATATATCTCAATTGTTAAAAATTTCTATTCAATGATATATTAGAAAAAAAAATTATAGGTTTTAAATATAATTTTAATTAAAAAATTACTCATAATAATAAAGTTTAAATGTTTATGAAATGTCATGTATCATTAAATGGGGATCATTTGAGTAATATGACCACATAAATTTATACTAAACACCATACATATATATAACAACACAGTAAATTACCACCCCAAATTATCACAAGAGTTCCCCAATGGGTTAATTAACCTAATATAAAAAGATAAAGGTGACCTATGTGGGTCTTGTTATTTAAATATATGGATTTTTATGTGGAAAGACATTCTGAAATATGTAATTAAAGTCTATATAAATTATAATTTTCACCCCATTTACATGAAACCCAATAATAGTTTATTTATTAAATAATAATGAGTTTCATAGTGGGTTATCTCTTATGCATATCATTCTAAAAATCACTAACAAAAGATTTTTGAATCATAAGAGGATTCAGTTACATACATCACATTTCCCAATTTATGGTTGTAAAGGTATTTATATGTATTTATTCACTCACAAATTTATTAGAATCTATATACAAAAAATTTCATTTATTAAAATAGCCTAATTTCTATTCTATTTCATGACGTCGTTTCAAAATCATTTCATTACAATAATTGAATAATGATAATTAAGTAGAATTCCACCATAATGATATGTAGGAAAATTTATTTTAGGTTTATTGTAAACAAAATTTAAACAACCGACCTTCATAACAATAACTTTTAAATCTACCACAAGAATAGAGAATATATATATATAATAGGTATGAAAGCATAATATAATAGAATAAATGTAATAAATATAAATAATCACACATTCATGGTGTACAAATAAACATGGAATATAATAACTATCAAAAGATATATAGATTATAATGATGATGAAATCTGAATCCTATACCCCTAAATTGATGCACGAACACACCACAATCTTTCCAACATGATCCAAAGAGAAAAATTTAATACATCAGTAACAATCTAAAATAGAAAATATGTCGTTGAAGGTGAAATTTTAATAAAGTATTATAATTAAAAATTAGAACAATTATACCCTACCTTGAAATATGATACAAAGATTTATGGGGGTTTAAAACTACTAGAGACAATCTATTTTCAATATTATATATCATTTATATTCTCATATATTCCATCCCTAAAATACTAATAGAAAGAAAGTCTATTTGATAAAAAATTAATACATCTCAGACCAGATTCAATAATAAGTAACTTAACCTTGTTGGTCACATGGCCTGATGTGATCCACCCCATACGATAAAGTCAGATGACAAGAAGTGACAGTAAACATTGGTGTGGTGGGGAAACCGAACCCTCTATTATCAACATGCAGAACAAAAAGAAACTTTATAATTCAAAAGAAGTAGTATAATCCATAAAATAGAAGTAAATAACCTTGATAATTATAATCACATATAAACTTCAACATGTGATTTATTCACAATGTTTTTATATCAACACATAAAATCAACAGGAATACATGGAATCAATAACACATAAAAATCATTTATAAAATAACAATATGACCAAACACTATCCCATGGAAATCACAAGTATAATATCAGTCATGTATGACCAAGATACCATACTATAATACGTATATAAGTTATTTCAAACATCATTACTTACAAACATGTAATCATTTTGGGTACCCAATTGCTACATCAATATATTGTTAGTTAAACTCAGTCAGCCTCTAACAATGATTTCTAATAATATCAACCCCCTTAATAAAAACTGTTATAATTTTAATGTAAATTAAGGGTAATGTATTATTATAAATATATACATTATCGGTATAAGTTTCCATGTGGGATACATGAATTAACATACCCTATTTGGCCTATCTCTGATATCATTTAATATTATTTCTATAAGGTAGAAATGGGATCCCTGGATATAATGAACAAGAGTGAATTTGTAACACCAGCCATTTGGGGTCATAGGATAAACTGAGGGAATGATATATAATGAAGTTAAATGATGGGTTTTCATGATTCATGATATTGATGATTTATAAATCAAAGTTAATATAAATTTCAATCTAGTATAACATAATTATAATTGACCTACTATCTCATCAGTAGAATTATGCATAAAAAATAAAATTATTTCTCAAACCATAATTTAGTTCCATTAAACATATATTCCCATCTTGTTAATTACATATAAGGCATAAATGTATCTAATAAATCCTAAATATTTTCATTAAACTTATAATCCCATCTGTGGAATTCTGTTTTGGTATCCTGAGTGTCACCAAAGTCACAACATCATTTCATTTGTTTTATTGGCTATTCTGGGTATTCCATATAAGGAACCCACATATCTCTAAAAGTGTAATAAGTAAAAATTTAGGATATGAGACTATATACATTATTCTATATCAAGAATCAATGTATAATTCAAGGACTGTATAATATCATGGAATGTTGAATTTAATAATTTAGCATAGGCCTTGGGAAATATCCTCCCCGATTTTCAATCATCAATATATAATAAATTATTACATTTAGAAATTCCATTGATTTATAATAACATGGACATGTAATGGTATTTAATCATATAAACGTTAACTCATTTAATATTAGATAATCATTCTAATTAGATATCCCATCATTAATTCAAAATACATCGTCCCTGATTTGTTAATAGGTTACAACTCAAACAAAAATTAGTTGTTTTATATTTTCATGATAAAGATAAATATATGTTATTTAACCAATTTTATATTAATATCCAAGTCATAAGACATTAAAATAATTAAATTTTGAAGCTCCATAAAAATGTAGAACTAATCCCCACATAATATAAATTCTCATACTTAAAATAAATAGTAACTATTAAAATTTAATTGAATCCACCTTATTTAGTGTTTAGGATGGGATTTATCATCAAATTAATCATGAAAATGGGTATATAGAACATCAGGTTTGTGGGATAAAAGTTTTATTTTTGGAATTTCACCTTTCAACTATAAAAAACATGAAATATTTCATGCATAATAATTGAAATAATTTATAAACAACAACACATTGTAGAAAATATCATAGAATACATTTGTTATGATTAAGAATCATTACACTTATTTAATAAGGATTTATTTCGATCAAAAATTAGAGACAATAAATAATTTAAATCTTCCATGAAAATAGGGCATATTATTTCTTATGGAAATAACATCAAATGTGGAAAATGAAATTGAGATCAGTAGCAAAATGATTGATTTAGTAATAGAAATTTTTTCATATTAACAAATCGAGATCGATTTTGATCTCATACGTGGGTGATCCATTAATGTATAACTTGATTGTAGAAGGATCAATCATGTGGGACATTATGTATTAAAATGGTGAAAAATAAAGGGCGTGAATTTAGTTTAAGGGTTGAAGGGAGATATAAAAAATTCACCCTTTTAATGGGATGAAAAGTTTTATCACATTTCTTCACTAAAAGTGTGCCTACCCTAAAGTATAATTTTTCAAAGGTAAACAACCACAAATACCTTTGAGCATGGTATGATATACCATGTGTATCCATGTAGAGATATTTTTTTTAATCCTCACACCCTCTCATGTCTTGGAACCCAATTAAACAAATGATACACAAACCAGTCAATTCCCTTATGAAATCATCTATAGTTTCTATACCAATCATAAAGATTCTTGTTTATTTTAAAAAAGCAGTATAACACCCCTAAATGAAAACATATTTTTGGATCTAGATTTCAACTGACCTTGTGCTAATCGTGTGCCTAAAAGATTCACTAAATAAATGTTTTCAAAGCCTGGTTCTCAAAAAAACTCATCCAAACAACTTGATACACCTCTTGAGCCTTTAAATGATTGAAAAACAATTTATGGGACTCATATATTAGAATTAAATTTTGATTGATGGATTGAAATTTCACTAGTCAAACAAATGATAATTGTAATTCCATTATTAATTTTCAACATTTTCTTAAATATTATATCATACAAAAATATATCAAAGATATATTTTTGGAATTTATTAATTTGAATTCGTATTTAAATGAAATTATATCTTAATACACTCTCAAATAATCAAAAATATTGAATTAAAAATTATTCCCTAATAAATGCATCATTCGACATACTAACCTTCTTAACTATATCACCAAAAGGAATAATCATTTAACCTAAATACCATATAATATCCCCAATATTATTCATCCATATTGTTGTCTTCACAATATAAAATATTTATTATGATTTATCAATCTCTTTTAGATGCATAGAAATCAAAAGATATAGATAATTATTTCTCAATGAGAATCATAAATAATTTAAAATATTTAATAATTAGTATCAAAAATTTTCTATAAAACCTCATTATGGTTCCATGAATTAATATTTATTTTTATGAAACATCCTATGATACAAACTTTAGTTTAAAAACACATATATCATGTATGTTATTAATCAAATGAATATATTATCAATTTATGGAAATGGATTTCAATAAATAGACCATGAAAATGATATTAATTTATTTAAATTAAATTCAAAATAAATAGATATACATTGTAATTTTATTTTTATTACATAAATATTTAATAGTATTATAATAGGTCCATTTATCTAGATATGAGAATTAACACATTCATTAAGACCTTACATTCTTTAGGTCGTTATGGTCGAAGACCTGGTCCCTCCCATAATGATTTTTTGTTTCCCTGGGGACATTATTCCCTAATCCTGATGATATCAAAAATCTTCATAATATTTTCATTTATAGTAAGACTCACTCATTTGATTATGGAATTCCACGGAAATTAATTTCTTAAATTGAAATCAAGGAATCATTATTATTTATAATCTCTATGTGGTTCCTCTTTTACATTTATGTTGACCCTTATTTTATGATAAATAAATTAATATATTTGATGCTATTATTTATTGGAATATTTGGTTATCTATCTTATGGATACACATAAGTTATTGATATGATTTATTATTGAAAATGAAAATATCACGTTCTATTCTGGGTCTCTATTTTTATTCAACGAGGTTTTATCCAAACATTTCATGGGTTGTTTTTCTTTCATGTAAAATATAATCAAATTCTATAATTATCTATCTTAG
The DNA here is from genome assembly GCA_963277665.1 of Viscum album. Lineage (NCBI taxonomy): Eukaryota > Viridiplantae > Streptophyta > Magnoliopsida > Santalales > Viscaceae > Viscum > Viscum album. Next base: position 347,118,829 of record OY728157.1, on the reverse strand, counting down.
TTTTTCTAGCATACCCCTTTAATTTAAAAACCCATTATTCCTAAAAATACATTGGAATACAATTTTTGCTATTTTTTATCAATGAAAAAGACAATATCCATTTAAATTACATATCCCCTTGAAAATATATTTTGAAAGATGAATTGAAACCACCTATAGATTGTATTTAGATTTTTATAAATGAATCAATAATTTTAATGATACATCAGTGGTTTATTTTTTCTCATCATGTAGTTGGCATATAAATATTTAGTAGATAATTATCTCCCTATTGTAGATAATAAGAATAATTATTCTCATGGAATTGAAGACTAGAATGTTGATTCCTATATTTAAAATAACATATAGGTGGTATCACATTCATTCCCTACATTAATTATGATTGTATTCTACTTCATTTATGATAATAAATATCAAATGGATAATATATAAAATATTTACATATTTATGATTAAAATTAATTCAATTTATTCAATATGATTTGACTTGGATAGAGAACATACCTCAACTATTAATATGAATCATCTTTTGAAATAGAGCCCATATTTGTATTTGTGTCTACTTCCCTTTGTGGGGAATTTTTAATAGATGTTCTTCCTTTGATTTTATATCCATATATAACCCTTTAATAAGAGGTTAATGTTATGTACTTTGATCCTTTTCATTAATATTGATGAAATAAATCAATAAATATCATATCTATATGGATGTTCCCAAAATAAATTGCTTATATATATATATATATATATATATATATTATTAAATAATTTTTTATAAAATAAATGGATGGAGATGAAGGTGGTAAATTAGATGAATTAAGGTTTGACTAGTTCTAATATAGAGGATAGTTTAGTAAACTGGTTTTAAGGATTGGTTACCACTATCACAATGAACAGTGGTATAATATCTAGATATTGATGGGGGATAACAGGACCTAGAGAAAAAGTGATGGAAATGTAAATGGATCAATTAAATTATTAAGTGTTACCAATATACATTTTAAGAGATAGTTAATGAAATATTTGAGGTTTTAATAATACAATGAGGTAATCGCTTAAAATGTGGCTAATAATAATTTTTGATACATAAAGAGTAATAGAATTTCAATGAACATTCATTTTGTTTGGGAAAAAATTGATCAACAATGTTTGTGACTCTAAAGAATATATGATGTGTTAGGGAAGAAAACTATTTATAATATTTTGAAATAAAATGGAAGAAGTATATGTTATTGTTTTTTTCGAATAGTTATATACCTAAAAAATAAAATAATAATATTTAAGGTATCTATGTCTATATAAGATGAGAATTAACTCATAATGTGAATTGAAGATATAATGGGGTATAATTATGTTATTAATGTTGGTAAATAAGTAAACTAAAAAATAGAATATTAACAGTGTGGCTTCAATCTTATTGAAGTGTTCTCCAAAGGCCACAGAATTTTGGTTCTTGAACCCACAAAAACATCTTGAATGAAGTAAATGATTATAATAAAATTTTGTTAAAGGAGTGATATTATGAATAAAATAAAAAAGTTATACTAATTTTATGTTAACTTCTAAATTGAAGGTAAAATTTAGTGGTCATAAACCAAAAATGGATACAAACTGAACTCACCAAGAAATAATTTCTCTTATAACTAGATGTCAGATTTATTATTTTATATTTTTATATTTTTATAATTTATTAATATCTTGTGGATTCATATTATATATTATTCAACATCAAATGAAAACATCATTACTAACATTAACATGGAAACATAAACATGACTTGTAATTATCGGTTTTAGATCACTAGTATATTAATTTGTGATGAATTTTATTATTTCATTTCTGTTGTAGAATTTTTTTGATTTAGTAAAAAATTATATTTACCTTATAGTTTTTTATATTGAGATTGTTATTATATATAATTGTGTTTCACTGAAAATAAAACTATTTATTTTCATAATATCACAAAAAATTAAACATCGAATGAATAAATAGTCATTAATTATTTTATAATTTTGTAATTTAAAAATAATCATAGAAATAATATATTGGATAATAGAAGAACGTCATAAATGTATTGTTCAAAATATTTTGGATAAATTATCTATAATAAAATGAAATAATAAATATTTGAAAATTAATTTTAAAATGGTGAAATAATTTATTATAAATTAGTATAGTAATAAATAAAATATAATAATTATTAATTTATATAAAATAGAGTTCAATTAGATGACTCTTTTTAAAGAATGTATATATTGGAGAGGTTTTCATTATAAATATCATATGTTTTTAGTTCAACAAATAAAAAGAAAAATGTTATAAATAAAATGTATATCAATAGAAAAAGTAAGGATTATAAAGAATAAATTTAACAATAGAATCATATTAATATAAATCAAATATGATGATATATACAGGGATAGAGAATATAACAAAAAATAGTAGGCATAACCCATGTTAAAAATTCAATGTTTGATCGCTGAGTACATAAGATAGGTACTAAGATAATAATGTATTGAAATTCTGTCAAAAAATAGTAACATGAAATTCCAATAAATATGTTTTATGAAATATAGTTGTTAATAGAAAATACAGAAACATTAATTTTAATAAATAATGCTTTATGTGAGAGAAATTACATTCCTCAAGTTGTTGCATGATGTATATATCAATTTTCCTCATAAATGCATGAATTTTATTAATAAATTATATTTTATCAACGATATACATGTATATTTCATTGTAAACAATCTTATATGAAAATTTATTATAATGTTTTATTCATTTTTTACATTCAGTTTTCATGAATCCATTATTTTAGGACATTTCATTTAATTATTTTAAAATTCATTTATTGTAAAGTTAATATTATATATTCACTAATAAATGACACATTAGATCAAGAAGTTTTTTAGTACATATTGTTAATTTTATTCAAGGTTCACTAGACATTAATAGTTCAGTAGATATTATTTGTTTAGGGAATCTTTTGACACCCCAATATTTTCAAATACTTTTTTTCCCTATATTAATACAATGTTCGATATCATTTTCTATATAAAAGAAGAGACTAAAATGAGCCAAAATTAGTTATTATTTAAATATATTAAATTAAAAAATCTCTTATTAATGAAAATATTATAATAAATTTAAAGCATTGTAAAAATATTATTACGAATGCATTATTTTTTAAAATAAAATTTTACTATTAAAATTAACTCATTATATATGATATTATAATTTAATGTAAATATTTATTATTTTATTAATATTTAATAACAAATTTTATCTTATTCATTATGTTTAGCTTGTAAAAATTATAAATGATCAATTTTTTTATTTTTCTAAAATAATTAATTTTTATGATAAATCATTAAAATATATTTTTGTCTAAATTGATTAAATTTATTACTAAATAATTTAGTATCAAAAACATAAAATCATATAAACAAATTTCCTTGTGAAGAATTTTTTTGATAATTATGTTTTATATTTAAAATTTTAATTAATAATTTATAAAACATGTGTTAATGTTTTATTATTTTAACATATATTTACTAATAAAATAAAAAGTTCTTAGTGTTTTTTATTTAAATATTTTATAAAAATATTTTGTTTTATATTTTATGGAAAAAAATAATATTTTTTTAATATATATATATTTAATTAAAATAAAATTCATTTATAGTTTTTTCATATAAAAAATTTAATCATAAAATTACATTTGTTCAAAAGAATTTTTTAAAACATTATGTGCACTAATGTTAAAATTAATATTTGATATATTATATAATATTATATGATAAAATTTATTTAATATTTTTATCTAGTATCCCAAAATTATTTATTGTGTCCCATTTCTTTTTTAGTTCCTCAAAATGGATAACATATGTAAAAAATCATCACCATGGTGAAATACAAAAAAGGTAAAATGGGTTAACCAAGTGAGTAAAACTACCATGTTGATAAAAAACATTTTAATTTTATTTAGGTTAGAAAAAAATATCTAATTAATTATTTTCAATTTGATAATCTTTATAACACGTAAAACACATGCTCTTTTTTTATTAAATAAAATATTTATAAAATATCATTCTCACCAATTATGAATGTGGCATCTAACAACCCTTTAATGTCAACTTAAAAATTTAATTTCCCTATATAATCAATTAAATTTTTTTGATCATTAAAAAAATAAATCACATACTCTATAAACATTTATTCAAATTTTCTATTAGTCACTCAATTTCCATAGTGGCCTCTACAGTAACACTCAATTCAACAACATAAGTGATAATTTTTATCAATAGTATTTCATTTTCTACTAAATATTTCCAAATATAATTTCCTTAATATTATATAATTTCTTTGTTACTGGTTGTATACTAAATATTATTAATCAATTAGAATATTTAATTACCACATTTTAAATTTTCAATTAATAAAAATTATAATTGGATTTTTCATATTCAGACTACCTTCTCCATGAACTATTGTATATCAATTTTCAGCTATTTTTTATTTATTTAACACAATTAAAATAAACTTCAAAAAATTTAAAAATATTGAAATAATACAATTATTCATATATAATAATCATATTAATTAAATAGATACCAATTTCATTATAATACTTATTCATTTTATATATTGTGTTCATGCAGGTTTGTCTAACCACCATCATGAACATTTATTAAAAATTATATATTGGATAAATAAGTAAAATAAATTACTAAAATTGAACTATTTGAATATGAGGGTAACTACTTTAATTTATATATGTAATGGTAAACATAATTTATAAAAATTAATTGTGATAATTGATTCCATTCATTGGAAATCCATGAAACATGATCATCCCTGATGTCATAATAAATTATCCAAAAAAATACTCCATAATTTTTCAAAATGGTAATAAATTAATATTTATCAAATATAGTAAAATATTTTATTAGGGAATGAAGAATTAATCACATCAATTTTGTTATAAAATTGATTTTAAATGATCAAAATTAATCACACCACCTATGAAAAAACAATATATAGATATTTCATAATTGTAGATTATATTTATAATGGGTCATATATATGTATAACGTTAAGAAATATTTTATTATTATATTTATTGTTTTTATAGTGGGTATTTCACATACATGACTTATTTTAGAGGTATTTTTAATTTAATTTCAATTCTTGATTTTTTGGGGTTTCCCATGTAGTTTTGGAGGAAAGTGTGTGTTTTCATGATTTGAGCCAAACTATGAGTCCATTTCATATTTTTAAGACAAATTTTGTTTTTCTATAACTCTTTTATTATTCAACATCCTACACTCATTACACTTCACAATTGGAATCCCCTGTTATATTATGTTGAAATAGTGTGTGCCCTAGACCCAACTATGCAGTACCTTTTGATTACCATATCATGTGTGTAGTTAGCTGTGCCTGATGTTATCTTACCATTATAGTGCAGAATTTTAGATACCCACTATAAAAATGGTAATTTCCAAAGGTTAATTGTCATGTCGGGAGGTTATATTAGATCACAGGCTATAATGAGAACCTTGAGATACAATGACATTGATCTTAAATATATGTTATATAATAGAGATTCATCTTACTGAATGGATATAGTAGATTTCTTACTATCAGGTGATGGGGGATCATAAGCATTGAGACTTATTCTCATGATGTTCTCACTTGGTGATCTCTAGTAGTTATATCATGAGAAAAGACCTGCCAATAGGAACACCACATGTTTTGGGTGTTATTGGTTGTTCTTATCTATGAACATGTGTATTGGTCTCCGGACATGAGACCATTACCAATGTATATCATTTGATTACGTACTTTGATGGAAGATGAAAACCATGATAGTGATGTCGTGGCGAGGTAGTTTGTGTTGGGTGTGTCATTGTTGGTATCACATTGGCTGAATGATCAAGAAAGGTTTTGTCACTTCCATGTTCATGAAGTTGTATATCTCAGGCCCGGTTGATCAGGATTGTGCTGCCTTTATAAGCCTTTTTTCAAAGCAGTATAAAGGAAAATCCATCTAGAAAGATCAACAAATAATATTGCAAGATAAGGACGATGACACAAGAGTGCATCTTGCTTTATGAGATATTTAATGACAAAGAGATTATAGTACACAGTCAGTGTTCGTAGGATGGTAGTTGTTACTATGATTGTCCTTATCTCTTTAGCGATACTGAAATGTTTCTAGACTCCACTCTTGGTTTGTGGATTTTATTCACTGCTATCGAGATGAGGGATTAGAGGGTCACAAACAATAGCATATTCTAGAATCCACCCTATTCAGTTGAATAGGTATATGGACATAGTGGGTCCTGCCATGTGGTCCAAGCATTATCCAAGTTATCGCCCACCGATAAATTAATTAAATTCATTAATATTCAAGTTACAATTATTTGGGATTGAATTTATTTAATGTATTTAAAAGTTTTGTAAATACAAAAAAAATATTAATCGAATTAATATTATTTAATATTCAAGGTTCGTTAAATATTAAGCAGGATAGCGAGTCAAGTTAAATGGAATTGTTTTATCATGAAATATATTATATATATATTACAAGTATGTGATAAAAATAATAAATAATATTGTCACAGCTATGTTTGTCAAAATTATTTATTTAGTGAATGTTGAATTATACAGGGGCCAAGGAACACTATCGGGTATTTATCAACCCTAATATAAATAAGAGAGGAGCCTCTCTCTATTGGGGGGTGAAAATAAATATTCATTCATTTTTTCAAATGAATGATGAGAGCCACTCTCTACTCTCACTCTGTAGAGAGAGAAGCTCTTGATCCAAGAATCTCAGATCAATATCTCTCTCATGCGTTAAAGGCTTCTCGATGCAGTGATCGTTGGGAAGTCGAAAGCATCGTCGAATCACCACGCTAGCACCTGGAGATTGACGTTAGGCATTCCAAAATATTTTTGGAGTGCGTGTGGAAGATCTAGAGGGAAACTTTTTTGGATACTTCTACTGAATATCACCAACGTCCAGTTGTAGTCGACCGTGTCTTCAGATTTGAAATTGGTACGTTTTTATTTTAATTTAGTTCTCTTTATAATCTATGAAAGATCCTCAGATCTCTATGGGGCTCGGATCGTCGGTGACACCAAGTTCTTTCGTCCCAAAGATAAAAATGTTAATATCTCTGGCCCACCGGCTTCTGCTGCGGGCCTCGGAAACCTAAATGTTGTATTAGAGCGATCGCATAAATTTTATTATCCTAGAAAAATAATTTTAAAATTAACATATGTATAGGGTTCAATGACAGTCCCAAAGGTTCAAACCATGCGGCGATCTTCTGTCGAATGACCAAGTTATGGTCAGTTTAAATTTTAAGATTTGATAAAATTTTCAGTTTTCTCTGGGGATATAATTTTATTTAATTTTGTTGAACCGATTCAAATTCAATCAGTTCATTAGAAATAAAATTTATTTTGATAATTATATTTTATAAATAATATAATTTTCACAATAATTTTATAATTATTATTATAATAATTTTATTATTATAATAATGTAATAATAATAAATTATTATTTCATTTTAATAATTAAATTATTATTTAATTTAGATGGTTATCATAAAGCCTTTTGAAAATATTGGGAAGACTTCAATTTATAAAACATTTATGGGGGAGTAAGACATAAAAGGAAGTCTTAAATAAATAAATAAATAAATAAGAAAACTAAGTGGGGATGTCTTTACAGGTCACGAATGAAAAGAAAAAAAGGAGTTGGTAGTGGCTTAACAAAAGAACGAGAAAAAGAAAAAACAAATCGAATCGGGGTCTAGCAGAACCCCTGTTTCCCCAGGGCGGTGCACTACGACGCTGGATGGGATGCTAGCAGGCGCGGCGCACGCAGCACCGTAGGGCTGCCGCCATCCCTTCCCCCCACACCATGAAACGACACAACAACACATACCGCTTCCTGAGATACCCACCGAAGGCTCCTTCTCCTGCACGACTCACAGTAGCAGCAGCTGCCTGGTCTCTTCTGTGAGATGCACAGGTTGCTCGTCCTGCCGCCTACCCCTCTCCCAGCAGAACCGCACAGTTCCCCACATCCAGAGCCCTAGCTTCTAGATCTCCTCAAGCGCAGGCCTCACTACCCCATGGCTCTGGCCTCCTTCCTGGTGTTGCAGGTCCACAGACCCCTCATATTCCCAGCACGACACGACGCACTATAGCGCCACAGCCACCGTCGGCCTCTTGCTTCACCGACTGAGCAGCCTTCTGGCCTCCAGTAGCCACCACTACACCCTGATCCAGCCTCTCAGTCTTTCCCGTGCGATGCATAGGAGGTCGACCTGGTCTCTTACCCTTAGCAAGAAGCAGCAGCGGTGGCTAGGCATGGTTCCTCCAAAACTGCACGCTTGCGCTGCACAGGCCAGCAACTCTTACTCCGCCCTTCTAGCCAGCACCAGAGCACCCTGCTCAGCCTTTCAGGTGCACTGTTCATTGCTGCAACATTTGTCAAATTCGAGAGGTAATTTAATTTTTTCTATTAGTCGTTCTTCATGACAAAAATTAAGCTCCGAAGCGTTCTGAGTGGACCTCCCCATTTCAGAATTGGTTTAGGCAGATCGACCCAAATTTTTCAGCCATGCCATGGCCCTGTGCGGGTATGGTCCAACCGGCACTGGCAATGCAACAATGTTTACAAAGACCGATCAATTTAAAATTAATCAAGATTAATTAAAATAATTAATTTAATTTTAGTTTATTAATTAAATTAATTAAAAGTAATATTGCTTAATTATTTTAATACTCGAGCATTAATTTTATTTAATTTTTCAATTAAATTAATTAATTAATTAATTTAATTTTGGAATTCAAATAAAATTAATTATTGGACCGATGATTAATTAACTTATTTGAATTTATTAATTCATTTAATTTAATTAAATAAACCCTCAAACTTGATTAATGCATTTTTATTTTATCACACTTTTTTTACCCATCGTCTGGCCTTTGGAATTGACCCCTGTATATCTGCATTTAATTAATTATTTAATTATTTAAATTCATATGATGCTTGTAATAAATTAAATAGACGGTCTGCATGTTTTCTTTTATTCTTCAGTTAAAATGTATAAGGACCTACATGTCCAATTTATTTGGTGTAGAGTTATACCCGAGTCCCCCTCACCTATGCACAATTAATTTTTCACGTCGAATGAAGACGAGGAATGAAGTGGACCCCGCCAAGATGTGGTGGTGCACGACAGTGCAAGACGACATGTGGATTCCACCAAGACGAGGCAGTACTCCAAGACGTGATGTCGACCATTCCAATACATGGTGATGTTCCAAAAGTGAAGCAAACATAAAAGACAAAGGGAAAGCTACATTTTGAGTTGAGCTTCGACTTAGGTACTATGCCCTTAGGTGGTTTAGATTCTCATGACCAATCAAGTAGTATTTTTCCTTAATGTGTTTATTTATTATTTTATGCATTTTAGAACAGTGGAAAAAATACATTAAACAATAGATAATAAAATGCATAAAGAAGTGGCGTATGTTTTTCAATTTACGATTAGTTGTGAGCGCAACAACATAGATGAATGAGTTTAATAGAAATGGATCACATTAGTTGAGAGAAACAAATAATACTCTCAAAGAAAATATGGTGTCACAAACATCCTTCCATCATTCAAGTTTGAACAAAACCAAGTGTTCAAGGTGTCGATCATGCCTTAGCTGAGGGTGCCTCTTACTTCTGGGGAGTTCATATTCGTGTGGTGGGTCGACATAACTATAGTTTTCGAAATGAAATTGCCCCAGCTTACTTGTAGTAATTTTAGAGTCTAGCATTGAGTAAATCCATAAATGACTTTTTTTGAAGCAGGGACATCACTCAACAGAAAAAGGACCAGCAAGTTAATGCAGTTGGCCAGCCAATAACCTACCTTGGACTCTCTGAGTAGTGGCATGGCTATAGTATGTAGACTATGGGGGAGGTTCAGGGATCCTTTCTAATAGAATACTCAAGGGTATTATGATTCTAGTATAGAGAGTTCCTAAAATTCAAAAAGATAGTGGGAGAAAAATAATGATTAAATAATAAGTAATGTCAGAATAAGTAATAACACAAAAGTACAATCTGCTAAAGTATATTTTTTGATAATGAAAAGCAATACCACAATAAAACTGTGATAAATATTAGACAAATTTAATGTCTAAACAAGCATAAAATTCCACGTATAGTATAGGCATTTGCGCACCTTACTACTATATCAGAAATTCAAGGTGCTTATGTCCCAACCTGTTAAGCCACCTCAAGAAGTGAAAGTGTAAAACTGAATACAAGAGAGTCATGAATCAATCATATATTATTTTTTTCATAATTCAATCATTAATTGATGATGTTAGTTTTTTAAGCTACATCATGACATAGATGATGTTTCTTGTAGTCTCATCTCCAATATGTTTACGAGGAGAAAGCGAAGAAAGTTTTGAATGTGATGGTTGCACTCAGTTTGGGTAAAGTGAATGCCAGTTCAAAATCATTCATGTCATCCCATTATTATAACTTTTATACCCAATTACTCTAGTTTAGTTTAAGGATACAAATGAACGGTATAGAGTAAGAACTTCATTACCTTTAAGGTACCATTCATTAAGTAATAAGAATATTGGAGATAATGACATCTTTTATTCTTATAGAGAGTAAAATGAATGACAATGTGAAAAGGCCTATGAAAAGTTAGGCCAGATGCACCTTTATCATGTCCTTTAATAAATAGTGGTTGGTTATTTAACAGGAGTTCATCGAATATAAATTCATGGAAGTTTAAAAACTGGAATACGGTAAGAAAGTACATGATTCTTGTTCAGTTTATATTCATAAAGTATATTAATGTTTCTATCATACTTCTTGGGTATTGAATATGCCAATAACATATGTATTTAAATATAGTAACCATGAAAGTAGAGAAACATTACTATAAGTAATGTGTCTTGATTAAACAGTTGAGAAAGGGTGATTCCTAAGTCAGTAGTGAGAAACACATAACTTCTAATTACCAATTGATTGATTCAAATTGAAAATGTTGTGGAGTATAACCAAAACCATTTATCTCATGTGCCCATTTGTACATGATTTGACATTATTACATATTTTGGAATGAATGTTGTTTGTGGTAACATACCCAACAAATAGTTCACTGTAACTTGAATCAATGGAAATACTTGATGAATATAAAATGTAAGACCTACCCAGTTGTGGAAATGTGATTATTTGTCAAATAAAACTAAAAGTGGAAGTGAACACAATACCCAGTATGATATTTAGTCTCATCGCAGCTAAACACCTAAGGTATTATTGACATCCTTAGTTTAAACAAAGAAACCATTAGAAATAAAGGTATGCCACAAGGCTTTCCGAGGTTAGTTCTACAAGGCAGAGTGAACTATTCCAAAGAAAGAAAGCCATTAAGATACTTCATAATTTTCCTTTATGTCATTAAGGAATGTACCACTGAAGTATATGTTTGGTATGAAGATATGAGTTGCTTAGGATCAACATGGAGAATTATAACTTGACCAAACAATCATCGATCATGATAATGTAGCATGGTGTAATTCCAGAACGCATGTTACCTTATCTACATCACCATATTGGTGTTAATAAGGAGGATTGATGATGAGTCATATATATTAACATTGATCCACAAATTGTAGTGTGGCGCAATTCCTAAATTCACATTTTATACATCAATGTTATAATGTAAGTTGTATCAACGTTATAACCAATAGAAACTTATTTTATATTTTGTGATGTGATTTTCAAATAACAGCATAAACCCATTACCAATATGACAAATAAAATGACAAATTGATATCATATGAGTCATATTATAATGGGAAATCTATTATGTCATAGGATGTGTTTAGAAGAAAATCATTTGTTATTATTTAAACAAACATGCATCAATTTAAACACATTGTGCATTTGAGGTAATTAACATAATAGTTTCTTAAGATATTACCTAAATCCCTATGACAGAAAAGTTCTAGTCATGTATTAGACTAAATTACTGTAATAGGGTGTACATCTCTATTAGAGATTGTGGCATCTAAATTGACTTGGACTTAGTCAATCCTCAGGATGTAAAAATAGTTGGAATAGGGAACAAGTTTAACAAGTACATGTGGAATAGGCATGTTCCAGAGACACATACTGCATAGGAATAATGAAACAGTGGTGATGGTTTTATATTCACTACAGTCAATGATATATTATCCATTGAGATTAATAAATCATACAACTAAGAAATATAAGGCAACAAGCTAAGATTGACAAGATCGACTAAAATTCAATAATGGATTCCATGTATCAAATTGAGAAGGGGCTTATAAATTGGATACTGTACTGGGTATTAAAATAAAATGACACAAGGGTGGTACAAGTATGGCACCAATAAGGATTTATTGGTTATACCAAGTCGATACGCCAAAATCTCTTAGAATTATACATGTCATAGTTGAACTACTATGATCATTTTATTGGTAATTGGATGTCATGATCATCTTTCATGGAAGGTGTCTATATGAAGCCACTAGAAAAAGATGATGACATGAAATGATGCCAATAAGGGTTGTAGATTACTAATATCCTGTTTTGGATTAATGTAACTGTCATGATCATAGAACATTCATTATAAATGAATCTCCTCCTTGTGTCTACAAATTGTTAGTGGAACCGCCAATGTTTTACAAGTGTAATATGATCGGAAACATATGGAAAATATATTTTGATCTTACAGCTAGATAAGTTTAGGTTAAAAGCAATTCCCCAATGATTGACTTCAAGTAGCAACCTATGTTCTAGGCAACCTGATCCACAGAGGTAGATCCAAAGGTTGCTTGGTACTAGTCAATAATATATATAGTGACATTGTATTGAAAAATACAAGTTGAAAAAATTTCATGTTTAGAATTGTTTCCAATGTCACATGGCTTAATCTCTCTAGGTTAACCTATTCGGAGCATGGATAGAGATTAATGTTGTGAATTGATACCATATAATTCAGTGATGGATCAATCACATATGCCATATTATGTACAATAATCGATATTGTGAGGATATAATTTATTATGGGAAGATATCAATTTTTTCGAAGAGAACTACAAGTGATGCAATCAAAACTATCATCTTGTATTTTGGAAAGTACAAATGATATATACCTGGAATATGGAGAAGATGTTATACTAGTTATGGAGGAACACAATCTAGTAATACTTATATCAATTTGATCTAATGTCACAGTTCGACAAAATAGATGAGCAAGTCAAGGTTATAAAATGTAGTGGTAGACATTCCTACAAATCCCGAGTATGTTGCAGCTTCTAAGGTAGCTAAGATGTAGTTTTAAATCGCAATGATTTGTTCATGTTCTTGGATTTGAACCCACTGAGAAAAGTATTATCATAATGTAAATTATGTTATTATTACTAGCCTTGTTGTCAAGTTCTGGAAAAGGACAAAGTAATATTCTCAGGGATACCCTATCTTGAGATATTTTTCTCAAAAAGATGAGAACATATCTTGCAGATATGCCACATGCTGAAAAAGTGGCAGAACAAATAGTTAAATCCATTAATCAACAGAAGCATTATATTTATCATGTGACTTGAAACAAGATTAGTTAGTAAGATTGCTCTAGTGCAAGTGGGAGTGTTGAAAAAGTGAGTTCTATAGTCCCAACTATGCAGTACCTTTTGATTACTATATCATGTGTATAGTTAGCTATGCATGATATAATCTTACAATTATAGTGAAAACTTTTCTACACCCACTATAATAATGGTAACATCCAAAGGTAAGTTGTCCTTTTGAGAGGTTATAGCAGAACCCAGGCGATAATGAGAATCTTGAGATACAATGACGTTGATCTTAAATATATGCACTATAGTCTAGATACATCTTACTGACTGGACAAAATAGATTTCCCTCTATCAGGTGCTGGGGTCCCATAAGCATTGAGACTTCTTCTAATTAAGTTCGAACTTGGTGATCTCTAGTAGTGAGATCACGAGGAAAAACCAGCCAATAGGAACACCGCATGTTTTGGGTATCATTGGATGTTTATATCTATAGACATGAGTATTGGTCTCCTGAAATGAGACCATTACCAATGTATATCATTTTATTACTTAATTTGATGCTAGACAAATAACATGGAAGTGATTTCATGTTGAGGTAGTTTGTGTTGGGTGCATTGTTGGTGGTATGACATTGGATGAATGGTCACGAAAGGATTTTTCGCTTCCAATTTTAGGAAGTCCTATATCTCAGGCCTGGTTGATCAGGATGGTGCCGCCTTCATAAGTCTTTGTCCAAGGTAGTACAAAGGAAAATCTGTCTAGTTAGATGAACAAATAATAAATAATGATAAGGATGATGACACAAGAGTGTGTCCTGCTTTATGAGATATTAATGACAAAGAGATTATAGTACACAATGAGTGTTCATAGGATGGTAATCATTACTATGACTATCTTTATCTCTTTAGGGGTCATGACGTGTTTCTAGAATCTGTTCTTGGGCTATGTATTTTATTCACTACAATCGATTTGAGGGCCTAGAGGGTCACACACAATATCATATTCAAGAATCAACCCCATTTGGTTGAATAGGTAGACGGACATAGTGGGCCCACCATGGGGTCCGAGCATTGTCCATGTTATCGATAACCGATAAATTAAATAAATTCATTAATATTCAAGTTATGAATATTTGGGATTGAATTTATTTAATGTATTTATAAGTTAAGTAAATATAAGAAAATATTAATTGAACGAATATTATTTATTATTCCTGATTCGTTTAATATTAATCGGGAAACCGAGTGGAGTTAAATGGCTCGGTTTTATCACAAAATATATTATATATACATATATATATATATATATTAAAAGTATGTGATAAAAATAAAAAATAATATTGGAACAGTTATGTTCATCAAAATTATTTATATAGTGAATGTTGAAATATACGGGGGCTAGGGAACACTACCAGGTATTTATCAAAGTCTCTATAAATAAGGGAGGAGGCTCTCTATATTGGGTTTGAAATTCCCTATTCATTCATTTTATAGAATGAAAGTTGAGATCCTCTCTCTCCTCCCACTCTATAAAGAGAGAATCTCTCGATCCAAGAAGCACGAATCAAGATCTCGCTCATGCATCGAAGGATTCTAGATGCGGTGATCGTTAGGACGTCGAAAGCATCGTCAGATCGCCATGCTAGCACCCGGAGTTTAGCAATTGATGTTCCAACATATTTTTGGAGTGTGTGTGGATGATCTAGAGGGATCCTGCTTTGGATCCTTCAAGAAACTAATGCCACTGACTAGTTGCAGTCAACCACAACTTCTTATTTTATACGGGTACATTTTCATATTAATTTTGTGTTCATTACAGTCTACGCGAGATCCTCAAACCTCTCTGTGGCTCAGATCGTTGGTGAGGTCAATTTTTGTCATCCCGCCAATGAAAATATTATAATCCCCAACCCACCATCCTCTACATTGTGCCCTAGAAACCTAAAATATTAAAACCACCACATCCATTTATACTTCATAAAAATCCATAATCAAGAAAGATTTGGGTTTTTTATTAATGTATTGGGTCATCCCTTAATTCCATTTCCTACATTAAAAACATTAATCCATTAATATATCATTCAGTTTTTATGGTTTTTCAGTGATAAAAACTCACAAGATAACAATTAACCAAGGCACACCCCCATGAACATTTCACCATCTTGGGAGCTCATGTTCATCTCAAATTAGGGAGAAAATTCACTAAATTTCTCAAATCATTCACATTTAAAAAAGTAACTTGTTTCTTTCATAACTACATCAGTTTTTACTCATTAATATTCATTTTATCTCTCACTTTACATACTCAGACTTATTCGAACATCCCTTTCATTTTTGGCTATTTGGAAATTTAGCTAGTAGTGTATATAGGGTGTTTTATTCATGATATCTCATGTATGCTGGTTTCCTTCCTTCCTTCTCCCATTTTCATAGGTTTTCTTTCTTTTTCGTAGAAGTTAGTCTATATTTTCTTGAAGTTCCTAATTTTAAAAAATTAGGGATTCATACGTTGGGATTAATCTTGTGTTTATTGGTCTAATCTTTTGGTTTTAGGTTTTATTTAACTCCCTTGTTGTACGGTAGTGGTTCATGTGATCTTTTGCACAAGGATTTGGTGTTATGAGGTAGGTGATTTCATGTGGCATAATTTATTTATGATTCAACATTATTGATTTATTTATTTAAAATGTTCATAATATGATTTTTGTGTTGATAAAAAAAATTTGTATCATTGGATGAGCGGTTAATATTAAACTATCATTTTTGTGAAATAATGTGTTCTTGTCTTCTGTGTTCCATATTGTACCATAAAGAGGTATTTTATGGTTCATTAAATGGATTTATTAAATTTTTATAGGGCTGTAAATTCTAGTTTTATGTCATATGAGCAAGAATTTTGTTTCAAAAAATGTGTTTTAGAATGATTTTATGTGAAAAGCATGGTTACACTCCTTGTAATTGTTTTATGAAGGTTTTAAATGGTTTATTGATTTATGTAAGAGGTGAAACTATGTTGACAAACTATTTTGGTAAGTGTGTACTTTTGAAATGGTCCATAATAATGTGAATGGGTTGTTATGTCATGTGTACTATCTTAGAAGTTTTTTATATAATTGTATAATGTACTTATTGAAGTGTGAAGGATATGTGAAAAACTTTGTGGGTTCTTTTTATGTGAGTATGTTTTCAAAATGAATTTGAATGAAAAATGAAATTATGTGACCTGTGTGTGGTCTATTTGGAGTGTGTTCGATTTGGAAATGGGATTTGAATGTGAAAATGGTATTTCATGTCTTGTGTAACTTTTTTGAGCACAAGAGGGTAAACTCGGTTATCTAGGTGGGAGGACGTGTACTAGAAATATAGTGATCACATGGGGTATCGCCACTGTTTCACATAGCAAGTTTGAAAATGAAAAAACTAACTAAACAATTATTATAATGATGTTTTGTGAACACTAGGTTATGGTTATTATCCTTACCTGTGGTTTGTGTGCACATGAAAAGATATTTGTACGATTACTTTCACTGAGATACGAGGTACATGGGTCCCACAACAAGCTATTGCCTAGCAGTTTTCCCATTTCTAGGGATAATTTGACACGTTACACTTATCGTCGGTATATAGTGTGTTTTATTGAAAAAATTAAACCACTTGTGAATTTTATTTAAATGTATTGATTATTTAAAATAGCCCACTTAAAAACTGATTTTATTTAATGTTTCATTTCCTAAATATTTTTACTAGAATTTCATGTTCACAAAACAAGCATGCTTTTTACCTTATAATAATTATCAGAAGAAATATTTTTGTGGGATAATTATAGTGGGATTTATATCACACACTACATTGATAATTGTATGTAAGTAGACTACATAATGTTTTTTACATATTTGGTGACATCTCATAGAGTTGGTGTTTTGGGTTTCTAGCGGCCCTTCGTGGTGTGATGTCGTGAAGATGGCATGAAGGTAATTCCTCCTTGGATTGATGTGACTCCTAGGCCGCCAATTTTGGGTTTCGTCTTTTTTTGTAGTCTCTAGGATTTGTATAAACCTTTTTTTCCCAATTCTGAATTTTATTTATGGCATGTTTGGGGTAAAGTATCAGATTCAGTTTATTTATTGTATTCTGCTATCTTATGTTTCTGAAGTATGGTAAATCATTCCCAAACACTAATATAGGATACAAGAAAGCATTTTCCAAACCACGGGGATCAGTAATTGCCTTCGGGTCTTACCACAGACCAGATTGGGTGCCAGTTTTGAAGGTGACTTTATCTGGTTTGTGAAAAAAGGTAATCATAGGAGGTTCACTCTCTTAAGTCATGTTATTTGGGGAAGAATCAGGATAGTTCATGGCTAGGATTTTCAAGACATGATATTCAAATTTTAATTGGGTTCCTAGCCAACAGAACTCATGATGAGATTGAAGTTTCCATGGGAATTCTGGTTTTATATGAGTTTTTTGTTTCTTATAGTTCATTGTTGATTGGGGAAAAGGAAACGAGAGTTTGGTTGATTGTCCCAATCATATCATAGGGCCATGTAAGCCATGTGGACCCTAGTATATTTCCCTATAACACTATCCCTGATGGTTGATTGATTGGCATAAGGTATCCAACCCTATGTCCAATTCACCCACCAAAACCAGTTTCTTCTCGTATTATATTGTGTAATTTTGTTTTGGAATCATGGAAATTTGGTTTAAAAAATGACATGGTTTTAAGAAACCTGATTTCTTTTAAAATATTTTCTAATAATGTGGATGTTTTTTCATGTCATAAAGGGTGGAATTGAATTTTTATAATTGTTTTGAAATTGTAAATGGTGTGTTAACACCACCTTTGAAAATATAAATAATAATAAAGTGGGTTTTGAAAATATGTTTCAAATAATGTTTTCTAAACTATTGAAAATTGATTTGAATGGGAAAATTTATTTTTTAATTTATCTGTGGGGGTTGAAGTTGTGTTTTTATTTTGTATGTAAAGAGGTTTAGAAAAATTTTATAAAAATTTAAAACCTTTTATTGAAATTAGAAGAGTTGAGTTCTTAATCAAATTGTGATTTATAAAATGGAGTTTTTCATCAAATTAGAAGTGTTTTGAAATGGGTTGAAATGTTTTGAAACAATTGTGAAAGGAAAGAAAGTGAGTTTTTATTTAATGATGGGAAATATTCTAATTTTTTTTATAACATTTAGATTCGGTTTTGATATTATGGTTAGTTGTTTTGAAAAAGGGAAACTGTGGTTAAAATGTTTTGATTTAACATAGAGGAAATGATTGGGTTTGTTCTTTGGTGTTCTAAAGGATGACCGCATTCGTGGTTTTATATGGGAATATAGATGGTTAATGTAATTATTGGATGTGTGTCAGGATGGATATGAGGTTGGTTCACGGTGTGGCATATAAACATGCATGTGTGGGGATCATGAGATACCATAAGTAAATGCGCAACCAAACAAAAATGATTTTTTATAATTCATTTGAATGAAATTGTTGTGTTTTGATAATATGTGGTTGGGAGGTATAGATAATGTGTTTTTAGGATTGTTATTGTGGGATTTTTTTAGTTCAAGAACACCTTTTTGTTTAAATGATGTTTTGGGTTGGTGTTTCATCGATAATTTGTTATGAAGTGTTGGTTAGTGTTCTATTTTGAAAAAACGTTTAGGTGACAAATGTGTTGGCTCCACTCATGTGTTCGGCCCTATTTCACGGTATGTTGTGACCAAATTACTAGCTTGTTTAGGTCCTTGAGTTTTCATGTTTGTTGGGGTACTCCCCCATAAATAGTCAATACATAAAGGATGTGTGTCCAATGCTGATTCTCCATTGGATGATCCTACAGTTGATCAAATTAAGGACTTTGTTCTTATATTTTGGAGATAGAGCTTACCCCCACTTCATTTTTAGTTATTTATATCACCTTATATGGATAGAGTTCATATTCGAGGATGAAATAGAACTTAGTTTCTTATGTCACCTGAGTCGTCGAAGGTGAATGTAGTTCAGGTTTGTTAGTGTAGAATGTTGTCTTAAATGGACTTTTGGTCTTTATTCAGTCTCATTGACCCCAGAGTTCATGTTAGGCCATTAGTGTGTAAAATCTATCAAAGAGTAGATTTTGTGGCTGCTTATTGGAATCGTGTGGTTTTTGGGACTGTATATAAGGTCCCTCTCCATGTGTTTTTTATTAGCTGCAATGGTAATGTTCGGTGACACCATGCGATGTCATGTGTTAATTTGATTATAATGGTCAATGTTGTGAAATATTATAAGAGTCTCAATTTTTTCTGATCCATGTCTCTCATCAGGGAATTCCAATATCCAATGTTCTAGAGGATGCTATTTGTATTTTTCATTTCATTAAATTGTTTCCCATCAAAAGAAACTAGGGGTGACATTTGTGAATCCCCTATTCCCTTGTTTTTGTAAAATTATGTGTTTTGGTAAAGTGACATAGATGTGTGTCATGTCTCATTGAGCCTATGTGATATCATGGGTTAATTTTTTGTGGCACTAGAAGAATAAGATCCATTTTGGGGTTTGAACTTCGTAATTGTGAGGTAGGAGATTCTTCAATCATCAGAGGTCTAGCCATAGATCCCAGAGTGATCTGACGTGTAGTGATGGGAAATTCTGAGGTTTTTAAAACCTTTGGTTAATGTTCTATCCTCAATATGGAAGATGTGAATAGTTTAATCCTCTGGTGTCATCGTCTTATTCCAATTTTTACCATCCGATGTTAATGGTTGGAGGACCTCATTTCCATGTTATACCTTTATTTCATGTTATCCCCTTGGTTTTACATTTCCATAGGGTCTTCGCCCTGCCGTGTGACTTGGCCCATGTAGCCATGAGAATCTCACCCTTTGGGTATAATCATATACACTATTAGCACATGATATCCAAAACTGTGAAGTTTAAGCATAATATCATGCGATCTCTTTAGAATTTGGGGTATTTTTATGCCGGTGTGTGTTGGTCGGTTAATATGGTTGGTTATTATAGTATGAAGACCCACTATGAGTCTTATGTAAGTTAACTTCTTAAATTCTAATTAAATTATACACCTTATTCTGGTAATCTATTTTGGCCTCCCCTATTAGTTTCCCAATTCTATGTCAGAAAAAATTGAGTTTCCCCTAATGGTGGAAATTCTTTTTGTGTCTCACCATATCAGTAACATAGTTTTTTCTGAAGTGTTGTACTTGAAATAGGTACTTTTATTTAGAGTTATTTAACTTCCAACTTCCACTTAGAGTAAATGTTGGTATTGTAGTGCACTAAAAAGATTTTGTGAAGAAATAATTCGGTGATAATGTTTGTTTTTGTTGTTCATTATAGGTTTGTTTCTTGAGTCTTATTTGCATTGTGTTTGATGTGTTTCGTTTTGGGATATATTTTGAATATTATTCATCATTTAAGGAAGTTTTTTATGTTTTTGTTGGTGAGAGTATCTCATCATTAAATGATCAATTGGAGGTGTTTTGGCTCTTTGTGGGTGGGAAAAATATGGCAATGGATTCCATTTTGGTCTTTTAGTTGGGTTTGGTTTTTTCATTTCGCCTTATTGTGGGTTTTTGAGGGTGGAAGGTTTTATCGTGGGGAGAGTTTTCACATCCATTACTTCTTTTAATGGAATTTTTCATTTGACGACTCTTTTTATTTGTTTTTTTTGCATTTCCCATGTTGTTTTGGAGGAAAGTGTGTGTTTCCATGATTTGGGCCAAACCATGAGCCCTTTTCAGGTTTCTAAAACAAATTTGGTTTTTTGTATCTTCTTTATTTTTCATAATTTCACACCCATTCAACTTCCCAATTCGCATACCCTAGTATATTCAAACCACAATATCCATTTGGACTTCATATGAATCCATAATTATAATGGATTTTGTCTTTTTATTTAGGAATTGGGCCAGTCGTAAGACTATTTCCTATTTTTTATTAAACATAATTCTTTAACATCTCATTCATATTTTAATGTTTTTAAGTTATTCCAACTCTCACGAGAAACACAATACCCAAAGATAACCCCCATTCTATTTCCATGCTATCAGGAGCTCATATTCAGTGCAAATTAGTGAAAATATCCATGGATTTCTTAAATCATCCAGAATTGAAGAGGTAAATTGTGTCATTCATAACTCCATCAATTTTTACTCTTTTTCCTCCATTTCAGTTCTCAAATGACCTACTCAGCCTTATTCAAACCACACATTTATGTTTGGATGTTTGGAAATTAGATACTACATATGTTCATGAACATATAAATTTCCAAAAATAAGGGATTAGAACCTATGGTTTGATTTTGTTTCAATGGGTCTAATATTTTGGTTTTAGGTTTTATTTTACTCTCTTCTGGTGTGGCAGTGGTGTAGGTTAACCTTTGCACAAGGATTTGGTGTTTTGAATTTTTTGGTTGGTGATTCAATGTGTAAGAATTTCTTGATGGATTAACTTGATTTATTTATTTATTTATAATGTTCCTAATATTTTTTGTGTTGTGTGAAAACTAATTTTGGTATCATTGTTTGAGAGTTAAATATTAATGTATCGTTTTTGTGTAAAAAATGTATGTTTGTCTTCTTTATTCTATGTTATACTATATAGGGCTATTTTAGAGTTCATTAAATTATTTTATTACAATTTTATAGGGATAGAAATACTGTTTTTATTTCATATTCGCATGCATTTGGTTTAAAAAATAGGGTTTTCAGAATTATTTTATGTGAAAATCTTGGTTAGACTCTTTGGACTTGTTTTATGAAGGTTTTAAATGGTTTCATCATTTATGTAAGAGGTTAAACTATTTTGGAAAAATATTTTGGATGGAATATACTTTTTAAATGGTATATTTTAATTTGAAAGGGATGTTATGTGTTGTTTACTATCTTTTAAATGTTTTATAAAATTGTTTAAAGTATTTATTGGAGTGTGAATGAGATGTGAAATTATTTGTACGTTGTTTTGGTGTGAATATGGTTTCAAAAATAATTTGAATGGCAAATTAATTTATGCGACATCTGTATGGTCTTTTTGGTGTGTGTATGACTTGGAAAATGATTTTTAATTTGAAAATTGTATTTTATGGCCTGTGGAACTTTTTGGATCAGTAGAGGGAAATATCGGGTATCTAGGTGGGTGGAAGTCTACTTTTATGCTAGTGATCATGTGGGGTTTAGCCCTTATTTCACATAGGAAATTTGATGATGAAAACACTGACTAAACAATGACAGTGATATTGTTGTGGGAATTTTTTTTTGTATGAGACCTACTAGTGGCTCGTGTGGACAAGAATGAATATTTGTACGGTTACTTTCACCGAGATACAAGGTACATGGGACCCAAAATGATCTAGTTCCTAGACGTGTTTCTATTTCTAGTGCTCATTGGAAATTTTACACTCATCATCGGCCTATAGAGTGTTTGGATGGAAAAATCAAGCATCTTGTGCATTTTATTTATATGTGCTGATTATTTATAATATCACACTCAAAAACTGATTTCATTTAAAGTTGTATTTCCTAAATATTTTTACTAGGATTTCTTGTTTACAAAACCTATAAGATTTTTTCCGTATAATGATTTTAAAAAAGAATCTTTTTGTGGTGGAATCATAATGGTATTTAGATTACACATACATACACCTTTGGGTGTAATTAGACATGGTAATGTTTTTTTTGATGTCTGAGAAAAGCTATTAGTACTTATGGTCTAGGTTTCTAGCAGTCCTTTGTGTTGTGGTACTCTGGATATGGTTTGAAGGTGATTCCCCCTTTTCCTTGAGGTATTTCTTGGCATTCCTATTTTGGATATATTATTTTCATAGTCTTTTTTGTTTATATAAACCCCATTTCCCAATTTTGAATTTAATTAAAGGATTTTTTGTGGTAAAATTTCAAAATCAGTTTTTTATTTGTTTTTCTGGTGTTTCTAAACTCAGGTAAATCATTCAGAAACACTCATATCTGATACCCGAGACAATTTTAAAAACCATAGAGATCTGGAATGCTATTTGGGTCTTTCAAATGAGTGGGTTTGGTTCTGGTTGTGAAGGCGACTATATTTTGTTTGTGACAGGGTATTCAAGTACATTTGTAGAAGGTAGAAAATAAGGTGAGAGGTTCATTGTTTCATAATTTACTTATTGAGACAAATATCATGTTGTGAGCCATGATATTTTTGAGATGGTGTTATTTTCTATAATGGATTTATTTTACAATATTAATGTAATTAATATGATTTCATGAACCATATAATGTAATTTATTACAATTTTCTTGTATTAAAATGATACCAATGTTTTAAGGGGTTCTATTAACTCAACTACTGTCATCTAATTATATGGATTCATCTCAAAAATTATTACCTTCATGATTGGTTTAAATGAAAAATTTATTTCAATTCATTGTAAATTCTTTATACTGTGGGAAAAGTAAAAAAATTTATTCAACTCACCCCCTTGATGAATTTCTTCCACAGAAAGAGAATAAAATTTTGAGAGTAAATCTTATCCACACCATAGATATTTTCCCATCAACTATGTTTTCATTCCCTTAAAATTTATTATATTCATTTGGAATACAAATTATTTAATATCTTATTTGACCTAAATGTTTCAATTTACATTTTTACTAATATATTTTTTATTCTCTTTTATATATTTTATGTTTTCAATGAGAGAAATTCTAGTTATTAAATGGTTTTCTATGCTTTCATAATCAACATTTTTTCATACACCCCACAATCATGTTTCATAGATATTATATTTTTAAATTAACTATTATGTGTGATTTTTATTAAATGAAAATGTTAGTAAAAAATTAAATTTATCTTTTATAAACCATAATTCAATTTTTGAAGGTTCTTTTTTTAAGATACTTATTAGAGGTAAATACCCTCAAAATATTTTAACATCTTATTTTTGAAAACATTCAGTCATTTATAAGAATTTATAGTTAACATTTTTTTCTAAATATTGATATTAAAAATTAATTATTTACAATATTTTAATAGTTAATATTTAATAAGTAATATTTTACTAATTATTTTTATAGTAATGATGAGGAATTTTATCAAATGTCAGTTTTATGGTTTCCATTTATTTTACTCATTACATAAAAAATATGTATCCCCTGCAACAGAATTATTTATGAATCAAAATCAAAATTAAATTTTAATAATCCATTTTTTGGTAATTTAATTTTTTTTGTAAAATGATAATCTATTTATATCACAATATAAGATTCCCTTTAACAATTTTATGAAAACCAATTTATTTCAATATATTCTTTAGTTTATTACATTAGATTAATTTTTTATGTGGGTTAAATTTGTATAGATTATAATAATTAGAATTTTTAGTCTGAATAACTTCCTCGAGACATTTTTGAGAAAATAAATGAGGCAGTTTTTACTTGTAAAACCCCTGATAGTGTTTTTGTATAATAAATATATTATACTATTTATTTATATTAACTCTCTACAATTAATTTAGTAATATATTATATATCATTAGCTAATGATGAATGAAATATTTTAGATATGTTCAAAATAATAATGGGCTGACTCAATTGGATTTTTTCAAAACATATAGTCGACATGAAATGATTTATTTAAAAAATAAGTTTTGTACATATAAGGATTTTTTCATAACCAAATAGGTGGAAATAAGTTTAATTTTTACAATATGTAGGGTGTAAATACATAGAATTTTCTAAAATCATAAATTGTGAAGGTATTATGATTTGATAATTACCAGAAGGGTGATCAGTATTGGTTTTTCAAACAGTTCGGTAATTTATTATATTTATGTTATGTTCAATTATTATAACTCAATGTTCATAATTATTTTCTCATGACTTCACACACATATTTCAAGGAATACATTATTTTCATGGGATATCATATATCATTAAATGATTATTTATAGGAAAATATTATTTCAACATTTTCATTAAAAAATATTTTTTTCCGTACTCATGTTTTTTATAAATGGTTTTGATTTAACCCATTATGACATCTTGATTTGTTTTCCCTTACTCATCATTTGATATCATAAATTATTTTATTTCTATTACGTTAGTAATAATGTTTTTTAGAAATAATTATAAGAATATATGGGAGTGTATTATAAAATGATTATGGATACATGGTTATAATTATAATTAAATATGTCACTAATGTTATAGAACATCAATGTCAATAAGAATTTTGTGCTTAGGGATTGATATTTTTTTGATAAATATAATGTTTATATAAAGAAAATTATATATAATTAAATTATGATCAGATAAAATTGATTCCTATATAGTGTTTTATGAATCTACTCTTATAAATGATGTGAGAGAGCGAGTTATGGCCCCATCAGTTTGTATCACAAACTACATTATTTATTTTTGGGAATTATATTTAAATTTTAATGATATTAGGATAGCAAACCATTATAATAAATCCAAAATATAATGAAGTGTATAATATAACATAACAATGTTTTGTAATATGTGATATTGTATATTTTCCTCTCAACAAGTTCCCTTTTTTGATATTTTTAAGTAGATACAATATTGGTACATATGAAACATTAATGATCATCATAAAAATTTATAGTTGTGTATTAACACCATGTACATTTTGGGTCATGTTTAGTGGTAATATCACATGCCACCTGGCCATAAAAACCTAGGGAATGTGAATTGGTGGATTATATTCTCTTTATGATTGATTATAAATTATATTAGGTCATATTTTTAGTAATATTAGAATACCATATAAAAATTGACAATAAAAAATCATGGAAAAACAACAGGGAATATAAATTTATCTAATTATAAAATCTTCGAATCAAATATAAAGTATATTATACAAATGGTTTTACTAGAGAAGACATCATAAGATTGAGTTTTCATTTTATTATAGTAATTTAATCTGAATTTATCTTATGTAATATATCTATTTTGATTTTATATTTTGTTATAATTATGGTAATCATAACGAAGTTGTGAATAATATGTATCTTGAAAGCCTTATGTCTTATAATATAACAAATAAATATAATTTTCTAAAATTTTATTTAGAAAATGAAACTCTATTCATATTATTTTTGGAAAAAATGAGATTAACAATTTTATTGATAATGTAATTTAGGAATATCATTAGAAATTATATAATTTTTCATGTTAATATTTTAGATACACTATGAAATTCTTATATATATTAAATAATTATAATTTTTTTAATGAAATTAATTTAAGACAGAGTGAATTTAACATAATGAGATTTTGGGATATATATTTCTCTAAATGAATATTATGTTCCAGAAATGTTTTTTACAAAAAAATAAACTAAAATTTTATAAAAACTTTTAATAAATAATTTTTTTTTAAATAATAAAAAACTATTAATAAAAAATATTTTAACTAACTCAAAATCCATTAAAAATATTATAATTAACACTTAATGTATTGAATTAAATTTTTTCATTTAATGCTATTTTCATTATATATTATTTAATACTATAAATACTTTATTAAATAATTTATGAATTTAAATTTTACGAATTTAAATATATTTTTAAATTCTCATTACAAAATATTGTATCAGAAATTTTTTATTTTTTCAGAAAAAAAAATATTTATCTAAATAGTGAAAAATACAGTTTTTAATAAAATCATTGCATTGTTGAATATGTTAAAAATTATGTTTAAAAATTAAGGTTATTAAATATTCACCATGATAAAATATGTATTTATGGATAAATACATTACATTTATAGACATTATTATTAATTTTAACAACAATTATTAACATTTAATCAACATAAATAATTTTTCAAAATAATGGAAATGGTTTTGGTCTTATTCTATTTAAATAATATTTAGGCACAATTTGTCTTGGGATTTATTTGAAAGAATAAAATAATATTTATAATAAATCAACAATATATTGAAAATAAATAACAGTGATATTTTTATCATAGACATGATTTTTATGATTAAAAATACACTTATTAAAGAAACAGGATTATACATAAAACTTGTTGTAGTTTAAAAAGTAATCACTCTTATAACTTGGAATTTTTTAATATAAAAATGATTTTATATTATGAATAAATAGGCCAAAATTATGATCAATGTCCAATATTTTTTTAATACATATCAAATGAATTACATCCATAAAAAATAGTTACTAAGGTATGAAGACTAAAATCGGAACTAAGGGAAAACTAATGGAGTAGAAGAAAAAACAAGGTATGATTGATTTCAATTCATTGGTTGAGGCTTTTTTATATATAAAAATTAATCTATTGTATTTTATTTATGTTTTATTTCTCTAAACATTTAAAACATTTCAAAAATTTGTATTATGTTCAAATATTATTAAAAAATCCATTTTGTCCACTTATAATAGGGTCCTCCAAACACGCCTTCAATGACGCTCCCAAATTTTAGTTTCATATTGAACCATTCCAATTATTACTTCCTATAAAATCAAATTTAAATTTCACTATATAATTAATACATTATTTTATTCTAATCCCTATATTTCTATGAAGCCCCCAAGGAAATACCCAAGTCATCCACACGAGCTCTGTTTTTTAAAAAATATTTCATTTATTACTTTATAAAATATAATTTTTTATGTTGATATATAAAAATATGATTATTGATTGTATAAAATATTTAATTATGAAATTGGAGTAAAAATTAATAACCTTTCCACTTTATATTTTTGAAAAACAAAAACATCAATCGTGCATGAGTGGACTACTAAATCCATAATGTAACACAAATCCATTTTCATCATTTATCATTCATATCTATTTAATATACATCATATAGTATTAAAAACATCCATATATATAAATAAATTCATAGTTCATCAATAATAATGTAATTATGTGAATGGAAACCACTTATATAACCACCTCAACCGTTATTCATTGTAATATCATGTTTCTTTAAATCGAACCACAAATATGAAAAATGATATAAAATAATAACTTTGATGAATATGATAAATTTATTAATGATATCATTTAAAAAAACAATAAATAATGTATTTTATCTTGGTTATAGAATGTTGGAAATAATAATAAACACATTAAGTAAGATACTAATTTTTCCTTCAAAAAGGATAGAAACATTCACATAACCAAATTACAAATATATATATATATCATAACAAAAAATCAAATATAATGATGTTATGATTTATAAATAATAAAAATAAAAAATTCAAAACATTTTAGGATATGAGAATATCTAAATTAAGAAAAAAATTAGGAATAACACCATTATTATAAAACTTTTTTAAAAAATATAAATATTCCTCAAGACTGATATTTAAAATAGATATTATGTAAAAAATATAAAAATTGTGAATAATTAATAATTATTTTCATAAATGGTTATTTATATAAATTTTTTAATGTGGTGATTAATATGGTAGTTTTTTTAATATATTGGAATCATGATATTCAATAGAATTTAATAATAAAATTAAGTGTATAATTTTATAAAATTTAATTTCATGACAAATAATTATATTTATGGACAATAATAGCTTTGAGAATGTGTGATTATAGACTAGTGAATTTTAAAAAATAGATCCATGTTACTAATTTAGATTTTCCTAACTCAGCACCCTTCGTTATGTAATAATACAATTTTGTAACAGTCATTCATATGTGACTTCATTCATCTGACCTAATATATTATTTAATTGAATATTCTATACCACCCTGGGTACAATGACACTTTTTATTGAATTATTCATTCTTGGATAATTTCATCCCCATGAATAATATATCATTGTTTATATAAATTAACATATTCTATTATGATTTTTTCCTCTCATTCTACAAAGTTACCATTCTATCCAATGTTATCCTTTATATTTATAATCTAATTTTGTGGTTTTTCATGGGATCTAAAAATTTATCTTATCCTCTTTTCAATAGGATACATTGTCACTCTTTTTATAGTTTGAAATTTCAAAACCATTAACTAAATATATAATTTTCTCCCATTTATTATAATTTATGGTTTTATCTTCCACTAAAAATTAATTTTTAATAGACCTCAAGTGTTTTTAATGATCTATTTTGATGATCTATATAGAATATATTTTTTAAATTTTTTAACTTCAACTTTATAAAATGATTATGTCTTTTAAAGGTCTTTTATTGATAATTCTATTTATAATTAATGATTTGAATGTTTTTTATCTTATCCTCTTTTAATCAATTATTTTGCTCCCAATTATTCATTATTACGATTTCGTTAAGAATTTTTTAAATTAAAACAACATTTTTTTTAATATTTCAAATATTTTCTTTTTTGAAATTGGATGAAATATTCATCTTTGAATAGAAATTTAATGACATTTTGAATAATGGAAGTCTACGTTTCACTTAAAATATTCCATTTTAAAAAAAATTAATACCAGCAATGAGTTTGATTTTTAAAAATACCTTTCCAAATTACATTATAAATAAATAATTTTGGGGGATTGAATATTTTATATCAAATAAACTCATTTTTATATCATGTTAAGCAATATAATTTGGAATAAACTAGAGTAAAATTTTATTTGTATGGTTTATACATGTAATTCTATTGGATTTATATTTTATTTAGAACAAGTATGTATATATTAGAATTAAATGGGTGGGCTTGATAATTCACTATGATTCCCTATGTCTTGTTTTTCTCTTATACAGTCTAGGCCTTAGAAATCCTTATGATTGATTGGGTATAGTAAATCAATATGATAGTTTTGGTATCTTAAATCCATGTAATGTTTTCAATTTTTTTTACCATGACATTATAAATAATGTAAAATATATGATTTTTTGATAATCAAAGAAGGTTCTCACAAAATTTATTTATTTAAAATTTATAAGGGAGAAATAATTAAATTTGATCAAAAAATAAATGGTGATAAAATATGAATATGTTTAAAACATATAGGGGTACATTCATTCATGTTTTCTCAAATATAAATATTATAGATACATGGAACTATTCATACCATTAATAATGAGCATGATTGGGTTTCATTAAAATATCTTATTTTAGGTTATTTAAGGGATATACATTTATTATAATTAATGAATCATGTTAATTATCCTCATATTTCAGGAAGTTATATTATTTTATATATACTACAATAGAATTTATATAACATTATATCAGCCATTATAAAATATAATTATTCTTATAAGTTCTTATAATAATATATTCATCCCCATATTACATTTTAACATATACATTACAATCTAATAATTGATGGATTGTTGATACATAATCTCTTAATGATCATTTCATCTCACTCATCTCTTATATTTCACATCCATGGGTTATAGAATATTTTTAGAACTTATGGTTGTTTTATATGTTATTATAGTGTTTCTTTGTTATGGAGAAACGTTTTTACGTATCATAAAATATTTTGCTTATAATGTTGATCCTTAATGAGAAGAATATATTTTAAGTAGGTTGTGTGATTTTTTTATAAGGTGAGATGTGTAACATATGAAACAAATTAAAAATAAATATAGACTTGTGATTTTTTTCTAAATCGATATGATAAAATAGTTTTTTAACACGAGGTAAGTGTGTATTGGTATAGTATTCCACAAATATATATCGGTTTGAATTTTTAAATCATATATAATAAAATCAATTAATAACAATTATTATAATTTCTCCTAAATAGTTTATCATTCAGAAAAATTATTCATGATATTATTTCAATAGTAAATTTATATTTAATCATAAAATATATAATATCAAATATTAATAAAATGAGTAAGTGATGAACGATGCACTTTTATTCACATGTTTAGATTAAAATAACTTTTGCTAATTGAGTATTTAATATATCTATTAATGATGGTAAAAACTATGTAATAGGTGTGTTCTATAATAGAATTAATGAATCATTTCACTAATGATTTAATTTTATTTTGAATTTTAAATATATTACTTAGGAATAAGAATTATCAAAATAAAAAATACATGGATTATGAAACCCCTAAATCTGCAATATAAAGACATAATAAATGTTCATTATGAGATATAATTACTAACCTCTCCATAATTATTGAGAAATGGGATGATAAAAATGTTTTATGAAAATAAGTTAACAAAAAATATTTGTGCAATAGATTTGATTAAAATAAAATAATATCATTTTTGAGATGATATTAGACACCTTGGAAGTATTACTTATAGTTTTGAATTATGAAATGATTTGTATGAGAAAGAACTTGTTATAACTCATCAATAATAGATAAAAATGATAATAATTACAAGAAATTGATTCCTATATATAAAATAAAACCTTTTTTAGAATATATGTCCTAATAATATTATTTCTAAGAATTTGGTATGATTAATATCCCATACACATCATTTTGACACATCCCCAATAGATTGTATCTTTTGGCATTTTAGGGGGATATTTTAGATATGATAAAGAATATTGAATGTGTATATATATATTTAAGAATGTATATATTTATTTTCTTGTAATATTAATGAATATAGTTCTTGGTGTGAAAGTGATGTTGGATGGGAGGTTATGTAAAAAAATTTGTGGTGTCTGTATATTCAGATATAAATGTAATTATTTTTTAATTTGAGCATAATACTATGTATATTACTAACTTTAGTCACCATTATTAGTGTTCTATTTGGGAGCATATGATTCATGGAAATTTATATTAAATAAATATATAATAGAGCATTTGAAATATTTTATATCGAATAAAGATCCAAATATTTTTTTGAAATAATATAGGACATAGGTTATAAAAATATTTTTATTTTTTTTAAAACTAGGTAAATATTTTTTTAATATTTTTTTTGAAATGGATACAATGTTATATTTATTATAATTTTCAATAATTTTTTGACAAAAAATTAAAACACGGTGAGGTTATAAATTATATGATATTTGTAAATACAAAATTTTGATATATCATTTTGTAATACTATTTTTAACTAAAATGAAAATTTCCACCATTTGATAATACTGATGTAATTATTCATAAAATAAGGTCATTTTTATCAAATTATAATACCAAATATTAATACTATTCTTATACAATCATATTATACAATTGAAAAGAACTTTATCTTGATTATATAGTATTTCATTTTCTTTGATTGATTCAATTTAAGATGTTTTATTTATTACTAATTGTTTATAATTAGTAATTAAATAATATTATATTTAAATTATATTAATTTCTCAAATAACATCTTATTACTAAGTATAATTTCCCTTTTAAATTTTTACATAAAAAACTAGTTTTGGTGAGATGAACATTAATCATAATTCTACGTTATTGGATATTTTAAAATTCTATTGAAAACATAATCATAATTTAATTACTATTTTAAGATAATATAAACTATAAATTTAGGGAATTTTACTCTATATATTAAAATAATATGTTTATAAAAATTTTATTTAAAATAAATAATTTTATTAACATTTGAAATTTTTATTTTAAGAATAATAAAACATGTAATGGAATAATATTACAATGTTAATTTATTTAAACAATAAGTATAAAACTCTAAATAAATAATTGTTTTAATTTTATTTAAAAAATTATTTTCAATATATAAATTAAGTAAAATTAAATATAATATTAAATAAATTTACATTTTATATAGGTTTCATATGTAATAGTTATATGACATGGAAAATATATATAATGATTTTAAATAATTAATTTCTAATGAACAAATTACTATTCATGTGTTAATATGAATAATTTTTAAATAGGAGTAATATACTTATCAAATATAAAAAAGTGTAGAAATTAAGTAATAATTCATTAAATAAAATTTTATAAAAAAAACTTTGCCTGAAATTAAATTATGATATGTGAGTTAATATTTTTACTTATAAAAATGATTCTAATGGATAAAATATTTGTTTCACAAAACAATTATTAAATAATATATAAAAGAATAATATTCATTTTTTAAAAATAATATATGAACTATTTAGAGTTATTTTTACCAAATTTATTTCATTGTTTTGTCTCATTAATAATGAAAATAAATTCTTTGTTCTTATTCATAAAAAAATGAAATTGTTCAGATTGATATAGGAAAAACTAAAAATAAATCTATGTTAAAATATACATTAAGGTAATAATATCAAAATAACATCATTAATATTATTTAATTCCATATTGTACACCTTAATAATATTCCTCACTCACTAAAGATACACATGGGTAAACAATTAATAATATTTTATCCTATTATCACGAACCAAACCACCAAATCATAATTTTATTATTTTAATTAACTCTGGTATTTTTTAACGAGGCTTTGAGTAAAATCATTTTTAATGTAAACCATATATTTTTACGTTTTCTATTCATAAACTAGTACTCTTTAGCTATATATTATCTATATAAGGCCTTATTTATTTTTCTTAATTAAAATACACAATAAATTAACAAAATATAATTTTATAACAGCAGATTCTCACCCTAGTAATAAAAATTAATGATATAGTTCATAATATATGAACTTTTATAGAGATAAAAAATTTAAAACTAACATAAATTTTAAATGTTCAATGCTTCATTGAAATAGGTTAATATCTTTCATAACCTATAATATAATGAATATTTCATCAATGAAAAACTCGGAAAACTAAATATTCATACATAAAACATCCAATAAATTTCCATATAATTGGGGGAAAATAATAAAGGAATAATCTAAAACACTAAAAAGGGTGTTATAACATATCAATGAAGAATATATTTTCATTCAATGGATTGTAAAATATTAACGGTGGTGATAAAGAGATAATTCATATTAATAGTGGAATAAGACAATCATATAATTCGATATGGTAGCATAATCACACAATGTGTTATTAAATTTATACCTGAATATAAATCTAACAACATATTACATTGAATATGCTTTTTAAATCATAAGAAAATAATAATAAAACAAAATTACAAAAAATAATAATTGGGAATATGTAAATTAATTTAGAAACTAAAAACATTTGATTAAGATTTCATTCTATACCATTGAAATATGATAGAAAAAGGTAATCACGTCATTCCCATATATAACAAAATGTTCATAGTTATATACATCTTGTCAATGTATAACATTATGAAATATATAATTTCATAATGTCATCACATAATATAGTGAATTTATTTTATTTTAATTAATACCAAATATATTGGAAACCATTATAATTATAAGAAGACCTATCATCATAGAGATTTCTCCAAATATATTTGTGTGTGTTTATTTTTCATATAATTATGGGAATAAATCAAATATTCTTCAAAATAATTACATGATTAACCCATAGAAATACAATCATTATTTATGGAAATAAAATAATATAATAAGGTAACATCCGTACATTCACAATAATTAATCATACTATATTCACATTATATTGAACATATATTTTATGGAAATGTAAATAATTTTCATCTTCAATAAAATATATAGACCTCTCGGTTAACACTCATAATTCAAAAATAATCATCTATAAGATATTCGCATTGAAAATTAAATGATAGAACATATTTCATAAATCACATTTCAAGATATTATAAGATAAATATTGTGATGGATTATTTCTAACATAGAAATTTCATTTATATAATAAAATTTATATATTATTATTTAGAAAATGTATAAAATAGTTAAATTACTATATTGATATATATTACATTTTAAAATAATATATAAAATTACATTATAATATGTAATTTTGGAAAATTTTAAATTGATAAGAATCATAGATGAAGATAAAAAATAATTAATGATTTATGAAAATCAATTTCATACTTCTTATGAAATATTACAATAATTAATGATTTATTTTTAATGAAGGAAATATAGAGAATATAATTTTTATTTAATGTGACTATTCATAATTGAATATTAATAAAAAAATTATTCAACAAAATCCTAGAAAATCACTATTTATTTAAATTGTTATGAATATTGAAGAGAAATCGTTTTGAGAAAAAATAGAAAAAAATCACATTAAAATTTTATTTTCAATGTGAGATTGTTTTTTAAATGTAATTTGTAATAAAATGTCCTAATAATATATAATTACTTTTTAATAGAGTCAAATAATAATATTTATGTGATATAAAATGGATAATAAAAAATAATCCCTTAATAAGAACCTTAACTTTGACATATTGAAATAATTTAAAGGAGTCATAAAGGAAATTAATTCCAATGAAATAGGGAGTACAATGAATATTATATAACATAATTAATTCATAATTGATTGAAACAAAGGGTAAGAGATGTTGATATATTGTGGTTTAGAAATGAATCTCAAGTAAAAAAGATTATGAACGAATAGATATGAAAATTTTAATATAATGTTATTCAATACATAAGACATATAAAGTGATGAGTAGTAGTAAAAATGAATTAGAAATGTATGGTATGTTTTAAATATATTTGTGATAACATATTTAAATGTTTATTCAATGTATGTAGAGACTAAATTAGATCTATGCTGATTTTGATGATAAATTACACTAGTTAATGGCACAAAATGATTTTTATATCCTCTAATAACCAAAATATTATAATAATTTAAAGTTATTATATGTTTAGGAATATTTTTTTTAATTTATTCAGTATTAATATGGTTAACTCATTCATTATCTAGTATTTTTAAATTGTATGATTAATTTTCCCTACAACAGTTATGTTAGTATATTTTGCTTCATCATTCTAAAACTTCTCCAATACAATAATTTGAAACATTGTCACTATCCCATAGAATTAATGGGATCCAGAAGAGTCATTGTATTATGTTCATGAAATTAAATATATTAGTTTTTTAATAGTTTATTATATTGAAAAAAAATGAGAAACTTCATCAGTATAATTCACTTAAATAGTTTAGAATAATATGATTCATTAAATTTGATATCATTATTATCATTACTATTATATAAGTTTTATATCATTTTAATGAAATTATATTATTATTAATTTTAAATTCAATTAATATTTTATTATTAATGTATACCAATGAAATGAATATGTTAAATATAAAACATCAACATTCACTTATCTGTTATAAAACCATCACAGGTGATTGACTTTTTAAATTAATATAGAAACCAATATCTAATGTATTTTATGAATATAAATTATTATCACTAAAATAATTTTCTTGGTCACATATAAGGATTAAATATTTAGTTGAGATAGGTTTGTCATAAAGGAAATTAAATTTTATATATTTTGAATTCCGTATGTTTTCATAGTAATATGTTTCTAAAATACTGACCTAATTGAAAATTTGTAAACTATCACCAGTATTGGATTAAAATTTTGTTATTAATTTTATAATTGAGTTATGATAATGGAAACAATAATAAGAGGAGTGAATAATTGTTATATTATTTTTACCTATAAAAAATATTTATCCATCATTACCTCTACCGATATTTGGTGAATAATACTATCTTACTCAACTCTACTCACATTTTGTTTCCATGAAATATATTTAATAAAAAAGGATGTATAACCAAATACATTAAATTTTCTTGTAGTTGTCAAACATTATGGATGACTACAACCATGGGGTATGGTTATTGTTATCTCAAATTCACACATAAACACATTAATATTAAAAATGTTTCTTAGGTAATATTACATCCGTAGACCCATATTCCACACACTAACTAGAGACAAGACAATAATTTACTTGCTGATAATTGGATAATAAACTAATATTGACTTTATCATAGATTGGGACAACTATTATAATTATTTATCTATAATGTAATGGATATATCCTTTAAAAAAGCATCATTTCATTTATAGGCATTGCAACATAATAAATGAATAATAATAAAACAGTCTTTTATATCATATATCACTAACAAAAAAATGTATTAACTGGGGATTCATATTGTGTTATTCTCTCCACATCCAACATAAGGGTTTTTTATAATTATAGTTTTTTTGAGTGTCATCTATACTTCATATGCATTATTTAATCTTAGAATAAATGCATAAAATTTCCATATTCTAATATGTAAATCATGATTAATTCACATAAGGTTTTCTCTTTAATATATCATATTTAATTTATCCTAAATATTTAATCATTTATTCTTCATGAATTACTTTTTTTCATTCATCGAAAGTATTTTAATTCTATTAAAATAGAAAATTAATATACATTACAATTAGATCATGGTTTTTATGTTATAGTTATCAAGAAAAATCTCATGACTATAGATTTTTTTATTTATTTTATGTTCTAGAAAATAAAATTATATATCATTATTTAAAAATTTATCCATCTCATCACAACACGATTTCGTATTTATATATGAATATATCATGATGTGTATCTAACCCAGGACAACATTTACATCACATTCAATGTGGTAGAATTATATCCCTGGTTTGAAGTCATCTTATATAATATAAATATCATCTAATGTATTCTCATCGTCATAAAAAATCATAGTGTGGTACTTCAATTCATGGTGTTATTATCTTCAAACATTCAAGTTGAAATACACCACAGATTTAATCATTTGTCAGATTAGTCTCTATATTTCTCACAATTAATCATCTCAATTGAATTTACATATACATCACACATTCTTTATTATCTTTCTATATTATATCCACTATTAGGTAGTCATATTCTCTCTATCACGGATACACATTAAACCCATATACTATCCATGAATAATATATATTACTTCATAATCCTTAATAAAATAATTATATACATTCAATCTTGGATAAAACACGTTACAATCATAAAATTTAAATTCTAATGAGTATAATGACATTTTATGCATTACATATCAAAACTATCTACCAGATGTTCAACATGAAAACTTTTTTGAAATTGAAATACCATAAATGCTAAATTTAATTACTTATGAAATATAGTGTGATACAATATAATGACACATCTTGAAACCTTTATGATATGTTTTTTATTCATGTCTTAGAGAGTGTGCTACCATTTCCATATTTTTTGTAATCTAAGGGGTCATGTGTAATATTATATAATCCTTACAAATTGTGAAATTTTCAAAACATGTATATATATTCGATTGTTTTCCAAATAAAATAATAATAATAAATGTATATATGAAACTCATCACCTTATTCCCGTAACATTTTGATATGTACCTTGGAGAAAAAAATAAACATGAAATTTTTAATATACTAAAAGACACTATAGATATTATGGTGATCACAAAATGCGTTACAGTAGTGACCTAAGCTAAACGTGACATTATTTTTCATCAGTGAAATGATCTAAAACATTACATTTTAAAAATAACAATATACCAAAAACCTATTGGTTTATATCTGTAGAGACTAACAATATATATATATATATATTTTTTTAAAATGTAATTATCATTTAACCATAATAAATTCACACTACACCATTTTATATTATTTCTTTCTATACTCTTCATAATATATGGATTGAAATCATTATAATTGTCTGATATTAATCACATAGTATGTGGTGTAAAAAATTTCATCAACGATATGTTCACATGATTAAATAAAATATTGATCATAAGATAAATTACATAAATAAAATAACAGATAACAATAATGAATAATTGTGCTTCAATGTACCTGGAATAATAAAAAATGCCATAATAAAGACTCATGGAATCATAATAGCTATAATATTACATATAATGATTTAATATAAATAGTGATCAAATAGTTCATAATATCATAACGAATTTCATCTCATAACTATATAATACTATGTATTTTTAATACAAATTAAATTTATGAGCCACACAATCTGTTCCCACACATACAAGAAACTAAATTGAACTCAATAATACATATATTAGACATTATTATAGACGGGTTGGAGTAAATGAAAGACGAAAATTAGGAAATACTATGATAGAACCATATGATTTATCATGGGAACATATTTGGAAATTAATTCCATAAGAAAACAAAATTTTACCAGAATCATGTATAAAACATCAACATTCACTTATCTGTTATAAAACCATCACAGGTGATTGATTTTTTAAATTAATATAGAAACCAATATCTATTGTATTTTATGAATATAAATATTATCACTAAAATAATTTTCTTGTTCACATGTAAGGATTAAATATTTAGTTGATATAGGTTGGTCATAATTGAAATTAAATTTTATATATTTTGAAATCCGTATGTTTTCATAGTAATATGTTTCTAAAATACTGACCTGATAAAAAATTTGTAAACTATCACCAGTATTGGATTAAAATTTTGTTATTAATTTTATAATTGAGTTATGATAATGTAAACAATAATAAGAGGAGTGAATAATAGTTATATTAGTTTTACCTATAAAAAATATTTATCCATCATTACCTCTACCAATATTTGGTGAATAATACTATCTTACTCAACTCTACTCACATTTTGTTTCCACAAAATTTATTTAGTAAAAAAGGATGTATAACCCAATACATTAATTTTTTTTGTAGTTTTCAAACATTATGGATGACTACAACCATGGGGTATGGTTATTTTTATCTCAAATTCACACATAAACACATTAATATTAAAAAGGTTTCTTAGGTAATATTACATCCGTAGACACATATTCCACACACTAACTAGGGAAAAGACAATAATTTACTTGCAGATAATTGGATCATAAACTGATATTGACTTTATCATAGATTGGGACAACTATTATACTTCTTTATCTATAATGTAATGGATCTATCCTTTATCAAAGAATCATTTCATTTATAGGCATTGTGACATAATAAATGAATAATAATAAAACAGTCTTTTATATCATATATCACTAAAAAAGAAGGTATTAACTGGTGATTCATATCGTGTTATTCTCTCCACTTCCAACATAAGTGTTTTTTATAATTATAGTTTTTTTGAGTGTCATCTCTACTTTATATGCATTATATAAACTTAGAATAAATGTATAAAATTTATATATTCTAATATGGTAATCATGATTAATTCACATATGGTTTTCTATTTAATATATCATATTTAATCTAACCTAAATACTTAATCATTTATTCTTCATGAATAACTTTTTTTTCATTCATCGTAAATATTTTAATTCTATTGAAATATTAAATTAATATACTTTACAATGAGATCACGGTTTTTTGTTATAGTTATCAAGAAAAATCTCATGACTATAGTTTTTTTTTATTTGGTGTTCTAGAAAATAAAATTATATATCATTATTTAAAAATTTATCCATCTCATCACAACACGATTTCGTATTTATATATGAATATATCATGATGTGTGTCTAACCTAGGACAACATTTACATCAAATTCAATGTGGTCGAATTATCACCATGGTTTGAATTCATCTTATATAATATAAATATCTTCTAATGTATTCTCATCATCATAAAAAATCATAGTGTGGTACTTCAATTCATGGTGTTATTATCTCCAAACATTCAAGTTGAAATACACCACAGATTTAATCATTTGTCAGATTAGTCTCTATATTTCTCACAATTAATCATCTCAATTGAATATCCATATACATCATACTTTCCTTTATTATCTTCCTATATTATATCCACCATTAGGTAGTCATATTCTCTCTATCACGGAT
Organism: Viscum album; assembly: GCA_963277665.1. Classification (NCBI taxonomy): domain Eukaryota; kingdom Viridiplantae; phylum Streptophyta; class Magnoliopsida; order Santalales; family Viscaceae; genus Viscum; species Viscum album. The sequence goes on along the minus strand of OY728157.1, from coordinate 347,077,485 downwards.
ACACATTAAACCCATATACTATCTATGAATAATATATATTACTTCATAATCCTTAATAAAATAATTATATACATTTGATCTTGGATAAAACACATTACAATCATAAAATTTAAATTCTAATGAGTATAATGACATTTGATGCATTACATATCAAAACTATCTAACAGATTTTCAACATGAACACTTTTTTGAAATTGAAATAACATACATGTTAAATTTAATTACTTATGAAATATAGTGTGATACAATATAATGACACATCTTGAAACCTTTAAGATAGGGTTTTTTATTCATGTCTTAGAGAGTGTGATACCATTTCTATATTTTTTGTAATCTAAGGGATCATTTGTAATATTCTATAATCCTTACATATTGTGAAATTTTCAAAACATGTATATATATTAAATTGTTCTCCAAATAAAATAATAATAATAAATGTATATATGAAACTCATCACCTTGTTCCCATAATATTTTGATATGTACCTTGGAGAAAAAAATAAACATGAAAATTTTAATATAGTAAATGACACTATAGATATTATCGTCATCACAAAATGCTTTACAGTAGTGACCTAAGCTAAACGTGACATTATTTTTCATCAATGAAATGATCTAAAACATTACATTTTAAGAATAACAATATACCAAAAACCTATTGGTTTATATCTGTAGATACTAACAATATATATATATATATATACATTTTTAAAATGTAATTATCATTTAACCATAATGATTTCACACTACACCATTTTATAGTATTTGTTGCTATACTCTTCATAATATATGGATTGAAATCATTATAATGGTCTGATATTAATCACATAGTATGTGGTGTAAAAAATTTCATCAAGGATATGTTCATATGATTAAATAAAATATTGATCATAAGATAAATTACTTAAATAAAATAAGAGATAACAATAATGAATAATTGTGATTCAAAGTACCTGGAATAATAACAAAGGCCATAATAATGAATCATGGAATCATAATAGCTATAATATTACATATAATGATTTAATATAAATAGTGAACAAATAGATTATAATATCATAATGAATTTTATCTCATAACTATATAATAATATGTATTTTTAATACAAATTAAATTTATGAGCCACACAATCTGTTCCCACACATATACAAAACTAAATTGAACTCAATAATACATATATAATGAGATATAAACTCATATCAAATGTAATATAGGGAGATATATGACCCCACTCTTAATTCATCCATTAATACATGTTCCATATAAAAATAAATCCCCATTTACATATTAATGGACCCATAGAAACAAAATGTGAATAATAAAACATCCAAATGAAAATCATTTAGTATTACGAATGAAAACATTAAACTGAAATGGTTTTTATTAGATATAAAAATGGAAATAATCTAATTTTGATAAAGATACAATTGAAACAAAATGTGTTTCGTATAACATAAAAATGTTATATAATAATTTCATGAACTAAATATAATGATATTCAAAAAATTGTTTCCTGAAATGAATACATAATAACATAAATTTTTTTGTCAATAATGAATCATAACTCCATTATTTATATATAAAATTATATTATAATGAAAAAAATCATAAATATTTTTTTTGAAAACATATTATGTTTATCATTTTAGAAGACATAGTATTTAAACATTCATAAAAACGTCTCCCTTGTTTTTAATGAAAAGTAAGATAATATAAAACATTTCATAGAATTGGATTAGGATAAGAAAATATTTTCCTTGAAAATAAAAATAAATCGTCATTTATAGTGGGATATATAGTTAATATTGGGAAATTAAAATCAACAACGATGAATACAACATTATAGAAAAATAATTATTTATCATGTCCTTTATAATTACCCTAACCCATATAAATCAATTTTTAAAAAAATTTACTATATTTATAAACTTAATAATTAAATTATTTATAAACATTTTCCAATTTATATAACTCATTAATATAAAGTCTATTAGTGTGTTATATTTTTTTTATCTTTTTTCAAAATTAGTTGTAAATAATCATAATTGTTTTGCACTATAATTGGAAATGTTTTGCACATCATGAATTTTCCCCCTAAATGTTTTCATTTGAAACACATTAAAGGTATATTATTTGATATTTTATAATGAATAATATTTTTTTTAATTCTATTACATTGTATTTCTAAAAATTCATCACGATGATAAAAATAAAGATAAACCTTGTTTAGGTTATTTACTAATACAGATGGATCATCATTTATTGATAGAAAAAATGGTGATATACATAACAAAATTTTAATTAAATATATTAATTATAAATATCATAAATAATAATAAGATATAAGCTAAAAATATACATGATTAAAATAGTAAAAATTGGGATTTATTTTTCGATGTAGGAGGTATTTTTCATGTATGCATTATTAATGTGCCTTATTATCAATGAAATTATTTGAGTATATTATATGATCACTTATGATTTGAAATTAATAATTTTAAAGTATAGAATATATTAATTGATCAGTTTCATCTATTTCACCGTTCATGAGAGGCGGGGAAGAAAAATGAAAAATTATTCTTTAGGGAAGAATTTGAATGCACATATACAAGATCGATGTTATTAATCATTTTAGATCCATGAATGTATTGAATAATTATAATAATATAATAAAATTAAATAATTATAGTGGTAATAATTTCAATATATTAATAATATTAGACATTATTATAGATGGGTTGGAGTAAATGAAAGACCAAAATTAGGCAATACTATGATAGAACCATAAGATTTATCATGGGAACATATTTGGAAATGAATTCCATAAGAAAACAAAATTTTACCAGAATCATGTATAAAGCATCAACATTCACTTATCTGTTAAAAAACCATCACAGGTGATTGATTTTTTAAATTAATATAGAAACCAATATCTAATGTATTTTATGAATATAAATTATTATCACTAAAATAATTTTCTTGGTCACATGAAAGGATTAAATATTTAGTTGAGATAGGTTGGTCATAATTGAAATTAAATTTTATATATTTTGAAATCTGTATGTTTTCATAGTAATATGTTTCTAAAATACTGACCTGATAGAAAATTTGTAAACTATCACCAGTATTGGATTAAAATTTTGTTATTAATTTTATAATTGAGTTATGATAATGTAAACAATAATAAGAGGAGTGAATAATCGTTATATTATTTTTACCTATAAAAAATATTTATCCGTCATTACCACTACAAATATTTGGTGAATAATACTATCTTACTCAACTCTACTCACATTTTGTTTCCACGAAATTTATTTTATAAAAAAGGATGTATAACCAAATACAGTAATTTTTTTTGTAGTTGTCAAACATTATGGATGACTACAACCATGGGGTATAGTTATTGTTATCTCAAATTCACACATAAACACATTAATATTAAAAAGGTTTCTTAGGTAATATTACATCTCTAGACCCATATTCCACACACTAACTAGGGACAAGACAATAATTTACTTGATGATAATTGGATCATAAGCTGATATTGACTTTATCATAGATTGGGACAACTATTATCCTTCTTTATCTATAATGTAATGGATCTATCCTTTATCAAAGCATCATTTCATTTATTGGAATTGCGACATAATAAATGAATAATAATAAAACAGTATTTTATATCATATATCACTAACAAAGAAGGTATTAACTGGTGATTCATATCGTGTTATTATCTCCACATCCAACATAAGGGTTTTTTATAATTATAGTTTTTTTGAGTGTCATCACTACTTCATATGCATTATTTAAACTTAGAATAAATGCATAAAACTTCCATATTCTAATATGTAAATCATGATTAATTCAGATAAGGTTTTCTCTTTAATATATCATATTTAATCTAACCTAAATATTTAATCATTTATTCTTTATGAATAACTTTTTTTTCAGTCATCGAAAATATTTTAATTCTATTAAAATATTAAATTAATATTCATTACAATGAGATCACAGTTTTTCTGTTATAGTTATCAAGAACAATCTCATGACTATAGATTTTTATTATTTATTTGATGTTCTAGAAAATAAAATTATATATCATTATTTAAAAATTTATCCATCTCATCACAACACGATTTCGTATTTATATATGAATATATCACGATGTGTATCTAAAGTAGGACAACATTTACATCACATTCAATTTGGTAGAATTATCACCATGGTTTGAATTCATCTTATATAATATAAATATCTTCTAATGTATTATCATAATCATATAAAATCATAGTGTGGTACTTCAATTCATGGTGTTATTATCTTCAAACATTCAAGTTGAAATACACCACAGATTTAATCATTTGTCAGATTAGTCTCTATATTTCTCACAATTAATCATCTCAATTGAATTTCCATATACATCATACATTCCTTTATTATCTTCCTATATTATATCCTCCATTAGGTAGTCATATTCTCTCTATCACAGATACACATTTAACCCATATACTATCCATGAATAATATATATTACTTCATAATCCTTAATAAAATAATTATATACATTCAATCTTGGATAAAAAACGTTACAATCATAAAATTTAAATACTAATGAGTATAGTGACATTTGATGCATTACATATCAAAACTATCTAACAGATGTTCAACATGATCACTTTTTTGAAATTGAAATACCACACATATTAAATTTAATTACTTATGAAATATAGTGTGATACAATATAATGACACATCTTGAAAACATTAAGATAGGTTTTTTATTCATGTCTTAGAGAGTGTGCTACCATTTCTATATTTTTTGTAATCTAAGGGATCATTTGTAATATTCTATAATCCTTACATATTGGGAAATTTTCAAAACATGTATATATATTCAATTGTTCTCCAAATAAAATAATGAAAATAAATGTATATATGAAACTCATCACCTTATTCCCATAACATTTTGATATGTACCTTGGAGAAAAAATTAAACATGAAAATTTTAATATAGTAAAAGACACTATAGATATTATGGTCATCACAAAATGCTTTACAGTAGTGACCTAAGCAAAACGTGACATTATTTTTCATCAATTAAATGATCTAAAACCTTACATTTTAAAAATAACAATATACCAAAAACCTATTGGTTTATATCTGTAGATACTAACAATATATATATATATATATATACATTTTTAAAATGTAATTATCATTTAACCATAATGAATTCACACTACACCATTTTATATTATTTTTTGCTATACTCTTCATAATATATGGATTGAAATCATTATAATGGTCTTATATTAATCACATAGTATGTGGTGTAAAAAATTTCATCAAGGATATGTTCATATGATTAAATAAAATATTGATCATAAGATAAATTACTTAAATAAAATAAGTGATAACAATAATGAATAATTGTGCTTCAAAGTACCTGGAATAATAAAAAAGGCCATAATAAAGAATCATGGAATCATAATAGCTATAATATTACATATAATGATTTAATATAAATAGTGAACAAATAGTTCATAATATCATAATGAATTTCATCTCATAACTATATAATAATATATATTTTTAATACAAATTAAATTTATGAGCCACACAATCTGTTCCCACACATAGAAGAAACTAAATTGAACTAAATAATACATATATAATGAGATATAAACTCATATCAAATGTATTATAGGGAGATATATGACCCCACTATTAATTAATCCATTCATACATGTTCCATATAAAAATAAATCCCCATTTACATATTAATGGACCTATGGAAATAAAATGTGAATAATAAAATATCCAAATGAAAATCATTTAGTATTACTAATGAAAACATTAAACTGAAATGGTTTTTATTAGATATAAAAATGTAAATAATATAATTTTGATAAAGATACAATTGAAACAAAATGTGTTTCTTATAACATAAAAATGTTATAAAATAATTTCATGAACTAAATATAATGATATTCAAAAAATTATTTCCTAAAATGAAAACATAATAACATAATTTTTTTTGTCAATAATGAATCATAACTCCATTATTTATATATAAAATTCTATTATAATGAAAAACAAATCATGAATTATTTTTTTGAAAACATATTATGTTTATTATTTTAGAAGACATAGTATTTAAACATTCATAAAAACGTCTCCCTTGTTTTTAATGAAAAGTAAGTTAATATATAAAATTTCATAGAATTGGATTTGGATAAGAAAATATTTTCCTTGAAAATAAAATAAATCATCATTTATAGTGGGATATTTAATTAATATTGGGAAATTAAAATCAACAATGATGAATACAACATTATAAAAAAATAATGATTTATCGTGTCCTTTATAATTACCCTCAACCCATATAAATCCATTTTTAAAAAAATTTACTATATTTATAATCATAATAATTAAATTGTTTATAAACATTTTCCAATTTATATAACTCATTAATAGAAATTCTATTAGTGTGTTATATTTTTATTTTCTGTTTTCAAAATAAGTGTAAATAATCATAATCGTTTTGGACTATAATTGGAAATGTTTTGCACATCATGAATTTTCCCTGAAATATTTTCATTTGAAACACATTAATGGTATATTATTTGATATTTTATAATGAATAATATTTTTTTAATTCTATTACATTGTATTTATAGAAATTCATCATGAAGATAAAAATAAAGATAAACCTTGTTTAGGTTGTTTACTAATACAGATTGATCATCTTTTATTGAAAGAAAAAATGGTGATATACTTAAAAAAAATTAATTAAATATATTAATTATAAATATCATAAATACTCATAAGATATAAACTAAAAATATACATGATTAAAATATTAAAAGTTGGGATTTATTTTTTGATGTAAGAGGTATTTTTCATGTATGCATTATTAATGGGCCTTTTTATCAATGAAATTATTTGAATATATTATATGATCACTTATGATTTGAAATTAATAATTTTAAAGTATAGAATATATTAATTGATCAGTTTCATCCATTTCACCGTTCATGAGAGGAGGGGAAGAAAAATGAAAAATTATTCTTTAGGGAAGAATTTGAATGCACGTATACAAGAACGATGTTATTAATCATTTTAGATCCATGAATGTATTGAATAATTATAATAATATAATAATATTAATGAATTATAGTGGTAATAATTTCAATATATTAATAATATTAGACATTATTATAGACGGGTTAGATTAAATGAAAGACCAAAATTAGGCAATACTATGATAGAACCATAAGATTTATCATGGGAACATATTTGGAAATGAAATCCATAAGAAAATTTTTTTTTACCAGAATCATGTATAAAACATCAATATTCACTTATTTGTTATAAAACCATCACAGGTGATTGCTTTTTTAAATTAATATAGAAACTAATATCTAATGTATTTTAGGAATATAAATTATTATCACTAAAATAATATTATTGGTCTCATGTAAGGATTAAATATTTAGTTGAGATAGGATGGTCATAATTGAAATTAAATTTTATATATTTTGAAATCCGTATGTTTTCATAGTAATATGTTTCTAAAATACTGACCTAATAAAAAATTTGTAAACTATCACCAATATTGGTTTAAAATTTTGTTATTAGTTTTATAATTGAGTAATGATAATGTAAAACAATAATAAGAGGAATGAATAATCATTATATTATTTTTACTTATAAAAGTATTTATCCATCATTACCTCTACAAATATTTGGTTAATAATACTATATTACTCAACTCTACTCACATTTTGTTTCCATGAAATTTATTTAATAAAAAAGTATGTATAACCAAATACATTAAATTTTTTTGTAGTTTTCAAACATTATGGATGACTACAACCACGGGGTATGGTTATTGTTATCTCAAATTCACACATAAACACATTAATATTAAAAAGGTTTCTTAAGTAATATTATATCCATAGACCCATATTCCACACACTAATTAGGGACAAGACAATAATTTACTTGCTGATAATTGGATCATAAACTAATATTTACTTTATCATAGATTGAGACAACTATTATACTTCTTTATCTATAATGTAATGGATCTATCCTTTATCAAAGAATCATTTCATTTATAGGCATTGCAACATAATAAATGAAAAAAAATAAAACAGTCTTTTATATCATATATCACTAACAAAGAAGGTATTAACTGGTGATTCATATCGTATTATTCTCTCCACATCCAACATAAGGGTTTTTTATAATTATAGCTTTTTTCGAGTGTCATCTCTACTTCATATGCATTATTTAAACTTAGAATAAATGCATAAATTTTCCATATTCTAATATGTAAATCATGATTAATTCACATAAGGTTTTCTCTTTAATATATCATATTTAATCCAACCTAAATATTTAATCATTTATTCTTCATGAATAACTTTTTTTTCATTCATCGAAAATATTTTAATTCTATTAAAATATTAAATTAAAATACTTTACAACGAGATCACGGTTTTTCTTTTATAGTTATCAATAACAATCTCATGACTATAGATTTTTTTTATTTATTTGATGTTCTAGAAAATAAAATTATATATCATTATTTAAAAATGTATCCATCTCATCAAAACATGATATCATATTTATATATGAATATATCACGATGTTTATCTAACCTAGGACAACATTTATATCACATTGAATGTGGTAGAATTATCACCATGGTTTGAATTCATCTTATATAATATAAATATCTTCTAATGTATTCGCATCATCATAAAAAATCATAGTGTGGTACTTCAATTCAGGGTGTTATTATCTTCAAACATTCAAGTTGAAATACACCACAGATTTAATCATTTGTCATATTAGTCTCTATATTCCTCACAATTAATCATCTCAATTGAATTTCCATATACATCATACATTATATTATTATCTTATTATATTATATCCACCATTTGGTAGTCATATTCTCCCTATCACAGATACACATTAAACCCATATACTATCCATGTATAATATATATTACTTCATAATCCTTAATAAAATAATTATATACATTCAATCTTGGATAAAACACATTACAATCATAAAATTTAAATGCTAATGAGTATAATGACATTTGATGCATTACATATCAAAACTATCTAACAGATGTTCTACATGAACACTTTTTTGAAATTGAAATACCATACATGTTAAATTTAATTACTTATGAAATATAGTCTGATACAATATAATGACACATCTTAAAACCTTTAAGATAGGTCTTTTATTCATTTCTTAGAGAGTGTGCTACCATTTATATATTTTATGTACTCTAAGGGATCATTTTTAATATTCTATAATCCTTACATATTGTGAAATTTTCAAAACATGTATGTATATTCAATTGTTCTCCAAATTAAACAATAATAATAAATGTATATATGAAACTCCTCACCTTATTCCCATAACATTTTGATATGTACCTTGGAGAAAAAAAAACATGAAATTTTTAATAGAGTAAAAGACACTATAGATATTATGGTCATCAAAAAATGATTTACAGTAGTTACCTAAGCTAAACGTGACATTATTTTTCATCAATTAAATGATCTAAAACATTAAATTTTAAAAATAACAATATACCATAAACCTATTGGTTTATATCTATAAATACTAACAATATATATATATATATATACATTTTTAAAATGTAATTATCATTTAACCATAATGAATTCACACTACACTATTTTATATTATCTGTTGCTATACTCTTCATAATATATGGATTGTAATGATTATAATGGTCTGATATTAATCACATAGTATGTGGTGTAAAAAATTTCATCAAGGATATATTCATATGATTAAATAAAATATTGATCATAAGATAAATTACATAAATAAAATAAGAGATAACAATAATGAATAATTGTGCTTCAAAGTACATGGCATAATAAAAAAGGCCATAATAAAGAATCATGGAATCATAATAGCTATAATATTACATATAATGATTTAATATAAATAGTGAACAAATAGTTCATAATATCATAATGAATTTCATCTCATAACTATATAATAATATGTATTTTTAATACAAATTAAATTTATGAGCCATACAATCTATTCCGTCACATACAAGAAGCTAAATTGAACTCAATAATATATATATAATGAGATATAAACTCATATCAAATATATTATAGGGAGATATATGACCCCACTCTTAATTTATCCATTCATACATGTTCCATATAAAAATAAATCCCCATTTACATATTAATGGACCTATGGAAATAAAATGTGAATAATAAAACATCCAAATGAAAATCATTTAGTATTACTAATGAAAACATTAAACTGAAATGGTTTTTATTAGATATAAAAATGGAAATAATCCAATTTTGATAAAGATACAATTGAAACAAAATGTGTTTCTTATAACATAAAAATGGTATAAAATAATTTCATAAACTAAATATAATGATATTAAAAAATTTATTTCCTGAAATGAAAACATAATAACATAAAAAAATTTGTCAATAATGAATCATAACTCCATTATTTATATATAAAATTCTATTATAATGAAAAAAAAATCATGAATTATTTTTTTGAAAACATATTCTGTTTATCATTTTAGAAGACATAGTATTTAAACTTTCATAAAAACGTCTCCCTTGTTTTTAATGAAAAGTAAGTTCATATAAAACATTTCATAGAATTGGATTTGGATAAGAAAATATTTTCCTTGAAAATAAAAATAAATCATCATTTATTGTGGGATATTTAGTTAATATTGGGAAATTAAAATCAACAATGATGAATACAACATTATAGAAAAATAATGATTTATCGTGTCCTTTATAATTACCCTCAACCCATATAAATCCATTTTTAAAAAAATTTACTATATTTATAAACTTAATAATTAAATTTTTTATAAACAGTTTCCAATTTATATAACTCATTAATAGAAAGTCTATTAGGGTGTTATATTTTTATTATCTTTTTTCAAAAATAGTTGTAAATAATCATAATCATTTTGCACTATAATTGGAAATGTTTTTCACATCATGAATTTTCCCTGAAATATTTTCATTTTAAACACATTAAAGGAATATTATTGGATATTTTATAAGGAATAATATTTTTTTATTTCTATTTCATTATATTTCTAGAAATTCATCATGAAGATAAAAATAATGATAAACCTTGTTTAGGTTTTTTACTAATACAGATGGATCATCTTTTATTAATAGAAAAAATGGTGATATACATAAAAAAATTATTTAAATATATTAATTATAAATATCATAAATACTCATAAGATATAAACTAAAAATATACATGATTAAAATAGTAAGAATTGGGATTTATTTTTCGATGTAGGAGGTATTTTTCATGAATGCATTATTAATGTGCCTTTTATCAATGAAATTATTTGAATATATTATATGATCACTTATGATTTGAAAAATAATTTTAAAGTATAGAATATATTAATTGATCAGTTTCATCCATTTCACTGTTCATGAGAGGCGGGGAAGAAAAATGAAAAATTATTCATTAGGGAAGAATTTGAATGTGCGTATACAAGATCGATGTTATTATTCATTTTAGATCCATGAATTTATTGAATAATTATAATAATATAATAATATTAATGAATTATAGTGGTAATAATTTCAATATATTAATAATATTAGACATTATTATAGACGGGTCGGAGTAAATGAAAGACCAATATTAGTCAATACTATGATAGAACCATAAGATTTATCATGGGAACATATTTGGAAATGAATTCCATAAGAAAACAAAATTTTACCAGAATAATTCATATATTGTTTTTTAATCTATTTTGAAAATATTCTATAGTTTCAAAATGAATTTCGCAGTATATGAGCATTTTTTCGGAATGTCATCTTTTTATAAGAGAAGATATCAGTAGTTTTGGAAGTAACCATCACATATTTTATAATGTAATGTCAATATTAAATGGTAAATAGACACAAATTGTAAAAAATGTGAGTTTAATATGATTATTGGTTGAAAATCAACTAAACACTTACTTTTTTATTTGTTCTTAAGTGATTAAGGTATTTTCAATTTATATTTTAAACTTTTATATAATTTAAATTTACCATAGTAATAATTCAAGACTTTAATAAATAATTTTTATAAAGAAATGATTAAAATATGTAACTAATTAGAAAAATCATATATCATATATTTTATATATTCTATATAATAAATTTATTACTATTTGGAAACGTGATTTTTAAAACAATTCAAAAAACCAAAACAAATTGTTTTTAGAAAATTTAGGTGCATTATTTTTATAAATATTTTTGCATGATAGCAATATGAAAGATACGTTTTTTTAACAAAAATAGGTTTTAAATAAAAAAAATTCTATATTTTAAAGGAATAAAATCACCATAAAAACATTTAATTGTAACAAAATACCAAAAACAATTTTTTTTAAATTTAATATTAATTTTTTTTTCTAAAAATAAAAGAAATTTTATTTATAAGATCAATAAATACATAAAATTATTTTAAACTTATACGATGTTTATGCATTATCACAAAAACATAAATAATATAATTTTCCCAAAAATTTATTTTTTAAATAAAAATCATTCAATTAAAAAACAAATCATTAACCCATATTATGTAAAATTAAAAATGTAGAATTTAGTATTTACTTTTACTTACTAAAATATAATTTTTATTTAAAAAAATATTATTTTTCATATATATATATATATTATAAATAAATTTACCTTTATTTTAAATAATTTTTTTCCTATATTCAATGAAATTAGTTTTTTAACATCAGAATTTTTAAATTCCAATAGGTTCACATGTTAGTGTTTTGTATAACATTACCAATAATGTTCTTCATAAATATTTTTATTATTTATCTTTTTTATATAGTGTAATGAAATTTATCGAACATAACATCAGTTATACATTGTATAGAATCTTAGGTAAGTACATTCTATAACATGAAAAATAAATCCACCCAAAAAATTACATTATATATATAAAAACATGCTTGGGTAATATTATCCCATAAAATCCCCATTATCCCAAATAGCTTCTTCAAATATTTGAATCCTATAATTCCCAATAATGTGATGAGTTGTATTATTCGATAATACATTGTATTTTTAATTTAGGACATCCACATCTTTTTCCAAATATCATTGATCATAGATTAATTACATATATTTCATGATAAAGAGACATGATATGTTAATTATTTACATTCCCCACGTTATATGTGGAATACATCGAGTTGTTATGAGAGTTCTAAATATAGTGATAAGAAATAATATATTACCCTAACATGATCAAGGATATTGAAGGAAATAATATACAAATGTATTAACATCAATTTTTCTAAAATCACATAATTTTCTTACATGGAGATATATAAAGGAACAGTATGTCATCGTCATCATTATCAAGATATTAAATTGTTTATATTTGTAAAACATCCATAATTTTTATGAACTCATAAACCACATAATTTTTTGTCTATTCCCCATCATTTATTTGAAAAGGTGATGAAATATTCACATATATTCTCTAAAATTATTCCAATATGTCAGAATCCTTTATATCTTCTAATAAATATCATCATATGGTGTCAATTGAATTTTATAATGGAAAATATTTTCATATTAGAACTCTATTAGGGGGATGTGATGATCTCAATAGCCTTGGGATTTCATGAAATAGGATCTATACCTTTCCCCAATATTATAAATAGTCCAATTAAAATTAAATATTATATTAGTATGATAAAAATTAATATTACTAATTTTTTCCTCCGATGTATTATGAATACTTCTCTAGAACACTATGGTAACCCTCATATCATGAAAATATAAAATGTAGAGTGGTACTCAATGCATCCACACAACTTACCTTATGTTTGCATTGGTGAGATGGTAAAAGGGTAAAACATATTTGATGGATATAAAATATAATAAATTCAAATAGAGAAAAACTAAAATAGAAATCCTTTTATGGCCTCTACGCATCATAAGGGTTCCAATGATGAATTACATAGCGATATTTTCCCTTTTCTATACCTATATGGGTAGTAGTCGAATCATATCCACATATTTATTTCAATTATTCTTAATATATTTTAATAACATTTGTGGATACACATATTCAATAATTACCCACATCAAATTGTCCATGATGATTTTTCTTCATTTTATCTATATATATCATAATTATTCCTGAAAAAATAGAAAATTAAGGGTTAGTAGAATCATCCAACTGGTCCCTCCAAAGTAATGGTTTTAATGATACACCTATATAAGTTATAATCAATATAACATATTCTTTAAAAAATTGTAAACTAGAATAATCTATACCTCACAATGAAATAATATATCCTTATTCTATGCTTCATTGATCATTAGTGAATGAATTGTTATGTACTAAATGAGGAATGGTAGTATTTAACAATTTCCCTTAGGATTTTCTGACTCATACAATGAAAATTAATGAATAATTTTTCCCTTTAAAAAAAATATTAGATAGGGTGTCATGATATTTCCTCTATAAATCATTAGAAACCTTATTTACATTCAGAGTGTGTTAATGTATCAAGAACTCTTAGAATTTCATCCATTCAACCATCACCATTAGAGTATATTAATATCCTTTTATGTGAATAAATATTTCAAAAACATTGTCTTGATATTAATATTTAATTTATGTCCATAGAAATATTTCCAACATTTTTTATATAATTATTAGTGTTAGAAGCTACATCTATAAATTTTAATCATGTGTTTTTATTTTTTTATTAGGAATATGAAAATAACTATTCATTTTTGTTGTTGATATATCAAAACAAATTCTTCATAGAATTATCATATGTTATAAACCACGCCCCAATAATTATTGATATATGTATATGTTTTATAAAAATCATTTCCCCAGTGCATTAAAACATTCTTCACATTTCCCCTTTGAAGGTAACATCACACCCTTTTGTGTTAACAAAGTTACTGGATGTAGTATTCATGAGATTTTTTTTATAATACATCAATATAATCTTGATAACTTGAGAAAAATTCATATCACAATTACAGTTTTTAGTTTTCACCATTATTCAATACCTTAGGATATTAAATGATTTAAATATATTCTTTTTTGGGTGATTACATAGCCCATTGGTGAAATTTATTATTTCTAGAATTCACTTTTTATTAATATTCCACAAAATGTAAACATTGATAATTTTAGCAATAAAATATTTCTATTATGTTAATTATATTAATTTCATTGAATATATAATAATATTATCTATAAATACAACCTAAAAATATCCCAATTATTATTTATGGACTATATTCAGTAGATAATATAAAATGGTGATGGAATTAGTAAATCCAAATAGAATAACTATAAAAATATATCTTTTTTATCATTATGAACTATGAAATTGAAATACCCTCTTTTTTATTCTAGAATGATGATATATTGATCAGAGGTTACTCATCAAGAAGTAAATAGATCATTTGAGTTTATTGACCAAGTTATCAATTTGGGGAAATTAATTTTATGTATACTATTTGGATCACAATTAGATCACCATAATCAGTCAACAGATATACTAATCTATAATTTATTATTACAAATAAGACATGTTTTCACTATAATGAAGTATAAGTAATAATGATATTATTATATAATTACTCCATCAAAATCTTCATTAATCAACTAAATTATATCAGAGGTGTTCTACATTGAAATTTTGATAGAGTCATAGATATAATAATATTATAAATTGAGAACTTAACTACATTATCACAGGAAATTCCATGTAGTCATACATGAATATAACTACAAAGTTTCAAAAAATTGAATATTTCATCAATACTAAATTCTTACAGGATTATTTAAGTCGTAAAGGCCTTAGTGTTTTCTATAATTACCCATAGTTTATATTTTTCATGAAAGGGGGGATCATAACTTTTTGGTTCCTAAGAGTAGAATGATCTAGAATATTAAATGAGGAAACCTTCTCTCAATAATTAATATGGGATCTATGTAGGGATAACCAATCCATATCCCAAATTTTGTCAACTTCAACCAAGGGAATAACAATTAGATCGACAGGATGTATCCACCAAAAAATCTCATTAGGTTGAAATCTATTATCATATTTGTGATCATTTTTACAACATTGTATTTCAACTATCTTTCAATACCCATGTTTTGATGTTGTATTTAAAAATATTATGAAACATTCTTTAAATTAATGAATTTGATGAATCAAAATAAAAAAGTTATTTTAAAATATAAAATAATTTCTATATGTAACTCATTCAACACCATTATCACGATTTATGATAGTGGTTATGATCATGATATCTCCTCTTTGATACCTCAATTGGGGGGGGGGGGGTAATGGGGACTATTTTCATTGTTTCTTAGTGGCTTGTGTAATTGATTCAAATATCACATTATTTACATTCACATGAAACATTGTAGTGTTGATAGATCATTTTCTTCTACCTTCACCTCCTATATATAAATCACCTTCCATTCAATAATACATTGATTTTTGTGTACTTAGAGGCATGTTATACTGGACATAAGACACATCCTTGCTCCTAGGAGGAAACTAACAAAGTGATTCCTCCCACACTGTGGACATCTAAGGGATTAAAATTTCTTCACCCCATGTGACTTACAATCATGACTTCCCAGGATCTATTCCATTATAATTCAATATCAAGTTTATTAGATGACTCCATATATAATTTACGCATTTAGAATACATCAAAAAAAAATTTATTGATTCAAAATTATATTATTTGCAATTAATATTAAAGAATATATTAATTTAATTAGACAAAAGAACAAATTTATATTCCAAAAAAATGATAATATAATAGTTATATATTGAAATATTTATAAGGGTTTTATTATATGATCATAAGGATTCATACAACTTTTTTACTCCATGAATTCTATCTCTATATTATTTTTATGATATTATTGAAAATTCATAGAAGAAAAAAACTCTAAAATTAATAATATTCTACTGAGTCTGTATTTACATTCCCTATTATAATTTTAATAAGTGTTCTCTATTTCATAGACTGAAAATCCAATTTGTATGTAGTCAGAAAACAATTATAATGTTATGAGCACAATTGATTGGAAAATATTTATTATGTCACATTTATCTATTCATAGATAGTATGTGTATTCATAATGACACTTAATGAAGATGGAAACTACTGTATAAATGTCTCAATACAAATATTATTCATTCCTTTTGTGTTTATTATATTGATGTTGTTCATGTTATTTTTTATTTATAGAGATTGTTGAGTGATAATTGATACAGGTTATTGAAAACTAGTTCTTATTTTATTATCTTGTTTGTTAGGGTAACCATAACCATGTACCATGTACTAATATGTTACTAAGTTCACTATAGTTCAATCCAATTTTAAATGAAAAAATAGTTTCCATGAGTGATGAACAATTAAAAGAATAAAAGAAATATATTATGAAATGAATTTTAAATGTTTTGGAATTTTCTTGTATTTTTTAAAATTATATGAAAATATTTCGAGACCACACGCTATAATAGAACATGATATCGGGGCCCGGTGAGCCCAAAATTGAATTATGAACTTTTTTTAAGTTCATTTATGTAAATATGCAAGCCGGTTTTTCTAACATTTAAAAGGTTGCTCGGATCAAAAATACGAGGGAACCATTAAACTCAAAACACTATGATTCACCATGAAAGGACATAACTGTGACCAGCATGGGTAGGATGGAAAGGTAAATATTCAGAAATTATAGAAAAAAAAACAAAATAAAAATTCTGTTCCAAACCGTTAGGTGGAGGACGATGTCGCTGATGTTCGGTGACGATCCACATTAAATGAAGATCATTAATGGCTTAATTTTTTTAACAATAACATATACATTGCTTCATTAATGAAACAACATAACGACGTGACCTCACAACATAATAGAAACGTTGAGACATGTTTCTTTTAATGTGATAATGTGTGGGAGATTATTTAATAAAAGGGGTGGATTTTTCTCTAAAGAACTGATTATGACTATTGTCTCCTACTAAGAATGAAGAATGTTGGAGGATCATTAAGTAATTTGATGCATCTCGATGAATGAATCTATTGAGTGATGAATGAATTCGACCTCTTGAATCCCCGTGAACAGAATCCTCCACTGCAGAACATTAATAGATACAATAGTTTGTTTTCTTTTATATTTTCCCTATAATTATTCTAAAAAAATGAAGACGGATCAACCCATGAAATGGTTGATCCGTGGATCGTGTGTTTTTGTGGGAGGGTATTTGCCATGGTGTTTTTTTACCAGTATTGATTATTATCCAATTGAACTCTGATCCCAAGCGTCCTCTATTTTTAAACAAAAAACATAGATGGAGCGGGCTGACATGAATAAGGTGAGTGACCCTCCACTTTTTTGATCATCGTGGTTGCATCATAGAATTCGTGACAACATGGATCTAGGTTGTGTCAGCGATGGTGGTGACCAGAGAGGTCTGAGGGCGCATGCAGATTTGTCATCAGACCACCGGATTGGACCAGATGGCCTGTGGAAGGTTCTAATTATGCGAAACCAAAGGAAACGTGAAAACTATTGCTGGGAAGTGGTGCCAACCGGTGCGCTCTACAGTATAAAACGATCGGACCTCCCTAGACATGATAGAGGATGGTCACCGCCCATCAGTCGTGGCGGCGGGAGGCATGTGGTTCCAGCATGGCACTATATAGGAGGATTATCCCGGTCCATACGGTCTACATGATGACTACTCGGGAGGCCGGATGATAGGCCACGCATGCCCCAACCGGGTCGGTCAAGCCAGTCCTGGCCAAATTGTTCGGCCCACAGGGCCGGGTTGGATAAATTTGGGTCATTGTGTGACCTGGAATTCTAGCCCCATGGGAAACCTCAACCAGGTTCTATAATACCGAATGTGCCAAGAAAATGGGCTAGACGAACCTGATCGGGTCAAGCGGGGCCCCGGGTTTTGTTTGTTGGGTCAGTCCGAGCCACTAGGACCAAGCCCGGATACAACCGACCCCTATTTACTATAATGGACTTATCTCCCAGACCATTATTCTGATTGACATGCTGTCTATGGTTTTGGGACCAATATGAATGGGAAGTCCTTATGAGATAATCTACCTATAACATCATGTAAGTTTAAATAGCAAGGGTTCATGACTCATCTACATAGTGAGACTTCATGACTCACCTTTCAGTAAGACTTCGTGACTCATCTACACAACAAAACATTGTGACTTAGGGACCCAACAAGACTCCATGACCCAACTATCAGTGAGACATCATGTATTAGAAACCAAACAAGACTTCATAACTCACCTATCAGTGAGACTCTGTGACCCAGCTACCCAGTGAGACTTCATGAACCAACTACACAATGAGACTTTGTGACTCAACCTTTAGTAATACTCTTTGACTCAACTACATAGTGAGACTTCATCACCCTACATGGGATTCACCCAAACGTATTGTGTCTTGGGCAGACGATGTACATATTTGATAGGGATCGTGGAGAGATAGGGCCTGGTGGTTCTCAGAGGTGGATCTATAGACGCATTATACATCACCAACATCCCACAGAGAGTTACACCTACCCATCAGGTAGGATCCTTGGTAGATGACCTCTGGAGCTTGTACTTCCTTTTATTGCACTTCCATTTCAGTTGGGTTTATATTTTGGCCCCTATTTTTTTATCAGTTACACCATTACATGTGTGGTTTCTTCCTTGTTTGTCATACTTGTTGTCGGTATCCCAACTTCATATATAATTTTTGTAGAAATGTTTGTGTGTGTACATTTTAAAGGAAATGTCTTAGATTTTTTTTGGGATATACATTTTGGTGGTAGTCCCCATCCCCTAGCCTATGGATGGAGGGCATGGGGTAGTCACCACACGGGTCCCAGAGGATGGGTCATGATAGAGTGGTATCAAATGTGGTCAGTTCTACCTCAAATTCTGAGAGTCAGTTGTTTTGTATTTAGGAAATAGTGTTAGATTTTTCAAGTATGACTTTCATATTTGGGAAGTACAGTGTTGGTTCGGCGATCGACGTACCCATACACTAGGACACGCTATTTTTATTTTCTGACTCGTTGCATGAAAACACTTATTTCATGAATCTTTATAATGTTATGCATGATCACTTGGATTCAGAATCATCCCACTAGGTATAATTAACTGACTGTTGTTCATCTTGATTTCTCTCAGGATGGCTCCACATAGACCGCTAACTTGGATCTCAGTATAGGATAATAATGACGATCCACTGAGCGATGAAGAATTGGTGTAGGGATTGGTTCTTGAGATGGTACCCCCAGTTGGTGTACCAGAGGCACCACCACCGGTCAAGCAGTAGTTTATACTATACTTACTTGGAGAGGATGCATGCTAACCGATCATGTTTCATGAGTTATAGAGGCATATGTCTCTATGTTTTCGAGGTGATATAGTGCCTCAGGATGCTGAGTAATTCCTATAGGCAGTGATGTGAGTTTTTTCATGGTGAGGATTCCTTCATACTAGATGGAAATTCTAGACACTAGCATTATACGAGGGTGATGTAGGGAGATGGTAGAGCTTGACACTACAAATGCTTGAGGAGGCGACCCTCACTTGGGATGACTTCAATTTCCATATCAAGGAGGGTTTCTTCCCAAAAACCTAATTCTAAGTAAAAATACAAGAGGTGATCCACTTATGACAGGGTAGCCTAACTATGGTTGAGTACTCTGTGAGGTTCATAGAGCTCCCCTGATGCTCTTATAATATGGTGCACAACCCTTTTATAGGGGTTGATACTATGAGAAGGGGCACAGATAGGAGATCAAATAATTGATGATCTCTCTTAGCATCCCTACACAGGCTGGGGTGGTGGATCGAGTCCTTCTAGTGGAGAACATACTAGCAGAACCTATACTGACTATCAGGGATACCATATGATGGTAGGTAGAAGATTCCATGTACGATCTCAATTGATAGTTGACAAATGGTCTGTAGAGGACCAAACCATCCATGGGAGGACCCCGTGATACAGGATCTATAATGTGAGCCCACTGATTAGGGGACACAAGTAGAGGAACATGTTTTTCTTCACGTATGGTGGGCATGGGCACATAACTTGAGACTGCTTGACCCAATCATACAAATGATAATTAGGAAGTTGTGTGACGACCAAGGCAGAGTCATTGAGTCAAACAGGGCATTCCATAGAGAGGTAGACATGGCATGAGAGTAGATAGATTAAAATATAGTGGGTGTAGATATGAGGTACTACCACAAACACCCCTAAGCAGTCCACCATGAGCTATTGGAGATGTTGGAAATGGGTGGGTCAAGCTTTATGTGATGAGGGACAACATCTATGGTGATCCAGAGATGATTATAGGTACAATATATGTGTAACCCACTTTAGTTGTACTTATTAAATACAGAGGATCTAGTCACTACATCTTTACCATGGATCTTGTTTAAGGAATATAGATTTGGGTTGAGTTTTTGGCTCAATCCTTACAATTATATACATTTGAATGAAGGAATTCGACAGTTACACAATTTTTTGGGCATTGTGAGCTTACTATAGGAGGTAAGTACTCCAATTGGGATCTCTTAGTTGTAGCATCGAGGTTTTATGATGTCATCTTGTGAATGGATGGGTTTTTTGTAGTTCAGATTCAGATCAACTATATTAGATGAAAAGTTCTGTCTGTTTGTGAGGATGGGACTAAGATTTCCTTCACCAGCAAGTATGGAACTATGCAGCACAAGACATACTTTTTTGTAGGAGGGTATAACCGATCACTCACCAGTTCATGAGCCTCACCCTTAGTGTAGTGGACAAGAGGAGTCTGATATATGAATAAGTGGTGGAATAGAATGAGGATATATTTTTGAGGATGTTCTAGTACAACCTCCTCATAGGGAGGTAGAATTTAGTGTCAACCTATACCATTAAACGACATCGATATCCACACCATCATATTAGATGGCCCACATGTAGCTTCATGAGTTGAGGGTACATTTGGAGAACTTGTAGAAGAGGGGATTCATGAGTCCCATCATTTCACCATGGGTAGTCCCAGTTTTGTTTTCCATGAAAGAAGATGGCAGCATAAAGCTATGCATGGACATCCGGTGCCTTGACCAAGTGACTGTGATTAAAAAATTTCCACAACCTTGGATTTATAACCTCTTTTACCAACTAATAGGAGAGCGATGTTTCTCGAAGATAGGCCTTAGATTAGGCAATAATTACCTTCCAGTATGGGATGATGATGTATCAAATAATTCCATTATATGTCTTTATGACCACTATGTGTTTTTGTGGTTTTCAATCTCTGTGTTAAATGCCCAATTAGTGTTTAGGGGGCTCATAAATATGATCTTCCAGGATTACCTTGATCATTTATTGATAGAATTCATTGATGAAATCTTGGTTTACTAGGCGTCATAGGAGGATCATGCTACACACCTACAGATAGTCTTGGATACACTTTGAGAGCACTGACATTATAGTATTCTCTCAATGTGCTAGTTCAAGATTCTGGAGGTCCACATTATGGGAAATGTGATATCAAAAGATGGAGATGAAGTGGGTCTAGAAATGATAGAGCAGTAATTTCTTGGGAGGCACCTAGAATCATGACTGATGTATGAGAGGTTCGTTCCTATAATTTTCATAGTATCATCACCATTATCGGCCTTGACACAAAATGGATATCCCATCACATGGAAAGAGAAGATCTAAAAGTGTTTCCAAGAGTTGAGGCAGAGAAAGACTAGTTCACCCATCTTGAGACTACTAGAAGAGGGCGTTGGGTATGTATATTTCTGTGATGCATTAGGGACTGGTCTGGGATGTGTTCAGATGTAGGAGAGATAAGTGATCCTCTACGGATCACGATAGTTAAGTCAGCATGAGAAGAACTACATGACCCATGAACAGGAGTTTAGAGGAGTGGACTTTTCCGTGAAAATGTGTTGACACTAATTGATGGGTGAATGGTTTACCATCTACTCTGGCCATAACAGTCTCAGGTATATCTTCTCACAGAATAAAATAATCTCTATACTATGGCGATGGCTAGAGTTCCTATATGACTATGAAATTAAGATTGTATATACTCTTGGGAAGGGGAATGTGGTGGAAGATGTGCTCAGTAGGAGTTCTGGCATATAGCTTGTGATTGACGTGGCAGAGTTGTTAGCTGAGATGCATATATCATTTGTGGAGGATGATTGAGAATATTTCCTTTAGTCAATGACTATCACTCCCCCTATCATAAAACAATTCAGGGAGGAAAATCGAGTTGGTGTTGAATGTGAGACCTGATGTTCTCATATATCCCCAGGACATGCTCTTGATGGATTTTCGATTGGTGGAGAGCATGTCATCCTTTTTTGAGGATGAACCATAGTACTAGTGACTTTGTGGTTGGAGGTGTTGATGGATTTCCAAATATCCCCTTTCAGGGTACATCCTAGTGTGGAAAAGATTTACCATGACTATATATGTTGGTAATGGTGGAGAGGGATGAAAAAAGAAGTGACAGAGTTCGTTTCACGATGCATCACTTGTTAAAAAGTGGAGGTCGGGCATCGGGTTTCATCAGGCTTAGCCCAACCACTCAAGGTACCGAAGTGTAAATGGGATGATATCTCTATAGACTTCATGATGGGGTTACAACACACGTATAGAGGCCACAATTCAATCTGGGTGATCATTAACTGAATCACCATGTCGGCACACTTATTACCCATCTGAGAGTAGGGATCAATATATGCCTTGGGATGCCTAGCATGACTTCATGGGGTTCCATCGATGATCGCCTCAGTCCATGAAGCTATATTTACATCTCAGTGGTGGAATAGATTTTAGGGGATGTTTGGGACTCATCTATGCTTGAGCATGACCTTTCACCCTCTGATAGATAGTCAGATTGAGCAGACCATACAGAACATAGAGGGCATTATTCGTGATTTCATCCTTAAAATTGGTTGTAGTTGGGACGAACACCTACCACTGGTAGAGTTCTCATAAAACAAAATCTATCACTCTTTCATTGGAATGGTACCGTGTGAGGCCTTGTAAGGGAGAGCATGTAAATCCCCTCTATCCTAGATAAGCCTAGGGTAGTCAGCACTAATGGGTCCTGTGTATGTACAAGATACAATTGAGTAGGTGAGGATCAATTAAAAGTGGATGAGGACTACACAAATTAGTCATAAATTTTATGTAGACAATATAATGAGACCCTTGGAGTTCAAGGAGGTAGACCACATTTTCCTTTGGGTCTCACCCTGAAAGTGATTACATAGATTTGGCCGGTGTCACAAGTTATCATTGAGGTTAATCAGCCCTTTCCAAATTCGTAGTAGAGTTGTCAAGGTGGTGTGCTGCCTAGATATTCCCCCACAGACTCACATAGATCACAATGTATTTTCACATGTCATAGTTGAGGAGGTATTTTATAATTCATGACTCGCCTAGGGTGAGCTGGACATTGATGACAGGGTGATGTTTCCGGAGTTCTTAATGGAGATAGAGGATCAATTTGAGAAGGTCCCTCATGGATAGACAATTCCTCTAGTGTGATTTTGGAGGTAGAACAAGAAACTCTAGAAAAGAACATGTATGTAGGAGGCTAAGATTCAAGCACATTACCCCCATTTTTTTGATTAGCCCTTGTTTTGGCTTTCGAGGATGTAAAGACCTATGGTGCGGAGAATATAATGCCTATTATTTTTCAAGAACTTTTTTGTAAATTATATGGAATTATATTGGGACCACATGCTTTGACATCACGCAATTCTAAGGCCGGATGAGCCGGTAACCTAATTTTGATCTTTTTTTAACCTTTTTTAGCTAATCATGCAAGAGGATTTTTGAAACTTTTAAAAAGGCACTCAGATCAAAAATAAGATGCTATCATTGATCTGGAATCCTTGGGATTTGACTAGAAAGGTCCTAGTTTTACTGAAAAGGGTTGGAAAAATATGTTAATTTTTTAACATTTCAGAAAAAATAAGATAACTTAAAAAGAAATATTTTTTTTTTCTAAACTATTGAGTGCTGGATGGCAGTGCTGAGGTGTGACGATGAGGTGAATCGAATTAATATAATTAATGGTTCTTTTTTGTGAACTATAATAGATACACTGTTTCATAAAGGAATCAGTGTAATGAGGTGACATCATAGTGTAACATAAACCCTACAATGTTTTTTTAATGGGTTAATGTGTTGAAGAGTTGGGAATCAAAGGGGTGGATTTTTCTCTAACGTATTGATAGCATGAATCACAAAAATAAGGAATGACGAATATCGATGGCTAGTTAATGACTTCTATATAGCTTGATGAATAGTCCCAGTGAGTAAAGAATGCCTTTGACCTATTAATTCTCTACGAAAGGAATGATCCATTGGAAAAAGTTCATCGATTTTTGGGGTTTTTTATGTTTTCTGCATTCTTATTCTAAATTAACGAGTGTGGAACTACCCACAAATAGGTTGATCTATAGATCATGTGTTTTTGCGGGAGGTTGTTTACATTGGATATTTTTCTCCAGGACTGATGATTATCTGTTATAACTATGATCCCAAGCCTCCCATGTTTTTAAACATATAATGCGAAGGGTGTGAGCCATCATGAACAAGGACTGATCACCTCTTCTTGTGAGTTCCTCGTGGCTGAATCCTCATAATAGTTTCAATGTGGAATAGAGGTGTGGAAATGATAGGGGTGACCAAAGAGGCTCGAGGGTGTAGGTAGATTTTAGATCTGGTGATTGGAGCAGTCCTAGTGGACCATAGAAGGTTCTGTTGGTGGCCACATGAAAGAGGTGGTTCCAACCGGCACCACGTGTGTGATGAAGCATCTGAACCTTCCCAGATGCACTGGTAGAGTCGGCACACCTAACACACGCCATAGTGGAGGAGGACTAAGGTCCATATGGTGTGGAGGCTAGTTGGACAAGGTTATAGCGTAGCGCCGCATTGGAGGAGAGGCTTGTTCCATGCGGGTTGTGTGATGACCCTGTGGGGAAGCTAGGCAACCAATTATGAACACCCCATCAGGGCTAACCGAGCTGGTCTGGGTCAAACTAGTCAGCCCACCTAGTTGGGAAATATATATTCGGGTCACTGGTGACCAAGAGGACT
Organism: Viscum album; assembly: GCA_963277665.1. Lineage (NCBI taxonomy): Eukaryota > Viridiplantae > Streptophyta > Magnoliopsida > Santalales > Viscaceae > Viscum > Viscum album. The sequence goes on along the minus strand of OY728157.1, from coordinate 347,051,217 downwards.
TGACACACAACCAACCTCAGTAGGGTCTAGTTAGTCCCAATATCACTGGCCAATGGGACATTCCAATGGGTCAAAAATATAAGATCGGGTCATGTAGGTCCCTGGGTCTGGTTGGTCAGGTCAGTCCAAACCAGTTGAACCAAGCTTGGAGGAAACCAAACCCTATTTACAAAAAGGGACATATCTCTTAGACTGCGCATCTGATTGAAGCATCATCTATGGTGTTCGGACCCACGTGTTGTGGTGGTCCTTATAAAATTTTTTAATTTAAATTTCATGGATGTTGACCCATCAATTATTCATTACTCAACTACCCAACATGACTTTGTGATTTAACTATCATCTAGACTTCATGAATTATCTACCTAGTGAGACTCCATAAATCAACTATCAGTATGTATCCGTGACCTAGATTCCAAGAAAGACTATGTGACTCTATTATTAGGGAGACTCGAAGACTCAGTTACCCAGTGAGAGTTCATGACTCAGCTACCCAATGAGACTCCGTGACTCGGCTATCAGCGAGACACTATGACTCAGCTACCCAGTGATGTTTCATGACTCAGATATCTACGATGATCCATGAATTAGCTTCCCAAATTGGTTGGGTGACTTATCCACTGAATAGTTCTAGGTGATCTAGATAGCCTAAAGGAATCATCGCAGATGAGTGCCGTTGTAGTGATTGATGTTCAATGTTTTAAGCTGTAGGCTTTTCCATCAACACATTATGTTATACATGTGTCGAGCTTACTCTAGTGACTCTAATATTTGTTCATTCATTTGTCATTTATTTAGTGGATTCCTATGTGACCCGAGTTGGTTTTCGCGTCCCTACTGAGAATTGTTATGCTCAAATCATCACGTGATTCACCCACACATATTCTCCCTTGGGCAGATAACATAAATACTGAACTGGGATCTGGGAGAGCCATGACCATGTGGTGATTGGAGGGGGATCTATAAATGCAGTTTACTTCAGGGACATCGAAAAGGGAGATAAACCTACCCATCATGTAGGATCCTTAGAGGATGACCTCTTAAGATTGTACTTCCATTTACTATAATTCCATTTTTAGTAGGGTTTCTATTTTGGACCCCTATTTCCTTTCAGCTACAACTTTACGTGTGTGGTTGCTTCCTCATGTGACATAACTATTGTTGGTATCCCAGTTTAGTCTTTACTTTTCATAGTATTGGATGTAAATATATGTACGAGTTTAAAATAAATTTCTCTTTTTTAGGGATATGACTTTTGGTTCTAGTCTCCAGTCCATGGAAAATGTAATTCAAGTTTGGGGTAATCACAAAACAGGCCCTGGGGGACGGGTCGTGACATAATTTAACCAAAAAACACTTTATTATTTTCATACATCATGTTATTATATAATTATTTTAGTTCAACCAATATCATTCTTGGATAAATATTACGATAAGATTTCTAATACTTTTTATTCTATTCCCTAAATGAATCAAAGTAACTAAACATTAAAAATGGTTCATATACGGTATTAGAAAACTAATGAATATCCCCAGGAATGGTATATCCAAATTAACAATTATGCCTACTTATTGTGAATGTGCTCACTTTTGATTTAATTCCCAACATGACTTATTTAGAATTATTAACGCAATTTAGAACTACTACAGATATGTCAAAATCACCATAATACCCAGAAAGGAAGAAATTTTTATATAAATAAGACAACAAAAACTTTTCAAAATATGTAGGTTGTTTTTCAGTACAAAAAACTATTTCTTATACATGTCTTTAAGGTTTTTGATAAATTTATTTAAACTGTATCCAATATTTACTGAACCATTTAACTAGAAAACTATAGTGAATTGGGCTAAAAATTCAATTATTTTCCCCCATTAACATGATTTAATTCATAAAATTTAATAAATAATATTTTTCCAGATACCAATAGGTTCCGTTTGATTGAATCGTAGCTACATAAAAATAACATTTCATAAAAATCAATATCGTTTATTTTTAACACAAAATTTATTGACCATTTTATATACATATTATATATATGCCTAATCCTTACAACGTATTGAATAAAACAGATGGAATTGGTAAGATCATACTCTCAGTAAGGGGTGAATAAACATTTCATCATAGATGAGTTAATTAGAATAATTTAGATCATGGGAATAATAAATATTTCATGACATCATGTGGATAACCATAAATATAATTAAGATTTAATTTACATGGTATAAGATGTTATGTGAACAAAATATTAGTATGGAAACATATTATTTCTACCAACATTTAGAATTATATATCATAATACTCCAATCAAGATAACATAAGATCATAATAAATAACATCCCTTAACTATGTAACAAACATTATCATAAAAAAATTACATTCATGACCCACACCATCAGTTACAATTCTTAGTAGGAAAAATAATAGGTTGAAAAAATCGGTATCTAATTAAATATATACTACTAACTTATGCATTCATAGGTGATATAAGACCCCACCCTAGATTCATCCATTCTAAAAAATTAAAAATAAATCAACTATCACCATATAAATATTAAATGAGAATAAAATGTGATTAAAAACATCTAAATTGAAATCATTTTATATTCCTAAATTAAAGAATATAAATAAAATAAATTTCCTAAAATAAATAATTAAAAATAATCCTCATTTTATAATGATATCATATAAATAATATGGGTTTATAAGAACATATAATGGTTATAAAATATCACCAATATATAAATCCTTTGATATAAAAAACCTTATCACTCAAAACAATCACATAATTAAAATGAAAAATACAGTGTGAAAAAAATAAAAATACTCAGTTGGAAATATATCATTTGGTGATAGTGAAGCCAAATCATTGAAATATATTATATAAATATTTTTTTACACATAATTATAAAATTCATATATATGTGTCACTATACAAAAGGTTTCCTTTTTTGTTTTAAATGAAATGTTATTGTAATATAAAACATTCAATAAAATGGATTCGAATAAATAATTCATTTTCCTCAATAATGAATGAAGAATTTTTTTTAAATGGATAATTTTTTCACAATCAGTTATGGAAATAAAAAAAATGTATAACTAAATGTTTTTAATTTTAATAAGTCCCTTACAAATTGTAACGATTTTCACCGAAGTGATATAACATGTTTTATTATAATTTTAATAAAATTAATTGAATATATTAGAATGTTATTCATACAAATTTCCATTTATACATTTAATTAATTACTTGTGTTTAAATTTGATTGATTTTTATAATTACTTTTTAATGTAGAGTGTCAATAATCATAACCATTTTGAACTAGGTACATAAAAGTGGTGTACATATTTCTTTTTTTCCATAGAAATAACCATTTCCAATAGATTAAATTTTATATAATTGATGTTTTAAAGAAATATAAATCTATAACATTAGAATATTAATTATGATTCATGATGATAAATATGGTGATGAACTTTAATCGAGTGAGTTAGTGATATTGATGGATTAACATACTACATTGATTAAATTTTATGTTATCAATAAAGAACCAAATACTTATATATATTAATTAGATATCACAAATACTCATAAAATATAATTAGAAACACCTTTGATGACTATATTGAAGTACATAATTCACTGTTCTATGAATGTGGATGTCCACACATAATGAAAAATATTTATTACATCTCTCAATGAATGGATTGAATGATGGTAAATGATAATTTATCAAAAAATATATATATTTATATATATTTTACAGAAAATAATATAATTCATACAATACTTCCTCTTTTCCTTCTAAGAGAGGAATTTATGGGAGTGAAACGATATCACTTTATTGATGCAATAGTCTATGTGTATACACTATGGACGTTGTTTTTTCATAGTAGATGGAACTGGTTGAATAAAAATATTTAATTAATATTATGAAATTTAATCAAACTAATTATACATTAATAATTAAATTATTAATATGAGAGATGAAATCTGTCAATATAGAGTAAATGAATAGAATAATATATGGTGATTATCATATTGGATGGTGGGGTTTTTTCCTTGGAATCATCTTTTGAATTAAGATCATAAGAAAATTATTGGTTACTAGATCCTTTTTACATGGTTTAGTGTAATATTAGAACATAATTGAAAATGTATCATCTTGAAATTCAAATTAGTGGTGAGTCACAATGTCAGGAAAATTTTAACATTTTATATATGAATAGATGATATTATTTTCAAGTAAATATTACATTTTAAATAATTTACTATATCAATCTCTATATTAATGGAAAATATTTGAAAAACATGTAGTGTAAATTGAGTTTAAATTTAGACTCACCTCAACCTCATTATTTGGACACAACATTGATTGTTTTTATAATTTTTCTTTTTTTAATTTTACTATTTATATTTATTTGAATTTAATATAGTAATAAATTATTATTCATATTAATTAATATTAATTTAAAAAATTTATATGATACCATTTACCTAATTTGAAAATTATAATTAAAATTTTATGTTACTTTAATAAATAATATTTATATGAATTTGAATTTCAGATTTGAAAATTAACACACGATACACATAGTTGTTTAAAAAATTAATGTATTGAAAATTAAAAATGTATGTAGATGATATGATTTAGATATATAATAATTTTTAGGAAATAATTGGGTTTCTAGTATAATAAATTATACTTTTTCTCTTTTTCTGAAAGAAACAATAAAATTTCACTACAATAATACATAAATTGAAGAGAAGATAAAAAATATTTTTTACTATAAAACATTTTAATTTAGTTTTAAAATTATATGAAATAAATTTTATAAGGTAAAAGAACGTATTAAATGAGAATTTTTTTTGTTAAATATGAATTTTGTTTCATAATAGGGTTTTTAACAATGCAGGATATTATTACTTAAATGAAAAAGAGTAACTTTTTAAAAAAGTTATATTTTTGGCTAAAAAATTTATTCCAAAAAAGAAACAAACAAAAATATGTAAATTATGATATATAAAATTCCAAAATATATTTTTATTTATCAAATGTATACAGGAAATTTTTTCATTTTTTATAGTAAAATTAATAATATACAGAAAAAATAGGTAATTTAAAGATATTTTTTTTCAATAATAACTCATATTACTTATTTATCATCTAAAGGTAATAAAATATTATATATTATATATTAGTTTTTTGTATTATTATCAACTATGTTTTTTAATATATAGGGTATTATTATAATTTTTATAGAATTAAAATAATTTTATTAAACATGATATAAAATTATGAGTGTCCATATATTCATGATACTATATTTATTATGACCATATATTAAAAATATCAATGGGGTTATGTCCTTTAAATGTGTCTATGAACTATAAAAAAATAATAATATTTTACATTATCATCTATATCCATCGAAAATATCATATAATGAGAAATATATTTTATAAATTATGTACCTTTTTTTGATTTTCAATAGCCTCTAAACCATAATGTGATCACTTTTCAATATTTTTTTAATTAATCTCACACAAATTATATTATATTCGAATAAATTAAACGGTACTTCATCCAACATCATAATATTTATAAATCCTAGATACAACAATTTTACCTTATATTCTATTTTAACTTCTCTATAAATGATTATTTAATATAACAATTATTATATTTTCATTATAATAATAGGGATGTATATTAATTCAAAAAAAATCTACTAATTCTTTTTCGTTCTCATAGCTTCTTCATGCTAAAATATTATTTGAAATCAATATAGACCATTGAATATAATTTTTTTGGATATCATCTCAATATATATGATTTAAATATCTCATTATTGTGAATCTTTAGTATAATAATATCTAACAGATTTTTACTCCTATAATCAAAATCAACTCAAACATTAAACCCAATTTACCAATTTAATATTATTCAAGTAAAAATATAACCGATATAACCTTTCATCTTTTCCATTCATTCTTGAAACCACCACCTTCACTATTATTGAATATTATTTTACAGGGATAAAACATATGAAAGATTTGTATTTTTGTTTGTATTGTTCTTAGATATGCTCATATTAGTATATATATAATACATGTGAGTGAAATTTTAGATGTTGTAACATATTTTTTTAGAACTCCAATATAAATATGATTATACACTATAAAACATATCAACACAATTATATAATATTCCATATTATTTTAAAAAAATAAAATTATTACCAACATGCTTCAATATTTTCCCCCTTTTGATTCATTTTCAACATCAACATTCAATGGGATGTTATCTTCTTGCTTTTCCATTTTATAAAATTTATCCTAATAAAAATATGTACAAACAAACTAGAGATAGGTAGGTATTGAATCAATTAATGAAATAATCCATAAATTATTATATATATTGTTGACTCGATCCACACATGGTGTATAAATTATGAATGATTAATAAAGGAAAAAACTATTCTTAGTCAAATATATTTGGATATGATATAATTTTTTTTTCAAAGGACGATAATTTTTTTAATAAGTATACCAAATTGTTTAATGAATTCATAACAAATGCCTTAACATAAAATTTTTTAAGCACATATTAACGTAAACATAAAAATGATTCATAATTGTATGATTCATAACCTATATTGGTTAATTCAAAAATATGTTCTTTTTTATTTATAATTTTATTACGTGGAAATTTATTTATTAAATATAATTAAATTTATATTTTTTTAAACAATTTCCTTAATTTATGATTAAGAGACCTATTGAATCATTTTAATATTTTATTTAATATTTTTATAGATATCTGCATAGTGAACACAAGATTCATAGGCCAATATAACACTATTATAAGAGGAATAATAATATTAAATATACTATATCTCAGTAACATGTTTTCTAAGAAAATGGAATATCATGTAAATATTTTTTTTGATAAAAATTAAGGGACCTCAATTAGCTCAAAAATATGTGTTTCACAATAGGTGATACATTACCTTTATGTGAATAATGATTATGGTTTCATCAAACCATTTTATATGTTTTAGTAATTTTTCAATATTATTTAACTTTTTAATTTATTTTAATATCATTTTAATGATTTTTCTTATCCACATTGCACTCATAGAACCTTAATTCTTTAAGATGTATGATTTGGAGGGCACTGAGTCAAAATAATTTTGACACATAAATTTTTTAAATTAAATATGGAAATGAAATTATGTGCATCAAATTTATTCCTAATAAAAAATTGGAATTGAAATAGAATTCTGATTTTGGTTTTTAATATTACACGGTTAGAGAACCTAGAATAGTCAAACAACTCATACATCATTCTTGTTATATTTTATTGACTTCATATAATATTTAAACATCAATGAATTTAATTAGAGAACCTCTAAGGATCTAATTTGATATTCTATTCTAGTTTAAGGAATTATGAACCCACATTCATGGTATTCTCTGTTCATGACAGATGAGGGGTCGACCATTTCTTTTTCTGTTAATTTTTTTTTATTTTTCAAATAAACATAACAAATATTTGGAAATAAAAATTGAATAATAATAAAAAAATAAAAATAATTTTTATCAAGATATATTTATAAAAAATGGATTCCACCATTAATATTTAAACCACTTTGGAGGCTCTCACAAAAAAATTGACATTTGTTGAAGAAAACATGCAATAACATGGTATTTATATATGATATATGTTTGCTCTTTGTCATCAGTACTAAGAGGAGGTATACCAACTCTTCCACTCTTGTTAAACTATATCATCTCTATGGGAGATGGTATGTGATATTTTTGAGACTATTTTACCCTGAACTAGTTTTCTTCTACAACTAATGTCAGAAATTATGCACTCTCATTCTTAAGGAATATTTCCACTCCCTTAAAAGTTGCTTTCACCGAACTAATTCACATTATATGTAGTGGTAGAAACAAATCCATTCAATCTAATGGCCACATAAACCCCAATATTTCCATGTATACATTTATTACAACAACTCAGAATTAAGAATTAATGCATGAAGACTCTTGCAGTAACTCTGTATGGAATTTTAATATTCTTATTTGACTAAACCTTGATTAAAACTTACACAAATATTCTAGAACATTATATGTTTTCAGGATTCCTCTATTTTTAGGATGGATAAAATTCAATACTGATGGTTTCTCGAGAAACAATTTGGGCCCTTCGGTATATGCATTCATTTATAAATATTATACCGATGATGTTATAGAGCATGTTTATGAACCATTAAACCATGCCAATACTATAGAAGTTACATTGATGGTATTTATTAAGTAAGTTTACCTTTCATTTCATTGAATTTGGAAACGTATCTAGATCACATTCGATCTACAACTATTTTCCAATCTATTAGATTGGTAATGATTCATATTTCATGGAAGATGATAGCAATGTGGGTGAATTTTCTTGACAATCCCTCATCTATGAACAATGTAATCACTCATACATGTTGGGAAGCTAACTACATTGTTTTTGGTCGTCCAAATAATGGAACTACAAAAGAGGGAAAACTAGTTCAAATAATCTCCAACATGATTTGTCTCATGACTTTCTACTTGAAAATTGTTTAATAACTTCAATTAGACTCATTTAACATTTCTTGAATTTGACTAATGATCCTCTGAGCTCGTATTTATTAAAAAATTATTTATTCAAATTTTTTAGGATAATAATGTGTTTTTATTAAATAACAATTTTAATGGAATACCAAATGTATTATTGATTTTATTTAAAGATATTTATAACATAAAATATTTTATAAAAAATTATTATTGAGGAGAATATCACTTATTCATAGATTATCATAAATGTGTAATTTTTCAATTATCCTTAAGAGAAAAGTTTCATTTCATCTGACGTGTTAATAATTATTGAAATTAAATATCTAATCATTGTTTTAGGAAGTAATTATGAATGTCTATTATTGATATGTTGAAGACTATGAAAATATTGATAATGGGAGAATATTCATACCTTTTGGGTTTTAGTATCTGGATTTTTAGCCTCATAGGTTAGTTTATCCTTCTCGTTGAGGTCAATATCATTCTGGTTGGATGTTACATAGATTTTTGTTAAACTCTTGTACACTAGTTTCTGTGTTATGATTCTTGTAGTAACATTGTAGTGTCTCCCTTTAATTGAGATTTCACATGTGTGTGTGTGTGTTGTTTTGATATTTATATGTGACACTCATTAACATTGAATATGATATAAGATCAATATTCCATGTCGAATGTAGATTCAAATCTTTACTTTGTTTCTATTATTTATATAATTATATAATGATATGATTCTTTTACTGATATTCTATGATGGGTATCATCTACCCTTAAAAAGAGTATTTTGGGAAAACATGGTTCGTGACCATCCATATATTTTTATCCTATAGAGGGAGAGTTAGTTTGATAGGTGATATAGATGGATATGGAAAATTATATCTTTGTTGGTAGATGAAATATGATTCATTGATGTTTTTGAGGATACATGTTGACACTTAATGACTTTTGGAATCTGGTCAGATCATCGACTCTATGCCATGATAATCTTATGTAGCATGTACAATCAATGATTTGTGGATTCTACATGTCATAATTAAATCCTTAATTCATGTTATTATCCTTATAATATGTTTGACCATCATCCCATTATAGAGTTGAAGTTGGTACAATTGGGTGATTGTATTAGCCTGGTTAGTGTACGAAAGCATGGTTTTTGATTCAGTGATATTATTACAAATAAACAAATATTAATATCATGGTATTAAATTTAAATAATTGAGGAACAACTGATTAATGACTTATCATTTTTTTTTCTTATGAGTCTTGTAATTACACCATACAAAAATTTCAATGTTCATATATATTTCAAGACTACAGATTCGATAATTGGAAGGGGCCCAATAGTTGACAACTGAGTAGTTGGGTATAAAGCTACCATTTGACCAAGATGGGCTCTAAAGGACTCATATTTTATTATTTTATTTAAATTAATTTAATTACTCTGGTTATCATTCAACTATAGAGGCCTTTTTTATAAAGATTTTAGATATATATTCCATCCTACTAATATCCTCAAGTACACTAATTATTTATAATATAATTTATTAGTCAATTTATTTCTCTTAGTGTGATATTATACATATGCTATTGTCAACCCAATATAGGATATATACTAACATTGTAGGACTTTAACATATTTCATAGGACGTGGTGCACATGAGGTGATGGAACCCTTCCTGTCAAACCTGATGTTATGGGCCATAACGATACAAAATGGTATTCGAGGTGGATTAATAGACTTTTTTATTATCATTTAAAAGATTTGTGATATGGTTGAAAGAGATAGTATGGTTATAAATTTTACATGGGGACTATGATAATTCCTTTCCAACACATTATGAAAAACTTATGATTTTCCATAATGTGTTTAATGTTTTGTATTATTGTTATTGTTTATTAAATTTAATAATGGAGATAAAATTATGTTGATATGTGATTTATGATATTTTGGTTGTGATCATGCATCATAGATAGGAACCTAAGACCACATAATATAAATATATATTCATTAGGTTGTGATTTATAGTAGATCTATTAAAAAATTACTTGTTCTGGGTTACTTGTTCATGATTGTTTATATTGTATGATATATGTGTTTTTTCATTCTTATATGGTATATCATTAATGGAATACATTATTTGAACTGGTCATTTTGTTGTGTTAGTGTATAAATATTTAAATTTACTATTGTGCATGGATTAAAACCATGTTATGTACTGTAATTTGTATAATAACTAATTCTTTTTCAAAATATTATTACATGATTTTTTATCTAAAAAATAATTAATTACAACCCAATGACCATGATACTTATTATCTATGGTATACACAGTTCACAACAAAGAAAAACAATTTGAAAATAAATAATCATTATATTAATCTCCATTATGTGCTCTTAAATTAATTTGAGGACATAAATCAACATGGTATATCCTATAGAATGCACATATAGATGATGGGGATTAAAAAGTCTTGAAAGGGAATAAACATGATAAGTATGTAAAACATGTGAATGAAATTTATAACATGGTGTCATAAAACAGAAGGATCAAGAGTGATTGCATGTGATAATAACAAAAACAACATTGTATCATATGATCATGGTAACATATGAAAATTTGAGGAAATATATTATGTTACATAAACATGAGTGAAGGATAACTACCATGATAATATCACTTGGTTGAAAAAACTCAAAATGGGTTACGATTACTCTCAATTATAATACTTGACATGTCATTAAACTAAATAATTAACTAATGAATTTGATTACGTTCTGGACACACCCTTAATAAGATGTTTATTTTTATGTTTTCTATAAAAGGAAATCAACAATAGAGCATAAAATTAGTTATTATCAATTAGACAAAATTGATTTCATCATCATTCCTCATGTCATAAGAAAAATAAATATTATAATTATAGAATTTTATAGATGAAAAAATACACATATTACCCCATCAAAGTACATGATATTAATTGAGGTACATATTCAAGAGATATATGTACATTATTTATGACAAATCTATATCATAAGAGGTTTTAACCTTTGATGAAAATGAATATATAAGATTATATGAAATATGTAATGATTAAATACCCATTTTCACATTGAAATAATTTTTTAAAAAATCTATTAAAATTTTCAAAATGTTATAGGAGAAAATTTATTTTAAATAAATCATGAATGCATAAAAATGAATACTGAAATAATTTCTTGGTCTTTCTTCCAAGAAATATTTTACAATAATTTCATGATAGAAAACATACCATTAGAATTATCTTATAATGGTTAACTATTACCTCATTCAGAAGATGACAAGATGATTCATTTAAATTCATATTATAAAAAGTCAAACATGTTAAAAAGTGTTATTATAAAATACTTTTTTAATGTTAATAACATGTCTGAAAATGTTTTTAGAATAAAATGATATTGACTATATGGAATTATCTTCCAAATAGTGAACTGAGGTAATATTTCTTCATAAAAATATTTTTTTAGTCATTTTATGTTCCAAAGTTTGGAAAAATAAGTATTAATTTTAAATTTTATTTATAAATAGTGATTAATAATGAGAAATCAATTTATTCAATTTTGATAATATAATTTCATAAAATGAAAATTCAATTTAAAAAATATCAATTTAAATAATATTGAAACAAAAAAAATATTTCTTAGTTATAATTTCTATCTTAAATCTGATCAATGAAGTAAATTAAATTTAATAAAAATTATCTATAATTATTAATGACTCAAGATATAAGATTTAAAATGGACTTATATAATATATTTAAAATATTTTAGTGCATAAATGTGCTTGTGTTCAAAAGAAGGATGTTTTGAGATGAAACACTTACCTCAAGTCCAGACCTTATCATGTATGAATTTTATCTACAGTATAAAAATTTTATATCAAATAAAATTTTCAACATATATTTTACTAGTTTTAAGGAATTATAACTAAACCATTTTCTTTGTTTATTTTAATTATATATTTTAATATGTATTCAGTTATTTCATGGTCTGGTGTTTTGAGAACAGTTGTATAATAATTTCAAAAAGCATTAATGTGTTGGACATTGTTTGAGGGGTAATTTATAAATAATCTAAAGTAGAAAAATTATAAATAGTTATTTTTTATAGAAAAACTGAAAATATAAATCTAACCTTGAAAAATTGTTATAGAAATGAACTATGTTATAGTCCAGAAGATAGCAGGCCTTACACCCAGATGTGTAATGTTTACATTTTTCAATGATAATAGTCGAAAAAATGAATTGCTATTTTATATTTATATAAATATAATAATAACTTTAATATAATATTATTTCACTAAATAAAATTCTATATACTATCCATGTCATTTTGTTATAAATATTTAATCATATTTCTTCTTGAGGTACTAGTTCACCATACACATGAATGTTGTAATAATTTTTCCAATTGATAGATATATAAAAAAGGTATTTGATATGTTTCATTTATATTATTATTATTATTTATATAATATTCTAAAAAACAATAAATCCATCATCATGAACATATGTTATTTTTGATAATGTAAAATGTTATCATAAGTTCATAGGGTTGTAGTTAACCGTACACATAAATGATGGTTATGTATCCCATTTTATGTAAGATGAGATGTATTGAATAAGGACCTTTCCATAAACATTATAAAACAACTTAAATAATACAATGTAGACACTTATACACACTACCCATTTTTAAAAAATCATTTAAAAATAAACATGGTTTGGTTTGATGTTAAATAATCATAACTTTTCCTTAATCTCATACTTAACCCTATTTTTATTTAAAACATGTGATAAATCATTACAAACCATGGGATGAGACAAAAAATCTTAGTAATATATACACAACGAATTAAAATAGTTGGTTCTAAAAAATTATGTAATCCATGTATACATTATCATAAAGTACACTTTTCAACTTTAAGAAGTAGTAAATATTCTACCTAGAGTATAAGATCCACACATACCATTTTTTGTAATCAAAGTATTACTATAAAACCCATAAAAATATCATATAAAATATAAATATAACTTGTGACTTAATCATATATATATGTAATAAAAATATGACCATCTTACACACATTTCAAAAAAAGAATAGACCTATGGAAGACCTCCTAACCAAATTCAATCGATGCTATAACGTAACAAGTAATCTTTGGTTTATCACAAAACCACTTGTCATTGGTTTATAATGCGACCAACCATCATTGGTTTATCATGTAACCTCACTTTAAACCTCCATGTACAATTATATTATCATAACAATAAAATATTTTAATTTTAATCATTTCCCTCCTTGAATTTCATTTCTAATCGCAAGAAATCATACCAACTTATTGAAATAGTAAATACACATTATAAACCATTTTTCATACCAAAATACCAAAAAATAGAGTAATGGATTTATTTTTCATTTTAAAAACATTATGTATTATAGCGATATCCAAGTAGAAAATAATTGGTAGGGAGGTGGAGAAGTTGTTTTCTCTGCATATATTAAAAAATCATTAGTTTTATTCTATTGTAAATAATGTTAAATTCCTCATAAAAAAATCTTCCATTTGAAAATATTTGATGTAAATTAAAATATAGACATAAAATATCACGTACAACCCTTTTATTTCAATTTAAATAAATTTTTAAATTAATATTATCAAGAAAATATTTTATAATTAAATCTTTAAACGTTTATGTTGTCCCATACCACTTTCAACATTTTTATTATAATCTCCATGAAATAATAACATTAAAAACATATTTAATATCAATCCTTTATATTAAATATGTTAATTAAAAGTCATATTTTTCTTATATACACATTATAAAAGAATAAAGGTGAATATAATAAATAAAGGTATCAATAAACGGATATTGAGGCGATGTCCCATATAAGGATCCCTTTATGAAAAAAATTGGGAGAAATTAATATGCTCCCATATCAAAAACAATTTTCCATATAAATATATTTAAAACACCATTTTTAAAACATTTACATGAAATATAAATATTTATAAGAATAAAACCTCATAATATTAAAAGAAATTTTTGAGTTAAAAAAACTCATAACAATTTAGAAACACGTGAATAAATATAATTAAAGAATAAAACTAAAAAAACATCGAAAATAATTTGGATAACGATATTCATTATATAATATTTCACATTTAATTATATAAACCATATCAAATAGAATCGGTACATCAAAAAGAAGTATCAGTATATTGTCAATTGAGACAAAATCCCTTACCTTGAGTCCTACTTGTCTCTTACATTATTTATCATATTGAATAATAAAATTAATTTAATTTATAATTTATGTATAACCTTATTTTTTTCATTAACACTTTTATAGAACTTATTATCATGTTAAAGAAATACACAATTATTTATGTTGATATCGAACATTTTTTCGATATACGGTACATGAGTCAATAATGAACTTGGCACAATGTCAATAGTCTACATGGTTTTAAGTCCATCATCTCTAGAATAATATTCATAACATTATTATACCATTTATACATCAACTATATTTTTATATCATAACATTATGTATTGTTACGAATAAATGAATAACTTTATAACCATGGAGATCATATATCATACGTAAGTATTAGAAACATTTCCATGTTTAAGGATCATCAAAAAAAATAATGTAATTATTATTTTATGTTTCTAGATTTATCACAATATCATAATAATCATTTAAATATACCTATATATATAATCCATGTGATGAGGTGAATAAAATAGATTCACATCACTTTGTAGAGGTGATAGTTCACACATACGCACAAAGGACGTTATCAGTTTTTTGTTCATGGAACGTAAGAATGTAATTGATATATTATCATATTATAATTATAAATATTTCATAAATTTCAAATATAAACATTTATTATGTAATTATGATTAGACTTGAGATATGGAAATGAAAAAAACTATATGGGTCCGCGAGGTGGTAGTCCACTCCACACACAAATGAAATGTTTATTTTACATTGGATGGAATAATAGTTGGATTTAGTTGATCATATTAAAATTATAACATCTCATTATATTTATGATAATAGAGTTATTATTTCCTCATGGTTATAGGTGATTTGATGGAAGTGGAAGAATAAATAAAATATAAATACATAAATAAAACATTACCTTTCCATAAGATGAGCACCTTTATTAACACATTATCTCTTATAAGGAAAGACTTATAAAAAAAATAATATTTCAATAACGAAGATAGGGATTCTAGGAAGGGGTTTGGTCATATCATTGACAAAAAAAGCTTTTAGATGTGAGATTAAAAGAGTGGAATGCGTGCCTTTTTATTGGAGAGGGTAGGGGCACCCTTGGAATTAAAAAAAGAATTAAATTAATATAAAGTCATGTTCAATTGCAAATTGGTTCAAAATAATTTATTTTAAATATAAGATTATTATGGGTCTAAATTTAATCACAAAATGAAAATTATAAAAGTTATATTATTTTTTAATCATTATATTTATGTTTTAACCCCTTTTATCTCATACAATTTTATAAATTAATTTACAATTAGAGGGTTTAAATAATTACAAAATCATCCCAAATTACAAATCAATGAGTCATTAATGACATTTGTTGAGTTATTTAAAATATTTTTCTGAATTATAGATTTTCAAAAATTTGTAGCATTTAATTTAATATTTTTTATTTTAAAATAGGATTTTTTTAAATTTTGACACAATTCAATACATGACCATTATAAAATAACATAAATTGATGTTTTCTTGAAAAAATTAATTAAATAAATTCAAATATGTCATAGTTTTGATGAAAATTCGTGGATGGAATCAAATAGATAAAATTATATATAATTTATTATCCGAAATTTCTTCTATTTGGTCCTTTCATTAAAAAATCTAATACTGCATCAAATTTGTGTCTTAATTAAATTTGATTATTTAATTCCTAATATTTTTAAATAAATTAAATTTTTTTAGGTAATATAATTTTATTTATATGGAATATTCACAGAATAATATTTAACATACATAACACCCAATAAATGTTATTTATTATAAAGAGACATATTTGGTACTCATACGCCTTTACATGAAATTAAATGTAATAAATGTTATAGTCGCACCCAAATGTATTCCAAAGTCCCCAATTTCATCACACACATTTTCATGTTCTATAAAAACTCATTAAATAAGATTACAAAAATTCTAATCTAATTTAATAATATTTTAATATTAATTTTACCAATAGTCACATTATTTACCTTTAAAATTCGTAAATAAAATACTAATTTTACTTTTCACAAAAATAATTTTTTTCCTATTGAGACACTTTTTTTACACAGAGTACTACCATGTAATTACTTTATTGAAAATTCAATTCAATGAACTGGTTAAATTATGATTAACACTAATCCCATAGACAGATCAGGAAAATGGTATTTTTAAGTAAAATGGTCAAAAGTTAACATAGTTTCTCTATTTAATTTCAATTTGAAAAAGATTCCAATGAATTTACATTAATTAAATGATAAAATACTTTTTAATTATACCTTAAAACACTATAAACGTATATTCTAACAATTTTTATAAATTATATGAAAAGGTAGTTAGAATTAAAATGTATTATTTTACACTATTCACTAAAATATTATTTTAATCAGTAAAATACCAAATATTCATCCAAAGTTAATTATGACCTCCCTCTTCAAAACCATATGTATATTTTTTGAAATATAAAATATAAAAGAAACAAAAACTATATATAGAAGGGGTTCTCCATCAAACAACTGTAGAAAAGATTTATTTTAAAATACATTTTTTATTCATAAAATTGAATTTATTCTTATAATGATGTCTACGAAACATATAATATTATTTTAAACAACATATTTAATTTATATTACATTAATAAAATGCAACAAGAGTGATCTGATTATTTTATAAACACTATAATATGCACATAAATAGTTCTTCATAAAAACTTATGCTTTGTACCCAATTGGGTTTCAATTTCATTTCAAAATAAATTTCTATCCAAAGAATCATTATAAAAACATTTGTAATCCATACATTAATAATGTATTTAATTTCAATCATTCCCACCATTCTAATGAGTAGATGATAACTAGATATTTAAATAATAATATTAATGATATATAATTTTTCAGTATAACATAATCTTGTGTGGAATGTAAGATTTCTATGAAACCTATTATTGCATATTGGGTACACTATCATATATTTTTTCATTTTAAATGTAAAATTAATATATAATTAATAATTATTAATAAATATAAAAATGTATTATTCAATAATTACCAGGGTAGTTCCATATAGTTATTATTCCATCAACATAATCGTATCCTAATAAATATGAGGTAAATGTGCTATAATATCGATGTTTTACTCACATAATAATTAGTGGAAAATAAAGAAGTAAAAGATGAAGGATCATGGTGAATACGATTACCTACTATTAGAGGAACCTCTTGTGGATCATTTATTAAGGACACTAATGATCCTCATTTGGGAATACTATGGGATTTATAATGTGCCTATGAATATTGGGTAGATATTTTCACAGATTTTTATTTATCTAATTAGCATTATAGGTGGGGATAAGTGAGATGAGTGGGTTTCCTGTTATATTTGAAGAGAAGTGGTATTTTTTCTAGTACCCAATACTATTGAATAATGGATAGTCATTATCTTGGAAAGTGAATACTCAATTGATAAAAAAGATATAAGAAGAATTATAATTATAGGATACACCACCACCACTAAAAACATGGTTTCATCATGGGAATTCAATAAGATATGGTGTTACAAAATTTTACAATCATAATCCTTATACTTAGTTAAATTTGTTCATTTTTTGATTTTAATAATCATAATTACAAAGAAATAAGTAGTAATTATTATATAATATAAATTATCCATATTACAAATATGTAATATATTTTATCAAATTTATTTAATAAAACTTGTTTTATTTAATTTAAAATTATAAATTAATATATGATGAAATATCGGTTTTTTTGAAACAAATTAATTTTCATGGAAAATATTGTTTTATAGTAAATATATGACCACTAATATTTATTATATGAATTTAATCTCATAAAGATATATGTTAAATATATACATTTAATTTAAACTGTATATCATTAAAGTTTATTTTTGTTATTTTAAATGGGGAATCATTATAAACCTTAAAAATGATTTCAAAACTTTTTGTTTTTATGAAAAAGAATAAAATTTTAATATAATATGGTAATTAGATTATCCAAATGTTATTAATTATATTAAATAAACATAAATTTTACTTATGATACATTGATATGAATATAAAATAATAAGAAAAATTTAACATAACATTATTTATTAAATCAAATTATATTTCTACAAAAATTGTTATTTTTTTGAATCCATAAAAATCAATATTTACAAAAAAATCAAATATTCACATCTGAATAATATTTTGAAATTTTGAAATTAAAAATTATCCTAATTTTTTAAAATATCATATTTGAAATTTATAAATATTATTTTCCATATTTTTCTCAAAAATCAATAAAAATAAATTTTTTAATATTGTTTTTATTAAAATCATAAATTATATTACTAACATTTATGTATTAATTATTGTTAATAAAAAAATTAATGAATATTATATAAAACCATTATAGAAAATTTTAATTATATCATCATTACTGTTCATATCAGTAATTTTTAATGACTATTATATAACGATTATGGTAAGTTAATAATATTTTAAAAAATTTGTGGGACATACACTATCAAACATAGTTATTTTTAAAATGTAGTGGTTTTACAAGGGATTTAATTGGGTTATGGATAGAATCATAGGAGAAACCCATTTATACCATAGATAAGATATGTTAATTCATAAATGGTTATTTAATTTCATTATTTCAGAGATACCACCTCCAAGATGGTTTATGAGGATTCTTGTAAAACAAGATTTATATTCTCTCATGAAACAACCAATGGTACATGAGGGTCTACAATAACAATCTCAAACATAATAAGAGTTGATATATGATAGAAATATTATTATGATATGGTTCATCTATATTGTTCTCTTCCATGGCAGAGACACACAAAATTCCATGACTAATCATTCTTAGGATATCTAGATCCAACAGAATCTTTATTAAAAGGGTATTGGTGGTCTGGACATTGTATATGACAAGATTGAAATTATCGATAGCATTTTAGAGATGTCCAAGAATCTTATGGTGGGGAACATGATCCTAAATAATTTTATATTCAAGGTATATTCATGAAGATAATGGACTGACAAGAGTCTGTATGAGACATGAGGCGGTTTTACATGGGATACCACCATGGAGTTGTTTTTCAAGTATTACATTCTTGGCGAGATGAACTTGGATCTTACCTTTTATTTCATGGAATTAAGGCGGTTATCCAAGACTATATATATATATATCATACAATATTTACTATTCTGATTCACTTTTTGCCTTTGTTAGTTTTGATTTAGCAATATATATGATAGAATATGAAGAATGATTTTGATTAGAGATCAGAATACTTGTTTAATTATTTGATCTTACAATATTCACAATAGTTTTTCTCAAGGCCTTAACCATTGAGAAGGGGATGAAGGATGATGGCACAATAGGCTTACTCATTACCAATATTAGCATAGTAACTAAGATTTATTTAATTAGTATGGGTGCTACTTATATTAGTGTTATGAGAAATACCATTGATGTCATGGGGAGGATCATCATATAGGTGGACTAGAGTGTAACTTCATCAGCAACATCATGATGAGTTATATATTGTTTTAGTTTTGGAATCAGAAGATATTATTATAGGTTTTGTTGAAAACATCATATAATGTTTCATTAGTTCAATAATCATGTTAATCCTAAACACTTTTTATCCGTGTCTTTAAGGTTGTGGTTCCACAAAGGTGGGAGTCATAAATGGTCTTTAACATGGGTATTTGATAGGGATATAAGTAGGTGAATCATAATTTTAATTTTCCTTCTGTAGATGGCCACATTGTTTATATAGGATAGGTGTACACTATAGATAACACTCTATTAGATTACGGAGAGGGTACACATATTGTTCATGCTTTATTTTTAATCACATCTACTTTATCTTCTACCTTGTTTGATGTCATTTCTCCTCATTCTCTCAAACCTGAAAATAAATGTACTAGAAATGACCTTCCAATAAATTTATCATCTAAGTTGGTCACACTTAATATAATATTGGGAATGAAATTAGACATTTTTAGTGATTCCCGTGTTGTCCACATTTCAATTCTGACTATGAATCTATGTTGGAATTCTTGATTCTTGAGATGAAATATTTCACTATGATTCTCATAAAAACTAAATGATTAATTCTATGTTCACATTTATTGTTATATTTGATAGTTATCATAAACATTCGTAATGATATATATATATATGTCATAACATAAGATTGGGGACTGGTATAAGGTATATTTTCCCTAGACCCGAGTTATCCTAGAATCGATAAATGAAAAATGGAAGGATTGGGTATATCAATTAGATCGGTTACAACCCCTTAATTGTTCAGCCTATTAGGGATACTTATTATTATATATTACTCTAGGATACCACATAATTTCCTCCTGATATATTGATTGACTATGGGATTGATCTCACATAGAATTAACTACCCATTTGGATATCCATGTATCATAAGACACAAACCAAGATGAAGGAGCTAAAGGTGGGGTTGGTTGACATCGAGTGAGCGGTCTTTTACAAGCATAGTACTTCACCATATTGGGAAATTGTGTAGTTATCCAATAAATATAATGATAGTTTTTGTGTCATATTCAATAACTATAAGATTTACTAGGTGAGTGTGAAGAATAAATTCCATATTTGATAAATCAGTTAACTTTTACATCAATTATTTAGTGCCCGATGGATCTATAAAGTAGATATTTTTTTGGGATATAACCAGTTGTGAGTTACAGAGGAGGGAAATATGTAGATATTTTTTTATAGAATGTATGAGATATATGTGTTTTTTGTGATTCCATTTGGTCTTATTAATGTGTTGGATGTGTTCATGTAGATCATGAAAAAAATCAGCAGACCATATATAGACTCATTCTTTATTGTCTTCCTAAAAAATCCTCATCAATTCTAGAACATGAGAGTAGTATACTACGAAGCATGAGAAACAATTTAATATAATATGAACACATTTGATTTTTGTAAAGCGGTCAATGTCTGAATTATAGAATATAGTGGTTATTTAGTTATAAAATGTGTTTTATTAATCATGAATGAATAGTAACTGAATGAATTTAAAAGAAACAATTTACTTGAAATATCTACATAATGTGTCTAGGATAAATTATTTCTTCTTATCGATGGATTTTAGTTATTTTTTATTCATTAATTATCAGTATACACTAAAATATGGATGATGATGATGATGAATGTAGAAATATTTCAGTTGATAGAACAATTTGAAGAATATTTAATTTATTTCAATTGGAGTTTGATTATTCTCATTTTTTATTACTACCCAAGTCATCTACCGGGTTTTCAATATACTATTATTAATAAGGATTTGTTATAGAACCAGTTCTGATACAATGAAAGTATGTATTTACTTCATATCTATGTCATCTATGGCCCAATGAATGGAACTAACATACTCATAACTTGGAGATGGTTGTCCTGGTCCCTGTTCAGATGTGTCGAAGGAACTCTCCCTTTAGTGAGTTAATTTTTTTCTGCACCGATCATAAGATCCATCAAAATATCATTATGAAACCACAATAAATTTTGAGACATAGGATATTTTTTTTGTAGCATTGGATTTTTGACATTGTGATTACTTATTCACTAGAGAAATTTAATGTCATTGAGGAAGATCATAGAAGTAAAATACTAGTTTTGAAGCATCTTATTGATAATCCTCTAAAAGTGTAATGGCTGTTATTGAGATTATTGAATTAATGGATGATGAATGATTGTAAGGTTCATGGATCATCAAAATGTTATCCCTTAGTGGGGCCATATTTTGTAGTAGACCAGGTAATGGAATGATTGTATTCATACAATTATTTTTCTATTATGTAGTGCCAATAATATGGAGGTGTTCTAATAACAGATCGGATTATGAGAAGTGATATTCGGATCCTTGGGAATTAGAGAGTGGTATTAGCCATGTCAATCAACGATGATATAATGATATTTATTCATACATCGTGATGGATATTACAACATTGTATTATGGAAATCTATAATTAATTCATGTAACACTGTTGGTATCTATGGAATAAAGGGAACATCAGGGGGTTTGTGTCACATTGACTTACTAGCCAAAGTATAATGGAAGAGGAACTGAATCCCGCTCGGTTACACCAAATAGTTTTATTGCCCATTTCAATGTTGGTTGGTGACATGATGGATGTTGTGATGGGGTAACCTAGAACCCCATATTTTTGTGACACTATCCGAGTGATTGATAATCAAATGATGAATCATTCCAACATTTACCATTCACATAGATTCACTTAGACTATTAACTCAGAATTATCTAGGTGTATGAGATCATATGGTCATAGTATGTTCCCCGGAAAATTTTATCATATAGATTCACATGATTCATTTTCAATTTTTCTAATACATGATGAATTCTCTAAGGACTCAATTGATATTAACTATAACATACCATCCCTTGATAGTCACATAGTCTAAATGGATTATCAAAATAAGATTGGAAATTCTATGATAATGTTATTTAGAATCATTGGATAATAAGATAGTCATATAGCTTTATTTTAGTTCATGTATAATAATAGTTTTAAAGAATAAATTTTGAAGGAAACTTATGAGGCTCTTTATGGGATATATTATCTATCATTTCATTTATTTCGTTAGGTAAGTGAGGAATTTTTATAGGATAATATTTTTCCAATAGAACTATAAGATTGTGAATATAATTTAGAAGTTGTTTATCTCCACTCAGAGATAGATGAAATCATATTATGAGCATTGTAGGAGAAAATTGCAATTCATTGTTGGTTATAAAGATTATTTGAGGCTTATCTCAATGTTAGGACACAGACATTTGATGAATCATGGTATGGTATAACCATGGTTTCTATTACCGTTCATGATCACCTAATAGTTTGGGATGGTTGAATATTTTCATGATCATACATCTCATTACCGAGGTATGATTGATGTGTCCCTTGTGACACATATCTAGTGGTTAAAGGATGATCGTATGCATGTCATTGACTGTAATGAAATATTGTTTGAGGTTGATTTATCTTATTAGGATAATCTGGTATGATTTATAAACTAGAGAAAAAATGTAATTTGAGGGGTGATAATAAATAATTTTTAGATTCGATGAAATTATAGATAGATCCCTAAGGAAGAATTTGAGTAGATGTCTCATGTTCTAGCTAGGAGGATATTGTTTTTTTTGAGAAATAACTCATCAAATAATTCTTGGTGAAAATATGCTGATATAGAGGGAGAAATTTATTATTCAAAATTTTCTAAAGTATATTTGATCCCATGATTATTTATAATTTATATTTCTTTGTGGTGAAAGTATAAAAAATTTAATAAATATAATAGATCATGTGGCCATTATTTTTAAAAAATAAAAGAATATATGTTAAATGATTATCCGAAGGAAAATAATAGACCTAAATTTGATCTAAAATGTTTTTCTTATACTAATCATGAAAACAAATTTTGCACATTTGTTGTATGTATTGATATTACCCATATAGGGTGTTTTACCATTTTTATATTATTAATATTTTTTTATTTTTTTATTCCTCTATTCTCACCTACATTGAAATATTATATCCTATTATCATTATGAGGGTTGTTACAGAAGCCACCAAATCATTTTTTTAAATATTCAGTAATAAAATTCATAAATTGGATGATATTTGGCACTTTTCATTGAATCATGGGAGAAAAATCGAATAAAAATATGATTTGGAATTGTGTTATTAATAAAATGGTGTTTGTGATTATGAAATTGTTGAACAATTCAACCATCATTCATGGATAAATTTTTAAATTATATGTAATCTAAAAATTACATTTTTCATGATTAAATATCGTCCAATAATACTATTTGATATATCCATCCATTTAAAGGAAATTTAAACCCTTTTTATTTGGAATATCTATTCATAGAAACTCGGGTGTAAAACATGTTGTTTTTTTATTATTTAATTATTTTCTTTTTCCCTTATTCATTTTCTTATAATTTAGGAAATTGAAATTTATGAATAATAAGACAATAATTCCTAGTTTTAACATTGGATAATGAAAAAACATTAGGATGTTATAATTTTTATATAAATCAAAAATTTTATAATTTATTAAAATTATTAAATTTTAATTAGTATGAATTATCAATTAACAAATTCATCGAATTAATAGTGGATAATTTATAAAAAAATATCTAATAAAAAATAAGTTAAATTATAAAATTAAACATATAAATAATTATTAGAAAATTGTTGCAATGAATTATAAAATTATACTTATTAAAACATTATCAAAATTTAAATACATCATTTTAAAATAGATAATAATAAATAATTAAAATTTTTAAATATATTAAATCATGAAAAATAAATTTAGAAAAAATTTAAAAATATAGTTTTAAAAAATTTCAAGGATAATTATATGGATTTGTTAAATAATAATTATGATCTACGTCAACACATTATTTAAAAATAATATTAATGAATATATAATATAAAATATTATTTTATAATTATTCATGAATAGAAGACCACTTGCACTTTTGTTGGCCTAAAATTATATTTTCAAAATTTTCCATCAGTTAGAAAGTTTACTCACACGTGATATTTTATTTTTATTTGAAATAAAATAGTCTAGTTAGTTTCTCTAAATTCCTCTAGTGTGGAAGTGTTGAAATATATAAAGCTGAGGCCATGGAGTGCGTGTTCTTGATTTTTGATTATTCATAATTACATGTTGACCACATAAGGTGGTTTATCCATTCCATTTACATCAAAATAAATGTCTTAGTATAATAGTTTCCATTTACGAGATGTTGTATAAAATTTTCTATGGTATAAATTCTTAGAGTAATGGAGTATTGTTTACCATAGCAGTGATATCATATGGTTGTGTGTATTTTTGTTTTACCATTATACGAACCAAATTTTCTTTGATAATTTCTAGATTTAATATAATATATATTTGATATTGACTAATGTGTTTTCATTTTTTCTATTATTTACCTCATGATATCATGCTATGTTTTTTATATTGTAATACCATGTTGTGTATCATGATGAATTTGGTGAAATTGAGGGTCATATACATGTCAAGATACCATTATGGTAAAATTATCGAATTCAATAATAAGTTTGTATAATTTGAGATAATTAAGGAACTGGCGAATGCTAGTTGTGTGACCTATACACAACTCAATTCATCAAGGATTATGTAAAATAATTCTGATACTCAATGACATTTTATTCCGTGTATCCCATTAACTCAAACCCTTTTTAATCCAAATATCATATAAAATGTATAACATATGAATTCCGAGTTAAATACTGATATCCTTGAGGGTTTTTATAATCCTTATTACAACATTTGATATAATTCCATCATAGTGAAGAAGTCAGTGTGGCTGAGGGTTTGTAGTGGATTTACTGGCACATGATCTCATGGTTTCATATTCTTTGATATTATAATAGTAAAAAACCAATAATCATCATGGAATAAATTAATTATACATCAAAAAACTAGTTCACGGTATTATTGGTGGCACCTTACTAAGTCTTGTACACACACCCTACTCAATAAATTTTGTGCCCTTATATAATTCATGACTAGAGATATTTGAATGGCATGGGCACAGTGGTGGATTACTGAGCCAACACCTATGGAAATTTTATCAGACTAATAATGACTCTAGAGGACCCATATTTCATTAATATGTATATATATATATTATATTTTTATTTCTAATATGCGAGCAATTTTCGTTCTTCTCTAACTTGTATTACCTCATTTTAGTTTATTCTTATCCCATAATTATTTATTAAAAATTTATTACATTAGTTAATGTTAAATTTAATATTTTTTCATAAGATATGATATAAAGGGTATAATATCCTTTTTCATGGAATTAAACCAATTCCCCAATTAAATAGTTTATAGCTTATTGGGACACAAATATGTTGTCAAGTGACCTTCCAGACCAAACCCGGTGTTCGATCCAGGGTGTTATAAAAATAACATTTTCCTAAACATTATATATTATCTATGAAATATCATATTCATTACTCTAAAATATCAATTAAATATTTTCCCCATAATAATATAATTTTTTCATTCAACTAATATTAAAGAGTGGAAATTCATTCATTCCAGTTACATGATAGATTTACACCACATTATAGAGAGTACCAATTTATTTAAAATAAAAAATCTTCAGTGCATCTCAAATAATATTTAATCTCTCACCTCAAGGAGATAATACATATTTCTTCCATTAATAATGTTCAATTTTCAAAAAATATATTTCAAAATGTCAAATTTATGATCATTGTAAAAATGGTATATTTGAAATTTTATTATATTTTCAAATGTTTTTATATCTTCATCAATTCTCTTTCAGGTAACTTATATCACATTTAATTAATGGAATAAAATATAACCAAAGGAATAATATTTGTGAATAATTTGTTTTCTAATTTTACTGTATTAAGATAAATATTGTTGTGTGTTTTTTTATAACCAATCCCCATTTAATTTTATCTCCATCTCTGGGTGAAGCCATCATTATTAATTTTCTAATATTCATTATTATATTAACTTATAGAAGTTTAGTTTTCATTATCAATTTAAAAAAACATTTACTTATTTATATGAAAATATCCATCCCATTAAATGTCACTTTTAATGGTATTTCCGGACTCATTTACATTTATTATTATGTTAGAATGATGAATAATACATCCTTATAGATTGAACTAGCTATGTTGTACAATAAATGCAGTTTTGATTGGAATCATTGGTCCAATTTTCCTAAAAACAACTCATAAAATTATTATTCATCATGTAGTGTAACATTATTCATTATTTCAGTATTATTTTCTTTTGAATTATTTGAATTATATCACTATTATAGTTGAGCAGGATAAAATTTTTTAAATTTTTTTTGATAAGGACCAATGTTCTTAAATCCTTTATATGATTCTTTATTAACATCATCCAATAAATATTTAGGCTTCAATCCATTTTTTATTAATTATTTCTATTCATATTTCCCCCATTAATAAAAACACATATGAATTATTTTAGAAAATTTATAGTTTTTTCTCAAAATTGTAATTATATACAGTTCATTATATATTGTGTGTAATTATTCATTGAATTCTTTGTCTATGATACACAGTTGATTTCATATCAACAATACATAAGGAATTATCACAAATCAATGTTAATTAATTTTATATAATTCTATTATACATAAATAACCTTATGAACATGAATGGTTGGTTTTAATAAGCATCAATATTTATAGAAAATATTTTGTTAGATCCTCCTAAAAATTTTCAAATACTTACAATATAATTTTTTATAGGACTACTTCTATCATTTTTCGATACAATTCACAAACTAGACCTTTATAAATATTGAAAAAAATTATTTTTTATTCCTTGAGATTTGATATTATGATAATAAATGATGAATTTGTGGCTTAACTATTCATAGGACACAAAATTGCAAAAAAACATTGATTAATAAAATTGAGAAATAATCAAGATATAATTGTTCAATTTTTCTTATAGTTTAATTCTTTTTCTAGAATTTCATTGATGTTATGATTCTATCATGTTGCTCATATCCATTATATATGTGGTGGTTTCATGCATATAAATATTCATTAATGATTTCTTTATTGAAGATTTTAATCTTTTATAGTATATAAAATATAAATTTATGGAATGGTTGGTATAATTTACTTTTTTTATATTTTTAATTACATGCTACAAATAAAATTTTCTTTCTGATATTGATATTTTGAAATAAAATTCCCCTTCTAATTTTTGATAAACCAAAATTGTTCTCTAAATATATATGGAATAAAAATATTATGAATCTTCTCTTTTTGAATTTCCAATCTACAAATAATGACACATCATATTTAATATTTTTTATCATCCAATTATGAAAGAAATGTAACGCCCTGACCCCAGTTACCTAGAGTCGGTGCATTATTACCAAACAATTTCATGATCACTAGAAAGATCAAATCATGAAAGACCGATTGGTTTAGTAGCCTTGGAAGCACTAGATATATTCATAAAGTCTTTCATTACATCATAAAAATGAAAACTACAACAACATATTTTCATCATAGTCCACACTCATATCCCCACATACTATCCCTGTAGGTCATTCATAAATTACTTGTTCACATCCTGGGAAAAAAAATATAGAAAATGGGTGAGCTCAAATGCCCAATAAGGATAAAAATATAGCAAAAAATTTAATAATTAAGAATAAACATTTAAGGTAATGTATAACTAAAACAAAAGCGTTTTAAACATGAACTTCAACATATCATGGCAGAAAAAAATGAAACAATGCCATTTACTTATTCACATGGATATTCTACTAATCGAATAATCACATGCAATATCAATATCCACTTTCATAATAATGGAATGCATAATGCCAGACTATCATAACCACATAGCTAGGGCCTCGTGCCAAGACTACAAATAAGATTTTTTCAAGGCCTTGTACCAAGATAATAGTTTGTCTCATGAGTCCTACCGATGCATCGAGAAGCTATAGCAGGCTCCACCCGTCACATATTAAGTCCAATTCATTCCCATATGAAAAGGTTTAAACATAACCTAAACATTCGTATTAAAAATAGCATACGACATGTCAATACTTTCACCATAAACTATAAATGGTATAAAAATATCACATCCACAGTCAAAACCTTCAATACAATATAGAAGTTTGGTATCATAATAAATCAACTTCAAATTAGCATAAAATCCATCAAAGGATGTTGACATAGATGAAATCAAAACTCTTTTTAGAGAAATATCTCTTTCTATTTTGAAATCATTTAAGAGTAATATATTTATAAAATAAATCATTTTCTTTGAAAATATTCTTATATTCTTGTAAGGGAAGCTCCGACAATTTTATAATGGTGGAAAATAACCGCACCCGCCGTATAAGTTAAAAAAACATTCTTACCTTAATTCTGTCGAAAAGGTTAAAAAGCACCTTGTTGGGGAAACGATGGAATGATTCCTTTATAAAACTCTTATAAAAAGTCAATCAAGGGTATAAATGAATTTAACCCATATTATTTTCAATTGTAAAAAATGTTTGGAAATACATTTTTAAGAAACATGGATTTGGATGATAAAGAGATCCCAATAGATTATTACGTATAAACAACCTCGGATAATGGAGAGATTGTGAAATAACCCTTACCTTGTACTCTTCCTTGATTGGGGGTAGGTTAACCTTCTGTAGAGTAGTGAAATAATTGTTATTAAATTATACAAGAATCGTATACATTCATTAGATATCATATATGATCTTTTAACATTGCTTTGTTAATAATATCTTTGTATTATCGTCGTTTTGGGTGTTAACTTACTCGTTTTCTTTTATATGATTTGTTACGTAAGCCATGTTGGTAATGGTTAGGTTGTATATTAATCATATCCAAAAAGATATCAAGTCTTTAGATATTATTAATAATCATAAAATGAGAATTATACTTCAATGGATACGATGTAGAATGAATCTCATCACGTCCGTGGAGACGGTAGTCCGTACGTATGCACGGGCGACAATATCATTATTTTGATATTAAAATAATATATAATTGGATATTATATCATATATAAAGAATAATTATCATGTTATATTTATTATTTACATGAGTTACACATTATTATTATACCCATCCAAATAATAATATATTGAATAACAATTACACCACGACGTGGAGACGGTAAGCCGTACGTACGCACGTATGGTGACATGTTATTCAAAGGATGGATAGAATACTGAATATAGTTGTACCATATTTATAATAAAATAACAGTATATATATGATACTGGATTTATTATTTTAGAATGGTAACAACAAAGGAAGAATAAGTGGAAGAAGAAAGGAACTTGGAAAAGGGTGTTGAAATCATTACCTCTTCTTTGGGTTCTTCCTTTTGATTTGATCAAAAGGTCTCTTTAGGTTGGCTTCATGATCAAAATAAGGACTCTAGGTTGTATTGAGGGAAGTTGGTAGAGTATTTGGGCAGAGTTTGGCCCATCCAAATGGCTTTTATGGTGTGAAGAAATGAGAAGGAGGAGTTCCCTTTTATAAGAGGGCTGAGGGGCACCTTTGGAAAAGCTAGAAATATTCGTTTATAATAAATTCATATTAGGATTATAATGGATACAAAGTTGTTTATTTAAATGTTAAGGTGGGTATGGGTCTAAAAACCCTCAGCCAATAGAATTTAGTCAGGTTTGTGTACTTATATTAACCATATCTTTAAGTATTAACTCTAAGTTAACTAGTTTCACTTTTACAATGTCTCTTTGTATTTTTATATTATATGGTTAATAAACATACTATATACATCCAAGAGACCCCCAAAGTGGTCCATTAATGATACAACTATAATTATATAAGTCTATAGGCCTAACAATTGATTTTTTGGAATTTAATATCAATTAATAATATAATATTTGTTTTAAAAACTCTTTTATGTCAATTTTGACACTATTCAATAGTTGATTTTTGTGAAACTCATAACAGAATGATTACTTCGAAAAAAGTCAATTAAATCAATAATAATAGGTCATATTATCCTAAAAAATTATTGTAATGCATCAAAAGTCTCAAATTATATTTATATGGGTATTTATAATATCAATCAGTTTATTTTATCATTATTTTTGTAATTACTGCATCATCATTGTGTCATAAATAAATTAAATTATTTAATCTATAAAACTTTAAAATAAAATAAAATTATGTATGAAATATTATTATATTTCTAATTAATATTTCTAGTCTAAAATCCAACATATATAACCCTATGTAAAAATTGTTTTTCTAAAAGATATATGCTTGTGTCATTTTTGTATTCATTTTAACTTAATTAAAATAAAGTGTACCTATCACCTACAAGTGGATCCATGGGGTCCCAAAATCGACCCAAAGATGCCCATGGTCGGCCATGTATCAACCAATAAGCTTAGGACACGGTTTATGGTAATTGTTTATTAATATAATATTATTTTTAACCCTTATTTACCGGATTTACCCTTTAACCATGGTAAATAAAATATTTACCGAAGTAATTATTCAAAATGTCTAAAAATAAAAGTTAACTATTTACACAATTTGAACATCCTGATTCCAAATATGGAATCCATTTTTCCAAATTCAAAACACAGAAGTGGCAGAAATTAATTTAAAATTAATTCCCGTTGTTAAAACAAAAAGTGTGTTTTTAGGAGATAATAACTATCAAAAGAATGGCGCTTGTTTATGTCTCGTTTAATTGTAAAATTATGTCCAATGACAAACATTGAATTATATGGTAAAAATATATTTAAAATATACTTTAAAACCACTTAAATTCATAATTTATCAATATTAATTATTTTGATTTAAAAAGTTGTTTTTAATTAAAATTTAGTAATTTTCACTATTCATCAAAATATAAGTGTTATCCGAAAAGTTCCAAAATTTCACCCTAGGCTAAATTCGATATTAAGAATCCAAAAATTAAGTCTATTTTGAAATATAAAATATATATAATTTCAAAAAGTAGGTATTACATTTCATAACGGCTAGTTTGATCGGTTATGGTGTATTAGAACTCGGTGTTGCGTACATCACACGCTATCACATTATTCAAAGAGAAGCGTATAGTAGAAGCTTGGGGTGTTACATTCTCTCCTCCATCAATTAATTTTGTCCTCGAAATTTCTATAATATTATCGCATGAAAAGACTCAGGTGGTTCTTTATCATAAGTTCCTCGGCTTCCCACGTTGCCTCTTCCATCTTATGGTTTCTCCACAAAACTTTTACCAAACGTGTCATTCGGTTTATCAGTACATGTTCTCTCATATCAAGAATCCTGATGGGCTCTTCGCAATAAGATAGATCAGGTTCTAGTTCTAATTCCTCATAGGTGAGTACATGCGTTGGGTCAGGCATGTATTTCCTCAACAGAGATATGTGGAACACATCGTGAACTTGGAAGAGACATGGCGGCATTGCCAATCAATAAGCTACAACCCTAATTCATTCAAGAATTTCGAAAGGTCTGATGTACCTGAGACTTAATATACCTTTCTTACCAAAAACCATGACTCCCTTCCATGGAGATACCTTCAGGAAAACATGATCACCGACTTGAAATTCCATATCCTTCCTTTGATTATCGGCATAGCTCTTCTGCCTACTTTGAGCTATTTTGATGTGATTTTGGATTACCTTCACCTTTTCATAATTTCCTCTACCAGTTCTAGAACTACAAGTTTTTTTCCACCAACGTCATCCCAACAGGTTGGTGTGTGACATCTATTTCCATATAACCCTTCATATGGTGCCATCTGAATACTCGAATGGATGCTATTGTTATAGTAAAATTCTACCAGAGGTAAATACTGATCTCACATACCCTGAAAGTCAAGTGAGAAAGATCTCAACATGTCTTCTAAGGTTTGAATATTTCTTTTTGATTGTCTGTCTGTCTGAGGGTGGTAGGCAGTGCTCAAATGAAGTTCAGTATCAAGGAATTTCTGAAGACTCTTCCAGAATCTTGAAGTAAAACCGGGATCACGATTAGAAACAATCGATAGGGGTACTCCATGAAGTCTCACAACTTCATTAATATATAGTCTTGCTAGAAATTCCAGTGGTATATCTTCTCTTATAGCATGAAAATGTGCTGACTTGGTAGGACGATCAACAATAACCCATATTACATCATTCCTTCAAGGAGTCTTTGGAATCCCCATGACAAAGTCCAACGTAATATTCTCCCATTTCCACTCCAGGATGGGAAGAGGTTGCATGACTCCTCCAGGGTGTTGCCTTCCAGCTTTCACTTGTTGAAAAACCATAAATCTTGACACAAAATCAGAAATCTCCCTCTTCATATTTTCCCACCAAAAATGTTCATTCAAATCTCTATACATTTTGGTTCTCCCAGGGTGTATAGAGAAATTGGAACTATGAGCATCATCCAACAATTCCCTTTTTAGATCAGGTATATCGGGAACACAAAGTCTCTTCTCGAATTTCAAAATTCCATCTTCATACACAAAGTCTATCAATCTCCCATCATTCACAGCTTTACTCTTCTTTTTAAATTCTTCATCATTGGTCTGAGAACTCTTAATCCTTTCTAGTAAAGATGGTTTGGAAACCATTTGAATAAGCATTGATGTTTTACCTTCCCTTGTTATTCCCATGTCCATCTTCACTAGATCCATAAAAATTGGATCCCTTTCAATTCTCATCATGTTCAAAACTCCATGGTCTTTTCTGCTCAAAGCATCTTCCACCTTCTTTGGTTTCCCTAGGTGGTAGTTTAACGTACAATCAAAATCCTTGAGTAATTCCAGCCATATCCTTTTCCTCATGTTGAGTTATTTTTGTGAGAAAATATACTTCATACTCTTGTGATCAGTATAAATCTCACATTTTTCACTATAGAGGTAGTGTCTCCATAACTTCAATGCAAATATCACAACTGCTAACTCGAGATCATGTGTAGGATAGTTTTGTTCATGAATTTTCAACTGTCGTGATGCATAGGCAATAACCCTACAATTCTGCATAAGGACACAACCAAGTCCTTTCTTCGATGCAACAATATAAATAACGAACCCATCATTCCCCGATGGTAGAGTAAAAATATGATCATTGACTAATCTTCTCTCCAGTTATTTAAAAACATCCTCACACTCTTTTGTCCAAATAAATTTAACCCCATTGCGTGTGAGCTTCGTTAATGGGTTAGCCAATCGGGAATAATTCTGGACGAAACGATGATAATAACATGCTAAACCAATAAAACTACGTACCTCAGTTATACTCGTAGGTGCTGGCCATTCTTCAATTGCCTTGGTCTTAGAAGGATCAACATAGATT
This sequence comes from Viscum album, assembly GCA_963277665.1. NCBI lineage: Eukaryota > Viridiplantae > Streptophyta > Magnoliopsida > Santalales > Viscaceae > Viscum > Viscum album. The sequence goes on along the minus strand of OY728157.1, from coordinate 347,016,310 downwards.
CCATCTTTAGAGACAATATGGCCAAGAAATGAAATCTCCTGAAGCTAGAATTCACACTTGCTAAACTTCCCATATAATTCATGTCTTCTCAGAGTCTTCAGAATAATGCACAAGTGATTTTCATGATCTTCGTAGCTTTTGGAGTATACCAAGATATCATCAATAAATACCAACACAAATTCATCAAGATATTCCTTGAAAACTCTATTCATCGGATCCATGAATACAGAGGGTGCATTAGACAATCCAAAAGGCAATACTGTAAACTCGTAATGCCCGTACCTGGTTCGAAATGCTGTCTTCGGAATGTCTTCCTTCTTCTCACACTACTGATGGTATCCAGATTGAAGTTCAATATTTGAAAAGTATTGAGCTCCATGCAGTTGGTCAAATAAATCATCAATGCATGGTAGGGGATAATTGTTCTTTATTGTTATAACATTGATCTCCCTGTATTCGATACATAACCTCATGGATCCATCTTTCTTTTTAACAAAAAGAACATGGGCTCCCCATGGAGAAACACTAGGGTGAATAAATCCTTTATTAATCAATTCCTCTAGTGGTTTATTTAGTTTGACTAATTCCACAGTGGCCATTATATAAGGGGTCTTTGATATAGGCCTTGATCTAGGAATTAAATCAATGGAAAACTAAACTTCTAGTTCTGGAGGATGTCCAGGTAAATCTTCTGGAAATACATCTACATATTCTTTCACAACAGGTACATCCTCTATTTGAACATTCCTTTCCTCACCCACTGTCATTTCATTCTATTCCTCCCCAATAATTGAATTTAGTTGAGCTACTGGGGGTGGATCAAGATAAGAATTAGGTGGTGACAATTCTGCTCTAAAGATAAGGTGTTCCATATCATCATCATCAAGAATCAATACCTATTTCTTCTTACCATAAATCATCGCATCATATTCCTAAAGCCAGTCCATACCGAGGATTATATCAAACTCAATCATAGGTATGACGATGAGATCAGCAGATAAAGAACATTTATATGCTCTAATGGGGACTGATTCAAAAAACTTCTTTGCAATGATACATCCCTTAGGAGTTTTAACTGACAACTCCCTTGTTAAATAAAATTGGAAATATCTAATTTTCCTAGTAAACTGGGAAGATATGAAACAATGCAATGATCCAGAATAAAATAATGCATTTTCTAAACTTGAGGAAACCATTAAATTACCTGCCACCACGTCTTTTAGGGATTCTACCTCAGAAGTTGTGATAGCATAAGATTGGCCTTGATCTCTTTTAATTTTCTGAGGTATGTTCCCCTGACTCTTAGGACATTCATTTGCATAATGTCCCATCTCCCTGCAATTGTAGCACTGAACATTGGTAGCTTCCTTCTTCCCTTTTCAATCACGAGCTTGGTTGTATTTTTCACCACACTTGTAACAAACTCCCATTCCCTTCAAGCAAGTACCAGGGTGTTTCTTCCCACATTTACCACAGGATGGATATTCAAACTTTCCCTTATTCCGATTATTTCCATTCCCAGATTGATCAGGAGATCTCTTCTTCTCTTGCTTTTCTTTAAAGTCATAAGACTTAGAGAATTCATTTTCGGTCTTGATGGCACATGAGATAATTTCTTCGTATGATGAGAAGGATTGTGAGACTAATTCTTGAAGAAGAAATGGTTTTAACCCATCAAATATGTAACACCCCGAGCTTCCACAATACGCTTCTCATTCAATAATGCAATAGCTCGCATTGTACGCAACTTCGAGTTCTAAAACACTACGACTAATCAAAGTATCCGTTATGAATAGTAATAACCACTTTTTAAAATTATAGAAATTTTATATTTCAAAATGGACTTCATTTTTGGAATCGGAATATCGAAATTAGCCTATGTTGAATTTTTTGTATTTTTCTGAGAACTTCTAATTTTTTATTAATAGTTAAAAATACTTAAAAACAACTTTTTTAATAAAAATAATTTATAGTGATAAATTACACAATTTTAGTGGTTTTAAAGTATAATTATAATATATTTTTACCATTTTATCCAATGTTGGTCATTAGAATTAATTTAACATTGAAATTGGACATAAACAATTGCCAATCTTTTGATATAAATTGTTTCTTAAAAACACGCTATTTGTTGTGACGGCGGGAATTAATTATAAAATTAATTAATGCAACTTATATGTTTGGAATTTTTTAAAATAGACATCTTTTTTGAATTCGGAATATCAATTATATCTTAGGGTGAAATTTTGGAATTGTTCTGAAAAACTTCAATTTTTGATGAATAGTGAAACCACTAAGTGGTAGTTAAATAACTGATTTTTCGTTTAAATAAAATATTACAACTTCTGTGTTTTGATTTTCAAAAATCCGACATTCATGGTTGTCATTAAGAAGTAAAATGTGGTACAATGAGATTAAAATAATTTTTGGTGAATAGTAACTTTTAAATTCTTAATCGCGATTAGAGGTAATTAGTGTAGTTTAAGGTAAAAATAATGTTTTAATAATATGAGATGAGCTTGACACATGTCCTACCCTCATTGTATGTGGCATGGCCGACCAAGAAAATCCATGGGTCATCTTGGGGACCCCATGGAGCCACTTTAGTAGGAAAATGACATAAATACCTTTTATTTAATGTTAAAGTAAAAAATGACACAAACATGAAATGTTTTACTAAAAAAAATTTACATGGGGTTATAAAAGTCATATTTTTGACTATAAATAGTCATTTGAAATATAAAGAGATTAACTACATCATAGTATTTTTTTTATAATTTTTAGACATTAAATAAATTAAATTATTTATGACATCATTATGATGCAGCGATGACCTCATTATTTAACGATTTTAATAAAATGAAAAGATAATGTACAATCCAAGGCTTACACTTGTTCAAAGACTATTGGATGGGTAGATTTCGAACCCTTATCAACTTAGCCACGAATTATATAAGTGTGGGACCTCTAAAATCCGAAACTCATTTTATAATAAAGTGACTTTTCTTTACTTTCCAAGAGTGCCCCTCCTCTCCACTTATAAAAGGCCCCCACCTCTACCACTTCATTCACACTTTCAAGCCATTTGGCTCGGCCAAAATCTGCCCAAATACACTCCCAACTTCCCTACCTTACTCCTAGAAACCTCACTTTGGGCTGAACTCTTCCCAAGAAAGCCTTTGGCTCAAATCAAAAGAGTTACCCGATTTTAAGGTAATGTCTTCTCTTATGTTATTTTGTTTTATTTTGCTTATCCAACCCCATAAACTCTTTTTATTCATTTATTTTGTAACAACACCAGTATCCTAAATATACTAGGATGTTTTTATAAGAAGGATTCGATCTACACTTACACACACCTACATCTAATGGTTAAAGAACATACTGTTTCTGTGGATGGCGAATTTTTGCCTCACCAAACGATGATTGTTCAACACTCATATAACACCTTCAAAGGAAGTGCGGACTACCGCCCCCTCAAAGTGATTTGAATCCTTAATACCATATGTGGGATGTATAAAGGATGGATTAAATGGTATTATATGATATATTATACTGTAATTATATTATATATTTATATCATTATGATTTCATTCCATTAGATACGAAATTGAAATGAAATTAGCGTTCATGCGTACGTACGGCTTACCGTCTCCATGAACGGTGCATTTCATTTCTTACCTCTAAATGTTACGTAATATTATGAATGAATGTATATACTGGATATATATGATATATATGATATCTACATCGTGAATATAATTCGGGATATAATGGATATTTCACCACATGAACAACTTGTAATTATAAAAGTTTATTGTTGACTCAAGTACCAAAGATCGACAAAATGACCGTTATTAACTTAAATAATTACATAATGTTCATATAATTGTAATAAGTGATATAAAAAGGATAATGAAATTGCAAATGTTTCTTAATAAGGTAGATATTAACTCTAGTTTATTATTCAGGAGGTTAAAGAACGGTTGAGTCAAGTCAGACATGAGGTAAGGGAATTTCTTAACCCAATTTCCATTCTTTGGGTTAATCTCCTACTTTCAAATTATTTCATTATATTATTATGTCATATCTTGTATTTGTACTTTATTTATGTGTACTTATAGTGAATACACATAGTATATCTATTTTATGTTAAAAATGATCTTTGTATGGGACTTTGTCTCAATCTCCTTTTATTGAGGCATATTTGGTTTTATACACAACTATCTTTTATACGGTGTATAAACCCCTTTGAATTTTACGTTTATTAAAAAGGAATATTTTTTATACGAAGCGTTTTACTAAACGACAAAAAGGGAATGTTTTTCTTTCCGTACTTATGCGGCGACAACGACTTCTCCACCGCCGTGACCATTATGTGAGTTTCGGCTTCCTCTACAAGCCATCACTTTTTTTAATGAAAAATAAATACAAAGTTTTAATTTTCTTTTATTTTGGTATTGAAAATGGTTTTGAAAGAGTTTTTATTATATCAATGTGTTGTATTGATATCTTGTGATTGAAATGTGGAAATTTTCTGTTTCCTTTATGCATGTTTTATGTGATACGATTATGTTATGGTTTATGATATTTTTAAACCTATTCATATGAGGAATGCATTGGACTTAATAAGTGACGGGTGGAGCCCGCTATAGCTCCTCGATGCATCGGCAGGTCTCGTGAGACAAACTAGTGTCTTGGCACGAGGCCTTGACAAAATCTTATTTGTGGTCTTGGCACGAGGCCTTGGCTACGTGGTTATGATATTCTGGCATTATATATTCCATCATTATGAAAGTGGTTATTGATATTGCATGTGATTATTCGACCAGTAGAATATCCATGTGAAGAAGTAAATGGAATGATCTCATTTTAATTTTTCCATATTATGTTGATGTTCAAGTTTAAAAGGCTTTTGTTTTAGTTATACATTGCCTTAAATGTTTATGTTTATTTATGAAATCTTCCGCAATATTTTTATCCTTACTGAGCATCTGAGCTCACCCCTTTCAATGTTTTAATATTTTCTAGGATTTGAAGAAGTATTTTATGAATAACCAGCAGGGATAGTCAGAAGAGAATATGAGTGTGGACTATGGAAACTTTGTTATTGTATTTTTTCACCTTATGATGTAATGTAACAATTATGAATGTATCTAGTGTTTCAAAGGCTACTAAACTAATCGGTCTTTCGAGACATGATCTTTTCTGATCATGCCAATGTTAAGAAGTAATGCACCGACTCTGGGTAGCTGGGGTCGGGGCGTTACAGTTGGTATCAGAGACAGTTTAGTACTAACCTTAGAAGCTACATTTAGATAAAATCTGATTAGATCACATAGCCCAAAGATAGACTTTGAGGATTAGTATAGAAGAACATCCTAGAATTTTGGTATTATAGAGATTTTGTGAGTTTTCCGAGCAATACATACCCATATGGATACGAGCAGGTAGAGGTGGCTCTGGCATAGATGTACCTAGGGGTAAAACCCGAAAACACCGCTTTGAGCTAGACTCGAACGGGAACTCGTTCATAACAACGGGCCTTACTGCACTCTTGGTTACAACACTCCCGGGGGATATGCTTAGGATAATTCTCATTTTCATTACAAACCACTATGAAGGGTTATGAGTATATACTTCCTCAATGAGAAGATTTTTTTTATGATTATGGATTATATCCATAAATAGTTCAATTTATGTAAAGTGTTTTACAAATATGGAATTATGTATTTTAATTTATAAAATAATCTAGTTTATGCCATTGTTTAGAAATGGCGCCTAGTGGAAGGGATGGAAACCGTATCAATGCACGCACTCCGTGTAGGGATTTCCCTCCTGCTCAAGATAATTATTGTGGATCTAGAGATACAACTGGTGTTGATCAACTTATTACCATACTAGGACAGCTCACTCAGGTTATGAATAATAACCTTACTCATTTGGAGCACCCTGATCTCCAACGTGGAGGATCAATGTTAGACCGCTTCATGAGGAAACAACCGCCAACATTTAATGGGGGTACAAATATATTAGTAGCTGAGCAATGGATAAACTCCTTAGAGAAAATATTCCACGCCTTGGGGAGTAGTGAAAGGGAAAAGGTTATCCTGGCAGTTTACCGCCTCACTGGAGATGCTGATCAATGGTGGTCATTGATTCAAGACAAAAAGGAAGATGATGACATATCGAATATGGAATGGAGGGAGTTCAAAGATCTTTTCTTAGAAAAATACTTTCCTCATGACCATAGAGTAGATATGGAAAGGCAATTTCTGAGTCTGAAACAAAAGGAGAATGAGAATGTCGCAAATTATGAGGCCAACTTTACAAGGTTAGCGAGGTATGCTGTAGATTATATACGTAACCCATGATGTAATATTGATCATTTCTTTGATGGTTTAAAACCATTTCTCCGTCGAGCTTTCATACCACAATCCTTCTCATCATACGAAGATATTGTCTCGTGTGCTATCATGATAGAAAATGAATTCTCTATGTCTTATGACAACAAAGTAAAGCAAGAGAAGAAGAGAATGGTGGAACAACAGACAGATAAAGGGAAAAAGGGAAAGAAGTATTTTCCATTATGTGATAATTGTGGTAAGAATCACCTCGGTGCTTGCCTAAAAGGAATGGGATTTTGTTACAATTGTGGAGAAAAAGGTCACCAGGCTCATGATTGCAAGGGAAAGAATGAGGCTATCAATGTTGAATGTTACAATTTTAGAGAAATGGGGCATTATGAAAATGAATTTCCTAAGCGTCAGGGAAAAATACCTCAGAAAAGGCCAAGGGATCAAGGATAATCTTATGCTGTTACTACAGTTGAAGCAGAATAACTAATGTATTGGTGCTTTTGGACTCATGGATTATATTCTGGTTTTTAGAATAATGTGATATATATATATAAGGATTATACTTCTGTACTTGTTGATTTCAGTAAGGTTTTAATATGATGAAGGTAATCCTATTTTTAGTATGTGACAAAAAGAGAAACTTTACTTTGTTTGGGGAATCTGATAAATTGGTTTTGGAATTAAGAGACCTTTTAGAGAATGTCTGGACGGAGGTATTTTGGATAACTATAAAGGATGGATTGGATTAAGTTGATATTTGGATAGTATTGTTTAAGGTAAAAAAAATTCTTAAGATTATTTTTGGAATATTATAATACTATAGTTTTAGGAAAAGGACAACCTACAGGGTGGGGCATAACCCGTCGCGTCGGACAAAGCTGCAGAAATCAAACCCACAACCATAGTGCGACAGGCCTTTATTTCCTACAACTAGCCTACAAGAAGTACCTAGTTATTACAAAATAATTTTACTAATCTAAATGATATGTGTTAACATTTGAAACATTATAAAATTAAGATAAGTATAATATTTTTGAGTTCTATTATCTTTTTGAGTGAATGATGAGTTGAAGGTTGAAACTCTAATTGTCAAGCATAAATATATATATACCAATCTCTTATTAAATGAATAAATTAATTCTTAAACTTTAGTAAAGGGATATTAAAACAAAAAATGTGTTATCCTAATACCTTATGTCTTGTTGAACTGATGATATTTTAAATCAACATAGATTGAAGGCTTTGAGGCCCTCAATTTGAATGTTGATTGTAATTGATGACCTCAATCACTCCCTACAAATATTTACGTTTTTCCTCCAATTATATGTCTCTAATTTCCACAAATGTTCTCCTAATCGAGATCATAATTGGGTGGTGACTTTTTCATTTCCTTTTCCCTCTTATTAAGGCTAATTTTATTAATCTTATTTCCGACGTGGGTTTTCCACAAATGTATTTTCTCTTTTCAACCTTTTATTTTCAAAGAAAAATTTCAAATTGTGAGGACGCAATTTATTGAAGGAGGGGAGAATGTAACACCCCGAGCTTCCACAATACTCTTCTCATTCAATAATGTTATAGCTTGCATTGTATGCAAGTTCGAGTTCTAAAACACCGCGACTAATCAAAGTAGTCGTTATGAATAGTAGTAACAAAATTTTAAAATTATAGAAATTTTATATTTCAAAATGGACGTCATTTTTGGATTCAGAATAACGAAATTAGCCTATGTTTATTTTTTGGTATTTTTCTGAGAACTTCTAATTTTTTATGAATAGTGAAAAATACTTAAAAACTACCTTTTTAATAAAAATAATTTATAGTGATAAATTATACTATTTAGTGGTTTTAATGTATAATTAGAATATATTTTTACCATTTTATCCAATGGTGGTCATTAGAATTAATTTAACATTGAAATTGGACATAAACAATTGCCAATCTTTTGATATAAATTGTTTCTTAAAAACACGCTATTTGTTGTGATGGCGGTAATTAATTATAAAATTAATTAATGAAACTTATATGTTTGTAATTTTGTAAAATAGACATCATTTTTGAATTCGGAATATCAATTATAGCTTAGGGTGAAATTTTGGCATTGTTCTGAAAAACTTCAATTTTTGATGAATAGTGAAACCACTAAGTGGTAGTTAAATAACTGATTTTTCGTTTAAATAAAATATTACCACTTTTGTGTTTTGATTTTCAAAAATCCGACATACATGGTTTTCATTAAGAAGTAAAATGTTGTTCAATGAGATTAAAATAATTTTTGGTGAATAGTAACTTTTAAATTCTTAATCGCGATTAGAGGTAATTAGTGTAGATTAAGGTAGAAATAATATTTTAATAATATGAGATGAGCTTGACACATGTCCTACCCTCATTGGATGTGTGATGACCGACCAAGACAATCCATGGGTCAACTTGGGGACCCCATGGAGCCACTTTAGTTGGAAAATGACATATATACCTTTTATTTAATGTTAAAGTAAAAAATGACACAAACATGAAATGTTTTACTAAAAAACATTTTACATGGGGTTATAGAAGTCATATTTTTTACTATAAATATTCATTTGAAAGCTAAACAGATTCCCTACATCATATACTTTTTTTATAATTTTTAGACATTAAATAAATTAAATTATTTATGACATCATTATGATGCAGCGGTGACCTCATTATTTAACGATTTTAATAAAATGAAATGATAATGTACAATTCATGTCTTACACTTGTCCAAAGACTATTGGATGGGTATATTTCGAACCCTTATCACCTTATCCAAGAATTATATAAATGTGGGACCTCTAAAATCCGAAACTAATTTTATTATAATGTGACTTTTCTTTACTTTCCAAGAGTGCCCCTCCTCTCCACTTATAAAAGGACCCCATATCTACCACCTCATTCAAACTTTCAAGCCATTTGGATCAGCCAACCTCAGCCCAAATACTCTCCCAACTTCCCTAACTTACTCCTAGAAGCCTCACATTGGGCAGAACTCTTTCCAAGGAAGCCTTTGGCTAAAATCAAAAGAGTTTCCCAATTTTAAGGTAATGTCTTCTCTTATGTTATTTTGTTTTATTTTGCTTCTCCAACCCCATAGAATCTTTTTATTCATTTCTTTTGTAACAAAACCAATATCCTCAATATACTAGGATGTTCTTATAAGAAGGATTCGAGCTACAGTTACACACACCTACATCTAATGGTTAAAGAACATACTGTTTCCAAGGATGGCGAATTTTTTGCCTCACGAAACGATGATTGTTCAACACTCATATAACACCTTCAAAGGTGGAAATTAAGATGTCACTATATTTATATATGATATATAATATGTTTATGTTTTAATTATACTTCTGTATTTCTCATTTATGGCATACTTTATGGTTTCCATTATGGGTAAACGCGATATTTTCATTTTAGGAAGTGCGGACTACCGCCCCCTCAAAGTGATTTGAATCCTTAATACCATATGTGGGATGTATAAAGGATGGATTAAATGGTATTATATGATATATTATACTGTAATTATATTATATATTTATATCATTATGATTTCATTCCATTAGATACGAAATAGAAATGAAATTAGCGTTCATGCGTACGTACGGCTTACCGTCTCCATGAACGGTGCATTTCATTTCTTACCTCTAAATGTTACGTAATATTATGAATGAATGTATATACTGGATTTATATGATATATATGATATCTACATCGTGAATATAATTCGGGATATAATGGATATTTCACCACATGAACAACTTGTAATTATAAAAGTTTATTGTTGACTCAAGTACCAAAGATCGACAAAATGACCGTTATTAACTTAAATAATTACATAATGTTCATATAATTGTAATAAGTGATATAAAAAGGATAATGAAATTGAAAATTTTTCTTAATAAGGTAGATATTAACTCTAGTTTATTATTCAGGAGGTTAAAGAACGGTTGAGTCAAGTCAGACATGAGGTAAGGGAATTTCTTAACCCAATTTCCATTCTTTGGGTTAATCTCCTACTTTCAAATTATTTCATTATATTATTATGTCATATCTTGTATTTGTACTTTATTTATGTGTACTTATAGTGAATACACATAGTATATCTATTTTATTTTAAAAATGATCTTTGTATGGGACTTTGTCTCAATCTCCTTTCATTGAGGCATATTTGGTTTTATACACAACTATCTTTTATACGGTGTATAAACCCCTTTGAATTTTACGTTTATTAAAAATGAATATTTTTTATACGAAGCGTTTTACTAAACGACAAAAAGGGAATGTTTTTCTTTCCGTACTTATGCGGCGACAACGACTTCTCCACCTCCGTGACCATTATGTGAGTTTCGGCTTCCTCTACAAGCCATCACTTTTTTTTAATGAAAAATAAATACAAAGTTTTAATTTTCTTTTATTTTGGTATTGAAAATGGTTTTGAAAGAGTTTTTATTATATCAATGTGTTGTATTGATATCTTGTGATTGAAATGTGGAAATGTTCTGTTTCCTTTATGCATGTTTTATTTGATACGATTATGTTATGGTTTATGATATTTTTAAACCTATTCATATGAGGAATGCATTGGACTTAATAAGTGACGGGTGGAGCCCGCTATAGCTCCTCGATGCATCGGCAGGTCTCGTGAGACAAACTAGTGTCTTGGCACGAGGCCTTGACAAAATCTTATTTGTGGTCTTGGCACGAGGCCTTGGCTACGTGGTTATGATATTCTGGCATTATATATTCCATCATTATGAAAGTGGTTATTGATATTGCATGTGATTATTCGACCAGTAGAATATCAATGTGAAGAAGTAAATGGAATTATCTCATTTTACTTTTTCCATATTATGTTTATGTTCAAGTTTAAAAGGCTTTTGTTTTAGTTATACATTGCCTTAAATGTTTATGTTTATTTATGAAATCTTCCGCAATATTTTTATCCTTACTGAGCATCTGAGCTCACCCCTTTCAATGTTTTAATATTTTCCAGGATTTGAAGAAGTATTTTATGAATAACCTACAGGGATAGTCAGAAGAGAATATGAGTGTGGACTATGGAAACTTTGTTATTGTATTTTTTCACCTTATGATGTAATGTAACAATTATGAATGTATCTAGTGTTTCAAAGGCTACTAAACTAATCAGTCTTTCGAGACATGATCTTTTCTGATCATGCCAATGTTAAGAAGTAATGCACCGACTCTGGGTAGCTGGGGTCGGGGCGTTACAGTTGGCATCAGAGACAGTTTAGTACTAACCTTAGAAGCTACATTTAGATAAAATCTGATTAGATCACATAGCCCAAAGATAGACTTTGAGGATTAGTATAGAAGAACATCCTAGAATTTTGGTATTATAGAGATTTTGTGAGTTTTCCGAGCAATACATACCCATATGGATACGAGCAGGTAGAGGTGGCTCTGGAATAGATGTACCTAGGGGTAAAACCCGAAAACACTGCTTTGAGCTAGACTCGAACGGGAACTCGTTAATGACAACGGGCCTTACTGCACTCTTGGTTACGACACTCCCGGGGGATATGCTTAGGATAATTCTCATTTTCATTACAAACCACTATGAAGGGTTATGAGTATATACTTCCTCAATGAGAAGATTTTTTTTATGATTATGGATTATATCCATAAATAGTTCAATTTATGTAAAGTGTTTTACAAATATGGAATTATGTATTTTAATTTATAAAATAATCTAGTTTATGCCATTGTTTAGAAATGGCGCCTAGTGGAAGGAATGGAAACCGTATCAATGCACGCACTCCGTGTAGGGATTTCCCTCCTGCTCAAGATAATTATTGTGGATCTAGAGATACAACTGGTGTTGATCAACTTATTACCATACTAGGACAGCTCACTCAGGTTATGAATAATAACCTTACTCGTATGGAGCACCCTGATCTCCAACGTGGAGGATCAATGTTAGACCGCTTCATGAGGAAACAACCGCCAACATTTAATGGGGGTACAAATATATTAGTAGCTGAGCAATGGATAAACTCCTTAGAGAAAATATTCCACGCCTTGGGGAGTAGTGAAAGGGAAAAGGTTATCCTGGCAGTTTACCGCCTCACTGGAGATGCTGATCAATGGTGGTCATTGATTCAAGACAAAAAGGAAGATGAGGACATATCGAATATGGAATGGAGGGAGTTCAAAGATCTTTTCTTAGAAAAATACTTTCCTCATGACCATAGAGTAGATATGGAAAGGCAATTTCTGAGTCTGAAACAAAAGGAGAATGAGAATGTCGCAAAGTATGAGGCCAACTTTACAAGGTTAGCGAGGTATGCTGTAGATTATATACGTAACCCATGATGTAAGATTGATCATTTCTTTGATGGTTTAAAACCATTTCTCCGTCGAGCTTTCATACCACAATCCTTCTCATCATACGAAGATATTGTCTCGTGTGCTATCATAATAGAAAATGAATTGTCTATGTCTTATGACAACAAAGTAAAGAAAGAGAAGAAGAGAATGGTGGAACAACAGACAGATAAAGGGAAAAAGGGAAAGAAGTATTTTCCATTATGTGATAATTGTGGTAAGAATCACCTCGGTGCTTGCCTAAAAGGAATGGGATTTTGTTACAATTGTGGAGAAAAAGGTCACCAGGCTCATGATTGCAAGGGAAAGAATGAGGCTATCAATGTTGAATGCTACAATTTTAGAGAAATGGGGCATTATGAAAATGAATTTCCTAAGCGTCAGGGAAAAATACCTCAGAAAAGGCCAAGGGATCAAGGATAATCTTATGCTGTTACTACAGTTGAAGCAGAATAACTAATGTATTGGTGCTTTTGGACTCATGGATTATATTCTGGTTTTTAGAATAATGTAATATATATATATAAGGATTATACTTCTGTACTTGTTGATTTCAGTAAGGTTTTAATATGATGAAGGTAATCCTATTTTTAGTATGTGACAAAAAGAGAAACTTTACTTTGTTTGGGGAATCTGATAAATTGGTTTTGGAATTAAGAGACCTTTTAGAGAATGTCTGGATGGAGGTATTTTGGATAACTATAAAGGATGGAATGGATTAAGTTGATATTTGGATAGTATTGTTTAAGGTAAAAAAATTTCTTAAGATTATTTTTGGAATATTATAATACTATAGTTTTAGGAAAAGGACAACCTACATGGTGGGGCATAACCCGTCGCGTCGGACAAAGCTGCAGGAATCAAACCCACAACCATAGTGCGACATGCCTTTATTTCCTACAACTAGCCTACAAGAAGTACCTAGTTATTACAAAATAATTTTACTAATCTAAATGATATGTGTTAACATTTGAAACATTATAAAATTAAGATAAGTATAATATTTTTGAGTTCTATTATCTTTTTGAGTGAATGATGAGTTGAAGGTTGAAACTCTAATTGTCAAGCATAAATATATATATACCAATCTCTTATTAAATGAATAAATTAATTCTTAAACTTTAGTAAAGGGATATTAAAACAAAAAATGTGTTATCCTAATACCTTATGTCTTGTTGAACTGATGATATTTTAAATCAACATAGATTGAAGGCTTTGAGGCCCTCAATTTGAAAGTTGATTGTAATTGATGACCTCAATCACTCCCTACAAATATTTACGTTTTTCCTCCAATTATATGTCTCTAATTTCCACAAATGTTCTCCTAATCGAGATCATAATTGGGTGGTGACTTTTTCATTTCCCTTTCCCTCTTATTAAGGCTAATTTTATTAATCTTATTTCCGACGTGGGTTTTCCACAAATGTATTTTCTCTTTTCAACCTTTTATTTTCAAAGAAAAATTTCAAATTGTGAGGACGCAATTTATTGAAGGAGGGGAGAATGTAACACCCCGAGCTTCCACAATACTCTTCTCATTCAATAATGCTATAGCTTGCATTGTATGCAAGTTCGAGTTCTAAAACACCGCGACTAATCAAAGTAGTCGTTATGAATAGTAGTAACAACATTTTAAAATTATAGAAATTTTATATTTCAAAATGGACGTCATTTTTGGATTCAGAATAACGAAATTAGCCTATGTTTATTTTTTGGTATTTTTCTGAGAACTTCTAATTTTTTATGAATAGTGAAAAATACTTAAAAACTACCTTTTTAATCAAAATAATTTATAGTGATAAATTATACTATTTAGTGGTTTTAATGTATAATTAGAATATATTTTTACCATTTTATCCAATGGTGGTCATTAGAATTAATTTAACATTGAATTTGGACATAAACAATTGCCAATCTTTTGATATAAATTGTTTCTTAAAAACACGCTATTTGTTGTGATGGCGGTAATTAATTATAAAATTAATTAATGAAACTTATATGTTTGTAATTTTGTAAAATAGACATCATTTTTGAATTCGGAATATCAATTATAGCTTAGGGTGAAATTTTGGCATTGTTCTGAAAAACTTCAATTTTTGATGAATAGTGAAACCACTAAGTGGTAGTTAAATAACTGATTTTTCGTTTAAATAAAATATTACCACTTTTGTGTTTTGATTTTCAAAAATCCGACATACATGGTTTTCATTAAGAAGTAAAATGTTGTTCAATGAGATTAAAATAATTTTTGGTGAATAGTAACTTTTAAATTCTTAATCGCGATTAGAGGTAATTAGTGTAGATTAAGGTAGAAATAATATTTTAATAATATGAGATGAGATTGACACATGTCCTACCCTCATTGGATGTGTGATGACCGACCAAGAAAATCCATGGGTCAACTTGGGGACCCCATGGAGCCACTTTAGTTGGAAAATGACATATATACCTTTTATTTAATGTTAAAGTAAAAAATGACACAAACATGAAATGTTTTACTAAAAACATTTTACATGGGGTTATAAAAGTCATATTTTTTACTATAAATATTCATTTTAAAGCTAAACAGATTCCCTACATCATATACTTTTTTTTATAATTTTTAGACATTAAATAAATTAAATTATTTATGACATCATTATGATGCAGCGGTGACCACATTATTTAACGATTTTAATAAAATGAAATGATAATGTACAATTCATGTCTTACACTTGTCCAAAGACTATTGGATGGGTATATTTAGAACCCTTATCACCTTATCCACGAATTATATAAATGTGGGACCTCTAAAATTCGAAACTAATTTTATTATAATGTGACTTTTCTTTACTTTCCAAGAGTGCCCCTCCTCTCCACTTATAAAAGGACCCCACCTCTACCACCTCATTCAAACTTTCAAGCCATTTGGATCAGCCAACCTCAGCCCAAATACTCTCCCAACTTCCCTAACTTACTCCTAGAAGCCTCACATTGGGCAGAACTCTTTCCAAGGAAGCCTTTGGCTAAAATCAAAAGAGTTTCCCAATTTTAAGGTAATGTCTTCTCTTATGTTATTTTTATTTATTTTGCTTCTCCAACCCCATAGAATCTTTTTATTCATTTCTTTTGTAACAAAACCAATATCCTCAATATACTAGGATGTTCTTATAAGAAGGATTCGAGCTACAGTTACACACACCTACATCTAATGGTTAAAGAACATACTGTTTCTAAGGATGGCGAATTTTTTGCCTCACGAAACGATTATTGTTCAACACTCATATAACACCTTCAAAGGTGGAAATTAAGATGTGACTATATTTATATAGGATATATAATATGTTTATGTTTTAATAATGCTTCTGTATTTCTCATTTATGGCATACTTTATTGTTTCCATTATGGGTAAACGCGATATTTTCATTTTAGGAAGTGCGGACTACCGCCCCCTCAAAGTGATTTGAATCGTTAATACCATATGTGGGATGTATAAAGGATGGATTAAATGGTATTATATGATATATTATACTGGAATTATATTATATATTTATATCATTATGATTTCATTCCATTAAATGCGAAATAGAAATGAAATTAGCGTAATGCATACGTACGGCTTACCGTCTCCATGAACGGTGCATTTTATTTCATACCTCTATATTTTACGTAATATTATGAATGAATGTATATACTGGATATATATGATATATATGATATCTTAATCATGAATATAATTCGGGATATAATGGATATTTCACCACATGAACAACTTGTAATTATACGAAGTTTATTGTTGACTCAAATACCAAAGATCGACAAAATGACCGTTATTAACTTAAATAATTACATAACGTTCATATCATTGTAATAAGTGATATAAAAAGGATAATGAAGTTGAAAATGGTTCTTAATAAGGTAGATATTAACTCTAGTTTATTATTCAGGAGGTTAAAGAACGGTTGAGTCAAGTCAGACATGAGATAAGGGAATTTCTTAACCCAATTTCCATTCTTTGGGTTAATCTCCTACTTTCAAATTATGTCATTATATTATTATGTCATATCTCATATTTGTACTTTATTTATGTGTACTTATAGTAAATACACATAGTATATCTATTTTATTTTAAAAATTATCTTTGTATGGGACTTCATCTCAATCTCCTTTCATTGAGGCATATTTGGTTTTATACACAACTATCTTTTATACGCTGTATAAACCCCATTGACTTTTACGTTTATTCAAAAGAAATCTTTTTTATACGAACCGTTTTACTAAATGACAAAAAGGGAATGTTTTTCTTTCCATACTTATGCGGCGACAATGACTTCTCTGCCGCTGTGACCATTATTTGAGTTTCGGCTTCCGCTACAAGCCATCACTTTTTTTAATGAAAAATAAATACAATGTTTTAATTTTCTTTTATTTTGGTATTGAAAATGGTTTTGAAAGCGTTTTTATTATATCAATGTGTTGTATTGATATCTTGTGATTGAAATATGGAAATGTTATGTTTCTTTTATGCATGTTTTATGTGATACTATTTTGTTATGATTTATGATATGTTTAAACCTATTCATATGAGGAATGCATTGGACTTAATAAGTGACGGGTGGAGCCCGCTATAGCTCCTCGATGCATCGGCATGTCTCATGAGAGAAACTAGTGTCTTGGAATGAGGCCTTGACAAAATTTTATTTGTGGTCTTGGCACGAGGCGTTGGCTACATGGTTATGATAGTCTGGCATTATGCATTCCATCATTATGAAAGTGGTTATTGATATTGCGTGTGATTATTCGACCAGTAGAATATCAATGTGAAAAGTAAATGGAATTATCTCATTTTACTTTTTCCATATTATGTTGATGTTCATGTTTAAAAGGATTTTGTTTTAGTTATACATTTCCTTAAATGTTTATGTTTATTTATGAAATATTCAGCAATATTGTTATCCTTACTGAGCATCTGAGCTCACCCCTTTCAATGTTTTAATATTTTCAAGGATGTGAAGAAGTATTTTATGAATGACCTGCATGGATAGTCAGAATAGAATATGAGTGTGGATTATGGAAACTTTTAATTGTAGTTTTTGACTTTATGATGTAATGTAACAATTATGAATGTATCTATTGTTTCCAAGGCTACTAAACTAATCGGTCTTTCAAGACTTGATCTTTTGTGATCATGCCAATGTTACAATGTAATGCACCGAATCTGGGTAGCTGGGGTCGGGGCGTTACAGTTGGTATCAGAGGCAGTTTAGTAATAACCTTGTAAGCTAGATTTAGATAAACTCTGATTAGAGCACATAGCCCAAAGATAGACTTTGAGGATTAGTATAGAAAAACTTCCTAGAATTTTGGTATTATAGAGATTTTGTGAGTTTTATGAGCAATACATCCCCGTCTGGATACGAGCAGGTAGAGGTGGCTCTGGCACAGATGTACCTATGGGTAAAACACGAAAACACCGCTTTGAGCTGGACTCGAACGGGAACTTGTGCACGACAACGGGCCTTGCTGCAGTCTTGGTTACGAAACTCCCGGGGGATATGCTTAGGATATTTCTCATTTTCTTTACAAACCACTATGAAGGGTTATGAGTATATACTTCCTCAAAGAAAACTGTTTTTTTATGATTATGGATTATATCCATAAATAGTTCAATTTATGTAAAGTTTTTTACAAATATGGAATTATGTATTTTATTTCATAAACTAATCTAGTTTATGACATTTTTTAGAAATGGTACCTAGTGGAAGGAATGGAAACCATATCAATGCAGACACTCTGTGTAGGGATTAACCTCCTGATCAAGATAATTATTGTGGATCAAGAAATACAATTGCTGCTGATCAACTTATTACCATACTGGGACAGCTCACTCACGTTATGAATAATTACCTTACACGTATGGAGCACCCTGATCCGCAACGTGGAGGATCAATGTTAGACCGCTTCATGAGGCAACAACCGCCAACATTTAATGGGGGTACAAATCCATTAGTAGCTGAGCAATGGATAAACTCCTTAGGGAAAATATTCCACGCCTTGGGGAGTAGTCAAAGGGAAAAGGTTATCCTGGCAGTTTACCGCCTCACTAGAGATGCTGATCAATGGTGGTCATTGATTCAAAACACAAAGGAAGATGATGACATATCGAATATGGAATGGAGGGAGTTCAAAGATCTTTTCTTAGAAAAATACTTTCCTCATGACAATAGAGCAGATATTGAAAGACAATTTTTGAGTCTGAAACAAAAGGAGTATGAGAATGTCGCAAAGTATGAGGCCAACTTTACAAGGTTAGCGAGGTATGCTGCAGATTATATACGTAACCCAAGATGTAAGATTGATCGTTTCATTGATGGTTTAAAACCATTTCTCCGTCGAGATATGTTATCACAATCCTTCTCATCATACGAAGATATTGTCTCGTGTGCTATCAAGACTGAAAAGGAATTCTCTAAGTCTTATGAAAACAAAGTAAAGAAAGAGAAGAAGAGAATGGTGGAACAACAGACAGATAAAGGGAAAAAGGGAAAGAAGGATTTTCCATTATGTGATAATTGTGGTAAGAATCAGCCCGGTGCTTGCCTAAAAGGAATGGGAGTTTGTTACAAATGTGGAGAAAAAGGTCACCAGGCTCATGATTGCAAGGGAAAGAAAGAGGCTATCAATGTTGAATGCTACAATTGTAGATAAATGGGGCATTCTACAAATGAATTTCCTAAGCATCAGGGAAAAATACCTCAGAAAAGGCCAAGGGATCAAGGAAAATCTTATGCTGTTACTACATTTGAAGCAGAATAACTAATGTATTGGTGCTTTTGGACTCATGGATTATATTCTGGTTATTAGAATAATGTGATATATATATAACAATTGTACTGTAGTACTTGTTGATTTCAATAAGGTTTTAATATGATGAAGGTAATCATATTTTTAGTATGTGACAAAAAGAGAATCTTTACTCTGTTTGGGGAATCTGATAAATTGATTTTGGAATTAAGAGACCTTTTAGAGAAAGTCTGGACGAAGGTATTTTGGAAAACTATAAAGGTTGGAATGGATTAAGTTGATCTTTGGATAGTATTGTTTAAGGTAAAAACATTTTTGAAGATTATTTTTGGAATATTATAATACTATAGTTTTAGGAAAAGGACAACCTGCAGGGTGGGGCATAACCCATCACGTCGGAAAAAGCTGCAGGAATCGAACCCACAACCATAGTGAGACAGGCCTTTATTTCCTACCACTAGCCTACAGGAAGTCCCTGGTTATTACAAAATAATTTTACTAATCTAAATGGTATGTGTTAACATTTGGAACCTTATACAATTAAGATAAGTATAATATTTTTGAGTTCTATTATCTTTTTGAGTGAAAGATGAGTTCAAGGTTGAATCTCTAATTGTCAAGCATAAATATATATATACCTATCTCTTATTCAATGAATAAATTAATACTTAAACTTTAGTAATGGGATATTAAAACAAAAAATGTGTTATCCTAATACCTTATGTCTTGTTGAACTGATGATATTTTAAATCAACATAGATTGAAGGCTTTGAGGCCCTCAATTTGACAGTTGATTGTAATTGTTGACCTCAATCACTCCCTACAAATATTTACATTTTTCCTCCAATAATATGTCTCTAATTTCCTCCAATTTTCTCCTAATCGAGATCATAATTGGGTGGTGACTTTTTCATTTCCCTTTCCCTCTTATTAAGGCTAAATTTTATTAATCTTATTTCCGATGTGGGTTTTCCAAAAAATTTATTTTCTCTTTTCAACCTTTTATTTTCAAAGAAAAATTTCAAATTGCGAGGATGCAATTTATTGAAGTAGGGGAGAATGTAACACCCCTAGCTTCCACAATACGCTTCTCATTCAACAATGCAATAGCTTGCATTGTACACAACTTCGAGTTCTAAAACACCGCGACTAATCAAAGTAGCCGTTATGAATAGTAATAACCACTTTTTAAAATTATAGAAATTTTATATTTCAAAATGGACTTCAATTTGGGATTCGGAATATCGAAATTTGCCTATGTTGAATTTTTGGTATTTTTCTAAGAACATCTAATTTTTTATGGATAGTGAAAAATACTTAAAAACAACTTTTTTAATCAAAATAATTTATAGTGATAAATTTTACTATTTAGTGGGTTTAAAGTATAATTAGAATATATTTTTACCATTTTATCCAATTGTGGTCATTAGAATTAATTTAACATTGAAATTGGACACAAACAATTGCCAATCTTTTGATATAAATTGTTTCTTAAAAACACACTATTTGTTGTGACGGCGAGAATTAATTATAAAATTAATTAATTCAACTTATATGTTTGGAATTTTTTAAAATAGACATCATTTTTGAATTCGGAATATCAATTATATCTTAGGGTGAAATTTTGGCATTGTTCTGAAAAACTTCAATTTTTGATGAATAGTGAAACCACTAAGTGGTAGTTAAATAACTGATTTTCTGTTTAAATAAAATATTACCACTTCTGTGTTTTGATTTTCAAAAATCCGACATACAAGGTTTTCATTAAGAAGTAAAATTTGGTTCAATGAGATTAAAATAATTTTTGGTGAATAGTAACTTTTAAATTCTTAATCGCGATTAGAGGTAATTAGTGTAGTTTAAGGTAAAAATAATGTTTTAATAATATGATATGTTCTTGACACATGTCCTACCCTCATTGGATGTGACATGGACGACCAATAAAATCCATGGGTCAACTTGGGGACCCCATGGAGTTTCTTTAGTTGGAAAATGACATAAATACCTTTTATTTAATGTTAAAGTAAAAAATGACACAAACAAGAAATGTTTTACTAAAACAATTTGTACATGGGGTTATACAAGTCATATTTTTGACAATAAATATTCATTTGAAATATAAAAAGATTAACTACATCATAGTTTTTTTTATAATTTTTAGACATTAAATAAATTAAATTATTTATGACATCATTATGATGCAGCGATGACCTCATTATTTAACGATTTTAATAAAATGAAAAGATAATGTACAATCAAAGGCATAAACTTGTCCAAAGACTATTGGATGGGTAGATTTAGAACCCTTATCACCGTAGAGACGAATTATATAAGTGTGGGAGCTCTAAAATCCGAAACTCATTTTATAATAAAGTGAATTTTCTTTACTTTCCAAGAGTGCCCCTCCTCTCCACTTATAAAAGGCCCCCACCTATACCACCTCATTAACACATTAATGCAATTTGAAACGGCCAAACTCTGCCCAAATACTATCCCAACTTCCCTCCCTTACTCTTAGAAGCCTTAATTTGGGCAGAACTCTTCCCAAGGAAGCCTTTGGCTCAAATCAAAAGAGTTACCCGATTTTAAGGTAATGTCTTCTCTTATGTCAATTTGTTTTATTTTGCATCTCCAACCCCATAAACTCTTTTTATTCATTTCTTTTATAACAACACCAGTATCCTCAATATACTAGGATGTTGTTATAAGATGGATTTGATCTAAACTTACAAACACCTATATCTAATGGTTAAAGAACATACTGTTTCTGTGGATGGTGAATTTTTCCCTCACGAAATGATGATTGTTAAACACTCATATAACACCTTAAAATGTTGCCATTAAGATGTCACTATATTTATATAGGATATATAATATGTTTATGTTTTAATTATTCTTCTGTATTTTTCATTTATGGCATACTTTATTGTTTCCATTATGGGTAAACACGATATTTTCATTTTAGGAAGTGCGGACTACCGCCCCCTCAAAGTGATTTGAATCGTTAATACCATATGTGGGATGTATAAAGGATGGATTAAATGGTATTATATGCTATATTATACTGGAATTATATTATATATTTATATCATTATGATTTCATTCCATTAAATATGAAATAGAAATGAAATTAGCGTTCATGCGTACGTACGGCTTACTGTCTCCATGAACGGTGCATTTTGTTTCTTACCTCTAAATGTCACGTAATATTATGAATGAATGTATATACTGGATATATATGATATATATGATATCTACATCGTGAATATAATTCGGGATATAATGGATATTTCACCACATGAACAACTTGTAATTATAAGAAGTTTATTGTTGACTCAAGTACCAAAGATCGACAAAACGACCGTTATTAACTTAAATAATTACATAATGTTCATATCATTGTAATAAGTGATATAAAAAGGATAATGAAATTGAAAATGGTTCTTAATAAGGTAGATATTAACTCTTGTATATTATTCAGGAGGATAAAGAACGGTTGAGTCAAGTCAGACATGAGGTAAGGGAATTTCTTAACCCAATTTCCATTCTTTGGGTTAATCTCCTACTTTCAAATTATGTCATTATATTATTATGTCATATCATGTATTTGTACTTTATTTATGTGTACTTATAGTGAATACACATAATATATCTATTATATTTTAAAAATGATCTTTTTATGGGACTTCGTCTCAATCTCCTTTCATTGAGGCATATTTGGTTTTATACACAACTATCTTTTATACGGTGTATAAACCCCTTTGAATTTTACGTTTATTCAAAAGGAATCTTTTTTATACGAAGCGTTTTACTAAACGACAAAAAGGGAATGTTTTTCTTTCCGTACTTATGCGGCGACAATGACTTCTCTGCCGCCGTGACCATTATTTGAGTTTCGGCTTCCTCTACAAGCCATCAATTTTTTTTAATGAAAAATAAATACAAAGTTTTAATTTTCTTTTATTTTGGTATTGAAAATGGTTTTGAAAGAATTTTTATTATATCAATGGGTAGTATTGATATCTTGTGATTGAAATGTGGAAATGTTATGTTTCCTTTATGCATGTTTTATGTGATACGATTATTTTATGGTTTATGATATGTTTAAACCTATTCATATGAGGAATGCATTGGACTTAATAAGTGACGGGTGGAGCCCACTATAGATCCTCGATGCATAGGTAGGTCTCATGAGACAAACTAGTGTCTTGGCATGAGGCCTTGACAAAATCTTATTTGTGGTCTTGGCACGAGGCCTTGGCTACATGGTTATGATAGTCTGGAATTATGCATTCCATCATTATGAAAGTCGTTATTAATATTGCATGTGATTATTCGACCAGTAGAATATCCATGTGAAGAAGTAAATGGAATTATCTCATTTAACTTTTGCCATATTATTTTTATGTTCAAGTTTAAAAGGCTTTTGTTTTAGTTATACATTGCCTTAAATTTTTATGTTTAATTTTGAAAGCTTTTGCAATATTGTTATCCTTTCTGAGCATCTGAGCTCACCCCTTTCAATGTTTTAATATTTTCCAGGATGTGAAGAAGTATTTTATGAATGACATGCAGGGATAGTTTGAAGAGAATATGAGTGTGGAATATTGAAACTTTGTTATGATAGTTTTTCACCTTATGATGTATTGTAACAATTATGAATGTATCTAGTGTTTCCTAGGATACTAAACTAATCGGTCTTTCGAGACTTGATCTTTTCTGATCATGCCAATGTTACGAAGTAATGCACCGACTCTGGGTAGCTGGGGTCGGGGAATTACAAATGAAACGATCAATATTACTTCGTGGGTTACGTATATAATGTCCAACATACCTTGCTAACCTTGTAATGTTAGCCTCATACTTTGTGACATTCTCATCCACCTATTGTCTCAGACTTACAAATTTCCTTTCCATATCTTCTCGATGGTTGCGAGGAAAGTATTTTTCTAAAAACATATCTTTGAACTCCCTCCATTCCATATTTGATACTTCATCATCTTCCTTCATATTTTGAATCAATGACCACCATTGATCAGCATCTCCAGTGAGGCGGTAAACTTCCATGATAACTTTTTCCCTTTCACTACCCCCTAAAGCCTGAAATATTTTCTCTAGGGAATTTATCCATTGCTCAGCTACTAAGGGATTTGTACTCCCATTGAACGTTGATGGTTGTTGCCTCATGAAGTGATCTAACATTGATCCTCCACGCTGTGGATCAGGGTGCTCTATACGGGTAAGGTTATTATTCATAACCTAAGTAAGTTGTCCCAGTATGGTGATTAGATGATCGTCACCAGTTCCAACACCAGCTACAAAATAATTATCTTGAGTAGGAGGGTAATCCGTACATGGAGTGTGTGAATTTATATGGCTTCCATTTCTTCCACTAGGTTCCATTTCTAAATAATTGTATAAACTAGCTCAGTTTATGAATCAAAATACATAATCCCATACATATAAAACACTTAACATAAATTGAACAATTTATGGATATAATCCATAATCATAAGAATGTTTTATTTGAGGATGTATATACACATAAACCCTTCATAATGATTTGTAATGAAAATGAGAGTTATCCTAATCATATACCCTGGGAGTGTCGTAACCAAGAGTGCAGCAAGGCCCGTTGTCGTGCACCAGTTCCCATTTGAGTCTAGCTCAAAGAGGTGTTTTTGGGTTTTACCCCTAGGTACATCTGTGCCAAAGCCACCTCTACCTGACCGTATCTAGACAGGGTTGTATTGCTCAGAAAACTCACAAAATCTCTATAATTCCAAAATTCTAGGAAGTTCTTCTATATTAATCCTCAAAGTACATCTTAAATTTATGTGCTCTAATCAGTGTTTATTTAAATCTAGATTCCATGGTTTGTACTAAACTTCCACTAATACCAACTGTAACGCCCCGACCCCAGTTACCCAGAGTCGGTGCATTATTACATAACATTGGCATGATCACAAGAAATATCAAATCTCGAAAGACCGATTGGTTTAGTAGCCTTGGAAGCACTAGATATATTCATAAAGTCTTACATTACATCATAAAAATGAAAACTAGAACAAAATATTTTCTTCATAGTCCACACTCATATCCCCACATATTATCCCTACAGGTCATTCATAAATTAATTCTTCACATCCTGGGAAAAATAAAACATAGAAAAGGGGTGAGATCAAATGCCCAGTAAGGATAACAATATAGCGGAAACTTTCATAATTAAGAATCATTTAAGGCAATGTATAACTAAAACAAAAGCCTTTTAAACAAAAACATCAACATTGCATGGAAGAAATAAAATGAAACAATGTCATTTACTTATTCACATGGATATTCTACTAATTGA
This sequence comes from Viscum album, assembly GCA_963277665.1. Lineage (NCBI taxonomy): Eukaryota > Viridiplantae > Streptophyta > Magnoliopsida > Santalales > Viscaceae > Viscum > Viscum album. Next base: position 346,990,447 of record OY728157.1, on the reverse strand, counting down.
ATAATCACATGCAATATCAATAACCACTTTCATAATGATGGAATTCATAATGCCAGACTATCATAACCACATAGACAAGGCCTCATGCCAAGACTACAAATAATATTTTGTCAAGGCCTTGTGCCAAGACACTAGTTTTTCTCATGAGACCTACCGATGCATCTAACAGCTATAACAGGCTCCACCAATCACATATTAAGTCCAATTCATTCCCATATGAAAAGGTTTGAACATAACATAAACATTCGTATTAAAAATAGCATACGAAATGTCAATAATTTCACCATAAACTATGAATGGTATAAAAATAGCACATCCACAGTCAAAACCTTCAATACAATATAGATTTTTTTATCATAATAAATCAACTTCAAATAAGTATAAAATCCATCAAAGGATGTTGACATAGATGAAATCAAAACTCTTTTTTGAGAAATATCTCTTTCTATTTTGAAATCATTTAAGAGTCATATATTTATAAAATAAAACATTTTCTTTTAAAATATTCTTATAAGCATGTAAGGAAAGCTCCGAAGATTTTATAACGACAGAAAATAACCGCACCCACCGTATAAGTTAAAAAAACATTCTTACCTTAATTCTGTCGAAAAGGTTAAAAAGCACCTTGTTGGGAAAACGACGGAAAGATTCTTTATAAAACTCTTATAAAAAGTCAATCAATGGTATAAATGAATTTAACCCATATTCTATTCAATTGTAAAAAATGTATTGAAATTTATTTTTAAGAAACATGGATGTGGATGATAAAGAGATCCTAGTAGATTATTACGTATAAACAACCTCGGATAATAGAGAGATTGTGAAATAACCCTTACCTTGTACTTTTCCTTGTTTGGGGGTAGTTTAACCTCCTGTATAATAGTGATATAATTTTTATTAAATTATAAAAGAATCATATACAATCATATGATATCATATATGATCTTTTAACATTGCTTTATTAATAATATCTTTGTATTATCGTCATTTCGGGTGTTAACTTACTCGTTTTCTTTTATATGTTTTGTTACGTAAGCCATGTTTGTAAGGATTAGGTTGTATCTTAATCATATACATAATGATATCATGTTCTTAGATACTATTATTAATCATCAAATAGGAATTATACTTGAATGGATACGATGGAGAATGAATCTCATCGCGTTCGTGGAGACGGTAGTCCGTACGTACGCACGAGCGACAATATCATACTTTTGATATTAAAATAATATATAATTGGATAGTATATCATATATAAAGAATAATTGTCATGTTATATTTATTATTTACATGAGTTACATATCATTATTATACCCATCCAAATAATACTATATTGAATAACAATTACACCACGACGTGGAGGTGGTAAGTCTTACGTACGCACGTATGATGACATGTTATTCAAAGGATGGATAGAATACTGAATATGGTTGTACCATATTTATAATAAAATCATAGTATATATATGATACTGGAGTTATTATTTTATAATGGTAAAACTACGGAAGAAGAAGTGGAAGAAGAAAGGAACATAGAAAAGGGTGGTGAAATCATTACCTCTTCTTCGGGTTCTTCCTTTTGATTTGATCAAAAGGGATCTTTAGGTTGGATTTATAATCAGAATAATGCCACTAGGTTGTATTGAGGGTTGTTGGGAGAGTATTTGGGCAGTGTTTGGAAGAACCAATAGGCTTTGAAGGTGTGAATAAATGAGAAGGAGGGGTTCCCTTTTATAAGAGGGGTGAGGGGAACCTTTGGAAAAGCTAGAAATATTAGTTTATAATAAATTCATATTCGGTTTCTAATATCTCCAAAGTTTATTATTTATAGGTTAAGGTGGGTATGGGTCGAAAACAGCTCAACCAATAGAATTTAGATAGGTATGGGTACTTATATTAAACTTATCTTTAAGTATTAACTCTAAGTTAAATAGTTTCACTTTTACAATGTCTCTTTGTATTTTTATATTATATGGTTCATAAACATAATATATACATCCAATAGACCCCCAAGTGGCCCATTAATGATATAAATGTCATTAAATAAGTCTCTAGGCCGAACCTTAGATTTTTAGGAATTTAATATCAATTAATAATATAATATTTGTTTTAAAAACTACTTTATGTCAATTTTGACACTATTCAATAGTTAATTTTTTTGAAACTCATAACAGAATGATTACTTCTTAAAAAGTCAATTAAATCAATCCTAATATGTCATATTATCCTAGAAAAGTATTTTAATTCATTAAAAGTCTCAAATTATATTTATTTGGGTATTTATAATATCAATTAGTTTACTTTTTCACTATTATGGTAATTACTACATCATCATTGTGTCATAAATAAATTAAATTATTTAATCACCAAAAATTATAAATAAAATATAATTATTTATTAAATCTTCTTATCTTTCTAATGTATATTTATAGTCGAAAATCCAACATACATAACCCTATGTAATAATTGTTTTTCAAAAAGATACATGCTTGTGTCATTTTTGTATTCATTTTAACTTAATAAAAAAAAGTGTCGTTATCACATACTTTTGGCTCCATGGGGTCCCAATATCGACCCAAAGATTCCCATGGTCTTCCATGTATCAACAAATAATGTTAGGACACGTTTTAGGGTAATTTTGTATTATTATAATATTATTTTGTTACCCTTATTTACCGGATTTACCCTTTAACCATGGTTAATAAAATATTTACCGAAATAATTATTCAAAATGTCTAAAAATAAAATTTACCTATTTACACAATTTGAACATCCTGATTCAAAATATGGAATCCATTTTTCCAAATTCAAAACACATAAGTGGAAGAAATTCATTTAAAATTAGTTCCCGTTGTTAAAACAAAACGCGTGTTTTAAAGAGATAATAACTATCAAAAGATTGGCACTTGTTTATGTCTGGTTTAACTGTGAAATTATGTCCAATGACAAAAATTGAATTAAAAGGTAAATATATATTCTAAATATACATTAAAACCACTCATATTCATAATTTATTAGTACTAATTATTTTGATTAAAAAAGTTGTTTTTAATTAAAATTTAGTAATTTTCACTATTCTTCAAAATATATGTGTTATCCGAAAAGTTCCAAAATTTCACCCTAGGCTAAATTAGATATTCTTAATCCAAAAATGATGTCTATTTTGAAATATAAAATATATATAATTTATAAAAGTAGTTATTACTATTCATAACTGCTAGTTTGATCGGTTATGGTGTGTTAGAACTCGGTGTTGTGTACAACACACGCTATCACATTATTCAAAGAGAAGCGTAGCGTAGAAGCTTGGGGTGTTACAAGAAATATATATTAACAATAAATTTTCAACATTAAAAATAATTTTATTATATTTTTTTATTTTTATATATGATAAATATAATACTTCCTTTACTAGTTATAAGTAATCTTTAGTTGATCATCCTTTAAATTATAAATTCTTCTAATGCAAGGATCTCTTAATAAAAAATATTAAATTATTATTCAGTAACTATGATAGTTATTTTTGACCCATTCTCAAATAATGAGAACTATCATCATGATGAACATCTAGTAAACATATAATTCAAAAAAAAATTAATACATTATACATGTAAACATATTTTTTCTCCAAATAATTATCCATATCATTACTCTCTTCTTCGAAATTCTTAATATCCTCTAACATTGTTAAAAACGATATAACAACAATCACATTTCCATTGAAATAATTATATTGGATACACTTTTTATATCCCATTTAATAATATATTGAATCCTCAAAAAGGTGAACCTACTAACAAGTGTATAGATCATCAATAGGTATTTTTTTAAAATAAACTCACATGTCATTTAGACAATTTAATTCTTGGATTCTAACTATGTAGTTTGGTTTTCCATCACCTAATCAGTGCATATAACCATTATATAATGATCTCTCCTTCCAAAATAATCTTCTCTAGAATTTATGAATTGAAAATAAATTTATCATTCAATATTCATAAGTTGGATTCCATATCATCAAGATTTCCTTCTAAAGAAAATTTACCAATGATAATATCATAATAAAATTACTGGGATTACCTGTAATCAGTATAGATTCATTATTCTCTTATTTATTTTACAATTCCTTTTTCCAAGTACATTTTAAGTATTTTATTTATATTCTTCAATTTCATGAATAACAAGTCTTCCAATATATCATTGATAGAGAACTTATTAGACACATTAAATTATAACATCAAAACTAATTTTGGTGATGAAAAAAATTAAATTTATAAACCTTTGAGAATCAAATCACATGTGAATCATGAAATTATAATGAAAATTTTGAGGAACAATTTGGATAGTCTAATATTTATAGGGATGATGGTGATTTTGTATTTTACTATAACATCCTATATATCTAATTTGATTTATGTGTGATGAAGGTGTCTTAAGCCATATGTGATATCCCCTTGACACCACATACATACAATAAATATCACGATCGTAAGCAAACATTGCTGGATTATTTTTTCTTTAGAGGAAAACAACCATACCGTATAATAATAATACATAAAAAATGACTATATGATTTTTTATTGCATTAGTACAATATAAGGTAAGATAAATATCAAAAACATCAATGTGACTACTAAAATCATTGAAAGTAAAAGGAAATGACAATGATATAATTACACCCAATGACATGGAAGAGACATCATCCCATAAAAATCCTACACCGTGTTCCATTATCGAACTCTACTTGGTATGCCTATGGTATCAAGATACATTACTAAAGTCATATGATAAATTCCATTTTCTAAAAACATCAAAAATGACATATATAAATGCACCATTGTTCTAACGTAGGGGGTGATTATAATTTTAGTAAGATTTCTATTAGGACATCCAAACACATTCGAGTTGGAAAATAAATGGTTAGAAAATTTTATATAAGACATTTGAAATGAATGTAATTATTTTACATAAATAATATAAAATTTATATGGAAAATAATAATATTTTTTTGAGACCATTTATAATCATTTGGAATGACTCTTCTCATATTTCCACACACACAAAACCATGAATTCCTTGTTAAATTTCCATAGTCACGATATGTTCTCTATTGTTCAATGATATAATCACAAGGTGAGGAATATCCAGGTTCCTTAATTGAATAATCCTTTTATCCATGGTTATTTTTAATTAACGAACACACGAAAAATATATAATACCAAATCCATTATATGATCCAAATTAGATGAATTTTTTTTAAGGAAAATATTTCAAAAAACACCTTTACTGCATCAAATCCAAACAATAATTTTTAAAGATTAATTTTAAAATTATAATCAATGAGGGATTTTAGAACTCCATTCAATTTCAAAAAACCATACCCAAAATTATTTTCCATTTATTAATCACTCATGGTATTCATTAAAATTTCAATATATCATTTCAATCAAAATGATTCCTTATTTATCTTAAATGTTGGTTTTTAGGGAGACAACACCTACCTCAAAAAAATTGAATAAAAAACTTAAACTTCTAGGTATAATCTAAATCACACCATTCCAAATGATATAATAAGGTCTGATCAAAATTTAGAACCCATCACATAAATATATCCTTAATGGATTTGATATATGATACTAAGAGAAAGGAGAAAACTATATCAATGAAGAATATGGTAGAAAAAGTTATTAAAAAAATTTAGATATCAATTTCAATAATATTCATCTAAAGGTCATTTCTGAAAAGAAGGGAATTTTCTGAATAACCTACGGTTGAGGAAGAGTTCATGTACCTTTATGATTAGAAGACTAATGAGAATTTTCAATCGATAAATAGAATTAAAATAGAAAATTGTATTCTTGATAAAAACAACACCATGATGCAACCCTATAGGTATTGATGTGGTCCCCACATGTACCACTATGTAGTCCACCCAAAAATATGATATTGGCAACCTGTTTAGTCCCTCTGAGAACCTTAATTCATTTCACAATGTAGATCATAATTATAATGGGAGTGACCATGATGCAGACTAACTATTATGACATAAAGGGAACCAAAATGACACGACTACTAAATTTTTTCTCTTAGGGAAGTATAGAGTACCAATACCAACAACAACATAATACTCTACAGCATTATCCCACATCCCTATCACAAAACAGAATGCCTAACCATTCTACATCAATCCATGTTTTTATGGTGCACCTGTTTACAAATGGGAGGTGGATTCAATATCCTTACTCCCATATCATTTTAACAAGTCTTGTAGCTCCTTTCCACTACTGATGCATATCAATAAGAATGTGTAAGCAACCATAACACAATATATTCTTAACCATTTCGAACAACATAAAAAAAATCCCTCACAATGGGACTCACTAAACATATCCCCCCAATTATATAAACATGGAATATTAAAAAATTTAAAATTAACTAAAATATTGTGTCACATTATTCCAACTATTGGATTGGTCGTCCATAGAATATTAAAAAATATTGTTGATTTGAAAGAATTTAGGTCATTATCCTATCATCCCCTTTTAATTCTCCCATGTATATCCATTGACATGACCATAATTACATACAACACTCTCTAAACTAATTATTATCATATTATTGTGTTTCTATTACCTATCTAAAATCTATACAAGAACAAGTGTCAATGTTTCATTTGTTTCAATATAAAGGTGGTCCCATTTAATCACATTGTTAGGTTCAGTATCGATCTTTTTAATTGAGATAAATGAATCATATTATGAAATAAAATGAATATTGCTATAAAATCTGCTGATAAGACACATATCAGACACATTGTAATATCTAAAAAGGGACAATGTTCAAAGGAAAAAACATTCATTTCATAAAAAATGAAGATGTTCAAGAATCAAAGAGATCCAAAAAAACCTAATAACACACCCTAATAGATAACAATTGATAATGGTTGTTGACAAAATAATTTTATTACTATGTGTCATTTCTGTTCTATTTCTAATAATCATTATTTTTTTATTGTATTCTATAGTAATATAGGTATAATATTTTATTTCTCACATACTTCTACCCAATAATGTAAATAATTAATTAAAAAATCATTCAATACTTTAATAGATTCCTTATATATTGATTCTTGATATATGTTAATGTTTGAGAAATATGGTAATGTTGTTTTCTCATAACATGAGCAACCAATGTCTAACCCTAAATCCCAATGAATATACACAAAACGTTTATCACCCAGTCATTTTATCCATTGGTTTTCAGATTATAAGTCGTGATCATTTTCAATTTTGTTCGATAGAATTTTTATAGGTACTTCCAAAATCTATATTTAATATTATGTCATTGGTTAGATATGATTGAATCTAGGAATCCATTTGTACTTAAGAAAATAGAATATATATTATTGGAACATATACCACTGTATTGGATTTACACATAGAGATATAGTGAGTTAACTTCATAAGCTTCTCCACAATTACACATATGATAATTTATTTTAAAATTTTTCATGGAAGACCTTTTGAAAAATTATTTATATTATAATTTTTACTCCTTAAGGGACTCATAAAAGAAATCAATATACAAGGAATAAACTTTTTCTCTTCCATGAACTGTTGATAGATGAGATATCTCGAGATAATTTCTTCTATATTCTACTTCACTCTAGTAAACAAAAAGGTGATTCTAGTACTTTATAAAATTTAATGAGACCCATTTGAACATACCTTCATGACTGGTTATGGGCATAATGATGTTTTTCATATTTATTTTTATTTACCACAATCCATTATCACCCATATGTAATTGATGTACCACCAAGTTCCTTTCCCTTAATGCTGTACCCACTATTTAATATTGACCTCATGGATATAAATTTTGTATAGGATAACTAAACATTTCTAAAATACACAACCATATCATGAACAAAAAATAGAAAATAATATAACAACATCAAATTTCATAGCATAATTCAAATTCATGTCATCTATTTCTATCTTTAGTTTCGCGTAATCTGAATCCTATGAAGGGAACCAAATGTTTGATTTCTTTATCATTCCATCTGATTTGAAATTTCATTTCCACGCTGTATACAGATAGTTTAATTAAAATATTTTTATGTATTCTATCCATTAACATAGGCTCAGATTCAATTTTTTGTATGATAGAATCTACATCACAAATTTATGATATGTAAATACAGAAAATATCTCACTATAAAATTATTATTCCTTGTCTTTAAATGATGAAAAAAATGTTAATTCAAAATCATATATTTTCTATTTATTCTCTTGAAATTGTAATTATCGTGAGCCATATGTGAAAACTTGTAATCCATTCCTATGAAAAAAACCAATCCAATATAATGATGCCTCACAAAAATCAATGTATCCTTATCTCGATTCTAGAAACATATGGATATGATCTTAACGAGGTTACCCTTAATTTATTGGATATTTTAATGGAACTCATCACTCCACTAGAATTTAATAGTATTCAGGTTTAAATTCGTTATTGGTGAGGAATAGTGTGTTAAATAATAAATAATTAATAATTAGTATTATGTGAACCCAATGAAAAGTTGTATCTAAAAATAATTCGTGAATGGTTTCGCATAGATAAAATAATCTATTTTTAGGATCTATAAAACTCCATTTTCAAAAATGACATGACCAATGAAATGTACCCCACATGTTTAAAAATAACATATTTAAATCATACTATAATGAATATTTTGTCACATTTTAAACATCACTATATCTATGTCTTTAATAGGATTAGCCTTAGATTGATAATATAATCAAATATCCTAAATGAACACCAATACAATGGAATCAACATACCTATGAATGTTTATATTAATCAATTCCATAAAAAAACGTGTGAATTCATATGACCAATGGGAAAACATATATTTTAAGTATACATATTAGCCGTGGAAGGTTATCTATTGAATATTAGCCTCCCTAACATGGAATTTATGATATTTTGATCATAAATAAATTTTTTGTACTAGGTAGGGCCCCATATATGGTAAAAAAATAACCAATGCATAGAATTGGATAATGATTCTTTATTTTGACATTTTTTATCTTATAATAATCCACAAAAGGCCTAATAGTTTCATCCACCTTCATTGTAAAAAGTATTGATTCTACATGGGGTGATGTACTGGGTTGGATTAATACATATCTTTTTTAATCATCCTACATGACTATCTATTCAATCAAATATATTTCTCCTATCTTACGTGATAGATGTGAAATAGTCTGTGTCACTTTTAACTGTGAAAAAATCCACATCCCTTTATAAAGGAATCCCATATAAATGGATTGGAATGAAAAATTAAATTGGTTAATTATTGTCGATAAATAGTTATGTCCAATTACATCAATGGATTCCAGTGTAAATTGTAGAAACTAATAAGAGATACCCCAAAACATAGGTACCCACATTCCATATCTTCATTCATTCACTTCCCAAACCCCATTAAAAAGGTTTTCAATTCCAATTTAATATGTAACGCTAAAATTCTGGTCTAAACTATTTATTTGGGATTTTAAGGCTGTTAAAAAATCCATACAATGAATCTGGTTACTGTAATCCATATCCTGAACTAAAACATTCCAATATTATTAGACAATATTAATTATTATGGTTAAAATTGTGTACTTAATGTCGTACACCCTTATTTCCAAATAATAGTTTGAATTTATTAGAATATAAGGTATGATCTAATCATATAAACACATATGTTTGTCCTCATGGGAAGAAATAATAGATTGATACATGCTCAAATGAAAAAATTCATGTATATGGTTATACAACACTTGTACTATATGTATCCCCATTGAATGACTATATTGATCATCTATGATCACCTTCTACGAACCACATAATCTAATAATCATTGAACATATATCTTTGTTTCCCTAATAATATTTTATTGCCCCTGGAGAAATGTTCTTTCTAAAATCGCATTTCATACCTTGTTTCTAGGGACTATGTTTGTTTTGATGATATCATCTATTCAAAAAATAAGATTTCTAAGAAACAGAAGACTTATTCCTAGCACCAAAATTTGGATGAGTACGAAAATAGTTATGATGATGACCCATTTTGTTATAGTTGTGTCATATAAAAGGTTGCATCAAATAATATGTCTTTATTTGAACAAATGAATAAGATTGGACAAGTCTATTTGTACAAATTGGTATAGGAGAAAAGTTGAAAATCCAAATGAATTGTTCTAACATATATTATCACTTTGGATATAGGTTTCCCTCATATTCTAATTCAATATATATTTTTTCTAACCTATTCTCATGGTGATAACATCCTCTCTCTAACAATATTTCTAAAGTTATACATTTTCTTTAGATTGTCAAAATTTTCTACCTTTGTATAATCTATATTAAAAACGATATCATTATTTGATTTGTTTTTAGTTTATAGTCCAAAATAAAAATAAATTACTTCAATGAAAAACTTGAGACTACATCTATTAGAATGTTATCAATGATCATAAATAGTAAATCATACTCTATCACTAGTAGGGTCTCCTCATTTCATCTGAATGAATGAAATTTTCATACAATAATGAATGTGTAATGAAATAATTATCTGTTGAACAATTAATCAAGGACCTCACATGTTATTAATGTTTCAAAATAACCCTTAATAGATAAATCCCACCTTTGGAATGACATATCCGTGAGAAATTGATATTCCAGCAAAAAATTAATATTGTTTGGTGATCCAACTTAATCAAATGATTGATTCGACCAATTCAAGAACACCTATAGTTTTTCAGGATCATAAACCATCTAAAATGTGGGTGGATTATATTATTTAAATGAAATTGAAACATCCACTTATTTAGGATCAACAGATTGATTTACATTACTAATTTCATTAAAATAATTTAAAATTTACTGAATACCAATTTGGGTCACCAATGGTTTTTGGGAAACAACAGTTTCTTTATCATGTGGTTGATTACTCAGATGTGTACAAGATTTTATTCTATATAACTAAAATACCATTTATTATCAATCAGTAGATACTATTGGATTATAAATCTAAAATTACAATATAAATAAATAATACCTATATTGTTATCAAAATCCAATCATTGTACTAATTTTAGTAATTTTACACTAATCAGAAATCTAAATATGATCAATGTAATCATATTGGGAAGTTTCAATAAAAGTGAATTATATATAATACTTATTCTCTAAATATGTGATCATGAGATGAAATCTCACATAGATGTTCGAAAAAACAATTTTGTGCGAAAACAACCATAGTTCCCAGATGTTCAAACATAAGAATGTTAGATGTGTCTTTTCTAGGCTACACATTTAATTTTTTAAATCCAAAATCATTTATACAATCCAAAAAAGTTATATTTAATTAAAATAATTGATAAAATTTGTAACATTATCTCCCTCATCATTGGCTTGAGGATTGAAGAAGTTCTTTTTATCAATAGATGATATACTAAAAAATAGAAAAGCCAAAAAATAAATTTCAGGAAAAAATACAACATTAGGGGATGAGTTTTATTTATCAAGAAAAAAAGAAGACTATAAATTAATAAAACATTAAAAACCAAAACAAGACCCATGATTACCTGACTATAGTCCAAGGTATGCTAATTATCCAAAACATCAGAGTGGAAATAAAAACATATGAAAATATCCTAAAAAGGACAATATACAAGATGAACCAAATTCCTAGAAGATACATGATCCTGACCAGGCTTGATGTGCCTACTCCACTAACTATGTAGATTTTATCAAGGAAGAACACAAGATAAATTTGAGCCCTACCTTGTTCCTCTATTATATTAAATTACTTCTATAAAAAAACTAAATCGACTAATTATATTTGACTTTAAAATAAACAAAATTTACCCAAATACTTACGAACACATTCTAGTAGGACCAAAACTGTTGATCACATTTTAATAAGATATATGAAAATATGATAATCAGTTGCTATAAAAACCATATAGTGTAATAATAAAGAACCCAATAAAAATTTTATTTTAATTATTTCTCATGATTCATTTTACTACTTCTCACGTTTCAATATGCATAGAAAAACACATTCATAAAAAGTGATCTTTCTATACATATGAGTGGTTCTTCATCCTTCCAACATGCCATCATAAGGAGACCAATACCTTGTTTCTTTAATATCACACAACCCTTATCCATAGTCACATCCAAGAAATTAAATGATACCAACCATGTATTCCAAATTCAATTACATGTTCTATTTTACATAATAAAATTCAATGTTTATAATATTTCATCAATCAACTTGCATGTGATAAAACAATACCATAATATTAAAATAATAATTTTAATTTTCTAAACATATATGATTTTATAAAATAAATTCATTTTCCAAATAATATCAAATTTATATACAAATGGGTTATCTGTTAATAATAACACATGGATTTCACAAAAATTTCATAAAAATATTTAATCAAAAACAATTCCATCATGTAATAGAATTTTTTAGATGAGATAGAAGTCACCTACCACTATATAAATGAGAAAAATGAATAATAAAACTAAAAAATATTTATCATGGATAAAAAAATTCACTTTTATTGATCTAAAAAGTTCTCATCATGTTTCAGATACTATTATAAATATCTCTAAAAATGGATTTGATCAATACCACATAGAGTGTTGATAAATGTATTAATATGAAGAATAATGAGGAAAAATCACATACAAATGATTCAAATTCACTATTTCACATCAGTTCATATAAATATTTTTCCACAGATTGAAGATAATTATCATTCTATCATAAGGAGTATGAGTAATTTGAGGCCCTATACTATTAAAATACTGGTGTGGGGTTCAGGTCATTAAAAAAATTAAAACATAAAATGGGACATTTGATAAACATTACACCATGGTGTAGCCCTCTAGACCTTGATGCATCCCCCTTAGACCATGGCATAGTTCATCCTACACAATAGTGTACAATACAATGTCAAAACTATAATTACAAGATGCATTAAATTGCATAGATCCAATTTATCTAGAGAGGCACCATGACGTTGTTCTAATATTATGCTATAGGGGGTGCCAAATTGGTAGAACCACCAAATTATCCCCCATCGTAAACTGTATCATAGTCATCCAATCCATATAAATTACACATGTATTGCATATGTTATATCCCATTACTGTGGAATAATTCTAGACCATGATATATCGTATCCCTTACCCAAGGTGTATCAATGTTGAAATGTTCAGTGGTATTAAAATTGATAATCTTTGGAGCATACACCGTAGCTCGAATCTCTTCTTCATAATGTAATCCTCCAGTTCATAACCAAATAACATTCTTTTCCAAACACCTTCGAAATCCATTTTAACTACTCAAAACTCTAGGAACACATACCAACCTTTATATAAACTACCTTTATAGAGGAAAATTATAGATAACCTAAAAATGGAGGTTTTCACATGGATTCATAATTAATAGTTAATATATTTTCCCATTATTACCACTATAAAAATATCATGTAAGAATCTAGATAATTCATATATACATAAATTCAATATAAATTAATATGATTTAAATATGAATAAAACACAACATAGGACCCTTAGATTTATTAATAAGGATTGCCTCTAGGATTGATGGATACTTCACAATTATGTGGTACTTTTTATCCCACATGCACACATATCCATTATTATTATCTAAAGAACCCGTATGAATAGTTATAGACTTGACTCTATAATAATTTTATCAATATGGTATCATTAAAGAACATATATTCTAATTTCACATTCAATAACTAACTAGGTTTCCCCCATGAAAATAATAATAATGCATGATTTTGATTTTGATCATCATTGAAGTTTTCATGTAACTCTTGGATGAAATTGATCAGAGTACCTCCATCAATGCAATAAAATCTTAGTTTTTTCCTCATCAATTCATTAGAAAATTCTATTAATTTATATTATAGGTGGTAAATGCGAGATTTATTCTTTGGTATTAGGGATTATCAATAAATGATAGATTATTATCTCCCTCTTATTTATAATTTTATTCAATTTATTTAGTCAATACTTTACCTAAATAGTGGTAATACTCTATTACTGAATTATTATAATATTTTGAACAATAACAATATACATTTACTCATCTCCCATTGATACACATGGTGTTAGGTATTTATTAGTACACGGTTATCCTATTTTTTGTTTGATACAATGGTTTTTTAATGATAAAATTGTTAAATCATAAGAACTCATTTAATTTTATATATTTATATGTCAAATTATTTGATAATATTTCTTTAAAAAAAATTAAATATTCCCTAATTTTAATTATCATATCACATTCATAATTATCATTTAATCCCAATCAAATATTTCATACTTAATTATTTAAATAGTATCTCCATTATCTATTATAAAAAATAAATGAATTCAGACGTTATAATAATTTCATCATCGTATACATAAACTCGTGCTTGTCTTTTTGTAGTTGTGAATAACTTCATTATGAAATGGGATTTATTTGAATTCTGTTTCGGTGCACATTTCCACCTTATGTCGTGGTTTTGAAAAAAATAACTGCCATTGTATTAATTACTCATAAAACCTTGATATGTTACCATAATGTGAAACTCTAACATTTCATCCTTATTATCACACACCATTTCATGGAGGTATCAATATAATTTGGTATCATCTCATATAAATTTACAGCAACAATTATTTTTTCTTCTTTAAACTCAAACATGACATGGATGTCATATTCCAAGCCTGCATGTATTCATATATGTCATCAACAACACACGATTGATCTAAAGAGGACATGAATTATTCATTCTGTTTCTCACTTTGAAAAATATCAAATTAACTTCTTTAAATCATAGTTTGAAATTTATTATTTTTTCATTTCAAACCCTTCATTGTGTGACCATCTTTCCCACATCATTATCACAGCATAAAAATCGTTTCTAGACATAGTCAATATATCATACTTTTTATTCATGTATCACCAAATACCAAAGCTATAAATAGGGATAAATCACTAATGAACTGTGAAATATAAAATTTAATATAATATAATTTATAAATTGTTTTAATTTTATGATATTCAAAAATGTGAAATTTGTCTAACTAAAGAATCATTAAAATGAAATATAATTCCATACACATTATAGTGTTAGACAATTATTTTCTGAAAACATTTCAAAAATATATATGGATTTATTTTTTTACATATCTCATGGATTCTTCTTCCTTTTAAAACATTCCACATACTTAGGACCCATACCTAAAATTGTTTATTCCTTATAGAATCAGTATGGTTATGGAATTTTAGGAATCTCAATTTTGTCTCCCAATATAATACATAAAAAATATTAAATAGGATATATATCTCAATGATCCCATGAATCTTAATTATTTATCATTTAGTATGACGATTTGTATAATAGTGTATATATAAAGTTTAATATTGGAAATTGAGGGCTATTGTTAAATCATTAGCTTAAAAAATATTACATATCATAGGATATTTATTCCATATAAGAATTTTCATAAACACAAAAAACTATCACATACATGGAATCATATATATAAATTTTTAAAAATTCATAGTATGAAAAGTATATATTATGTAAAATATATATTAAATAATTTATAACAACATTAAACCATGAATGGATTAAGCCCTCCCAAAATTTCATTTCTACTTATCAAACCTTTGAAATATATAGTAACCTCATTTAAATGAATTTAAATTAAAATCTGAATAATTATCAGGATAATATGAATATATTTTAGATTAAACACAATTTCTCTAATTTCATAAAAACATATTTATGTTAATATATCTTCTTTTTGTTGCAATTACCTAAATGCAGAATTTCTCTAAATAGAAATATTAACTTATTTTTTTAGACATCTCCTCTAGTTCATCGTGGAAAAATAATACCAATGATAAATATATTATATGAGACTCTACTAAACAAGTTAACATATCAATATCACCGAGTTATGAATCTTACCAAGGTAATATTTAACTTTTAAAATACAAATAACATTTATACACGTCAAAAAACTCTACATTTAAACCTATATTTCAAATGGAATATCAATCAATAAATAATAATTTTGGCATAAACTAACTTATTTTCAACTCAATCATGGAACAATATTATTACATATATTCATAAATTACTTAACACATATAAAGACTAAGAAAAGATATAACTTTATTATACAATGGTCTCTTTATTTATTATCACAATGTATATGAACATCTTTATTGGAAATATATAACTTTCATCTCATCAAAATTTATTGGGAACTGAAAAATAAATCAATTATAAACCCCTCAATACATATAATAATCAGGAATATTTATTTATATTTATTGTAATTAAATATTACATACACTATGTGGTCCCATCATTTTTTTTATAATTTAATACAAGTTTTTTAACTAGGGGAATAATATAGTTTTTATGAATATAATCACAAATAATTGATGAATGGAGATATGTGGAAGACATATAATTAAATAATTATAGAGAAATTATTGGTTTTGAGGATATGTAATGAAAAATTTCTCACTAATAATAAAAGGGATGTGATTTAAATGTAATTTTAAACAAGTAACTATAAAAATAAGAGTCTTAAAATAGATTTACAAAAAATAGTTTTAATGAATATTATAGTACTAGGAATACATACATTTCTCTTTGGGTAACCTCATATGGATGGACTCTAAGGCCTTAAGATAATATATTTTTAGAAAAATCAATCCATTGGGAATATGTGTTTGGATGTTTATATGGGGTTTTGGGAAGATGTCTGGAAAAGTTAACTATTTTTTTATCAAAAGAGAATCTAGTGGTGGGATGTTTATAAAGATATTTGGGTGGGGTATAGTTGAATATAATACTGATAATTTTTTTATTTAATCTCATGAATATTAATTTTATTCATGTATGTGACTTTTATTATTAATTTATTAATCAATAAATTATTATATTAAATATAAAGAAAATTATAAATAAATAGGCCCTTATAAGTAAAATATAATATGTAATGATTAAAAAAAATTGTTCTAAAAGTAAATATAATTTATGCTTTGATGATAAATATATAAATTTTGAATTTTTTTCCATTATTTATAAATGAATTATTTATATTCATTCATTATTTTTACATAAAAAAGTTAATTTAATTTTAAACCATATTTATATCATGATGATTTTATGAAACATATATCCTATATAAATAGAACACTTTCTACATTTCATATAATGAAATTATTTTTTTAGAAATCAATAAACATATATAGAATTGTTTTTGTGCACTTAATTTAAAAATGATGTCTATTTAACCATATTTTGTCATAAAATATGATAATTTTATGAAATAGTTAATATTTATTAATAAAAAAAATACAATTAATAATAAAATATTTTAATTATCCTACTAGAGAATGTATTTTAAATTTTTATTATATATTATATATCATTTTATTATTATTTAATAATTTATCAATATAAACAATATACATTTCCAAATATGAATATTCTATTTAAGATAAATTGTGCATTTAAATTCATAATTATGAATGTTTTTTGGGGTAATTGAAAAATGTTAAAAAAATATGTCAAAAAAATATTACATTTTTGAGAAAAAAATATATCAACATTTAATAATCATTTTCTGATAACAATAATATATTTTGAAGAGATGAAATTAATTTTTCAAATATATATAATTACTACATTATTATGTGATATAAGTTAAAATCATGTTTTAATCATTTCAAAAGGAAATTGTTAGAGTAATTTAAAAATCAGTAGTATATAATAACAATAATATAATAAAAATATAAAATATTTCCTAATTTATATATTTGTTATAAAATATTCATTAGAAATTATTTAAAATTATACAATTATCAGATTAAATATATATAAAATGTCACAATTCATTAAAAAATTTTTTATTAAATTTATTGGTTATGTGTTAGAATTATATTACTAATAAATATTTTCTCATAATTTCATGAAAAATGATTTCAAATAAAACATTTATAATTAAATATGAATACTGAAAATAAAATAATTAATATAGGTAATTTACCAATCAAATATAGTTTTGTGTCTAATAATAAATAATAATTCATTATATGTAGTTTTATAAAATATTTTTTCACAAATTCAATTATGATAGATGAATTAAACTTAAAATTTTAAAAAATATAATTAATTAGTACAAAATTAATTTCATGAAAAATATTAATACAAAAAATTGTTGTCACAAAATATTTATTTAAGGAAAACAGATGAATAAATTATTATTATTTTTATAAACATTAAAAAATACTTCTTATTAAAATAAATATTTAATTAAATTAAGTATTTATGTTATTTAATATAAATAAAGGAAAAATATTTTTCATATATAATATAATGGAAAATTTTTATTAAACTATTTCATAAATTTTGGGATGTTATATGCATTATAATTAGGTTGATTATTTTAATGTAAAATTGGATGAATAGATGATTAAAGATATATAAAGTGTTTGAAGAGGGTTATTGGATGGGATAGAATTTTAACATTTTTTAATTATATAATTTATATGTTTGTTGGTCTTTAAATGGGTATTGATATATTTAGTTAAAAGTTTGTGACCATGTTTACTTAGAAACATTTACCAAGTCACTAATTATTGAGTACCGAATCACCACTAAGTGTCTATTGGTATTACAATTGGTACTATTTTTATCATATAATGCGTTATTTTTTAGCATTGGGGGAAATATATAATGATTAGTTTAATATAAACACATATAGAGGGTAAAAATATATATAGTATTTATTAAAAATCTATATATTTTTATCAACATACATACATAAAAACACTTATATTTGTTTTTTTTCTACCCATACAAAATCTGGATTCGAGTTTAATAGTTTCGTTGGAAGTTGAACCTATCGAACATATATATTATTATTTTGTTATCATTAATTATTTTCATGGGGTATAATGAAAATAATATAAATAATAGTTTTCTTCTGGAAAGGTGTAGTAGAACTAAGTTATCAATATATCAAATTTAACAAACTACATTTTACCATAATTTTTATTAATATAATTCAGAATATTTCCTAAAATATGAAATGATATTATCATTAATCATCCCATAGATATATGTTACACTTTGTGATATATTTTCTATTGATAAATATTATTATATTATATATATAGAATGTCACGAACCTTCCCCTATGGCTCCTACCATGACTACGCCAAGCCTGCCTTCAATAGGCTAGGGGTTGGAGACTAACATCAGAAAGGCGTATCACTAAAAACGGAAAGAATTTTCTTTAATCCATTATGCACACAGACTTTGTACACCACAAAAATAAACCACATGGTAAAACTACTAACTTAATAGTGTGAACTGATATTAAGGGGCCATTATACACTCCCTACTAAAAGAGGTAAAACAACAGAAAAGGAAAACATCTCCAGAGATCACAAGCCAAGTTTCTTACCTGAAGGGTAGGTACAGGTTGTTACTGTGGCTCCCTACGTCAACCGTTCACCTCCGTGTACCATCGTTTCCAAGCTCCCGAACCTTGGTCCGAGCTATCTATTGTCTTCCCAAGATACAATAAGGTACGGATGAAGCCCATGCTTGGGTGAGTATAACAATACCCACTAAGGACCCTAAAAACCCAAATGGTCACCCAGAATTTCATGAAAGAATAACCACATATCATGATCTCAATCACAAAGCACAAGGAAATACTCATCTCAAACCTAGTATACATGATAAAGAACAAGAATAAGGATGATTAGTCCTAATTCTAGATCATCATATTCTGTCGATTCCTTTTTTCTGTTATACTGCACAATGTTGTTAGGTGTTGAACCACAGAGGATTGCAAGGTGATGACCCACAGAGGATTGCTAGGTGCAGAACCACAGAAAATAGCTATTTTTAGACCCACATAGGATCGCTAGGTGAAGACCCACAAAGGATCTCTAGGTTCATAACCATGGAGGATTTATAGGTGCATAGACACGGAGGATCTGTAGGCATAGACCCATAGAAGATTGCTATTTTTTCACGTCACAGCCAGCCACATGTTTCCCACACATGGAACACATGATTTTCGAGGATCCATTCTACAATCCATCAATAATTTTTTAACTTCCTAATATTCCCAATAAAAGGTAACCTTATAAACCGCAATGTCATAAGGGTTCCAATGAAAAAGACGATGCATCAATAGGATGCTCGGTCAGTATGTTATAGGAATTTTAGTGTTGGGTGCTCGGTTGGATTCAAGTGCAATCCAACCCAGAAGTACTCCAACATTACCTAAAACACAAGTGGAGTATTTTAAACGGACTGCCTCATCAAAAGGTTTCAATATTCATAGACGGTTCGTCAAACAGACGTCTGGTTCAGGAGATATACCCCTTTAAGAGAAACCGGGCCAAAATGGGTTGAGGTCTAGACCGACCCATCCCGGCCTATTGGGCTTGGACCGAAGGGTCTGGGCTTGGCCCAGTTTGGCTAGGCCTGTCTTGAAATGGATTGGCCTTGGGCTTGGTCCACTATCATGAGTCTAGGTCCATTGGGTCGTGGGGGTGGCCTAGGCCACCCGGCTGGGCGCGACCTGCTGGCAGGCGCAGGGGTCTGCTCCCCTCCCGAATGGGTCATCCGTTCTGGGTATTCAAATCTGAGGTGCTAGATGGAGATGTTTATAATATCTGGTCTGTTGGACTCATCAACTGTAGAACTTACGGACCACGAGTCCTCCATCCGCCGTGTCAAGATGCTGCAACCCTCATTCATGGCACGTTGCAACAACGCGACACATAGTTTCAGCACAACTGGTGTTGGCCGACCACCTCACTCATCTTCTGCAGTGCTTTCGAGCACTGCCTCCTCCAGTCGCCAGCAAAGCCGCACCATTGATACAATTGAAGGAAACTGGTGATGCTCCAGTGGTCCGATTTCTTAACCTTCTATGCCTACGGGACTCCTGGGATGACGCTAACACTATGCGGCTCTCAGTTTCACCTGGCTGCCATATTTTCCGGTTTCCCATGATGAAATCAACCAATACAGAGATCGAATTTGGGTCTATGCCTTCTTAATTCAGCTCAAACCCTCCACATTAGCATTATAAAAATTGAATACATTCAATCAGCAACAAGAGTAAAATAATTATAAAAATCCTAAATAAACCCCTACCTCAAACACATTGGTAGACAGTGCAGATGAGGAAGACAGGTCTGCATTCATAGCATGTTCATTTATAGTTTTCAATCTCTGGTTGGAATCCTGTATAGCACCGAATCTATATTTTATGTTGGAGGAATTCGTCATCTACACTTCATCTGTGGATTCTCTCATTAGTGCACACGACCCATGCCCATGATTAGATTAAATGGATAAAGTGAGGAGTTTAACCCACCTCACAATTACTGAGGTTCAATAATGAATTCAATTAATAAACCCAATAATCTCATGATGGTGTAGTTACACAAACAAGTGTAACCAGCGTTTAAATAGTTTGATAACCCAATAGTCCCTCCAGTATCACTCATCGGTAATAAAGAACGAAAAAAATAACTTTTTGAGTTATTTAATTATTTATTTTTGTAATGTTCAATAATTAACTTTCTCATCCGACCCTTGGCTGTTGAAGTTATGCTTCACCTAAAAGAATCCTAGCACTTGAAATTCAACGATGCCCTTAGATTTTTAATTTGAGCACCAGTTCATAAAATAGAAATTTTCTCCCACACGTTTACTAAATGAACCTTGAAAAATTCAGAAAATTCGTTTCAGGTTCTCCGGGATTTGGAATCACGTAACTCCAATTTTCATAGACTCGTAATAATCCCTAATAATTTAAAAAAATTATTTTTAATTTCTTATTCTTTACATAGAAATATAAATATCAATAATATTCTATCGTATCTATATATTAATGAACTTAAATAGGGAAAATAAAATTATTCAAATTCATTGTTGATAAATATCACTTACACTAATATATATGAATGTAAATATTAATGAATATAGAATATGTTGTCATATATATATATAAGGTGGTAATATGTAATATAGTATATATGAATACATAAATAATGGATATTTTTTAAAAAATAGTTGATGTTCGATATGTCATTTTCTCCTCCAACGGCCCTAAGGCCTTCATTTTTTATTGACTTTTGATAATACTTCATTCAAGGGGTGTGGTGGAACCCTTATAAGACCCAAAGGTATATGTTTTACATGGACCAAAGGATTTAGTGGAATTCATTTCCCGTAGGCTTTAAACATTACATACATGCCAGAATAACTACTTGGAACTTCTCATCCCCAGCATCATCATCGTGAAATCATCTCTCCACCTCTACATGGTAGTTCAGCTAGGAATTCATATGCATGAACAGGCTTGTCTCGATGGCATGTGTCATACCCTCTCATTCTTGCAATCGGTTTAGCTTTTAAACTTGTAAAATCTCCTTGCTCATCCCCCTCCTGAAACTTTTTCCTTATAGTTTATCTGGTTTGTATCTGCACTTAAGGTGGCCCGATGGCCTTGAGGTGTCCTGAAATCCTTAATGACCCAAAGGCATGGGTGGCCTGAAGGCCTTAAAGGACTTCGGGAACAATTGGTGGCTGGAAGGCCCAAACAGAGGAAAATTACCATATTTTACAGTGCCAAACAGTGCCTGCTATAGATATCTCTATAGTACCTACTACAATACTACACAGTTCCTACTATAGTACTACTACAACACTGATACAATACCCTGATAAATTATCCCTTTCCTTGTTTTGATCATGTCTCTCTTAGATGCACATAAGGATTCCTCACCAACTAGGCTGAGGCTCATGTGCCGATATATCATTTTCTCAATATATTTATTAAATGATGATGGTTTTCCTTCTTATTGGACTTAATTTTTTCCCAAAGTAATTTTGTTGTCAATTTATATTCAATTTTATATATCATGGTAGATAACAAAGCTCTTATAATTTCATTTTATTTTCCTGATATAATTTATAAAATTAGTAATGATATACTCTATACTCATTCAAAAATTGTGATTATTTTATAGAAACATTGTTTTATGGATGTATTAAAAGGGTTTGGTGGTCAACTGAAATTGGTTTTGTTATACACAAACATAATATAGGTCCATGGTATTTTATTAGTTATTCCCATATAAGATGAATTCAATGGAATGACATCTACTCATAAGGGTGTATTGGACTATTAAATAAGAGTTATGTGGGATTATAGGAACTATATTTGCGTAGATAATTTTAGGATAAGTGGTAATGATTTTATTTTATTTATTAAAATATTAATCTTATGAATTTTATTTTCCTCAAGATTATTTCATATTTACATTTATAAAAACACACACACAAACACACACACACACACACACATATATATATATTTAAGGCCAATTATAGTCATGTATTTTATCAACTATTAATAAAACTATTTCACCACATATATATTGAAATTAATATTGAGTTTTTTATTTATTTTGTTAATTTATATTATATTTTATGAAAATCACTTATCACCATATTATACATCATCACATTGAGTTTAATCCACCATATATGGATTTGGAATTTTATCAGTGGTCTTGTGGAAATTTAAATTTGGTAAAATGATTCAAACATGATTAATTCAGTTACACATATATGTTACTATACAAATTTAAGATTAAATATATATCTTTAAATGACTAAATAAATATTGAATATAACACATCTTGATAATAATTTCTTATAAGAAAGGTTATTTCATTTTTAATTCTATTATGTTTTTAATTTCTCCTAATATTTTTACATATTTCATTTTTTAAAATAAATTTATAATGAAATATGAAAATAATTTAAAACACATAAAAAGAATTAAGTTCTGAAATCTTTTATTTCACAAGACTGATTTAAATTTTGAGTCATAAAACGTATTATTTTCTTATAATAGTTTTCCTATATTGATTTTATTAGTCTCTTTATATACTATATTTATATGTATATCAATAATATCATCCTCTGTAATAAATGGTATTACAAAAATTCCTAAAAAATATACATCTCCATATAATAAAATATTCATAAAATTATAATTCAAAACCAATTAAAAATATAATTTAAAAATATTAATAAATGAGGTGAAAATTATGTTTTCAAATAAAAAAAGAGTATTTTTCACTATTAGTTAATATATGAATTCTTTAAGAAAAATACCAATAAAATTAATCAAAAGTAAATTTTGATGTCTCCATTAGAAATAAGATTTTTTTTAAATAGAACATATAATTGTATTAAAAAAATATTTAAAATTTTTTCTCTATCAAATGGTTATAAAACTACATTTTTAGAAAACAAGCATTTCATCTATGTCATTGTATTTGTTTTATGTAATTTATAGAAAACATATAAGGTGAATTTTAAAAATCTTCCTTAAAATATATTTCATTAAAATAGTCCCACAAGATCGATTAGATTATTTTATGAACATAATGATTCATACATAAATAGTATTTCATCAAAACACAACCTTTGTATTCTTTTGTTTTTTATTTTCTTACCAATGAATCATTATATGAACATGTGTCAACCTTATTTTCTTATTTCAGTTAACATTGTTCAGTCCCTCATTTCTAATAGTTAGGCAACAAATACCACTTAAATTATTAATATTGGTAATAATTTATTCTTCAGTATAACTCATGATTCTGTGCAACATATGATTTCAATGAAACTAATTGTTTTTTGTCGGGTATGATATCAAACATAGAGTCCCATTATGGTAAAATAAAATTCATAAATATTTAGGAATATATGAAGAAGTCATATTCTATAATTACATAGTGTGTTCAATAATTCATCCTTTTGTAAATTGCAGCCTATAAATATTCAATTTTCACTCGTTATATGTGGTTTTACATTTCAAATTTACATTATTGACAACCAACATCAGAAAAAGAGTAAATAAAACTATGATTTTAAATGATAAAACTAGTGTAAAAATGTTATATAGGATTACAAAAACTATAATTCCATATAAGAAAGCATAGATATATAAGAGGTAACAAATGATCATGATCTGGTTGAGAATAATAGAAATTAATGTTATGAAAAAAATTAACAATAACAAATCTATAAATTTGTGACGGGTCAAACAATATTTGATTTTGTGAAAAATAAATGGAAAACATTTGTTTAGATCCTTTTCAAAAGTTGTGGAATTTATTTATTTCTATTACTAAGAACATAAATAAACATACTTACATAATACGTATAGCTTCACACTTTATTAAATTTCTACCACAAACTCATCTTTCTCTCTAAATTATTTGTGATTAATATGATTTTTTCATTCTATAAGCATTAGAACCAACTCCTACTAAATCCCAAAAACCTATAAAAGATTAACTATCTATTCTTCATATCTTGAAATTTTAACAAATTCCAACAATTTAGGATACAATAATACAATTATCCTTATATAAGAAACATTAAAATATGAATGAACATATTTCCTCTCCATAATTCAAAAGTAATTCCAAATATGTAACATAGAACATAAAACAAACAGCTTTCCATAAAATTCATAAAAGAATGAAAACCATTATTATAACAAAAAATTAAGAAGGATTAAATCACATAGCCTTCATTGATATATTTTCACATTTATCTCTAAATAATATAATTCACTCTTAATGTCTCATAACAACTAGTAACTTCTTAATCACAAATTCTCCATTACATGTAAATCATTTCCAAAATTATCACGAGTCACCATTATCTCTACAAATAAAATCATCTATTCTTTTTAAAATATAGTTAAATAAATACTTCTCAATTAAAATACTAACTAATTTTTGTTACATTAACCATGTAATTTTCCAAAAAATAGTGAACATATTCCAAAATAACGTATACCATATAATCACATAATCATTTACTAATCCTAAGGTTATATATTCTGTAAAACATGGGTTATAAAATTGTCTTATTCTTAATATATCAAAAATTTTAACTAAAAATAATGAAGTCATACTAAATAGGGACTTCATGTAGGCCAGTTGTTGGGGATGCACCCATGTTGCCCATCAGTTGGGGTTCAATTCTTACAGTATTTCCAAAAGTGGGGGGTTTTCACACATCATGTCAGTTCTACATTTTAAAAAAACTTCTTAATTCATATATATTTCCCAAAATGAGATAAAATCCTCAAAAAGTACTATAACATTTTAACCTCAAAGGTTATTTCATTAATTTCATTTTGTTTCCCAAAAACTAATAACCCCTAATTACCCTAATATTTAATATCTCCAGAAATATTTTTAGTCACCATAAATGTTCATAACATATAACATCAAAATGTATTTCAATACATTAAACATATAATCAACCATTAAATTTTAAAATCATTATTATATGAAAAACTCTTTAGGAAATATCCAAATGTCCAATTTCTTCTAAACCTTCCTTTAATACCAACTATAAGGCCCCAACCATAAACATTACATTATCCAGAGTTATGATAACTAATTAATTTATTTAGAATTGAGGATATTTTTAGCTTTATGGTTTCAGATAAGTTTTTTGTAAAGAACTCTGACATAGTAAACTCGTACATACATGTTGACACTTATATTCAGTATCAATTTTTTTCAACAAAGAAAACCCTTAAAAACATGATTTCATTCTAAGACACATCTTAATTTGTTTCTTAAAAACTTCTTAATTTTCATTAAAAATGATATGACTTGTGGAAAAATATTTTTAATATTGGGATTATCACCAAATCTCACAAAGTTACATAGTGAAATATAATCGTTAGTCCTATGAAAACATGATTACCAATTAAGAAAGTTTCATAAAAACATACTATAAAGCATATATAATCATCTTGGTTCCTTGGGACATCACGAACATATAACTCTAATAGTCACCCTTACAAATGGAATAACCATACGTTCAACAACCAACTCTAGAATACCGAATTCATTAGAGTGCTATAATGGGGTTCACCTTCATATATGATATATGATGCTCACCAATATTTCATGAACTATAATTGGGATCAACCCTTATTATCTGCTATATCGGTATCACCTATTAAATTTCATATACCAAGACATATAAGAATTCAATTTTCAATATTTCACTCATAAAATTTCATTTTTATTCATAAGATAACCAATCAATTTTAAATAATTAATTTAAAACATTTAAAAAAATGATTTTTGAATTGAAGTGTCTCATACCACATTGAAACATTTAAAATAAAATTTGAAAATTTACATTTTAAAAAAATTGTGTCCATATAATTAAATCCATAACTTAATTTTGAAATCCTAGACATGAATGATAAATATTATAAATAATAAATATTTAAAAAACAGATAATAATGTTTTAGTTAAAGAGTCTCATACTACATTAGACATTTAAATTATAATCCACATGAAAGTATATCATTTTAAAACAACATTTAAATACGTTATTATAGATAAAATATTGTTATGGAAAGTCAAATGGGTTGTATATATACTTATTAAAATAATAAAGGTTTGTATCAACCATAAATGCCTTAATTAATGGAGATTGGGACAAAATCCTTTATACCGATTCTGAATAGTCATGTACAATATTTATATTCTAGAATAATACACATAAGTTAATTTTTAACATTATAGAGAACATTTTTCATATTTATTATTAATTTTATATCACTTATTAGCATGTTATAACAATTTCATAATTATTTACATTCATATCAGATGTTTTATCGATATTTGGTACGTGTGTCAAAAATGAACATGGAAAGATGTCAATAGTCCATGTTGTCTTAAGTACATAATATCAATTATAATATTCCAGAAATTATTATAATTTCTTTATATCATTTATACTTTTAACTAAAACCATTATGTATTTTTATGAAGAATGAACAACATTATAATCATGGTGACGATAGGTCATACATAAGAATGACTAACATTTTCCATTATTCAATGATTGTTATAGAAAGAAGGTAAGAATTATTTCAAATTTAAAGAATGATAATGACATCATTAATAAAATTTAATTATTTTTATATATATAATACATGTGATTTTGTTTTTAAAAATTATTCATGGTGCTTTATGGATGTGATAGTCCCCACGTACAGCCAAATGACATTATCATTTTTATATGAATGTAATGTAAAAACATAATGGATACATTTTTCAGTTATAATGATAAATATGTATTTAATATCACATATTATCATCAATTACATCTGTATAATAACTATTGAGATATGGTAATGAAAAACAAACTATATCGGTTCGTGAGGGAATGTTAGTCGTACACAAAAACAAAAAGTTTATCTCACATTTGATGGAATTGGAGAAAGATTTAGGTGAATATATTAACATAATAACATCTATGTATATTTATAACACTTGAGTTACTATATAATCAGGGTTTGAGTATATTTTATTTTAGTAGAAGAATAAATTAAAGAGAAACACTAAAATTAAGACCCTACCTTTCATTCAGATGATCAGACTTCTTAACAGATTAACTCCTTAAAGAGGGTGTTCTCCCTAAATAGAGGTCTGAAGAATGTGGATAAATATTTAATTAAAGAGTTTTTGTAGATATTTTAATAATCTAATGGTATTGGAAGTGTTATTAATAGATAAAAATGTGGGCCGTTTTATAGGAGGGTAGATGGGCAATCTTGTATTTTTTAAACATATTAAATTAATATAAATTATATTTAGATTATAAATTGTCCAAAACTAATTTATATAAAACACAAGATTATATAGGGTAAAATATCCATCATCCAATTATAATTATACATGTTTTTTATTTTGTTTAATCCTTATCTTTTTTTAAAGCCTTATTTTACATTTTTTTAATCTTACAATGCTATCATTTTATTTACACTTTTTGAGTAAATTTATTTTCCATAATATATTAAATGAAATAAAAAAATTATTTATGACATATAAAAACATATCATAACCATTTGACCAAGGCCTATATTTTTATAAATTTTATAACATATTATAAACTATTTTGTATTTTGAAATAACAATAGTGTCAATTCTAAGACTATTCATTTGTTGACTTTTATAAAAGTTCATAACAATAATATAAGATCGAAAAAATATATTAAATAATTAAAAAAATCATATATATCCGTAAAAGTATTTTATGGATTAAATTATGTCAAATAATATTTATTTAAATATATATTATGATAATTTCATTAATTAAAAAGTTATTACATCATCATTGTGTCGACATTAAATTTAATTATTTATCTTTTAAAATTTTTAAATAAATTAACATTATATAGGTATTATATTTTTATTTGTAATTAATATTTATAGTGAATTATATCCTCTATATAAATACAATTTAAATTAAATTATTCTTTAATAAAACAATTTAAAAAAATGACAATTTATGGAATATAATATTATAAATGCATTCAAGTCATCCAAGTGGATCGAAGTGGTCAAATAACCACCCAAGTATTATAATTGTATGAATATAATCTTCCAATTAAATTAGTAATTCTTTGGGATTAGTTTTATAATATTATAATTTTTTTTAACATTAACTACCTAATTTTACTTTAACTGTGGGAATGATATTTATTACAAATATTACTATACATAATGTCCAAAAATGAGAGGGGAATATTTACATAATTTGGACACTATGAGTCCAAATATGGAATAAATTTTTCTAAATTAAAAATATATAATTTTCATTAAATTATTAAAAATTAATCCTCTTAGTCAAAATGAGAAAATGGGTTTTTAAAAAATAAAAACATCAAATTATTGACATGAATTTTTATCGAATTTCATTGTGATATTACTTCCAATATCCAAGATTGGATTAAATTATAAAAACATAATCTAAGTATACATTGAAACATATTGAAATGATAATTTAAATATATAAATACATTATACGAGAGAATTTTGAATTAAAATGCAGTAATTTTCACTTTTAATTAAAATAATATATTTTATCAAAAGAAGGCCAAAACATCATCAAAAGTAATTTTTTATTGAATTATTAAAATTAAAATGTTTTCCATGTCAAATAAAGCAGATAAATGGGTCAATATGTGATTTAAAATAGATTATGTTTTAAAAGCTGGTAAAAACACATTTTCTGAAAAACTCTAATTTTATCTATAAAATTATATTTAATAGTATATAATTTCTACAAAATTATAATATTAATTTTAAAAATATAATATAATTTAATTATAATTAATATAATCCCACAAGAGTGATTTAAATGATTTTTTATCAAAATTAGTCTCACTTGAATTGTTTTTCATCAAAACATATCCATCATATAGAACTTGTTTTTATATTATAACTAATGAATCATGATATAAAGACATGTAAAACCTATATTTATAATGCAATTAAAAATTTTAATTTATGACATTCTAATTGATAGGTGCTAAATACCACATAAAATAATAATATTAAATATATATTTTTTTTTCAACTCAGTCTTGTATGCACCGTACGATTTCAAATATACCCATTATTGTGTGTCGGTTTTTCTATTGAACATATAATACCTTTAATATAAAATATAATTAATAAAATTGAAAATAAAATATGTGAATGTTTTATATTCTATAATTACCTAGGATGTTACAATGTCTCAATACATTAGTTGATGCATCAATATAGATTACAAACTTGTATTCATTCTATTGTAATGTATGAATAGATTTTTTGACTAAACAACTATTTAGATCATAGATTTTATCTTCACATTCATCATTCTAAAGTAATTTTTTTTCAATTTCATGCTAGCATGGTGAGTGGATTTGAAATCTATGAGAATGTTTCAACAAATTATCGATCTTATCCATCTAAAACAAGAAATTGATGGATCTTAATCCTAATGGTTTGTCTGGGAAAATTTCTAATAGCCTCATTCATGGATGGGTAAAATCATATACACTCTTTTAAAATTATATGACCAAAAACAAAAACAATATATTAGAAAAATTCACACATGGTAGGTTCTTCGTTAAATTAACCATTCATAGTGACTTTAGTACAGTCTTGAAGTGATCATCAAGATCATCATTTCATTTTTAATAAAAAGGTGTGATCAATTAATAAACCATAAAATTGAAATCATAATATCTAAAGACACCGTCATTAAATACCTTATGATAATAGGTGAATTATTATGATGAATGGTAATCCCTATAAATTTATATTATTCATGTAACATCCTGCCCCATCACATTATCTTAAGAGGGCAGCAAAATGCTACATGGCCTTAACCATTATTCCCCAGGTTCCACAGGCTAGAAATAAATCTCTAGGGATTCATGAATAATTGGGGACTGATTTTACCTTTTTTAATTGAAAAACCAACCAAACAAGACACTACTCACAAAACTACATGATGCATGATGACAAAGAAACCCAAACCATATATTTCCAAAATACCTCCATGTTGTTCGATAACTATTCCCAAATTCCAATAAAACCAAAACAAATATCAAATTACCAATATGAAGACTTGTCAGTAAGACCCCAAAGAACTAGGAATCCATCCATAAATTCAAATCATGCTCCATGTTCAATGCACCACAACATCATCAAATAACCTAGTCAAATTACAGTAAAAATGAGATGCTTTTACCTTACTTGTGTCTTGTAATACGACATCTATAAAATCACCAACGTGACAAAGCATTGGGTGAATACTAATGTATAGTAGGTTTTCCCAAAATTACTTCCCTACACACTACACTAGGATATAACTACTATAAAAGTTATATGAAATAGTTTATATAAAAAATCAAACAGTTATAAAATTACCAATAACATAAACACACACATACTTATCCACCGATACACAAACAAAGAAACCCAAGGGAAATCCAAAAACCCATGATTTAATACTTTTCACCATTTAAATTATTACCACAAATTCCATATTAAAAACCCTCACAGACAACAATAAAACCAAATCAATGGAGCTTCTGCACAATATGTTCACTATATTTCCAAGAAGTTGTGCTTCCCAAACACCATCCATATTGGTGGCTCATCCATCCACTATACATCACCATTTATAGTGATGCTTCACACCCACTTTCACACAATCAACATAATATGTAACACTTAATCAACCAATAAGCACAAAGTAGCAATGGCTCACATTATCACACCATCATTTCTGACACATGAAAATTCTCTTTAAAAAATAACCCCTCTATTTAACCACCCATTAACCAAATTTTCATTCCAAAAAAAATTTCAATAAATAACATATTAATTGTAAAACACCATTCAAAAAACATATTTAATAATAAGCTACTAAAAATTTTAAAATCAATATTTTTAAATCACATAACAAAGCCCCTTTTTTCCACAATATCTCATTTTCCCCAAATTAACCCAAATAATTACCAAATATGTTTCCAATAATATTTTCACATCATTATCACAATTATTTTCAAACAAAAAAAATTTTATTGTAACCAAAACCACTAGTTATAACCAAGTGGAGTCGAGAGTGAAGCCACCTACCTTTAGGGTTCTGGTGAAATCGTCCCACAAGAAAACACACCACAAAACTAGACAAAAACTCAACCAAAACAACTCTAGATTAACATATATACCATCAAAAAACATAATATCACAACATAAGGTAAAAAAACCTATATCTACATGTAAAAGATGTAGATCTAAAAAACAATGATAGTGGGAAGAGTAGTTCAACTGAAAACCACAAATCAACCAAGGGAGAATACTTAACTGGGATGAATCGCTTTTAGAACACCTTGAATCACATTTAAATCCCTTAAAAATAAAGTGAGATAGCACCCCTAAACCTTTATAATATGAAATATTGAGTGATTATTGAGTGTGAGAATTTTTGGGTGTATTTAAGGAATTTCTGAATAATCACATATTTTAAAAAAAACACCTTTTTACCGGCCGCACGATAAGCTCGCATGGTTAGAAAAAGAATACGCTAATTTTGGACATACAACTACCAAAAAGGGGAAATTTTCTTGGCCCCTCACACGTTTTGACACACCGTTCACAAGAATTGTGTAACCCCACTACCTGCACAGTTTAATCTTCCAAGGTTTCCCCTAACCGTGATAAAACTTTTCTACATTAAGAAGGATTCCAAAATACTCCAAAACCATTAAAAACTCTCCCATCCCCTTCCAAAATAAACACATGAACATAAAACACATAAACAGGAATAAAAAAAATCTAGACACCACAAATTGGGGGTTCTAAATTCTCTCCACCATTGGACATTTCATCCTCATAATGTAGAGAACCACCGCTTTGCTGAAAGAGCCCAGACCACTACTCAACCATCTCTTTCCCGTTCTCCTAGGTATCCTCCTAAATCAGACCATGCTACCACAAAAAGGAAATAAATTGTTGCTTTTACAATGAATGACTTTGTATTTTCTATCAATAATATATAGTGGCAAGTGCATAATAGAAGCATCTGGTTCTAGGTCAACATGATCCCAAAAAAATCAAATTGTCACGATCAGGTTGAAACTTTTTCAACCATGACACATGAAACACATTGTGAATGACACTAAAAAATGGTTGAAAATCCATGTGATAACCCACATCTCCAATCTAATCATGTATTGCAAAGGGCCCAACATAAATTGGTGATAATTTAACCTACTTTACAAACCGACAATGTCCAAACCAAGGAGATATTATCAAAAAACACATGATCATCATACTTGAACGAAAACAGTCATCGAAGATTTT
Organism: Viscum album; assembly: GCA_963277665.1. Lineage (NCBI taxonomy): Eukaryota > Viridiplantae > Streptophyta > Magnoliopsida > Santalales > Viscaceae > Viscum > Viscum album. Next base: position 346,956,511 of record OY728157.1, on the reverse strand, counting down.
TTGCATATGATTTCTAATGAATTTGATCCATCTCCATCCTATTTCGGATCTACTTGTTGTTCTATATAGTCTCTAGGACAAGGAACGGTAAAATCATCAAGGTCTCACCTATTTCCACGTAATATAGTGGAAAATGACATGGACTCCAATGCAATGCCTCAAACAAAGCCATACGTATTGAACCCTAAGAACTATTATTATAGAAGAACTCCACCAACTATAACTGATCCTCCCATGAACCACAAAAATTCATTAAAAAATCCCTTTCCATATCCTCAAATGTCTGTATCATCCTTTATAATTGGCCATCTGTATGTGGATTATATGTCATGATCATCATCAATTATGTCCCACGAGATTGCCACATGAATTTCCAAAAATGAGATGTGAACCTTAGATCTATATCTGATAAAATTGAAATGGAAACATCAAACATCTTTTCCACCACCAGGATATATCTTTTGGATAGATCTTACATGTATGATATTCTAAAATCATGATGAAATTTCCTGACTTTGTGAGATGATACATAATCACCCATATAGAATCATGTTTCATGACCATTCTTGGATGAACTTCCACAAAATTCATTGCTATCTAGTCCCATTTCCACACTGAGATAGGTAATGACCGCAACATTCCGACTGGTAGTTCATGCCCTGCCTTTAACTGTTGACATGCCAAGCATCTCAAAACAAACATGGACACATCCATCTTCATAACAAACGACCCAAAACATGCCTTCAATTCCATATACATGTTCTGAATTCCATGATGGATTGGACACCTAAAATGATGATAATCCCTAATAAGTTCTTCCTAAAAATCCAATGGTAGCACTATCTGATTCAAAAAAACAATAATGAATTTTCATTCAGTTCCTATCCCTCATTGGTCTCCCAATCATTGAGTGTGTACCGCATCAGCATACAAACATAATCTTCTATGATTGGCATCAACTGCCACTAATCTGATGCTTTTTGGACTAACTGAGAATTTAATTTTCAACATAATGCATCCACCACCAAATTTCCCTTATCTAATGTATACATTATGTCAAAATCAATCATCTAGATATATTCCAACCATCTCATTTTCCGCAAATTGAGATATATTTCTGAGAAAATATGATTTAATCTTTTATGGTCGGTAATGACCATGAATATATCACTGAATAGATAATAACACCACATCTATATAACATGAACCCCTACCTCCAACTCCATACCATCCGTTGGGTATTTCCACTCATGAAATCTCAACTACTGTGAGCTATATGCAGGCACATGATCCACCTTCTTGAGAACACACCCCAACCCAGATCCGGATTCATCACAATACACCACATACCCTTTCCCTGGTTCATTAAAAACCATGATTGGTGCTAATGTAAGGAGACCCTTTAGATCTTCAAAGAATTTTTAACACTTCTCATCCCATTAAAATGGGATATTAATCCTTGTCAATGATATCATTTGTGGGTCCAATCATGGGAAATCACAAACAAAAATTGAATAATAGACATCTTGACAAAAGAGGATTTGTATCTCAAAAAAATTCTTTGGTAGTTCCCATGAGATAACTAGCTCAATATTTTCCTGATAAACTAAAACACCTCTCTCAAAAATAACATGGCCATATAATCCAACCTCATGTATCCAAATGTCATGATTTGACAATTTGGCATAAAACTAATGATCCCTCAAGTTATCCAACACTCTCGACATATACTGCTCGTGCTATAACCTAGTCATTGATTAAACTATTATATCATTAGCAAATACCACCAAAAAAGAAGAAATATATCTCTAAAATATCATAATTTTCAAATCCATTAACACTTCTATTGAATTCGTCCAACCAAGGGGCATAAACACATTCTCATAATGGCCATATCTAGTTCCGAAAGCTGTTTTCCAGATATCCTCATTCCTTACCCACAATTGATGAAATATTGACCTCAATTCAGTATTATAGAACCACTGATCACCCCTCAACTAGTCAAAAAAAATTTCAATGCATGGAGTTGTTATCTGTTCTTTATAATAACATGATTAAATCTATGATAATGAACATATTGTGTAACATCCCGGCCCGACTGACCATCGAACCAGTGGCTGGACCGGTAGGTAACATGGCCCCAAGCGCATCTCCCCGTACGCCAGAGGCTGCCGACTAGCAGTGGGGGTCTCAGGGGGTGATAATGGGGTGACTATATGTAACACCCCAAGCTTCCACGATACGTTTCCCTTCGAATAATACAATAGCGTGTGTTGTACGCAACCTCGAGCTCTAACACACACCACAACTAATTAAACTAGCCGTTGTGAATAGTAATACCTAATTTTTGAAATTTTATAATTTTAATTTATCAAAATGTACTTCATTTTTAGATTCGGAATATTGAAATTAGCCTCTGTTGAATTTTTGGTATTTTTCTGAGAACTTCTAATTTTTTATGAATAGTGAAAAATACTTAAATTTTTTTTTTTAAATCAAAATAATTTATAGTGATAAATTATAATATTTAGTGGTTTTAAAGTATAATTAGAATATATTTTTACCATTTTATCCAATGGTGGTCATTAGAATTAATTTAACATTGAAATTGGACATAAACAATTGCCAATCTTTTGATATAAATTGTTTCTTAGAAACACGCTATTTTTTTGTAACAGCGGGAATTAATTATAAAATTAATTAATGCAACTTATATGTTTGGAATTTTGTAAAATAGACAACATTTTTGAATTCAGAATATCAATTATAGATTAGGGTGAAATTTTGGCATTGTTCTGAAAAACTTCAATTTTTTATGAATAGTGAAACCACTAAGTGGTAGTTAAATAACTGATTTTTCGTTTAAATGAAATATTACCACTTCTGTGATTTGATTTTCAAAAATCCGACATACATGGTTGTCATTAAGATGTAAAATGTGGTTCAATGAGATTAAAATAATTTTTCGGTGAATAGTAACTTTTCAGTTCTTAATCGCGATTAGAGGTAATTAGTGTAGTTTAAGGTACAAATAATGTTTTAATAATATGAGATGAGCATTAAACTTGTCCTAATACTATTGGACGAGTCATGGACGACCAAGACAACCCATGGGTCAACTTGGGGACCCCATGGAGCCACTTTAGTTAGAAAATGACATTAATATATATTTATTTAATGTTAAAATTAAATTGACACAAACATGAGTTGTCTTACTAAAACAGTTATTAAGTGGGGTTACACAAGTCCAAATTTTGACTATAAATATTCATTAGAAATCTAAAAAGATTTCCTACATCATAGTACTTTTTTTATAATTTTTAGACATTAAATAAATTAAATTATTTATGACATCATTATGATGCAAGATGACCTCATTATTTAACGATTTTAATAAAATGAAAAGATAATGTAAAATCCAAGGCTTACACTTGTCCAAAGACTATTGGATGGGTAGATTTCGGACCCTTATCACCTTATCCACGAATTATATAAGTGTGGGAGCTTTAGTATCCGAAAATCATTGTATAATAATGTAACATTTCAATCTTTCCAAAAGAGCCCCTCCTCTCCTCTTATAAAAGGCCCCCACCTTTACCACCTTATTCACACTTTCAAGCCTTTTGGTTCGGCCAAACTCTGCCAAAATACTCTCCCAACTTCCCCCTATTACTCCTAGAAGCCTCACTTTGGGCAGAACTCTTCCCAAGGAAGCCTTTGGCTCAAATCAAAAAGAGTTACCCGATTTTGAGGTAATGTCTTCTCTAATGTTGTTTTGTTTTATTTTTCTTATCCAACCACATAAACTCTTTTTATTCATTTCTTTTCTAAAAAAAACAGTATCCTCAATATACTAGTATGTTGTTATAAGAATTATTCGAGCTACACTTACACACACCTACATCTAATTGTTAAAGAACATACAGTTTCTGTGGATGGCGAATTTCTGCCTCACGAAACGATGATTGTTCAACACTCATATAACACCTTCAAAGGTGGCCAATAAGATGTCACTATATTTATATATGATATATAATATGTTTATGTTTTACTTATGCTTCTATATTTATCATTTATGGCATACTTTATTATTTCCATTATGGGTAAACGCGATAATTTCATTTTAGGAAGTGCGGACTACCGCCCCCGCAAAGTGATTTGAATCGTTAATGCCATATGTGGGATGTATAAAGGATGGAGTAAATGGTATTATACACTATATTATACTGGAATTATATTATACATTTATATAATTATTATTTAATTCCATTAAATACGAAATAGAAATGAAAGTAGCGTTTATGCGTACGTACGGCTTACCGGCTCCATGAACGGTGCATTTCATTTCTTACCTCTAAATGATACGTAATATTATAAATGAATGTATATACTGTATATATATGATATATATGATATCTACATCATGAATATAATTCTGTATACAATGGATATTTCACCACATGAACAACTTGTAATTATAAGAAGTTTATTTTTGACTCAAGTACCTAAGATCGACAAAACGACCGTTATTAACTTAAATAATTACAGAATGTTCATATCATTGTAATAAGTGATATAAAAAGGATAATTAAATTTAAAATGGTTCTTAATAAGGTATATATTAACTCTATTTTATTATTCAGGAGGTTAAAGAACGGTTGAGTAAAGTCAGACACGAGGTAAGGGAATTTCATAACCCAACTTCCATTCTTTGGGTTAATCTCCTACTTTCAAATTATGTCATGATATTATTATGTTTTATATTGTATTTATACTTTCATTATGTATACATATAGTGAATACACATAATAGATATATTTTATTTAAAAATGAACTTTTTAAGGGACTTCGTCTCAATCTCCATTCATTGAGGCATATTTTGTTTTATACAAAAATTTCTTTTATACAGTGTATAAACCCCTTTGACTTTTACGTTTATTCAAAAAGAATCTTTTTATATGAATCGTTTTACTAAATGAAAAAAAGGGAATGTTTTTTTTCCGTACATATGCGGCGACAACAAATTCTCCGCCGCCGTGACCATTATTTGAGTTTCGGCTTCCTCTACAAGCCACAATTTTTTTTTGATGAAAAATAAATACAAAGTTTTAACTTTCTTTTATTTTGGTATTGAAAATGGTTTTGAAAGCGTTTTTATTATATCAATGTGTTGTATTGATATCTTGTGATTGAAATGTGGAAATGTTATGTTTTCTTTATGCATGTTTTGTGTGATACGATTATGTTATGGTTTATGATATGTTTTAACCTATTCATATGAGGAATGTATTGGACTTAATAAGTGACGGGTGGAGCCCGCTATAGCTCCTCGATGCATCGGTAGGTCTCATGAGACAACTAGACGTGGAATTGGCCGAGGCCCTTTCCCAATTTGATTTATGGTTTTGGACGAGGCCTTAATCATTTTAGACGTCTTGGTCGAGGCCTTGACAAAATGTTTCAGAATGTCTGTCATTATACATTCCCTCATTATGAAAGTTGTTATTAATATTGCATGTTATTATTCGACTAGTAGAATATCCATGTGAGTAAGTAAATGGCATTATCTCATTTTACTTTTCCCATATTATGATGAAGTTCAAGTTTAAAAAGGATTTTGTTTTAGTTATACATTGCCTTAAATGTTAATGTTTATTTATGAAATCTTCCGCAATATTGTTATCCTTACTGAGCATCTGAGCTCACCCCTTTCAATGTTTTAATATTTTCCAGGATGTGAAGAAGTATTTTATGAATGACCTAAAGGGATTGTCAAAAAAGGATATGAGTGTGGTCTATGGAGACTTTGTTATTGTAGTTTTTCACTTTATGGTGTAATGTAATGTTTACGAATGTATCTAGTGTTTCCAAGGCTACTAAACTAATCGGTCTTTCGAGACTTGATCTTTTGTGATCATGCCTATGTTAGGAAGTAATGCACCGACTCTAGGTAGCTGGGGTTGGGGCGTTACACAATCCCCTCATATTAGACTAACACAATAGTATTTTTAGAGTAAATAATATTCAATAGTGGAAGCAGTAAACAATTGAAAGACAACAACGAAATATAATCATTATCCATTTCATAAAAGGTTCCCAAATCCAGATTACGCGATACAGGCATGATTAATGATACAATGTGAATACAGGAAACAATACAGCATGATTACAATACAATTTAAAATAATAAATAAAAGATAGAAAGGAACAATGGGTGATCTCGTGAGCATCCATAGCACCTTCTTGGTCCTTTTCTCCTAACTCCTTAGGTAAAAATATCACAGCATACAAACTAGGTCCTGCAAGCAAGAAGGTTTACACTGGTACCCCAGTCCAATGGCGGCCCAAGTAGGGTGTGAGATATAAATCTCAGTAGGTCGGCACCACCGGTGTCTATCCCAAACAAAACTATGTAATATTAATTAAATCAGTGAGCATGTATAACGAGATTCAATAAGTAGAACCACATAGATAGACAACACCCGTCCTGGTTCCGTAAGGACACTCGACGACTATACCAGCTTCAGCACGTTGCCGGGAAAGTATCCTGATCATGTCACTATATATATATATAAATATAAAAGAATTTAGATCATAAATGGTGTGGGGTAAAAATTCTTCACACCCATTAATCAAGATTAGTAGGCAAGAGGTAAGAATTCCTCTCGTCCCTATAGGTCAACTGGAAAGGGGTATGAATGCCTTCCATCCACACAGGTATAGAGAAATAGCAGGCACAAGGTATGAATGCCTCTCGTCCCTATAGGTCAATGGGGAAGGTGTAAGAATTCCTCCCTTCCATACACGTATATAGATCACATATGGCATGGGGTGGACATGCCTCTCACCCATACTCAATATAAGCTGGCATGGGGTATTCATGCCTCCCATCCATAATCGGTCAAAGTAGATGGCATGGGGTATGAATGCCTCTCATCCATAATCGTTCAAAGTAGATGGAATGGGGTATGAATTCCTCTCATCCATAACACGTATCTAATCACTAGAAGTCACTGGAAAGGGGTAAGAATGTCTCTCTTCCATACATGTACTGTCACACTAGCATGGGGTATAACTGCCTCCCTTCCAAACACGTATCTCATCACTAGGCGGCATCAGCATGTGCGCACTCACAATACAACCATGTCTATAATATACTACATATGGCATTAACTCATAAGCTTTAAAAGAATCATATCAAAATAAAAAACAATCATATAGCCCAGATCCATGTAAATGGTTATAATCACGTCCATAAAAATATTCCTAAGTCAAACAATATCAAGTATCATTATCACATTTATACTTAAGGCAGCTCCTCTTAAGTATCTGTTTCAAGACACTAACATATTCATCAAATTTATATAAGGTACATGAGGAAACCTGCTCATGTATGGTATTGGCTAACCCCCAATTCATTCTTCATTCCTCTTATATCATTTCAAAGACATTTAGGGATTTACAAAGAATTAAGAGGTGATATGGACTACCTCTCCTAGGTAAGTCTCATTCACTAAATTCATTCCATTAACATAAGTTGTAATTATTCCATTATCCTAAGGCATGGTCTTACCACCCTTATCCATTTCATTCAAGTTTAACCAAATCATAACAAGAGTTTAGCAGGCAAGAATAAGAATCTACATCCTACTTTTATCTTGAAGATAGCGCACCTCTGTTTGAGGGGTTTTATTATTAAATCGTTGGTTTAGTGACCAACTAACCATTTTATCTTATTACTGCAATTCACACGATTTGCACAGAAGCATTTAATCGACTAAAATTTCATAATTAAAATACTAAAACAAATAAGTATTAAACTCTTTAAATGCTTTACTTAAATTAAAGGGCAAGGAGAGGGACCCTACCTCAAGGTGGATCCATCTGTCCACTCCAGATCTTGATGCTTTCTAACAAAGAGCCACCTAATCTCTGGTAAAGCAAAACCAACCCGAACCCAGTAACATACTAATAAAAACACCCTATGTAACATAAACCAACTAAAGATAACAAATTGGGTGCTGTGTAAACAAAGAAAATGTAAAACCCTTACCTCGAAATCAAACCGGCACATCAAAATCACCGCAATCTGCCTTGCCTTCGGCGGCAGATGTTGTACGCACACCAACAAGGTACCGAGGGACCTTCCGCATCAACCTAGAACAAGTAGAACAAGAAAGTAACCAAAACCAACCAAACCCTAAATATAGGGGTTCTTGGACGAGCGAAATTAGGGAAAGGAGGAGCCCTAAAATCATCCATGAAGGGAGGAGGAAGGAGAAAGGAGGCTTACCGCAGAGATTCGAAGGAGGAATCACCATGAATGGAGGAGAGACCTTGACTGAGAGGATGGAGGAAGGGGAGTGTCGCGCGCAGATCAAGGGGACCCCCACCTTGTTGAACGTGCGGGTTGAGTGAGGGTAAGGGAGAGTTAGTTTAAGTTTTATTTTTAAATTATTTTAAATATTTTAAAAACCCAAAACAGAGCATGGCGCATGCCTTGGGCTGCATAGTTTGGCAAAATGTGCACCAACTGTATGTCCCCCACTAGACACCCAAGACACCCCGCACGGGCTAGCCACACATTTTGGGGAAACTGTGCACAGTACGTGCAGACTCCTCTACATCCCTATTTTAAGTAGCACAGTTTGGGCAACATGGTTTGGGGAACCGTTCAAAAACTGTGCACCTTCTGTTGTCGCTTAAAAACCAACCTTCTTCGGGTATGATGCTTCCGAAACACATTGAGACACTCAAGATACTTCTCGGGCCTTCACCCAACCCCAAAAACATTAAAAATAAGAGTTCTAACCTTTAGAACCTCGTTCCGAAGCCCGATTCTTAAAAGGACCGATTCAGTAATTGAAAAAGTTCAATTTCCCCCACTTTTTAACCTAGTTCAAAATGTGGGTCATTAGAACCTTCCCACCTTAGAACTTCTTGTCCCCATGAAGCCATCGGGAACAACACACACCTCACTCGACTTACAAGGGTAGTGAAACGTTGTTCAAATGTTCGGATTACGTTTTCAAATGTCCCACACACCAATGAACATCCACTTAAGCTGGCAGCTCTTAAGTCGTCAACACTCGAGCCAATGCTCATTTTCCAACCAAAACACCCTGAAAACTCTTACCTGAGACCATCATACTAGAGGCACAAACTCATCTTCATCTCGCCAAGCAACCAATCAATGGTACTTCGCACCTTATATTTTTAATGTTAAATGGTCAAAACTCAAATCATCGCTCCACCACCTTTGGAACTGTATTTCAAAAGCACACTCTAAGAATTCCAAAGACGCACCTAGCAGGATTTTGAAATGATCAAATAGTCAATTTCCCATCGACCTAAAAAACTATTTGAAAAATAGTCAAGCCACTCAAGATGACTATTCAAGAAGACGCTCAGCTTAGGCGGCTGATTCTTTATAAGCTGAACAACGATGCCTTCTCCTAAGGCATCTCCCACATACCATGAGAACGTTCACCGAAGCTCATACCCGACTCACAGTGACGTCTCCATGATCAAAACTCAAAAGAAATAATTCATCCCGCGTGCAACGCGGAATGAGAATAACCAAAATAGATGAACGACTTTTAAACATTAGTGTGGCATAAGACTGACACTCTCTTAGTGCATCCCGGATAAATTCAAGATATGGGACATGATCGCCACATAAAAGAGTACACTAAGAGGATTTTAAAATAATTCCATTCAGTCATACCCCAAAAACTGGAAAGGAGAATAGTCAAACCACACCTGGTCAACTCTAAAGAAGAAACATAGCTTTACCTGCCGACACATCCATATTTCTAAACTGATCACAATGCCTTTTCCCTGAACAAGGTATTCCGTGATCGTTCACAATTTACCACTAAAGTGATCCAAGACCAGCGGTGTTTCTTAAAAGGGGTTTCACACACCGCCAACCAGATTAATGTCCTTCTTGATGTGTTCCTTCTACCCGGAAGAACTCAATTCACTAAACCGACACGATGCTTCCCACCATAGAAGCGTCAGTGTCACAAAAAGAAGAAAATATCATCTTCCTGTAAGCTAACTAGTTCATCAAAAACTAAAGAGACGTATGTCACCCCTCCGAGCCACAATCACCACAATGAGACGTAAAAGGAACCCAAAGCAATAATACTAGCATGTGACCCACCTGAGTTTCCCAAAAATCATCCCATGCAATGGGACAAATTGATTCTCAAACCCTCAGGTCACTCAACCGCAAAGATGACCCAAGGCCATACACAACAACACAAGAGATTTAATCAAAAGTCATATCACCTTATACGAACGTTCAAATGGACGACGACTTACCAAACGTCCATTCACAATGAGTCAAACAACCAACACACAACCAACCATGACCGTGGCTTGTATAACCAGTTGACACAGAACATTACCTTATTCTCAAGCCCATAACAAGATAAAAAGAAGCATGACCACCCATTCGAACAAGGGTTTCATTTGAAACTGGAAGTCCTACAAGGTACAACGACACCTGAACTGTACCAAACATCAGAAAACTCACCGCAAAAACAAGGCACAAAAGTTCTAAGGGAGCTACCTTCTCTAGGATACCCCCATACGAAAAACAAATTTCAACCCAAGAATTTGGTCTCGCCCAACAAAATTCACCGGGCTTAAGCCTACCATTCAAGTCATTTTCTAAAAAAATGAACACCCTTGTAAAACACCAACTGTTCTGTCTCTTGGCACTCGTAATAAAGTCTTAACATAACCTCACACGAGGGTTCAAAGAAAGACACTACTATAGGTTCCTTTTCCAAGCCCTGTATATTTAATCATGTTTTTTCATTTAATCACTTTAAAATATTCAATTCAGAACTTCATGTAAACATTCATAACCAAAAATCACTAGGCACTTGATCATTTTTTAACTGACAGCTCAAAGAAAAGCAGGAAAGTTTCAACAAACTTCCTTTTAACCATTTGACATTCATCAGACATCCCATCTCATTCTGGAAATATATCATAATAAATTCATTTCAAACAATTCAGGCAACCTATGAGGGTCCCGAAAATCCAATTCACATTAGATCAAAACCAAACAACTTTTACACTAATAAGCATTTCGTAGGTCATGCTGCCATCACATTCATTATGAGTTTCCATTTTCTGACTCATGAAGAGCCCATATACTCCATGGGTTGATATTTGGATGCTATTTGACGAAACAAAGTACATTACAGAAATAAACATTCTCAAAACAATCATCCAGTCTTACAGGTGGCTGCCAACCAACCTGTAAAGTGTCTATACACTTTATAGTTTGGCATTTGGCTCCCTTTGATATAAAACAATCTCATTTTACAATTTGAAATTAGAAGCCCTTTTTTTCTAGAAATTCAATCACACAGGTTACCCTTTCCAAACCATAAGGTGCCCATACACCTTACAACTAAATATTATCTCCTTTTATAATTGAAATCATTTAATTTGGTCATAGCAACCAATTCCATATTAACTGAATCTAGCATTTTATCGAAAGCAGTAACACAAGAAACATGCTTTAAAATAGAATCATGGAATAACTACCATGACACCTATCACAACATCAGGCATCAACTAATGCATCCTAGATGGAATGGAATAATGCATGTCATGTGATTTCTAACAAAGTGCCTATATGATACATGAAATGGCATACCATCGTATCATCGGGTTGCAACAGAATTGGAACCCACAATTACATAAACAATATCAATAGAAACCATTTGCATCACCCAATGGTGAAATCAAATAAACGATAATAATCAAAATCATTAAAATAACAATTTAATTCAAGGAAGTTTTGCTTTTCCCTATACATGGGTTAGCTACTCCCGAGTACAACTCATTACCAAATTCCATCTCCTTCCTATCCTTGGATATTGTCGCCAATTAGTAAAACAAACCAGAAGAAGACAATCCTCTAATACCACATTGTAACATCCTTACCTGAATGACCATCGAACCGGTGGCCGGACCGGTAGGTCACATGGCCTCAAGCGTGTCTCCCCGTACGCCAGAGGCTACCGACTTGCAGTGAGGGTCTCAGGAGGTGATAGTGGGGAGACTATACCCTCATATCAGAGTAACACAGTGGTATTTTCAGAGTAAATAATATTCAATAGGGGAATCAGTAAATAATTGAATGACTACAATGAAAGATAATCAATATCGTTTTCATAAACGGTTGCCAAAGCCAGTTTACTAAATATAGGGATGATGAATAATACAATGTGAAAATAGGAAACAATATAACTTGATTACAATACAATGTAAAAGATTAAAGAAAAAATAGCAAGGCCCGACGGGTGATCTCCTAAGCATCCCAAGCTCCCATTTGGTCCTTTGCTCATAACTCCTCATGTACAACAGCACAACACACAACCTAGGTCCTACAAGCAAGAAGGTCTACTTGGGTACCCTAGTGGAATAGCAGCCCCAGTAGGGTGTGAGATATAAATCTCAGTAGGCAGACACCACTAGTGTCTAAAAAAACCAGACATTGTAATATTAATTAAAGCAGTAAGCATGTATAACAAGATTCAATAAGAAGGACAACATAGATAGACAACACCCGTCCAAGTTCCCTAAGGACACCCGACGACTATACCAGCTTCGGCACGTTGCCGATAAAGTAACCTGATCATGTCACCATATATATTTATAAATATAAAGGTATTTAGATCATAGATGGTGTGGGGTAAGAATTCCTCCCACCCATTAATCAATATTAGTGGGCACGAGTTAAGAATGCCTCTCATCCCTATAGGTCAACTGGCATGGGGAATGAATGCCTCCCTTCCATACACGTATAGAGAAATAGATGGCACGAGGTAAGAATGACTCTTGTCCCTATAGGTCAATTGGAAAGGGGATATAATGCCTCCCATCCATACACATATATAGATCACATCTGGCGTGGGGCAGACATGCCTCCCACCCATACTCAAAATAAGATGGCATGTGGTATTCATGCCTCCCATCCATAATCATTTAAAGTAGCTGGCATGGGGTATGGATGCCTCCCATCCATAATCATTCAAAGTAGATGGATGGGGTATGAATGCCTCCCATCCATAACACGTATCCCATCACTATAAGTCACTAGCAATTGGTAAGAATGCCTCTCTTCCATACATGTACTGTCACACTAGCATGGGTTATTACTACCTCCCATCCAAACACATATCTCATCACCTGGTGGTATCAACCTATGTGCACTCCCAATACAACTGTGTCTATAATATAATACGTATGAGATTTTCTCATATGAATTCAAAGAATCATATCACAATCACATACAATCATACAACCCATATCCATCTAAATAGTTATAATCACGTCCATTCAAATATACCTTAGGCAAACCATCTCAAGTATCATTATCACATTTATACTTATGGAACCTCCTCTTAAGTGTCCATTTCAAGACACTAACATATTCTTCACATTTATATAAGGTACATGAGGCAACCCACTCATGTACGGTATTGGATAACCCCCAATCATTCTTCATTCCTCTTATATTATTTCAAAGACATTTATGGATTTACAAAGCATTAAGAGGTGTTATGGACTACCTCTCCCAGCTAAGTCCCATTCACTAAATTCATTCTATTAACATAACCGTGCTTATTCCATTATCCTAAGGCATGGTATTACCACTATAATCCATTTCATTCAAGTTTCAAAAAATCATAACAAGAGTATAGTGGGCAAGCATAAGAATCTACTTCCTAATTTTATCATAAAGACAGTGCACCTCTGATCGAGGGGTTTTATTATTAAATCGTTGGTTTAGTGACCAAGCAACCATTTTGTCTTATTCCTGCAATTCACAATATTTACATAGAAGCATTTAATAAACTAAACTTTCATAATTAAAATAAAAAACAAAACAGTATTAAATTTTCTAAATGATTCACTTAAATTAAAGGGCAAGTAGAGGGACACAACTCAAGGTGGATCCATCCGTCTACTCCAGCTCTTGACTCTACCTTACTAAGAGCCGCCTAAGCTCAGGAAAAGCGAAAACAACCCGAACCCGCCAACTCACTAAGAAAAAACACACTACGAACCTTAAATCAGCTAAATATAACAAATTGGGAGCTGCCTAAACAATGAATGGGTAAAACCCTTACCCCGAAATCAAACTGGTGGAACGAAATCACTGCAATCCACCTCGCCTTCGGTGGTGGATGTCGTACACACACCAACAAGGTCTCAAGGGACCTTTTGCATCACCATAGAACAATCGGAACAAGAAATCAACTTAAATCATCCAAAACCTAAACCTAGGGGTGCTTGGCCGAGTGAAATTAGGGCAAGGAGGAGCCTTAAAATCGCCCAAAAGGGAGGAGGAAGGAGGAAAGAGGCCTACCGCGGATATTTGAAGGAGGAATCTCCAGGAATGGAGGAGACACCTTGACTGAGAGGAGGCCTGAAGGGGGGGTGTCGCGCGTAGCTCAATGGGAGCCCATCACCGTGCGTCGTGCGGGTTGAGTGAGGGTTCATGAAAGTTTGTTTAGGTTTTATTTTTAAATAATTTTTAATATTTTAGAAACCCAAAACAGGGCGCGGCGCATGGCTTGGTCTGCAATGTTTGGCATATAGTCCGCCAACCATGCATCCCCCACTGGACACCCAAGACACCCTGCATGGGCTGGCTGCACGGTTTGGGGAAACCATGCGTTGGCCGTGCGGACTCATATACCTCCCATTTTTAAGTCGCATGGTTTGGGCCGCATGTTTTGGGAAACCGTGTGCCGACCATGCGCCATCTGTTGTCACTTAAAAACCATTTGTCTTCATGTATGACACACCTGAAACACATCGAGACACTCAGGAAACTTCTCAGGCCTTCCCCTAACCCCCAAAACATTAAAAAGAGGGGCTGAAACCTTCAGAACCTCATTCTGAAGCCCGATTCTAAAAACGACATGTTCTGTAATTGAAAAAGTTCAACATACCCCCACATTTTAACCTGGTTCAAAACACGGTTCTTTACATATATCCACAATGTCCCATATTCCTTTTAAATATAAAAAACCGGTGTTACCCATAGAGATGTGCTAGGTCGGATAATCCCTTTGTCCTCTAATTCTTCCAACTGCACCTTTCATTACCAAAATTTTGCAGGTGCCATATGGTAAGATGTAAGTAATATAGAATTATTCACTGAAAGAAGATCAATCATAAAATCCACTTCCTTTATGGGTGACCACCATGATAATTCATTAGAATGACATCAATAAACTGAAAAAAACTACTAGAAGGACACACTACTCAACACCTTCCTCTGATATAAACAAAAAATCTGTGAACTGATATGAAATCTATCCATGAGGTAGTGCCTAAAAATAATTTACTCCTAGATTTTCCTTATTATACCCTTTAAATAGATATCTTACACCATCCACCATCGCAAAACTAATTATTCATGCATAACAATAAATGTGGTCCTAAAACATTGCGAACTAACCAATTCTAATGATTATAACATAAGCATCAATATCAAGTAATGAAAAATGTCAAAACAATTCAATTCGATCCACAACTATGAAAACCACTCTATAGATGAAATCTAAACACTCTCTTTAACATAGAGGAATCTGTAGTTTCAAAATAGAAGTAATAATTTCCACACGTCATCCCATCAAATACACAATACAAGAATAAATAAATGAATTTGAATAACACATATAAAATAATGCATCCATCAATGTATAATTTGATAGAACATTATGTCACACTATTGATGGTCATGACTGATCATCCACCACCACTTTCTCACCTCCAAACAAATGCTTTCTTTCCACACTCTTTACTTTATTTCATTGCTGAGGCATTTTGGTATTTCGAGAATCATCATTACCCCCTTTTCTCTACTAAAGAGGGGTATCCTACTGCCCCCATCCCATCAAGGCATAAGACCCATGCGACCCCTGAGTACTGTCACAGAATCCCAACCGTAAAGAATTCTAACAATACCACTAAAGATGCCTCATCTGCATAAAATTATGACATGGTTGAGGTTTTTCGATAAAATCACGCTTAATCTTCCCCATATATCCAGACTAAAAACATCCCATCTCACTATGTGACTTTAGAGGATGATTAACTGATCCTGAAATCAGATTCTACTTTATAGTCACACCTTGGAAATCAATGTACTTCTTCTTCTTGAACCCAGGGATTGTGTTCCCACTATTCCACATGGTTATGATTATAGTTCACCTGCATGTATCCCCCCAAAATATACCACTCATCCACCATATCTGTATTCACCATTTCAAAGTAATCTTTTATACACAGTGCTTCTATCTTGGATCAAATTTCCTTCGTCAAACTAGCTTTAAAAATGGGTGCCTTCATTGGTGTACAACCTACCACCTCAGGTGGAAACCCCACCATGTTTATAATCATATCCAAAAATTCTATTACTACCATGTTCCATTTCTTCAAACTAAATAAATCCCTTGAACTCTAAATTATGAATGTGTGATGGCAGTATTGTTTAATAATAAATTCCTCAAAACCCTCCCACATCACACAATCGTTTGTCCTAGCTTGAACCTCCATCTCCCACCAATAAAGGGCTGTATCTTCCAACATGTATGTGGATAACATCATATTCAGCTTTACTAATGCTCCCATATATTCAAATATCTTATTCCTTATATTTATCCTTGATTCATCCCTTTCTAGCTCATAATCACCCCTAAACATGGGTGGAATCTACCTTCAAAACTGAACCGCATGATCCACATGCATTTGTTCATCCCATTTATTCCCAATTTCAAAGCATGGAAAGCCTATTATATGCTTTTCACTAACTTCTGGTTCACTTGAGGCTTAGCTACCACCACATTTTCAGTATATTTTTATGGTTGGTCTTTATGATGCCTACCCAATTCCATTTCTATCAAAAAAAAAAACAACCACAATTCCCACTATGTGAAAATGAAATGGTATACAATTTTTATATTCAATAAATTGCATCTATCTCAACAAAGATATTTAAAGTTCACATTTCCCATGTTTCACATTTCTAGAAAGTCCACCATGTTTTGAAAATTTACCCATTTTTAAAAAACCACATGTTTTCATGTTTCAAATCCATACGTTTTGAAACCCAATTGAGATTTTTCACAATCCACACATTGTCATCACACCATAATTCATTATACCCTAGTGAAAAATTAATCCTAGAGGGAAGTAATTTCTACCATGCATTCCATGCCCATCTCATTTGCTACACCAACAACAATGAGATTTCGATTTTCTATAAGGGTCTCCATACACTTATGTACCCAACTCTCTAGTAACTTGTAGTTCATGAAAAAATGGTTAGCTATAAAATTTTATGATATAAATTCGATTTTCTAATAATCCTATAAATTCCTACTATCTTGACTCAAGGATTAGTTCATGAATGAATGTCAACACCGATGGACCAAACCACTACTCTCACTTGAATGCCAAGGACTGAAAAAACTGATACAACTTGTAACATCTCACCCCATTCCATTTGATTGAGAGGGAGAAGGAATGCTACATGGAATTAAGGCATATGTCTAGATAACCAAATATTGGAAATGAATATAGAGTGATTAATGATTACTTTCAGAATGATATTGCCTTTTTGAATTGAAAAACCAACCAAACAATCTACTACTCAAAAAACTACATGATGCATACTAACATAGCAACCTAAACCATACATTTCCAAAATAACACCAACTTGTCCCTTAACTATTCAAAATTTCAAATACAAAAAAACCAAATAACCATAGTATGAACTAGAAGAATACTCAACAAGACCCCAAATAACTAGGACACTATCCATATCTCCACACCATACTCCATGATCTATGCAACACAACATCACTAAAGCATCATGTCGAACCACTAAAAATATGTGATGATTTTCCCTTAACTTTGACATAGAATACAACATCTGAAAAAGCACAAAAATGAAAAATAAGGGGGTGAGTACTAATACATAGTAGGATTTCCCAAAATTACTTCCCTACATACACCACTAGGATAATATGTTAGCACATTTATATAAAACAATATATATTAAACGTCAAATAGTTCAACAATTACCAATAAGCCAATCACACCCTTACCAGGACACTTATATCCAAATTATGAAACCCAAGGAAAATACAAACAACCATTATATAATCAATTTCACCATTTCCCATTAGCACCATAAATTCCATCATCAAAATAATCACACACAACAAGGGAAAAAATGGTGGAGCCATCCAACCCATTCATTACATTTCCAACTAGCGGTGCTTCCCAACCACTATACATAATGGTGCCTCTTCCATCCAATATCCATCACATTTTACTGTGAGAAATTAAACCAACTTCCAAAAAATAAACAAAATCCATAACACATAATCAACCAACAAGAATAAAGAACAATGGAGATTGAATAATCACACCACCATTTCCAACACTTGACAATTCACTTCAATAAATCACACCATTATTGAAACACCCTTTAACCAAACATTAATATACCAACCACATTTAATGAAACAAAATCCTTATTGATAACCATATTTCACAAATAATATTTCATAATCTTCCACTATCCATTTTAAAATAATTATTTTAAAATCAAAATACAAATCCCCTTTTTGCAAAAACTTCTCATTTTCCCCAAAATCCCCAAAATCATTACAGAATGGATTTCCAATAATATTATAACATCATTATAAAAAATAATATCTAGGAAAATAATTTATTTTCTTTTACTGAAACCTCTAATTCTAACCATGTGAGGTTGAGATGAAGCCACCTAATTTAGGGTTACGGCATAATCGACCCACGAGAAACCCCACAAGAAATCCAGATAAACGATCCACCAAAAACACTCTAGATACCCTTTCCTACCATCTACACGACTAAATATAATTACTTAAGGAAAAAAACCAATGATATACATTCAAAATATGTTGATCTATAAAACCTAGAAAGAGGGAAGATTAGATCTAACGAAAACCACAAAACAACCAATAGAGAAGACATTACCAAGATGAATCGCCTTCAACCCACCTTAAACCCCCTTAAAATCCCTTAAAAATTGAGTGGTAGACACCAATAACCCTTTAGAGGTTTATATCTTCAGTGAGGCTCGAATGTGATATATATTTTTTGTGTTTAGGGAAATCCAAACTAATCCTTTATTTTTAAAAAACCCATTTTTATGGGCTGCACAATAAACTCGCATGATTAGAAAAACTGAACGCTAACCATGAAACTTATACTAACTGAAAGGGGAATCCTTCACGTCCTACTTTTATGGCTAGACAAACCATACTCAATCCATTCATAAACCCACATAGGGTACAATTTCATCTTACACAGTTTCCCCTACCCTGAATCAAACCGTACAACCATAAAAAGGATTCCAAAGAATACCAAAACCATTCCAAACTCACCCAAACTCATCCCAACTCATCCTAAGAACGTTTAAAATATAAAAAGGCATAAATAAATTATAATTAACTCAAAACAAGGGCTTTAATGTTCACAACATTCATAAAATGATGCATGGAATATATACTCTTCATTCACCCTCAATTGGTGACAAAAAAAAGAAGGTCAATATTGGAAATGTATTGAGATATTTAAAGATGATCAGTCATGTCCTCAATAAGTGGTGTATGATACATTTTCTCTATTGTGATCCTATGTAGATGTTGAGAATAAATTAAAATTTTCATCAATGTATCTTTTTTATCATTAAATAGAATAGGTGCATCTCATGTAGTGGGACAAGTCCAAATGAATGAATTTTCATGATTCATCTAGGGTTTCTTCTTCAATTAATACAACACGGTTGATAAAATTATATTTAGAGTCTTTGTAATAGGTGTATCAAAGGTATGGAATCTACTAAGAACTCACCAACAAGAATTGATGTAATCATACCCTTCCCTTGTGTAAATACATCAATAAATTCCTTTACATTAGGTATGTCATCCATTTTTAGTTACTCCCTAACCATCTGATGGGTACACACCATTTGAATAGGAATCTTGAACTATATGATGGGTTCTGCATCCATTTTATTTAAATAATTATAAATAAACATTTATATTGTTAGACATTTATTTATGTAACACCTTGAACCCCAAATCCCTGATCAGGAACAATATTTTGTATATTGGAATGATTATAAGAAATCAAATCCTGAATGATAGACCATATTAACAGTTTAGGAAAACATATTTATATACATGATACCCATAATACATTGGAAAATTAGATGTAAAAAACATTAAACATAATAAAATTATATTAAAATCATCCTTGAATCTCAACAAATGGATTACTGTTCATAAAATAAGGAAAGGAAACATATTAATGGGGATATAAAATGATCTATAAGGGTTCATAAAGAAGAAGAAGAAATGAATCATTCAGAATAAATAAAAATGGCATGGTAAATAACTGATAACACATTATGTTAAATCAATAAACTAATAATGTAATGAATTAATAAATATGTCTATATAACAATCTCATGGATAAAAATAGAAAATTAATTCTTAATAAGGGAAATTATTAATTACTTTAAATCATCTTTCCCGTGAACATGATATGTTTCCCATAAATAAATATTTTAAACTTTTCTAATTTTTCTCATTATTTTATCTCATGAGACTAGTAATGCATAATGGGGATTTCATTAATGAATCCCCATCATGTAGGGATTTCCTTAACTGGTTCCCAACCCATGTATTGCAGCTCCCAATAACTTTTATATGTATTCTTATTGAATATAAGGCACAATATTGAAAATAATTCCTCAGTTCATGATAATAATAAAAAAAATTAATTTTGAATTGGGGAAGGGAAATACCATTGGAATATTATTAATACATTTGTTAGGAAAAGAACTTTTAAACACTAAAAAGTGTCAAATACCGCATTTAACCATTTGAATCAAAAGCCCCATGAATGAAATAATAAAAAATAAAAAATTTAAATTTAATAAATATAAATACTTCAAGATAATATATATATAAATGTGAAGTATATACCCCACACAAATATGTATGTTTTTAACACTAGTGTATACCACGCCGAATGAAAAGTAAGACAACAATCCATTAACATGAGTTCCCTTTTTGGTGATCCACATTAATAAACTTGTATAATGGTTTGATGAGTTTTAATTAATTATTATAGAACCCTATTAATATTATTTTACCATACATGATCATGTTATTATATCTTCTAACTCGTCTGTTGAAAATATTTTTTTTTCACAATTCCGATTGTTAATTGCCTTGTTTCTGGAGTATTTTTTGACATTTTATTTATTTTTTACTACTACTTGGATCATGATTTCATAATATTCATAATTTAAACCATGATATAATTATAACATATATTCACAACATATTTATTTATAAAGACTTATAATATTGTGAGATAATAATTCAAATGCACCACTCATGGAGATGATAATTCATACGTACACATGAACACTACTTTCATTTTTCTGTCATATTAAATGATTGATAAGTAATTGAAACATGTGTATATTATAAGTCTAGTGTAATATTAATTTCATATATTTCGTATAGTTTTATTTAAAACAATCTTAATATGTTCTATGTATAGCATGGACAAATCACATCACTTTGAAGAGGTGGTAGTTTGTACTTCCAAAATCAATGTTATCGTATTTACAAAAAATGGAATTTATAAATGTATAAATTATTAAATAATTACAGATGTGTATAGAAAAAAATTATATATAATATATATAATCATATATTGTATCATAAATTTCTCCATGATAATCATTAAAGGTAACATGAATAATATTTCTTTGAGAGGAGGTAGTTTGCCGTAAACATGAATGTTTAGTTCATTACAAATTAAATGGAAATTTTTTTATGTTTAGGTCTATCCATTAACATTTAAACAACATAGAAAACTGAGGATAATTTTTTATATATAATTTATATTAATAATATATGATTTTGTGGTTAATGGGAACCAAAGTAAATTTCATGAGGAAGGATGCTACCTATTAGTCGGGTAACTCATTTTTGTTTATCAGAATGGGATTATATAGATTGATTTTTTAAAAAAAGATAGGCTTATATGATGATGGGATAGATTTTAAAAATATTTTGGGATTATATTTGTTCAATTCAATGTTTCTTGAGAGGTGTGAGTAAGTGGGAGGATATGAAGCCTTTTTTATTATTGAGGTGGGGTGATACTCATGTAAAATTTTTAAAATGGAATTCCATGCATGTTTTTTGAATTTAAATTAGATCCAATAGTAGAAAAAATAATATCCAATGTATGATAGGGTGTAAATATGATCATATAATAGTCCTTGGACTTGTTTATATGAAATTTTTCCTTAGGATCAATGTAAAGTCCCTTGTGAATCTTAGTTTCCCTTTAGTCATATTATTTGGTTATAATTAATATCATTATTATTTTTAGTAGAAAAATGATGGCCTTATTTGAAAATTTAAATTAATCTTATTCAAAATATGGAATCCATTTTTTACAAATCCCAATAATAAAATTGGTATAAATTAATTTAAATTTAATCTTGAATATTGGGCAACAATGAATGTTTTTAAAGTAAAATGCTCAAAAACATGCTATTTTTTATATATAATTACTATGCGAATTATTTTACAATGACCTAGATTAGATAAATTTAAAAAATATTTATCTAATGAAGCTTTAAAACTAATTTATAAGTAAATTTATCTTAAAAATAAAATTAGAAAAAAAATTAGTTTTGAGTTGAAATTCATTATTTTTCACTATCTATTAAAAATGAAACCTCACAAAAAAATATAATAATTTATTTTTATGCAAATTTTTATATTTATATTTAAATTATTAAGAGTATTTGGAAATATAATATTGATAAAGGTGAAAAAAATTATTTATAAAGGATTCCCATTAAATGGTGGTAAAATTGCCTTCAGTAAAATGTGGTGTTTTATAGGTAAAATTTGGTTTTTCTTTATCTTGAAACTCTCTAACATATTTGAATAATATAAAACCTATTATATTGAATATATAATAAATCTATTACATTAATTTCACTAGATAATTTTATGTAATTTAACAAGATAGGGTAAATTATATTTTTTAAATAAGAATATTTTTTAAAAACAATTACCTTTATTTGTAATTTCTTCGTATGTTCATTTAAAATTAATTATTAACCTATGAATTCATCATAGATTTTGGTAAAACATATTATTTTATGTTTTGTTGAAGAATTTTTTTAATTAATAATTTAATTTATAGGTTATTACTGATTACATTAAATAATAATTTTTTAATTATATATTGTTGTTCTGTAAAACTCAATTGTGCATATAACAGAATCCATTGAAGAAACTCATTATTTCTTATGACACACACTAACTTTCTATTAAATGTATTGAAATATATATTATATATTTAATTTATTTATTATTTTAGTTATATTTTAATGATTCCTAGAATTATATTCCCTTACACACTTGGTGATACGTCTCATACATGATATGAGATACAATGTACTTGCATTAGAATTTCATGTGCTTAATGTTTAGAATAAAAATGCCATTTACCTTTCTTTAAAATTAATTCGAGATTTAATTATTGGAAATAAATAAACATGTATGATAATAAAAAATATATATAGTGGGATAAAAAAATTATAGGGGTAACATTCCAATAAACATGAACTGGATAATAATCATAGTCATGAGATTTGATCATCAAGTCCTATGGTTTTTTCTCTGTTAATTAATCATTAAATAATTTGAGTTAAATTTTGATACTATAATAAAATTATTTTGTTTATAAAATAGTTTGTATATATAAAATCTAATAATACACTGGTAGTTCAAGTATGTATGGTATCTGTATCATTGACCATGTCGTTATCAAACCACTCATCAAAATATGTGAACACTTGAGATTTCCTTTTTTATGAGTTCTTAATTGGTCGCTGATATCGATCATCATAATTGTCCTTCTTATCTAAGACCTTCATAGCAGAATTACCACAAATAAATTTCATTGAAAAAACCATGTGTGGATTGTGAAATCCATGGAGCTTTATCTTTTTTTTTTGTATCATTATGTACCTTTTTCCAATGAAATTAATATTTATCCACTCGATGACCATCAAATCTACAAAAAAATAATTTTCTAGTCTCAAAAATCTAATTTCCCTTATGTTTCTTCCCAAACACTCATAACTAAGGAAATATATTATTCTTACCCCTATGTAATTTATAGTTTCCATTGAATTCCATATTAATTTTCATATCAAATTATAGAGTTTTAATAGTAACTACAACAACAATTTCTATCTATATTTCACATCACTATGATTTCATAAAAGATGATGATATTAATTTAGAATAAGTCATTAAGAGGCCTGATTTTAGGATAATTTATAATATAACCACAATAAATTTATGGTACATAATAACAATAGATATATACTCCTCATATGTTTTATATTTTTCCTCATAAGTATAGAAAATTTCATTATCCTTTTTCAATAGATAAATTAATTACTTATTCATTTTTTGAAGAATATGATGAAATTAATTTTTAAACAATATATCTTAAAATCATCCTATTACATGGAGTCGATTGATTCTGGTTTCTCCCATCCATTTATGGATTCCAAAATCTATTCTCATCTTTATATAAATGATTAATTTCCAAAATGAATATTACATGATATAAACCATGGAGTATGGAAGATATCAACATAGTGGTACTGGTCCATTTTCTATTAACTTATGGATTAGTAGAACCACTATAATATGATATGTTACCTCATGATTAACACAATATATGGTTATTCCCCCCATTCATCAATTTTATTTTCATCACGATTCATTGCATGTGTAATTTGGGTAACCACTTCAACATGATTATAAATTCCGTTTTACAAAACATTTGATTTTATAGGATTCCAATCATTACATTTTCCATCACATTAAACATTATCCTGGATCCATTAGGCTCAAATAATTGAAAAAAACAAAAAAAAATTATGCAATAGTTATTAGAGAATAAAACATAATAATTGTGAAGAATAAATTATAATATTTAGAAATAAAAAACCTCATTTTCATTATATGAAACCTTAATATTCAAGTAGTACATTTATTGTCAATATACAAATCCAACATACATTTCTGTTAAGAATTTATGATTTTTGAAAACCTATCCACAAAGATATTCTAACAATGTGTGCAGCTAGGACTGTTGTCATGTAGTAGGGTATAATTGAATTAAAGCCTAGTATGACATTTATGGAGTTATTACCCTAGTTTATATTATGCCAAATCCATTTAAATATTTATTATTAAAAAAGGGATGAAATTTCATGGAAATAACTCAATCTAAAATTGATCAAAAATCCATGACATTTTTCTATACATTTAAATATCCTTAGACATATCCAAAGGGTTCCCACTTTTGTTTTCTTTGCCTAGTTCCTATGGTTATCCAATCATACATCGGACATTAATTATAGAGACCGATACATTTCATACATTTAAATAAAATCACAAATAATAAATATTTTTTCATTAAATTAAAACACTCATAAGAACCATAATGTTTTAGTTTCATTAAGAACTTGGATACATAAATAACTAGCACATAAGTGAACTATATCATATCATTCTATATTCTTCAAAACTAGAACCCTTTATAGACACATCATACATACTTCCATCCTTCATAACATAAGGAAACGAGAAAAGTATATCATGATAATAAAAGATAAATATTTGTAAAATGAAATATATAAATATATCATTATCATATAGTTATGAGAACATGAGAATAACATTTGAAAACGATGCCAAAAATATTACAGATCAGAACCATTAGTCAAGGATTAAATCAAGAAATTTTATAAAAAAATTATTTATAAAAGAATAAAAGAAAATAATTAATTAAAATATAAAATTAGAATAAGATATATAGTTATAGAATAACCATAGGTATAAAAATTCTTATGTAAAGGCTAAATTCCAAAACATTCATACCATTATAGGCTTAGGATGACTACTTGTATACCATCATCAGGTTGGGGTTACATTTAGTGTACTATTTTATCTCATAAAACATTAATCATAACAAAATTAATTATAGTGATATATATATATATATTTTTCCAACCATTACATAACTAAAATAATAAAAATGTTATCCACAAGATCATAAAACCCAAATTATATTAGAAACCATGAATATGAAATGGGTTCATAAACATTTCATCATAGTATAACGCATGGAAAAGAAAATTTTTTCATATCCATATCATTATAATATTCCTAAACCATCAATAAATTGAAAATTATTATATCAATAGATCATAACCAATTATAAATTAGGAAACATCAAGGATTATATTTTATAGGTACAATGATTTTTATCATTGACATGGATAATATCATGAATAAAATATCATTTCATCGTTGAATTAACTTATAAAAAATATAAAAATTTATTAAATAAAAATGAATTATTTTTTTGAAAATTAAATTATAATCTTATAATAGATGAGATAATTTATATATTGGTTATGATTGAAATTATTTCCATTAATTTATAGTATGGTATAACAAATATTCACTTCAAATATTCCATTAAAAGTCAAAATTACATTATCCTAAAAAAGGAAATGAATATTAATTTTAAAACATTTTGTAAAAATTAAAATATGGGTAAAAACATCTTTTAACAATTATTTGATAATGGTAATGTAATTGTTTAAAATATTATTAAAAAATATTTACATATAGGAAAAATCAATTTCTATTAATGATTGAAATCGTGTAAATTTTTATTAATTAATATTTTTTCTTCATTATTTTGAAATTAGATGAATATAAAAGGAAACATATATTATATAGAAATAACCAATAGAGAATAAATGTCATAGTATACTTGAGATATCAATAAAATTTTTTAATTATCTTTAACATAATCAAAAACAAAATCGATAATGAACGAGTTTATAAAATAAATCCTTTAGTAGTTTTTTAAAATTTGAATGACAATCCCCATGAAATAAGAAACATATATATATATATATAATATTTAATAAACAAATATTAAAATACATTCATATTGACTATATATAACATAAAATGGAATCAAATGGTGAATATGGCATGTGTTCCATAAGAATGAATGTGACACAGAAATATCTTACCTCAACTCCTGACTTCTATTATACACATTTTAACCTCTTATATAATCAATTTTTTCTCTTAAAATTATATTCCAAAAAACATAACAATTTATATAATTCAATATATTAATTTTTAAGGAACTTTTATTACCCTTTTATTGATAATACCTTGTTGAAATCATGATTCATGTAAGAAATTCTTTGTTTAACATGTATATATTGGTTTAGAAATTATAGACCATTTTCATTTATTATGGTTCAATAATATCAATAATTTTATGCAAAATATAAATATCTTATAAAATAATTTTATGTGTATTTATATTAGTTAATAAAATATAGAGATAAAAAATTAATTACACCATTCATGGAGATGGTAGGAAGGATAAAAAGGTAAATAATATCTCACCATTATAATATCATTTTGATTTCATATATATCATATATATTCATTAAATATGTCCTAAATACTATTTATTTTAATTTAAAATGATAAATGAATCTGTCACTCCCTAGAGGAGGTAGTCTGCAAGTACGCACGAGAAACATTATTAGTATCCAATGAATTTTAAGGTGAGACTGTAGGTGAGATATAATAATTAAATGAGGTGTTATATTCCATAAATATCATAAATATACATTATATATATTATTATAATTATCCATGTTTTTCAGTTATATAATATTAATTACATCTGTTCGAAAGGAGGTAGTTTATAGCACACATGAATGATGGTTTTATTTCCAATTTGATAGAAGATAGTAGGTATATTAGCTATTAAATAAATTTAATAAAATATTTTTAACTAGGAGATATATATCATATATTATAAGGGTAGTTCAAAATGATTTCAATAGATGTGGAAGAATAAATGAAATAAAAATTATCCTTTAATAACATCACCTTTTCATTAGAAATCCCTCTTTGGTTTTCTCCAAAATTATTATTAAATGTTTTATTAAAAAAAATAAACCTAATAGGACATGGATAGGAATGGTTATAAGGTAATATAAATTCTACTTTTTGAACCAAAATGTAATTTGAATTATGACATATAGTGGTGTGGTGGAGCCCCTTAATAAGAAGGGGAGAGGACTAAAAATAAATTTTAAAAATATAAATTTATACCTATAGCTTTACCTTGAAATGGGATCCAAAATGTATCATTGCTAAATATTTTGGATTATTTGGTAAAAATATGGGAATACAACTGGAATTTGACATGTTTTTAGTCTATTTTAACCAATATTAGTTTAGAGTAACCATTTGGTAAACCAATTTTAACATTAAATGCAGTAATTAAAATTTATGGTGTTTGACGAAATACTGAATTTTTTACAATGAATCGAAAAATTACTATTTTCATAAAATTCAATAAGGTCCCTAGTATGAAAATATCAAGACATTGAGTAAAAAATTGATTTTCATTTCATCATAAAATATTTCTAATGTTTTAGTAAAAAAATAAATTTTATAATATTTAAGTCAAAATAATAAAATCATTTTCAAGAGATTAATTGTAATTTAAATTTGGTAAAATAACCTTACCAAATAATTATTCCCTTATATATATATTTATATATATTTAAAAACCAAGACAATAATTATTAATTTTGAATATTACTATATTCCTATTCAAATTCTATAATTCAATATCTAGGTTATAATGGTAATATTTGAATAATAATAATTATAGTATATTTTGGTTTTATAAAACATAGTGTTATTTATAACACAAGATATCCATGAAATTAATTTTAATTTGATAAATTAATTCAAAACAATATAGGGGTGTTACATGATGCATTGATTGATTAAATCCCAAACGTCCTCTTGTACCAATTAAATAATCAAAAACAAAAAAATCATAAAGGAAATTAATATGAATATCCCATTTGTTAAATGAAAATGTCTATATTATATTGGAATCAATTATAGAAGACCTATTTACAATTACTTTCATTCTGACATTAACAATTAATTTATTTTCCATAAAGCAATATTTTTCACAATAATAGTTATCTCTATGTATTTATTTATATGGGATACATCCTATTAAGAATTTATAATGAAACCATAAACTAGAATATCATTAATACACAATTAGATTCATTATCATCACCTAAGGAAATTCTCTTCTGAACATCAGAATCACACATAAGAATTCTAAATTATACTCATTTTAGTACATTTATGTCCAGTGAATATAGTAATAATAATTTAATCTCCATCTCTAATATAGAAAATAATTCTCCTCAATTTCTTTTTTCTTTAACATAATTTAATAAATCAAAATATTATTAATTTTAATAGAGACTGATCCATATTTTTATTTTAGTTTAATATAAAAAAATATATATTTTTAAATTTAAATTCTTAAAAAATATAGTATTTAAGTATATTTTATTTTATTACATTTTATGTGAAATTTTTGGAAACAAGGAATAATTTGATGGTTTAATCATACTATCAACATCATATGATATCACATAGGATGAAGAAAAAAAATCAAGGATTTAAACTGAAAAATTAGTTGAAAAAACAAATGGGAAGTTGATAGAAAATAAATTACAAATAATAGAGATTCATTTAAAAAATAATATTTAAAAAATTTAAAAGGGAGACCATAAAAATTATTAAACAACCATTTCAGTATCATGAGATACCCTCGAATCATTTAGAATGACAAATGAAGACATACAACCTATTATCAGATTCTACCTCAATAATTAAATGCTATTAAACCTTCTATTACATTGTTCATTTTTTTGGGATCACTTAACATATAGTTTTGTGGTTTTATATACATATACACACATTTATGAAACATTGATAGACTATAATAATTTTGAACCATTTATTCAGAAATTATGACACCTCAGTATTGTGATTTATGACTATAATGGGATAGACTTGGGATTGAAAAACATATTATTCAACAAGGGGAATTTATTGATTAATGAATATGGATTATCTACTTTCCTATTTTTATATGATTCCTTTAACATCATTTGATTCGGAAGATTCCTTATGTCTCCATTATCACCCGTTTAATCCTTTCCAAGGCAGGATAAATACATCAAGTGGTTAGAAAGGGTGGGGATTATGGACTAATTCTGATATGTTTTAGTTTATACTATTTAATAAATAAAATAATTTCTATCAGCTTATTTTTGTTTTCAATTAATTATTTTAAAATATAAATACTAAATTTGATTACGTTAGTTTTTTAATATTCAAACTTAAATTTACTTTATAAATTGTTTAATATCTCCATCCAAACAATATTGGGTTATATATGAAAAAATAAATTTATTTTTAGTGGTGAGTTCTCAATGATTATTATCATGTGTGTGGGATTTGAAGATATAATTATTGGATTGTTATGAAAAAACAATACTATATAATGAATCTCCATAAATAGTAAAAAACACATGTTGCAACACTATGACCATAATGAGGAAGGGTGAAGAACAAGGTATTTCAAATTGTTATATCCTTAACTTCACCATCTAACAATGGGAGAGAAAAAAATTGGTATTGTAATCACTAAAAATATTTATTGAAGATGAGGAATTTGTAAAATTGAAATCCATGATTTCATTGAACTAGGTTTTCCAAATCTCATCCCAGTCACTATCTTCATCAATATTTATATACTAATGCATTAAATATAAACTATTTTCATAAATTAACAATTTCCTATGAAAATAAAGATTAATTTTCAAAAAAAGGTACAAAGTATAAAAAATATGTTTTACATGTGCTCCTCCTATAAAGACAACATGGAATTAACACCTATAATATTATTATCTGATTGTATGGTTTTATATATCCCCAACCTAGAATGCATCAAAAATGGATCCTTTCCTAGCAAGGTAGTGATAAAACCAAAAAACACAAACATTAATAATATTTATTTTAACTAAACCATTAATCACATTTGATCCTGAAAATTAACTAATATTATTCCATAAATAAAATTAAATAACAAAAAAAATATATTACATAATTTATTGAGATTTAGGTGGAATCCACATAGTTCACTCAAATCATGAAACCATTTTTGTGGAGCCCACCTAAAACCTATGAGGTCTTTATTCACAATAGATCACAAATCAGTAGAACTAACTCAATACACCTACAATAGAGAATAAAATTGACTTCCAAATTAACATGATTATATTTTAACCTAAATATAAAATACATGTAGTTTGTGACATGAATATGAATAGTAATGTATTTACACATTTATTCTCAATATTCAAACCTGAAGGCATAGAATAGGAGGAATTCAATTAAAATGAATTCACTTTTTCACTAGGGGTGGGTGGGAAAGAATGGATCTATCACCTAATTATAAAAAAATTAATTACTTATAGGATCTAAGAATGTGATTAACAAATATATTATTCCTCAAATAAAGAATCTTGGTAATTAGAAAAAATATGTATTCCATCTAGAAGTAGACTACACAGACAATCAATGATTTCAATGAGAGGTGTAATAGGCTCAGTGCTACCTACTAATTTCAGACTCTAGAGGAGAACTACATATTCATTTTAATCATCCATGTCCTACTATATAAATATTGAAATATACAAGAAGCATCATGAAGAGAATACTAGATTTTAACATAAAAAAGAATAAATTTTCGTTATTGTGATTATTGTTTTGAACATGTATCAAATCAAAACTAGATATATGGGAACAAGTGTCATATAAGTTGCATAGACATATAACTCATCACCATAATGTATAACCAAAATTTATTAACTAAGCATTTTATTGAGGAAAAATGGTTTCAAAAAATTATTTGTAAAAAAGTAAAAACATTAGTCATGTGGGTTATATTCTTCACCTAACAACTATATGTACAGTGTGATGTTGTTCATGGAATGGAATTTTTTAAATTATAATTCCATATTTATCAACCTGAGGCCCCACCATGATATGAAAAACAAAAAAAAAACTATGTGATATATTTCTATCAAAACAAGTACTCCAAGTATCCTCATTTGTAGTATTAGAAATACCAAAACTCAATAGATATCAATTACCATATAATCCTTCACAAAAGTAGTAAACATTTCAATAACCACATATTCAACAATAACCATATGATAAAAATTAAACAAGTTCATAGAAGAATGAAAAATGTTCGTAAATTATATAATTCAACAATATGATAAATGATATACCTAATATGACAGATCAACTTATGGACATGTATTAAATAAATTTAGGATTACTACCTATGAAAAAATCATGAATCCCAAGGATAGAGTCAACATAATTTTGAAAGGAAAAAAATAGTACACCTACCTCAAGAACAAATAATGGTTGACTATTTTATGTATACTACTGAAAATATACCTGAAGATAACAAGAGCCCATAATAGATAAGAAAAAGTATTTGAGAAGAATGGTCATAAATTTTATGGAAAAAAACAACATTTGGTCAAGAAGGGTAACCAATAACTATTCCCATCTAGTATTACAAGGTTAGTGAACGGATAAGAATATTAACACACACAAAATATTCTAGATACCCTTAAAATGATCATGATAAACCACACACTTTTTAATGAAATACAAATAACCAATAAATACAAATCATTAATCAATTGGAATTTCAATAATTTAAAGACACTAGATGGAATTGAGTGAATAATCATAGAGAGAAGAATCTAATCTCTCATCACACATCAAATTCCAATATATAATTAATGATCGAAGTGAATTATCTATTCCCTACAACAATGCCTATTTATATTTTACCAAGCCCCTATGTGATCTATATAATACCATTGATATTATTCATTACTCAGAGGTTTTCCTATTTTAAAATCTGACAATCTAAGCCACATAGAGAGGTCGCTTAAATAAAAAATATATCATCCATATTACCATATAGCGATGTTGATTATGTACTTCTATGGATAGAAATAATTCTAACCCCAACATACTTGTACATTCATAACATAGTAGAATACCTAATTTCTTCAAACTCACCAATCTTTTTTATGATACAATTCATAATAACAATTTAAATTACCTTCAATGTGAATGATATAACACATTAAATGATGATTTTAGACAATACCACTTAGTTAACTTTATAGATGAAATTAAGAATCCATTAATGAATCATTCACATTATTCTATATTATATTAATAACGTTGAATACTAATAGATAATACATGTATGATTAATAAATTATTATTATTTGGAGACAATTATTCATTTGAAAATACCATTACATAGAAAAAAGAAAATACTAATATAAATTAAAAACAATAGTTTTCCTTTTATTTCATATATGATTTATGAAAATAATATGACATGTTATTAGAGATAGATACCAGAGAAGTAATAAAAATATATTCAATATCATCCAATGAAGAACCCTAAACTCTAGAGTTAACTCCACGTCAAAATAATTTAAAATATGAATACAAAAAAAGTAAAAGTATACATGTTATCATATACAATAATCTATCATATACCTATGAAGAAACCCTATCCACCCTTTAAAAAGAAAATTTTAAGCTCTGTTATGGTTTTTAAAAGATATCTCATTGATAAAACCCAAATATACTGTTATAGAATAATTCCATATGCTGATTATTGGACAGTTATGAAACCCCAAATAGGTTTTAATCCAACAATTAGGTAGTATATTAATATAAAAATAGTGATTTTATTTTCAATTTACATCATTTATCAAATATACTATTTTTATTGGGCGAGCTCTATTACTATCATCCAAAATGAAAACATTACTAGCCATAATAAAAAATGAAAAAGTTAAACTAATTCCCATGATATTATAAAATTAATCGAGATTCTGATTCGATTATAGTACAAAAAAAAATTCATGTTAAATGAAATGAAAACTATTCCATCCCATTCATCGTTCAAATACAAATATCATGAGCTAAAAATCAAATTTTCATTTGTACAGGTTTTTTGGATAGGAAAATTTTCTAATGTATCCTAAGATAAGAATATGGTGAAATTTACCTCTCCATGATGTACATTCCCATACAATGGAATTCCTTTGGACTATTTGATGCCCATGGTAAATATAAGTAGTGTATGGTTAGTAATTTTTATATCATATTAAGGACATCATGTGATTATTTCATAATAACTTATCATTTTAAGAAAAATCCATTTCTTAGAGAATTCATTTTTTAAGTATTAATTGAGGAATATATTTTTATTTAATTCTATAATATAATAACAAGGTTGGAAAATAAATATTTTATCCACATAATTTTATAGAATAGAATTATTGTTGGTATGTCAAAGGATGATGTAATAATTTAATTGGCATATCCAAATTTATTGAATCATTTTTGATAATTGTTTGGTCTTAATAGATTATACCATATATTTAATAATTATTTTAATATAGTACATATCTATATCCCATTTTTATTATTAAGAGAATTGATTTTTTATTTTTTATTTTTTTATGGTTAAAGGTTCAATGGGAAGAAGTAGAGAGTAATTAGACTGCCCATAACAAAAACACCTAATTTGAGAATCCTTTTGATCTCCTCTATTACTACTGAATCAATGTTGTAAGAGAATACCTCTTCAAATTAATTGAATAAAAACCAAAAGAATATACCATTGCCTATACAACATTAAATTCAATATATATCATCTACGTGATAATAGAAAATGACTTTCTATTACTCAAATTCTGAATTGATTAATTTAGATGATATTTACGTAGATATAAATACTTTTTTATGTTTATTAATCTATCTAATATATACTTTGTAACACCCAGAGATTTTATGAGAAATAATCCTTTTAATTTCTTTGATGTCTTGTGTTGTACGCTACACCAAATTTAGCTTGTGCTTTACAAAACCCCAAGTATAGATACTGATCAATGTATAAATCATATATATTTTTATTATGTTATATTTAACACTAAAGGAAGCTTTCACTACACACGACCTTGGCATTGATTGAATTACACACAATAGTTACCTTCCTTGATAGCGTGTGTTGTACACAATACCGAGTTTTACTAAACAACGATATATTGTTATGAAATATCCATTATGAATATTATTAACAACTTTTTTAATTTTATAACAATATCATTCATCTTACACATATCCTATAATAGGGTATGAGAACAAAATAAATTTTTCAGGTAAAATAAGTATTTTTAAAAAAATGTAGTTTTCCCACCTTTTGATGGATCACCGACATTAAATCTAGATATTTTCATGTTTATAAGTTAAATTTTAAAAATTAGACTTCTTCCTTTGAATAATGATATATAAATTTACTTTGGATAAAATTTTGAGATTATTCTGATAACCTTCATATTTTGATGAATACTGAAAAATACGCTAAATTCGAATTAAAAACAAATTTTTTCATCGAGATAATATATATTGTTAAATTAGAATATTTAATTGTTTGAAATTATTAATAGAATATATTTTTACCATTTAATATAGTGTAAGTCATTATCATTAATTTTACATTTAATTCATAGGTAAAAACATTTCAATCTTTTGCAACATTTGAACTTTTAAAACCCATTTTCTCAACAGCAAGATTAATTTAAAATTAAATACTTCCACTTCTGTGTTTTGAATTTTGAAAAATAGAATCCATATTTGGAATCAGTAGGTCCAAATTATGTTAATTGGCTACTTTTTATTTTTAGGCATTATGAATAGTAACTATGGTAAATTTTATTTACTAAAGTTAAAGGTAAATCTGGTAATTAAGAGTAAAAAGTAAGATTATAAAATTACCATAACACCTGCCAAAATTATATTAGATGAATAAAAGTAGAAACATATCACATAAGGTTCAGAATAGATTCATTTAATGTACTTTTAAGCATGAAAATGATGTAATTATTATTATCACCAAAGAATGTGACAACATGTCACTCTCTTAGATATTATAAGTGTAATAATATTAATATAGTGATAAACATCATAAAATTTCGAACATAAATACTCACCAGAATGATAATAAAATTTTATACATCACATGAATTTATTTAGAATTTTTAATGATTATATAATTATCATTAATGGTGACAAAATAGTTATGTAGAAATTTTTTATTTAGTGAAAAATCAATAATATATTTTTTATTAAACTAATAGTGACCATAAAATTCACAAACACCAGACCGAAACTTATTTGTCGTGTACATGTAATCCATAATCATCCAATGGTCGAATATTTGACCATTTTGAGCTTTATAAAAGAGATTATGACACTTATCTTATTTTATTTTAAATGATGTCAAAGTTATCTCCTTCATTATTTTATAAATATAATAATTTAAATGTTGTGATTTCAAGAGGATAAATTACATTAAAAGTATTTTTATGGAATATATTTGATTTATATACATCATAGTATTTTATTTTTAATTTTAATGCAACAAATAAGTATATTAAATAATTATAAAAAATGATGTAGTAATTATTTAATGAAGAGAAATATCAAATAAATGATATTAAAAGTATTAAAATAATTTCATATGAACTAATTAATGTATCCAATGAATTTTATAGATGAATAATTATTATTCAGAATCTATTAAATAGCCTTTTTAGAAAATATATTTTTTTTATGGATTTTATTTAAATTGAAATAAATGAATAGTTTCAAAATTGACACTATTGTTATTTTATAAAAATAACATATTATAAAATTGTTTAAAAATTACAAATATAAATAAAAATAAAATTTTTTAATTTATATCGTCTAAAATGTCATAAAGTATCCAATTATGAACAATTCAAAATACATAAGTAATTATTTATAACAATTTAAAATTTTGATTATTATTACCACAAAAAAAATTAAATAAATTATATAAGGATAAATAAAGTAGATAAGGTTTTAAATAAATTACCAACATGTCTAAATATTATTTTTTGATGAGTTTACAACCCTATATAATCTAATATTTTGAATTTTTTTTCATTTTTTAGGGTTTTTAAGGGGTGTCTGAGTTTATTATAAATTAATATTTTAGAGGTTTCCAAAAGTGCCTCTCTTTTCTCTTATAAAAGGGCACCTCCTCCCTATCCTCCTCACACCACTTTGAGCATTCAATATCAGCCAAACCCTATCAATTTCTCTTTTACACTTCACGAGAAACATACTAGAGGTCATGTTATTCTTCAAATACAATCATTAGTGCCATAAGAGGAGGTTTAGAAGAGGCGTGTCGAAGAAAAGGTAATATCCTTTATCGATTCTTTGAAATTCATATCATCTTCTACTTTTTCTTATTCTGTTGTTTAATATTAAAATAATAACATCTATATCACTCATATACTGATATGTTGTTATATGAACCAACCCTATTTCACCTTTTATCCATCCTACAGAAAATGAAATCACTGCACGTGTGTACATACGGAATACCATCTCCACACCGTGGTGTAATCTGTTTCCTACCACCACCTTACTTAGATGGGTGTAATGGAAGAAATAATAACTATATATGATTATTAAAACATCATACTGATTCTGATAAATTATATCATCCACTTCAATTCGATTCAACAATTATGGGAATGATATCATCGCTCGTGCGTACGTACGAATTACCGTCTCCACGACGCGATGAGATTCATTCTCCATGACTAACCATTCAAGAATGATTATAATGTATATATAATAAATAATAATGAATGATATGACATAATAATGATACGAGATTTATGTACATTAATGTTTCATTTACTTAATTCCATTCTATTTAATAAGGAAACGAAAACAGCTTTCATGCATACATACAACCTACTGTCTCCATGAACGGTGTATTTCTTTCCACTTATCAATTTATTATATATATGTATATTCTAAAGATATATTATATATAAATCATTTTTTTCATTCTAAAATTAGGAAAACTGGGATATAAGTAATAATATCAAGAACAAAAAGTCAAAACACTTACGATAAATGTAAAGACTCGGAAATTTCAATAATTTTTTTTCATAAATACTTTAGAATTTTACAAGTCTTTGGTTTCTAACGGCACCTGATTCTGAGGACCGGTGTGCTCAGAATAATTTTTTGAAGTTTTGTTCGGGTATGTTCAGTAAACGTACAAGCGGGTTTTTATATCTTTTGAACTGGTGGTCAGAATTGAAATATGAGGACACCGATGAACTCGCATTGCCAGTATTCTCCTAAGGGGACCTTTAATGCAGTTGTGTGTTACGTGGGCTGAATGTTTTATTTTTGAGGAAATCATAATAAATTAATAAAATTGTTGGTACACAATTTTATTTATATTTGGTAGTTATATCTAACAAGGGGAAGTTATTGGTGGGGCCCACACCCACATAACATTTCCTGAGAGGATATTTGTGATGTGGGGCCCACACGAGCCCTAACTTATCACCTCCCCTCAACCCCCCCTTAATGAATGTGGTCTCTTCACCTCCCTATCCCTCTCATTAATATTTTCAACAGATTTTAATTAATGAATTGAACTCTTCAATTAATTAATTAATGTGTTTGAATTTTTAATTAAATGTTTGAATAAAATAATAGCCTCAGCTATTATATTAGTTTGGCACTCATTCTGTAGGTAGAATTTTGGGAGAGATCAAGAGAAGAATAGTGTTCTTCTTTAGACGAAGAACACTATTCTTCAATGATGAAAAAATTTGACAAAGAATGTGATGGAAACGATCACCTTACTCCACTACTTCAACTACGGAATGGAAGGAGGCGACACCACAAGAATGCTACCTTTCTCCCTCTTCCTCTTACATTGACAGAACGACACCATCATCCGTGACGCCTGAACACTGCGACACTCGTCTTATGTGTCTTGTTGATGAATGAACCTTAATCAAGGTTGGGGGATTGTTTCAATTTTAATTGAATAAAATTAGTCTTTGTGTCTCATTAAAACCATGTTTTATCTACGGTAATATGATACCACCTAACATGGAGGGTGCGGGTTGAATGAACATGACCCGATGAACCTCCGTTGAACCATGTTCTTTTTCATTGGCAACAGTGAAGGAAGGGGAATCAGCAATCGAAGAAAGCGACAGCTGGATGCCGGCCGCGAAGAGAGGAACCGTGGCCTGCATCCATAGGCCACTTGGCTGAAGAACCGACTGGCCGTAGCCGGCCGGGTTGGTGGAACCGCGGCGCCCCAAGGAGCCGCCCTGTGGAGATCCATGGCCCACACTCCGAAGGCTGCTTTGGTCGGTGAACCGACCGGCTTGTCAGCCGGCCGGGTTGGAGGAGGTTGCGCCGCCATGCGGCACCGCGTGTGGTGGAAATCATCCCGCCCAAGCGGGACGCTCGATCTGGAGAAGGCGGTCGGCTTCAGTCAGCTGGGTAGGATGACAGCGCCACTAGTTCGGTATGTCGGGGGGAAACGCCCACCCGCATCACTCGGCCACCCGGACTTAGTCGGGCGGCCCATTGGGCTGCGCCGCGGCCATTCATGCTAGGTCGTTCCATGCACTATTGGGACACACCGCGGAGCACCAGGTCAGGTCGTGCCCCTCGGGCCGGGCCACATGCTTCACCGGGCCGGTCCGACATCATCTGGTTTGTGCCCACCAAAACCGGGTTGACCCGACCCATCAACCACAGGGCTTAACGGGTCGGGCCCATTACACTTATATGCGAATAATTTCATGAATGTGCATTCGATTGAAGCACCGTATGTGAAAATTGGACCCTTATGATGAAACAGTCCTTTTATGATACTCTAAGTGAGTTTTGGACATCATTGAAAAATCGCCGGGTTTGGAACGAGCATATTTCCAACCTGGCCCCTGGAATGAAAATGCTAATATCTCTCAGATCAGGCTTCTGATTGAGGCGCCGTCTATCGCGTTGTGTTCCTATTGACAAGATGGAACTTTGGGATACATCAACTTTGGAATTGATGACAGTTGATATATCGACCTCCTTGGCTCGAGGAGCGGACCCTCCCAGAATCGAGGGTGCTGTGTGAGGGAACCCTAGAGCTGAACACGACTATGAAAACTACCGTACTGGAATCCTCCGTGTGTTTGACAATGATGGCCACCATACTGGAATACTCTGTGGGTTCGACGACGATGACAACTGTACTGGAATCCTCTATGGGTTCGACACCGATGACTACTGTTCTTGTATCCTATGTGGGTCTAATAGAGTAACTGTTCTAGTATCCTATGTGGGTCCAACAGCTTAGCTGGTGTAGTATGCTATGTGGGTTCAACAGCTTAGATGAATTGCTGACTAAATTTGATAATATCTATCGCTATACGAAATATGTACACCTCTGTGAGTAGAGTATTGACTTTTAATCATTATCATTGATCTTATTGACTTTCTTTCCTGTATGGACTGGGTAGTTCATAGGCTCGAGAGTTGGAGCCGAACTGAGATTGATAACTTAGGTATATGTACGGGCATATACCTATGTAGGGTTCGTTGATACTTCGTGGTTCTATCTTTCCTCTGTGGTTTATCCTTTTCGGATTCTTGGAGACCTTTGGGGGACTTGGGGTCCCTACTGAGTATTGTATACTCACCCCTGGACGGGCTATGCCCACACTACATTGTGTTGGATGCAGACGACAGACATCAATGATTGAGTAGGAGACTTGTGGAGTCGGACGGTACTCGGAGGTGGACCACATGGCGAGACGTACACTTAGAGAAAGGACGAACCCGGGGTGCGAAGGAGGCCATATGTACCAACCATTCATGCAGGATTCCCAGAGGATGACTCAGTAGTTGCTGTTTTACTTTTCTGCAGTTGTACAAGTTTTTTAGTTGTACTATTCTTACTGTTTGGCTTGTATTTCCAGTCCCTTTTCCTTTCAGCAATTACTTTTTTTATTAAGTATTTACATAGTTCTTACTTTACATGGGTACTATGTTGTGTCTATCTACTTTCATAAAGGCAATGCCTTCCCAACTTAGGGATTTATGCCTTTGGTGCTAGTTGCCATCCTCTGGCCTATGAAAGACTGGCTGGGGGAAGTTGTGACACGAACCCCGAGGATGGGTCATGACAAATTGGTGTCATAGGAGTCAGTTCTATCGCAGAACACAAGACTCTGTTTATTCTTTTTTGTGAAGAAATATTTTTAAGGGTATTGATTGTGGTTATCTGTCCAGGGAATCTATTGTTGGTGTGGCGGCTGACGTATCCATACAATAGGACCATGACCTCTGATTTCTGACTCAATACATGAAAACACTCATTGCGTGTGTGTTTAAAAAGTTTTCTTTGTGATTACTTTGTGTCAGCTCACCATGTATACTGTTTTGACTATGGAACACATGTTTCTTTTCATGATGTCCCCACTAATGCAGCCATCTAGGGTACCGAGTTACGTACTGGAATGGTAGCCCACCGAGCAAGAATGCCTCGATGCAGAGTTCCATCATAGCGGAGGCACCTGGGGTACCACTACCCGCTGGGCCACCGACACCACCAGATCAAGCAGTAGAGAGTGCACGCTGTCTGAGCACATTGCACGAGTTTCAGTGATAGAGGACACCCAGGTTCCATGGAAAGATAGACCCATTGGAAGCTGAGTATTGAATGGAGGATGTAGTCAGTGTTTTTATATTTGTAGGCACACCAGCCGATCTTATGGTGATCCTTACTGTGAGTCTATTGCATGCAGTATTAGTTAAATGGTTGAGATTCTTTCTCCAATTGCATTATGAGGCATTCATACTCTTGATGGACTTCAAGAGTCTCTTCCTCTCAGAGTTTGTTATAGCCACCCTTGTTACGGTGCAGATTCAGGAGTTACTTCATCTTCGGTAGGGCAACATGACAGTAGCTCAGAACTCAGTGAGGTTTACCGACCTCTCACGCTACTCCACAGACATGGTAATGGACCCATTACTCTAGGCCCGGACCATTGAGCAGGGACATAGATCTGAGATCAGGGCTTCAATGATCTCTCTCAGCATTCCAATGCATGTAGAAGTACTGGAGAGATCCCTTCTTGTGGAGAGCATTCTTGCTGAGCCAACGCTAGTAGAGAGACCCATCGTAGGATGACACGTAGCGGATTCTTCTATAGCAAGAAGTAGATAGATTTCACAGATGTCCAAGCGGACCAGTCCATCAGGTTGCTGACCTCAGGATAGAGGTTCGGTTGTGTGGGGAATACGGAATAGACCCAGCTATACAAGGAAGAGGCAGTGCTATGCATGCAAAGGGCATGGTCACATGGCTTGGATCTTCCCGAACCGCCATGCGGATGAGAAGTATATAGTAGAGATACCTCCTAGGAAGAGGTAGAGGTTCGACTGTGGAAGACCGTAGGGGGCAGGAAGATGAGGAAGAGGAGCTGGCCAAGCAGTGGGTGGTGGACGACACATTGAGGCTCTACCACCACCACCAACAGGAGGACCACCCTGACCACATGGAGCTGGCAGAAAGGGGCAAGCTCAGCTCTAGGCAGTCGAGGCCTATGTCCATGGTGCACCAGAGATGATTTGAGGTACTATCTGTATCATCTCCACCCTTGCTGCAGTACTTATAGACACAAGAGTGTGTCATTATTTTATTTCCACATCCCTTGTTCGGATATCAGAGATTTCGACGAAGCTGTCAGCTCAATATTTATGGCTATAGTCTCCTACGGGAGTAGAATTTATGATTACACACTGGTGCCAGTAGTGTGAGCTTACTCTATGAGGCGAGATCTTTGGTTGGGATCTTTTAGTAGCGGCGTCGAGGCCTTATGAGGTCATCTTGTGTATGGACTGATTGTCAAAAATTCATGCTCTGATTGATTATATTAGGCGCAATGTGCGGTATGTGCACATGGATTGGAGAAGGTTCACCTTCACCGGTGAGAAGGGAGACTTTTTAGCGTAGGATGGACTTATGCAAAGGAGAGGGTAGCCGATCACACATCAGTTGGATACTCTCATCCTTGGAGTAGTTGATGTGTGGAGTCCGAGTTTTCCTATTGTGGTGGATCAGTATGAGAACATTTTTCCTGACGATGTTGCAAGACTAACTCCTCACAGAGAGGTAGACTTATAAATAGACATGTACCCCGGGAAAACACTGATATCTACTCTCACATATCGGATGGCTCCAACTGAACATCATGAGATACGGGTACAACTGGAGGACTTACAGGGGAAGGGATTCATCTGACCCAGTGTTTCACCATGGGATTCTCCGATTTTGTTCGCCAAGAAGGTGGATGGGAGCTTACGAATGTGTCTCGACTACCGTCACCTAAATCAGGTGACCATGAAGAACAAGTAACCACTCCCGAGGATTGAAGACCTCTTTGAATAGCTCAAGGGCGTACGTTGGTTCTCGAAGATAGACCTCAGGTCATGCTATCACCATATCAGAGTTCAAGACGAGGATGTGCAGAAGATGGCCTTCAGGTTTCGGTATGGCCACTACGAGTTAGTGGTTATGTCCTTCAGCATAACCAACGCACTAGTAGTGTTCATGAGTCTCATGAACATGATATTCTAGCCTTACCTCGATCAATTTTTCGTAGTTTTCATTGATGAAATACTGATTTACTTGACTACTAAGGTGGAGAACACCTACCAATTGCAGGTTATAATAGACACACTCTGGGAGCACCAAATTTATGGTAATCTCCTGAAGTTCTAGTTTTGGATTCGAGAGGTTCACTTCTTCAGACACGTCATCGTGAAGGAAGGAGTAGTAGTGGATCTAGCTAATATTGAGGTAGTGATTTCTTGGGATCCACCCAGGTGCGTGAA
The DNA here is from genome assembly GCA_963277665.1 of Viscum album. Classification (NCBI taxonomy): domain Eukaryota; kingdom Viridiplantae; phylum Streptophyta; class Magnoliopsida; order Santalales; family Viscaceae; genus Viscum; species Viscum album. The sequence goes on along the minus strand of OY728157.1, from coordinate 346,912,469 downwards.
GGAGGTGCGGAGTTTCTTGGGTCTGGTTGGGTAATATCGAAGGTTTGTTCTAGACTTCTCAAGAGTTGCAGTATCGCTTTTGGACTTGATGAAGAAGGTAAAATCCTTCGTATGGTCAAAGATATTCTAGAAGAGCTTTCAGGAGATGAGGAAGAGATTGACCAGTGAACCCATATCGAGGCTACCGGAGAATGGCGTTGGGTACATAGTTTACTACGATGCAACAGGGACGGGACTCAGGTGTGTACTACTGCAGGAGTGAGTGGTGATCACATATGGTTCACTGAAGTCGAGAAAAAATGACCAGAATTATGCTACCCATGACCTAGAGTTAGCAGTAATGGTTTTCTCCTTAAAGATGTGGCTGCACTGTCTGATGGGCAAGAGCTTTTTAGTCTACTCTGATAACCAGAGTTTGAGGTACGTCTTCTCGCAGAAGGACCTCAACCTGAGATAGCAGTGATGGATTTAGTTCCTCCAGGACTATGACTTTTAGATATTATATATTTTTATGAAGGGGAATGTTTTAGCTGATTCTCTCAGTTAGATATTGGGCATTCAGCTACTAGGAAAGGCGATGAAGGAGCAATCCGCGTTACAGATATCCTTTGTGGATAGAGGTGGAGCAGCCTTTCTTTAGTCTCTCACAGTCACTACTCTAATTCTTCTGCAAGTCAGGGAGCCATAGTGGGGGGAAAATTACTATGATACACGACATGCTTAGATATCCTCAGGACAAGCACCTAATTAATTTTCTAAAGGAGGGGAGCACATCATCCTCTTCAAGGGACGTACCATGGTACCAGTTTCACTACAGGAGGATGTGATGATGGAGTGCCACACTTCCCCTCTAGTGGTACATTCAGGAGCGGTGAAGATGTATCCAGACCTCAGATAACAACACTGATGGCAGGGTATGATGAAGGCAGTAGTATATTTCGTTTCACGATGCCTCATTTGTCAATAAGTGAAGGCGGAGCACCAGGTAATATCAGGCCTCGTACATCCCTTAGAGGTCCTAGAGTGGAGGTGGTCCAATATATCCATGGACTTCGTGATGGGGCCTCCACGTACATCCAGTGGGAACGACTCTATTTGGGTGATCGTAGACAGAATCACCATGTCTGCCAATATCCTACCGATTAGAGAGTAGGGCTCAGAAGAGTGATTGGGATTCCTCTATATTCATGTGATCATACGGCTTCATGGTGTGCCATCATATATCATTTCTGATCGAGATGGTCATTTCACATCCCAGCTATGGAAGAGTTTACAGGAGGATTTTTGGATGCAGCTTCACTTGAGGACCGCATTCCATCCTCAGACTGATGGCCAGACAGAGAGGACCATTCAGACTCTCAAGGACATGCTCCGCGCATGAGTGCTTTACTTTAGTCGCTGTTGGGAGGATCATTTACCCTTAGTGGAGTTTTCGTAAAACAATAGCTATCACTCCACCATCAGAATTAACCCTTATGAGGCATTGTACGGTCATCCTTGCAGGTCACATCTGTGCTGGACTAACCCTGGGGAGTCAGCACTTGTTGGACCAGAGATGGTTCAGGCTATGACGGTGAAGGTGCAGATCGTCCAGGAGCTGATGAAGACTGCACAGAGTAGACAGAAGCCTTATGCTAATAGGAGACGGAGACCATAGGAGTTTGAGGATGGAGACCAAATTTTCATATAGGTATCACCTCAACGAGGTCTACGGAGATTTGGATGGGGTGGAAAGTTATCTGCACGCTTCATTTGGCCTTTCCAGGTCCTCAACAGAGTAAGCAAGGTGGCTTAGCGCCTGGACCTTCCACCTCAGTTTCACCGGGTTCATGGCATCTTCCACGTATCTCAGCTAAGGAGATACGTGCATGACCTATCCCTCATCATCGACCACGAGGATTTGGACATCAGTGACGGGGCGACATTCACAGAGGTACGAGTAGAGATCGAGGATTCACAACAGCAGGTCCTACGTGGACGGTCGATTCCTCTGGTACACATTCTCTGGCCGCAAGGGAACCTCCTGGAAGGCACGTGGGAGTGGGAGGCTCAGATAATTGCTCAGTACCCTCATTTATTTCTCTAGTGTGTGTTGTAGCTTTACGGGGACATAAATCACTGAGGTGGGAGTAATGTAAAGACTTGGAAATTTCAATTAATATTTTTTCTTAAATACTTTTGAATTTTACAAGTCTTCAGTTTCTGACAGCACCTGATTCTGAGGACTGGTGTGCCTGGAATAATTTTATGAAATTTTGTTCGGTTACGTTCAGCGAATGTACGAGAAGGTTATTTATCTTTTGAACTGGTGCTCAGAATTGAAATCCAAGGACACTGATGAACTCGCAGCGCTGGTATTCGTCTAAGGGGACCATTACCATAGTTGCGTTTTACGCTGGATGAATGTTTTATTTTAGAATAATTCATACTAAATTAATAAAATTTTTGGTACACAATTTTAATTACATTTGGTAGTTATATCCCACTAGGGGAAGTTATTGGTGGGGCCCACACCCACATAACCTCTCATGAGAGGATATTTGTGAGGTGTGGCCCACACAAGCCCTAACTTATCACCTCCCCTCAAATCCCCCATAATGAATGTGATCTCTTCACCTCCCTCTCTATCTCAATAATATTTTCCAACACATTTTAATTAATGAATTGAACACTTCAATTAATTAAATAACGTGTTTGAATTTTGAATTACATGTATGAATAAAATAATATCCTTAGCTATTATTTTAGATTTTCACTCATTGTCTTGGGAGAATTTTGGGAGAGCTCAAGAGAAGAATAGTGTTCTTCTTTTGATGAAGAACAACGTTCTTCAACAATGAACAACTCTGATGAATAACACGAGGGACATGATCACTTTCCTCCACTACTTAAACTGAGGAAAAGAAGGAGGTGATACCACAAAAATTATACCTATCTCCCTCATCTTCTAATGTTGACGGAACAACACCGTCTTTCTTGACACCCGACCCCAACGACACTCGAATTCCACGGCTCATCGACGAACGAACCTTAATCAAGGTAGAGGATTTATTTAAATTTTAATTGAATAAAATTGTTCTTCGTCTCTCGTTGAAACAATGTTTGATCTTAGGCCATATGATACCTCATAACGTGGGGTGCGTTGGCCGAACGAACATGGCTAGATGACCCTCAATTGAACCTTGTTCTTTTTCAATGGCAATGATGATAGAAGGGGTGGAGGCGACCAGAGAAAGACGTGGTTGTATGCTAGCCGTGTGGAGAGGAACCGCGGCCCGATCGGCTGAAGAAGAACCCGTCGGCCGTCTCCGGCCGTGTTGGTGGAACCGCAGCGCCCCAAGGCACCACGCTATGGAGAGCCATGGCCTGAACATTGCGGGATGCTTCAGTGGGTGAACCGGCCGAGTCGTCGGCTAGCTGGGTTGGAGGAGGCTGCAGAGCAGCCTAGCGCCGCAGGCGGTGGACAAGGGCCCACCCAAGCAGGCCTCTCGCACTAGAGAAGTCGTCTGGCTTCGGCCGACCGTGGTGGAGGGTGGCAACACATAGCACTTCCTATTCGAGAAGTCAGGGGGCCCACCCCAGCACATCGCATGGCCACCCGGGCTGAGTTGCTTGGCATGTCGGGCCAAGCCGTGATGAACCAGGTCGGGCCACGCTACGTCGGGCTGCGCCGTGTCGCGCGGGGCCGCACCTCACCGGTCCAGGCCACACCGGGCTGGGCCGTACCCCGCTGGGCCGGGCTTCACCCCACTGGGCTGGGCCCGCCCCTCAGGCCGGGCCATGTGCTTCATTGGGCTGGTCTGACATCAGTCGGGTTGGACCCACCAAAACTAGGTCGACCTGACCCGTCAGCCACTGGGATAAACAGGCTGGGCCCATTACGATTATGTGTGAATAACTTCACGACCGTGCATCTAATCAACATGTTGTTCGTGGCACTGGGAACCTTATGACCAAAGAGTTCATTTTAGACACTCTAAGTGAGTTTTGGAAAAAAATTAAAATTGGTCGAGTTTGGAACGAGCATATTTCTAACCAGGCCCCTAGAATGAAAATGCTAATATCTCTCATACCGAGCATCTGATTGATGTGTCGTCTATCAGTTTGGGTTCCTTTTTAAGACGATAAAGAACTTTGGGATACATATACTTTGGACATCATGACAGTTGATGTATCGACCCCCTTGGCTTGAGAGGAGGACTCTCCTGGTATCTGGCATGCTATGTGCGGGAACCCTAGAGCTGAATACGATTGTGATGACTACCGTACTGGAATCCTTTGTGGGTACGATGACGATGTATACTATACTGGAATCCCTGGTGGGTTTGATGACGATGAAAACTATACTGAAATCATCCATGGTTTTGACAACGATGACTATTATTCTTATATCCTACATGGGTCCTGTAGTTTGACTTCTATTCTTGTATCCTACCTGGTTCCAACAGAGTAGATTTTTAGTGTCCTATGTGGGTCCGACAGCTTAGCTGGTCAGGTATCCTACGTGGGTCTGACTTCATAGATGAATCAGTGACTACTTCTGATAATATCTATCGCTATACGAAATATGTACACCTATGTGAGATGAGTCTTGACTTTCAATCAATGTCATTTATGTGATTTTATATCTTTCCGTTGTGGATTGGGTTGTGCTTGGGATCGAGAGTAGGTTCCGAACTAAGATTGATAACATAGGTATATGTATGGGAATATACCTAAGTAGTGTTTTTTGAAAATTATTGGTTGTATCTTTCCTCTGTGGTTTATCTTTTTTGGATTTAAGGAGACCTATGGGGGTCTCGGTGTCCTTAGTTAGTATCGTATACTCCCCCTTACATGGGATATTCCCGCACTAAGTTGTGTTGGATGTAGACGACATATGACACTGATCAAGGAGGAGAGTTGTGGAGTTTGAAGGTACCCTTAGGTGGACCACTTGGTGAGATGTGCATAGAGCGGACGAACGGACCCGAGGTGCTAAGGAGGCCATCTGTACCCACCCTTCAGGTGGGATTCTTGGAGGACAACTCATTAGTTTCTGTTTTACTTTCCTAAAGTTGTACCAGTTTTTCAGTTGTACTGTTCTTACTGTTGAGCTTGTATTTCTAGCCCCTTTTCCTTTGAGAACATACCTTTTGTATTCAGTATTTACGTAGTGCTTTCTTTACTTGCATACTCTATTCTGTCTATTTACTTTCATAAAGGCAATGCCTTACCATCTTAGGGATTTACGCCTTTGGTGCTAGTTGCTAGCCCCTGGCCTATGGAAGGTGGGTTTGGGGAAGTCACGGTATGGGCCCTGAGTACAGGTCGTGACAATAAATCAAACGATTTTACCCAAAATGATTCTTTAACATTGAATTGTCAAAAGAACAGGTAATATAATGTTCTATGTGAAACATATATGATATAATAAATATTGAAATGGTTTTGTTACCAATTAATAAAATGTTTAAACCCACTATACATGAGTTTCAGACATGTATGGAAGAAATTTGACCTACGGTTAGGGATAATTATTCCAATCTCTTTCTTATCAGAGATTTTTTATTCGTAAGTATTTACTGGGGTTATGTTTATCATCCATGTCCATGTTTTCAAAAAATGTTTTCATAAAATTTATAATATTTGTCTATGTATGTTTAAAGTCATTTTTAACCTTTTTTGACTTTTACCACATTGAATTGAAGGAATATTTCCTTTCTTTACCAGGTACTTTTTGACTTTTCTGAAAAAAGTATGAGAAGAATGATTTTTTGACTTATACTCTGTGAATGGATTTTTACGGTTTCATAATACCTTATTTCCATGAAGCATACTCTACAAGATTTCATGATTATTTTCATCAAAATCTTTTTGTTTTAAAACATCATGGTATTTTGTAAAAAGAAAATGATTTTGAAGAAGAAAGGATATATTCTTCAGTAATTCATTTCAAGTGTTTTATCAAAACCATTTTCCATCTAAGATGACATTATTTAATATGTTTATATTTCAAGTACAATGTCTCCATTATTTACATGGTTTCATTTTTCTGATGATGAAATGATATCCATTTATTTTTTTATGGATTATGTTATGATGGGATGGTGTTTATAAAACCCATATTATTCATTGGGTCATGATGAATGATTAATGTTTATTTTGTGGCACATGAATGAATGATTTCATTATGAGATGGGTTAGAATTATATATCCCTCTAATGCATTGGGTAATGACATATATCTCATTATATAGACATGGCCGGAACATCAAGTAAATTCTGGTTCAGTAATACAGGTCTGAAATGACATGTAAACTCGGTTTAGTAATTTACTTTGTCCACTATGATGGTCTTGGAAACAATGCCTTGGATACTATAGGAATCATATCATCTGCTTAATAGATGCCACAACCACATGTTTTATTCCCATGATATTTTATCATGATTAATGTTCCTTTGTGATTTATGCCTTACGTGCTGCCAAAATTTATTTCACCACTCACAGTTTTGATGTTTAAATATTATGTTAATGTTTTTAAGTTCAAATGTATATGGTTTGTTTTATCTTCTCCATTCATACCTTTACTAAGAATTTGACCTCACCCTTTTTATGTTTTCTTTTCCCCACGATATAGAGGAAGGATTGAGGTAAAAAAAGGGGAAAGATCTTTATGGGATATGTTGAAGATCATTAAACATGATTATAAGATTGTGTTCCACATTTCCAAAGACAATATAACATTACGGTCCTTGAGTGTTTTTTTAATATATTAAGTATTCTGAAAAAGTTATGTAATGTCCATGTACATCAAGCTTGGGACTCTACATACTTCATATGGTTGATGATAAACCATGGATTTTTAATGGATGATTCATTTACTGGATTTCCAAATTGTAATAAATGAAAATGGTCACTATAAAACATATCATAGATTACCTTAGAAGACTTCCCAACACCATTGAGGTTGATATTCCATATTAACACCCAAAAATTTTCTATTACCCACATAAAAAATCCATATCATGGAAGGATAAGTATTCTGGTAAGAAGGTTTTTTCAAATAAATTATACAATATGATGTAACATTCAAACATAACTATCATAAAATTTATAAAATCCAATTAGTCTGTAGATTTGAATTTTTTTTTTAAAAATAATTTGGAAAATTATCAATGAAAAAATATTATAATGATTCCCTAGATTAATTGAATTTGAGTAACTTCTAAAATTTTATGAAACATTATCCAATATAGAAAACATTTGTTCTTAGGGTATGTATAATAACATTTTGTGTCAAGAATTTATTTTCCAACATTATTATATGATTCTTAGGAGAATTCAAAAATGTTAAAAAAAATATAGTTTTTTTGTAATATCTCAAAAAGTAAAGAAACACCTTGAATAGAAATAATCTTTTGTGATATTTATGGATTGTGTGGACTAAAAATCTTAATACCATTCGCAATGTCATTTTGCAATTATTATATTATGCAGGTGAAATATTGTGTTTTGTAATGGCATGATGGAAAATGCATAGGGACAAATGATGCTGACATTGTATATTTTTTTAGTGCCAACATATTCTATATATTTTTTTACCGTGACCATCATCAATGACCATGGAACAAAATTATTGTAATAGGAATGTGGTTTAGTTTTTAAAAACGTACCAGGTGTGACTTAAAACATCAAAATAGTATTTTCCATAATAAATGGACAATATGAATTCGCCAACATAGAAAGCATTGGAATTTGGGAAAAAATATTAACTCTTATTTGGAGGATTTGAGAACTATCATTGAAAATCTAATACAGGCTTATATAAAAACATGTAATACACTCATCATGATGAGATGATACCTGTTGATTTATGTGATGAGTTTACTCATACATATTTAACTTGAATAGAAATTGCATCTGGTAGTAAGAATGGTGAATTTTTGTAGGAATGTGATCCAAGAGAGAATAAAATAAATTTGTTATAGTTATTGGAAATAAAGAGGGAATATTTTTAAATATAAATGTTTTACAATGAGTGGAAAAGTATGTCTAATGAAAAGATCATTCAGCAAAGGACCTTTATACCTATTGAAAAGTGTTGTTATGGAACTCTATAAATGAACTATTTAAAGATAAAATTTTTTGTATATTGGAAGGAACATTATATGTTATTCATGTATTTGTATTATATATAGTTCAAAAGACTTTTTTATGAGTAAATGAACAATTCATTGTATATGGTAATATTATAAATAAGTTCAGTGGAAACATACCTCAGAAGCCATTGGAGGATATTACACTACTTCTCCTTAATTATCCCAGAAGAGTACCCTTTTTTCCCATTCACTAATATTTGATTGAATGTGGTAATTCAATTTAAAACACACACACACACACACATATATATATGTGAAAAATAATAATTAAATGCTTCTGGGGAACTAAATAAATAATTTTTGGGGGATGGGATCTTATATTTTATACTGTCTAAAATTGAATTCATTATGAGTAAAGAAATGGATTTTAAAAAATCTCTTATGGAATGTAGACTAAATTTTTCTCCTTTTTAATCTCCTCCTATAATTCATCTCTGAGGTTATTTGAACATGACTATACTAACAGACATTTTTATTCATATTTTAATGGTTTTATAATTTCACAGCATAATCCGATGAAGCTATATAGTTTCAAACGGAAATAAAACTTATGATAAAAAATAATAATTTATCTAGAAAGGGGTAATAAGATCATAAAAAATGATAAAAAACCCATGTACAATGATATACTTCAAAATTTTACTATAAGATCCTTAAAAAATGGAGAATGAATTTCAATGTTTTATTTTATTTTTATAGACATTTTTTAAATCTATTTTGAGCTTTTAGATGAAATTAGAGGCCTATGGTTAGCCTTATTTTACTACATGACTAGTATTGGATATCTTATTTTTTTAAGAATCTCATATGGACATGTTACAAACATTATTGATATTTTGAGTGAATGAGTAATTTTGGAATAGAATAATTATTTGGAATCATAGGATGTTAATTTTTAATAAGTATTTTTTCAAGGAATTTGTGAATTCCTGTATATGAAATTTACCACCCATTTTTATATATTAAATTAATAAAATACTTTTATATAAACTGGTTATTATTATTTTATTATATGATATGTTGTACCAAAATCAAAATATCCATAAATGAGTGGATTTATAGTCCAAAAGATATCCACATTATCATTAAAATATTTCTTGAGTGATTTTTTTATATGCACAAGCTATAACATTTAGTAAAACATTTCACGGCTATAATTATTAAAATTCCCATTTAATGTTACATATTAAATTTTTTTATATGAAATTATATATAATACCTGTTTTTATATGTATAAATCTGTATCTGAGAGAATCCTTCAATGTACAAATTTAAAATGAGCCCCGTTATAATTTTTTTATACCCATTCCTCTTAAACAATATTTTTAATGCATGATAATCTAAAAGATTTTTTTGGGGGGAGTTATAATCTTTCTAATGATACATATTCTATTTTATGCAGAAGGAATGGGGGTTCTTTGTGAAATTTCTGTTAGGATCATGTTAAATTCATTAAACTATTTTTTCAGTCCCCAATTTAATGAAAAGAATATTAATAATGAAAAAATGAAAAATATCCCAGAAATAATGTGTTGTGGAATGGAATAATTAGACATAAAAATTACCATGATTGTGATGTTATCATATCATATTTTGTGGGTGATGTGATATTTGACCAAGCATAACATATATAAATGTAATAGAAAATGAAATATAAAATAAAATTAATGATTTTAATGATCATTAATTTTAAATACTTTGATGAAGATATTATAGTGAGTTTTGGGATGTAGGAGTTGACATTATATAGAGGAAATTTTCATTAAACTTTTCATTTGTTATGAACAATTATTATTTATAGATAAATACATAGTTTACTTTTTTTGAACATATATCTCAATATTCCATAATCCTCATATTAATAAATCAATATTAACCTATCCATCATGATGCTATATGATTTATTTTTATTTACACAATATATTATAATAACGCTTTTTAGGACTATAGAAAAGGATCATATCCCCATGGTATGGTCATAAGTCTGCATGAATTTTTATATTGAGTGATGACAAACAAGAATCCATTAATGAGGTAAATCATGAAATAAAATGATTTATTAGGTTGATTAAATCTATTTAAATAAATAAGAAAATTTTTAAAATAAATTCTCACAGGGAAAATTAAAATACTTGTGATTATTAATATTTTAATGTGTGTGAAGTGAAATTGATTTTTTCTATTGAAAATTAATGATTAGTCACCCATTGATATTAATTTAAGATAATTTTATAATAATTTTTATATATGTAACAATCTGTTCGTTATTAATATATATTGAAATTATATGTTTTGGAAAAAAATATATGTGTGAGGGAGGGAATTGATTAAGAAATATTTTAAATTTTTATTCGAACGTAAAACACAATTTCATTATATTTTAATTTGTAAAATCTTCTAGTATTTATGTGATTTTTTATTTCATGGAATGATACAGGATGTTATCCAAAATGGGCTCTATGATGAAGGATTCATGATGAAATCAATGTAATGTGGTATACTATAGAACATGAACTAAACATCATGAATCATACTATGAAAATAGATGAAAATAGTGGCAATGATTATGGGAAAAAATTATTTTTTTAGTAGTTCATTTAGGACATAAAAGTGAAGATGTATCATGGGGTACCAATTAACAATGTGAACCCACCTATTACAGATCTTGAAATTCCATAAAATATATAAGGAAGGAATATTTATTTTTATAACTGATTTTTAGGTACAACATCATCAATTTTGGACTATAAAACTATTCTTAATGACATTAATATGTCACTCAGGACCCCAGAACGTTTGGTGTTATCATATTTAACGTGAAGACCCTTCTTTATTTCCCATGACTAATCATTTTAATATTTATCCATCTAATTATAAATTTTGATTTCTTAGGAGTACTATTTATTCCTCCAAATAGAATACCTAATTGATTGGGAATGGGGTCAGTCGATAAGGGGGAGCTCTAGAAGAAGTCATACCACTACTCTGATTATCTATATATAATTAATTAATTTTTCCTTAATTTATAGAAATGATACATTAATTATACAACATAATCAAATTTACAATGTATGTGGATATGTAAAGACATCATGTGGCCGAGAAAGGGAGATGATAGATTGGGTGTTCTATGCTTGAGTTTCTATACATAAATGAATAAAATCATTTAATTTTTCTTTATTTTAGTTTTAAAAAATTATTTTTTAATAAATAATTCAATTTTTATGTTTTTGAATCTATTAATTTTAATTACCTTCATTAATGATCACTATCTCTCTATAAAAAATGTAGTCTACAAATGATGGAAATGATTTGGATTTATTGGAATGTTCTAGTATATTTTCCTCAAGTGTGTAGGGTCACAATTTATAACTATTGGATAATTATGAAACAAAAATATTGAATCAAGGATTTCACTAAATAATCAAAATGACCCTTTGAAGCACTATTGAAATAGTATATAGGGTAAACCAACATGAGGATCAAATTTTGGAAATCATCAACATCAACTTTCGGTAAAGGGAGAGAGATGAATAGATAGATGAATTTATCTCTTATTTTTTAGTAGAAGTTGAATTTGTAAAATGAAAAACCATCATAACATTATAGTAGGTTCATCCATGACTAACCTGATCAACCTATTAATCAATAGATCTTAAATAACTCAATAAATTTTTAATTTTTCAATAAATTTAAAAATATTCAATCAATTTTAATTCAATGTTTTTAAAAAATATTAGAAAAGATATATATTATTTTTTTATCCTCTTATAGGGGCTACATAGGTTTCAACAGATGTTTTAGATCAAATAATTAGAATATTAGAAAAAAATTTCATATTTAAAAAAATTCAATTCGATTCATATTTACTCACATGACCAGATATTTTAATTACCTTAAATATGTCATCAACACCATATATTAAACCATAAAAAATGTTATCTTATATTTTACATCATTATGTTCACATATAATTATAAAATTCTATTGTCAATGACTTTCTTATAGAATATTATTGTTCAAATTGCAACATTATATTAGTCATCCATAATCATGTATTACAATAGAAAAAGAAAATATTTATTAATTGAAGAGTAACCTAGAACCATTATAATTTATACTTTATATCACCAAAAAATATTTATATCCACACTTGACCATAAAAATGAACATACATTTAAAGTGAAAATATTGTATACTATTAAATATCAATAGATTTAATAATATGTGGTTAAAATTTCTTCTTATTAATTTAGTATAATATATAATTTAAATTTATCTATCAATTAATTTAATCTTACATATACTCAAAAACATTACAGTAATTCTTATGTATCATCAAATTATTTTGACTTATTCTATGTGTAACCATAATATATCATTTATGATAAATTTTATATCTTTGAAAAAAATATGAATATTGATACATGATAATAAAATTATTTATCATAGTTTCATCTCTATATTAATCTTACTCATTTAGATAAATTTTATAAATCATTATCAATGTGATCATATATACAAATTATGTTATTCTTACCCATGAGTTTAATCCGTAATAATTTATCACTAGTCATCTAATGTTTAATATTAAACACATTTATCCATCTAATATAACACAAAAAACATTCCAAAAACATTACATTGATCATATAAAGATATTGAAATTTAAACAAATCTCTAAAAATTCATTAGTTCTACAATATATGTTTATATAATGGTATTCAAAAAAAATTACTCAAAAAATTTCATTGAATCACTGCAATTCTCTAACTGAAAAATATTTACTCCACACAATAGAATAAATAATTATTTTGTAGAGAACTCTATAAAAATCTTGTTAGAATTTTATATCTAGTCATATTGGTCTATTTCTCCTTAATAATTTCAATTAAATCTCCCCCTTTTAGAAATAAATGACTAATTGGATTATGTAGATTGGTGTAACAAGAGTTATTTAATTTTCTCCCATATTGAAGAAAAAATCTATAAGATAGTATGGAATGGGCTAAATTTATCATGTATATTGTAAAGGACAAAAATAAATATTTTTCCATCCCTATTAAAATATATCACATTTAACAAACATATTGAAAACATCAATAATATGATCTCAATTGGAAATTTATTCAAAACATAAATCATATTTTCCAAAATCGCTTACAGGAAATAATGTTTTATTAATACATATATTTTTATGAATATTAAATTTTATACTGTATTTATATATTAAACAATCACACACTAGTAAGTACATAAAAAACCATAACTACTTCAGAACTGTCAAATTTAGATCTTCATGTTATACATTTATACATAACATTTTTGTGTATGAATGTATAGTTATAACATACCTACCATATGAATTGTGTAATTTTATGGATTTTTCATCTTGAAGTTAAAGATCACACAAATATTCGCAGGATAAATGTAATTTCTGATTTTTATTTTATATCATCATAGTTACCAAAATAGTAAAAAAAATTTCTCAATACATGTTCAAATTCATAGCTATAATTTGTAGAATACAATAATAAAATATTCCATTGATGTATCGTATTATTATTTAGGAATAAAACATAAAAAATTGATTAGAAGAAATTTCTTATTCATCAAAAAATTAAACTATAACAACCATATATAGATTTTAGTTTTTTATAATTAATTATAATTATCCATTTCAAACTATTCTTTTGATTAACACATTTCTAGAATTAAGGTTTTCTAAGCGTCACTGAAACTATCATTTGAATAAAATAGCTTTATATCCTTCTATAGAAAATTTCACTCAAAATTACTATAATATTTATATTTTGAATAGAAAAAATATTTATGTTTCATGAAAACATTTATTCCTATCAAAAATCCCATGTCAATAGAAATATATATCTCGAAAAACTTCTTCACCTTATTTTAAATTTCATTAAAATCATATTCCATATGATTTGACAAATTATATCATAAATATATAAAAAATGAAAACTAATATTAATTTCTTCATATAATTAACCTTTTATATAATACCTTTGATGAATATTTATTCTCAAATATATCATGAAACACTAGCTATATGATCCACTTATAACACACACAAAACCATTAATATCATGCACAATATTATATATTCATTATCTATGAAAAGTCATTCCTTTTTTGACAAATAAATCATCTTAAATATCTACACTCATGAAAATATATTTCATATTAACTTGAATGAAATCATATTTCATGTATTATAGCACATTCAAATATAGCCTAATTTTATAATTTCTTCCAATACATTAATAACTAACATACATGTTTACACATTACAAGAAATAATATCCTAGGAAAACAAATATAGAACTATTTCATGAAACAAAACATTATTTATTGAAATTATTTATAAATAATAAATTAGTTACAATGTTATTTTTTCCACCATATCATGTAAATGAACCTTAATTTTTATTGTTTAAAAATTTACCCAACACCTCATTAATGAAATTAATTCCATCATGTATTCTCACTAACTACTTGATTTAACTGTGGATAATTTATTTTGAATCAAGAGCAGTTTGATCATCCTATTTCAGTCCTATCATAGTCTAATCAGGTTGCTCTAAAATTAATATAATATTTTTATTTTTAAAATAAATATTAGGCAATTTAATCTTCAATTTTACACATCCATCAAAAAACCCTAATTTTAACAAGGCCAGTCTGTATTAATATAAACATCGTTTGATTCCTTAAAAGTTTCTACCATTTTAACCCTTCTTAATCAGTATATATTAAATTAAAAAGATTCATTGGGATATACGTTATTAACCCTACAAAATTATTTTTATTCCACATGAATTTTACAATATTTTAATCAATAAGGTTATGGTATCTTTTATCCAAGAATTCATGACCACTTCAATTTGGATAATTTCCTAGGAAAACACTAAGAAATGTTTCTTATATTTTTCTTAGATATGGCATTCTAAAATTCATTATTCATTATCCTCGAAACATATTGAAATAAATTATAGTGGTATTCATCATAATGAAAATTCCAGATTTTTTAATTGTTAATTTATCATTAAATGAGAATCTACTATTCATATGCATAGAAGTAATTATTACTTATACCCTTGAAAATGTTGAAAATTTAATTTATTGTATTATGGTTCACCCCACATCAACTAATATTCTATTTTGCCATTTTCCACTTCATTATATGAGTGTGATTAAAATTACTAAATTCATTTTTACTCCAATGGTTATAATTATTTGATATAATTGTGTAACACAACAAAAATTATGACAAAATAACATTTTTTTGATAATCTGTATAACACACAACACCAAGCATAGAATTGAATCTATCATCTATATACGTTATGATAAATTATTTTCATCATAAATTTAATATTTTAAAATGATTAAATTACAAAAAATTATGATTTTAGACTTTCTTACATGCAAAACTTTGTAAATATATGTTTATATAAAACAGTTTGTCTGACTTGTGTCTCATGAACCAGCTAGTTTAAATGAAATGGGAATTACTATTAAAATATTATCATTTACAAACATAATCATCACCAAACCTCTGAAATTTTGGTATTAATATTATTACAAAAATATGAATTTACATATCATAAAAGGTTTATTAGTAATATATTTATAAGGAATAATAAATAATATTCATTAAAAAAATATTTTATGAAAAAATGTATTTTTCTCTGAAATGGAACCTAATCATGCTTTCCATACATAATTTAAAATTAATTTTTAAAAATATTATAAAATATTATTTTAATGATAATCATCATATATGAAATAAGAATAACAAAATTTGCTTCTATTTATAGATATAATACAAAAAAGAATATTTTTTGAAAAATACAAAAAAATACATAATATTAATTAAAAATAAAATTTTAATTTAAATTATTTATAACGTTGAAATCTATTTTGGATCCTTTTTAATGTATCATTAATAAAATATTATATCAATAAACTAATTTATATCAATGTAATAATTTTTTTTGAATATATATATAAAAACATTCTAAACTATTGAATATTTTCACATTAAAAACCAGATTTCTCATGACGTTAGTGACACTAATTTTTAATTAAATTTTGAAACATAAATAAATTTAACTTTTAAAAATTTATCTCAAAATTGAAATTATCATAATTTATAATTTATAGTATAGTAAAAATGATTTTATTTCTAATATTAAATTTTAATCCAATATAATAAAAAAATATAGATAATGTAAAAACGGGTTTACAATGTTAACAAAAAGGTATTGCGTAAAATGACATGTGATCTTATCTAAAAACTATGGGGGATATCTTATGAAAAGGTAATTTTCTTCAATGAGCATCTTTATTTTATATGTTCTGCCACTAACTCAAATTTTTATTAAACAATTCTGGTATAGTAACATTCTTATATTCCTTAAAATATGTTCTTGTTATAATAACCTTTTTACATTAAACCATATTCAATTCCATCAAATGGGATATGCTATCATCATTTATTTGTACAGAGGATGAAAACCCCGCAAACAGTTGTCTATCAGTTTTTTCATTTTCAACACTCAAAGTTGTTTGTGATGATGGATTTGATGTTTATGAAAGATATCTATAACATATTAATACCATTATATTAATTATATCATATATATTTATATATTTATCATGTATTCTGTATGAGAAATGATTACATTTCTCATGTTTGTGACAGACTAATTCCTCACAAATAAATGTGATTCGTCCTTATTAAATGATTCAAATAGAAGGTAATGAAGAAACTTTTAATTATTATATTTTATAAAAATGAAATAATTTTGATATGCATGACTTTAAAAAAAAATAAGTGAAATATATTCAATATTCATTCTTTCCATTTTCCTCAATTAAAGATGATAACATCGTTCGTGTATGTATGGACTATAATCTCTATGATGTGATATAACAGTCTTGTGATCACCACCCCACATGATTGATATTTTTAATTATATAATATTTTATATATGATATTAATATCATTATAGAGATGTAAACTAGTGCATGCCTCATTTCCATAATTATCATTAAAAAATGGGAATGTTACTCATGTGTATGTACAAAATTTCTTGTCCATGTTCATTACATACCTCATCTTTAATAACCATAATTATTGATTGGTATTAACTATTAAATTTATGTAAGAACCTGATAACTATTTTATGATAATTATTATTGATATTATATTAGTATACAATATAAACATGAAACAGATCTTTAATAATGAACCAAGCATGAGAAAAATGTAAATAACACAAGATAGAATGAATATAATGAAATATTATGAATGACCATTTAATTATGTGTTATAAAAACATAATTTAAGATAATATAAATATCTATACAGTTATGAAATTGGATCATAACATGTTTTAATATACTATACAAGAATTAAAATTATGTTCCACCAAAAATAATCTTATGTTATGTGATTTCTTAAATGAAATTCAATTCATTGCCTTAATATTTGAATTAATTTATTTATAAATCTAATAATATATGAATATTAAATTTTATTTATATTATGATTTTTGTCCACATACAATTGATTCACATTATGATTCCCACTTCAATGATATGAGATTTTTTGTGGATTTTTTCACTATGTAATTCTAATTGAGATTGTTCATTTGTATATTTAAATCAATGGAAATTATTTTATCATCGTTTAAATAAACCCATTTAATTTTAATATAATCTATTAATTCATGATATTATCATGTATTTCTAAATATTATCAACTAATTTTTACACTACTTTTTTATAGCATGTTTTTAATAAAATTTGACTTCATTTATCTCTTCAATTGGAAATATGTTTTCTTTTGGAATTATATTTTGTGAACATGTTTTTCATAAAATTGACATTATAGTTTTAAAAACTATTTATCAAATGATTTTTACCAATAATTTACTCATTAAAATTTTCCCATGGAATCGAATGTTGTTTTAAAATTATCGCCATATTTCTTTTACTTATGTTGTGAAATGAACATTGATATTATTTTCTAAAGAAGACATATCCATATAATTTTTACTATAAAAATGAATATCTATTAAATATTTTTATCAAATTTATGGTATTTCCATCTATCAGGACTGATATTACATTATATATTTTTTTCATAGTTATAAGGATCTTTTACATGAAAATGTTCTAAAAAGTAATTTTCAATGAAAAGAATTTTCAAAATTAATACAAAACTGAAATGGATATTTTTATCCAGAATGTTTTTAATATATTTTTGTGGTATTTCTTTTAATAAATGTCAAATATATGTTATAATTAACTAAATGAATATGTATTTTATTAATTCCATCCTTAATCTTCCTCTAGATGGGTTTTAATCATTTTAAAAATTCAATGTATTGACATTCACATCTATTTTTTGTTTTATAGTCATTATATTTTCCATGGATTATTCACCTTCTAGTAGATGTTAAATTTACCATTAATATCAATATTATTTATCATTGATATTTATCTCTCCCAAACATATATCTTCTTTTCATATGTTGTTTACATAGATAGTTAATTGGTAATCTAGATAAATATTGAGAAATCTATATCTTTTAATCAAAATACATATTTGATAGAGGAAACTATTTATAAATTAAATTGAAAATTTGATATATAAATAAGTATTTTAACAAGAAATAAACATATTGGAGACTGATTAATGAAATCCCATTGATACATTTATAGTCTCAATAGGCCAAATCATGTGGTCAAACCGTAAGTATTTGTAAGCAGTAGTTTAAAACTGTGACGTGAAGGGTATTTATTTTAGAGATATAGTTGGCCCAAAATAAACTATTGGTCCCTATTATGTTGTAAATTAAATTTTGAGTGGTCTAGAAAGTAAAGGTATTATGTTCCTAAGTTAAATGATGTTTGATAAATAAGAATTTCATTCATTTGATTTATTATTTTTATCCATGAAAGATTCATTATGATATTATTTATGGATTAATTTCATTATCAGATCATTGATTAAATGTAAGGTGTTTTCATTTATTTACATTTCAATATTTATTCATCCTTATCATACAATGACTTTATAGTCATTTTAATGGCAAGGGTTTTTAGTTATTTACCTTTATATAATGATTATGATGATGTATTCATGATAGATTACACTATACTTAACACTTCCTAAGAATTTTAGATCACCCTTATTATTTTCCCATTCTCATAAATTCAATAAGTGAAATATGTATGATATTAAAATATATTCTAAAATGAATAATGATATCATCATTATAAATTATTTTCTAATTCAATTATTATAATTTAACATAGGTATCATGAATATATCTAGTTTGTAAAGACTCGGGAATTTGGAGGATGTTTTTTTAAATTCTTTGAAATTTTACTAGTCTGCTGTTTTTTACGGCGCGCGATTTTGAGGCTCGGAGTGCCCGGAATGATCCATCGAAGTTTTGTTAAGCATAAATAAACTCATGTGTGCAGATTTCCTAAAAAATTGGAATAATTATTAAACAGTTACTCAGATCAGAAATTCGAGGCCACCGTTGTGCTCAAGATGGCGAGTTTACCCTAGGCGTGACAAAAGTTTAGTCATCGCGTGCTTCCTTTGAGAAAACCCAAAAACAGTATAACCATAAATTAAATAACTAAATAAGGATATTTTTATTTTTCAAATTCTTATAACACAAAAATGGTAACTCAGTTTAAAAATCAGATACCACCACTGAACTCGTGAGGGTATGATTTCTTTAAGAATATACTAACTTGGGCCGACGTGGGCCACTAGAGAAAGCTAGTTTTTTGCCGCAAAAAAAAACAATTAAGTGAAAATTATTTTATTGTAAAATTCATAACTTCTAAACGGTAACTCATATTAAAAATCTAAGAGTACCGTTGGGTTCGTTGGGGCGTGTTCCACCTAGGCAGAGCATAACCTCGACCGCAGTGAGTCGAGGTTGACTGAAGATATTTTTTCCAAACATTTTATCAGGTACGTTCTGTAAATGTGAGAACGGTGTTTTATAACTTTTTTACCGGTGCTCGAAACTAAAATATGAGGGCACCATTGAACTTAAAGTGTCAGTGATTGAGTAGTGATACATTCACTGTAGTTGCATTCTAACGAGAATGGGAGTTAGTTTTTGGGGTTTTTAGATATTTTAAATAAAAATAAGGTGTGCAACTTATTTTTATTTTGGTGGTTAAAAACTCTAATTGGAGGTTGAGGTGGGGGGCACCACACCATAACCTTCTATGAGATTTTATGTTGGTGGTGCCCACCCATGCATAACCTCCCTTGGGAGGATAAATTTTGATTAGGACCACCTAAATTTCAAACCCCCTTGAACACCCCATTTATGCGGAGAAGACTCTTGACCTTCTCCACTACTTAATTGAACCTACACCACATCATTAATTAAATGCGTTCTCTCATTTAATTAAAACTATCCACCTCCCCTATTCGAATTTTGAATCGATTCCACCCCAATTAATTAAATGAGTTGTCTCGTTTAATTAAACACAACTCTTGTGTGTTTTTGTGCCAACAAATAATAGTCTTCTCCTCTATTATTTTTGGTTGGAAACTCAGTTGGCTTGCGGAACCCTTATAGAAATCTCCCAGTTGGGAATCATTCTTCCAACGAAGAATGTGAAGAATGTAAAAAATCAAAGAAACTTAACGAACTTCTTCTTCCTTCTTCAACCAGAGAAAGAAACGGAAGCATCGCTCATGAAGAACATCGACACCATCCTCGACTTCTTCTTTCCCGATGTCAATGAAATGATGCCTGCTTCCCGCGACATCATCAACAATCATCGAAAATGAGGTTGGAGGATTTTAGTTTATCTATATATGAGTTTTACCCTCCATTCATCATTGTTCAAATTTATGGACTGTGAACATCCATTTTTATCACCATAAACGCGGAGAGTTCGGGCCAACCTCACACGGCTTGACACTCTCCGTCGGTTTCTTTGTGGTTTAATAGGAAGCGGAAAAGAGGCGACAATGACTAAGACGGTGAACAAAGGTCGCGCTACTCGCGACCTCTACGAACCGCATCACTGACCAAGAGGCACCTGACTCAAGCCCCATGCACTACTCGGCGGCCCCTGTAGATGGCCCGGCGCGCCTCACTGGCGCGTTGCCCGTGCCCCCTGACTCCCTGCCCGCACTGCCCAACACCCCCCAGGGAGAAGCCTGGCTAGCCCGGCGCCCCAGGCACGCTGCACGCACCCCCGACGGCCTGCCCGGCCCCTACCGGCGCGCATGAGGCTTGCCACGACCTTCCCAATGCACTTGCCGCCTGCCCGGTGTCCAGCCGACCTCCCCGCACCCCACGTGGCCTGCCTGCTGGCCACCCAGTCAACGGCCTCCTGATTCAACACGCGGGGCCCCCACGCTGTCTCTAGATGAACCGACCTGGTCTTTCGGGCCGAGTTATCGAGCCACCTATGTGTTGACTATCAGGCCAAACCGCCCCCATGGTCCGCTGGGCCAGGCCCAACGTACAGGGTAAAAACATAACGGGTTAACCCAGCCAATGGGTCGGGGCAAACCCAGCAAGTCTAACCAAGTCAAACCAAACCGGGTTGGCCCAGACTCAGTTGGGCTGAGTTGGACAGACCTGGTCGGACTGGACCCAGTCCCTTTGCGGACCCTTTGCTTGCTTTGGCCATATCATTGGAACCAGACATCCATTTGATGAACTGTCAGCGACGTTGATATTTTTAGAGCATAGACGTCCATTTAATAATACCCCAAAGGAGTTCTGGGTATAGTTGAGAAACAGTCAGGTTGGTTCGTACACAAAACCAACTCGGCCCCTGGGACTAAAAGGATAATAAATCACAGAATGGGCATCCAATTGATGCGATGTCTATTTCGTTGAGACCCCTATGACGTGGAAGTCCTTTGAGATACTTCCACATGAGACTTTGTGAAACTTGTATTATCAACCAGTAGCTTGTGGAGAAGATCCTCCTAGAGATGAGCATACATAGTGTGGGAACCTAGTAGCTGTACACTGGACTACTTCTTGACCGATTCAACTTGGAGTGATTCGATTAGCCCAGTGGACGGAGCGTCCGGTTTGGAGGTAGACCCATGGCAGATGGAGTGCCTTGTTTGGCAGCAGACCCATGGTACTCGACCAGAGGTGTACCTTTGACGGCTATTAGGGGGTTCTCCCGGTTTGGCAGCAGACCCACAACGGACGGAGTGCCCGGTTTGGCAGCAGACCCACAGTACTCAATATGAGGAGTACCTCAGCTGTCTAAGATAAGTTAGTAGCACCTTAGAGTCATGATAGGGGCACTATACTTGACAGAGGAGGAGTTCTCCAGCAGTCGTGGTTTCGATAATGAAAATCCTTGTTTGAGCTGAGTCAATTACCTTTGTGTTTTCCTCATGATTGAGATTAGTTAATTGATAACATAGGTATCTGTATGGACATATACCTAAGTAATGGGTTTCCGTTGATTTCATACATTGTGTTTTATCTTTGTTGGATTTTGTGAGACCTTGAGGGTCTCAAGGTCCTTACTGAGTATCATTATAGTCACCCCTGCACGGGCTATGACCTCACCTCATTGTGTTGGATGCAGATGATGGACAACGCTGACGGAAGTCGAGAGCTCTAGGAATGGACGGTACCCAGAAGTGGACCAATCGGCATGACGACACGTGGAGCAAACCTATAGACATGGAGTGATGAGGATGACATCTTTACCTACCCTTCAGGTAGGAACTCGGAGGACGATCCATGAGCTGCTTTCACCATTCATCTGTTTTCTTTTTCAGTTTTACATTCATTCAGTTGTAGATGTTCCTTTTTGTTGGGCTTGTATTTCCGGCCCCTTTGTACTTTCATCACACTTGTTATGAAACTTTACATAGTGTTATCTTCTTATTGTACTCTGGTTGTGTGTTTTTATGTTTTATTAAAGAAATTCCTTCCCAGTTTTAGGGAATTATTCCTTTGGTTCTCTTTTCTAGCCCCTGGCCTGTGGAAGGCGGGCTTGGGGTAGACACGATACAGGCCCCAGGGGACGGGTCATGACAAATTGGTATCAAAGGAGTCAGTTCTACCAAAGAACATAGGACTCTAATATTTTCTTTTCTGTGAAGCAATAGTTTTATGGGTAGCGAGTGAGGTTTTCGGTTCAGGGAGTCCAGTGTTGGTGCAGCGGCTGACGTATCCATACACTAGGACCTCGACTTCGGATTTTTTACTTAGTGAAATAAAAAACTTATTGCGTGTGTGTCTTAAAAAATTTTCTTTATGTCATCTCAACCAGGTCAGCTCACCAGGTATAGTCTTTTGACCATGTCATATCTGTTAAGGATGCCTCCATGCAGACATCCAATTAGTGTTCTGAGAGAGTACCCGATGATGGCCCACAGAGCGATGAGTCTCTGGTGTAGGGACCGCTTAATATGTTGGCACCTTCGGGTTGTGTTCCAGCATCACCACCAACAGTTGGGCAGAATATACCCCCAGTCACACTGGTGGACGGTGCACGCCGACTAAGCATGTTGCATGAGTCCCAACAGCAGAGGCCTCCAAGGATTCAAGGCGAGAGAGCTTCCCATGAAATAGAGGACTGGATTGAGGAGATTTCTAGAGTTTTCCAACTATTTTAGACACCAGTAGTGCAGATGGTGATATTATCTACTAGAATTTTTTAGTGAGTGACCATGAGTTATGTCCGCTTAGTGATGAGGTTTCGGTACACGGACCGATG
Source organism: Viscum album (assembly GCA_963277665.1). Taxonomy (NCBI): domain Eukaryota; kingdom Viridiplantae; phylum Streptophyta; class Magnoliopsida; order Santalales; family Viscaceae; genus Viscum; species Viscum album. Next base: position 346,888,539 of record OY728157.1, on the reverse strand, counting down.
CCGGAGATAGTACCATCAGGTAGTGTGTCAGGTATATCACTACCCGTTGATCACTATTTACGACCAACCGTACCAGTTTAGGACACTTATTGGATGAGTACCATACATGTGTTTCAACATCAGATACCCCACATATTCCGAGGTGAGCTTGAATCATAGGTGGATGAGGAATGGCATGGGTAGATGGCTGAGAGTTCTTTAGAACATATACAACATTGTCAGGATGACATGTCGGTAGCTGAGAATTCATCATGTCATACCGATCATTCCATATACTCGATGAATATGATACGATCATTGATTTGGGGATCGAACTACCGAACATGGTGTGTTTAAAGGATATCTGAGCCAACACTTTTCCTCTATGAATTCCTACTTATGCAAGGGTGTAAGAGATAACCTTTGTGGTTGAATGTTATTTGGATGAACAGATACAACTAGTGAATGTTAGCATTAAGAATGAATGGAACATAATCCAGTCTCTGAGACATGGGCATGTAAAATATCTCAGGAAGTGGATGTGTTAATGACAGATGAATATGCAGAGTAGCAGATGTGGAAGAATAGCTAGGCGGGCTGCATTTGGTGATGTACATTTCGACATGTTACAACCACCAACCATTGTAGTCCCCGCCAGGATCAGGGAGTAGGAGGGCTGGGAAAGAGAGTAGCTGGATGCAGTCAAGGACTGTTACCCAAGGGCTCTAGGAATGATTCGAGGTATGGTCTGTGTCTACTAGTAGCTTCTATATCAATAGACCTAGGTACCAATCATTCCATCCTACCATGGATATTGTCCTAGACCAAGAGTATCTGGTAAAACTGTTGACATGACCCTCACATCTGGAGATACCTTTGGGAGAAGAATCAATAATCACACTTACGACGACAGTGTGATCTTACCCTTGAGGTGAGATTTTTTGTTCGATCTTCTTGGTGGCAGCATCGAGGCCTTATAACGTTAGTTTGGTTATAGACTGGGTAACCACAGTTCGTACACAGAATGACTGTATTAGGCAAAAAGGTTTTGGTTTACCTACAATGTTGTGATGGGGATTTCTTTGATCGTCGAAAAGGAAAACCCAGGAAACACATGATGGAATCTTGTATAAGTGGGTGCAGTCAATCACTCATGATTCGGCCAAACGTACCATTGTGCTAGACTTCTCCATTGTTTCAGTACCACATTCAATGTTGATGAGTAAGGGGAAACCCTTCATGCGGTCAGAGAGATGCCAGTAGATCTTTCAGGAGCTGAGGTAGAGGTTGACTAGTGCGCCCATCTTGAGGCTACCGTAGGAGGGCATTGGGTATGTGGTTTACCGCGACACATCAGGGACCGGACTCAGGTGTGTCTTGATGCGTGAGCGAGCAGTGATCATGTATGGTTCTCAGCAGATGAGACAACGGTGATGGCTTGAGTTCCTCTAGGACTATGACTTCGAGATGGTCTATACTCCTGGGAAGGGGAACGTTGTAGCAGATTATCTCAGTAGGAGATCAAGAATTCAGCTACTAGGGGAGGCGACAGAGCAGCTGACCACATTTCACATATCCTTTGTGGATAGAGATAGAGCAGCCTTTCTGCAGTCTCTCACATTTACTCCTCCACTTCTTCAGCGATTCAGGGAGGCACAGTCTGGGGACGTTGATTGTGAGACATGACGTGCTCAGATATCCACAGGGTAGACACCTAATGGATTTTCTAAAGGTGGAAAACATGTCATTCTCTTCAGAAGACATACCATGGTACTAGTTGCAAATCAGGAGGAAGTGTTGAGGGAGTTCCATACCATAACCTCAAGAAGAGCTCATGGGATCAGAAGGATGAGATGCATGCTCGGTACCCCCATTTTTTTTCAATAGTGTGTGTTGCAGCTTATGGGGATGTAAATCCCTGAGGTTAAGGTAATGTAAAGACCCATAAATTTCAAATATTTTTTGTATTAAATTCTTTGTAATTTTACGAGTATTTAGTTATTGACGACGTGTGATTCGAAGGCCCAGAGTGCCTGGAATGATCCGTCAAATTTTTGTTAAGTTTAAATTAAAGCGTGTATGCAGTTTTCCTGAAAAATTTGAATAACTCTTAAACGGTTACTCAGATCAGAAATATGAGGCCGCCATTGCACTCAAGATAGCTATTTTACCCTAGGTGTGACTTATTTTTAGTCATCGTGGGCCACCTGTGAGAAAACCCTAAAATGGAATAAACATATATAAAATAATTAAATAATGTTATTTTATTTTTCAATGCTTATAACTCACAAACATTAACTGGGATTAATAATCTGAGACCATCGCTAAATTAGGGAGGGTATGATTTATTTATGAAGATACTAACATGGGCCTGAGAGGGCCACCAGAGAAAGTTAGTTTTTGGCCGCAAATAAAATAATTAAGTGATAATTATTTTATTTTAAAATTAATACCTTCTAAACAGTAACTCAGATTGAAAATCAGAGAGTACCGTTCGGTCTATTGGGGTATGCTTCACCTTGGCAGATTATAACATCTATCTCATTGGGTCGAGGGTGACCGATAATATTTTTTCCGAACTTTTTTCTGGTACGTTCAATAAATGTGCGAACGGAATTTTGTATCTTTTGAACAGGTTCTCGGAATAGAAATCTGAGGGCACCGTTGAACTCGCAGTGTTAGTGATTGCTTAGTGAGACCTTCACCGCAGTTGTGTTCTAACGAGAATGAGAGTTAGTTTTTGTGGGTTTCTATATATTTTTAAAAAAAATAAGGTGTGCCACTTATTTTTATTTTGGTGGTTAAAACATACAAGTTGAGGTTGGGGGTGGGGGTCACTACACCATAACTTCCCATGCGAGGTTATGGTGGCGGGTCCCAACTGCGCATAACCTCCCTTGGGAGGATACATTTATGTGGGGACCACCCATGTTTCGAACCCCCTTTAACACCCAATTTAAGTGTAGACGACTCTTGACCTTCTACACTAATTAATTGAGCCTACACCACATCATTAATTATATGGGTTTTCTCATTTATTTAAAACTCTCCACCTCCCCTATCCAAATTTTGAATCCCTTCTACCCCAATTAATTAAATGAGTTTTCTCATTTAATTAAACACAACTCTTGTGTTTTATTGTGCAAAAAAAATACACTTTTCCTCTATTATTTTTGGTTGGAAACTCAGTGGAGCTTGAGGAACTCTTAGAGAAAGCTCTCAACGGGGAATCATTCTTCCCTAGAAGAACATGAAGAATTCAAAGAACGAGAAGAATTTCAATGAACTTTTTCTTCCTTCTTCTACCAGTGAAAGAATGAGAATCGTCACCCACGAAGAACACCAACTCCATCCTTGACTTCTTCCTTCCCGACGTCAATGAAATGGCGCCCACTTCTCATGACATCGTAAACAATCATCGACAATGAGGTAGGGGGATTTGAGTTGTTCTATATATGAGTTTTACCCTTCGTTCATCACTGTTCAAATTTATGGATTATGAACATCCATTTGTTATTACCATAAACGCGGAGAGTTCGGGCCACCCTCACATGGCCCGACACTCTCCATCGATTTCTTTATGGTGTACTACTAATAGGCAAAGAGGAGACAATGAAGAAGATGGAGAACAAAGGTCGTGCTACCCACGGCCTCCGCGAACCCCATGTTCTACTAAGTGGAACCTGACCGATGCCCCACACACTGTTCCGCGACCCTACTGAAGGCCCGTCGCACCTCACCGGCGTGCTTCCCGCGCCCCCCGACGTGCTTCCCGCGATGCTCGGGGACGCCTGGATCGCTGCCGGCCTACCCGTTGCCCCCAGCGCTATAGCGCGCTACCCCGGTGCACATCTCGTGTCCCCGACAGCCTGCCCGGCCCCTTCTGACGCTCTCTCAGCCTACCGAGCCCTGCCCGGTGCACCTGCGGCCTTCCCCATGTCCATCTGGCCTACCCGCGCCCCGCGCAGTCTGCCTGCTGGCCAAACGGTCATCGGCCCCCCTGAGTCGACCATCAGTGCCCCCGCGGTGTCACGAGCCAATCTGGCATGGTCATCCAGTCTGAGTTACCGATCCACCTACGTGGAAACTATTGGGCCAAACCACCCTTGCGATCCACTGGGATGGGCCCAGCGGACTGGGTGAAAACAAAGCGGGCTGACCCACCCAATGGGTTGGGTCAGACCCAGCGAGTCTGACTGGGTTGAACCAGACCGGGTCGGCCCAAACAGGGTTGGGCCGAGTCGGTCTGACTGTGTCGGACTGGACCCGGGCCCATTGCTGACCCATTTTTTTCTTTTACCATATCTTTTACACAAGACGTCCATTTGACAAACCATTAGTGACACCGATATTCCTAATGCATAAACCTCCTTTAAGGAATACCCCACGAGAGTTCAGAGTATAGTTGAGATACAGTCAGGTTGGTTTGTACACGAAACCAACCGGGCCCCCATGACTAAAATGCGGATATCTCACAGACCGGGCATACGATTGACGCGCTGTCTGTTTCTTTGAGACCTCTATGACGTGGTGGTCCATTGAGATACTTCCACGTGAGACTTCGTGACATGTGGAGTATTGACTAGTAGCTCAAGGAACGGATCCTAGCAGAGGTAAGCATACAGAGTGCGGAGACCTACTAGCTATAGAACTGAAGACTGCTTGACCAATTCAAATGAGAGTGATTCGATTAGCCCATTGGATAGAGCACCCGATTTGGCGGCAGACCCATGGTGAATGGAGCACCTTGTTTGGAAGCATACATGAGGTACTCGACAGGGGGAGTACCTCTGACGGCTATTAGGGGGAGGGCCCGGTTTGGCGGCATACCCACAACATACAGAGCACCCGGTTTGGAAGCAGACCAGCAATACTCGACAAGAAGAGTACCTCAGCAGTCTAAAGTTAGTGAGTTGCACCTCAGAATTGTGACATGGCCACAATACTAAATAAAGGAGGAGTTCTCCAGCAGCCGTTCTTTCGAAAATGAAAATCATGGTTTGAGCTGAGTCAATGAACTTTTTGTTTTCCTCGTGATTGAGATGGGTTACTTGATAACATAGGTATCTGTATGAGAATATCCCTATGTAATGGTTATTCATTGATTTCATACTTTATGGTTTATCTTTGTTGGATTTTGTGAGACCATGAAGGTCTCAGAGTCCCTACTGAGTATCGTTATACTCACCCCTGCATGGCCTATGATCGCATCTCATTGTGTTGGATGCAGATGACAGACAGTGCTGACGGAGGCCGAGAGTGCCAGGACTTGACGGTACCCGGAAGTAGACCACTCGTCTTGATAGCACACAGAGCAGAATGATAGACGTGGAGTGCTGAGGATGACATCTTTATATACCCTTCAGGTAGGAACTAGGAGGATGATCTCGGAGCTGCATTCACCATTCATCTGTTTGTCTTTTTCAGTTGTACTTTCTTTCCGTTGTAGTTGTACCTTTTTGTTGGGATTGTATTTCCAAATCCTTTGTACATTCAGGACACTCATTATACTGTTTTATGTATTGTTTTATTTCTCTTCTACTCTGGTTGTGTGTGTTTACATTTTATAAATGAAATTCCTTCCTAGGTTTAGGAAATAATGCCTTTGGTGCTAGTCGGCAGCCCCTGTCCTATGGAAGGAGGGCTTGGGGTAGTCACTATACGGGCCCAGGGGGTCGGGTGGTGACGTAGTTAATCATGGATACAAAACAATTTGGTCCATCGAGATGTGATTAATTATACCATATTACAATTTAATGAAGAACCAAACTGGATCTAGACTAATGGGGTCATGGTCACAATATTTTTTATTAGGGAATGTTTAGTAGAAACCAAGATATCTATTTTTTTATAACATAAAAAGGGATCATATTATAATTTTAAACATTTAGGATGGTTATAGAATAACATCCTCATGTTTTTATAAGGTGTAGATTTTGTGGATTTTTGGAAAATAAATCCTTTTACGGATACTATATGTTGAAATACTTCTGGAGTAGATTTACCTAGTGGTAAAAACATTAAAAAGGGTGAACTTTTCTCAAAAAGAGAATCACCTTGTGCATGTAAATGATCATTATTCTTCCTTGGTTTGACACTCAAAAAGAATATGCTTATGATAATTTAGTTTTTCTTTACAAACTATTAGGATAGATATTCAACGGTAATGATAATGAATGACCATGGTTAAACCCTAAACTATTGAATGAAATGTGTTGAAATAAAATATGTAAATAATTTATATAGATGTAATTTTACAATTGTGTTTTTGTTATAAGAATCATGAAACATATAAGGATTCTATAAAATTTTAAAATACTTTTTGAACCCATTGACATAAGAGTTTTGGATACCATCATGTATTAATGATTATAATATTGTTCATAAGTTCAATGTCTAGAACTCATATTTGGATTTTTTTTTGGGATGGGAGACTACAAATATTAAAGTCATTTTAGGGAAAATAATGATTCCTATATGTTTGAATGGAATTATGTAGTAATAATTACTTTACATTGTATAGTTATAAGTTTAAAAGTTTTAATATCCTTTAAAGTTAATATTATCATAAACAAAATTGTATTAATACTAAAATAATATTATTATACTATGAAAGAAATATTCTATATAAAAATAAAATAAAAAAGTTATTTAATGATTATTTTTACATCATGGATATCCATCATATTTTTGGGAGCATTAAGGGAATTATATTAATATTATTTAGATATTAGAAAACTCCTGTGTTGTTTGAAAACCCAACATGTCTGGAATGGTCAGGGGGATTGAACCTGAAATTGTAGGGTTCATTGGGTTTAATGCCTAATAATAACTTTTTTGATACACTAGTTAGTATGTTATTTTTTTTGTTATTCAATTATAAAAATAAATATTACTGATGATCCCATGGTGTTACATTTGATGTTTAGATATTAATTTATTATTTTAGATCACATGTAAAAAGAATATTTGACTTTTATAATATATATATATATAGAAATAATTACTTATTTTATGGATCTTACTATTCATTAATATTGAATTTTAGTTTTTCAGGATTAACATATTCATTTTTGGATATTCACTTCTAAAAGTTGGGGTTTAATTACAAATCAAATGGAGAAAAAATAAATGATGAAATTAATTTTATGCAATTGAAACACATCACTTAAGTATATATATATATTTATATATATTACATTGTAAAATAATTCCAAAAAATTTGGAAACGGATCCTGAAACAAAAATGTTATACCATTTCATTAATGTCCAACTAATTAGCCTATTTTTAAATCATAAAAAATTTATCAATTTCAGGCCCTTTTAATTCAATTTAACATTTAGGTTATTTTAATTAAATACCAACTTAATCTATAAAATTATTTAATATTTCCAGCGATTTATATTTTTTTTCATTTCCCATCTATGATCTCTTGCTTGGAAACCTTTTTTTGTGTTATTCGTAATTAACTTCATACATCATTTTATGTCTTATTAATAGGATGATATATTATCCCTCATATAATGTGGGTTTTCACCAAAATAATATTCCAATATAAAAAATTGGACTACATATATGAAATTTAAATTTTTAGGATTCAATTTTTATTTTTGAGAGAATGAAACTTCATTGAAATTTTAAAAGAATAAGATTTTATTTAATAGTGTATAGGACACGAAACACCAATCATTGAAGGGAATATGACATCTCAATACCTTATGACATATTATCTTGTAAATAAATTTATTCTATTAAATTTATTTCACTATATGAAACAAATTTTTTATCTTGTATTACATGAAATACAATGTTTATTGTAGATTACAAAAAATAGTGAATTTAGATTTCATTAAATGCAGTACCATGTATATTAGAATTGTGAAATAAAATTAAAATATAAATATTTATCCTAATATATATCACATATATGTATGAAATGAGGGTTTAAATAGAATTATTAAATAAAATAAAATATATCACTTACACATGTAAATTATTTATTCATTAATTAGTAATATAGTTAGAATCAATTATAGAAAAAGATATTTTATAAGAAACTAGATTTTTTCTAAAATCCCACTTAATAACATGATTTAAAGGTAATTAAAATTTATCCATTAGAACTTATAGAAAATTTAATTGAAAAATAAAAAACATTTTTAAATTATAAATATCAAAATTATCTTTTTTTATTTTTAGATAATTTTTTAAAATGTAAATATATTGAATAGATACTGAAAAATACAAAATTTTAATTAAATAAAAAAATCAATTAAATTATATTTAATTATAATTTAATTTTAAATGTCTTAAATTAATATTTAATTAATTTTATATCTATTAATACAATTCATTTAATTTGAATAATTTTCTTATAGAATTTAAAAATATAATTTCTTTAATTATTTAAACATTTTCACTTTTAAAAGCATTATTTGTCGTCAACTCTGTAGGGTTGTTATCAAATTAAATTTTCTTTCTTTTGTAAATTTAATTTAAGAAAATTGATTCTATATTTATAATTATTATAATTTATAATTTTCAAAAAGTTAAACTTAATTTTATCAAATATGAATAGTGAATATAGAAAAATTTAATGAACACTATAAAGGTACAAATGTGTTTACCATGGGAAAAACGTAATAGATAAGGATAAAAATGACCTATAAGATTGCATACAAAATATTTTATAGAAATATTCCTAAGTTTATACCTCTATGGGATGATAATGGTTTATTTTTTCTTGTCTAACGTATGAAGAATTATGGATCGTTCAATTCATTAAAAAAATAACAACGATGTCCTCCCCCCAAAAATAAAGGCCCCCACATATCCACTCTTCGTTGTGCATCATTGGTATTGAAAATAACAACCCAAAAAACATCCCAAAATCCTTCTCCTCACCATAGAATCATTTTCAGGGAATACATGTATCCTATGATGGTATTACAAAAATACTAAAGAGGATATTTGAGGGAGATATAATGTTATTCGACGATCATCTTTATTGTATATCTTTCTCCACCTCCTTTAATTTTTTATTAATCCATGGTGATATGATAAAAATTTTCTTCTATATAAATTTACATTATTATAATAATATAATTACCTAAAACCTTATCCACATTGATTAAATGAGTTTTGAGAACTTAATTTTTATGTACAAGAAGACAACATTCTCGCGAATCTAGGTTATTTGTTTTACCATTTCCAACTATCAATATTAGGTGTAATGATGGATATAATTTACATATATGAGTTTAAAAACAAATTAATATCCCCATAGTCATTATATATATATATATATATATATATTAATTCATATATGTAGTATATATGATTTAATTAATCATGTGTGCGATGGGATACCACCTCATAGAATGTTGTAATTCATATATAACTAAACACTTCACACGGAATGTGATAAAGATATTTATAATTATTAAATGATTTATAAAGAATATAATTATGAAATTCATGAAATATTTATATCTGATTACCTTACATGAAATGCAATATGTACTTAATTAGGCATGTGGGTCACATGAGCTGAAGCACACAACCCACTATGCTAGAGGCTATCGACCGGAACTGAGGGTCCAAGTATGTATAGTAGATGGACTATATATTCATGATCTTATTAAATTTTATATTATAAGAACATGTAAATATAGTAATCATAATATAAACTGATAGGGGGTGGTAAATCATCTATAGGATATTAACAATGAACAACAACCGTATCAAGTATCATAAAAATAATGTTTTATGGACGTGTATATTTATAAAGGAATCTGGAAAGCATTGATGAAGTCCTAGATTTAAATCCCGGTATTATAAGAACAAAAATAAAAAACATCATATATATAATAGAATTTGGATCCATATATCATCTTCGTGGTTACCCTCTTCCATAATATAAGAAAATCAGGTATCGAAAAAAAATTCTTGCCTCTATCCCTACCTAGATCGACAAAATTTTTTAAGTTACCATAGGAAGATATTATTTAATGTGAGATAAACATAATAGGTAAGTACCATAAGTGTGTATAAATATTAGGTCATGCATATAATATGAGTAATTTATAGCTGTAATGATAAGATGTTATAAAAGCTATAAAGGGCAGGCTTTGGTTCTTGAATGACCCTGTGCTGACATGTCATACATTGGCCTATACCAGATAAACAATTAATAATCAACCCTATGAATAAATATAAATAGTTTATAAAAATATTGATATCTATATCCAGATGTATTGATTCTACAACTATACTGGACCTGAGGTAGACTCAAGTAGCCATAGTAGAAGCATTAATCATTAATGTATCAATGTATCTCATGGCTACTTATATAATAGTAAGGATGTAATTCATGTGTATCATATAAGTATAAGGATATTATGAATTTTAATAAAAATACATAATATTTCCCATTCAAACTAATCATAATTAATAATGGAATCCATGTAAATTTATTTTAATTGACAAGGGTCTCTAAGCCCTAATCATAAATATGGGGTAACCATGATGATATCATAATAGTTGAGTTTCCCTTCCTGAATAATTACATTTATTTAAACCAAACACATATAATTACAATGCAGCCTCTATTCCCACTTCAAAAATATTTGGTCTCAATGCTTGAATCATAACATACATGAGACTCCATGCTTGTTTGTAATAGATGTATGATATTCCATGACTTTATCTTATTAACATGGGTTCCTCATGATCATATATCAGAAATTATAGGGTTATCCATACCCATTTATCATGACAGATATAAGTAGTCTAATTATTTTGTGAGATCGAATGGATAATCCAAATTTCAACAACATTACACATAAAAAATGGAATAATCTTTTTTCAATTTAAGCTAGTGATTGGTTAGTCAAATCATTTATAGGTATATATATTATTTTTGGGAAATGTCATAAATTTTAACAACAAAAGAGGTTTTTTCAACAAAATAGATGGGGAGGGAAGAAATTAAGGGGACTGTCCAAATGAGACTAATTGGGTGGATAGTTTACCTTAATCTAGACTATTATTTAAAACATGGGATATTCATAATTTTATAGAAACACATGCATAATCCATCTTGGAACATCAAAAAACATGGTATAAATCTTTAAATTCTATGATATAAATATTTAACCACATACCTTTTCATTTTTTGGAGCTCTCATCTAGTACCTGACGTCGGTTTGGTCCATTTCAGAATAAAATTAAAAAAAACTGATGAATGACTGAAAAATATTGCATAAGAGTCCACACAAATATAGCTTCTTTGAGAGGAATAAATATGGAAAATGAAACTTATGAGTGGAGGGAAGATGTCTGGCTATCTAATGATCTAATTTTAGGTTGAGTTATATTCTATAAGATGGAATTATCAAAGATCCTCAATTGAGTATATTAGAGGATCCCTAGATGTTAATGATTTGGACTTCTAACTAGTGACATAGTAAATAATAAAAGGGTATTATAGTTATAGGACCTAAAGGGAAATAGTGTCATTGTACAAAATTTATATGAGACACATTTTTTTGCCTCATGGTTGTCCAAACCCTATGAAAACCACATCTTATTCACTATACAATGATGTATCTCACACAGTTCATCTAAAGGGTTTGGAAACCGTGTGATTTTTCATCAACTAAAAAATTTCGAGTGGTAGTTGGAATATGTGACATGTTTTTTGGGGATTACATGTACCCTATTATACTATTTAAAAGATGAATAATTAGTATTTGTAACAATTTATATTTTGAGATGGGGTTTCTATTAACCATACAACCAATTTATTCCATCCATTTATTAGGGTTTTATGCTTTAAATAGCTACGAACACCCTAGATTCTTCTATATCATCAAAAAAAATATTAATACAAAACCAAGTAACTAAAATAATTATTAAAGGATTTATACTTTATAAAAAACTTTTTTTCTTGCACTATTCTTCATATAATGGAACTCATCCCAGAGTTTCACTTCTATGGGTGGTAAATAACTATTTGAGAACAAATTTGTCCATTGAGCATGTACATTAGCCTCATAAAAAAATATTTTTCATTTCAATAGTCACATTACATAACACATTAACATATGTTATATAATGGGATCCTATAGTACTCATGATTCAACAAAAATTCAAATGAGATACTCCTCAAAATATTCTTCATCAATTAAATCAATAACATATGTATCCAAAGTATGAGGCAAGTCAGAATGATAATGGGAAAGATATGAATTGTTTAAGATGTCATGCATGATATGATACCATTTAGGCAATAACCTATTTTACTCATCTAGCCTAGTAATATATAATTCATCAAAAGTCCCAAAATGGTGCAGCGTTAACTTCCCATAATTATGTATCCATCTATGCCTAAGTCTAAGTGTTCCCCATAAGAGAAAACAATCCACGTGATCAAACTAAAAATGATTTTGATGGTGAAAATCCTTAAACATTTTCAATAAAAATAAGTGTACTTATGGTTTATAATTAAATTAACCTCCTATGAAGTCTCCTACATTATACAAGGGCATAATAGAACTACCTCCCCAGCCTCTTATCAACACATAGGTAAATGACATTGTATACCATAAAAGGCCATATAAATTTTTATCTATATTGTTGTATAAATTATATTATTTTATAAAATTTATAGGAGGGGAACATTATTATCCAACAAAAAAAATCATGACAAAATGCTTGTATCATTTCATCAATTACATGTATCATCCACTCCAACTGACTATCTATCTATCGGTGAAAGGAAGTTCCATAAAGAACAAGTAGACACCATGTCCCCTATAGAACATTAGGGATCCTAGAGAATCCCATGGATCCCTATATAAATATTTTTTGAGGGTCCCAATGTAAATTTATTTTTTCATAGATGTACATTAATCTCAGTTCATCAAATAAAAATTTCATTTAGATACTAAATAGGTGGGATATATTTTTCAATTGACCCCTGGCCACCCAAACCTATCTATACCTCGAGCATAACTCAATAAACCAACCAAAAATAACATCATAACATCTAAAAATTTCTATTATAATATGGAAAAAACTATATCAAGATGGGAGACCTATGGTGTTATAACTTCACTTTCTATCTTGTGGAATAAAATGTTTTAAAACATGATATATGAAGAGTTTTTCTAGTACACCAATATTGAGGGTTCATATCACGATACATCAGGGAGATACCTGGGTACAGTTCCTACATAGACGCATGTGATTCATGCATCAGATCTACTCTCATATAATTTTGAACCCATATTTAACAATGTATACATATGATATGATCTATATCAATGAACCAATCTATATATAGGTCATTTATTCATGTTCTATCTCAGAGTACCAATCCATCGATATTGAGAAACTACATTATCTAATCAAAATCATGGCATGAAGAGGTGACTACTAATAATATATGAATAGGGTACTTGTGAGTCTCTTTCTACTCCAACTACTTGTTAAAACTATTGGCTATCAATTTCCATTCAACACTACCTTCGTAAATGGATTGTGTCTGAGTTTTCTAGTTGCGTGGATCAGCTAACTCATATCCATTTATAGTCACATAAGCAAAACTCAAATTCAAATGAATGAATATATTATACCCATAATCACATATAATATTTAACTAACTCTACTTACTTATGTAATTGAGGATCTTGTGGTCTATATACAGCACCATGTGATAACCAATTAAGAAAATTCCTCTAATAACATAATTAATGAACAAATATTGGAAGGTTAGTCCATGCATAGAGTATTTATTCTCAACAGATATCAACTAGAGAGACACATACACAATGAATCGATCATCCATCATCAACAATAAACCTATCACGATTCCTAATGTGTCATATTACACTATATACCATATTTCAAGCACTACCAGAATAAGAATCAATGAAAAAGTAAGCATTCCTTTATTCTCTCTATAAGTCTTATTTCTCACTACATACAATAATAAACATCACAAAAATCATATTAATACTAGTCATAGATGCATCTGTGTTTGAGAAGTAATGTATGAAACTACTGTATTAACCAGCCATCAATAATAAACATCATATATCAAACACATGACTAGGATAATCAGAGGTAAAAATAGTACTCACATTCTCATGGTAAACTAAAAAATCCTACATCTGAGAAAATATGACCCCCAATGTGAAACTTATCGATACAAAAGTTGTATTTACAATGATAATCATGATGTTGGTTATCTGCAAGTATATTCTGAATGATATCAATATGTTTCAAAAGCCACTTTGATATGATAATGTAATAATATTTTATCCACCAAAAATACATTGGAGGAGATCACATTGGGGTGTAAAACCACTTTTATCAACACCATAAAAATATCAGGTGCATCAGTGGGACCGAAAGGCATAATCAGATGATTTTATATACCATAAAAACTATATAGCTACATATTTGGAATTTCTTATGGTCTAAAACAAAACTATTGATAACATGAACATTGATCTACATTTTTGAATAATTTAACTCATCCGAGTTATTAGAATAGATCATCGATACTTGGAAAATGATATTGGTTCATCATAGTAAACAGATTCAACTTCTTTTAATCCACACAAAACCTAAGGGATCCATCTACATTCCTAGAGAAAATGATGAGAAAAACATAGGGATAAGAATTTTTTCAACAAAACAATTCGAATCCAAGTCATATATATGCCTCTTGAGATCCTTGAACGCAATAGTAGGTATCCTATAATGTGGAATGGAAAATAGTGCAGATCGAGACATTATCTGGAAAATAATGAAAAAATATACAATTATAGATAGTATAAAATACTATTTGGGGAAAACATCCCTCAAATGATTGACTATAGGACATAATAGAGTCTGAGGTTTTCCATTATTAACCATATAAATTCTTGAAATATTGTTAATCACTCTACTTAGCAAAATATTATCTGATCTAGAACTATCATCCTAGATATTCCATTCACTCTTGAGAAGGTAAATACCCACCTATTGTGATATAAACTATAACTTGTAGTGTTAGAGACCATCATTTTCATTATTTGGATACAACTAGTATCTCAAGATAATATTCATGTATCCCATCATATAGGGGATAATGAGGCACCATAAGAAACTATGGATTCATACCATAATGAGAAATTTATCACACTGGTGTAGACAAACAGGGTGAATCCCCAAAAAAGTGAAAATTTTCAACTTGAAACATTAGTAATCAACATGTAGCCAAAGGCTTTCCATAATATCGATATAGTGTAACAAAATTTTAATAAATTGTATCAAAATTACAGCATACAATTGTAGAGGCTACTATAATAGTACCATCAACCGTATATTTCTCAGACCCATTTTCCTCTAGTGTATGGTACACACTATAAATGGTGTGTGATCCATAGATATATTAATACAACTAGATTCCATGAGTAGTTCCAATATACTAGAGTAGGGTATTTGAGGCATGTCATCCTCATCCATATCCTCCTAATATTTTTGTACACCAGGTAGTACTCCAGCCCACTACCTTGTAAGTAACTTCCAATACTACTGCTGATGGAGTAGATGATATAAATCGTATCCAAATAATAATGTATGTTATGGTCTAACAAAAATTATGAAATCTTCCCTTTTATACAAAAACATATCAAATAATAGGGGCATTGGTACACCAGATATTCTTATACCATGAAATTCCATGGTGATGAAAATCAAGTAAATATCAAGGGGTTTAAGTAGGGTTCTACTACTCCCATGTTTGGTTTAAAAGAATCAGTCTTGACCTGATGTCAACCCCCTTACCTATCTCGATTATTAACCAACCTACCCTACACTATCATCTTACCTTAGGATTTTCTCAGTTTTGAGATCATGTTTTACTATATCTAACATGGAAGTCAACAAGATAACATTCAATTATGATCACATAGGACGTATAGTCCCATCCTAAAAATATATGTCTTTCTCTAGATCATAATAAATATAGATTGGTTCAAAAAATTGAAGAGATTTAAAAAAATTTAATAATACATAACAGACATAGAACACTGTTGAAGGATCTTGAACTCTTTGGAATAATCAACCATCTGTGTATCAGGTATGAAATAATCATAGAATCATTTTTAAAAAGTCCTCCGAATCATATCCTAATACTATCTTACACGGGTTAGAATAACCAATCCTTGATTGGTGGATTCAAAAAATACATATGTATTTTTCATAGATCTCCTCTCAAAAAGATTCTCATTATTCTTGAAAATATATATGGCTACCTGAATTGGTTACTCTATAGCCTATGGTATTCCAACCCTTTAAAAGGTAGGTGTATTCTACTTCAAAAACATCAGCATCAACTCTCTAATGGAATGGTCATGTCACAGATATCCCTATATAATTTTCATAAGACATAAACTCCCCTTGAAACCAAAAATCATTTCCTATACTCAAGATAAGAAGATGAGTCATAGGTTACATGATTGGAGGTATCAATAGTGGGTGAAGACTCTCCACCTTGAGAGTATAGTCATCACCAACCTTCTAGTAAAAAAATAGAGGACTCCATGGTGTAATAGCTTTAAAAATTCAAATCTGACGGCTTAGGTATTTTTTAATCTTGAAAATGATATCATGTATTTGAATTTGGAAGTTAAAAGACATCTTATTTAAGAACTACTCCCCTCATCCATCTCTTAAATCTGGTTATAAGTGATAGGAGCATTGAAATAGATTAAAATTGAAACAACATATTTTTCACTACTAATGATTGGTCTAAGTGATAGGAACAAGAATATAGAATGCAAGTGACACTACCAACTTCCCATTACAATAGTCACATATGGGTCATGATAAGGGTTTCTCTTTTAGGTTCATCTTATAATAAGTGTGTATTTAAAATTATATAGGAAAACCCTTTAAATTAAAATTGGAATATCTATTTAGTGTTTAATATTTCATTTTATATGAGTTCAATTTTACTTTATCTCATTTTCATTGGTATACAAATTTTATTATTAAAATAGTGACCTATATTTATCACCCAATCCAATTTACAGAGAACCAAAAACAAAATAAATCAATGATTGGTTTCTATTTCTTAAAAAAATCACTAACCAAGTCCCTATAAGATATTTTAGCACAGTTCATGGATATACTAATAATGAAATGAAACCATGCTATATGGCATGTACACATATTTTAGATTTGGAATAGAAAAATTCATTATAGATATATATTCTGAGGTTTCTAAAATGAAGGATGATCTATTATTTCATGTGATTAATGCCCAAGGATAATCCTCTATAATAATAATAAAAATCATATATCATGTTCTTCCCCTAATAGTGGAATAAAATAATCATTAACCAGATGAATCCAAAACATCAACTATATTCCATAAAAATAAGTCATTTATTTATGCATGGGTTTTCCTCTCCTAATAATATACTTATTACCAAATTATAATACATTATTGTAACATTTTTACGATACCAACTGATTATGGAAATTAACAGAATTTTTTGATACTACATTGCATTTTATTGACCTAGATTGCAATATTTAGTGTCCCAAGACAATGGTTAACATGGCCAATGAGTACCTCCCCATAAAGGAAACAATACCAAATAAGAACAAGGGTCTAGATTTGTATAGTTATGAGACTATTCCATTATGAACAGTGTAGCATACCAAAAAACTAATCTCATAAATAAAGGTAGAATATTATCAACTTGAAGTGGATGATAAAGAATATAAATAATATAAATAATATAAAAAACATATTCAGTATCACATATAGAATGATGTTAAGACATGTATCTATAAAAAAACGAATTATGTGGAAATAGAATAAGTTATTAATACAACACATGAATCAAAAGAACAAAATGATCAAAAGATCTATCTTAAATAAAATGATCCGTGATGTCTTGGTCATGTTCTTACCATATCTCATACTATATTAATTCATGTATCAACATCTAGGAAACTAACCCTACCCGTTCATGAATTTTCATAATCAACCCTGGAATTATCAACATATCAAATAGGGTGTTAGATAATCTTTGTAGACCACCACAAACAGTTTCTATAAATAACTAATCTGTGAATATAATATGAGTAGTGTAATGATATAGTGATAATGACCAACAAAACCAGCACTGTTTCACCTGTGGTTCCCAAAGAAAACTAGGATGACACTACCTTCTTTATCCTTGTTTGGATAGTTTCTAGACATGTAATCATATGAATATATGTAGTTACATCTACATCCTTATGTATGTATACAACTACAAGAATGGTCATGTGTCATAACTCCTGAATCCATAGTAGTTACTTGAATCATTAATGTTCCAAGGGATTTCATGACCAATATCATTATATTATGGATTTCGTTACTATTTATTATAACCTTACGGGGAATTAATTCCATTTTATCATTATCAATTAGGATTGACATTCCCACCCATAATCATTCATAAGGGCATTCATACAGATTCACATTAATTCATATGGTTTCGCATACCTATTTCATAACAATGGGGTATCCATGACTTTATCTTAATAATGGGTTCTACATGCCCAGATCATAACAATTGGGTCTGCATTACCATATCATTAGAAAGTTTTCTCCATGGAAAAATCAGAACAATGGGGTTTCAATAATTTATTCATATCATATAAGGGGAGACATTCTCATGTTTCATAAGTTTATGGTTCGCCTTGCCACTATCTCATTAAAAATTTAGTCTTAATTCCTTTTTATCAAGATTTATAAGGGACATTATTCCCATTTATCATCAGTGTGTTAAATAATACCTAACATTAGTGAGAAATAATAGATTGTCCACAGTTAAATATCATTTCACATAATCTATCTTGTATCCATTTTCCAAATTCATCAAGGAACGTAGTCACACCACTCACTTATATTTAATTCCTTAAATTAATAATATTTTGGGGGCATTCCAATACTATATATATGATGGGTTTTCCATATAGAAATTTATAACAATAAAAGAAATTTCATGGAAAACATTAAGGGGAGGAATCATTTTAAGAGGACATATCCAAATGGAAATAAAGGGGTTTCATGTTTGAATTTAACATGTTTAATAATTTAAACATGGTTAATTATTATTTTGGGGAAACTTATAGAGAATATGACATGCAGTATCACAACACATAATATAATGCACCAAAATGTAAGGGAAAAAATATGTACAACTTACCTTTTGTATATCAAGGAGAAATCATCTAGTATCATCCTTCTGTTTTATCCAAATAAAATTAAAATAGAAAAATAGATGAATGACATGAAATTATAGTATATGATCATGCAAAAAAATTGCACCTCTGAAAGGATGACTAATGATTAAAGTTGTATAATGAGTGATGTAATTACCAATGGATATGGAATGAGATGTTAGGAAGTTGATTTAATTTTATGATAACAAGATTATCAATGAATCAAGGTTATGGTTTTAGGAGAATATATTAATATTATGGAAAATTTATGTATACTAGAAGATGAAATAAGAAACAATGTTCAAATTTATAATCTCTTAATGATTAAATATTAATTTTTTAAAACGAACAAGGGTTGCATTTTTTGGCCATACTGTTGGAAAAAAAGTCTACAACAATGTTCCATGCACTGTCCAAATAGGTATCTCATTTGGTTCATGCACATTTTTTTTGAAACCATGCACCAACCATTATTTTTTCCTCTACGAAAAAATGCAGAGCTTTCTAATGTGCATGTTGACTATTTCTTAGTGTTCAGGAAAAATATGTGCAAAAATTTTCTATCTGAAACACACCACATGTTTATTAGAAACTATGTGGATTGTGTGCTATGGTTTATAATAGAAATGAGTCCTAGTAGTTTCCTCCACCATGTGGGGCTACAAGCACCAAACAAGCTATTTATACACTCTTCCCTTAATAGCCTCATGAGGAATTCATATTAAGTCAAAAAACAAGATATTTAAACAAAACTAAAATTATTTTAACATTATTGAGAAACTATGTTCTTATAATATTATTTTGTAAATATTATATATATTTTTACTTTCCCTTTCACTCAGGTAAAGATTATAAAATCCTTCATGACTATATGAACTACTATCATTATGAAGTGATGTGTCTCTCTTTTCATCAGTCAAACACAGTCATGATATATATATATATATTATGGAATATGTTATATATTATATTATTATCATTCTAGATAGGAAAAATTTTACTTACCTCTATTAAATAATGACCATTCAAAAAATGAAAAGTTACTCATGCGTATGTACACTAAATAGTCTCCATGACTGTAACATAATTCATTTTTCATAATGGTCAATGATGATTTGTTTTAACATAAAATTTACTGAATAAAAATATAATTATGTCATCATTATTATTATGTAGCTGATATAACTATATAGTACGACCATGAACCGGACCATTCAAGATGCAACACACCTAATAAAATATAGAAATTAACACCATAATGAATGAAAATAATGAATTATTATTAATGAATGGTTAATAACATGTAATTAATATGTCATATATGATATTGTTAATATTAATTAAGGTTTTTAATAAGTTTATAGAATGATAAAAACCTTTATACTTGATGTGAAATCATTTTCTTCCAAAATAAGGTGTAAGTTGAGGGATTACTAAATTAAATTTTCTTTCATTGGGTCATATTTCCACATATTGATTTTATCATTGTATGATTATTATCATAATGATTTTTGATTAAATTAAGTTTTATTTCAACTTATATTATTTGTATTTATGGATCATAAAAATAATTAATTCATTGGTTTAATATCACTTCAAATTTAAATTTATTGCATGTTTTTACATAAACCAATTCTAATCGATATTGTTCATCCATGAATATAAGTTTATGGATTATTTTAATAATTATATAAGTAATAAAATTTAATTTAATTTCACTCCATTTATTTATGATATTTTTATATAATTACAGAAATTTCCCCTATTTGGTACTTAAAATGTTTTATAATATGTTTTTATGAAAATCCAAATACATTTATTTATTCGGTTAGAAATATTTTTTCTCCTAAACCATTTTGTTAAAAAGTTGTAAGAATCTTATTAAAAAATTAAAAATGATTTATCAATATAATTTTTACCCATTTTAATATTTAAAAATATTCAAAAGGTATCATATTATTTTTACCGAACATCGATTGATAGGATTTTAAAGGAAAGGTTAAAGGAATCTTGTTGTCATTTTCTAAAAAATAAACATTCTTATATTTTTTACAGTGTAAAAAATTGTTCCCTTTTTTTAATTTTAAATGATGTAAATAATTACCAACCATTATGAATATAATTTCATTGAATATCCCTTCAATAAATTATGACGATATTTAGTAAAGAATTTTTTTATTATTTGTTCAGAGAACAAAATTATAAAATGTTTTAGAAAATTAAAAGAATATTTTCGGCAAGAATTTTTTTAGGATAATTTATTATTATTTATATTAATTCATGAATAACACTTTATTCATTCTTCAATGAGTATATTTTGTTTAAATAATATCCAAAATCTTCTTAAAGTTTTTTTTGATTATTTTGATGATAAAAATCATAGAAATTCACATACTTGATTCATTTTTTATGTCATTAACATTTCGTTGAAATCAAAAACCTTCATGTAGACATTAAATTTATACAAAATGTCAATATTATTTTTAAATGGTATATTTATTTCTCAATATGTATATCATTTTTACATGCAGAGTTAATATTGATAATGTTATGACTAACTAGAGAAATATTGATAAATCTATATCCCTTAATCAATATATATATTTTATATGGCACATTATTTGTGGATTTATTTTATTACTAATTATATGAGATATTATTTGAAAATTAAATAGATGAGTTAGGACCGGTTAAAGAATGACCCTCGATGTATCGATAGTCTCAAGATACAGAAGTAGTTGTCCAGCCCCTATGATTCTTTTACTAGTAATATTAAATTGAAATATGCATACTCATGAATGTAGAGGTATAGTTGGACAAACTGATTCTGTTTGTACCCAATATATTATAAACCCTCTTTTTAAAGGTCTTGAAAACATTGTATCTTTTTTCAAGTAAACATTATTTTCAATAAAGATGTATTGCTTTAATTTCAGTTATTATTATTATCTATGAAATTTCCTCTAATATATTATCTATGGATTCATTTATTTATCATTATATTTATTAAATAGATTGTTTTTTCCAATTAATTACCTTTACATATTGATTCTTCCTTATCATACTATCATATTCATATTATTTGAATGGAATGTAGGTTTAGTTATTTAACATTCCAAGTCGATTTTTCATATTTAATTATGATAGATTGGATTATGTTTAACCCTTAAGGACCATTTTCTCTCTCCATTATATAATTTTCATTCTTAGGAATTCATTAAGATTATTATTTATGATATTCTAGGATATTATATAAGTAATACTCATATTCATGAAAAAAAATGATATTGTATTTTTTCATTTGAAAGGTAATATGGGTTTGTTTTTTGTATCTTGTTCACAAAGAAAACTAGACTATTTGGACCATTAGGATGTTATTTGATGTACATTATGGTAATTTAAGGAAAAACGAAACAGAATTTGATATAATATGGTTTGGGTCTTTATAAATAGAGTTACTACTGAATTACCTTCCAATATTTGTTCCCAAGGTATTGGTTAGAATCCAAACACTTTCTCATCTACTTTTGGAAATATTTTAAAAATTCCCAAGACAGAAATAATCCTATAAGTCATGGGGAGAGAAGAAGTAAAGGTATTTTTATTGTGTATGGTCGATCCAATGGATTTGTAAGTGTGATGGAGAGATTAATTGGGGGCATTATGATAAGTGTGTGGGAGGAAACACTTAGAATTATTGAGAATAAATAGTTATGCCTATGAAGTACCCATAAAAATGGATCCAAAATAGATCACTCCAATCCCATAATTGATAAAATAATTTAAAATTTATATAAAATAAGAAATTGAATTTTTTTTAGGTATAGTTATCCCAAATCCTTATAGTATAACAATTTGATATCATGTTTTATCTATAATCATAGTAATTTATTTTGTTTGTGTTTATAATTCATTATGAATAAGAATTATGTGGAATAAAATATTTATATTTAATATTGTGATTAAAAATATGGAATATATTTTTCAAAATTCAATACCTATATGTAGAAGAATTGAAATTAAAATTAAACAATGTGAATGGATAAAATGGTTATTACAAATAAAAATCATCTAAATGTGTAAAATGACTTTAAATTAATATAAAAATTATTTTTATTCTAAATAAATTTTTATTTTTCATTATATTATTAATCAAATAAAATCTTTAAAGAAATTTGATAATATATATATATATATATAAATGAAATAAATGAGAATTTAGTTTTAATTAAAAATCAATATTTTTAATAATCATAAAAAATTTAATTTTATATTTTAATTAAACAAATAATCCTATGATAATTTTGATATATATATATATCCTAATAATAATTTTTTTTCAAATAAATAATCTAAAATTCCAAAAAATAAATTTTATTTTCAGTCAAAAATTAAATAATGAAATTGGTTATTATGAAATGTAATTTTGAAGTATATATAGAAAAAAAACAAAATCTTTTTATTTCATTAATCACAATCTATTGAGGAAATCATATATATTTAATAAAAAAATAAAAAATATCTGATGGTTTTACATTATAAACACTAATTGTTTTTTAAAAAACTAATTCGATTGCATTGAATAGAAAATAATAGGATACAACATTCTCATCTTATCCTAAATATCCCATATATCTTCTCCATGTTGTTATTTTAGCAGAAAATATTTTCCATGTGGGTGGCCTTGTTTTGGTGAATATTGTGTCTCTGGACCCTAATAACCATATGTGCTTCTCCATAAGAAAGATCATGATTCATTGGTATGACCTACATGTTATGTACATGTGAAGGATCAGGTATGTACATCACGAAAACTAGTACATGGAACAAATCATGTACTTTAGTGGTGTTGAGTGTAATGTTCATCTGATAAGTAATCACTCATATTCAGTCTAGAATCTATAACTAGTCAGTATACATGGAGATAAACATTATTTAATTAAAAACTATCAAAAAAATTTCCACGGATAATTTATTAGAAACCCATTCTCACCAACATCATATTCCAAATTATGCGGATTATTATCAGGATAAAAAAATTAACTATGAGAAACCATGATGTGTTTTTCACTATATATGACTTTTTCAGTTGTTTTTATAGCTATATTAGGTCCCAATGTGATTCTTTCTATGACTTAAACCAAACTAATTAGAATTTTATATTTATTTCTATATATGTCTTCAAAAGGATCCATCATAAATCTCAAGTGAATGCTATTTTTATATGAAACCTTTATCAGGGAAGATTTATGTCAAAATAACATTTGAAATTCATATAATAATTTTTAGTAGATTGTATATGGATTAAATGTTATTCTTGGAAATACCAGAGGACTATGTTTGATAGTTAGGGATAAAACTTGACTATTAATCCATACCTTCGTTAAAACTTCTCTAGAAAAGCAAAGTAAACAATAAATATTGATCACATATAATGGAATGTGTTACAACATCCATCTATTACATTTCCTTAATGTAGACCATATATAGATAATATAGAGGGAAATATTTCTTGATAAAAATGATATTTCATAACATTCTATGG
Source organism: Viscum album (assembly GCA_963277665.1). NCBI lineage: Eukaryota > Viridiplantae > Streptophyta > Magnoliopsida > Santalales > Viscaceae > Viscum > Viscum album. The sequence continues at coordinate 346,863,733 of OY728157.1, read as the reverse complement.
TGATCAAATATAACCCTTATTACATAGTAGCCATTACATGTTTTTGGGAGTTCCCTTAAAAAATTACACCGTGAGGTTTTCCTGTCACCATTATGGAATGTGTTATGATAATAACATCTAATTAGAATTCTATCTCTTAACATTAACATGTTTACATACTATGCACTTTTATAAAAACTCAAAAAAATATCATTATTATGTCACTAATTAATTACACTTTTAAATCGATATAATTCCATTTTATTCTAGGAGGAATATATATTTTAGAAAAATTATAGTCCCCTGATAGAGTCTCATTTGAATTTGTTTGGGATAAACACAAACATTGTTCATGAATCACACTATTCAATCACAATCAAAGTTCAAATCAAGAAATTGTATAATATTATAATATATGTCTACATCTTTCAAATTTATGTAAATAATATTACCTTTTAAGTATGGGTGAACACCCATTTCAGAAATATATGATTTCTCTTATAACACTCATAAATTTTAAAAAAAATAATATATTTATTAATAGGATATACGACATTAAATACTATGATTAAATGACCACTAAAAAAATTACCATTATAAAAAAATCGTGAAATTAGGTGTGATAATATAATCAACATATTTATGAAATTTTTTTATAATTTTCAAACTGAATATAAATTTACAGATTTAAAATTAATTAATATGCACTCAAAAATTAAACAATATATTTTTTTCTACAAGAAAATATATTTTATTTATAAATATTTTTTACAAATTTTTACAAAATGCCATTATTATTAATTTATTTATAGTTTATAAAAATTAATATATAATTGTAACATCATTTTTAAATAATGATATTTGTATTTATATATGGTTGAATTTTGGAATTTTGATGGAATGTTTTATATTTTAGTAAATATTTATCATTAAATAATTTTTAAACTTATTTATAACTTTTCATTCAAAAAAGTTATATAAATTTTCCGGTATTTTTTTTGTTTTTATTAATGTTACATTAAAACAATAAATTTATATAACAAGTTAAGCAATTTCAGTTGATTAATCAATTTTCATGATTTTGTATTAAATTTATTTTTTTCTTCACAACATGGTTTTGGGAAAATTAATTTCAAAAAAATTATGTTTATCCATTGTAATTAATTAAAATTACAAATAACAAGCTAATTTTTATATTAAATTCATAAAATATAAATCTATATTTTCGAATTTCAATTTATTTAATGATTATATGATATCATAAAATTAATATATGTTTATCTATTTCTTAAAAAATGTATTTCATGAAATATATTTATCGATATAGTTTGTTAGTTTAATATTTTATTTAATTATTTCAAATCTATTATTTTAATTTTAAAATTTTTATTTCTTTTTTCAATGACAATAATTAATATTATTTTATAATCTGAATTTATTTTTTTCATAATAAATTTTAAAAATAATAAAAAAATAGTTTCTCTGGTGAAAATCATAAATTATAAATGTGATTAACCCTAGTGGTAAATAGAATAAAATGTATAAAATATTTTTATATTTTTATATTGGTGGCTTTAAAGACCATCAAACACATCTAATCCAATATATATCAGTTTTGGATGACCTTTTCTTAAGAGTGAATTCCCATTATTGAGTAGTTTTTTGGTATTTACCAAAATTCCACTCTTCAATTATAAAATAAAACCCCTCCCCTCACATATTCAAAAATATCACAAAATATTTATCAATAAAAAAATATCAAAATCCCACCACAAAATAATTACTTACACTCAATGTCTCATGTTAATATAAAAGGTCATACCCCAAGGTCATTAATAAGAGTTCTAGAGGTGGTTCATCTTAACATAGGTAATTATCTTCACTGAGCTCATTTTTTACATGTTCATAAACATTATATTGTTTATTAACCATTAAAATAATATAATAAAATTATCTTAATTGTAACAAGGTTTCTTGTTTTATTTTAATAAATTTAATACATATTATCTTCCATAAAATGTGAAATTAATCCATCATTCATGTCTACGACGGACTACCACCTCATGAATTGATGTAATTCTTTTTCCATCATCACATATCAATGATTTTAATTGTGATTGATTTATGCTTATATATATATATATATGAAATTATAGAAATATTATTAATTAATTAAAAATAAAATATCATATACCTTCTTATATTTCCATCCGTTGAAAATTGATAACATCATTTGTGAGTACAAAAGACTACTTGCTCCAAATGTGAACTTCATTTTCAATATAAATTGTATTTTATATGTAGTGAATTATTAAAATAATATTATATTTATGATATAATAATAATTCATAAATAAAAAATAACACTTACCTTTTTCCAATATGGTCATTGAAAAATCATGCTGATAATCATTCCTATGTATTACCTACTATGTCCATGATTTTCTCATTATTAATTTTTCATTACTATACTTAATGGTTGGTTTACAATTTATATTATATATATAAAAATGATATTTATTTCAGGATTTATTTGTGATCATTTCACAATGAACCTTTTTACCATAATAAACACACCGATTTTGTTTTGAAATTATTAACTGAGTATTATCAACACTCCTGACGTGGTAAAAACTTAATGACCACATAAAGATATTATTAAAATAAATTTAGTAAATAGTTTATATATGGGATATAAAACCTATTAAATTGTTTTCATAAAAATTTAATATTAGTTTATTATACAATAGATAATGTATATATAGGATATTTATGTACTCATGGTAAATTTTTTATTATCACACTATTACTTTCTTGAGACATAATCCATATTCACAACTTATTTATTCATTGTTGTGTATATTATTTCCCTTTGATATAATAATTAATTAATATTTTTTTCTTCATGGAATTTAATTAATTATTTTATGTTACTTCTTTCATAGTGTTTTTGATTGAAAGGTGACCAAAGTTGTAATAGTTTATTTCAAAATATCATCATTATTAAGGATTCAATATTTTTTTGTCTTCATTAGAGGAATTGTTTCATATTTCTATGTCAAACCCAATTTATATTTTTATCCTCTAGTTATTATTAAAAATTTTAAATAATAGTTTTATTCTATACACCTTGGAAAACAAAATCATATGGAATTTTTTTCATAATTTTTTTTATATTTCCATCTACCGTCGAATGTAATTTTACATTCATATACATGATATCAAAATATATTTCCAAGAATGTTTTTAAAATAATCCAAAATAATTATTAAAGAAAATTTTTCCATTGTTTTACATTTTAATAATGGTTTCAATGGGACCCTCTTATTATTTTTCCAAACAAGGTACATTTAAACTATTAATAATATTGTGAATGAAATGTTTTTTACTTGTACGTAATTTATGGATTTACCTTCCATCATGAAACACAATAATTTGAATATTATATTGTAAATTTAATTTATCTTTTTAATTAAAACGATTTATTCAGTATTTTTTAAATTATCAAAATTCTAAAGTAGTGATTTAAATGTGATAACTGTATTATCCCCAATATATAATCATTGTAATATTTTAAATAATTTTTTATCAAAGGAGGAAACAGTTTTTATGTATATCAAATAAATTAAGTAATCATTTAATTATCTTATAGACATTGTGTATTCTAACTTTTTATAGAGAAATACATTCCATATGATCATCTTTCAAATAAATTCATTATAAAATTACCTTTGATTATGATATGATAAAAGATTATGAGTCTCATTTCCCTAACTATGTATTTAATATGTTTATTTATAGTGATTTATTAGAATTTATCACACACATAGTCATGAACATATTTTTAATGGTGAAACTAAATATTTCTCAATTGAATTGGCTAAATCATTATACAAATCATGAAACATTAATGGTATTAGAGAGTAAACCTAATTCAAAATGTGAGTTTTTCTACCTTGTGGTATTACATATGTAGTCATCTATGACATTTGTTTATGAAATGTTATATAATAATTTCACATTTCCTATGTTAATGTGAAATTTCGATAGCATGTTCCTTATTTTATACTTCAACATGAATACTCATGGTCCTTACCTTTTAGGATATCATTCTGTACCATTAAATCCCATGTTATTTTTCCTAACAACAATCTTGGTGGCATGACTCAGCAAGGTGAAACGCACACCTTAGATAAAGATATCAAGGACTGGAAACTAGAAGGTACAAGAAAGAAATAGGATAAAGAAGAATTCTCGTTTTGAAAAACATGACTACACGATATGTATGTCCCCTACATGGTGTGTTCCCTTAATCCATACACATGGGCATGTAATCCTACAACAACTTATCATGTAACACCCCAACCATATTGCATGTTGTCCATGAACACGGTGTGTACATGAATTCTATTACCCTTACTATGTCCCCATACATGGCTAATCCACACTATTCTCCTATAACAAGACTATATGACGTGTTTGTTCCATACACGACATGTTCAAGATGAGATCCTCCAAACCGTGTTGCTAGTGATAGGGCCAGATACACGGCTCACACTACACGGCATGTTCATGGTTGGCACGAAATGTATGAGAAGATACTCCACTGACCCAGGTTGTTAGCTACATAGCTGGATACACGGTTACACTACACGGTGTGTTCAAGTGTGACACGGCGTGTATAGATTATGTTTTCAATCATCTGTGTCATTCGTCACACGTGCAGACAAAATGTCTTCACATGGCGTGCACATACACTACAGGGCATGTCCTACCATGTTTTCCTAGCCCCATGTCTCATTCCACACATCCTGTGACCCGGTTAGATACAACACGGAGTTTACATAGAGGACACACATGTGTAATTAATGAAAATAGATTATTCCAAAATAGAATAACACAAGACGTGTAGTCAAAAGTACACGGCATGTATTGTGGGTTTTTTCAGACAGTAAGCCTCAGAAACTACTCCAGAACCGAGAAAACCATGGAAACAAACATTTAATGTGCCAAATTCCAATTCTTGGGGGCCCATACTCACCACAAATCAAATCTTGGCATTTTATACAAGTTATTAACAAGGTGAAATAGCAAGTGATCCACCAAATTCCGGTCCATGAGGGCCCATAACACCTCAAGTACCAAATTTTGGTGATTATCCAAACAAAACCTTACACAAACAATATTCTATCACACAACTGGTATTCGATCAAAGAACCTATCATAACCGAATTCATATCTAGAACAACATCTATCACAACAATATGAAATTTCTAATTCATCCTAAATGGCATGGCCAGGATAAATTACATGTGGTTTCTAGAAAGTGCATATAAACTGCATGAGATGGCATACCCTCACATAATCAGGTTTAAACAGAAATTGATCCTCAATAACATCAAAAATTATAGCACAAATCATGTGAACTACTGAAGGTGAAATCAAACCATCCTTAAAATTGAAAAACCAGAAATATTACAATAAACAAGGTAGAATGGATTTTTCCTATACATGGGTTGTCTACTCCGGGGCACAATATATTACCAATAACCAACTCTTTCATATCCCTGGAGATAGGATCCAAACAGTAAGTCAAGAAGAAATAATTCCTTTATTCCACTTTGTAATGTGTCGGTTTCGGAAGCCACCTAGAGGTGCCCCGTACCCGGTTTGTCACATGGCCTCAAGCACATTTCCCCGAACACTAAAGGTTGCTGACTAGCAGTGAGGGCCTTGGGTATGATAGTGGGGAAACTATTACCTCTATGGTAGAGTACACAGTGGAAGTAAACAAATATACAAGAGAAGAAATAGTAATTATATTATAACAAAATAATATGTGGAAGACATATAAAATAAACTGGGGCACACATATAAAATGATGCATGATATATATGACTAGGAAATATGTCAAACATAGATCAATTCTAAAATATAGTACTGAACCATGTACAAAATAAAATAGTAATCATCTCCCCAACATCGCATGCCTATTCTTATTCATGTTCTCTCCAACTCCACAGCATGTCACATTCTTCAAGTAGTAGGGCGCTGACCCATATCTATACGTTTAGAAATAAAATATGTTTGGGCCCAAAGGAATGACCCAAATAGTGTGTGAGACTATATTCAAGTAAGAAACTACCAAATGATCTGTGCCTAACAATAAGTGAGTATACAGTAGGAAATAAGTAAATAGAACCAGTAAACAATGAAGTACTCAGTAGTAACAATCCACAGTTTCAAAGCATTTGATTAATAATCAACTAAGTAGCTAATGAATGCAGGTAACCCTTTGGGACGAACACACAGCTTAGCCCCTCTGGTTCAACCAAACAATACAAGAAACCCTCTGGGAAGTACACATAGTCTCACTTATCTGGTTCAGATAATGTATAGACTCACTAAGGAAGCACTCACCGTCAATTCCCTATATAGTCTCATATATATACTAAAGGTGATATAGGAAATCACTTACATCGCATTACCTTAGTGGCCCACATCGAGGAACTACAGCCAATCTAAGGAATCACTTTCATCAATTCCCCCTATGGTATCTCATTGTAATATTATAAACACTCTCTGGAGAATCCCTTACATCCATCCTCCCTATAGTCTTCTACACCAATTTCTCACGGCCCTGTGTGAGTCAACAAGTATAGAAAAGTGTATTGTCCAAATTAAAGCTCAAGAACTACTTGTATGGAAGTCTACAACATATAAGTATGTTAGATAAATAATCACACCATCCTACAATACTAGGCATGAGTAAAAAAACAAGGCATTCTATCAGACTAAGCAGTACCAAATATCAATAAACAAAAAATGCATGGGAAAACCCCTCCAAATATACACAATTAACCATATTCCTATAAAATAAACCACTACTCTAGCATACAATCATAGAAGGCGAACAAAATGGCTAAAACTGTAAACACGCAATACCCCGTTCATGAGTATTAGTGAATTTTCACATATAACTCAAAGATATCTAATCGAAAGGCACAAACCATCTACCTCAGTGTTGGGAGATCAATATAAGTGAATCTCATTCCTTGAATCACCCAAGAACAATGTAGTTCTACCAAAATGACTAAAATGTTCAACCAAAGAAATATCTTGAAAACCGAGAAATAAAGGGATGGGGAACTAATAGAATAGTGAACTCATATATGCGATTCCAAATCAACTGATGATGTTTGATTCTGATAAAGGATTCTCGCTAAGGAGCTTGTTGAAGATTTTTGGCCGTACAACTCTCCTGGAGGAGACATATGATCAAGGGGGTGTTTCTGTCAATTATATGTGACCCCGGTGCATTGAATGAAAAATAGAAAATAAATGGTGTGTACATTTTAGGTACACGGTATTTACATTCCTTTTCCATACTCTGCATTCGGTAGTCTCCTAGTTACCTCACACGGCTGTGTGTAAGGCCACTACATGGCCATCACATGGCATGTACTCATAAATTACGGTGAGTATACTCATAAAGTACACGAAGTGTACCTAAAAAATTTCAAAAAACTCATCTTTTCACAAAAACCCCAAGAAAAGAAAAAACATACCTGAAAAGGAGATCTTAGTTCTTATATCATTGAATAGACCAGAATATCATCTATAAAAATAAAAAAAATTGATCTTGATATTCTCTAAGAATTGTAACCACAAGATCCCTAAACATATCCGGGGAATCATTAAGACCAAAAGGAATCACTGTTAATTCATAGTGTCCATACGTTGAATGGAATTTTGTATTTGTTATATCCTACTTCTGATCGTTAATCGATGATATCCTGAATTATGTTCAATGTTGGGAACATATTAAGCTCTACATAGTTGGTTGAATAAGTCATAAATGTGCAAAAGATGATATTTTTTCTTGATATTGTTCTTATTAAAATTTATAGAATCAATGAAAAGTCCCATTGATCCATCTTTCATCTTAAAAAATTGTACGTGTTCACACTAACATGATGCAATAGGTCATATGAATACCTTTTCATGGTTATTTTAGAATTAATTCTTTAACTCCTACAACTCAATTGGGGACATTATACGGTGTATTCAAAATAGCCATAGTATCTAATAAGAGTTCTATTTATATCTCAAACTCATGATTCTATGGAAGGCATGAAAATTATTCCTAGATGATATAACCAAAACATTAGTACAATGGGTGTATTTATAATTTTTAGTTTTTACCAATACATTTGTGATGCATAACCATTGTTTATAGGGATCAAGACCCATAAGATGGTAGAAAATTTCATTGGAATGTTATACTCATAATTTCATAGACAAATGATCATAGATTGATCTAGAATATGAAATATGAATTAACTTCATTGTAAATAAATATGACATCAATATAGAGAAATCCCATCAATTCTATGAATCACATAAAATACAACGATATGAAGGATCAAAATATTTTCATGACACTCATTCCTATATACTTTAAATAGAGAATAATTTTATGATATTGATTTGACCGTTGCGTCATTAGGTGATTTCATGGATAACTCCACATCAAATTATTGATTATATATTTTGATACCCTTAGAAAATTCTTTATTAATAAAATAGTTCGTGGATACCATATCATATAAAATATTTCCTACTTTAGCCACAAATGTATGTTTACCTTTCACAACATCATTATCATACTTGACAACGCCAGTGGTGATTGCATGTTACTTGCCTTTGTATTTTTACTTAATATTTTACTGACATCGATCATAACCAATAAACCTAGATTAAGGAATTGATTGGAATAATTGCTCATTCCATTGAACTTGTTGCATTATAGTGTGAGAGGTTAAATCTATGGGGCCTTTTACCTATTTCAATCAATAGAAATCTTTTTACCTGTCTCTTTGGCATTAAACTACCCGATGACCTTCATTTTAAAAATTAAATCATATACTAGTTCCACTAAGATAATTTACAGCATGTTTCTATCCACAGATTGATCATAATGTAATACTCATATTCCTTTTAGTGAGGTTTTTAGATTTTCCCTTGAACTCATTTTTTTTATTTTCTCATAAAACCCATATGACTGATGGTCTAATCCAATATCCATCCCAACCATGGGAGAAAATAAAAAAAATCAGTATATCTATTGAAATCCCTTATGGATAAATACATTCAGAGACTTGGTTTTAAGGCACTAATAAATTGATCATGTTTACTCTGTGAGTGGATAATATTTCCATAATAGAACATTGAAATTGTTTTAAAATTTATTTAAAGGTTCCAAAGAATTCATCATAATTTTTATTAAGTTCAAGAAACTCTTTCTCTATATTTGGTTGAAGAATACGTGGAAAGTAATTATTGAAAAATAAATTTTTAAACATTTCCCATTCCATGGATTCAATATCCTATCTATTCATCATATTCTTGATATGTTTACACCATTAATTAGTGGCACCCTAAAATCAATATACTGCAAAGATGAATTTATATTTTTCTGAACATTGGAGTAATAAAAATGTAATTCTAGTGGTACTGATCCTTGGTTCAGGAAATAATTTATTAGAAGACCCACTGAATGAAGTTGGATGTTTTTTGATGATGGACTAAACATAATATTGTCCCATACATTGCTTATTTGGTAGTCCTGCTGATTCATTACTCCATAGAGATGTGTGTTCATAGAAACATGGTTTTGAACTCTTTTTCCCACAACATTTTGGTTTCTCAAGAGGACAATCATTTCATTGGTCGTCCCATTCTATATTAACGTAGGTTTATCAGGTTCCATCAATTGACAAATACCAAGAATAATATTTTGAGTAATAGTAATCATAATTAAAACAACACACAATAATGAAAAAATAATTTAAGATACCTTAGTTTTTATCCTATGTTATTCATTATAATTTTAAAAAGACTTGGATTATAACATATACATTGAAATATACATTGGTTTCCTACTAAGGTTTTCTCATCTATGTTACCAATGGTTAACTATATATTTCATCTGATACTAAAAATAATAAACCATACCTGAAATACAATGATTTTACATCAAAGAAGAATAATATTTATTACAAAATATAACAATTCCATGACAAGAATATATAGGTATAAGGTCTCTAGAAACAAGGAAACATAAACAAATGGCTTATAAGACAATTTCTTTGTCTCCCACTTCTTTCATCATAACTAGACCCCTTTTGAAATATCATACATAATATCACTAACCATGACTTGGTGAAAATAATCATATGAAAGGGTGATATTAGATGTTCAGTAAGGATAGGAAATTGTGATGTCAATCATATCATAATCATAATATATAGGAACAAAATATTTGAAAAATTACATCCTTCATTTGATAGACCATGATATCTGGCTAAGGGATAAATCATGAATGTTCATAAGAATCAATAAATGTAAACACAAAATTCATAATAACTGACACTAATTTTTAGTGAATACACATAATTAGAGAATATTGTTTCATATTAGTACGGGCTCATTTCCTAGATCATCATTGCAGAAAATTCAATTACTGAACCATGTTCACTCTTCATCCAAGCCCTATAATACTTAACCGAGATCATTTCCCATTCCAGCCATATATTTCACATGAGATATTAATAATTTACCTATACATTGGGTAGATATATAGCTTCAACCCATCTCATACTAAAATCCTTCTTACGTTTTCTAAAATATCATAAATCATTCATCATAACCCCAGTAATAATATGGGTTTCATTAAACATCATTACACCATAACATAATACATGTTAAAAAATGAATTTCATAAATAGAATTCCATCATAATACTAATTAAATCATAAAAAAATTAACTATATTATACTTGAAACATAATCCTATTAAATAATTCCATCTTATATGGAATATAATTTTGATATAACACATGAAATTTATCATTTATCATAAAATTCATTGTCCTTCAAAAACAATATTTCTATGAAAATGTCATATAAATTTAAAAGAAATGAATTTATTTGTAAAAAAACATGAAATCAAGTATAGATATCTTCATTGGTATAAGACGTTATGAAAATTTAATAATATATTCATGTTGCATAATTTAATAAAACATTCTCCTTGTACTTTTACCAGAAATGTCAAAAAGTACCTTGTATAAAATAACCAAAAAACAATTCATTTCATACCTTTTAATAAAAATTTACCAATGGGTAATATTTAGTTTAAAAAATATATAATAATTGAAATAATATTACATATATATGAGATATGGACATGAATGATAAATATATCCCAGTAAATACTTACTTTTAGAAATTTCACATAGTAATGTCATTATGAAATAATGTCTTATGTTTTATGTCTATTTATTTATATTTATATTAAAATCATTTATAATGATGTAAATATTTTCATTGACCTATTTTAGAATCATATTAATTTTTATTATATATTATATTAATATCCATTTTTTAATTACATGCCATTATTACTTGTTATTTGGGTATTAAGTGCTTCATTTTCGTATGATTATTTAGTGGAATAAGATCAAGTTCTTATTCCTATATTATAGTAATAACTTTAAAAATGATATTAAGAATATATATATTATATTTATTCATTCTTTAAATCTATCTAATCATGATTTAATGAAGGGAATATAGAATAATTCACACCGCAACATGGAGACAGTAGGTCATACATACGCGTGAGAAACTATATCGTTCCCATAATTGTTGAATGGAATTAAGTTAATTGTATATAAAATTTAAAAATCAATATTAAGTATAATAATAATATATAGTTATTATTTCCAATGTTATACCTATCCATGTAATGTGGTGGTGAATAACAGATTACACCATCATTTGGAGATGGTAAGTCAAACTTTCACAAACTTAGTGATTTCATTTTTCATAGGATTGATTGAAAGTGGTATATTTTTATTCCATAATAATAATAAAATATAAGTATATAAGTTATACTAGATTTATGAACATATAAATAAATAACACATGAAGATGAAATAGAATAACAATGATGTTTCAATGTATCAGTAGAGATTATTACATATTCTTTGACGTGTTTCCACTAAATCTCATCTTAGAGCACTAGAGTTGGACTTCGATGGAGAAAATAACCTATAAAATGTTACTAGAGAAGTTTATATGGGAAAATGGCCGTGTATGGAAGAGATGTAAGGCTGAAACTGAAGTGAATATATGAGGGAGGATGATCTTTTTTATAATTATGGTGAGGGGAACTTTTGGGATCTCCAAAAATATTAATTTATAATCAAATCAAACACCTCCCAAAAACAACACAAAATGAACCCATGTTGAATATTGGATGATATATGATTGTAATATCATCATCAAATATATTTTAGACATGTTTTTTTATCTCTATAGACCTTATCATTTTAATTAAGACTTAGTTATTCTATTTAATTTCTAATTAGGGTAATAAATATTTAAATAATAAAGGGTGATATATTTACTTATTTAATGTCAATTAGACTATAAATAAATACCATAGAATATTTTTTACAATATAATAATTATTATATATATTTTTAATAATGATTTATAATTTTTAAATAATTTAATAAAATATCATGTTTATAAACAATCAATAGTAATAATTTTGATAATATTTAATTCATTGAATATTTAAAAATTTTAAGATAACAAGTTAACTTGAAAGGAATTATTTTATTATATTCCCAAGATGATTTAGTAATCTATAAAATTCATTAACCATATTAATTCCCCCAAATTATATTTATTTTTATATTTGTAATAACAATCATTTGATATCTCTATTGATAAAATAATTACCACATCAATCTTGTGAAATTATTTAATATAGTTAATTTTTTAATAAAAATTACAATAAAAATTCTATGATGGGAGAAAATATATTATATTACAAGAGATTATTTTTTCTGATGTTACATATTGGAAAACAAAACATTCAATATTATATACTTATTAAATTATGAATGGGACAACTTTAACATCCATTTAATTAAAATAATATTAGTTTCCCAATCTCCCAAATAAGACTCTAAAAGGTCAATAACTCGATACATGAATGGTTATGTATGATATATAGTCAAAAAATAATCTTTAAACAAGTTTTTGGGAATTTTATGGTTATTAAAATTTTAATTAAATTTTTTTTATTGAATTCACGTTAGTTAATTTGTATTCACATCATCAATGTATAAATATTTAGTGTAATTATTTTCCACAAAAAATCCACAACTAAATTATCACGATAATGAGGTATATTTTAATGTTCAAATATGTATTTATAATCTACCGTATATTCTGTATAACTTTGTATAAAAAATTATTTAGTTATAACAATAACAATGAGACAAATTTACCTTTTCTTGAGATAAAATAAATTAAATGTCCTAATTTCATCCATGTTGCTTCCAAAGGAAAAAATTTACATCCAAAGATTATTTTGGTCAAAAAAATTCATCAAATAATATAAAGAACTCTTTGAGTAATTTTATAATAATATTCTTACCCTTAATTACCCAATTTACACTTTTATATTATTAATAAAAATTATCGAAGATACAATTCATAATGCATAAAAATAATATAATTATATTTAAATAAATTTTACCTAATAATTCCAGATAACGAATCTATTTTTTTTCAAATTAATAATACTTATTATTCATTAGTTGTTTTAATGTTAATCCTCTTGTAGGAAAGAGAGAACATGGTTTATAATTTAATACATTATAAAAGATTTAATTTTTTTATATCCAAATTCAATGTAAAATTGATGCTAAAAACATACATTATAACGAATTATAAAAAACATTATCTTTATAATTTAAAACCACTCAATACTATAATTTAATAATATAATTTATTTAAAAAAAGGTGTTTTCAATTATAATATTTTTTATTATTTCTATTCATAAAAATTTGATAGTTATCATCAAAATATTAAAATTACATCCAATGTAAATTTTTATATCACTTTTCGAAATATAATATTTATGTCATCATATAATAATAATTTATTTCTCAAAAATTGTAATTTAAAATCATTTCTCATTTAAAATAAATAATGTTACCATTTTGAATAATATTTGGTTTTATGCATCAAATAGGCTTTATTCAGTCCTTATGACCAAAATATATATTGATTGAATACCAAAAATATTTTATTAGGCTTATAAAATATATATTTCATTAATTTTATTTACTAATAGTGATTCACCCAATTTATTAATTTCAAAATGAAAATATAAAAATGATTTATATTTTTTCATAAATATTTGTTACCAAATGACATCACCATACATTTTCATAATATTGTTTTATTTATTCCCTATTACTTTACAGCTAGGTTAAAATGAAAATTTTGTTCTAAGTTCACTTCATGGGTCTATTAAAATCATCATTTCTTTAAGTGAAAGATATTAAAGAATAAAAATTATTTAGAGAAAATATTTCTAAATAACATCTGGGTGTTAAAATTCTTAACAAGACCCCTTCATAGAGACATCAAATATTATAAATATCTACATAACCTACGGAAAGGGAAACATAAAATAGGTGAGATAAGAATCATAGTAACGGTAAATAAGGGATATATATATATAATCATAAGCATGATCAAAATAGTCTTACTACATGATCCTTAAAATGAAACATCATAGCCTCCATGCACCATAAAAATATTGGCAATGTTTTGTGTCTACTTACTATGAACATATTGAGGATATAAAATTTATATTTCTTAATTACATTAGTAATTATTCTAATTTTTTAATCACTTATTGAGGAATATGTTTTTTTTAAATAATCACTGTAAAAATCCTGTTTGATGATTTTCAATTTTTCATTCCAGGGATGGAAAATGAATATTGGATGTCTACATAATTTTATGGAATGTAACTATGGTTGGTAATTAATAGGTCTACAAAATAAATTCATTTCCACATCCAAATTTATTTAAACATGTTAAATTGTTTTAACCTACTAAGGATTGTATATGAGATGTATTAATGATATCAATAATCTATCTCTACCTATAAAAAGATTAATATTAAAAGTAGATTATTTTGATTTCAATATTAATTTATTTGAACCATTCAATGAGATAAATCATAGATTAATATCTCCCCCAATAATGAAACAACCCAATTTTGACCATTTTTATGAGCTACAATGTGATGCATCGAATGAAAGATAATGAAAATCCTTCTTTAAGTTAATTGATATAAAAACACAGGTAATTTTTCTACTATTGGATATTAAATTCTACATATATAAACTACAAAACAATGCAAATGCTTTTTCATGAATTCATATTTCATATAGATAAATTCATACCATATTCATGTAGAACTAAATGTATTGATCCCTCTTTTCAATTTACAATCAGGTTTCTAATAAAGAATGATGATTATTTTCCATGGATAATTCGATGGGTAATTATTTCATAGGAGTTCTAATTAGAAATTAATGATGAAATGGAATATAAAATTAGGACACTGATCACCAAACTAGATATCCCCAGACTATTGAGTAGTATATTTTAAAATCATAACCCACTCAATGATCTATGAACAAAAGAGTAACCCTATATCATGGAATTCAATGTTCAATGGAATGCTGATGCTGTCATTTAATTAGTCATATCACAGTTAATAACATATCAAAATCCCAACCAACTTTATAACTCAAAGGACACTATATATATTAATTTTTTTTATTAATATTCATTTTTAATATTTTCATTTATATAATCATATTAAGATTATTTCTACTAAGTGAAAGTGAGTCAGTATTTGAATTTTTTCCTATATTTCCCTATGAAGTTCGCATTGAGCAATAGTGGTTGACCAAAAAAGTTCTAGATTCAATATTTTATTGGATATTTTCATAATAATATACTTTTAAATTTCATCATAATTTGAAATACTCTAGTCCTATTGTAATATCTAACTAATATCTATTATTATTGTATAACCAGTTACCTTTTTGAAATTATTGGTTTATGGGACATATAGATCATGGGACCATTCCCGTTCTCATATAGAAATTATTATATTATATATTTGTATGTTTTTTCCAAAATGTATTGAAGTAAAATCCACTATGAAAAATGATGCCATCATTTTCTTCAATTTTTTAAAGGATGAATTATGTTTTAGGTATTGTGTACCATGAGCCATCATCAGAAACCAAGAATCCAATTTATTCAATCGGATGACATAGAAATTAATGAAAAAGCATCTGGTTTATCCTAAAACATAAAAAATATACCATCCACAAAAAAAGTCCTAGTAGTATCCATTGATATAAATAATAGTGAAATTATTGAAAAACCAATCCATCCAAAGAGGGAGGACAAGAACCAAGGCATATAATATATTTTATTTTAATATATTAATGTTTTTATGGCACTAATCATGATGATTCAATAAAAATATATTTATGTGCATACTTTTCACCAATATATATAATTGTAATAAAATAATTACATGGATTTATGAATTATGAATTTTGATTTATAATATTCTTGAAAAGAGAGGAAAGTACAGTTTAAAGAGGAAGAGTAAATAAAAAGGAATGATTATAAAATATAATGTATATCGAAATTGACAAATATTATATGTCTTCAAATGATAATAAAACTGTGAAATTTTAACTATGGGGATCTAGGGATATTATAAAAAATCATACATAAACTAAATCCCAATAAAAATCATTATAGTTTGGAAATACCATTCACTATTATTCATGAATTTCATTTTAGTTCTTTTTAGATTAAATTTGAAGGAGATAATAACCATTCAAAATAAATTTTCATATCCTGAAGAAGTTCCATAGCAGAATACCTCATAAAATAGTAGAGGATATCACAATCATTCACCCTAATTATTAGTGATGAACCACTACATTTTATATTTCAATTAAATTAGAATGAATTTAGTAATTCCATTGTAAAACTACAATATTTTATAATAAAATTAAATTCATTGAGGAAACAACATTAATTTAGTATGGGGGATGTAATATTATATACTAGGATATAATTAATAAAATTTCATTTCTAGTTGAGAAAAATATGTAAAAAAAAATCTCATCCAAGTGGTAACCCATGTTTTCCTTAGTATAATCTTATCGGGAAACTTATTTGATCATAATTAAACATTACTATACTCTCAATCATTTTTGTTCTCATCTAGACATTATTTGAAATTTCATAAGGAACTACCTTAAAGATATATTGTTTCGCAATGAAAAAGGTACATACACTTTATATGTTTAATTTATGTTGTATTGGGGTAATTTATATCATATAAACTACGAAATAGCCTTGACACAACTGGATCCTAAAAAATAAAATGGAAACATCATAACAAAAACGATAATGAGTTTAACTATTTTATTTTACTTTAAACTTCTAATTTAATTCTATTTTGTTATTTAAAAAAATTACCATGCACAGAATTAAAATTACTTATCTAATTGACTTATTTATTGAATATGAATTTATTAGGAATCCAATGATTCCATGATTCATATTATATAAGTAATTTTAGTGAATTTGAAAAATAAGAAATGAATATATTTATTGAATTAAATAATTTTAATTTTAATTAATTATGATCTAGGGGGATCGAATTATCCATATAGATATAATTTCCCTACAATTTAAATATAATAAAATTTTAACAATTTTTAAATTTTTTTGTCATAATTATTTTATTCCATGAGTGATTGTACCAAATATAAATGTTCTATACCAAAGAGTATTTCAATAAAAAATATATGAAATATTTTTATTGTGAATTTTTCATGATTGATATTGGGGAATACCACATTTATAAAATATAATTGGAACTTTTCAAGGAATTGAATGTGCCAATCCAATTTTAAAACGATTGATTCAATATTTTACTCATACCTTATCCTTGATACCACCTTTTACATAAAAAATTATGTATCCCATAGAATCCATAAATGAAATCAATATTAATGATCCACACTATACTCTATTTATATCCATTTATAACCAAATTTATTTAAATTATATAATATTAGGAAATTATAAATTTTTTGTGATAGCAGAATTAGATAACAGATTTATTTTTTTAATAAAATTGTCTAGATGTGTTATTTTGTATATTTGGTTGTGATCATGTAACATTAATTATTATTCTATTTTAGTATCATCGAGAAAAATAATATAAAAAGAGAAATACCAAACAGTAAAAAATTAAGTGATTTTTAGGTAAAAATCCAAAAAACACTATTATTAAAATGATGATATTATAATATGCGGCTCGGTGGTGTATGCGAGATTTGTTCCATGAAAAAAAAATAAAAATACAAAAACAATTATAGTATGTAAAAGTTATTCATTAATATTACATAGATTATGATCATTATATGAGTAATGGTATGTGTGATTTGACATTTTTTCAAGGAGATTTTATGTAAACATTTATTTTGGCTTATAATATATTCTCTAGAGATATAACGTTTTCTACATTATTTTTTTATCATAAATTATTATCTACCATAAGACACATACTAATCAAAACCTAATTAATAAATAATTTATTATTTTATGTGATTTGTTTTCATAACAACAAATAGAATGTTAATTCTTAAGAAGCCTGAGGAAATATTAAATGTTATAATTATATAGAAAAAATAATACGTGAATATATATCATAAATGATGAGAGAAGATAATTTATTGTGAGGTAAATCATGAATTGAAAATATTTATTATAATGAAGTATTATATATTAATGAATAAAAGTATGATATTCACATCAATGGATAATCTCCCACCAACAATTATTTGATTTAATTTCATATGAATTTTAATATAGAAACAATGGTATTCATTAATAATATATATTAATACGGCATTTCTAAGTGAGAATTGATTTACAATTGTTATTATTGATAGAGTCATATATTACATGTATATTTTCATATAATATACTTGGTTTTTTATTTTTTAACTGATTAATTATACTAGTATTTATGTGCTTTTTATTTTATGATAGGACAAAAGAAATGATTTGAAATGTTGTAAAAGTCAATAGATTATTTATCAAATAAAAAATAAATTACTCATTTAGTTATTTTTAAAATAAACATAATTACTATTTAGCTATTATTGCATCATATTATTTATATTTAAATCATATTTATACTTAATTTTAATATAAATTTAATATTATGCCTAAAAATTAATTTTTTTTAAAAAATTTTAAAGTGCATATGATTTATAAATTTGATTTATTTAAAGGTAAATATAATTGAGAATAATTTAAATAATATATTTATATAATATATTTTATAGATAATTAATTCAAATTCATATAATGAGTATTACTTGTAATATTTTTAATGAACAATCATTTTGTCATTGAAAATTCATTTTTTAGAAACCCAATTTTCCTTTACACTATCTTATTTCGTTCTAATTTCAAATATCCCAATTATTTAAATTTATATTTAAAAAAATTATTAATTGTTGTTATTCATCATAATTATTATTATATAATAATTTTTACAATCTTGATGGATAAAAATAAGAAAAAAAGTAATAACTTGTTATCAGGGTAAAAACATAATAAGGGTAAAAGTGAGTAACCATATTGGTAAAGGGATCAAAAATATTATTGGGAATTTGGACATCAAGGGAGAAAATATCACTCATACACTCCATTATTTATTTATTTTTTGGAACTTTTATTTAGAGGGAGTTCCCATTATTGGATAGTTTTTCATATTAAAAAAATATCATTGATCCTCAATTGTAAATGGTAAGTCCACCCACTATCATATTCAAAAGTCTCGAGTTATTATTATGGACAAATAACTACCAAAATATCTCCCCATCATAATTTTAAATATTCTACATTGTATTTTATTTTGATAATATTGTCTTTAGGGTCATTAATAATATATCCATAAAATGTTCATTTAAGCAATTGTAATAATCCTCACCTTTCTCCTTTTTTGATTACTACTATTACAAAATCAATTGTGTAAAAAACATTAAAATATAATATCATTAGTATCTATTATATGAATAGATTCAATTTTTTTAATTCTATAACATAAATTTATATCCTCTTCCATCAAATGAGAAACATAACCATTGTTTTGGTATACGATAGACTACCACATTGAGAAATTGATGTGATTATTTTTCAATAATCACCATTAATGGATATTTATGAAGATTTATTTAATATTTATATGTTATATTAATGAAATATTATTAAATATATAAATTTTATATATCATTTAATTTTATTCTTCACCATCCAAAGAAAAATAATTTTGTTGTTTGTGTGAAGAACCCATATAGATGAGAATACAATTTTTATTACAGTACCACATAAACTATATATGTATGTTAAATTAAAATATAAATATTATATTTAAGATATTATGGTTATTATTTAAATATATAATAAAACAATCTTTCTTTCCTCCATGATGATTTAAAAATTTAAAAGACACAGGCATATTAATGGTATATTGTCTTCATGATTATAATATAATTATTTTTTCATACCTATAATTCGTGGTTTTTTAAATGTATAATTTATCTATATAAATTAATATTAATTCATTATTATTTATATTTATATTATATAATATTAATTCCTCTTACCATGGAAAGAAACCAGATGATTTTTTTATAAATTATAAGTTGAGTGTCCCCAAAATACCCAACAAAGACATAAGTTATTTTGTAATTAAATATGTCATTAATAATTAAAGTAAATAGTTATTTTATAATTTATTAATCCTATTAATGTATTTTCATAAAAAAATATATATATTTATTTATTATGAATTAGAAAAAATATGTACATAAATAATTCTGTATAGGTGTTTAGGGTTTCATCTAAAAACATTACACTTCAATAAACATGTCATTTTATTCACATAATTTATTTTAAATTTTGTATATAATTCCATATTAAAATTTTCAACATTAATACTTCACAATTTATAATATTTTATGCTATAATTCATTTAATTAATTATTTGGTTTTATTATTAAAAAATTAAGAAACTCGTAAGGGTTTTTGTTTCAGTTTATATTTAATAGGGGTTGTTACTGCTTAAATTTAGATTGTAAGAAATTATTTGATAATTATAAAATAAAATACATTTAATTTTTAAATACAATCGTTATTTATGAAATTTAAATATTATAGTACCCTTCTACTATATTATTTACCTATAATGGATGAAATACAACTTTATAAAAGATGACATTATTTATTTTTTTGAATAAAAATTATTTTTCATCAATATAGATTTTTCATAAAATTATTTTTTAAATATTTTATAATATTCTCAATATTATTTATTAAGGAATTCATTATAGTTTTTTAACTTTTTAAATATTTTTTTAAATGAAATCTTGTTCTAGTTTCCTGAATAAGGTATGTTATATCCATTTTACAACAACATTAAATTAGTTTTTTAACATGTATGGAAGTGAAGAATTAAGAACAATAATGACCAATAAATTATTCAAATATTCATTTATAATCATTCATGATTCCATAAAAAAATTATAATATTTTGATTCATGTATATTTTGATGATTTATTTTCAAAACAAAAAGGGTGTTTTTTTCAATATATATTCTGTGTAATAGTTGAAATATATTTTCATCAATGAAGTCAAATATTGATGCTATGGATTTTTTAAAAACTATTTATATATGTTTCCCACATATATACAAAGAATATCAATCATTACATTTATATTGTAATAAATTCCTTATGTTCTTATATAAAATTACTTTATTATGAAACTTCAATTATTATGACATAATAAATGACTAATAATTAAATTTCCTTCCATGTTAACTTCTTATGTTTACAACTTATGATTTATTTCATTTTATTGGAAATAAGAATGGAAACCACATGAAGGGAGAAACTAGGAACTATAACAATCAAATAAGTAATGCTTCTACCTCATGTTACACCATGCATGGTATTAGGGATAAAATTAAATTAATTATGGATGTCCGTTCACCATCTATTATATTCAAAGAATTTATCATTGAATCATATTTATTTCTTCTTACGTGCTTCATTAACATTTCTTATGTGACCATAATGTTTTGATGAAAATTTATTTATATTATTCCGGCCATTATTACTCTTTACCCATGACATTTTTATATCATTTTATAACTTTGATTCATAGTTTATTCTTATTTCTCTTTTTTATTCTCTTAATGTGTTTTTTATCTCTTAAATTATATCTATGTATTCCCAAGTACATTATAATCTATATTCGGATCCTAAAATTTTAAATATATCATTTGTGATAATAAAATAAAAAACGGTTTTTTTTATCATAGGATGATATATTACGAACCTTTTCATCTAATGACACTGGGCCTCTGGATATTTGGTTTGTAATTAATGGTTTTTTAGTTATAAATTATTCAGTAATATGTGTAAAAGTTATTTTTCACTGTATTTTTTATTAGTGTAAATTGAAGTTATATTTTTTTCTCTAATAGATTAATTTAGTGATAACCTTATATACAAGTATATGTAAACAAGTATGTATACAAAAATATCTTATAAATTGAGTTTATTTTAGGGTGAGTGATTTCCAAGAAGTTATATGATTATTTGGAACATTCAATAAATGTTTTAAATATTGTCTTAATTTTGAGTACAAACATTTTCATGTTAAAAAATGAATCACTATGGTTGATTTGAAGATAAGGTTTCAATAATTCTAATTATAATGTGAGAAAATAAACCATAAAGAAAAAAATAAACTTATAAATATACCAAAAAGATAATGACATTTCATTATGATATATTATTAAAGAACATTGTTTCTGGAGTGGATGGTTTTAGGTTTGATAAATTCTTATCACACCAAGATTTTATTTTCTCTAGATGGAGAGCTGAATACTTCCTGGTCTAGGGACCTAAAATCCTACATTGGATCCCATTTCTCCCCTTATATATTGTATTATGAATTTAATATTAACTTTTAATTAATAGAAAAATATTTATGAGTTAAAATTTCTAGAATGATTCTTCATTCAAAAATTTATTCAATAATCAACATTTTAGAGAACATGGATTCTTTGTATTTATTCCGAGACTATAGGAGCATTACTATTTTACTTCATGATTAAACTATTATATGAGTTTGGAAGATATTTGAAAAAATATAGTAGAAATTTTTCAGGATTAATTTGGGATATGTTTTTTTGATATAAACATTCAATTCACATTGAGTATTAGGTTAACTTCTATTCCTCTTGAAATTGATGGAGGCATTATCACATCATATTGCAACATTGTCCCAAAATGAATAATGTTTAAAAAGTGATAATTCTAATACCTATATATATATATATATTAGATATTAGTATATATATTGAGCCCCATATATTGGGTTATGTCATTAGAGAGGGTGCACAGGATACCTCAAGTAAAATTTATAGAGAAGTCAATTCAATTATCTTTTCTCTTGCCTGAACCCCATACTAAATAAACAGGATGATTTGAAATCAAACATTTGGTATTGATGTTTTTTGTCGTGTTACTATAGTGGATTGTTAATCAACTATTATGAATTAATATTATACCTAAATCTATTTATATTTTAGACCTATTTCTAAGCTCCCAAGGAGGAATACACCACCACAAGTGTATAGTTATTTTTCATTAAAACATTCTAAACATGGAAATTGGATGCATGAAATGGTTTTTCATGGATCTAGTATCATACATGTAATATTAGAAAACTGTAAATAGGATATGAGGTTGTTCTTGGGTGTATGAGGAGTTATTGGCTGTCCTAGGGGTTTATATAGACTAAATGATGGAAAAATTCCACATAGTGTAAACTGGATTGTTTGATGTATCATTATTACAAACTGTGCACTTAGAACAAGATACCATGCTCCTTGTGGACCCTTTCAGACTAAGTCTACTACACAGTTATGTAATATCTTTCCAAACCATGAACGTGCTTCCAAAAATTTATGTGTAATGATGCATATTAGAAAGAGGGAGTTGCATTGTTGGAACCTAGTTTGGTTAATTTTGCGAATAAACTATCTATCCCATAAAAATTGGTAAATTCTAGTTTTTTCATCTCAGGGTTTATGGGTTATAACATTTTTTATTCCCTATTACTCCAAAAAAATATTGTACAATATACCAAAACCTCCAAAACATCCATTAGATGATTCTCCATTTATTTTTTGGTGTTTGGTGTGTAGTTGGTTGAGAATTGAAGATCTCAATGAGTCGAACGGTCCACTTTTACTTTTTTTATAGATTTGGGATCTATTCATATAAAGTCCTAAAAGCCTCACTTTTCCAACAAGATCTATTTTGGGGCGTTAATTGGTTTCTTAGATCAAATCATTGGTGGAGGATAATCAAGCGTTCATAAAAAACATGAGGTTGGTGGTCATAATCAATTTTTTCCATATTCATGTTGTTGTATATATTTGTATGTAGTTATTCTAATATATTTCCTTACTATGTTTTTATTTATTTTTTCGACTAATAAAAGATATATGGGCCATATATTGATGTTAAAAGACATTAACTAACCTCATAGGGTCTATTTGTGATTGATATTTAACCTCGGGCAACCCATTTGGTATGGCAGGCCCTTATAAATGGAGAATAAAATAGGTAAGAATTGATATTGAGAAATTATGAGATTTAATGTTAAGTAAAAGTGTAATTGGTTATGTAAATATGGTTAATGGGTTAATTGAAACAATTGTACGTTTCCTTTTGTAAATTCATTGGAGTCTTTGAAATTTTTCTAATAGTGTGTTTTGGTAATTTGAAATAATTATAGATTCGTTGAAAAATTGATGTTAGAAATTTTATAATGTTTTGAAAGGAGTTATATACCTAAATTTAATCACAAATGGGTTTTCATAAGATATATTAAATGATAATTGAAATAAACAAAATTTTCAATTATTTTTATTTTGAAATGGTTGTTTTAGATTTATTAAATGAAATTAGTAACTTTAAGGCATGTTTTAGTTTTCAAAGAAGAGGACCCATGTTTAAAAGGTGGATTCAATATGATTTAAAATAACTATTTTAAATTTTCCTTATACCATGATGAGGTATTAATTGTCTTTTGGGACCCTAGTCATTGAATTGATCTATGTGTTAATGAGATAGACACCATAACACTCATGTTGACATGTTAACAAGGCTATGAAATGAACTAATTGGTAGATGTTAATATTTAATGAAATTGAATAAGGGGATGTTAGGAATAATTATATATGTGTTTAATTATTATTTTTAGTATTGGTAAATGTGAAATGATTTGTAAATGATATTAATTATAATTGTGTACAATTATTAACATGGAATAAGGGATTATTTAGTACAAATAATGTGGGTAAATGGGAAATAAAATGTAACTGGTAAATGAGTTAACATTTTAAGGCATGAATTTGATTTTTTAGTTTAATCAAATTTTAAATGTGAAAGTTATGAGTATTTTTTGAGATGGGATTGTCAAATAGTATATGTTGTAAATGGTTCAATGAAACATGTGCACATGTCTTGGTAGTTGTTGGGTATTAGACATGAGTATATATCCAAATAAGAAGTGTTATACTAAGGCTATATACCCCCTATAATGAGTTGGTTAGGGAAGGGGACTGAAGCTCTATTCCCCTCACAATTTCGTTGCTGAGAAAACGTAGAATGAGACTCCAAGTTATGTGTGATGGAATTTTTTATGAAATTATTTATTCCTTCTATGATTGGGAACAATACTTATTCATATAGGAATAGTAATTATCTACCCTGGTAAATAGTGTTTATGATGTAAATATCTATCTTATAGTACATATGATTAAATAGTTAATTATTAATATTTAAATGTGAAGCATGTTCCTTGATAATAGTTGGTCAAATGTGAAATGGTTATATGTGAAATATGTTTTTAATTTCAATGTTTTTTATTGAAATTATTTCCTTGCACACACTAGTCCATAGACTGGTTATTGATATATACTTCATTAAGAAGTACCTTACTAAGTGGTAGTCACACCCTACTCAGGCCATGAATCCACTTGGGAACCCAAGAAGATGGTAATTTCAATCAGATCGTTGTTCAAGACAGGGACATTGTGTTTTGGTGTGTATGAGTTGATAGATAGATTGGATCACTAGAGATTGTGACTGGGTTATAACTTGGGTTTGTTTCTAGGGCCTTGTACTGATTTTTTTTTGGTTTATGTTATAGAATGTGATACTTGGTTACTCATAGGTAATTCACACATACTACCCATTTATTTTTTTCCTACTGGTTATTGTATCTATTTTTATTAATTTTTTTATCCTAATACTATAATAAGTGGCTATACATCCTGTAGCATTTCTCCATATATAGAAACTAATAGTTGGAAGCTTCGTCATATGAGGACACATGCCTACGGTCATTATGGACCTGGATTGGGGCATGAGATAGTGGACACTGAGTCGGGGGAATTATAATGTGGTTTTATGGGATTATTTTTGTCTTACTATTTGGGGTTCGAAAACAATAGATTTGGATTTTTTGGGTCCTTGTAATGAAATTGTGATTGGGTTTTTGTAGACCCTTGTATAAGGAAAAATCTATGTCTCTATGATTGGGAATTGAAGTCTGGTTTATGCTCTTATGGTTGATTGTTGTTTCCAACTAGAGTGGACAACATTTATTTGATGTTATTTATTTTAGAGGTCTACATCTTGGCAGAGTATGGAATGATTATATGTATGAGTTTATGCATCATTCTAGGAATGTAGGATTGGGATGTAATATATATGTTGCCTTTGATTGATTGTACATTGGGATTCATATACTGGTATTTTATTTTCTAATGTTAAATTTTCCCTATTTTCTTTTCCCTTGATACATTTTATAAATGAAATATTTTAAAATAATAATTTGAATATATATTAGATTTTTGAAATTTTGGGTAAACAAGACGGTTTATAAAAATTAATATCATTGGGATATTGATAATATAATGTTTTCAATGGTTAAATAATTTGTTTTAATATACAATGTTTAATTAATAAGGGTGATGAACCATGATGGTACTAGAATGTATATTAAAAAGGGGTATCCAGAGTTTTGTGATCAGAAACAATGTATGGGCGGTATGGCTAGTGAGATTTCCCTAATTTGAGACCGCATTTCTAGGTTAGGATGGTTTTTTGGGGGTTTTATGGTAAAATATATGATTTTACTGTCCCCTTGATATGGCTATCCCCATGGATTTTCATTTTTTTCTGGTAATGTGTATGTGGTGACTTTTAAAGGTTGTGAATGTGAAATTTCTATTTTGGAACCTAGGGTGGGTGGTTAGATAAAGGTTTGAATATTTTTTTTGTGGGTATTAATTGTGTTAGGGATAATGAAAACAACTAGTGGGTGTGCTAGATGCATTATGTGTTGGATTTGGGGTAGGATAGTCAAGATGGACAAGGATTTGGTCACGATTTGATGTGTATGAATTATAGAAGGAGATAGTGAGTTTTTTATGACATGAGTACAATTTTTGAAGTTGGAACATTTTAATATTCAATTATTATCATTGAGATAGGTTGGATGGGTTCTTCATGCTTTTGGGAGAGAATAACATTGGATGAAATTTTGTACATTGGTAGTGGAATGAAGATAGAGTTTCCTATACCATGTTTATCCTAGTGAACTATCTAGAAAATATAATATATTATTAAATGAGACTCAATTGGTGGTTGTGTGTTTATTGTTTTGGGAAATTCTGGGTAGCCCCAATGAAGGATAGACTAGTGTTGAAGTTTCATAATGATGCAAAGAATGAGTGGTTTCTATAGGGTCAAAATCAATTATTGTTTGGTGCCATCTGGTGTGGTAAAATATTATGGTTATGCCTTAGATTCTATCTGATAAAGTATATGAGTGATTTGTGATGGTATTACGGTCCGTTTTAGTAATAATTCGGATCATTAGTATACAATCCATGTGGCATTGATGGTGGATAATGTGAGAACACATGTAGTGGTTTTTTGAATGGCCAAGAGTGACCCAAATAGGGATTAAAACATCTATTATGGATGTTACACCAATAAGTGGTCATGGTGACATGGTTGAGCTTTCTTATATGAACAATAATTTTGTTGGATGAGAATTCTGAGAATTCCTAGAGTCCAATGAGGATGAATGGCCACGAGGCCTTGTCAGATTAGTGAGTGGGTATCAAACATATCTCTAGTGTTATACAACTTATTTGAACTTGGGATAGTCTCATTGTGTGATGGTAGGAAATTATATGACCCTAAGGGACTTGAGGAAATCCATATTAGGGATTTTGTTTGGAAATAAATGATCCATTGTGATGGATGAACAAGAATCTATAGTAACGTTCTTGTCATATTTCTGTATGATCACAAGGGGACACATGAGTTAAGCATGATACATTTGGTTTGACGATCAGTGTGGGGGTTGATGTGTCTTTCTGATGATCACTATGGTCATTCCAGAATGTCTCGGGTTGGGTAATGGTAGTGATACAATTTGGAATGTTGTTTCGTGACCACTTACCATTGGTTATTTAAGTGGTAGTGTGTTCTAATTAGAAATTATATTTGATTTTTGGTGTTTGATTGTAGATGAATCAATGGAAGATAAGTAAGTCCAAAAAATATCCTACTACAAGGTTCCCCATAGCGGAGGGTGACATCAGTGATGGATATTTTTAAGTGATGTTAATTGATTACATTTCACTACTGATGATCATGTTCAATATCTTTTAAAGGTTACAGGTGTGGTAAGAAGGTATTAGATTTTTTTCCCAGTTTCTTGAGTATGCATTAGTAAAATATGGGACACCATAAAGTTTATTCGCTTGGATAGGAACATGTGGAGTCATGTGTTCTGGAGAAAACAATCGATAGGTTACACGAGTGGTCCTCAAGATTAGACATATATTGATGAATAAGAAGGTTAGTGTTCCAAGAATCCAATAACAGGCTGAGGTTTATGTTTGTTGTGTGTTTCAAGGAAAAGCTATACTGCCACATCTATTATTCATGTTCATCATGTGATCGAATTGTGTGTTTTGGTGGCTTAAATTTCCTAAGGAATGCGTTGTTAATAATACTCCCAGGGTGGGAAGTTTTATGTTAGTCATGGATGGGTTGAGAATATAGTGAAGTGGATTTCATTTCATTTGGATTCTAATGAGAATTGTGTAAGGGGATGTTTTTATTCCATAGGGGTGGAACTATGGTACTTGGTCATATAAGTAGATCGATTTGGGAGATGGCCCAAGACTCGGCCTAGTTTTAGAGGAGATATGAGTGTTTCCATCATAGTCCTGTTGGTCATTACAGTAGAGCCCAACATCAGTTTACAGGGAAATGATTTATTTGGTGAAGATTCATCAGTGTTTTAAGGATGGAATTTATGAATCAATAGAGAGAGTCAGTCAATATGACCTTACTAGGTATTGTATAAGGAAGATATTTGGTCGTACTATTCCAATTTTAGATAATTTTCTATTTAAAAATATTTACCGGTCATAGGAATAAGTTTTAAGGAAGGACAAAGTTTTCTTTATTTGAGATATTGATGATGGAATTATGACTCATCTTGGTACTCTTGAATGGGAAAATAGTGACCAATACATGGATGTACACTTCATTTAGGGATGTTACA
The DNA here is from genome assembly GCA_963277665.1 of Viscum album. Lineage (NCBI taxonomy): Eukaryota > Viridiplantae > Streptophyta > Magnoliopsida > Santalales > Viscaceae > Viscum > Viscum album. Next base: position 346,834,009 of record OY728157.1, on the reverse strand, counting down.
CTCCATGGTAGTCATTGTGATGTTGTTGGTCTTTCGTGTTTGAGTGGTCGGCTCATTGGATGAGGATGTTGAGAATTCCTTTAATCAAATATGGCTGACGAACTATGAGGCATGGTCAGATAGGTAATTAAGTTCTAGGTATATATCTAGTGATATAAAGCTAATGATATCTTGAGTCAGGCTCATTATGTGATAGGAGGAATGTACAATACCCTGAGGGCCTTGAGGAAGTCCATTTTATGGTCTTGTTTTTGAAAAGAAATGATGCATTCAGATGGATGAATAGGTATATAAGGAAAAATGAATGGAATATTTCTATATGATCACTTATGGGAGCATGTGTTATGTATGATATAGTTTGGTTAAGGATTAGTTCTGTGGTTGATATGTTTCTATGATGATCATTTTGATCTTTTGAGAATGACTCATGTTGGGTAACGGTAGTGATACCCTTGGGAATGATAGTTCATTTCCACATTACATTGGTTCTTTATGTGGTAGTTAGATTTTATTTGAAATCCTATTAGATTTTTGGTGTTTATATGTGGATGAAATAGTGGAAGACCAGGAATCTTGATACATTTCATAGGTCATGGTTCCCCATATAGGATTGTTACATTAGTGATGGATAGTTTTCAGTGATCCTCAAAGATGAATTTTCACTACTGATGATCAAGTCCAATATCTTGAAATATTTCAGAGTTTTCTAAGAAAGCCTTAGATTTTTTCCTAGTTTCATGAATGTGATTTAGTTGGATATAGGAAATCGTAATGGATATTCTCTTGGATATGAACACCTGGAGTAATGTTTTTAGGAGAACAATATAGACCATTTATACGAGATGACCTCGAGATAAAATAGATATCAACGAATACCTTTCGTGTCATTCCTAGAACCCCATAATGGGATGAGGTTGATATTTGTTTTGTTGTTCTGGTTAAAGTTATACATCCACATCGATGTTTTAGTTTAATATTATGAATGAATTTTGATCCATTGTGGTTGAAAATTATTGGGGAATGAGGTGATAATAAAAATCCCATGGTGGGGAGTTGTATGACAGTCATGGATGGGATAATAAGACTGTGTAGTGGAAGTCAATGAATTAATATTCCAATGATTTTTCTATAATGGAATGTTTTGATTCCAAAGTTATGTACATATGATACTTGGTCATAGGGTCAGATCAAGTTGGGATATGGCCTTTGACCAGGGATGGTTTTAGAGGTGATCTGAGTGATTGCTTCGGATACACATTGGTGAGTTTTACAGAGGCCAACAATGATATACATGGAAAATAAGCCTATGGTTGTGATTTTTCATCAGAGTTCGAGTATATGCAATGGAATTTTCATGAAAATGAGGGAGGTATACCTTATGTGAGAAGGAATCGTGTCCAATTTGAGCTAAGACATTCCAGTAGTGGAATTTGGGTATCAATGGATTGTGTGGATCCGAATAACCCCACTATGTTTTGTAAAAAAATAGATGAGGTGGTAAATAATCCACCTTCATTATATTTTGTGTTAATAACTATATACCAGTCCTTAGAATGGGTTTTATACAAGAACCATGTTATCTTTAGTTCAGATATGGATTACGGAATTTTGAATCATCTTTATAGTTTTGATTCTTATTCTAAATGAAATAATCGTGTTTTGTTTTGTTAACAATAATCAACATGGGTTTTGACCGAGGGAGTAAATTGAGATGATGGTTATGCCTCAGTTGGGCCTTTCCCTTCATTATAAATTTATTATGGTCATTATGCATTGAGTTATATACCAAAGTAGTACGTGAGATGTGTTTGGACGATGGGTGTCCCCTAGAGTGATTTTTGAGATAAATTCACTATTATATATTTAAAGAATGGGGTGAGATGGAGCCATGTGATTTTGGATAAGAATTTTGGATATGATAAAACTGAGGGTGTTCTAGTTTTCTCTCCCAGGGTTATATAGTGCCTTGGTGGTGTCATTATTTTGTTGATCAATGGTTTTACATGGACAATGAATTTTTTTTGAGGTTGGTAATTCTATATTTGAGGTAATCTCATCCTTGAGAATCGTCAGCTCATAGTGGTGGAGTAATGCTAGGTAATTTTCATAGGGGAATGAATGTTTCCTTTTTCTGAGGGTGTTGATGTTATAGATGTTCCCAAGAGAATACTTGAGAAATGAATATAGATAGGTGGTCCTTGTGTCCTATCCTTTTCTCTGGGAGGCTAATTATGTTTTTCTAGTATGGAATGAGGATGAGTCGTAATAAGGGGGGATGTTTTAAGATCACAATGATTCATATATTTATGTCATTGTTTATATTAGGGTTAAAAATTATTTCTTTTGGGTAATTAAGTCGTTCTAAGTTTTATAAAGAGTTTTTCAGTTGTCCTAGGGGGTTCATGACATTAAATTTTGTGAAAAGTGGGAATAAAGTGTGGAGTGAACATTTGGATCATGTATATACACAATGTGTTCCCACACTAAGAAACCAAGTAGTTTGGGGCACTGTTTAGGTAGATTCTAGAACATTGTTATTTCACAATTTCCAAATTGTGTGGGTGCTTCCATGAAATCATGTGGATTTGTCCTTCTTGGACAGAAGGAGTTGAATTGTTGGTGTCTAGTTCGGCTAACCATGCAACCCTTAAAATTTATATGTTCCAATTTTTCCCTCTTACGATTTAAGGATTTGAAATCAATATCATTCCATATTTCTGCACTAGCTATTTGGATGATGAACCAAACTCTTAATGAAATCCAATATATTATTGTCCTTATATTCTTAGGTGTTTCGAGTGAATTTTTTTGATAATCAAAGATGTAGTTATGTCTACCACTCATTTTTATTTTATAAAAGGATGAGGGATTGTAGAATACCTTTTCTTATTCTTATTCCCAAAACACTCACTCTTTTCATAGCTTCTATGATGGGTATTTTATGGGTATTTTATTTTAAATAAATGGTGGAATTTTAGCAATCATTAATCAATGAAAATTATATTGGTGATCTTAATGATTTTACCCAAAGCACGTTGTTATATATATGTGGTCATAGTTGTTAAAATATATTACATTGTTTCATGTTTATTTTTTAGATTAGGGAAAATGATTTTACTCTTAGATTGTGGTGTAAAACCCTTCACTGAACCTATTTAGTCCATCGGTGACTAAGACCAAAACTATGTCTACTAAAAGGTGTAAGAAAAACCCCAATATAGGGTGAATAAAATTAGTAAGCATTTATAAAGGTGGATTATGAGAGATAATGGGAAGAAAAAGTGTATTTGGTTATATTGGTAGGGTTAATTACATTATTAAAATAATTATAAGTGGGCTCTGTTAAATTCGTAATAGATTTTGGAATGTTTCCAATGGTGTGTTCTTTGTGATTTGACATGATAACAGATATATTAGAAAAAAAATTATATTTTAATGTGATTAATTTTTTGAATGGAGTTTTGACGTCAGTGTTTTTAAAAAAACATTTCCTAAGATATTTCAAATGATATTTGAAATGAGGGAACATTTAGGTTTTTTAAAAGTTGTTAATTGTTTCTAGGTTGTTGAAATGGAAACTAAATCCTTGGGGAATTTATAATTTTTAAAGAGGAAGAAATGTGGGTTCATGATGACTTGAAACATGTATTTTTTATTTTTATTTTTTAGTTTGATGGAGTTTAAATGGTATGTTGGGACTATAAAAATTTAATTTATCGAAGGGGTAGTTATATAAGACCGATGACTATTATAATGGCATATTATCATGGTTATCAAATGATAAAAATGGTAAATGTTCATTTTTATGAGATAAAATAAGGCTGTGATAAGAATAATGATGTATGTGTTTAATAATTATGGTTTATGTTGGATAATATGAAATGTTTAGTAAATGAGGATACATATAATTTTGATCAATTGAAAACATGGATTAAGGAAGTGTTTAGTATAAAGAATGAGATTTAAGAGGATATAAAATGTAAATAGTAAATGTGTTAATGGGTTATGTCATGAAGTTGATTTATATATTGAATTAAATATTAAATGTGAATGTTAATTGTATTTTTTGAGAATGTTTTGTGGAATGATATATGATGTAAATTTTTTATAGAAGCATGTCAACATGGATTGGTTATTAAGGGTAATTAGACATGAAGATCTACACACATAAGTCGAGCTAGAGTGAAGATCTAAACCTCATGCCTATACTTCATTAGATTTGGAAGGTGACCAGGGCTCTATTCCCTAAATGATTGCATTTTATGATATTACACGGACTGAGGCTCTATAATATGTGTCATGAAATTGATTCTGAAATTTTTATCCCAATTGAGATACGGATCCATCCATATTGTCGTATGCATAGTAATTGACCTATATTGGCCGTAGTGTACATGATTTAAACTCATAACTATGTGACATATGATTTATTTCATAATTATTAATTGTTAAAAGTGAAGACTCATCCATGATAATAGTTAGATAAATGTGTAATTGTTATTGTTGAAACATGTTACCTCTTACCATGTTTTCTTATTAAACGTGTTTCTTTGCATACACTATTGTAAAGGATGGTTATTTCTTTAGAAACCATTGGTGATGGACTTATTGAGTTGCACTCAAACAATTCTTGGGCCTCCATGATACATTGGTAACCAAAAAACTGCTAATTTCTTTTTTTCCTTTAGATCTAGGATAGGGACCTAGTGTTTGGTTTTCCATGGGATTAGGGTTTAGAACAAGGTATATTTGGATTTTGATGGTGCTCAGGTCTATATTTAGTGTATTTTAGTGGTTTTGGTTTTGGTTTTAGATTGTTTGATTGTTTAGAATGTAGTGTATTCTTCATAGTGTTATAACAAGTGCTATAAGGTTAATTTTTTCCACTCTCTCATTCTATCCACGTATTTATTTCCACTGGACATTAAATATTTTTTAATATCATTTCTTCTACGACATTACTCTAATAAGTTGTAATAGTATCCCAAGCATTTCTCAATAGAATAGTGAATCAAGTCAATAGTATCTAGCATATGGGAGGCATGCATGAGGTTATTTAATGACCCAAATTAGTGAACCAGACAGTTGTCGCCGTGATGAGGATATTATAGGTATGAAATACTATTTAAATCACTAGGAATTTATTCAATGATACAAAATTTAAGAAAAGTGTTTTTAAAAATTATTCAATGTCATTTAAACTAATCTCATTCTATGACAGAATATGAAGAAGTGGTGTGGGTCTCAGAATATTTCAATATAATTATTGTGGGAAGGGTAAATAGATTTTGAAAATTATCCTACCAAAACTAAATGAAAATTAATGTGGATGATGATTTTTTCAACACATAAAAAACCAATGGGTAATTTTTAATCTAAATAACACTCTGTGTAATGTTCCATGAAGTTGTTTTGGTGGGTTTCCTTAAGAAGTAGAAATTCAAGAGCCTAGTAAGAAACCACATTAACATATTCTAGGATTAGAAGAATACAAGTGCCGAGGAGTATCATTTCTATTCTAGTTCAATGAAAGGATGTAGTTTTCCAATGATAAATTTCGAAAGGCTAGTCTAGAAGAATAAATAGAGGTGAGCCACTTTTATCTAGAATTTTTTATAGAGATTTTGGTAATAATTAAGAAAACATACTTTCTCCAACGCCTATATAGAGAGTTGGATCGACGTAACCTCAAACATCATGTTGTTTTATTAATCGATTACGACCATTAAACATTTTATTTGTATGAGTATTTGGTGGTCTATAACTTCTTATTAAATATTTTGTAGGAAAATAATAAGAAATATACTCAACATGAGATAATAAATATTCATTGGAAGATCATGTTATATAATCCATTATTTTAATATATTTTTATTAAATAGCTTTTTTTGAATACATGATACATTACACAAATATATTCCTCAAACACCATTATAGTTTAGTGAAATGTGAAACATGAAAACATAAAAGCCAATATATAATGAAGCCACCCTATCTCCATCTAGGTCCTCCATAATTATCACCCTTCTTGAAAATATCATAGATAATACATATCACCATAACATGGGGAAAAGATACATAAATATGGTTGGGATGAGATGATTAGTAAGGGTAAAAAAGAGAATGGGAGAATAAACATGAAAATATGTGTATAAAAATGAGATCATTAAATTATAATATCATACCCTATATATCAAATATTATAAAAATAAATCATGGAAAAAATATTGGATGTTCTTAAGACATGAAAAAAGAATCTAGAGTATATTCCCCTGAAGCATATCATTGAATAAGACGTAGAATTTTGGAAAACATATTAAAAAGTAATATCATTACCTTAATGTCTAGGAACCATTTGAAATACATTTTAGGGCACTTCTTGGGGACTACACCTACTGGGTGGCACACAAAACCATCCCCAGTTTCATTCTTTACTTTTTAAGGGATTGGGTTTCCCCATCTTACCAAAGTATATTAGTTTTACCCATTATCCCATAATGATTTGGGATTTTCCATCATCCATAGTGAAATAAATACTGTCAACTTGATTCCCATAATTATATATATATATATACATAATGTATTAGGGGGAGATATAGGTCTAACCCATCCCATAATGAAATCCTACATACATTTCCAAACCATCATTAAAAGTCATATAATAACCCATAAAATGAAATTGGTGTCATAAAAATGTGACCTTATCCTAACCTTTAAAAAAAGTGACCAGTTCCATAATAATTTCATTTTATTGTAACCTATGAAAATAATTAGGTTTTACAAGAATATAACCCGTGGAAGAGTAATGGGATCCATAAAAATCAACCCATCAAAAATATAATTTTTTGAAATAAGATGAATATAAATATTAAGTTATTTCCCTAAAAAGAATTGACTAAAACAAATGTTTGTTATCATGGATGGAAAATAATTTGGCTGAATTTTTTTAAAATATTTATTGAGGAAATAATTATTTCTTCATTGAAAACTAATTTTTAATGCAATATTTTTTCAAAATATATATCATTTAAAATAGCTTTAAAAAAATATATAATAAGTTTTAAAATTGATGAATTATTTTTAAAATAATTTTACCTTGAAAACTATAGGAAAATATTATTTGAAAATAATTTTTGAAATAATATTTGAAAACATTGTATTCTATTAAAATAATTATCCGACCTAAATTACAATTACGTTCAGTTTTTATTAATATAAAAATATTATTTAAATTAATAATCAAAGAGTGAAATAATGTCTCTAATACAATATGAGATCAGGAATCAGCAGAGAATACTATAATTCATGAGTGTTATTGAATGATTTCTCAGTTTATTTGATAAATGGAATCAAAATGACAAACAATCCAAATAAATAAATAGTTTCTCACAATAAAATTTTACCACCTTGTAACAAAGAATTATATTCCCTATATAAGTAAATAAAATTATATAAAGATAAAAACTTTAATTGATCTATATTCATGATAAGAAATATCAAAGGTTAGTGTATACACCTCATGGTGGAATAATGTTCTATAACATGACCTTTGTCTCAAAGAAGGTGAATTAAGAAAAAATAAATTTACAAATATGGAAAATTTTGATACCGTATCCCCATGGAATAGACATCATTAAATGGATATGAAAAAACCCAATAATTTTATGTATATCATTAATTAAATTTATTAATGGGATGTATCTTCACCAAAAAAAAATAAATGTGCGGAAAATAACAAAAAAATCTCACATAAATAAAAGTGAGAATAGAAATATTTGTACTTGAAGTCATGAATATCATTATTCTTTTTCAAACAACATATATAATAAATATAATTTTTTATAAATATTAAATATAAAAATGTTCTTTTATTCCAAACCATATATTATTTTACATATGACATCATATTAACTTTTTTACTAACAGTTCAATGTTATATTCATGGTTCAGATAATATTTGCTTTATTTTTCACATATTTCTTTTTTTTAATTATGTCCTCATACATGTATCATTATTTACATAATGTAAACCTTGATATAAATATCATATATATTCATTACATTTCTATAGATAATAATCTTCAAAAAAATACAAATAGATAATCAAATGCAGAAATCATGGAGATTGTATGTTGTACATAAAGATGAATGTTGTTTCTATTTTCATGGAGTACTGATTAAAATGAATGTAAATGAAATATATTTACATATATATAAATATAATAATAAAATATAATTATTATGTCATATAAATCATATAATTGTACAGAAACCTTCCATTAAAAAATACACATTAAGAGTGGATGAATCACATCTCTTTGTGGAGGCGATAGTCCACATGTCCATGAAGTTACATATTTACACATAATGTAATGATTGAAGGAATGTGTTATATATTAATTAAATAATAACAGTGAATTAAAAATATCATATGGAACCTAAAAAAATATAGTATCCATCATAATTCCCAACAATGAGTGGTAAGAATTGAAAAATGAATAACATCATTTCGTGAGGCATTACTTCATCATACACCAGACTAATATGTTCATTAACCATTTGATAGAAGTTTTTTAGGTGTTTATATAACCCTTTGAATAAAACATATATTTATATTTAGGATACTTTGGATACTATATAATAATTTAATATGATGATTTTTTGGGTGGATAATGTAAATAAAATAAAAAATCTTAAAGAAGGATGTTACATCATCTTTAGGTAACATCTTTTTGATTGAATCAAAGTGATTCTTTGTGTTGATTTATTCCCTATGGAAGGACTTTATTATGAATGGAGGGATATCTGGAGGATATTAGGGTAGTATATCACTTATACAAAGGGATTTAATGTTTGAATTAATGTGAGGAGTGAGTGCCTATTTATAGTGGAGGAGAGGAATTCCTGAAAATTTGAGAATATGGAATTCCTTCAATGTTTTTCCAATTTAATATATCCCCATAATTGATTTAAATACCTTAAAAGATATCAATGTGTCTAAATATTATAATCCAATTTATTTGGGAATTGTTTCAAGCTCATTTTGAACATGATTTTTAAGGTTTAAATATTTTTTGGATAATTTATTTCTTAATTGAGGCAATTAATTTTAATCCTTTTCACAAATATTTTTTTTACAAACTATTTATATGTTATTTTATAATATAAATTATTTGGATTCAAAAAAACTAATCAATTTTCCTAAATTATAATCACGTAACTGGTAGATATTAATTTAAAATTAATAGTGAAAACATATTGTGGTAGCATGTTGTTTTTAAGGGAAAATGTTTTAATGTACAAAATGATATTATACCAGATTTAAAATAAAAATTGGTTAAAATGACATATAATGTGTTATGTATAACATATACTTATTCCAAGGAGATTTTAATATATATATATATATATATCATTTCATCAAATAGAAATTACAGATCATGCCTTCGGTTAACAATGTAACTTGTCTTACTACATTGAGCTACCATCACATATTCTTGAATGGTTGTAGCCTTCTTGGTGATTTCATTAGTAATAATTGGTCCCAATATATTTCTTTCAGTAAATTCATTCCAACATGTTATATATAATCATTTATTTCGAATGATATATTCATAATGATCCATTTTAATTCATAACTGAAAGGTATTGTTGTAAGAAAACTAAAACATAGTAATGTGTTTATGCCAACCACCTTTGAAATTCAACAAACAATATATCAAGATATCCAATAGGGTTTCATTTGTTCATTCAATTTTACCATTCATCTGATGATGATAAAAACTATGTGAAATTGTTTCTACATAAAGTTATTTATAATGTAATATACAATATTTTGATGTAAACATCGGATCCCGATTAGATACAATAGAATGTGGTACTCCTTGCAAACATACCAGTTCAATAATTTATATCACGGAAGGAAAATATCGAGAGAAGTATTATTTGATAGTGATGAAGTGTTCTAACTTGGTAAGGACATTGATTACCCCCTTATATCATTAAACCCTTTATTGTTTTTGGAAGGTCCAATCAAAAAATCCATAGCGAGTTTCTCCCATTTCAATTCTGGTATGGGTAATGGATGTTGTATCCCATTATATTTCTTGTTTAAAAATTAACTTGATCGAATACAATGGAATGAGTTAAAAACTCTATTATATCCCTCTACATTTCATCCAACAACAGGTATAGCTTCAAATCATTAACATATACACACATCCATGATAACTAGGAAATAAAGAGATATGGGTTACCTCTAACATATCCTTATTTAAATCTAGTATGAATTCAGTACATGAATAATTGCTAACCCTTATATTTCCATCATAATCATTGTCCAATATCAGAACATATAAAACCCTTTATTGAATCACTATATCTTCTTTTTTCACCTCTTTTATCATTACACAGATAGAGGATTGAATATTCTTTTAGGCAAGATAATTTCATTCCCTTTCATTAAAGGTGTCCATATCTATCATTTAAAAATCCAAAAAATACTAGATCATTTTACATCCTCATCAGGTTATTGCATTCTAGATCCTTTCATCTCAAATCATTTATTATATTGTTTTCTCTACCATAGGTGAAATGTAATGAGAAATCATAATCTTTGATTAGCACTATCAAACCTCTCTGCTGCATGATCAACTCCACCAATGTAAATATATATTTTAGACATTTATAGCCAGTTTAAATATTTATGTTTTCTACAAAATGATAATTCCCCCTTATTTTTTAATTCACAATTTAACAATAATAATTCAAAATCATAAGTTGGGTAATTTTTCTCATGTAATTTCAACATTTAGGGGACATAAGTGATAACCATGTTATTCTAAACAAGAACACAACCCAACACCCTATTGGATGAATCACTATATACTACAACCCCTTCTACACAAAAGTGTAATGTATGGACAACTGTACTGACTAACCCTCTCATTAGTTCAATGAAATTTTCCAAACATTCATTGATCAATCATTATTTTTCAAAATAAATTTTCAGGATCACCTCAAGGTGACACACGTGGCTGAATTAATCCAAAATTATTGTTTTTAGAGAGTATCTTCATAAATTCATGTAACTCAGTTGGTTCCATTCTATAGAGAGTAATTGAATTTGGCTTCGAACTAGGCATGCGATCTCTCAATAACTATAGATCACATTTTGGTCGAAGGCTTGGTAAATATTAGAAGGACACATCCAAAAACTATTGAACAATAGTCATATAATCTATAGGGGTATTTTTTCAAACCATTTGAAACAGACATACCTTATGAATAGGAATTAACATATATACACAAGATTAAATCTCAATAGGAATATTATACATATCAACACAATGATATATGATCATCGGTTGTTTTGAAATATCTATGGTAACTTCCCTTCTTTGAAAATTTATGTATTATTTAGGAATGGAAATCCATTCTATGTCTAAGATGACATCAAATTCTACTGGAAGAAGAATTATATGATTTCATGCATGTATACTCTCACAGATGTCATATAGAGATGAATTATAGACTTGAGATGAAATAATCATTCCATTAGGTTTAAGAAAATCTAATTCCAATCTAATTTTTAGGGGGAATCTTTTTTCCCTTAAAAACTATTTAGATATTAATGAGTGGGTATATCCAAAATAAACTAAGAATAAAAATTATATATTGAATTTTATGTGTATAGTTTATCATGTCATTATCACACACCTAAATATAAATAATGATAACATGATATTTCCTCTTATCCCTTAGTTTAAGAGGATTCTAACATAGATTATTATCACTAACCCTTGGGTTTGGGCACTAGTTTGCATAAATCCCATATTCCTTACACTTGATTCACTAAAGTGTGGGAGATTAATTATGTGTAGTTTTCCCTCTATTTTAATTAATGTCCAATTTTATCCCATTTGTTCAACAATGAATATCATAATGAACTTCCTATATGCACATAATCCATTTATTATCCCACCTAAGACAATTCCCTCATTTCTTCTTTAAACACTTAATGAATAAAAGATGCATCTTCTCTTCCCCACGATGGTTTGTAGATTTTCCAATTGAACACCATCAACCATTTCATGTCAAAATCTAGATGTTGATATGTAACTCAATCCTCCATTTAATCTTCTATTTCACAACACAAAATATAATTATAGATACTAATATATCTTAAAGAAAATGCTATTATGAGACTTAACTTCCAACAATAGATGAATTCGTCAACCATAAATTATGGTTGGGTGATAATTCCATAATTATGCATCATAAGTTTTGTAAATTTTTATTTTTAAGTACAAACAATTAATTGATCCCTTTTCATGAAATCATGGTACTTTTTTTCAATATTCATATTAATAACTTCAGAAATTTACATATTAAATAAAAGTTCATAAACTCATCCCAATCCATTGATTAAATTTAATCATGATACCTCAAATTATTGATTGTAGTCCACCAATGGTAGGGTTCAACTTATAAATGATGAACATTCAGCAGAAAATTTTCTTGTTTTGAACACTAGTGAAAATATAATATCTTTTCATTTGTACTGATTCATTATTCTATGACAATTTAATTATATGGCCTACTAAAATAATGGGGACATAGACACTCAAAAGGCACAACTAAATTTGGTTCCATCCTTTTCTCATTTGGAAGTCCGTCATAATTAATATCTTGAGAAATCTAGGTGGTAAAGGAAAATATATTTTACATTCAATATCCTATATCATTTTGATTTTGAGGATAAAAATAATTATGTTATCAATTTTAATCCCCAAACTCCAAATATCATATAGTATCAAATAGTATTCATTGTGAGGATCAAAATAATAATGAGAATAATGTTATTTTATTTCTATATTATGACACTATAATCAGTCTATGAAAACAAAGGTTTTTCATAGGTTATTTATAGACAACATATAATTAAATCATTGATTATGGTTCATTTTGATTTTATGAATTCTAAAAGAATATCCTCCAAGGGTATTAGACCATGTGTGTAGCAAGGACCGTTGTCATTCACATGTCCCCAATCAAGTCTATATAAATACGGGTAATTCGGCTTGATAACACTATTTTCATTTGTGATAGATACACATACACTTTTAGTATTCAAAAATACACTTATTCTTAGGAACCTACTCACACCATCATTTACCAAAATTCGATTTCATTAACCTTTAATTTTCATTATCCATAAACATATCCTTATACACAACCTCAAGGATCTATATATGTTTTTCTAATCCTAGTATCCAAAGGGTATGTAATCCTTTTCTCTAATATAAACTATATAAAGCCTAAATTTTCATATGTTATCATTACATCAATTTAGAATAATACATAATAAAATTCAAATATAGACTCCCAAAAAATAGATAATTTTTATTTATATTGGAAACATGGAAACAAAAAATCATGTATATAAGTAAGCTACACTATCTCCCACTATTTTCTCTATGATAATCATACTTCTCAGAAACTTCATAAAAAATACATATAATCAAAACCTGGTAAACGAAACATAAAAAGTGGTGATCTTAGATGCCCATTAATCGAAAAGTGAATATATGTATGAAAAATATGAGAATAATTATAAGATAATAGGATCATAACATCATAAGTTCATTCCCTACATATGAAATATCATAAACAAGAATGATGGAATAAATATTGAAAATGCGTAATGCATGAATAGTAAGGGAATAAAGATCATAATACTAGGAAGCACAAAATAGGAATAAGACACCAATTTTTGGAAGACATAAAATCAGGTAATATAATTCTCTTATTGTAATGGCTATTTTCCAAAACATAAGAGAGAATTCAAGGGGACAATACCTACTGGATGGGGCACAACACCAACCATAGTTGTAGTTCTATCCCCATTAGGGATCACGATTCCCCATCTTCCCATCACAGATTGGGTTTCCCCATATCCCTATAGTGGATCAATTTTTACCAATTTATATAGTGGAATCAATACCATCTAAATGATGTTTATAATTATCTCATTATGAACAGATATATATATATATATATATATATATATATATCATTACACAATTCATTGGAGGTGGATATAGCTCCCACCCATCCCTTAATGATATCATAAATATAAGTTCCACAACATTATAAATAGTCATATCAAATCCCATTCAATGAAATTTGTGTCATGAACATGTAATATTATCTAATTTGTTGAAAAAGTATATAGGTTCCATAATCATTTCACCAAATCATAACCCATTATAATAAGGGTGTTTCATAATCATATAACCTATGAAATATGAAGGGGCTTAATAACCATCATTATATTAAAAGATAGCCATTCAAGAAAATATGAACTATACCATTTTATAATTACCCTATAATTGAACTAGTAACACCAATGGATTTTAACTTAGATGTAAAATAATTTAATAATATCTTCTAAAAATATTTTTTTGGGGAAAATTTACTTTATCTTTGAGAAAATCTTTTCAAAACATGAATACAATATCGAAACATATTTCGTTGAATATATCATGAAACCATATAACGTATTATTTTAAAACCATAAAACAAGTTTAAAATACATTTTAGAAGATAAAGATATATAATGATTATTATTAAATAATTCTCCAAAACATTTTCTAATACATTGGTTTTGAATAAAATATGTATCTGACCGAAGAGAAAACTAATGTTAGATTTTGATAAAAACATTCTCTAAGTTATCATAAGAACCAGATAGAGCAAAATGCTACTAATAAATTAAGAAATGATTAATGAAAACAGGATAATAAAATAGATTAGTTTTCTTGGAAAATATATCATAACATTTCATTAATGAAAGAACAATCATAAACAATCATGATAAATGTTGAGATTGTTTCAATAAAATAATACTACTAGGTAACTTTGATTCAAACTCACCACATTAGAAAATAAAATAACATATTGCATAAAAATATTATGAAAATATTTATATTAATGATATAAAATCTTAAAATAAATTTTTTCACCTTGTATAAGAATATTGGTTCATAACATGGAATGTGTCTCAATGAAAACAAGTTATAAGAATATTAGTTTACCGATTTGTTAAATTATGAAAAATAAACTCCATGTAAGAGAGAAAATAATATGGATATGTAAATATTCATCAATTTAATGATAATAATCATATATTATACTCATTTTTATTATAAACACCCCAAAAAATAAACTATTGATGGATAAGAAATAAATCTTACAGAAATAAAAGTGATATTAGAAATCCCCGTACCCTATTCTTAACTATCTTCATACTCATTAAATCCACATATATATTAAATATATGTTTATTATAATTCTATAACAGAACCATATTATTATATGTAATACCATATATAGTTTTACATATGACTTTATATTTCCCATTTATATTCGATTCTATGTTATGTTTAGGTTGACTTTAATATTTGATTTATTTTTCACATGTGCCTTAATTTGTGACATTAGTTATGATGAAACTTATATGATGTTTTAAAAATGTAAACCATGATTTATATTTCATATATATTAAGTATATTTTTTATTTATATTCATCTATGAAAGATATAAATAGAAAATTATAGTCTCCTTCCATGGAGATGATGGGTCATACATATACAAGAACATTATTTCCATTTTCATGGAAGATTGAATGAAATGGGAGTAAATGAAATATATGTAAATATATATATAATGTTACATAATTATATTATTATTATTATTTAATATATATCATATATATACAGTAAAGACATCTTTAATACATTCCATGTTTCGGATGAATGAATCACATCACTTGAGGGAGGTGATAGTCCACACATATAAAAGGTTATATAATTTAAAAAAATTAAAATCATGAAGATATGTGAAATATAATAATAAAATATTATAAAGGAAACATAAATATAATATATATAATATAATAATATAGTTCACCGTACAAAAGGATGGTAGGTTTGTTGCACATTCGATGAAAGAGAGCACATGTGTTCATAAAACACATAGAATAAAAATATATCATTATATTTATTAAATTTAAGTTATTATATAATCTGGTAATAATATTTTTTTATGGGTGGATAATGAAAATAAAACAGATGATCTCAATAAATGATGTTACCTCTCATTTGGTTAACTCCATTTTGTTTTCTCCAAATGTAATCATTTGATGGGTTTTTCTAAAAATGGAGGATCCTAAGATGTATTTATTAATTTTGGGAGGATATTTGGGATGATTTTTTCTATATTTAAGGTTATGAGATGTGTGAATATATTAGGTGATTTAATTCCTTTTATACTGGAGGAGCATAATTCTCTTAATCTTTTGAAAAGATAATTCCAGTAATGTTTTCCCCATTTCATGTTGCTTCAATAATCGTCAGAATTTGATTAATTTGATTATATTATCTATATATGAACATAAAATGGTTTTTTAAAAGAATATGAGTCATTTATGGGCCATAGTATTAAGGATTAGTACTTTGTTATGCTCATTTGTTTCATAATTGAGAAAATTAATTTTAACGACCTCATTAATCATTTTTGTTAAATATTATGTTTCCCAAAATATAAATTATGTATTATGATTATTATAAATAAGTAATTCATTTTCACAAATTATTTTCTTATTATATTTATAAATTAATATAAAATTAATCCCACAGACGTGTCTTGATTTCATGTTTTTTAAATAAAAATGAATAAAAGATCATTTTATTTATATATCTATTTTAATTTTAAAAAAGATTCTAGGGAAATGAATTGGAATAATTTATATTTAAATTATATAATTACACCTAGGAACCAAATTAAAATTTATTTTAAATTTATCAATAAATTATTTGAAAAATTACTATTAAATTAAATATCAGTATTTAACACGATTTATCGAAAAAATGTAGTTTTTTAGAAAAATCCCAAAAATTCATCCTAATGAAAATAGTAAATTATAAATTTAAAAAAAATATTTTAACAATTTAAAACTCTAAAGGGTAAAAATTTAATTTTATTATTTTTCACAGATGGAAAAAATTTCATTTGAAAAAATAGTATTTTCAAACAGATGAAAAATTTAACAAAATTTACATGTTTTTATAAAAATAGTTATTATTTAAATAAATACGTTATAAATTATACTAAAAAGTTAGGCAAAAATACTCATGTAATTATAATTAATGACTATATGATAACAAATTTTTTTAAATAATCATAATAATTAAATGACTCTTTTTGGAAACTCCGTGGTGTATGTAACACTAGACAATACACTGTTTCCAGTATTACACAATTACATATTTGTAATGTATAATGAATGATTAACATGCAATAGCTTTTAACATAAGACATTAAATACAAAAATAATTTATTAGGAATTTTTTTTATAAAAATTAATGGTTTTTATGTTCTCCCTTTATACCATAAATTTATAGTGATTGATTTGTTTGATATTTTGATGCATGGAATATACAATGAATTTGGTTCGAGGCTATATCACAAACCATAAAATGTGTTCTTCCAAAAAAAATTAATAAAAATTGAATAGTTAATATTAGTCAACATAAATAGAATATATTTATTATCATTTTTATTATAATTACATAGAGATAATATATAATAGAATATCATAGAGGTGAAATGGAATGATTGATCTAGGAAAAAAAATAATTTTTTGGATTTCAAATTTTGGAATAAGGAAAGGAATATTGGATTCAAATCATATAGATATAGATGACTGTAACGAAGTGTAATGTCTCAGATTTTCTATGTATTAATTTTTAAATTTTATATGGTATTATTACAAGACCAAGAAGACACAGAATTCTGAGGCCCGATGGTCCCAGAAAGGTGGCTTGAACTTTTTTAAGTTAATTAAGTTGGCGGGTGTGCGTGGTTGGGACCGTCTCCAAACAGATTCCCAGATTAAAAATACAAGGGCACGGTTGCATCCAAGATGATGGAATTACATATGAACAGGCCTATCTCTAACCGGCACGAGTCTATGGAAAACGTTGATTTTTGGACATTTTCATAAAATAATATAAAATAAAATAAAATAATTCAAAAGTGTTATTTCATATTATTTGGAAACATCCACTGCAGCACAATGATGGGGGAGCTTTTTTGATAATTAATACCATGACATAATGACTAAGAAATAGCAATGCTAACTCAATAATTCGGCAATGTAATGGAACAAAGAATCATGTTCCCTCCTTTTAATATGTTAATTGAATTTTGGTCATTGTAAGAATACTGAGAGGAAATTTGGTGAATTATTTGACCATTATTGATAACTTTCAATGATGAATGATGATGAATAAATAGTGTGAATCGCTAAAATATCATAGTTGA
This sequence comes from Viscum album, assembly GCA_963277665.1. NCBI lineage: Eukaryota > Viridiplantae > Streptophyta > Magnoliopsida > Santalales > Viscaceae > Viscum > Viscum album. Next base: position 346,815,622 of record OY728157.1, on the reverse strand, counting down.
AGGATCTCGACGAAGATGACATCACAATAACTTCATCACTGATTGATCCCTCCTTAAGGTAGGGGTTATGTTTTAAAGATGTATTCTTCCCCGTTATTTTAATTTAATGAAGAATGTGGGTCAATCCATGAACTGGTTGATCCTCACAATGTCGTTTTTGTGGGAGGTATTCTTTTGGTTCATTATTGGGAAATTTATTTTCCCATGTTTTATTCTTTGGTTAACCCCATTTAAAACCTTCTAACAGGATCAGATTAACACCATGACGAATGATGGCGAAGGTTCCTTCCTCTTTTGTTTATAGGATTCCCTCCCCCTCTTCTCTGTGTTCTTCATGTTCATTGAGGGATGAGAAAAAGGAATCCTTACACACCCATTTCATGGAACATCAATCCAAAAACCGAGATCCAACATTGTGATGACCCAGTGGAGGTGCGAGAGAGATGGTGATGGGAAAATCAGAATGCTACGATAGTTCCCGTTCTTCGAGCATTCTTCACACGGGTGGATCAACACATGTTTTTTAGTCCGATCAAAGGCCCAAAAATAATGAAGATGACTTCTGGATGTAAGGATGACCTCAATCATCATGTTTCATTTCAAAAGTATGGCTAAATCGATGTTTGGAAGAGCATCGAGGCGCGGCTGAGAAAGTTCACGATTTTGGAAATTTCCAAAACACATTGAATATATCCCAAAGAACATGGTGTGTGGTTCCAACTAAGTGGAATCTAGGGTTCCGTGGTGTGTGAAGCAATGAAACATTGTGTTCATAAATGAACACGTTGTGCGGGTCCTTACATGGGGCTAGGCATGCATCCTAGGGCTATAAGTACATGGGGTAGAGTACACGTCCATGTACCCCAACACATGGCCGGATCTAGTTGGCTTTATGGGTTACCTCATGCCCCAGTTACACAGGTTGTATCACATAGGTTGAAGCCATGTTTGGGCACATGGCCAGGGTACACAGAGTCCTCCATGTATAAGAGGAACATGACTTGTCACACTCTTACACATCATACATGTCTTATTCTAAAAAACAAGCCTAGCGATAAGGGCCATTTGTACACTAGCAATACCCAGATTCAGAGGAAATGGCATGTGACCCTTATACTTTCCATGTACCGTTCAGTACATGGATTGATAATTTTGTCCAACATATTTTGGACATGTCTTTTTTGGGTTAGTTCCCATTTTTTCCATTCCCCTAAATGTTAGGTATCATTTCCTTCTTCAAGAGTATGATTCTTTAAGCATGAGATTCTGAGATTGAGTCAGGTATCCTTCTGAGAGGCCCAGAGTGAGATCCTCTTACCATTCATGAACCAAGATAGAGTTAGGTATCGACCTAACTATTACGTCAAGGCAACGATACTCTACCAATAAGGTGAATCCATATGAGTTGGGGTATTCTCCAAGGCCATGGTATTGATCACCATTTGGGTATCATGATCTTTCCACACTCAAGAGTGTGCTCTCCTAGAATGAGTGTATCTATATTTCAGGACCATTCCCAAAGAATGGTACTTCACGGACATACGTCATCAGATATATCAGACACATGGAGTGAGTTCTCCATGATGAGGACTTTGTGGAATCTTTTAACTAAATACCTTGTGGGGGTATGCGGTTGTGTGACTTGTCTCTATACTATGAGTTTGGGTTTTGAGTATATCTGGAATGATTTAATTTTATTATATTTTCAGTAGACATATATCGTGTAGGGATGACAGTATATTTCCTTTCTGTATTGATTTGTGGTTTCTATGTTCCTATATTGAGTATTTTTATACTCACATCTGCACGGGATTTGACCACATGTGTCGTGTCTTTTGAATATGTGCATCCTTTTGACAGAATCCATGGAGGAGCAGGACAGGAACACGATTTCATAGTTTCCTACAAGATGATGTGTTCCATTGGCTATGAGTATCTATCCCAATACATATTTTTTATTAAATGTTGGACTTTTTAGTTTTCAGATACTTTTTTTGGTGGGCTTGTATTCTGGACTAATTTACCTTTAGAACATTACATTTTTGTACTCTGTTGGTTGGGTTTAGTTGTATGCATGGATTTTTATATTTATTGGGGTTTTACATTTAAGCATTTGTGGTCTTGGAGATGTGTTCATGTGTACATGTACAAATTAAATTCCTCTCATGTTAGTGATATGCTTACATGGTGCTAGTCACCAGCCCCTAGCCTATTGGAGTTGGGCTTGGGGAGTTGTGACATAGCCCTCATTGGGACGATTAGTGATAGAGTGGAATCAGAGGTCATCAGTTCTACCTTAGGACAAGGATTCCATGAAGCTGGTCTGGGGTAATAGTGTTGAATGTTTTGAGTTCGAATTTCCGGACAGGGACTCTAGTGTTGATGCAGGTGACCAATGTATCCATACACGAGAACTATGAAAACTTTTTTTTAATCGGTACAAGAAAAAACTAGTTGAGGGGATGTAAAATAATAATACATGCATCATATAATAAAGGGTTGTGTTTTCCATGTCCTTTGAGTCAACTATCCAAATATACTCATTGACCATGGTACATCTTGTTACCTTACAGGATTATTCCAAGACGCATACCATCTAGGATTCAGCAGTGTGTTCATGAGGATGACCCTGTCAATGAAGAGGCATAGATACATGGACCGGTTCCTTATGGGTTTTCTCCAGGTGGTTCACATACTATACCACCTCCAGTGGAGCTACCTGTGGAACCTGCAATACCGACCGAAGTGGGGTGCAGGATGACCACACTCCATGAGTTCTAGAGATAGATACCCCTTAGGTTCTGAGGCAAGCCCAACCCTCAGGTGGTCGAGGAATGTCTTGAGATGGTGACCAGCGTCTCCCGTCTAGTGAGGGCACCAACAAACCATATGGTGATCTTAGGAGCGATCCTTCTCTAGGGTTCAATGGGACGATTGTGTAGTCTGACAACAGAGTCTCACGATGAGGAGACACTTTCATGGATGGAGTCTGAGCGAGTCCATAGGGAGGATTTATCTCCAGTATTGCTAAGAGTAGTGTGTATCCATGAGCTTCTTCAGCTCAGGCAGGATAGTTTGACATTGTTTGACTATTCATCGAAGTTCACCAACCACTCTAAGTACACGTTGGATATCGTCAGGGAGCCATAATTTTGAGATCATAACTTCAAGTGAGGTCTACGATGGGAAATCCAACACTATGATATGCCTCTATGAATTTCGACATATTCTGGAGTGCTCAAGAATTATTTGGTGATTGACTTATTCTTGGTGGAGTAGAGACAATCGAAAAAATTCAGCAACAGGCAGATAGGTGTAAAGACCTCGGTAGGAGGGAATAAATGTTATACAAGGGGATCAGGATGGGGGAGACATCATAGGATAGAACAGGATAAGGGATTTCTAGTATGTGGCTCTCATGATGGATCTAGTCAGCCTAGGGTGAAGAAATGATTACTGGTTCCTGAACCTAGTGATTGTGAATAACAAGTATCCACAACCAAGGATTGATGACCTATTTGATCAGAAGAGAGGGGCACAATGGTTCTCGAAGGTTTACCTTTGATCAGGTTGTCAGTAGTTTCAATTATGGGATGAGGATATACTGAAGAAGGAATTATGTTGAAGTCACGATCAATAGGAGTACATGGTGATGCCATTCAGCATGACTAATTTCTCCTCATTGTTCGTGGTACGGATGATACAAATATTATAGTAGTACTTAGACCAGTTCATAGTGGTTTTAATCATTGACATCCTTGTGTACTTGGCGTCGGAGGAGGATCATGTGAGACACCTACGGATGGTTCTAGACATACTCTAAGAGCACCATATTTTTAGGAAGCTATCAATGTTCTATATTTGGATTTAAGAGGTCCACTTTCTGGGACAGGTCATATTAGGAGATGGTGTAGCTATGGACCCAGCCATGGTGGAGGTAGTGCTAGCATGGGAGCCACCTTAGAGTGGGATGGAGGTTCGAAACTTCCTTGGGATGACATAATATTACTGGTGATTAATTCCTAATTTCTCTTGGATATCAGCATTGATGAAGGACTTAACCAAGAATGGAAAACCCTTAATGTGAATAAATATGTGTGAGCAGACTTTCGAGAAGTTGAGATTGAGTTTGATGAGGGCCCTAATTTTGAGACTACTGGAGGAGGGTGTCGAGTACGTAGTTTTCTGTGATGTATAAGGGACCAGTCTTGACTATGTATTAATCCAGAGACAGAATGTGATTGGTTATGTTTCATTCAATCTTAGGAAACATGATCATAACTATGTGACCCATGATTTTGAGTTGGTAGTGGTAGTCTTCACGTTTAGGATGTGATGACACTACCTGAAGGGGGAAGTTTATCATCTACTCAGACCACAAGAGCCTCAAGTACATGTTCTCACAGATGGATCTGAATCTATGATAGATATGTTGTCTAGAGTTACTCTAAGACTTTGATTTCAAGATCATCTATTATCTTGGGAATGAAAACAAGGTTCAGATGCTATTAGCAGGAGATCGAGCTTGCATTTGTTGAGTGAGGCGAAAGAATTGATGGCATTGTTACATTTATCCTTAATAGATTAAGAGGATGCAACTTAGCTTTAGTCAATGGTTTTCACCCCTACACTATAATAGTGATTTAGGGAGGAACAACTTGGAAATATCAACTTTTCGGTTTTACGTGCTCAGTTATCCACATGACATGCTCCTGTTTGATATTCACAAGGTTGGGAGCACATAGTTCATCAAAGAGGACACACAGTTGTACAAATGGTGTTGTGGGAGGAGGTACAAAAGGAGTTTCATAAATCCCCCTTGGAGGTACATCTTAGAGTGGTGATGATGTAACAGGATCTCTGACTATAGTTCTAATGGTTAATATTTAAGAAGGTTATAGCAGAGTTCGTTTCTTGAAGCCTTACATGATAGTAGGTGAAGGATGATTACCAGGTTCTGGTGGAATTAGATCACCCTTGGATGTTCCAGAATGTAGGTGGGATGGAATATCGATGGGCATCATGATGGTCTTACGATAGATTTCCAAGGGAATTGATTCCATCTGGGTGATCATTGATCAACTCACCAGGTCATCCCATTTCATAACTATGAGGGAGTAGAGTTCCATAGAGATCATATGGTATCTCTATGTGAGGTAGATAGTTCGGATTCATGGCGTCCCTTCGACGATAGTATCTGATTGAGATGCTCGCTTCACATTCCAGTTGTAGAAGTGATTGCATGAGGCTTTTGGGACTCAGCTATGCTTGATCACAACGTTCCATCCTGAGACCGATGGTCCGACAAAGAAGACAATTCTGGTTTTAGAGGATATGTTGTGGGCCTATATCATGGAATTTGGTCTCTATTGGGAGGACCACCTACCACGGGTTGAGTTTGTGTACAATAACAGCTACCACACAACCATTGGTATGGAATCATGTGAGGATTTATAAGGGAGACACTTCTAGTCCCCTCATTATTGGAATAACCCCAGCAAGTCAGCACTCCTGGGTCTAAAGTTGTTTTGATTCAACACCGAGAAGGTGAAGATCAACAAAGAGTGGATGAAGTCTACATAGAGCTATCAGAAGTCCTATGTTGATAGATGACGCAGACCTCTAGTGATCGAGGAAGGAGACCACGTCTTTCATCAGGTGTCACCTCGACTAGTGTTGCAGAGATTTGGCCAGGGTGTAAAGCAATATTTAAGGTTCATCGGGCCTTTCTAGATACTGTATATAGTTTGATATTTTGGGTACAACCTAGCTCTACCACTATAGTTGCATCGGGTACATGATGTCTTCCATGTGTCGCAACCGAGGAGTTACGTGCATGACCAATCGCACGTCATCGACTGGGGCGATATGGATATCGAAGATAGAGTGAACATTGTTGAGTACTCGTTGGAGATTGAGGAACAGTAGGAGATGATCCTCTGTGGGTGATCAATTCACTTGGTGCTCATCTGGTGGAAGAACAGGAATCCTCAGGAGAGAACTTGGTAGCGGGAGGCTCAGATCAATGTCCAGTTCCCACATCATTTTTAGTAGTCTTTTTTTGGATTTTAGGAGATGAAAACACCAAGGTGGTGAGAATGTAATGTCTTTTATTTTCATTTTATTATTTTTTATATATTATATGGGATTATTAAAAGACAATGAGTAGAGATGACACATTATTCCATTGCCTAATGAACCAATAATGGGGTTTTGAAGTTTTTTTAGCAATGATACTTGACAGGTTTTCACGGTTGTGGAAGTTTCCTAACAGATGACCGGATTAAAAATCCGAGGTCATTTTTGCGTCTGGGGCAATGAATTTACCTAATAACGAGACTATCCTAGACCGGACAGAGGCAAGATAAAAAGATAATTTTCATATTTTTTTAGTAAAATCAAATAAAATAATGTAATGTAATTACAAAGGATTATTTTATTTTATCTAGAAACATAATCTGTAGAGCCCCGACTGGGATGTTGTTTTCATAATTAATACCATGCCATAATGACTCAAAAATAGAAACACAAACTCGTTAATTCCAAATAGTAATGGAAAAAATAAATGAATTCAATTCTTTTAACAGATTAATAGAATTTTTGTCATTTGCAGATGATTGAGAGGAACTATGGGGAATTCTTGGAACATTGGATAGAACTCTTGAGGACAAACGATGACATTGAAAATGTGAGATTTGCAACACCAATAGTGTTGAAGGATCTTAGTGATGATGAAAAAAATACAATCCCATTGTCTGGGATCGATCCTTCCTTGAAATAGGGGTTATGTATTAATGTTATTTCTTCCCCAATCATTGAATTTAAGGATGAATGTGGGTCAACCCACGAACGGGTTGATCGGTGCATCGTCATATTCCCGGGAGGGGTTCTTTTGGTTCATTAATAAGAAATTTATTATTCCATGATTTATGATTTTGTTTTACCCCATTTAAAAACATATAATGTGAGGATGTTAATTCCATGATAAATGATGTGGAGTTTAGTTCCTCTTTTGTTTATTATATTTCTTCCCCCCTCATCCCTATGTTTTTTGTGTTCTTCATAGGTATGCTAATGAGGAATCATTACACACTCGTTTCATGGTGAAACAATAAAAAAACAAAGATATGATAGTGTGATGAACCAATAGTGGTTTGAAAATATTGGTGATAGATGAATTGGAACATTTCTAGTTTTCTCTTTCTTCGAATGTTCTTCGCACAGGTGGATCGTTATGCGTTTTTGAGGTCACTCGGAGGCTAGAAAACAAAGAAGATGACATCAGAACGTTGGGGAAATCGTAATATTGATGTTTCATGGAAAACAGATGACTAGATCAAAGACTATAAGAGGACAATTTTGTGGTGTAATAGGTTCGTGATTTTGAAAATTTACAGAAAACACGGCGAGTATCCAAAAGAACACGATGTGTGAGTCCTACTAAGTGGCGATTACGGTTCTGCAGTGCGTGAAGAAATGAAAAGGTTTGTTCTTAAAAGAAAAATACATGTGGGTCCTACCATAGTTCTTGGCATGCATAAATTGGATACATGGACATGGGGTGGAGTACATGGTCGTCTACCCCCACTACACAACAAGACCAGGCCGGCTGCATGGTTTTCCCATTTCACCAGTTACATGGGTTGTAGCACACTAGTTGAACCCATGTACGGGAACATGGCCAGAGTATATGGAGTCCTCTCTAGATAAGAGGAACACGACGTGTCACTCACTTACACATTGTGTATATCTTCTTTTACACGAAAAGCCTTGAAACACAGGTCATTGTACATGGGTAGTACCCAGGGGTAGAGGAAACGATGTGTGACCCTTTTACACACCATGTAGTTTTCAGTAAATGGATTGGAATTCTTTTCAACTGTATTTTGGACATTTATTGTTTGGGTTAGTGCCCCTTTTTCTCGTTCCCATGATGTTCAGGTATCATTTCCTTCTATAGGTGTACGACCCCTTCAGTATGAATTTCCGAGAAAGGGTCAGGTATCCATCGGAGAGGCCCAGAGTGAGATCTTCTATCCACTCATGAACCTAGGTAGTGTCAGGTGTTGACATGGATATTTAAACAGGGCACTAATTCTATAACTAGGAGGTGAATCCAGATGAGTCGTGGTATCTGCCAAGGCCCTGGTAGTAATCTTCATATGTGTATCCTGATCTTTCCCCACTCAATAGTGTGCTCTCCTAAAATGAGTGTGTCTATCTCTTGTGAAATTTCCCGGAGAATGGTACATCTCAGACCGATGTTATCAAAGCTATTATAATCATGTAGTGATTTCTCTAAGGCGAGGGATTTGTGGAATCTTATAATTCAATCCCTAGAAGGGGTATGTAGTTATACGACTTGTCTCTAGACGCTTGGTATAGATTTTGAGTATATCTGGATTGTGTAACTCTTACTAAATGTTCAGTAGGCATATATCATATAGATATGACTGTATATTTGTTTTAAGTATTTCATTGTGGTTTCTGGGGTCCTATACTGAGTAATTTTATTCTCACACCAACATGGGCCTTTCTCACACGTGTCTCGTCTTGTGCAGACGAGTAGCCTTTTGACGGAGTCTAGGGTAGACTAGGACATAACCATGCTTTATGAGTTCCCTATATGACGAGGTGTTTCTACAGATACTTGAAGCTGTCCTAGTACATCATTGGGCTTGTAGGATGGACTTTTTAGTTTCCAGACTCTGGTTTTTGTGTGGGCTTGTATTCTGTCCTAGTTTAGTCTTAGTACTTTACTTTCATCATACATTGTTTGTTGGGTTTAGTTATATGCATGAATTTTGTTCTTTAGTGGGTTTTTAAATTATATAATTAGTGGGATTTGAGATGTGGGTTTTTACAAGTACTTTGGTAATGCCTCTCATGTTATTGATATTCTTACTCGGTGCTAGTCACTAGCCTTGGGCCTATTGGAGGCAGGATGGGGAGTTGCAGCACATGCCTCACTGGGACTGGTTGTGACATGAAGAAACATATATTATATTAAATATTATAGTAAAAATTATAAAAAATTATAAAATAACTAAAAAACTTATGATCCTGAAATATTAAGAGATGAAAAAATGCTCATACTATTGAAGTTCAACTCCTATTTTATTTTTGAGTATTAATAATTTTTATTTATTGTTTATAATTTCCTATGTGAAAATCTATTTCTATCCATTTAATGATATTATTTAATGGGATATAACCACATATAGTAATGAACTAGCTAGAAAATGGGTCATTCCAAAACATTATAATAAAATTTGACATTTTATTAAATTTAGTTATTTATGTACATTATAATATATATAGTGTATATATAATTCCTATATTATGAACCTAGTTAAAATGTAATATTTCATATATATTTATATATTTTAATTTGGTATCTATAATCTATTAAAATTCATGTTTTTTCCAACATTTATTGATGATAGTATAAATATATTTATTCAAAAAAATTATTTGTTCACCTAAATGGAACTCCTCAATGATATTTCAGGTTCTTCATGGTGAAAAGGGAATATTACAGTGGAAATATAATTAGGATTAGAATTTCTCATGAAGAAGTTTCCTTATGGAATACATTGTATCTGAGAAAATAAATTTTATCATATAATGTCTTAAATATCATATATGAAAAAACTAGTTAAAATAACATCTATAATTAGCATGTTTTAATGTTTTATATTATTTAAATATAAATCATATACTCAAATGTTATTTCATTGAATGATTTAAAAAATATTATTTTAAACAAATTTGAAAATTAAAAAATTTAATTGTCCCTCAAATGAGATACACAAAAAAAAACTAGTAGTGGGGAACTGTTTTTGAAAACAAATAAACATGATAGGCCAGTGATGCTGACATGTGATATATTATAGGATATGTGTAAAAATATTAATGTAATGGGGATACACACATAATAAAATCTTCATTTTATTCTTATTTAAAATCATTTGTCTAATATAATGTATATAATTACATGTCAATGAGATATAACTCATGTAAATATTTATAGGGATATTTAGAAGACACTACCATTTTAAGTTACAATGGTCTCTATTATTGTTGAACATATTGTGACTCATGTATCACATAACTATCAAAAAATATCATGAATGCATATATGATATTTCTATATCCTGAGGATATGAAATTTCATTCAATAAAAAATGTTAATTCCCAAGTGGAAGTGATAATAATGTAAAACCATTATTTTAAGGACAAGGAATACATAGCAGATTAATTTCTATCATTGCATAATATTTTGAGTACATGAGAGAAAATTGTTTTTTGGAAAAGTATATCAATAATTATTCTGGTATAATATTTCTAAAAAAATAAATTATTCTTATTGAAGAGGAAATTATGAGGAAGAATTAAATATTGTTGTTAGGGAAATATGAACTGTTACATTTCACATTATTAAAAAAATACAAAAATAGATTTCATTAGACATATATATGAAATATCAAATAAGTAGTTACATGAATTTGGACTAATTTACTATTTCTTCCTTCCATAAAAATAAAAAAACCTGTAAATATATATATTACAAGATGTGATTATGTATTTAATCTGTTATGCTCAAATTATTTTAAATAAAAATGTCTACACATTAAGATATTTAATCATAATTTCGGTGTTCATGGTAAAGTTAATCATATAAGAATTATACGAAAGTTGAATAAAATGAATACATTTCATTTATATGTTTTCCTAAATGTTCTTTTATGATATTTAAGGATATATATTACCACAATAACCTAATTTTGATATGAAATAAAAATTATAATAAAATTCATATGTTGATGATTTTCAGATTAAATTTGAATAACAATAAATGTTATTTGATTAAATAAATACATTCAATCATTAATTATTCAATTATAATGATTCACATGATGGGAAGATAATTTACAAGAATAGTTTTGTTAAATATTATTTAAGTCATTGAAAAAGGGGATGATATTTTTTCGAGATTATTTTTTTTTGTGAATAATGATGTTTAATGTGGCCTTTAGAAAACACCAGTAACCTTACAAAAAAATATTTTATAGAACTAAAAATTAATATATTTAATGAAAAACATAATTATAATATTAGTAAAAATTCATGAAATATTATTGATCAAATGAATATAATATTAAAAAAATACAAATGAACAAAATTGTTAGTTTTCTAAATTTTTTATAATTGTCCAATTAAATATATAATTGGATTAAGATAAAACTATTACTTATAAAACAAATATTTTATGTATTCTTCTCTCACACAAATAAATATTTAAATAATAAAGCTGGGTTTTATTCCACATGAAGTAGTTGTATAGGAGGAAAACTGAAAAGGATCTATCAACATCAATGAAAGATAAATTCATTCCATGGTTAACTTTTTGATATGTTATTTTTATTATAATTATTTTATTAATGAAATAGTAGAAAAAATATTAAATTATAAAACAAAGAATTAAAATTTAATAGGTATCCATTTAATTTCATTGAATTGATGAATAAAATATATTTACGTGTATTAGTGGAGATGCTAATTTAAGATAGCATACATCATTCAATAGGGTATAAATTAACGAATATCACCTCTCATTAATTGTTTTTAAAAACATCTATTTTATAATTATTAAGTAAAATAATGTAATTTTTTAACACTATTAACCTATAAAATTATATTTTTACACTATATTTACATGATATAAATAATCATTTACATTGTTTACTAATACAAAATGAATTAATACATATATGGATGTACTTGAAATCAAACATTAAAAAATTATTCATTATTAATTTAAATAGATTTTTTAAAGTTTTATATATCAATCATTACAATGATGTCTCCTTGTTTTTCCATGTCACCTTACATAATCATATTATGCAAATTCGTGAAAAAATTGAATGTAATATTCTATCCTTCACAACTTCTCTCTAAATAAACTTCCTCTCCATTTTTCATTGCATCCAAAATAATAATTATTTAAATATCCGTCACTTGAACTAAAAAATAATAAAGATATTCCCAATATATATATAAGAAATAAATAAACATACATATTCATTTGAAATATTAAAGAGTAAATTTATGATTATATCCTTCGATTTTTTATAAAACTATATCTGAAAAACAATAATATTATCTATTATTCCTTATAAACACATCTGGGTCATTTAACATTTCTATCAGTCTATTATAACATAAGATAGAACATAAATTTAATTATACTGTAAATAATTAGGTCATGTATTAAATGTATATAGAAATTTCAAAATCCTATCATTTTAATTTCTATTATTAAATAATTCCAATCCTTATAAAATATTAAAAATAATCATTTTTTGAAAAGAAAATCACATATAAATAACATAGAACTATTATATTATATTTAAATGTAATATTGTATTTATCTCTGTTAAATCTTTTAAATGATATTTTAATTCACTTCATATATGAAAAGATTAGACAAATTATTCATTAAAAAAAGAAATAATTAATATTTATTTTAAACAATATAATCATGACTGTAGCATCCACAGTCATAGGGTGCCTCATGAGACATGATATACATAACATTTAATTACAACATTTACTAATAATATATCATGTCACATTACTACAGAATATCTCAAGGCTCGGGATTCTAGGAATCCAGCTGTTTCTGATAAACTTCATTGATACCAACTGTTTCCGACGCTTTCGCCGGGGCGCGCGCATCCGTCTGTGAGGACGCGCGGCTTTGTTGCCCCGCATTCCCGCTTTCCAAAGGCGGGCGACATTCGCTCCTTATTCAGGGACGTCTGCTCCTTGATCGAAACGGGATGATGGGATGTCGGTTCTTCTTTCCGTGGATTCCTCCTCAGAACTCGTCACCTAGTCCGGGTCTCCCTTATAGATTTAATACGTTGTTCGTGAATCTCATTCCCGGTGCCATATTGTCATGGACGCCGGTTAATTACGCTACTTCCGTCAAGACTTTCCATAGAGTCTTGGCATGGTAGCGACCTTCGGTCGGAGTAGACGGCAACATCAGGAATGTCGGGGCATCTCTGGGTGCGTGGACATTGGGGAACCTGTATCCTTCCTCATAAGAGGGCATCTCAAGGGTGCATAACCCGAGGCGTACATCTGAGGTTTTCCTCAGCTTCCCGTGTTTAACACAGGGTATGCAGCATGTTTAACGTCTTGCGAAGACGGTTACGCCAAAGGCGTTCCATCCAAGGTTTTCCTCATGCATCTCATGTTTATCACGAGGTAGGCCGCGAGTTTAACGTCTTGCGGAGACAGAATGAGGGTGATCAGAACGTCCCATAGAGACAGATCAGATTGGTATATCCCAATGGAAGAACATCTAGGAGATGGATGGATCAGAACGCCCAATGAGGACGGATCCGAAGTAGTGAACTCCCTAGAGGGGAAAAGGGTGATGAATCGGGGTGTACACAGAGTACAACGACCCGGAGATATGATGGGGCTTACACATGGAAAGCGGCCCATGTGCTGCTAGGAGCAGCGAGGAGGTGGATGGCATGATTCCACCGGGATGTGGCGGCCCGGGTGAGAATCAGGATGGGTGATGGATGGATGAGTGAAGTGGAGGAGGATGAAATGGGACCATCGCAGGGGCGACGGTGAAGTTGGGCTTGATCCTTGAGGAGGCTTCCTACGTATCCATGTGGTAGGGAATCAAAGTCCGCGTAGTTCGGGATGGTGCCGGTAAACCGACGTGAATGTGGACCTTGGCCCGATGAACGTCGTCGGCGAACCAACATGAAGGTGGACCTTGGTCCGATGGGCATCGTCAGCATGCCGACGTGAAAGTAGACCCGTGGGTCCACTAATGGTGGGCTTGAACCTTGGGAAGGTTTCCTACGTACCATGCCTTGACATGGATCAAAGACCTCATAGTTCAGGGAATACAGTTTGACATCATGCGGGACGATAGTGAACCCTGACGTGAATAAACGACGGGCGGTGGGTGTCGGCGAACCGACGTAAGTGAGGGACCTTGGTCCGATGGGAGTTGGGCTTGAACCTCTGGGAGGATTCCTACGTACCATGCCTTGACATGGATCAAAGACCTCGTAGATCGGTGTGGTCACAACGGCTTGCCGTCGGACGTGAATTGCAGTTTAACGTCGTGTTAGACGTGGGTGAAACTCGACGTGAATGAACGACCGAGCAATGTGGCTTGAACCTCGTGGAGGCTTCCTACGTACCTTGCCTTGACATGGATCAAAGACCTCGTAGTTCAAATGGGGTTAGGTCGCAATGGCTTACCACTGGACCAGAATGTAGTTTAACGTCATGCTGGACGAAGATGGGTCCCGACGTGAAGAAACGACGGGTGGGTGTGTCGGTGAACGGACGTGAAAGTAGACCTCGGTCCACTATTGGTGGGCTTGAACCTCGTAAGGGCTTCCTATGTACCATGCCTTGACATGGATCAAAGACCTCGTAGTTCAAAAGGGGTTTCACCGGTGAACTGACGTGAAAGTAGACCTTGGTCCACTATTGGTGGGCTTGAACCTCGTGGAGGCTTCCTACGTACCATGCCTTGACACGGATCAAAGACCTCGTAGTTCAAATGGTGGGTCACAATGGCTTACCACTGGACCGGAATGGGACCCGACGTGAATGAGCGACGGGTGGGCTTGAACCTCGTGGAGGCTTCCTACGTACCATGCCTTGACATGGATCAAAGACCTCGTTGTTCAAAAGGTGGGTCGCAATGACTTACCACTGGACCGGAATGGGACCCGACGTGAAGGAGCGACGGGTGGGCTTGAACCTCGTGGAGGCTTCCTACGTACCATGCCTTGACATGGATCAAAGACCTCGTAGTTCAAATGGGGTTTGTCAGGGTCGGTGCTCACTCTAAGCCCACGTGAGTCATGCTCGGTGTGAGAAAAAAGAGGTTGCAAGGACCTGACGATCACGTCGCGAAGGGTGCTTCCGTGAGAAGCGTAAAGGGGCTTACGCGTTGAGAGGCCCATGGTGTTGGGACTTACTCCAGGATGGAGGCCCAGAATGGCTTACCGCTAAATTGGGTCACAACGGCTTACCGCTGGATAGGGTTGTCAATGGCTAACCGCTGCATAGGATCACAACGGCTTACCGCTGGATAAGGATGTCAACGGCTTACCGCTGCATAGGAATGTCAATGGATTACCACTGAAAAGGAGCGGCAATGGTGAATGGGGATTACGCTAGGAAGCTGCCCAGGTGCCGCTAAGGAGCGGCACTGGTGAATGGGGCTTATGCAAGAAGCGGTCCGGGTGCCACTAAGGAGTGGCACTGGTGAATGGGGCTTACGCTAGGAAGCTGCCCGTAATGTCTTCCTCATGTCTGGCCATGAGGGTATCCCAACTCACTAGTGGGTTGAGGTATGTGCCTATGCGCAAGTGCACAAGCGGGATAACGCCAAGGGCGTTGGAATCAGCCCAAACAAAGGGACATGAAAAGTGTGAATCACATGCCCGACATTCGGAATGCGATGAGTGGCATGGCGATAAAGGATAACTTCTGACCATGTTCGCAACACATCATCCTATCGCGTTAGCCTAAAATGGGGACAAACAAATGAGGGGTCGACTGCTGACCGTATTCGAAACACAGGACCTCAAAGTGTCACCTGAAGCCTTTTGGGGCGTTGGCCCAGGACAGTAGGGGGACCATGGGTCTACCCGTCCATACTGCCAGGGGGTCCCTTCAGACTTGGGAAATGGATGCAGATCCGAATGAAGGACACACAAAGCGTGGGGTGGAGTGCTGGAATGTTTGAACGGATTCCAACGCTTTTGAAACTATGCCACTGTAAACATGGCATTAGGCATCTTATGCTAGGAGCATAAGGAATCTCTCTTTTAGGGAAAGAGGCATCCTATCATTTGTTAGATAGGGATAATACTACAGTTTAGAGTCATGTAGGTATGACTGTTGGCATCTCATGCTAGGAGCATGAGGCATCTCTCGTATAGGGCGAGAGGCATCCTATGTTTGGAACATAAGGATTACTACAGTTTAGAGTCATGTAGAAAGGACTACTAGGCATCTTATGCTAGGAGCATAATGAATCTCTCATATAGGGCGAGAGGCATCCTATGTTTGACACATAAGGATTACTACAGTTTATAGTCATGTAGGTAGGACTGTTAGCATCTCATGCTTGGAGCATAAGGCGTCTCTCGTATAGGGCAAGAGGCATCCTATGTGTGGATCATAGGGAGAATACTACAGTTTAGAGTCATGTAGGTAGGACTGTTGACATCTCATGCTAGGAGCATAAGGCATCTCTTGCTGGGAGAAAGAGGCATCCTATGTTAGGAACATAGGGAGTACTACAGTTTATAGTCATGTAGATAGGACTGTTGGCGTCTCATGCTAGGAGCATGAGGAATCTCTCGTATAGGGCGAGAGGCATCCTATCGTTTGTTAGATAGGGAGTACTACAATTTATAGTCTTGTAGATAGGACTAATGGCGTCTTATACTTGGAGCACAAGGCATCTATTGCATGGAGCAAGAGGCATCCTATGTTCGGCACATAGGGATTACTACAGTTTAGAGTCATGTAGAAAGGACTATTAGGCAGCAGGTGCCTAGAAATGGTTGGTGTTGGGACTTACACAAGGGCGGCCCTTTCTGGTTGAACCTGGCATAGGAGCCAGGTGATTGGGTTTGGAGGAGTTACCTGAGGAATGGTTCGACTCAAGGTACCCGTGGAATTGATGATAAGAATCTCAACTCACGACATGGAATGAAACCAAGAGGAATATGTCAACTCAAGGTGTTCCATGGTGTTTGGAAGAGTATCTCAAATCATGGTGTTCCATAGGTGGTAGGTGGGAGCGCATAAGGGCGCAATGGAAAATCCCGGCATCCCGGCCCGAAAAGTTCGCGGTTCGACTCAAGGTACTCGCGGAGCAGCATCGCGGAGCATAGGCTCGCGGAGCATGGACTCGCGGATCCTCTGCTCACGGAGCAGCAACGCGAAGGAAGCTTCTCACGGAGCATGGCTTCACGGAGCCGCAATGCGGAGCTCCGCTCGGCCGCCCAAGGGGCGAAGTGGCTGTGGCCGTCTCCTTTGAGAAGGGGGGTGAGCTGGGTATTTATAGGAAGGGGCGCCGCGAAGAAGAACATCCACGCCGCCTCAGGAGCTTCGCGGCGTGCTCGCGAACGTCAAATGCGTTCGCGGAGCATCACCGCCTCTGGTGCTTCACGGCGGCTTGTGAACGTCAAATGCGTTCGCGGAGCATCACTGCCTCTGGAGCTTTGCGAGGCCGCGATGGTCGGGGTGCTTCGCGGCGGGGCTTCGCGGGACCGCACTGCACGGGTGCTTCGCATCGGTGCTTCGCATTAGTTCTTCGTGAGGGGTCTTCACGGCGCATCACAAACGTCAAACGGGTTCGCGGAGCCTCTCGCCTCATTGCTTCGCGGCGGCGCTCCGCGACCACGGAGTGGGCTTCGCGAATGGGCTTCGCGAACCAGATTTCCAGCCCAACTTCAAACGTCCATAACTCCTAATCCGTAACTCCGTTCGGGCCTTACGACCTACCAAATCAAAGCTTGCGAAATGGACTACGATCTTGGATCATGTATGGAAGCATTTGGAAAATTTTGGGGACGCGTGTTTCGGGGTCTACACCAACCATGCCTAAAATATTTTAAACAAAAAACGTAGGGTGAGAAAATATGCCCAGTAAGGGGTTTTAAAAACGTTTTTAAGAAAACTCTTTCTCAAATATGTCCTTTTAAAGAGAATAAAACACTTTACTAAAAACAAACATTTTCTTTTCATGAAACCAACATTTTGAAAACCACTTGCACAGAGAAGTACGTACTTGAAATAAGTTTTAAAGTAAACACAATCAAAGAGCGCAACATAAGAAGAATAAACAATGAATAATAATTGAACAAGGTAACTTATATTCTAAGAATAATTCTGTGACTAAACAGGGAAAACATTCATAACATGTCTCATGATAATATACAGTTCATCTAATAGTTTACCATATGAAAAACAGTTCTTTGACATATAAATTACATTTTCATATTCATGGGAGTTTATAACTAGGGGTTGTCCTGTTAGTTGAACTAACCAATGGTTAATCAATTATCATCACATGCAGAGGGAATGTATAATACTGTACTTTGTCAAGAACTCGTGTCAAGAACATAAAACATAACTTTAGTACGAGTCAAGGCCAAATGCCAATCCCGTTTCCCATAGTAGTACAAGCCAAGGCTAACCGCCAAGACCGTTGCATATAACGTCTCATGAGACTCTTGCTTTACCCAATGCATTGGAGCACTGTATAATTCCGGGCGCACCTGTCCATAAAAATTTTAGCCCTATAAATCCCTCACATATCTTGACATGGTCATTCATTCTTAGGGTTTCATACATTCTTAATCAACCCCCTCGTCACATTCATATTCATAACTTGAAGACAGATCAAACATAAATAATCTGAGACATGCATGCTAAAACACTTAACATTCTATAACATCATAATACCCAAATTAAACATGGACAATCATAACTTATACACACGCTGATAAATGGATATTGTGGGTGTCTACTTAGAACTGTCTTGGAAAACCATGTACATAATTGTATAAAAACTCTTTTATTAGTACTTTAAACAACATGCCCCCTTTTCACTATAATGTTTGAAAACAACATAGAAAGAAAATAAAAAAAACTTGTAATTGAAGATATCATAATGTTTTGCATACCTGTATATATGCATGGGTTTACCATAATATACTATACTCAAAGAATCATTTCCCAAGTTATACATTAGACAAAAATTATTGTTCGGCAAACCGAGAGGGTTTCATTTATAAATATAAGAAATGAATTTAACTTTCATAAAACCATTATGTGATAAAGCAATAAACCCTAAAAGAATTAAATAAATTTTTTCTCATAAATGCACATAGATGTACATGTACTTTTTACATAATCGTTTGTACATATATATATATCTATATGCTCCATAAAATTGCATAACCCTACATGCTGATAAAACTATGCGAAAGCTCCATTTTTTTATAAAAAGGAGAAATAAAACCAGTGATGTAATCATTGAGAAATGGTTTGTATGTTTGCATATATCATCTTATACATATATGTAAATATTGTATACATATATATATAAAGTTTAATTGCAAGATCCCACACCCAAATAAAATAGATCCCTCGAACCCTTACCCCAAGTTTG
Organism: Viscum album; assembly: GCA_963277665.1. Lineage (NCBI taxonomy): Eukaryota > Viridiplantae > Streptophyta > Magnoliopsida > Santalales > Viscaceae > Viscum > Viscum album. The sequence continues at coordinate 346,796,370 of OY728157.1, read as the reverse complement.
GGATTTCACAAAGAAGCTGACAAGATTGGTTCTGGAAGTATTGGATATGTGTACAAGGAGTGTATGCGTATAGGGACATATATGTATATAAACCTTTGTATAAGCAAAACACACTGAGGCTTAAAAGGAAAACAAGGCAAGATCTATTCCCTTACCTGATCGGAGGGGAGGTTTAAACGAGGCAAGAGTAACTAAAGGTGAAAACAAAGAAGATATACACATATATATATAACACGTATATATTTATATATATGAAAAAAAATGTTTAAAACAAAACATTAAACCAGATTTTGACCCTTACCAGTTTAAGGAGGTGAGGAAAACACAATAGTGAAGAGGTCTAAAAGTCAGAGAGATCAAGGAACTCGGGTGCCAACGTCCTACTTCGGTGCAATAGGGGTTTTTTAAAAAAACAGAAGAAGAAGATGAAGGAATTTGGGGGAGTCGTCGGCCCGAGGAATCCAAGGCAAGGGGTCGGTGCCGACTCGAGGAAAGCAGGGGACAGAAAGTTCTACTAGCCGGCCTATGAGAGAAAAACGAGGCATCCTACGATCTACTGGTCCGGCGATGTGAGGAAGGAGAAGAAGCTGCGGGCGTGAGGTAGAATAAAACCAAGAAAATAGCGGGCTCCTGGGATCAAACTGGGGATGATCGGACAACTCATACATGGTGCGACATTTAAAAACACGTGGTTTTCATTTTTTAACGCATGAACATATAATATTTATTTATTTTATTTCAACATTTTTATCTTATCAGAAAAGTTATTTTATTGTTTTAAACCTATTATAAATTCATTAATATAACCTTATTAATAAACTATTATTATCCTAAGTCAAGGGCTATTAATACACCTATATATTAAACTATTAATCCCTTATTTAAGCCATAAAAAATTATTATTTTCCCTAAAAAAATGGAATAATTATCTTAACTTTATAATTACATGGAACGATTTGAAAACATTTTTTATAAGAAAGGAAAAAAAATTGGTTTCTTAGTTCCTTATTTAACATAATTTTAAAAACACAAACTCATATAACATTACCAATTATTAAACCAAATTTTTTTATCTTAATAAAAATCATTGGTCAATTATATAACGGTTCAGTCAAAATGAATTACTATAAAAAATATAGGTATATATATATATATATATTATTCTTAAAACATCAATAACTTCTATTAGCCTTATTATATTATAATAATTATTATTAAACCATAATTACTAGTTACTTACCATTTCATTATGAAAGTCAAAGGTTAAAAAAAATATTGGGTACTCAAAACATAACATATACATATATATATTTTTTAATTTCCTTTTTAGATAATTACCTTAATTTTCAAAATTAAAGATTATTATTAAACGTAACTAAATTTAATCACACATAAAAGTGTGTAGATATAAATAACAAAAAAGTAAAAGAAATCATAGTTTGATATAGTTTCCAACAAATTTTGTCCAAGTTATAAACATTTTCATTAACATCAGCCCTTAAATTAAATTTAGAGAAAAAGAACTATTTAATTTGATGCAATATATATATATATATATAACTCAATGGTTTGTACATATTTAGACAAGATAAAAGCACATTAGCTTTAATATATTTATAAAATTTTGAAAGTTCAAATTAATAAGATAATTATAGTAAATACTAATATTAATTTTCATAAAACATGATTCACATTTTTTGGAAAACAAGAAATAAATTGATTAAATTATCATTGATGTCACTTTTAAACAATAAAGAAAATTACACAATTAGTATCTCGAACCTTTTGGGGTAAACCATTCTTATTTCCAGCGGTCAAAAACAAAACGTAGAAGATAGGAGAATCCAACGGTCATATTTATAGCCATTTGGGTTCAACGGTCGGATTGATGTGCTTATAAAGGGTCTGGTCTCGGGGTGTCCCTTACTCCAGGTGACAGAAGGAGAAACAGAGATGGTTCATGTGATTCCCTTGGTTCTCAGAACAGTTGAAGTGGCTTCGACCATCCTCATGTTCATTCTGATGGACGCCCGAAACCCCTACCGCATTCTTGGTCTCTTGGTGGTTTTAAGCAGTCTCTCCATTATTGTAATCGGGTTCTTAGTTGGGATCCTTAGTCAGATTAACTTTTTGTTCGGTCAGTGGATGTTGTATCCGAGATGTTACTTATTTGAATAAAAGGAGGTTTTTCAATCATTTGATGCATTTTATTATTATTACTTTATTAGATATTTGATGGTTCACTTAACATGTGACATCGAAAATCAAACTTCTCAAAAATCAAAACATGGTTTTCTTGGGTCATTACATTTCTTCCCCCTTCAATGAATTGCGTCCTCACAATTCTATCATAAAAATAAAGACTGAAAACTCCATACGTACAACTCTACTGAAATAGTGGATCTGGCTCTATTAACGGGATACGTAAGTTGGCACATAGCTCTTCTGTTTCCCTAGCCTAGATGCACCTCGAACAGTACTCTTTGAACTCCTGTTCGTGCGTACTGCACACTAGCTTCCAAAGGGAGGCTAGTGCGATGCAAATCTCGGAAACGTCCGAGTAGATGAACTCCTTGATAACTTTTCTAGCCACATCACGCTCGAGGTAGTCGAGAGCGATGATCCAGTTGAGGATACTGAGATTCAAGACTTGGCACATGTAGGATGAACTAAGCTGGCCATCCTGGGCGGCCACGAGGAAACACGCTCTGGCAGAGAAGTTCTGTGCCAGCGTAAAACACTGGAACAGGTCCTCATGGTACCATCACCTTCACCTATAGCAGAGGAGTTGAGCAGTGGTGACGAGTTGAAAAACAAGATCATCCTCTTGACATAAACGAAGAATCTCTGGACCATTTTCTAGATCATGCAGACGCCGACATGACCCTCGCAGGTGGAGAAAGGATGGATAATCCATCATGCAAGACTTGATCAAGATGACTTCTACTAACTCATCGGGTAGTGATGAGAAGTTCTTTTGACCATCCATCTGAAAAAAACTTCAAAAGGAAACTCTTAACAACATATATAAGGTAGAGACATGAAAGGAAACATGAAACTTCCATTTATGAAAAAGTTTACATGACAAATACTGAGTTTACTAGACGTACACCACAAAGAGTGGAAAAAATTCATAACTCTTCAAACAACACACAGGCTGAACAGACATGACTAAACTCATGAGAACATTTATAACACCTCTTGAGTTTAATGTGAGGGGTATGGAGTTGGGAAACATTGGTATACACCTCTTGTCTAAGAGACAATCGGGTGGACTCATCTTCCAAGTCCCCAAAGTCCATTAACTGGCCCCAGAACCCGTAGTACAAAATCTGGCACAGGTAAGCCGCTCGGAGGTCTCTGGCAGCAGCAGCTTCTTGAAAAGGGTTGTCAAGCATCATGCCAAATTCCGCTCCAGTTGTGAACACTCGGAAGAGTCCCTCGTGATACTTTCCCCGATGTGCATAAGAGGGAAATCGGGTCATCATCATTAAGATATAATCCATCCCCAATCCCCGGTGAAGACTGAGCACCCTAGGTGAGTTTGATACGTCATATAGGTGCTTACATTTCATGTGTATTCTGGCATAGTTTATAATGTTCTCATGGCTATCTAGAGATATAATGTTCTCAAGAGCCTCAGTGGGTAGAGACAGTATGTTGGTAGGTACATTTTCATCATCCATCTGTAAGTTATAACATTTTTACATAGTCAATCATAGTAATACTTTTATACCACCTAGTTTTATAGAGTTGCCTGAACCCATCCTCTGATACCAACTATAGCATCCCCAGTCACAGGGTGCCTCATAAGACATGATATACTTAACATTTCATTACAACATTTAAAAATAATATATCATGTCCCATTACTAAAGAAGATCACAAGGCTCATGATTCTGGGAAACCGGCTGCTTCTCATAAACTTCATTGATACCAACCATGCCTGAAAAATTTTAAACAAAAATGTAGGGTGAGAAAATATGCCCAGTAAGGGGATTTCAAAACGTTTTTAAGAATACTCTTTCTCAAAGTAGTTCTTTTAAAGAGAATAAAACACTTTGCTAAAAACAAACATTTTCTTTTCATGAATCCAACATTTTGAAAACCACTTGCACAGAGAAGTACATTCTTGAAATAAGTTTTAATGTAAACATGATCAGAGAGCGCAACATAAGAAGAATAAACAATGCATAATAATCAAACAAGGTTACATAAATTCAAAAAATAATTCTTTTACTAAACAGTGAAAACGTTCATAACATGGCTCATGAGAATATACAGTTCATCTAACAGTTTACCACATGAAAAACAGTTCTTTGACATATAAATTACATTTTCATAGTCATGGGAGTTTTTAAATAGGGGTTGTACTGTTAGTTGAACTAACCCCTGGTTGATCAATTATCATCACATGTAGAGGGAATGTATAATACTGGACTTTGTCAAGACCTCGGGTCAAGACCATAAAACATAAATTTAGTACAGGTCAAGGAAAAACGCCAATCTTGTTTCCTATAGTAGCACAAGGCAAGGCTAAACGCCAAGACCGTCGCACATAACGTCTCATGAGACTCTTCCTTTACCCAATGCATTGGAGCGCTGTATAATTCCGGGCGCACCCATCCATAAACATTTAAGTCCTATACATCCCTCACATATCTTGACATGGTCATTCATTCATAGGGTTTCATATATTCTTAATCAACCCCCTTTTCACATTCATATTCATAACTTGGAGACAGATCAAACATAAATAATGTGAGACATGCATGCTAAAACACTTAACATTCTATAACATCATAATACCCAAATTAAACATGTAAAATCATATCTTATACACACGCTAATAAATGGATATTGTGGGTGTCTACTAAGAACTGTATTGGGAAAAACATGTACATAATTGTATAAAAACTCTTTTATTGGTAATTTAAACAACATGCCACCTTTTCTCTATAATGTTTTCAAACAACATAGAAAGAAAATAAAAAAAACTTGTAATTGAAGATATCATAATGATTTACATACCTGTATATATGCATGGGTTTACCACAATATACCATACTCAAAGAAGAATTTCCCATGTTATACATTAGACAAAAATTACTGTTTGGAAAACTGAGTAGGGTTCCTTTATATATATAATAAATGAATTTAACTTTCATAAAACCTTTATGCGACAAGGCGATAAACCCTAAAAGAATTAAATAAATTTTTTCTCAAAAATGCACATAGATGTATATGTACATCTTACATAATCGTATGTACATATATATATCTATATGCTCTAGAAAATTTCATAACCCTACATGCTGATAAAACTACCTGAAAACTACATTTTTTTTATTTTATAAAAAGGAGAAATAAAACCAGTGTTGTAAACATTGAGAAAAGGTTTCTATGTTTGCATATATCATATTATACATATATGTAAATATTGTATACATATATATATACAATGTGTAATTGAAAGAGCCCGCACCCAAATAAAACAGATCCCTCGAACCCTTACCCCATGCTTGGGATTTCACAATGAAGGTAACAAGATTGGTTCTGGATGTCTTGGACAGGTGTATAAGGAGTGTATGCGTATAAGTACTTATATGCATATAAACCTTTGTATAAGCAAAAAACATCGAGGATTAAAAGGAAAACAAGGCAATATCTATTCCCTTACCTGATCAGAGGGGAGGTTTAAAAGAGGCAAGAGGAACTGAAGGTGAAAACACAGAAGATATAAACGTATATATATAACACATATATATTTATATATATGAAAACCGAAGTTAAAAAAAAAGTTTAAAACAGAGTTCGACCCTTACCAGTTCGGAGAGGAGAGGAAAACACATCAGTGAAGAGGTCCAGAAGTCAGATAGATCAAGGAACTCGAGTGCCAACATCCTTCTTCAGTGAAACATGGGTTTTTAAAAAAAAATAGAAGAAGAAGATGAAGGACTTCGGGGGAGTCATCGACCCGAGGCATCCGAGGCGAGGGGTCGGTTCCGACTCGAGGAAAGCAGGGGACAGCCGGGTCTACTAGCCGGCCTACGAGAAAAAAACGAGGCATCCTACGATCTGCTGGTCCAACGACGCGAGGAAGGAGAAGAAGCCGCGTGAGAGAGGTAGAAGAAAACCGAGAAAATAGCAGGCGACTGGGATCAAACCGGGGATGATCGGACGACTCATACATGGTGCGGCGTTCAAAAACACATGGTTTTCGTTTTTTTAATGCATTAACATATTATATTTATTTATTTTATTTCAACGTTTTTATGCTATAAAAAAAGTTATTTTATTGTTTTAAACATACTATAAATTCATTAATATAACCTTATTAATAAACTATTATTATCCTAAGTCAATGGTTATTAATACACCTATATATTAAAATATTAATCCCTTATTTAATCCATAAAAAAATTATTATTTTCCCTAAAAAAATGGAACAATTATCTTAACTTTATAATTATATAGAAATATTTGAAAACATTTGTTATAAGAAAGGAAAAAAAATTGGTTGCTTAGTTCCATATTTAGAATAATTTTAAAAACACAAACTCATATAACATTACCAATTATTAAACCAACTTTTATTATCTTAATAAAAATCATTGGTCAATTATATAATGGTTCAGTCAAAATGCAATATTAAAAAAATATAGGTATATATATATATATTATTCTTAAAACATCAATAACTTGTATTAACCTTATTATATTGTCATTATTATTATTAAACTATAATTAATAGTTACTTACTATTTCATTATGAAAGTCAAATGTTAAAAAAATATTGGGTACTCAAAACATAACACATATATATATATATATATATGTTTTAATTTCCATTTAGCTAATTACCTTAATTTTCAAAATTAAAGATTATAATTAAATTTAAATACATTTAATCACACAAAAATGTGTGTTGATATAAATAACACAAAAGTAAAAGAAATCATAGTTTGACGTAGTTTCCAAAACTGTATGTCCATGTTATAAACATTTGCATTAACATCATCCCTTAAATTAAATTTAGAGAAAAAGAACTATTTAATTTGATGCAATATATTTATATATATATATATCTCAAAGGTTTGTACATATTTAGACAAGATAAAATCCCATTAGCTTTAATATTTTATAAAATTTTAAAATTTTAAATTAAGAAGTTAAGTGTAGTAAATAATAATATTAATTTTTATAAAACATGATTCACAATTTTGGGAAAACAAGATATAAATTGATTAAATTATCATTGATGTCACTTTTAAAAATTAAATAAAATTACAAAATTATCATCCCAAACCTTTTATGGTAAACCATTCTTATTTCCAACGGTCAAAAACAAAATGTAGAAGATAGGAGAATCCAACAGTCATATTTATAGTCGTTTGGGTTCAACGGTCGGATTGGTGTGATTATAAAGGGTCTGGTCTCGGGGTGTCCCTTACTCCAGGTGACTGAAGGAGAGACAGAGATGGTTCATGTGATTCCCGTGGTTCTCAGCACTGGTGTAGTGGCTTCGGCCATCCTCATGTTCATTTTGATAGACGCCCGAAACCCCTACCGCATTCTTGGGCTCTTGGTGGTTTTAAGCAGTCTCCCCATTATTGTAATCGGGTTATTAGTTGGGATCTTTAGTTAGATTATCTTTTTGTTTGGTCAGTGGATGTTGTATCCGAGATATTACTTATTTGAATAAAATGAGGTTTTTGATTCATTTGATGCATTTTATTATTATTACCTTTTTAGATGTTTGTTGGTTCACTTAACAGGTGACATTGTAAAACAAACTTGTCAAAAATCAAAACATGGTTTTCATGGGTCGTTACAATGACAACATGCTAATGCAAAATTTCCTTTTGATAAACATTACAAATAATCCTTGAGAGTGAAAAAATACCATTATATTGAGATCCTTATTTTTAAAGACTATGAAAATATTTTTATTCTCTGTCTATAAATCACAATATTGATAACATGAATTATTTTAGGATATTTATATTATCAATTATAAATAAAACTGTAATTTTTTATTTTAAATAATTACATATCATCATTCAATAATTTATTCTACATATAAAATTTTTATTTGAATTCATCAACCACAAATTAATTGTTTCAAGATACTATTTAAAATAAAAAAATAATAATTATCATCCAATTAGAAAATATTTTTTATTGTTTAAATAAAAAATGAAAGACACATAATTAGATATCATGAAATATATTCATAAAAAAATATACATAATTAATTTTTTCTGATATAAATATTAAATACAACAAGAATTATGAGAAAATTGATTGGACAAATAAATAAGATCAGATATTTTTGGGTGGAATCAATAGGTGAAAATATTTCCAGTATAATATATTATTACCTAGGATAGGTCGGCCTACCATTTCAAGTATAACATCGATTATTATAAATAGATGAATGTAACAACTATCATGTGGAGAATTTATTTTCTGGATAATTAAAATATTTTAAATATTTTCTAAAATAGTATGATCTTTTCCTATGAATTCTAAAATAATTTGTTTTTCTGTAATATTTTTGGGCTAGAATTTTCTAATAAATGTGATTTTAGAAATAAAAAATATTTGGTCCCATGTTTGTAATAATCCTTTGATAAATATTTATAGAATATCATTAAAAGATGTTTTGATGAATACAATGATATTAAGGGAAAAAATATCCATAAATGTATATAAAAATGGGATTACATAGAGACATAAACTTTTTTCTCAATATCATAAAATTGTAAAGAAAATTATTGGAATGCAAGATGATTCATTTGGATGATATATTTTATTTGAAATGGTGTAAAACATACAATTATTTTTAATATAAATATGACAAAAACCTAGTATTTATAGCAACAAAATTTTATACAATTCATATATTTTCATCATAACAACCACCTTAGCGTGGTTAAAATATGATACTTTGAGATTGAAGTCATAAAAAATAAATTTTTTTTATTCTCCATTAGACTATTTGTTAAAGAATATATACATGAAATATTGGGAAAATACAAATTTTTAGTTTTCAGAGAAAAATATATTAAAAAAAGGTAAACATGAAAATAGATAATGTATTTGACAAATAAATCACATATATAAAAATGAATGGATAATTTATTATATATTATAGAAATTATTAATATATAAAATTTAAAACTAAAAAATACTTGATTAGTGATGAATTCATAGGGAGAACGATGTATCAATGTTAAATAATCCATAGAAAAATTGGGAATTATACACACACTACTTTTTATATATCAATGTTTCATTCACCATGATATTAATAATGAACAATGCATGATAGATTTGTATATATTTTATTAATTATTTCAAAATAATATCATGGATTATGATAATTCACCAAAATTAGATAGAGATTGATTTTATTTAGACCCACATAATGGTTTTAAAGATAAATATTTTATTAGAAAATTTCCATGAGAATATTTTCATTTAGTTGTTTATGTAAATGGATATTGAATTTAGAAATCACGTTTTTTCATTAAGGAAAAATATTTCGAAAAAAATAAATTCTCCCAAGATTAAATCACATGGGAAAAAATATTGTGTTGAAGTTACCCTTTAAGCGATGTATTTGGGGAACAACTGATGTCAAGTGGTTAATTTGTTTTTTTTCAAAATAAAATTAATTTTCTTTAACAATATGAATACATAACACCAAATAAAATTTTAAATTGGATGAGAATTAATCTAATTCATTTTTTAATTAATGAATAAAATTAATATGTAAAAAATAAAGTTTATAGTTGAATAAATTATTATAGATAATGGAATATTACTTAATTATCCAACCATTGTTAAATATTATTGATTTTTAAAAGAAAGTTTCATTAGATTTTTCAAAAAGAGTAATAAGTGAGAAAAATAACACTACTATGGTCAGATAAAAGATGAATATATTGGTAAAACTACTACTCTACCTTATTTATATAATCAAATTTTAACAAATATAGAACATAAAATCATGGATTTAATCATGGAATTAATTTTTTTTCAAAAATTCATAGGGACATGAAATTAGAATTTTGGATGAATAAACAATCAAAACCACATTAAAAGTAATATATGTTAATGAATAAAGTTTTTGAATATATGAATCTAATTGAAAAAATGGTATTATTTTTAACAGATATACATGTGTTATGTTCATTAATATATAAATTTCATTTCCACTAATTGTGATTCACGAATCTATTAGATATTTAATCGTTTTGATAATTTAAATATTGATTTAATATTTATGAAATGGAAGAAAAATGTTTATATTTGATTAATTTCAAAATAAAGAGTTCTCAATCGAACAACTTATTAGATTTTGATATGATGAAGATAAGTCAATATTATGTCATATCCAGAATGATATTCGTGGATTGGGATTAGTTCAAAAGGAAACATATTTTTAATGATAGTATTATTTGAATCTGAAATAATTAAATAAATATGGTCATTTTATGTATAAATACATTAAAATAACATTTTTTAAATGTATGAACATTTACATTATTGATATCATATTTTATAAGGAATAAAAATTTATATAGTACGTAATTTCGGAATATTTTTTGTCCAAATTTTCATATCTCAAGGATTGGAGATCATAATTGTTTTTTAAATGAACATGTGACTCAAATTCTTTTTGAGAACTTTTTTCCATTGTAAAATATGTTTATGATATGCATATTAAGTTATAAATTCTTGAACATATTCACATTACAACATCACATATAATTTCAATCAAGATTAGAAAATATAGGAATAAAAGCCTCTTATTTTAATAGTATTTTCGAAAATTATTGGGTGTATTCATTACATGAATGGGTAATAAATGTATATTTTTAATGTAACATATTTTTGAATATGGTATTAATTAAAAAAAATATAGGAACCTAGCATTTAAATGAACTGTTTATTGAGGTATTCTAGAGGAACTGTATCATATGTATTGACGTATAATAATAGAATCAAAATAGATTTATTATATTATATTTATGTGTTTTTTGATATATATACCATTAATTGATAATTAATAAGAAATTTAATTGTTTATTTTTAGACCAAAATATTTTTATGTTTAGTATAAATAAAAGAAATTACGTCCCTAATTATAACATAATTGTAGAACATTTAAAGGATAAAAACTTGTTACAATCCATCACTAATAAATTAATTGAGTTGTTATTTTATTAAAAAATGGAATATTCTAATGGTGATATTTTATTACGAATAAAGTTAGTTTGATCAAGAAATAAACTATGTATAAGAAATTTTCACAATGAATATTAAATCTTTTTAATTTCAAAAATTATTAAGTAAAAAATGATAAGACTAGGTGAATGATTATATAACAGGGGGAGGTAGGGGTTAAATAATTACTAACCATTATAAAATTATATCAAAGAAATTAAGAAAACATCATTATTAATTACACGATCTATAAGGACCAATATATTTCATATATTAATATTACCAATTTATATATGGATATTTTTTGAATTTTAAAAAACATGAAAGAGTACCATAATTTATTAGTATCATTGAAAACATAGAATTTTTATAATCTACTTCATGTATGACCAAAATAATCTCTCACTATATTCATCATAAGTAAATCCATTCTTATACATATCACAAAAAATACATTTCATTATAAAATATTTAAAGAAAATATGAGAAACTATTGGATCATAAGCATAGAAAAAGAAAATCAATTGAGATATAAACATAGAAATCACATAATGTTATGAGAGAATGATATTATAATTTCAGTACTCTTTCTGTCAAATCATAATTTTTAAATTGGAATAATGGAAAGCATGTCATTTCATAAGATATGAATCATAAATAAATCAGAAAACATAAGTCATGAGAGAATAACATTGGAATAAGTAATAGATTTGTGGAATACCCATCATCATAGAATATCATATGTCAGTCCAACCCCAATGCATTGATAAGATGATTGGAATGCGCTTACCACCCATGTACCTACTTTTATTTTCAAATAAACTCTATGATACCATCTATTGGTCTTGCGATAACATCTCATATACTCTAATATGGTCTTGGGATAATCAATCATGTACCATAGGAGTCCATTTAAAAATAAACATTATCCAATTCATCAGAGAATTTTAAAAACGTGGACCCACACATCACATAATTTAATTCATACATTTGTGTGCCATATGATCATAAAAATGTTCATCATTTCATTATCTATGAAAAAATTGGTTTTTTAAACATTTAATCATAACATAAACGATGGAAAATAAATATGAACCATAATCTTATCATCTTAATAATTAAAAACCATCTAGATAATGAATAATAATATCACTATTAAAAAATATACAATTTAAAAATAATTAAAAGTCATGTATTTCATCCTAATAGAAAATGATTTTGAAATATCACATGGAACATTTAATGTGGAAAATATCACATCCAAGTAGAAACTAAATATTTAAATTATAAAAATATCATAAGAAACAAAGGTAAAAAATTATATAATAATAACCTTATGAACATATAATTGATTATTTAAATCATTTATTGTTTATGGAGAAGGAAAGTATTTTTAATTCCATATATGGTAATACAATGATTTATTTCACATGTATATTAAAAATTAAAAATTATCTTTTTTTGGAAGATGGAAAGAATATTACATTTAATCAATTTTGTAAAACAATTAATAGTTAAAATTTCATTAAATAGTCATATTAAAAAACTAGAATGTTTCTTTAAAACATATCTTGAAAACAATTCCCTAAATTAATTTTTGTCTAAATAGATAAAAAATGTTGATTATTATGAGAAAATTTCTTTTGGTGACCTTAGATCGTAAATATAAGAAAATGAATGAAATTTTTGTATTATATTTAAATGAAAATAGGAGAAAAAAATTAATTATTTTATTGAGAGATATATCAAATGATTTCATCATCATAAAGATAATCACAAACAAAAAAGTATAGAAGTCGTGAATATGTAATGGGTCCCATTAAAATAAATATTAGGCCAAAATCACATTATTGAAGTCTTCATATTCCCCGTATAATTTCAATCCACCTATATATGTAATAAAATTTTTATATATATCATATAATAAATATAATTACATATATAATTCCACATTTTATTTACATAAGTCCTCTAATCTCATGTTTATCAATAACTATCTGTTAAAATCATGTTTCAGTTAATAACTGCTTGAATTTTCATTCATGTTTTTGTTTGGAATTTTCAGTAATCTTATGTTTATCATGGTTAAATAAAATATAAAAAATATAAAAATTAGATATAGATATTAGATATATTTATTATATATGTATTTAATTTTATAAATTATTGTTATATATAGATATTTTTTACACAGTTCACGGAGACATGAAGTCTTACATAGGCAAAAATGATATTTCTATTTTCTCAAGAGACATAATGAAAGGATAGTAATTAATATATAAAAATTAATTTTTCATTTTTAATACAAAAATATAATATATATTTAATAAATCTATCCTTATTACAATTGATTTAAATATAAAATGAAAATAAAATCACATCACTTTATGGATGCTATAATATACCTGTATTCTTGAGAGATCATATCATTTACCAAAGGATTCTTAGGTAAAAAAATATACATGATATATAACAAATAAAATAGTATAAATCTTTCATAAATTTAATATATAAGAATTAAACCAATCATTATAATTACACGTGAGAGTTGGTGATTGTAAACGATTTCAATGGTTTTCATGGAAGTAGTTTGTGGTAAATATGATCTGTGGGTTTGATTTCCATTGAATGTAGGTGTTGAAGTATATCATTTATTAAATTAAAATAATAAAACATATGAATATATAATATAATTATGTTATAATATCATAATTTTTTTTAATTTTTTCTAATTATGTAGGAGATGAAATAAAAAAACACTCATGTAAAAAAAATACATCTCATCTTAAGATTGCATGAAAATACTTATTTTGGGGAGTATCCTAATCATAAAAGAGTAAAATATGATATTATGAGGGAAGTATATAATTTATTTGTGTAATTAATTTTTGACCAAAGTTCATTCTATATTTAATGAGGATTAGATATGGGTTCCCTTTTAAAAGTGTAGGGAGAGGACCCACAGGTAAATATTCAATAAAATATATATATCCATGTTTTACTCTACAAATATGGATAACAAATAGACAAATCCAAAATAATAAAATATCTATGGTCTAAATATTTATATTAAATTCTAATATGATTTGTTTTATGTTCATTTTAACACATAACATTCTGGTTTAACTATATTGTAAACACATTTTATCCTAAATCATGGAAATTATAATTTACTGTCATTATAAATAATTATGAACAAATGTTTTGATAAAAATATAAGTAAATATTGATTATTATGATTAAAAATATGGAATCCATATTTCAAAAAAAAATTCAAATTGTTTCATAATTTAACTTACAATTAAATTGGAATACCCGACGAAAAATTATTTCACAACGAAAAATAATTTTAAATTATATAAGGTGTTTAAATATAAATTAAGAATCAAATTGATTCCAACTACATAAAATAATTTTAATAAAATAATTTTACTTTTTTCACATTTTAAAATAATAAATAACATTGAATATTCATTTATTGAAATTTCATATTTAAATACAAATCATTATTTTTAATATTCACTAAAAATTAAACATTTCATAAATTGTAAAAAATTTCTCAATAATATAATTTAACGTGGCTATTAAAAAACTAATTCAAAACTTTTATTTAAATTTTATACGAGTCCAAAATGAAAATTTATAAGTAATTCGCAACAAAATAATGTAATATTTTTTTTAAAAATATTTATTTGTTAAATATATAAAGGCTTCACCAAAAATAATGAACATATTTATCAAACTAACTTCATCAAATAATTAAATTATTGATATTTTTCAATAAAATATTAATTATCATACTAAAAAATTTAATTGTAATGATACAATGATCATATTTAAATAATAATATTCATTGTATATTAAGGATCACAAACACACTTTATTGCATGTACCACACGTTATTGAAGAAATTGTATTTATTTTTCAAAATTAGATTTCATAAAATATCATGGTGTTATATTATACATCCCCTAAAATAAAAATTTTCAATGAAATTAGATCACATTGATAAAAAAGTGATGATAATTTAACATCATCATATCATATGGTTCCCACATACTTTCTGAAATTTTGTGGTTTCACTACAAGTCATTGACTAGGAGGGAGGTATTGTTTCACAAAAAATCACCATATGATCTATAGTATCTAAATGTGGCACTCCATGAAAAGCATAATTTTATTGAGATAAAAATTGAATTTCAATACATATAAATAGTTATGTATATACTTCCTAGGTTGTGGTACATGGGTCACATCATGGACTTGAGTGTAACCCTCTGAAATGTAAAAAAACATTTTAGTCGATAACATTTATGATACAAACATCAATGTTACTATAATAAACAACACCCCTAGAAAATAAGATATATTAATTCATCAATAAATTAAATCTATTAAACATTTTCATTAAATATATTTATTATTTTTATTTAATTACATGAAATAATTTGTTCTTATTTTTAATTAGGCATCACTCCATTTAGCTTTCCTTACACACAATTCTGAGATGAAATGAAATGTGAAATATTTTTTAATATTAATAATTTATATATATTTTAAAATTATATTTTAGATTTGTCATAACATAAATTTATTTCAATTAAAGAAAAGATAATCCATTTTTATCCTTTGGGATCTATTACCTATATAATTTTGATACGAAATATTTCAAAATTTTGAAACTATTATCTTAAAACACGTATTCTCTTCACATCTGTGGGAGTAATTTCAAATTAAAATATTATATTTTTGTGGAATTATTTAGTATAAATGGATTATATATTTGGAAGTATAATTATATAAATCTTATAATATGTTATAATTAATTTTTTACCAAACATTTTAGGGAATTCACCAAAAACTAATTAATGAAATTAAGATAAAAATGTATTTACTATGGGTTAAACTAAAATGATTTTGGTAACAGTGACCAATAAAATTTTATATATAAAATACTATATAAATATTTCAAAAATTATACCACTATGGTTGTATAATGATCCATTTTAGACACTTGTGACATATGGAAAACATGGGAGCACTCAATTCATTTAAAAATTACCAAGTATTCTTCTCCCCCGATTATAAATGGTCACCCTATATTCTCTCCACATTACATAATAACATCCCAAGATACCTAACCTAATCATAGAATCATTATTTCGGTAAATATTTACCCTAGGGTGGCTTTAGTATATACCCAAAGGAGGTAATCCAAAGAAGAGGTAATGTTCTTGACCAAGTGTCTTTAATTAATTAATTTACGCACCACATTAAATTATTTATAAACTATGATGATATAATTATCATATAATATTCATAAAATAATATATTTAAAAAGTTTAATGACCTAAAAATATATTCACTTCAATCAATTGGTTTAAGAAATCACCATTTATGTGTATGTTTTTCTACTACCACGTGAACTGATGTCGTTCATTTATTTATTCCCACATCTAAAGGATGGGTATGATGATGAATAAAAAAATATAAATGTATTATATTTATTACATATTTGTCCTTATTTATTCACTATATTGATAATATATATATATATATTAATATGTTATATTAAATTTTGTAGGGTATATGAAAACCTATCTCATGTGTACAACGAATTACCGACTCGCGAAGCGATGTGATTAATATGTCAGTATCACTTATCATAGAAGATGTTAATGATAAATATAATGGTTATATATTATATAAATGAATTAAATATTGTATTAATGAAACATATAATCACTTGTAATTGTAATATAAGTCATTTTATTTGTTTACTTTTCACTCAAACAATGATCATAACATTGTCCATGTACGTAAGGACTATAACCTTCATGGAGAAATGTCACTCTTTTTTCAACCCCAAACAAAAGGATTATATATATAATTATATGAAATTACATTAATAGTATTTTTCTAGTATATTAATTTAAAAATATTTATTACCTATTCCCCATAATGATCATCTAAAAATGGAAATGTTACTCATGCGTATATATGAAATACCATATGATTGATTGTAACATACATCATATTTCATAACTATATTAAATTACTGGTTTAAAAATAAAATTGAATAAAAAATTATTAAAATAATTTCATCAATATTATTATTATTATTATATAAATAAAATATATTTTCATGAACCATATCAATCATTATGACACAGTACCTATAAAATAATGTAATTAACACACAAATAATGAAAATAATGAATGGTTATCAATAAATGGGTTGTAAAATGTTATAACAAGATTATATATGATATATTTAATAATAATATGGTTATTTAATATTTTAGTTACATTTATATAAAAAAATAATGGAGTATATGGAATGATCAAACAATGGGATGTGTGGGGTAAAGGATTTGTTAACTCAATTTCTATTCATTTGGTTAATCTTTTAAATCAGTGATTCTATCACTCAAACATTATGTGTATAAATGAATTTGTAATACCTTATTTATTATTTATACTTATATTATGATTATTTACAGTATATACACACATTTAGTTAATTTTTTGATTCCTAATTCAATATTATGATGTATATAAGGGTTTTTTTTACAATCTCATTCAATTCAATATTGTTCAATCATGTTATTTATTTGAAGTAAATTATTTATCATTTTCATAATAATCATGTTTAATTTTATTATCCAATATTTATTGATGAAATTTTCATCTAATAGTATTTTTTACCATATTTTTGGTACCTATAATGTTTTATAATATTCTCTTATGAAAATATGACTTTATTTATCTCTTCAGTATGAAATAATATTTCAAGAAAATAAAATATTTATAATTTTGATTAAGCATTAAAAAATTATAATTAAAAGTCCACTTCAAACATTTTCACTTTTTATTGAAAAACATTTCAATGTAATCATATGTTGTATTCATGGAAAATCTTTTTTACATTTTACAAAAAATGTGAAAAGAATCCTCGTATCAGTTTATGATTAAAGAAATTTACTATCCATTTTAAATGAAAAGGAATGGTCAGTTATTACTCTTACTAAATTTTTGGAATTATCCACTATAATGGCCATATTTTATTTGAATCTTATTTTTTATTTTTATTTGGAAATTATTAATTTTTTAAATTTTATTTCAATGAAAACTAATTTTAAGAACTATTTTTATATAATATCGTTATTTTCTTTAAAAATTATTTTTAATGTTATTTTCAAGTTATTTCTATTAATCAAAGAAAATAATCCTTTATTTATACATCATTGGTTATATATTATATTGAAGCCATCATCACTTTTCATCTAGATAGTTTTTGGTATTTTTTACTATGTAATGTATTGAAATTCCATCATTTTATTCATTTTTAGTCATTAATATTTACTTTTATTATTCAGTATAAAATGGCATTAAATTTAACCTAATACCAAATATTGTTTTTCATGAATATATTTAATGAAAAAGATGTTTAATATTTTTAAATAAAATGATTACATTAATAGTTATTTTATTATCTATAGAAATTTTGATAAATATGAGTCCTTTACACATTATATATATTTTATAAGGCATATTACTTATGAATTAAATTTATTATGTGATATATAAGAAATTATTTGGACATAAAATACTCATTTTTGTGACCAGTTAATTCAATTCCCCAAAGAAATGTTAGTATCATTATATGAATAAGTTTGATAGCCTTAGTTATATTGGTTTTCAACTACTATGTTCTAAACCATATTATGAATGGTCTTGAAGGAAAAGGTATCAGGTTCCGAGAAAACATGACATCATATAAATTAAAATTTCCTTCATTAAGGGTTATTACAATCTAGGATATTTTATATATGAAATTATCATTAGATTTATTTCATTTTTAACTACTGAATAAATATAATTTTTTATTAGATATTTACCTTGAATTTTTGATTATTACTTATATAGTTGTTAAAATGGAAGTTTCAGTCAGTTATTTTACTTTCCATATTGATTATAACATATCAAAATATTTAAATGTAATGTTTTCCCATTTTTTTTACAAATCTATATTTATTATATTTATTGATCCACGATTGCATCCACTTTAGTTAAAACTAATTGAGAATTTGAGCTCTCCGATATTTGGTTTCCATTCACAATAATTCATGAAATGTACTATGTTTGAGATGCAATGATATTATAGAGGAAATAATGTTATTATAAGAAAAAAAATTCAATTTGATTATTATAATTTAGTATGTGCATCATGTAGGTATTTATGTCTATGTAATAAATTAGTTACTGGCTCTAAAGCACAGACATCGGGGTCAATATAGTTTGTATCTGAGAAGGTTTAGTATAAAACCTGGGAACTAGATTATGAAAATGAAGAATATGGATAAGAACTCTAAGATAATATTTTTTGTAAATTCATAGAATAATATCAAAAAAAAATTTGGTAAGGAGGATATTATGAGGGCTTTCCCTGAAATATTTACATGTCGGGATACTATAAGTTTTTTTGGATCTAGAAATTATGTACCTATGTGTAATAGCTCCAAAAAGAGTAATGTGGGACTCATAAAATCATCACCTAGTTCATGGTATTTGACATAAGTGAGTACCTCATTTGGAATTCCCTGGAGATATGTATAGGACAATTAAAATTGTATTTATAAACCATCATGAATAATTTTTAAAATATAATCTCCCTAAAGAATCCATATTTATGATTTTGATATTGGGTATGCATAAATGTTTCAATATATTTTAAGTAATTGAAATTATATATTATTATAAATTATTTCTCATAATGATATAAACTAATATAGTTTATTCCATCAATTATAAATGGTTTATAGTATAAGTAATGGGGACACATCAATTCAAGTAATCCAAATAGTAATAATGATCATTCCCTTAATAGGATTAACACAATCATTAAATTAGAACTAGATCCTACGCTGTCTGATAATATGAGAACATAATATCATGTTCTATCGATAATTTGAATTTAATATCAATATATTATGTATTTAAAGGGAATACATATAGAAAGATGATGGTAGAGAGAATGAAAAATAAAGTAAATAAGGAATATAAGGGTTCTCCCACATGTGATAGTTCTACAAAGAAACACACTAGAAATATAATTAATGGAATTAGAGTTCTTGTAGAATTATGTGTAGAATGGATAACAATATTTTAATTATGATATAAATAAAAATATTTCCTATGTAATGTTATTTAATTTTTAGGAGATGGGGAATGACAAAAAAAATATCACAAGAATCAATGAAATATACCTCAAAATAAATATATTGAATTTTGGTGAAGAATATTATATCAACACAAATAATGAGGAATGATTAATGGAATAAATTTTTAAGTCATGAAATATGTTACATTGTTGTTTTAACAATTATGTAATAATGATACGAATTATGATATATAAAAGTACTTTATTACAGAACTTTTTCCTAAAGGATTTCAAAGTTTATAGTAGACAACACTGATGAATAAAAAAATTTCCAAGTGTAAAATTATGTATCAAGGAAAATACATAATTAAAGACCCTAAATATGATCTTGAAGTCAAGAAAATAATGATATAATAATGAGATAATAGATATGGATAAATGAAATTGTATATTTGTGACTACATTTGACTTGATTAATCATTTGAGGAAAATGATGTTCATAATTGGTGGAGTTATAAAATTCATATATTAATGTTATATATAAATATAATATATGTTTTACCTAAATAAAAATTAAACTTTCATGTTTTAATTAATTATTTATATTAATTAATTTTTTTTATCATTTTTGTCATAATACATGATGATAGTATTCATATGTTGAGAATGCGTTAATTAAGAACTATGTCATATTGTTTGAGACATTAATGATTTGTTTGATTTGGAAATTTTGGGAACCCAATTCTGAATTTATAGAAACTATAATTTTGTATGTCTCAAATGGTATACCATTTAAATGGTTTCAGTCAGTCGTTGGATGAGGTTTTAAATATTCGTGTATTACTTTACTATAGAGAAATTTATGCATTTCAGACAACATAGGCTAACCATTTTTATTTTGGAAAATATTTTGAGAATGGGAAAAATAATTATCACAATTTAATGTATTTAATGATCTATTTATGGTGAATTTTAGTTCTTATAAGTAAAAATAATAATTTTTAAATATTCAATGCTCGTTGTAATGAATAAATTTTATGTTTATTACATCACAACAAAAGTTTAAAATTTTTATTAGAAAATTAAAATGTATCATGTATGTATATACCATTATATAGAAAAATAATTCATTATGTTTGGGGAAATTAAATTGAAATAAAAAATTTATCATATTAAATTCATATTCAATCAATCATATGTCCTTATAAATTTCCAAATATTAATTTTCTTGAGGCCCATAATATTTATTTCATCCTTTAATATATTATTATAAATATCCTACAAAACTCCCTATAATTATTTATGCTTTTCCACTATGTTTACACCTTAACAATACACTAATGATCTCATACATGGATACATAGTTATCTCTTATTCCATAATATCTTTGTAATCTACTTAAACACTTACTAAGATAATATATTATTATCTCTTTTTAAGATGTTGGTTTTCAACAAATGAATTTTCCAATATCAAACCGTTGATTTCAAAAATCATGTTTAAATTGTGAGGATGAAATTAAATTTGGGTAGGGATAATTTAACACTACAATATTATAAAATAAAAATATTGTATTCAATTTAATATGTGACAGACTACACAAGGAGGAAAAGTACATATAACACCTCCATAAATGAAGATATATTTATTATTAAATAAATTCATTTTCTCAAATACCTATAATTACACACAAAACTGAATTTATCTTATATTATAAGAAAATTTGATGTAATCATACATTATAAGAAACTCTCTCTTTATATTGCATTACATGAAACAATGATTTTCAAATAAATTTGAAATGTTATTTAAATATTTTTATTTAATATATTAGTTATAAGATGCATATTAAATTAATGATAAAGAAAATATTTAACATGATTATGAATATTTTTTGATTTCTTATTTAGTAATAAAATAATAATAATTTAAATAAAAATATAAATGTTTTATAAAAAACAATTATATTATAAAATATGTATTAGTAATACATTTAATACATGATTTAAAATTAATTTTTAGCAAATTTAGAAAATTTGTATAGTAAAAAAATATATTTATCTAAAATCAAGATACAAAAATAATATTTTATTGAGAATTTGATATTTATCAAAGAGGATTCCTTTTTTGATGCGTTGTAAAAAAATATATGAATTTTAATTGAAAAGATCCATTTTTATTAAATTATTTATAATGTTAACTTATATTTTAAATTGGGTTTATAGTAAAATTAGATCATTAATACATAAATAAAAACAATATTTATCTTGGTTATCATATTTGCATTTAATTTGTATATAAAAACATATCAATATTTTGAATAATATATCTTTAAAATCACTATTTCACTTCATTTATATAAGATTATATTCAATTTAATGATTCATATTTTTGATTTTTATAATATGGATTCTATATTTTGAATTAGGATAATTTTAAATAATTAATAAGGTGAAAATAATTTTTTTTCAGAATTTATTGTGATCGTAATAATAAATAATAACCACCGATAATGTAAAATTGGCTTTACTAAGGTGTATAATAAAAAGGAAAGGGGAATATGACCTATAAAATTTTCTAAAAACAATGGGATGAAAAACTCTTCCCATTTTCACATATAATGTTAAATAATTTTTCATTTTGGAACACTTTTGAATAATAAAATCATGTTTCCAATCAATTTTCTAAAGAATTAGCAAGCTTGTACTTTCCCCCACTTCTAAAAGGCCCCTACCCTTTCCATTGAACTATATAAACCCACATTGGATAAAATAATTCCAATAAAAAACATTAAATATTCAATCCCCTCATCATAGTATCCTTTTTGGGTATAAAACCATCATAGGAATTCATTAGTGTAGACCAAAGGAGGATACCCAAATAATAGGTAATGCTCTTCAATGAGTGACATTATTTTATTTATTTATCCACCAAATTAAATAATTATTAATTCATGATGATATAATAATTAATGAATATTCAACATATATTGATTATTTAATAAAACTTTAATGACATATAATTATCTCCATTTCTATCAAATGTGTAATAAAATAATAGTTCTTGTATACGGTAGACTGCTATATTGCGAACACATGTCATTATTTTTTCCATTTACACATTTCAAAGATATATATGGTGATAGTTATCATTTATATATGTTATATGTGTTAAAAATTTATAAATATAGTTTCTATATATCAAGTATTGTTTTACCTTCCTTAGGAGACATGATAACGTCGCTCGTGTGTTCAGTAGACTAGCCCCTCTGGAAGCAATGTGATTCATCTTTCACTAAAAAATAACATAAATGAAAAAAATAAACGTAATGATTATATGTGATATAAATAAAATAATTATTATAATAATTTTATATATATCATTTTTTAAAGATAATATATAGATCAATTTTTTAAATTCGTTTCAATTTTTTAAATATGATAACATCATATGGGTACGTGTGGGATCTTCCTTCACAAAGTGATGCACCTATTTTTCATCACCATAGCACATATATAACATATGTTAGTATATATTATGATATAAAATATATTATGAAATTTATGTAGTGGTAAATTATTATTTACCTTCATTCTATAATTATTACTGAAAAATTGAAATGGTATTAATACATACATATGACCAACCATTTACATGATTGTAAAATAATTCATTCTTCATAACCATCATTCAAGAATGTTTTCAAAAGTTATATTGAGGTAAAAAATGATAATTATATATTTATTTTTATTCTATATATTATAAAAAGAAATATCTTATTCATGATCTAGATCATTCATATCGAAACACGTGTGATAAAACCAGTCAACTAAGTACACTAGAAATCATAATAACAAAAGATTATTATCTAATGATTGGTTATTGTACAAAAGAAATATATAAAATATTATAAATATTAATATTGTTCTTTAATAATTTCATAATAGGTTTTAAACCACTATATTAGATGTTAATCCATGTTCAACCTAAAGTAATCATATGGTAAGTGATTTCATAACTCGACTTCCAATTTGTGTAAAGTCTTCTACTTCACAGATATTGTAATTAAAAATTATGTGTAATGTTAAAATTTTTATAATATTTTATATTTTGACTTCTGTTTTGTGTATTTATAGTTTATACAGATAATGGATTAATTTATTTATTATCACATCAATGTTAGGATGTTTTTAAGGTATTATTTCACAATCTCATTATAATCAAAATAATAAATTCATGAATTTTAGATAAGGTAGATTATTTTATCGTTTTACAAATAAAACCACTTAATTATTTTACCCAATGGTTATTAATGATATTTTCTTGTAATAGAACCATTTTCACCATTTTTTACATAAAAGATTTTTGCAAATGTTTTCCGGAAATTCTGACATCATTCTTCTCCTTATCCAAAATTATGTTTTCTTCCAAAATATTTTTTTAAAATATATTGAAAATTGTTTGTCTCCTTTTAATGATGAATTATAATAATCATTATCAACATTTTTTACTCATTTAATTTTTTAATGGAATATAATGTTTTTTATAGTAATCCTCATTTTTATATTAATGAAAATTTTAATGGAATTTTCTTTCCATTATTTGAAAAATACACTTTCATATAATATTTTTCATTGGAAAATGTATGATATTTTTAAATTTTATGAGATACATGGAATTTACCACATTAATTAATTGTTTCATTTAAGATTTCATTCCATGTTTTTTAGGATCTATATAATGATAATGAATTGAAACATTATTTTAAAATAAAAATATTTGAAATTTTGTTTAGAAATTTAAATAGATATTATAATAAAGAATACATTAGTTAAATTTATATGTATTTTTTATTCATAAATTACAATAAACTATTATACTAACTCCAATGTGTATATATTGTATTGATACAAACCTCAATCTTAAACTAGATAGATTTGTTTATCATTTTGACTAAGGAATGAATTGACATTCACTTCATTGATTCATTTTTTTAGTCATCAAAATTCAATTGATTTAATCACTTTCCTATGAAAATTAAATTTCTACTAAAGGCATCATGATCTTGGGAAACATGATGTATAATAATCTAGAAATCCATTCATTAACATCTATTAATATTCAATAGATGTTCACTATAAAATTCTCTCTATATCCATTTTATTTTTATAATATTCATTAAAGATCATGTTTTCTAAATTATGTAACTTCTTATATAGATTATTAATTATAAATTTACTTAAAAAAGATATTCTCTCATTTATTTATGTTTTCATAATTATTATTCCTTATCTAGTTCTTTTATTACCTAGTGTGGTTTTTTGTAACATTTCTATAATTATTATTCATATTTATTCAAGACAGATTTTTCTATACGTGACGATTAATTAAAATTTGATCTCAACATTAATTTTTTTACCTTTTAAAGAACCCATTAAGTGTACTATGTTTGTTATTTATGGTATTTTCATTGAAATAATGTTATTATAAAACAATTATGTTTTAATTTGTGAATTAATATGTAATATGTGTATAAGTTATATTTTTGGATCACTAAGACTACTAATCTATTTGATCCATTGGGATGTGATACCCTATATGTTATTCCATTTTACCAGTACAAACACCAAAACCTTGTTAATGGGGTTAGGGGATCAGTATAATGTTAGGCTCTATGGAATAACCAAGAGAAAATAAATAATTGTATTTAATAAATAATCTTAATTGGGGAAACATATATAAGGCTTACATTTATTTTATTTGCAAATATCATAAACTTCTTCGATAGTGAAATTCACAGACTATCCCTCTCACCAACATCAAATTCTAGAATACGATGATGGTTTTTAGCATTAATTTTTTTTACTCTAAGCTGGATTGATGAGATGTTGTATGTACCTAAATTTCATAGAATTTTTTTTACCTAGATTAGGTCCCAAAGTATTTATTTCTATAAAAACTATCATGACCACTCCCCTCATATTGTATCCCTCCTGGGCTGGAAATTGGAAAAGAGATATAATAACACCTGAGTCCCACCTCAAGTCAGCATTGAGTTAGATACAAGCACTATTTTTATACAAAAAATATAGGGATTTCCAAGATTTAAAATAAACTATATCAAATGTCTATCAAACTATGAGTTTCCAATTCTATAACTATATATCTATAAGAAAACAACAATTTGAGGAGGTATATTAAGTTACTTTGTCATCTATTATCATTTTCACATTATGCTATTTACTTCTTTAACCATTAAAAATTCCACATTTCATTTCATTATAATCTCAACAATGATCCATTCCCTCTGAGAATAAACAAAGAGAGTCCACAGTTTCATCAAATTATAACCTCAGTATTGAATACCATCCACCTCCAACCCCATGGGTTAAAAATTATTTATTATTTTATTCAACTACAGTAACACATTCCATATTTATTGGTATTCTATAAAATAATTCTATGCAATAAAATTCAAGGGGTTAAAAAAGGTCATTATATAAACTATCCATTGAGTCTTTACCACCTAAAAGAAAAGTTTAGACTCTTCGGACCATGAGAAGTGAAACATATAAAGTACATGTCATAACACACGTGTGTTCACATCCATTAGAAAAGAGAAAAAGAAAAACCATCTATCTCATGTAGTCAGAAATGTAAAGAAGAAAAACAACAATAGATTAAAAAATAACCCAAATTTCACCTTAATGGGTAAGCATAGATTATATTTGTTACATCATATTTGGTTCCATTCCTATCACCCACATGCATAAATCGATGCATCTCACCCTTATAGGAATCAACTTCTGCCACATCCACTGGGCCTCCCTACCCCCACATTACCAAAAGGCCTCTGGTCTAATTTATCCTAGGCTCAACTTACATCTATGCCTCCTCACACCACAAAAAAAAAGTCTTCTATCCATATAAAATAAAAACTAGAATAAAAAACATATAAATTGGATCTCGGCTCAAAACAAGGCATCAAACCCTCACATAAAATGAAATATCATGTCTCTAAAGCATATGGAAAATGGAATTTACCAGAAAGAGGGAAACTTAGGGCCTATAAAGAAATTATATTTACCACAGAGCCAATTCTTATTTCAACATGAAATAACCAATTCAAAATTCATTGTTTCTAACAACTAGAAACCAAAGAAATAATCTATCAGAATCTATCATAAATATATTAACTAATAACTTTATCATGACTTTCCCATTTATCATTAATAATAAGCATGCATCACGTTCATTAAACAATTAAATTATAAATTAATATTTATATCAATTTGACAAATATAAAATTACAAAAATAAAAAATAGATTCATTAAATATTCCTAATTATCTTTTAGGCACTTAGTTATTAATTAATTCTTTAATTACATTCTTTACCAATTTCCTTCAAGAAAATCATGATATCCACAGCATGGAATAGAGATCATAGTATCGATAAAATGAAGAGGAAAAACATTTATCATGATTTAAATAAACAATAATGAAATGAAATCGATACCAATTCATTAATACATTTCAAATATTTAATAAGAACAATTTCCTTGTGATAAAAAGGGATAAATAAAGATAATTCTACAATTTCATGTAAATATATAGATAATAATCTAATCCCTTACCACAAAATATCATTGAAGTTAATTGCATGAGAAAATATCAAGGAAGATGATCACAATCACCACTCCCGAGAAAAGTTCATCCACCTAAGGATGTTGCGTCACAATCACACCATCCAAACATAAAATATACTCTATAGGAAACATGACGATCAAGTGCCATCAGATGACAATAATAAACATGTGAAAATTAATCAAAGAAAATGGATGTACATAAATAGGTCCTACCTTATATATAAGAAGAATCATTATCGATCGAAGGAGGGATCTTGGGATCAGTCATTGATGAAGGAATCCCGAAAATGTAGAAGAGAGTGTCGTTGGGTCAACTAGGGGTGAGGGACAACCACTAAATCCATATGTTTGTAAAAAACCTGAGTGGAGGAAATATTTTAAGAACTTATAGTAGGGGTATTACATGACATGTAATCCGCTTTCATATCATGTAATATATTGTGGTCACATTCCACTGAAAAATGAATCTCCTCAACACATTATATTATTTTTCAAACCCTAAATGCATAAAAATTGAGAAACCGTATTTCACTTCCTGAAACAACCTATAGAATAGTATTTCACATTACGTAATTTTTTATAAGAAATGAAATCCCCCTTTCTAGTTTTTTTATTACCAATATTCTCTAAACTTATTAAAATTATCCTCCAAGAACTTTTATCTTCAAAAAGATTCTAAGGATCAATTCATGAGGATTTGGGACCATACAACAGAAACACCTCAACACATTATCATCCTGAATAATCAAAATTCATCCTAGAGAGGAAACTAAAAGGGGTAATCCTAATATCCACCCAATAAGATAACTCTCAGAACGTTTTCCACCATAGGATATCACCACCTCACTAGAGGCACAAGAGAAAACCATGAAAACATGACAACTAGATCCCAAACACTCTCCCATGGGACAAACCTCTCAAAAGATAGAAATACACAACATTATGTAATAAAAATATATCTGTTAAACAAAAAATAAATACAGCCATCAATAGAACTACATTACAAAAGAAGAGTTGAACATCAAATAGCTTAAAGAAATAATCTTTTATCTACATATCATGTTCCCATGTATTCTCATCCATCTCACCATTCCACCACATAAAATGAACCAAGGATATAACAAGACCTCACACTATCTTCTCCATATAATCATCAATATCTATAGGCCACTCCTTGAAGGTTTATTTATCATAAACATTGATCTAACCCCAATTGATGATGTGATATTCATAATGAAGGTAATAGTGGAGTGATGACATGTGAATGACATCGTGTGTCTGGATCATCTGTGGGAGAAGTGCTACCCAATATGACATTACTCCAAATTGAGAAAACACCTTGAAATTCCAAAAAAAATCTAAAAGAAATGTTACACCCATGGAAAACCCATCACATCAATGATTGGGCTTCAACATCAGGAACACATGATCTCCAATGTCAAATACTAGAGGTCTCAACCTATTATCGACATAGGATATATGATGATCCGGAGTTTTTTTCATCCACTTGTAAATCACATGAACCACCTATTTTGTATTCTGTACATTTTTTGTTAGTTGACTCTCAAAACCCTTGCATGAACAATAGGGAATGGAATGGTCATCTATAAAAGGCCTTAAATAGTACTATATGGATGGTTAAATGAAAAATATTTTTTTTAATAGAAATATACTAATGGAAGGTTCCTCATCCAAAAAACATCCAAAAAATATGACACAAAACCCCAACATGCCTTAAAAAGTCTATATATGCCCCTTTGTCTGATCATCCATATGAATATGAAATGTTTTTCTAAGGCATATGTGAGTACATAAATCATGGTGGAGACCTATCGACACTATAGAGGTAAAATGAAGTTCTTTATACAAAATTATTCTCCCGCAGACTCTGTGGAGTCTCACCACCATCTCTAGACACTACTTTGACATAACCTCCATATAGCTAGAATCATTGATCACTTTTAATGTGTAATGATTTCTTCAGACAATCCACTAACACCCATATAGTTTCATGTCCTCCCTCAGATCATTTAAAATTAGTAAAACATTCTATCGATATGTCTTTCCACTTCCATTGGGGGACATCTAATGGTTGGACCAAACCACCACGAACACGATGCTCAATCATCAGCTTCAGAAAGACAAAAAATCATGACAAAAACTTCACAACTGTACATATTATGATAGAACACCATCACTAACCTCTCCACACATGGTACATCTTTTTTTAAACCAGGATGTACCACAAATAGAAAATAATAGAACTATTTTATAACTATCTCATACATTCCAAATGGAATGAAATTTATTCAATGGAGTAAAACAAAATGTTTATCACCTTCAATCAAACCATTAGGGCCCTCTCCACAAATAGCTCAATCTTTCTAGACTTCCATCTCATGATCCCCAAAATATGGTTACTCCAACAACTGTATTTGAGATGAAAACATAATCATATAAAAAATACAACCTCTATCCCCAACTTACCCAATATCTAGATGTAATACTAATGTCTCTTACTTTACTCTCCGAAAATGCCCATATTCACACACTACATCACAATGCGACTTCCTTATCAATGCATCAAAAACACCCATTATAATTCCAAATGTATAGAAAATATCAAATTCAAAATCATGTAAGAAGACCATCCATAGAAACAATAAAATGTTCGAGTCATGATGGGATAAAATTTACCTCAGACTTTTATGATCAGGGAAGACAACAAAACACTTTCGAATGAGAGAATATCTTTATAACATCAGGAAAACCCCAATATCACCAACTCAAGATTGTGAGTGGAATACTTATGCTTATGGGGGATAAACTGCCGAGTCATATCAGAAATGATTGATCTCTGTTGCATCAAAAAAAATCCAAACGCCATACATGATGCCTCACTGATAACCTCAAACTAATCTCCTTCAGCTAGATGAAAAATAATTAGAGCACTAACCAATATCTCCTTTAGATACATAAAATCTTCCTGAAACTAACCATTCCAGACAAATTATTTCCCCTTCCTACATAAGAATATCACAGGTCTATCAACCTGCGAGATAACAGCTACAAACCTCTTGTAATAGCCTACAAGACCATAGAGATTTTGCACATATTCAACTTTATTGGGATATTACCGAGAAAAAGCTACTTTTATCTTTTTCATATCCATAGCAACTCCGAATTGGGATACAATATTCCCTAATGAATGGGATTCTTGAAACCAAAACTCATAATTATATAAATTCCCAAACATCTCATCATGGTGAATAACTCCCAAAACACCACACACGTCCCCTCCATGAAAATCCTCGAATGCAGAGTTCATAAGGATTTCATTGATGAAAACCACCATGAAATTATATCGAAACTCAAAGAACATAGAGTTCATTATCCCCATGAACACAGTTGGAGAATTCATTACACTGAATGATATCACAATAAACTCATAATGCCTATGATGATAAAGGAATGTATTCTTCACATTATCCTCTTCCGTCATACGCATCTGATGATATATTTACTACACATCGGTCTTCAAGAACCAAATTGCCCCATTTAGTTGAATAAAACATAAATCCACCAAAGAGGATCGATGTTCTTCACTATCACTTGCATTAAGCGACGAAAATTGATACACAACAATAAACTAATGTCATCCTACATTATGAACAAAATGGGTGCACCTGACAGTGACACACTCAGCCAAAAAAACTACACATCAACATATCATTGAGCATCCTAATATAGTAACTCAAATAGAATCATTGTACGTGGATACATTGTGATGAGAGGTACACACGGTTTTAATGCGATCCTAATCTCGATCTCTCGTCATGGGGGTAACACTATAACCATCTCTATAAATACATCATGGTACTCTACTAAAACCCTAAGAAAAGTAAACTATTTGACTTAAAATGATATAATCATCTACTCAATGATAAAATATAACAATAATGGAATATTCATTTTACCCATCTGAGGGTCTTCCTTGCAAACAAACACTAATGGATATCAATACACATTAAAGAACACCAGCTGCCTCTAGAATCAATCCACGATATCCTTCACTAAATACAACTAATCCATTATGAGGATGAAATCATGTGGTTTTATTCCTTAACAGATAAAATCACACCAAGAGTGATGCTATACTAACACTAGCTCACCAAATTTATGTACGTAAACAAGTCAGA
This sequence comes from Viscum album, assembly GCA_963277665.1. Classification (NCBI taxonomy): domain Eukaryota; kingdom Viridiplantae; phylum Streptophyta; class Magnoliopsida; order Santalales; family Viscaceae; genus Viscum; species Viscum album. Next base: position 346,764,123 of record OY728157.1, on the reverse strand, counting down.
TCGACCTCCAACTAGTAAATTCAATGAAAAGGTCAATGGATGGCTCTCTACCTCATGTGCCATGACATGGTCAAGGGATGGTGATATGAAGGAGTGTGTAACCCTTGAGTCAGACAGGGCATGTATCCATGTAAAAAATATAAAAAGGATACCTTGAGTAATGTATTATAAGAACCTATCCTTATTGTATTACATAATCTTGAATTTAGTCAAGAAATGCCTTCCTTTAACATTAAGGATCTTTTAAATATTATATATTTAGATAATTATGACATAATACATTAATAAAATCTCACATTAATATAGAGTGGATACTATAAAAACATTACTCATTTCATTAAAATATAAAACATTCTATAATAAAATATGGTTAATTTGAAAATTATTCAATCATTTTACTTGTATATCTTATTTGTATTAAACATCCTAATAAACTGTGAAAATCATTTAAAAACACCAGATAAGAACAAAAATAAATGTAAGGGATATAAAAAAGAATGAATGGACACATTAGTTAATGAATACATGTAACGTATAAAATCATTTTCAAAAGACACAATTGTCACCCTAATATTTTTACATTGGGAAACATGATATTTCAACAAGATTACCACTATACATAAGAACAAAAATTAATCCATAAAGGTATCTTGGGGAATTAAATGTATATTCTGGTAACCCTCTCATCTACCTTATAATTTGTTACTGTCAGGGATACCTTACAATTTGCGTTACCGTCACAGTTACACTTGGAGTAAACAGACAAACGACCTCCAACCAACATATACCAAATGAATTGGAAAGAGATATAGGTACTACCCTTTATCATAAAATATTCCCAAGAACCATAACACCAAACTATTACAAGAAAAATTGAATAAATACATTTCATTTGAATTTTGTAAAACATAATTTTAAAAGAGGATTTTAAAATAAAATACCCTTAAAAAAATCAAATATATTAAGTGATACATAATAGAGTGAACGAAACATTTATATACACTATAAATAAAATTAATTAAAAATAATATTAAAAAATTTATCACACAACCAATCGTAATTCGACATAAATAATGAAGTAGAATGTTAACCCGAAGAAAGGAAATTGGGTTTTGAATTAACTTACCTCTGGTTTTCTAACTTCAAAGTCCTTTAAACATCTTGTATAATGATTTAAAGAGTGTCATAAATATATTATAAAATCATTTAAATATTTATAATACATTATATGATAATTTCATTATGTAATTTAACCCTTTAACTGTTAGTGTTTTGTTCATTAAATTGCTTTTGGTGCGTTCTTAACATGATTTCACTGATCGGTTCAAGATAGATATTACTGTAAATTGGAAGTGAATTTTTTGAATAGTAATGGAATGGTATTTGAATATTTATATTACTATATATTAAACCCTTTATAATTTTTAATTCTATCATGATGTTTATTCATGTGTTAAAACAGTACAGATATTTATTTAGGTCATTTCAGAGATTGTCCGATCGTAATGAACTCGTTTTGCTTAAAAAATTAATAAAAAGTGTACAAAATGATTCAGGAACCCTATATAAGATATAAGATATATATTATAATCTTTTGCAACTATAAAACTGGTTTCATTACCTGTCTTTAATGAAGTAAAATAATTGAAATCATATCATCCATGATGTTGGTAAATCAATACACCACAGACAGTGTATTAATTCCATGAATAATTGAGAGATGAGAAGAAGTATAGTGGTGTTCATTCCAAAAAAACTGATGCAATATGGAATATATAACATACTAGATCATTTATTCCTCTAGGATAATGGGTAATGAGGAATGATTAAGGAAAGAAACAATGTGGAAATAAAAGAATAGTAGGGAAATCCATTCCAAAAAATAGGCATCCTAATGGCTGTACAACATGGATTTATAAAACATTAAAAAAAGAGGGGACATGGTTCACCCATCTAGAAATGAATAATAATACAGTATATAGATAGAATAAAATTTAATGATGGACATGGTATGGAAACATGAAAGTTATACAAAATAAAAGATAACTTGAATGGAAAAAAGAAAGAAGTTGAGAATTCTTTTAACTTGTAGAGAAACTCATAAGACATGATTGTTAGGACCATGGGGGAATGAGGAAAACTTGGGAGGGATAATAGAGAGGTACTATGTCCAAATCATAATTGATGATGAATTTCGAAAGAATGTAATGAAGGAATGGGTTGGTATTTATAGCAATTGTGAGGGAATATTTTATTAATTTCCATGGGACACCTCATTAGTGGTATTTGGAAATCCATGGGAATTCCGATGGTATTTGAAAATGGTATTAGACACTTGGGACAGAACATAACATTTTTTACTATATAAAAGTATACCATAATTATTATATCATTATTACATCATTAATGATCCCACTAAACACACCGAAACTCAAACTGTATTTTTACAATTCACTAAAAATTCAACCGTTTTAGAAAAATCCAAAAAATATAACCTCACCATTTATAAACTTATAGAATAAATTGATGAACTCCAATTTTGGAAAATAATTTTCTATATATTATTAATTTAAATTTTAATTAAAATATGTATTTATTCAATGATAAAAATTTAAAATATATAACTCATTTTTTACACATTGAAAAATTAATCAACACCTAATTATATTATAACCTTAAGAAAATAATATAAAAATAAAATTTACTATTTAGTAAGGTCATATTACTATTAATATTACTATTCATAAGGGTATATTACTATTCAGTGAATAAAAATTTGGTTCCATTAGACTCCAAATAACATACTGATCACAATTGTAGGTGACCTTTTTTTGAAATATAAAACATATAAGATGAAAATTTATATTTAAATGATAGATATAAATATATGCATAAAATAATTATTATTTCATTTCAATTTATATTTTGAAATCTTAGGGCATTACATTTTCCCTACATTGGAGAAATTGAATCCTTGCAATTTTATTTACTTATAAAACAAGTGTGGGTACCTTCCCCTCATATCCTTTTTAGATTCTCATGTGGTTTCTCCAACAATGTGGATTTTCCAAAAAACATTACCTGGGGGATTACCATTTACCACAATATCTCTTCCCTTCAATCAAGTATTTTAACTACTTTATCTTCATATATAAGAAAGGTTATCTTCCATCTAATCTAATTTTGGGATCAAGATATGAGTTGAATCTAGTATATATTTTCTCAACATCAAAACATGAAAAAAAATTACTTGAGAAAAACTCGGAGGAAATGCAACTCGATATGGAACTGGTCCTTGTTTTCTAGTATTTAAAAGGATTTATGAGCTATGGACATATCATTTATTTCTTAGCAAAATTCAACACTCTTTTCTAAGGAGTGATTTTATGGAGCACATGGTCACCTACCTCAAAAGATAAGTTTTTCTTTCTGTTATCACAATAATATTTTTGTCTTCTCTGAACAATCCTTATGTGCTGCTGGATTATTTTTACTTTCTTAACCACATACTCTACTAACTCGGTTCCCATTTACTTACGTTCGCAAACATAATCCAAAAAATCTAGTGTTTGACATCACTTACCATATAATTTGACAAAATGTGTCATCTGTATAGTGGAATGAATACTTTTATTATATGAAAACTGAACTAAAAAAAGATGATGATCCAAACATCACTATTAGTCCATTGAACAAGCTCGTCACATATACACCATATTTTGAATCGTTCTATCTTATAGGATGTATGGTTGAGGATGAAAAGATGTACTGAAATTTAATTATGTGGCCAATGTCTCTTGAAGGACCTTCCTAAAATTATAAGTGAACATTAGATCCCGTTCATATAAAATGGAAAGCAGAACTCTATGTAACCTGATAATCTCTTTGAGGTGTAATAAAGAAATTTTATCCAACGACATTGTATCTTGAATTGAAAGAAAATGTGAATATTTTTTCAGCTGACAAATAAAAACCCAAATTTCACTGTCACCTCCAGAAGTCTTAGTTAGTCCCACCATGAAGCCCATAGATATATTCTCTCATTTCCACTCTGGCATGGAAATGGCCGAAGCACCCCCTTCAGTAATTTATACTCTACTTTAACCTATTTGAATGTAAAATATTACACAATAAATTATACAATATACATTTTCATTCCACCCCACCAATAATACTCCTAAAGTTCTATGTATATCTTAGTACATTTAGGATAAATTTAAAATGGAGAACTATGAGAATAAAAAAACAAATATTTCATCAACTAGGAATCAAAAGGCACACACAACTTTTTTCCAAATCTTTAAACACAGTCTTTATCATGGTTAAATTATAAAAACATACACATTTTAACTATTTCTACATTTTTCTATAGCTTTTGATCTATGTTATGTGCTTGCATAATTTTTTTCTAATAACTATGACTACACTGAAAGATGAAACAAAATAGAAGTATTTCTCGCACCAATAACTTTTTAGAAAAAATTTATTAAATCATTAATCAATGGATCATGTTCTAAATGTTACCTGGTTAATGATGCCTGATGTTTTTGACTCATGGTATCCACTACATTATTTTATTTTCTTGGATGATATATTATCGTGCAATCATAGTCATTTATCTATTCAATCCATCTTCTCTACCTCATGTTTTATTCTTTCTGAGTGAATATATACTTCAAACTTGTATGTTCAGTATATATGTGACATTTTTTCCAGTATAAGTGATTCCTTGTAATATTGAATGAAAAAACAACAGCTGCCAATTCCAAATCATGTGTGGGATAATTAAACTCATGATGTTTTAGTTGTCTTGAAGAATAAGCAATTACATGATTATTCTGTATCAGAACACAACCATGTCCCATCAATGAAGAATAACTGCAGGTGAAAAGCTCACCATTTTGGGAATGCAAGGCCATAACCGGATGATTCAGCAATATTTTCTTTAGTTCATGAAAACAAACATCACATTATTTTGTCCATAAACATTAAAACCCTTTTCGTGTTAACATAGTTTGAGGGCTACATAATCATGAAAAGTTTTTAAAAAACAGTCGATATTACGATTGTAATATAATTAAACAATGAATCTCTATAACATTTGTCGGTCTTGTCCATTAATCAGCCACTTTTGTTTTGGCAGGATCAAATGTTATTCGATCATAATTTACAATGTGACCAAGAACTGAAATCAGTTGTAAACAAACCCACTCTTTTTGATTTTTCCAAAAAAATTATTATCCTTTAAGGGTTTTAAGACAACTCTTATTTTTTTTCATTCAATTATTTACTCTTATAAAATAAAATAATGTCATCAATAAACTCAAAAAACATATCCAAGAACTCATTAAATATAATATTCATAAGATCCATCAATATAGTAGGTGCATTATTTTACCCAAATGGCATAACAATAAATTTATAATTCCCATATTTAGTATGAAATGTTGTTTTCACGACATCATCCTTCTTGAACCTCTGCTGATTGTATCCAGATCTCAACTCAATCATTGATAAGTTGTAACATCCCATGTAAATAAACAATATGTCAATTTTTTATTTATTAATTTTTATAAATTTATTATTAACATTACTTAAAAGGGGATTTTATGTTCTATGACGTAACTGAAACACAACGACGAGGTTCTTTTAAATCTTACGTTGCACACAATGTTGAATTATACTGAAAAATAATAATATAATATTATTTTAAATCGTAGTTAATGCCTAGAAATTGTGTTATCAAGAATGAATAGAACTAACTAAAATATGATTATACATGTTTGTTAAATGATTTAACATTCATCCAATAAATTTTTGAGGCTTAAAATTTTAATGAATTTAATTTTAAGCATAAATACTCGAATATTTTTAAAAGGTCGACTTACAAAATTTTAATGGAGAACCCAATTTAAATATAGTTTATGTCACTTTTATATGTTCTATTTGACAAAATAAAATTCTTCCTTATAATCTGGACTTCAAAATTTACATTTGGGTAATTATTTGGTATTTTTCTTAAAAAATTCATTTTTAATGAACAGTGAAAAATACTGTATTTTAATTCAAAATATCTAATTAATATGACTTATTTATATGGTTATATTAACGTTTTAAATGGTCATAAAGTGTAATTATTTTATATTTTTAACATTTAATCCAATGTTGGTCATTGGAATTAATTTCACTTTGAAATTGGACATAGACATGTGTCAATCTTTTGATAGTTTATATTTCTTAAAAACAAATTTTTTATTTTGAAAATAGAAATTGATTTTAAATTTATTAATCCAAATTATATATTTTTAATTTCGTTAAATAGAATTAGTTTTTGATTTTTTAATATCAAATATAGTTTATGCTGACTTTTTGGTATTTTTCTGAAAAACATCAATTGTTAATGAATAGTCAAACACTAAGTAGTAGTTAAAAATATAACTTTTTCATTTAAATGAACTTTTACTGCTTCTATGAATGAAATTTTAAAAATACGACATACATGGTTGTTATTAGTGAGTAAAATGGGGATCAATAAGATAAAAATATGTTTTGGTGAATAGTAACATTAGACTTTTATTTACTACGGTTAAATGTAAACAGGGTAATTAAAGGTAAAAAAAATTTATAATAAAACAAAATTACCTTAACACTTGTACTAACTTTATTAGATGTTTCATGGATAACCATGGGCATCCATGGGACGATTTTGGGACATCATGGAGCCGCTTAAGAGTGATAATGGCACTTTATATTATCTAACTTAATGAAAAGAAAAAATAACATAAAAAGTAACTATTAGTAAATTAGTTTTTACATGGGCTTATAAAGGTTATCTCTTTGACTATAATTATTATATTGAAAGATAAAACTATTTCATACCTCATTGATGTTTTTTATAATTTGTATACATCAAATAAATCAAATTATTCATTACACAATAATGTAGTGTTTAGCTCATTAATAAATGATTTAAAAAAACAAAGATTATAATGATTGAAATAATGTCAAAAATAGATAAAATTATTATTTGATGATTTTATTTCGACCTTGAGTAATATTATATTATACATTAATTAGTTTTTTACCTTTTTAAATTGAAAATATTCATATAGTAAAATAATTTTTCATCACATCCTTAAAAAGCCCATATTACCACTTTAAAAATCATTCACTTCTATCCCATTCATCACCCCTATCAAGCCCCTTGGATCATCCAAACCCTATAAAAAACTCAAGATCCCTATCTTCCTCTTAGAAGACTTAACATAGGCTGAAGGCACTTCATGTAATCCTTTTGGTTCAAACCAAAGTGATATACCCTATTTAGAGGTAACATCTTCTCTCAAGTCCTTTTGTTTTATTTTACATCTAGAACGCCCTAAACTATATTAATTAATTTATTATATAACAAAAACGGAATTCATATTATACATGGTTGTTTTATGAGAATTATTCGAACTATACTTACAAACACATCCAAATAATGGGTAAATAGTATACTGTTTCTCTGGATGGCGAACTACTGTCTCACGATATGATGATTGTTCAAATATCTCTAACCGTCTCTCATAGTGACATTTATGATGGAAATATATTTATATGTGATATATATTTTATGTTTATATTTTATTTATTCTTATGTATTTTCTGATTTATAGAATACCTTTATGGTTTCCAATATTGGTAAATGCAAAAATTTCATTTGAGGAAGTGCAGACTACCGCCCCCTTTAAAGTGATATTACTCGTTCATGCCATACATGGGACATATAAAGGGTGAAATTTATTAAATTTTATATTATATTATACTGTAATTATAATACACCTATGTTTCATTATGTTTTCATTCCATTAAATATGAAATATAATTGAAAGTAGTTTTCATCCATACGTACGACTTATCATCTCCATGAACGGAGCATTTCATTTATTACCTATAAATGTTATGTAATATTATCAATACATATGTATACCATATATATTTTATATATATCATATATTAATCGAGAATATCATTTTGTAGATAATTTACTCTTGACCACATGGAAAACATGAAATTATAAGGTTTTCATTTGGGACTCAAGTGCCAAATATCGACAAAACACCCATTATTAACTTAAATGATTACATAATGATTATAACATGGTATTAAGTGATATAAAAAAAATAATAAACTTTAAGAAGGTTTTTAATCATGTATAAATTATCAAAAGTTTATTATTTTTGAAGAATAGGGAACACCCATGTCATGTCAGACACAATGTAAGGGGTTTCTTATCTCACTTTTAATTCTGTGTGATTTGAAATGTTCTCCACTTATTTAGTGCATGTAGTGTATTTTGTACTTATATTTGATATATATTTTCATTATTCTATTTATATACATTGTATTATTTGGTTAATTTGGTGATTATTAACTTTTGGTCATACAACTCGATTGGTTACAATGTGGAAAGGGGTTTTCATCTCAATTTTTATTCCCCTAAGATTGATTCTATATTTACCACAATATTTTTTTGTGTATGTACTACCCATGATTATATTAATTATGAAATATACATTAATTCATTGGTATTTATATCTTCATTGTATGATCCTTCTTTTATGGGTTGTATGTTTTTTAACTTACCAAATCGGTGAGGGAATATTTCACCCTCTTATTTTTTAAAAGACTTCATTTTTGTTATGTATTTTAATTTACATATTATTATGAGGAATATGTTCTTCAATTCCCTTATTCCTATAAATTTTGGGTCCAGGTGATTATAGAACCTTTCATCTCCCATCATAACATTTTCCTAATTTTTATGTGCCGCCGTTAGACATTCAAATTTCTTTATGAAAACTTCTTAACCTAAATTCAATTCCTTGGGTTGGACTTCTTCTTCTTGATTATGTCATGCTATGAATATGGGTGAATGAACATAGATTGTTTAACACTTAATATACACTTATATTGGTTGTATTCTTATTTGTTAGACATACTTATGTCATTGATTTATCCTTAGTCTAATGATACGATATTTGTAATGGAGTTTGTCTCAATTAAAATTTCATTGTGACTTATTTGTTGTTATACACCAATTCACTTGTAAATGGTGGATATACTGCCCTTTGACATATTATATATTGAATCGTTTTATTCTAATGATATTATAAAGTTCTGGTTAAATTTTATTCTTCAATTATTGGTATTCAAGTGCCCCTCTTTTTGTTAAGAACACATTAACTAAAATATCTTTTTAAATGTTTGAAGGATTTATTCTTCAAAATATTTCTCATTAATGTCCATGTTTTCAAAAAGATTTTTCGGATTTATTTATATGGAAATTTAGTTTTTCAAATGATAATCCCTTTAATATTTTCAAAGTGATATGGGATACTTTAATTCAAAAATCTCTTTATTAAATGTTTTAAATGATTTTTGATAATGATATTATAAATAATTGATTAAGTTAGTATCTTGAAATAATATATTTTGATCGAAATGTGGAAATGTTATCTTTAATTTATGTTTTTCATATGTGTTATTAATATATGTATCTTGGGAATTGTTTACGTATACGGGTGGTTTCGTGATAAACATTGGGTGGGAAATCCCGAGATAGCTCTCCAATGCATTGGGTAACATGACAGATGTAAACGTTAATGTTTCTCCAAAGAGAGTTAGGGAATAAACTGTGATGGGAATTCCAAATGTGACTCCCTATGTAGTTGTGATATCTACAATGTAAGTATGTTATGAATTCAATAAGTTACCATTATGATATATGATTTCTATGTGTTATTCATAAATATTATGATTTCGTATGATATGTAATGATTGTAAAGTATTGGTTTCATTGATTTATATTTATTTATGGGATAATGTTTTTATTCCTAATTGTATATCACTTACTGAGCTTTTAATGCTCATACCATGTTTTAGAAATGTTTTCCATAGGAATTAAATATGAATAAGGGTCAAGGATGAGATCAAGGAAGAGTAATGCTATCTAAAACATGGAACATGGCATGTTTCATTTTTATTTTATGAAAAAAAATTAATATTGAGTAGTAGTGTCTAAATATAATATTACCGTTGATATGTAATAGTTCTGGCCAAATTCACTAAAACTATTAACATTAAATGATCAGTAATGTTAACTTATAACTAAACTCCATATTATGTAATCTTTAATGTCGAGTCCTTAGAGTTGGTCTCTAGGTTTTGTTTATATAACTGTAGAGGGTAAGTTGTTCAATAAGAATAACTGAAATAACCATAAGGGTTAGGATTTTAGAAATAGTCATAGTTATTTTAGAAAAAGTGATTGATTTGATGATATCATGAATTAGTTTATCTTAGTATTTACTCTCCTTATAAGATATTATATGATGATTTTACTGATATACTCACAGTAACTTTTTTGGTTTCAGTAAATAGATGGATCTAACAGGCACCAAAGTAATAGTGGATGTGAATAAAACATTGACGGTTTTCTGAATGAGAATCTAAATGAAATGGGAGCTGCAATGAGAACTCATTTGGTTATTCTCAACCAACTATCTAGAGTCATTATTGACAACACGAAGAATTGTGTTTTTTTATAAAATCATCTATAAGAGAAACAAATCCCTATGGATGTTCAGATAATTATCATAAAGGTATGTATGTTCAAAAACCTATGTGTTAAGGATGTGGATAGAAACACATAGGAAATTAATTCAAATGGAATATAAGATGCGATAGATATGGGAAGAAATGTCATAAAACAAGAACCTTCCATGGAAAAAGGAAGCATTTAGTTTACTCTATGAATGGGAAATTAGTTCCTTCTAAGAGATCAATTTAATGTTTTAAATATTGTGTACATGGTAATTATACAAACAGATTTCCTACGAAGAATTTTCAAGAATGGGATCACTAGGATCATACAAATATATGTTTACAAATACCTAATGACATTCCTATTGAGGATTAAGAAACTGAAAATAACCAAGGAAAGGTACCAATTATTTCTTAACATATGTTTTGATATTATTGAATATTAGGATATGCTTCATGATTTTTTATGTAGGAAATAACTATTTCAGATTAAGTCAGTAATGAATGATAAATGTATCATGATGCATGTTGAATTAGTAATAAGTAAACATATAATGGATTCAAATGTTATGGTATATTTTAAGATGATGAAATTCTTAAATGTATTAAGGCTCTTCTGATGATGGGATAACATTGGAAGTGTTTTTATAGTATATTTAACCGTTATATTTGATATATTAAAATGTTATTCACGGAATAATTATCTTTTCTATTGATGAGTAATGGTGGAATATTATTTTGGAAGAATATATGTTTTTATTTTGGACATATGGCAATTTGGGTTATTTATGGAAATGATTAACCTATCATAGAGAATATGTGATTTGGTTAATTACACTTCAGTATGAGACTTTAAGAGTAGTCAATTTTATTTGGAGATAAATGTTAAGATTTATTGTGTAAGACTATGTGATTAAATTCTTCAGATATTAGGGTAACAATCATAGTTTGGGTTACTTTAAAGAATTTTTAGGGTAGTTGTGTATTGAATGGTCTTTAATGAACTTTGGGTACAGTTTGTTTAGTTTTGTAGATTAAGAGTAGTAAGTATTTTTACAAAGGGTTACCTTTTTGGTATTATCTAATATCGTACAAACCATTTTGTTTTGGTTGATGTCTAATGATAGGGGAAATATATAGTTCATATTTTTTGGATTATGTGATACTCTAGAAGTTGATTCTATAGCATTTAATGTTACCAAGTCAGTTTTAATACTCATCATTTAGAGAAAAGATGGGTTTTTGGTAGAGATTTAGTTACGTATGAATGTATACATGACATGAATGTCTGTTTCCATATGTTTTTATTAATGCTTATAAATAAATTCCTCAATGAAAAGTAACATAAAACAAAAACATTGTATGTTATCTTTTCCTACTGGGGAATCAATGACTGTTTAACCCATCACATTTTTGTGGTTTTCTAGTGGATAATATTCTCCGAATCATGTTTTCTATCACTCTCCATCAAAACATGATTGTTTTTTTCTCCTCCATATACATGTTTTTAGGGAATCCGTGTATCTGTTGTCTCATTTAATTTTTGAATTTCTATTCCTTTATTTTAAAGTGACGGTTTTATTGAATCTTTTTCCAGTATGGGGCTTTCAATTAAGTTTCAGAGCCCAATTTCAAAATAGCAAGGATGCAATTACATAAAGGGGGGAAGGATGTGACATCCCAGTTAAATAAATATAATGAAATTTTCATATTTATTAATATTTTTTAATTAATTATTAATTTTACTTTAAAGGGGTTGCTATGTTTGATGAAATACCCTAAAAACAACTACGGGTTTCATTGAAATCTTACGTATCACACAATATTTAGTTATACTGAATAATAATAATATAATATTATTTTAAATGGTAGTTTATGCCTAGACATTTTCTTGGCGAGAATGAATAGACCTAACTTCAATATGCCCGAATGGCCCAAAGTCCATAATTTTTTATTGATTTTTGATAACAATACTTATAAGGGATGAAGGAACCCCTTACAAGGCCTGTAGGCTTAGAGATTACATGCCCCATAGGCTTAGAAGATTACATGACCCGAAGTTCTTAGGAAATTTGACAAGACTATCAACATGGAACTGCCCCTATCCAGCATCTACATCATCATAGTAGATCTCTACCTTCGTATGGTTGTCTGACTAGGCTTCCTGTGCAATCACATGCTAGTACCGATGACATAGCCATACCCTAACATTATGAAAAATCCATTTGGCTCTGCTATGGTGAGTGCACCTGCATTGAATCCTCTTCTAGGGCTACTTATTTTTTGTAGTGGGTCTGTGGCAACTGCATGTGTCTTGAAGGCCTTGAGGTGGCCTGAAGACCATAAATGTGGCCTGAAATCCCTACTATGTCAAAGTCCTAGGTGTCCCAAAATCCATAAGGACTCCAAGCCCGAATTAGTAGCCCAAGGTGAATAGTTCCAGCTACTATAGTACCGAACATTACATGCTACAACAACTACTACATTTCCTACTACAGTACCCACCCTCTGTAAAGTTCTTCTATAATACCCACACAGTGTACAGTTCTGCTATAGTACTGCTACATTTCCTACTACAGTGCCCCAAAATATTCCTCAACTATGTTTTGAACCCAGGTCTTGTGTATTCACATAAGGATACCTCACCAAATGGGCTAAGTCTCATGTGCAGAACTAACTAAAATATGATTATACATGTTAGTTATTTTTTAAAAAATTATCCAATAAATGGTATAAGCTTAAAATGTGAATGAATCAAATTTTATGCGTAAATACTCTAATATTCATTACAAGGTCGATTTACCGCCATTTAATGGAGAACTCTCTTTAAATCAAGGTTTTGACACTTTTATATGTTCTATTTTAAAAAATAAAATTCATTTTTAGAATTGGGTCATCGAAATATACATTGGATAAATTTTTGGTATTTTTCTGATAAAATTCATTTTCGAATGAATAGTGAAAAATAATTTATTTGAATTCAAAACTACCTTTTAATAAAACATATTTATATGGTTAGATTTTCTTTTTAATGGGATTTAAAGTTTAATTAAATTATATTTTCACCATTTAATACAATTTTGGTCATTAGAATTAATATCACTTTGAAACTGAACATAAAAAAGTGTCAATATTTTGATAGTTAATATTTTGTAAAAACATTATTTTTTGTTTTGATAACTGGAATAAATTTTAAATTAATTTATCGAACTTCTATATTTTGAATTTGTTAAATTAGACATCATTTTTAATTCATTATATCAAATATAGATTTGGTTGTTTTTTTTTCTAAAAAACATCACTTTTTGATGAATAGTGAAACTACTATGTTGTAGATAAAAATCTAAGTTTTTTATTTAAATAAAATTTTATCACTTATGTGAATTGAATTTAAAAAATCCATCATACATTTTTGTTATTATTAAGTAAAATGTGGTTCAATAAGAAGAAAATAAGTTTTTTGAAAAGTAAATTATGACTTTTATTTTCCGTGCTTAATGGTAAATGGGGTAATTAAAGGTAATAAGTATATTATAATAATAAAAAATTCTCTTAAAACATGTCCTAAAATTATTTGATGGGTCAAGTATGATCACTGGAATCCTTGGGTTGATTTTGGGACCCCCTGAAGCCACTTATGAGTGACAATGACACTTTATTTTAATTAAATTAATGTAATGGCAAAAATGACAAAAAAAATATCTTTTATTAAATTATTTTTTACAAGGTGTTATAAAAGATATCTATTATGCTATAAATATTATATTAAAATATAAACATATTTACTACATCATGGTATTTTTTTTAAAAAAAATTAGACATTAAATAAATTAAATTATTTATGACACTTTAATGAAGCACTGTATAACTCATTAATAAATGATTTAACAAAATAAGATTGTAATGGTTAATACAAATCCAAAAACCTGTACAATTCTTTTTGGATTATTTTATTTCGACCGTGAGTTATATTACCTTCTAATTTAATTAGTTTTGGATATTTAGAAACTGAAAATCATTATATAATAAAATAATATTTTCACACTTTTTTAAAGAGCCACATCCCCTTATAAAAAGACCTCACATCTATACCATTCATCACACCTCTCAATATCCTTAGATCATCCAACCCCTACCCAAAAAATTTCTCCACATCCCCATATTCATCCTAGATTACTTACCTTATGCATAAGGAACTTCAAGTAATCATTTTGGTTCAAACAAATGGGAGATACCCAATTTAAATGTAACATCTTCTCTTAGGTACTTTCATTTTATTTTAATTCTCAAACTCCCAAATCTATTTATATTCCTTTATTTTATATGAAAATTAGAATCCTAAATATATTAGGTTGTTGTTATTATAATTAATAGAACTACACTTACACTGACTGAATCATTGTAGTTGGTATCAGAGGTCGGTTTAAAATTTTTTAGAGGTAATGGTGTTGTTTAAGAATTACTGACATAACCATAATGGTTAGGATTTTAGAAAGTGTTATAGTTATTTTAGATAAATTTAATGAGTTTAAGATCAAATTACTAAGTTTATCTTAGTATTTACCGTCCTCATAAGATATTATATGATGATTTTACTAATATACTCACACTGATATTTTGCTTTTTGTAAATAGATGGATCTAGCAGGAACTAAAGTAAATATGGATGTGAAGAAAACTATGATTGTTTTCTGAACAATCAATTGAATGAAAATGGAGCTGCAATGATAACTCATGTGGTTATTCTCAACCAACTATCTAAAGTCATGATTAACCACCTGAACTATTTTCATTATTATAAGGAATCATATATTTGAGAAACAAATCCCTATGGATGTTCATGTAATAATCACAAAGGTAAGTCTGTTCATAAACCTATGTGTCAAGGATGCGAAAAGAAACACCTAAAAAAATCATCTAATGGATGGTAATGTGCTATTGATGTGGGAATAATGGTCATAATGTAAGAACCTTCCATGGAAAAAGGAAGCATCAAGTTGACTCTAGGAAAGGGAAAGATGTTTTTCATGTGGGGTCAATTGAATGTTTTAAATGTGGTGTGCATGATCATTATACAAACAGATGTCCTACAAGGATGTTTCAGGAATGGGTTCACCAGGATCGTAAAAATATATGTTTATTAATAGCTAATAACATTCCATTTTATAATGAAGGAAATGACAATGACAAATGAAAGTTATGGATTATTACGTAACATATGTTTTGATATTGTTGAATTTTAGGATATGATTCAAGGTTTTTAATGTAGGAAAGAAGTATTTCAAAATAAGGCGGTAAATAATAGTTAATGGATAATGAATAACATGGAATGAGTAATAATTCAACATATAAGGTATTCAAATGTTATGGAAGATTTTAAGATGATAAAATTCTTAAAAGAGTTATGGCTGTTTTGATGATGAGATTACATTGGAGATCTTCTTATAGTATATGTAACCCTGACGATTGATATATGAAAATGTTATTCAAGGAATAAATATCATTTATTTTGAAGAGTAATGTTGGAATATTATTTTTTAAGAATCTATATTTTTATTTTGGATATATGTAAATTTGGGTTATTTATGGAAACGATTAACTTATAATAGAGAATATGTGATGTGGTTAATTACACATAAATATGAGACATTAAGAGTAGTAAATTTTATTTGGAGATAAATGTTAAGATATAATGTGTAAGACAATGTTATTATATACTTATGAGTTTTGGGTTAAAATTTTAGATTCGGTTACATTGAGAATATTAAGGAAATTTGTGTATTGAATGGCCTTTTTTGAATTTTGTGTACTATTTTTTGAATTTTGGGGATTAATATTAGTATTTATTTTTACAAAGGATTATCCTTTTTGGGTATTATCTGATATCACACTGTCCATTTTGGTTTTTGTTGATTCCTAAAGATAGGGGAAATATATAGTTCATCTTTTATAGATTATGTGATAATATAGAAGTTGATTCTAGAGCTTTTAATGTGACCATGTTAGTTTGAATACTCATTGTTTATAGAAAAGATGAGTTTGGGGTAGAAATTTAGTAATTTATGAAAGTCTACATGACATGTAATTATGTTTTCTTGTGTTTTTAGTTAAACTCAATAATAAAATCCTCAATGAAAATTAATATAAAACAAAAAAGTTAGCTGTTAACTTTTCCTACTGGGGAATCAAAGAATGTTTAAGCCATCACATGTTTATGATTTTCTGGTGGTTAACATTCTCCTAATCATGTTTTATATCACTATCAATAAGAACATGATAGTTTTTTTCTCCTCCATATCTATTTTTTTGTCAAATAATAGTATCTTTTGTCTTAGGTATCCTTTGTATTTACCTTACATTATTTTAAAGTGATAGTTTTATTGACTCTTTTCTGATATGGGGCTTTTAATGATGTTTCTGAGCCCAATTTTAAAATTGTGAGGATGCAATTCCCCAAATGAGAGATTGATATAACAACCCAGGTAAATAAAGAATATAACATTTTAATATTTATTAATATTTAAAAATTAATTATTAATTTTAATTTAAAGGGGATTATATGTTCAATAAAATACCCAATACACGACAACGGGTTTCATTGAAATCTTACGTTGCACACAACGTTGAGTTATACTGAATAATAATAATATAATATTAATTTGAATGGTCGTTAACACCTAGATGTGGTATTATATGGAATAAATAGAAATAATTGTAATATGATTATACAAGTTTGTTAAATTTTTTTACATTCATACAATAAAAGGTAGAGGCTTAAAATATGAATGAATCTAATTTAATACATAAAAACTCTAATATTCTTTAAAAGTTGTATTTACAACCTTTTAGTGGGGAACCCTCATTAAATATAGTTTTGGTCACTTTTATATGTTATATTTTATGAAATAAAATTTTCATTAGAATCAAGACATATTAATTTACTTTCAGTAAATTTTTGGTATTTTTCTGATAAAATTTATTTTTAATGAATATTGAAAAATAATATATTTTAATTGAAAACTTCCATTTAATGTAACTTATTTATATGGTTCGATTATCTTATTAAATTGTTTTAAAGTGTAGCTAGATTACAGTTTTACCATTTAATCCAATGTTGGTCATTGGAATTAATTTCACTTTGAAATAGGACATAAACAAGTGTCAATCATTTAATAGTTAATATTTTGTAAAAACACGCTTTTTGTTTTGACAAAGAAAATTAATTTTAAAGTAATTTATCCAAAATCTATATTTTTAATTTGTTAAAATAGAAAACATTTATTCAATTCAGTATATCGAATATATCTAAGGCTGAATTTTTTGTATTTTTCTGAAAGAGACCAATTTTTGATGAATATTGAAACCAATAAGTTGTAGTTAAAAATATAAAATTTTCATTTAAATGAAATTTTATCACTTCTATGAATTGAGTTTAAATATTCCTACATACATTTTTGTTATTATTATGTAAAATGTTGTTCAATATGAAGAAAATAAGTTTATGTGATAGTAACTTTTGAATTTTATTTACTGCGGTTAAAGGTAAACTGTGTAATTAAAGGTAAAATGAATATCATAATAATACAAAATTACCTTAACACTTGTACTAACATTATTTTATGAGTCATGGCCTACCATTTTCATACTTGGGTTATTTCAAGACCCCATGGAGCCACTTAAGAGTGATAATGAAACATTATTTTAAATAACATAATATAAAGGCAAAATGACATAAACAATACATTTTAGTAAATTAATTATTACGAGGGGTTATAAAAGATATCTCTTTGACTATAAATATTGTATTTAAATATAAAAATATTTATTACATCCTGAATTTTTTTTATAATTTTTAGACATCAATTAAATTAAATTAGTTATGACACAATAATGATGTAGTGATTATCTTATTAATAAGTGATTTAACAAAATAAGATATAATGATTAAAATAACATCCAAAACATGTCCAATTCTTATTGGATGAATTTATTTCGACCATTAGTCATATTATCTTATAATTTAATTTGTTTTGGATATTTATACACAGAAAATCATTATATAATAAAATAATGTTTTCACACTTTCCTAAAGAGCCCCTCCCCCTTATAAAAAGCCCTCACTCTTAACCCATCACCACTCCTCTCAAGCCCCTTAGATTGTCCAACCCATGAAAAAATAATTTTTCTACATCCCCCTATTCCTCCTTGATTCCTTAACTTTGGAATAAGGCACTTCACGTAATCCTTTTGGTTCAAACCTAAAGAAGATACCCAATTTAAAGGTAACGTCTTCTATTAGGTCATTTAGTTTTATTTTACCTCTAAAATTACCTAAACTATTTTTATTTCTTTATATTATAACAATAATAGTATCCTAAATATAGTATGTTTTTTTATTATATGGAATAAAACTACACTTACACAAACATCCATCTCATATGTAAAGAACATACTGTTTCTGTTGACGGAAAACTACTGCCGCATGAAATGATGATTGTTCAAATATCTCAAACTGCCCCTCATGGTGGACATTATGATGGAATTGTATTTATATATTATATATATATTTTGATTATTTTTATTTTTTATTTGTTTTTTTTCATTTATACCATACTTTTATGGTTACCATTATGGGTAAACACGATAATTACATTTTAGGAAGTGCGGACTACCGTCCCCTCAAAGTGATATGAATCATTCAAGCCATACATGGGACCTATAAAAGTTAGAGTAAATGAAATTATATATTTAGATGTACTGGAATTATAATAAACCTATGCTTATTTATTTTATCATTCCAGTAAATATGAAATAGAAATGAAAGTAGCATTCATGCGTACGTACATCTTACCGTCTCCATGAACAGTGGACATTATTTATTACCACTAAATGTTATTTAATATTAAAAATACCTATATATTCTGGATATATATGATATATATGGTATCTAAATCATTAATATCATTCTGGATATAATGGACTCTTGACCACATGGAAATCTTTTAATTTTAAGGTGTTCATTTTTAACTCAAGTACCAAATATCGACAAAATGACAATTATTAACTTAAATGATTACATAATGTTTATAACATAGTATTATGTTATATAAAAGGAATAAAAACTTAAAAAAGGTTCTTAATAAATTATAAATAAATTTAATTATAATATTTCAGGAAAACAAGTAACAAACAAATCAAATCAGACACGAGGTAACATGTTTCTTATCTCACTGTTAAGTTCGTGAGATTTACATTGTTAGCCATATATTTATTTCTTGTTGTGTATTGTGTACTGAAATTTGATATATATTATCATGTATCATTTTATATTCATTGTATTATATGATTCATTTGGTGGTTAATTAACTTTTGGTCATATGACTCGATCGATTACAACTTGGTAAGTGGTTTTCATCTCACTTTTTATTTCCATGAGATTCCTACCATATCTTCCACTATTTACTTTTTTGTGGTTTATTCACTACCCATGATTTTATTCATTCTATAATATACATTAATTTATTGTTATTTATGTCTTTCTTGTATGATCCTTTTTTATGGGGTTCATGTTTTGTATGTTACCAAATTGGTGAGGGAATCTTTCACCCTCTTCTTTTCAAAAGAAATCATTTCTATTATTCCATTTAATTTACATCTTCATAGGTAGGGATATGTTCATCTATATCCTCATTTCTATAAATATTGTGTCCAAGTGGTGATAAAACCTTTTATCTCTCATCAACGCATTTTCTATATTTTATGTGCTGCTATTAGGCCGTCAAATTTTGGTAAGAAAACATCCTAACCCAATTTCAATTCCTTTAGTTAAACTTATGCTTCTTGATTATGTCATACTATGAATATGATTGAATGAACTTGGATTTTTTTACTCATAATATCCACTTATATTTGTTGTATTATTATTTTTCACACATAATTATGTCATTGATTTATCCTTAAACTAAGGATTCCATCTTTTTAAGGGACTCTATCTCAATTTACATTCCACTAAGACTTATTTGTTGTTATACACCAATTAACTTTTAATTGATGTATATACACCACTTTTCCATATTATATCTCGAATCTATTAATTCTACAGATATTATAATGTGATAAATAAAATTTATTCCTCAATTATTTATATTTTATCATCTATCATTTTGTTAATAACTCATTAAAAAAATATAGTTTTTAATGTTTTAAAGATTTATTCTTCTAAACATTTATCACTAATTTTTATGTTTTAAAATATATTTTTATGATTTATTTATATAGAAATTAATTTTTTAAAATGAAAATATAATTAAAAGTTTTAATGTATTATGTGACACTTTGATTAACAAATCTATTAATTAAATGTATTAAATGGTTTATGAAAATGGTTTGATAAAGAATTTATTATGTCAATATCGTTAAATAATATGTTGTGATACCCAAGAGAAAATGTTTTCCTTCCCTTATTTCTGTTTTATGTGTTTTGAATATATGGTTCTTGTGCATTGTTTATGTATATAGGTGGTTCCGTGATAAACCTAGGGTGGGTCTACCAGAGATAGCTCTCCAATGCATTAGGTAACGTGATAGTGGAAAAGATTAATGTTTCTCCTAAGAGTGTTTGGGAATATACTGTGATGGGTATTCCAAATATGACTCCCTCTGTTTCTCTGAAAGCTAAAATGTAAGTATGTTATGTATGCCATAAGTTTCCTTTATTATTTATGATTTCTCTATGTTATTGATATTTATTATGATCTAGTAAGGTATTTTATTATTGAAATTTATTGGTTTCATTGATTTTTATTTATAGATGGGATAATGTTTTCATTCCTCATTTTATATCCCTTATTGAGAATTTTATGCTCATGCTATGTTTTTGAAAAGTTATCTACATGAATTAAAGATGAATAAGAGTCAATTATAAGATCAAATAAATTAAATGATATCTAAATAATGGAACTAGGAATGTTTCTTTTTTATTTTATGAAAAAATAGAGACTGAGTGGTTGGGTCTACATGTAATATTCAAGTTATTATGTAATAGTTATGGCCGAATTCACTAAAACATTAAACCTGAAAAGATCAATAATGTGAATTTTTTACATAAATCAATATTATGTAATGTATAATGTTGTGTCCTTATAGTTTGTATCAGATTTCGGTTTAGATTAATTTAGAAGTTATGGCGTTGTTTAAGAATAACTAACAAAACCATAATGGTTAGGTTTTAGAAAGAGTCATAGTTATTTTACATAAATTGAATGAGTTTAAGATCACATGAATAAGTTTATATTTGTATTTACCCTCCTAATAAGATATTATAGGATGATTTTATTAATATAATCACACTGAACATTTGGGTTTTAGTAAATGTATGGATCTAGAAGGAACCAAAGTAAAAGTTGATGGGAAAGAAACTATGAGAGTTTTCTGAATGAGAAATTGAATGATAAGGGAGTTGCAATGAGAACTATTGTGGTTATTCTCAACCAACTATCTAGATTCATTTTTTACCACTTGAACTATGGTGATTATTATAATGCAAAATATATGTGAGAAACAAATCCCTATTGAAGTTAAAGTAATAATTATAAAGGTAAGTTTTTAAAAAAACCTATGTGTTAAGGATGTGGAATGAAACTCATATGAAAATGCTTCCTATGGACAGTAAGATGATATTGATGTGGGAATAAAGGTCATAAACCAAGAAAATTCCATGAAAAAACAATGATTCTAGTTGACTCCATGAAAGGAAAAGAACTTATTTCTGAGGGTTCCATTGAATGTTTTAAATGTGGTGTGCATGGTCATTATACAAACAGATGCCCTACAAGGATGTTTCATGAATGGGATCACTAGGATCATAAAAATATATGTTTACCAATACCTAATGACAATTCGATTGAGAATGAAGAAACAAATGATGACCAATGAAATGTATGGATTATTTCTTAACATATGTTTTGATATTATTGAATTTTAGGATAAGATTCATGATTTTTAATTTAGTAAATAAGTATTTAAAAATAAGGTGGTAAATATTGGTTGATGGATAATAATGAACATTGAATGAGTATGAAATCAACATATAAGGGATTCAAATGTTATTGTAGATTTTAAGATGAAGAAATTCTTAAAATAATTAAGGCTCTTTTGATATTGAGATTACATTGGAAGTCTTTTTATAGTATATGTAGCCCTAACGTTTGATATATGAAAATGTTATTCAAGGAATAATTATCATTTCTTCTGATCAGTAATGGTGGAATCATATTTTTAATGTATCTATGTTTTTATTTTGGATATATTGAAATTTGGGTTATTTATGAAAATGATTAACCTATCCTGGAGAATATGTGATGTGGTTAATAACACATTAGTATGAGACTTTAAGAGTAGTCAAATTTATTTGGAGATAAATGTTAAGATTTCTTTGTGAAAGACTATGTGATTAAATCCTTCTGAGTTTTGGGTTACAATTTTACTTTCGGTTACTTTGAGAATATTAAGGACAATAGTGTATTGAATAGTCTTTATTGGTTTTTAGGGTACTGTTTGTTGAATTTTGGAGATTAAAATTAGTATTTATTTTTACAAAGGATTATCATTTAGTGGTATTATATGATATCACACTAACCATTTTGGTTTTGGTTGATTTCTAAAGACAGTTGAAATATATACTTCATCTTTTCTGGATTATGTGATACTCTAGAAGTTGATTCTAGAGCTTTTAGTGTGACCAAGTCAGATTGAATAGTCATTGTTTGAAGAAAAGATGAGTTTTTTGTAGAAATTTAGTGAATTATGAAAGTATACATGATAGGTAAGTATGTTTCATTATGTTTTTAGTTCATCTCATTAATAAATTCCTCAAATAAATGTAACATAAAACAAAAAAGTTGGTTGTTAACATTTCATACTGGGGAATCAAATAATGTTTAATCCGTCACATGTTTGTGATTTTATGGTGGTTAAATTTCTCTTAATCATGTTTTCTATCACTATCCATCATAACTGGATGGTTTGTTTTCTCCTCCTCTATATCTATGTTTTCGTCGAATCCTAGTGTCTATTGTCTCGGGTAGCCTTTGTATTTCCATTCCTTTATTTTAATGTTATAGTTTTATAGATTGTTTTTCTGATATAGGAATTTCAATGATCTTTTTGAGCCCAATATTAAAATTATGAGAACGCAATTCCCAAATGGAGGGAACGATATAACATCCCAAGTAAATAAAGAATATGAAATTTTAATATTTATTAATATTTAAAAATTATTAATTAATTTTACTTTAATGGGAATGTAATGTATAATGGCGTACTCGATACACAACTATGGGTTTCATTGAAATCTTACATGACAAACAATGTTGCGTTATACTGAATAATAATAATATAATATTAATTTAAATGGTAGTTAACACCTAGTCATTGTATTGAGGGGAATGAACAGAACTAACTACAATATGATTATACATGTTTTTTAAATGTTTTTACATTCATCCAATAAAATTTAGTGGCTTAATATGTGAATGAATCTAATTTTATTCATAAATACTCTAATATTATTTAAAAGGTCTACTTACCACCTTTTACTGGTGAACACTCATTAAATATAATTTTTTTCACTTTTATGTGTTCTATTTTATGAAATAAAATTTTTCATTAGAATGAAGACATTAGAATTTACTTTGGGTAAATTTTTGGTATTTTTTTGATAAAATTCATTTTTTAATGAATAGTGAAAAATAAAGTATTTTAATTAAAAATTTCATTTTAATATAACTTATTTATATGGTCCAATTAACATTATAAATGTTTTTAAAGTGTAATTAGATTTTATTTTTACCACTCGATCCAATTTTGGTCAATGGAATTAATTTCAATTTGAATTTGGTCATAAAAAAGTGTCAATCTTTTGATAGTTAGTATTTCTTATAAACACGCCTTTTTTGACAATAAGAATTAATTTTAAATTAGTTAATCCAACTTCAATATTATTAATTTGGTAAAATAGACATCATTTTTTAAATTATGAATATCAAATATATCTTAAGATTATTTTTTGTATTTTTCTGAAAACATCAATTTTGATGAACAGTGAAACCACTAGGTAGTTGTTAAAAATCTAAATTTTTCATTTAAATGAAATTTTACCACTTAAGGGAATTGAATTTATAAAATCTAACATACATGGTTGTTATTAATAAGTAAAATTTGGTTCAATAAGATTAAAATAGTTTTTGGGGAATAGTAACATCTAACTTGTATTTACCGTGGTTAATGGTAAACAGGGTAATTCAAGGTAAAAAAATATTATAATAATACCAAATTATCTTAACATGTAACCTATCTTTTTTAGAGGAGTCATTGACGACCATGTTCATTAATGGATATATTTTGGAACCACATATAGCCACTTATGAGTGATAATGAAACTTTATTTTAATTATCCTAAAGTAAAGTAAAAATTGAAATAAAAAAATATTTTAGTAAATTACTTTTTTCATGAGGTTATAAATGTTATATATTTGACTATATATATTATTTTGAAATATAAGATGATTTTATACATCATTGTTTTTTTTTAATAATTTTTATACATCAAATAAATTTAATTATTTATGACACAATAATGATTCAGGGTTTACTTCATTAATAATTGATCAGAAAAATAAGATGATAAAGATTTAAATAACACATGAAACCTATCTAATTCTTATTAGATGATTTTATTTAGATAATTAGTCATCTAATATTCGACATTAATTAGTTTCTGACCTATAGAAACTGAAAATAATTATATAATAAAATAATATTTTCACACATTCCTAAAGAGTCCCTCCACCCCTTATAAAAATCCATCACATCTAATCAATTCCTCACACCTCTCAAGCCCCTTAGCTCATACAAACCCTGACCAAATAAGCTCTCAAGATCCCTGTATTCCTCTTATATGCCTTACTTTAGGCATAATGCACTTCAAAAAATCATTTTGGTTCAAACCAAAGTGAGATCCCCAATTTAATGGTTACTTCTTTTCTTAAGTCATTTTGATTTATTTTACATCTTCAACTCCCTAAACTCTTTTCATTACTTTCTTTTATAAAAACACCAGTACCCTAAATATACTAGGTTTTTTTATTAGAAGAATTCGAACTACTCTTGCACAAACTTTCATCTAATGTCTAATGAACATACTGTTTCTGTGGATGGTGAACTACTGCTTCATGAAACGATGATTGTTCAAATATCTCCTACAACCTCTCATGGGTACCATTATGATGACACTGTATTTATATATATTATATATAAATATTATGTTTATGTTCTCTTTATGATTCATTATTTTTCATTTATATCATTCCTTTATGGTTTCTAATATAGGTAAACGTGATAATTTCATTTGGGGGAGTGAAAACTATTGACCCCTAAAGTGATATTACTCATTTATGCCATACATGGGACGTATAAAGGATACGGTTAATGAAAATATATATTATATTATACTGGAATTATAATATACCTTTTTTCATTACATTTTCATTCCATTAAATACGAAATAAATATTAAAGTATCATTCATGCGTACTTACGGTTTACGGTCTCCATGAGCAGTTCGTTTCATTTATTTCCTATAAATGTTATGTAATATTATAAATACATATATATAATGGATATATATGATATCTAAATCATGAATATCATTCAGTAGATAATGTACTCTTGACCACATTGACACACTGTAATTATAAGTTGTTAATTTTTTACTCTTGTACCAAATATCAACAAAACAACCATTATTAACATAAATGATTACATAAAGTTTCTAACAAGGTAATAAGTTATATGAAAGGAATAATAAACATGAATAATTTTATTAATAAATTATAAATTAACTTAAGACTATTATTCAAAAAGAACTAGGAACAAACAAGTCCTGCCGGACACGAGGTAAGGTGTTTCTTACCTCCCTTTTAATTCCTTGAAATTTCCATTCTTCGCCACTCATTTATTTCTTAGGATGTATTTTGTAATGAAATTTGACATATATTTTCATGGTTCTATTTATGTTCATGGTATTATGTGATTCAGTTGGTGTTTATTAACTTTTTATCAAACGAATCGATTGATTACAATGGGGTAGGGGGTTTCATCTTACTTTTTATTGATGTGAGATTCAATCTATATTTGCCACTATTGCATTTTTTGTGGTGTATGTACAACCTATGATTGTATTAATTTTGTAATATACACTAATTTATTGGTATTTACTTATACATTTTATGACCTTTATCTTATGGGGTAAATGTATTGTAAGTTCCTAAATTGGTGAGGGAATCATTCACCCTTCTTTTTTTAAAAGACTTCAATTTTTTAATGCCTTTTAATTTACATCTTAATAAGTGGGGATATGTTAATATTTATCCTTATTTCATAAAATTTTGTGTCCATGTCATGATAGAACATTTTATCTCTCATCAATGCAGGTTCATAATTTTTATGGGCTGTCGTTAGGCTGTCGAATTTTGGTAAGATATCATCTTAACCGAATTTCAATTCCTTGGGTTAAACTTATGCTTCTTGATTATGTAATGATATGAATATGTGTCAATGAAAACGGATTTTTTTACACATAATATCCACTTATATTGGGTGTATTCTTATTTTTCACACATAATTATTTTATTGATTTATCCTTAATCTAAGGATACGATCTTTTTATGTGGATTTTTCTTGGATTGTATTATATTGAGACTTATTTGTTGTTATACACCAATTCACATTTAAATTGTTTATGTACTTAGTATAGAAATATTATATATTAAATCTCATAATTCTCATGATATTATAATGTTTTGATTAAATGTTATTCCTCAATCATTTGTATTCAAGCATTTCTCATTTTGTAAAAAAATCATTTACTAAAATATCATTTTTAAAGTTTTAAAGATCTTTTCTTCTAAATATTTCTCATTAATGTGCATGTTTTCAAAATTATTTTTAGGATTTATTTATATAGATAGTAATGTTTTCAAATGATAGTTCATTTAAAAGCTGCAATGTGCTATGGGGCAGTTTTACTGAAATATCACCATATCAAATGTTTTAAATGCTTTTTTAAAATGGTTTGATAATTAATGTATTATGTCAATATATTGAAATATTATATTGTGATAGCATTGTATAAATGATATATTTCCTTTTTGTTAGATTTATGTGTTAAGAATATATGGTTCTTGGTCATTGATTACGTATATGGGTGCTTCCGTGATAAACATTGGGGAGGTGATCCCGAAATAGCTCTCTAATGCATTGGGTAACGTGATAGAGGTAAACGTCAAAGTTTCTCCAACTAGATTTAATAAATATACTATGATGGGTATTCTAAATGTGAAACCATATTTATCTGTGATATCTACAATGTATGAATGTTATGAATGCCTTAATTTAACTTTATGATTTTTTATTTCACTGTGTTATTCATAAATCTTATGATTTCGTAGGATATGTTATGATTCGAAAGTATTGGTTTCATTGATTTTTATTTATTGATGATCTAATTTTTTCATCCCTTATTTTTTATCCCTCACTGATATTTTTATACACATCCCATGTTTTTGAAATAGTTTCCACATGAATTAAAGATGGATAAGGGTCAAAAATGAGATCAAGGAAAAGTCATGTTATCTAAAACATGGAACTAGAGACATTTCATTTTTATTTTATGAGAAAATAGATACTGAGTAGTAGTGTCTACATGTCATATTCAAGTTGATATGTAATAGTTAAGGCCTAATTCGAATAAATAGTAATCCTAAAATGTTCCTCATTGTGAATTCTAGACTTAACTAAAGATTATGTAATGGTTTATGTCGGGTCCTTATAAACGTTCTGATCTACCAGGAGCTAATCAAACAAGTCAACTATATGAGGTAAAGGATATGTGTATTTAAAAGTGATGTTTTTCAAATATCTATAATCACAGAAATGTCTCATGGAACCATCTTTCTTTTAGATGAAGAAAACAAGATAACCACATGGTGTAGTACTAGGCCAAATGAAGCCATTATCAAGAAAATCCTGCAACTGATTTTTCATTTCATGATGTTCTATTTGATCCATAAGATTTGAACAAAGTCAATTGTGAATTCGACTTCCCGATAATGTATGACACTTGGTTACTCATTATTAAAATAATCAAGGACTTCATTTACTAGTGGAACATCTTTAATTTGAATAGTTCACTTGTTTTCAACAATATGAGGATGATGAAATTCATTTCAATGTTTCTATTGTTTCACGAATTCTTGATATGTTATCAATTTAAATGGTATGTTCTTTTATACAAACTAATACCCTTTCTGAAAAAAAACAACATCGTTTACTCTACATTCAATCTTAGTATTAAAAAAAGACTACCAATCCATTCCCAGAATGAAGTCAATCTCTAGTAAGGAAAAAATAACAAGGTTTTAAGGTAAATTTATTCTATAAAACACAATATAAATATTATTATAATTAATATTTTCTATAATACATCCTCTAGTGTTTTAATAACACATTATAGTCTTATTTGTTGAGGTGATATTTCCAATTTATAAAAAAATCCTTAGAAATAAAGGAATTTATAGAACCCTTGTCAAAAATAAAATTAGTAAAATATGAGTAAACAAACAAGGTACCTAATAGAAAATCAATGGATGGAATGACGTCTACTGATGTAGTCACAATAGATCTCACTTCACCTTTCTATTGGTATATTGGCTTGTTTTCATTATTCAAATATCTCTTTGGGAACCTATTTTTATAATGACCCATCACAATAAATTTAAAAGACTTTATAGTTTTCATTGCAGGATTAATCTTAGGATCATTTTCATTAGAGTATCATACCATATGTCTTAATTTACCACATCACAAACACTTCCCTATTTTGTTAATACATTCCCCAGGGTGCTTCTTTCCACACATTGGGATTTTCTTACCATTGGATTTATTTGATTGACTATTACCCATCTCTTTCCATATATACCACTTATCTCCATGTTTCCAAAATATACATGACCATTAGAAAAACTCCATCTTTAAAATCTCATCATAACATGCAAGTTTCTCATAACTTTTGAATTCATGGGAGTCCAATGCCCTTAGATTTCATGGCCTCAATCCAAATTAAAAGTTTTTGATTTTATTATCATGTTCTAGAATAAGATTTGGAGCATAACTCTCAATTTGGGTGATTTTCACTTCATACACATCCAAAAAATCTTCCTCCTTTTACATTAAGTCATTGAATTGCTTCTCCATACAAATTCTCACCACCTTTAGAAAATATTTTTCATGGAAAATATTTTTAAATTCATCCCACTATAAGATATAAATATCATTTTTATCCATGATATTATTTTCAATTGACAACCACTAATAATCTTCACCTTCAAAATGAAAAATGGAAATACATACCATTTGATTATCTAAAAAACCCATTAAGTCAAATATCGCATCAAGGGACTTAGTACATCCTTCATCCGCTAGTGGTTTTAGATGATCCATTGATAAAAGTACGGGTTTGTCACATAAAATGTTCCAATATTGTCATTTCCATTTGGATACATCTGGTTGTTCACATTCATGGATTCCACCACCACTTATTTCATTTGTTAACTGAGAAATTACTGTCACAAACTGTTTGATTCCAATCCCTACAATTCTAAATTACAGATTCAGAAGGATTTTGTTCTGTCAGTGCCTCTTCTCTTCAGCTTCCCTATTTCTTCTGTGGAAAACAATTATAAAAACATATCTTTGTCTAAGAAACATGGTAATATTTAAGTTATATATCATTTAAAATTAACCATAGTGTAAAAAAATTAGAGTATTATATTAACATAATCATGACCCATAAAGTTATATGAACCATAATCTGATAAAAACTATAATAACACGATCTTATTAAATTACATAATCTTGACATTATTCAAGTAATAAATTCCATTAAACATGAGGAATTTTTAATTTTCAGATATTTCGAGAATTTGGACCCAATCCATTCATAACATTTCAAATTAATACATAGTGGATTCTATAAAAATTGTACTCATTTCTTTCAAAATTTAAAACCTTACAAATAAAACAAGATTTCTTTGACAATTAATCAAACATTTTATGTGGAATATTAATTTATCTTAAACATAATTATTATATTTGAAAATAATTTAAATTAAATGGATGAGAATAAAAAATATTAATAAGGGATATAAATAGAAGGAAATAACACATTATTCCATAAATACAAGTATCTTATGAAAGAAATTTTAAAATACACACTTGTCAACCATATATACTATCTTTTTGAAAATTGTTATTTGAAAAATATTCCCAAAATACATAAGAATATAAATATGACCAAAATGGTATCTCAAGGAATTACTTACATAATCATGTAACCCTCTCGGCTACCTTACAATTTGTAACCTTCATAGTTATCTTACAATTTAGTAACCATCGCAGTTACTGTCGGAGTAAAAATACAACCAACCTCCATCGTACACAAACCCAATGAATTAGTGGGAGATATAGGACCCAACCATCATAGAAAATTCCCATGAACAAAAAAAATCATATATCATGAATAAATTCATAAAAAAAATTACTTTTGATTTTTATAAAACAAAATTTTAAATGAGGATTTTAAAATAAATGTTCCTTGCAAATATCATAAAATTAAAGAGATACTTAATAGAGTATATCTAAAAAATATATAAACATTAAATAAAAATACTTAAACATAATATAAACAAAATAAATCACAATAACAATCTTAATACTACATAAATAATGAAGTAGAATGTTAACCTAATGAATGGAAATCTGGTTATGAATTCCCTTACCTCGGGTTATTCTTTAGCCTAACTCATTCAAAACTACTATATAATTGTCAAATGAGTGTCATTAATATATTAAAGGAATATATCTATCTTTATAATATGTTATATGATAATTTTATTACACTATTTCACCCTTTAATTGTTAGAATTTTGTTTCTTACACTGTTTTGGGTGTGTTCTTTACACGATTTCCATGATCGGTTCATGTTGGATATTCTTGTCGATAGTAAGTGAAACTCTATAATTTGAATGGAATGGTATTTAAATATTTACAATACCATAAATTATACCATTTATCATCTGTAATTATTTAATGAGGATTATTCATGAGTTCAATATTTATGGATATTTGTTTACGTCATTTGGGCGATTCTTTAGTCTTAATGAACTCATTTTGTTTCATAAATTAATAACATGTGTAAAAAATTATTATTGAATCCTATATAATATATAATACATAAATTATAATCTTTTTTAGGAATAAAAATTGTTTCATGACCATTCATGAAGGATTTAGTAGAAATTTAAATCATGTGTTCTATGATGTTGGAAAATCAACACATCACTGACAGTATTTTAATTTTTTGAATAAGTGGGATAGGAGAATAAGTATAATGGTGTTCCTTACATAAACATGATTAAATACATAGTTTGTAAGATACTAGATCATCCATGCCTCCATGATAAGGGGATATGAGGAACGAATAAAAAATAAATAAACTCAAAATAAAAGAATAGTTGAGAAATCCCTTAAGAAAAAATCAGCAGCCTAATGGATATGCACCATGGTTTTAGAAAACATTAAAAATATATTTTAAAGAGGTCAAACATCCAGAAATGAATAATTATAAAATATAGAGATATAATAAACTATAAATAAGAACATGGTATAGAAACATTAATGTTATATCACATAAAAGAGAACAAGAATAAAAAAAGAATGAAGTTGAGAATTCTCTTATCTAGTAGAGTAACTCCTTGGACATAATGGTTGGGACCATTGGATAATTATGACACCTTGGTAGGACTACTATGGACGAAAGAAGTCCATATATTCATCGATATAGAATTTTCATTTAATGTAATGAAAGAAGGGGATGGTATTTATGTAAAAAGTGAGGGAATAGTTTATAAATTTCCAAGGGACACCTCATTAGTTGTAATTGTAAAACCATAGGCTTGCCCATGAAATTTTCCCATGTTATTGGCCACAAGGGAAACCTCATAATAGTTTATACATTACAATAGTTGACCAGAATTATTACATCATTATTACATCATTAATGCCCTTATTAAACACACTGAAAATCAAATGGTGTTTTTACAATTCAATGAAAATTCAATTGTTTAAGAAAAATACATAAAATTCACTATAACCATTTTTTGAAGTTATTAATTCAATAATGAACTCCATTTTTTGAAAATAAATTCCTAAATATTATTAATTTATTTTTTAAATAAAGATATATTTTATTCAGAAATATCATTTTTAAATCTATGACTCATTTTTTAACACCATGAAAAAAATAATCAACATCTTATTATCTTATAACCTTAAGAAAATAATATAATAATAAAATTTACTATTTATTTGAGTCATATTACTATTCATATTTCTATTTAATAGACCAGGTTACTATTTACTAAAAAAAAATTTCATTCATTAGACTCCAACAAACATACCGATCACAATAGTAGATGACCATTTTTTAAAGTTTTAAACATAAAAGCTAAAGAATTATTTTGAAAGGAAAGATATATTTATCTGGAAAAAAATATTTCATGCATATAAATTTATTTTTTAAAACCATGGGGTGTTACATTTATGGCCTGCCACATGATGGAAACGCTAACTCATGAAGCTGACTATGACCTGCGTTATGGTCTCTCTAACCTTACTGAGAACCACCTACACACCCACTCTATTAGCCCTGACGATGGGGAGCATCAAGGGGATATCCTATTCATGATCTGTCTTCTCTCAAATGATCCAAATTTGGTGTAACCAACTATTGCGGCCTAAACTAGAATTTTTTCAATAGAGGAACCTCAAGTAGAACAATTGTCACACATTGACTGCTCAGAATGGTCAGGAACACTTACAACTAATGACATCAGCCTCCATAAAAAAATGATTCATATGATCCCTTGGAATATAATAGAGAGTTGCTACCTCATGATAAACTAGATTATGTAGGATGGGAGATACCACCAGCTAATCAAAAACTCCACTTCCGTGAAAATTGGGAACCCCAAGACACACCACTACTTCATGAGGAATCCTAACAGAGACCCTATTATGACAATAGAGTTCTTTTTAACATAATATCAGTGATCTATGCTATGGAACTGACCTCAAGATATGCACTTAGCATAAATTAGGTAACCTGGAACTGGTTCTATAGATGAAAAGCCGCCACAAAATTCCTCACCCTAGCCACCCCATCTACCAATAGATTTGATGAATATCATAGAAGGTTACTAAAATGGATCTAGATCTCTCTCAAATTGGAGCTACCATGCTAAAAGTTAAGAATCATTGTAAAATTGGATGCCTTCATGATCAGAGAAAGAAACTCAACCCTAATCAGTTCTTGACACTTATCCCATGTGACTGAAAATTCCTCATGATCCCTTAGTTACCAGAACCAACAAATCCTTGTTTCCCCATGCAGCAACATGACAACCAATGATAAACATTATTCCTATCGATCACAAATCAAACTGAAGGATATCTCAACCTCCTCCAACTAGTCTTCTCTGAATACATCTGAAACCATGAACTCCTACTTATATAGAAAATGGTTCTAAAATTATTAGAGTGTCCTTCTCCATGAGTCATTGTCGCCGACTTCTACATTATGGTCATCTTCTTGAACAACGTCCCAGACATCTTCTGTATGAATCTGTTGAGAATGCAAACCTAGATCCATACCTACAAAAGAAAAAACCATTAGATCTCCAAAATATATAATTTTGAAGAATATAAAATTAATTTATTATGTTATTTTATTCAATTTTGTGTAATAAATCCCGAGGTATACCAATTCAAACACTGGTGGAATGAATAATCATAGACGATCCTTTCAAGGGTTTATGCCTTGAAACAAGTATCAATTCCTTTAGAAGGCACTACAATCATAATGGTTTTCGCATCAGATCACAGGGGGCCCTAAATACCTATGTCACACCCAGTCTCCCATGTTTATAGTGGTTGACACACTTAGATGACACCGCCAATCTATCGAACCTTGAATCCTAACATGTTCCTAAGTCCAAACTCCATCCTTTCATTCAAAAAACATTTGATATCACTCAATCACAATACACTCCACTCAATCTATACCGCTCATAGGATGTAAATTTGAGGAGAGATATATTGACCCCTGAGGTCCTTCCTCGTGTAGGCCCCAAGATTGAAATCAGCCCAGAGGGTATAGAAAACACATATATGGGATGCACGACCCACTATAAGAAAACATCTGAAAGAGAAATATAATATAAAAAGAAACCAAATAATACTAATATAACAATAAAAAAAACCCAAGTATACATATGTAATATAATTAAAATAATACTAGAGCTAATACAAAATTTCACAATTAAGGAAAGGGACATAAAGACAACAGTGACAAGATTCCCTAATAAATCATGTATCCCAAAATCTAGTAGTAACTATCCAAATCTCAATTAATCTATAAATTACATGGAAAATATTTTCTATATACATAGGGTGAGTATAACTGATTACTCAGGTTGATATTCCCTAGATCATATTATTCTAATGTAATGAAAGTATGCTAAGTCATAGTGAACAATAAGTGGAACATACTCTTCACCTAAATTGGGATACTATGTTCCCATCCTCATCACTCTGACTCTCACTATGTTTCGCATAAAAGAGAATAAAATATATAAAATGAATATCAAGGGTACCCAGCTATCAATTTCCCACCTTTTGCTTCTTTTCCCAAAAAACTAACATTTAAGGAATTTATATAAAAAATGATAACCCAAAGACACCTAGATTAAGAACCAGAAAAGGAACCTCAGGAAACAGACCAAGACATTCCAAAAACTAAAACTAACCAGGTTGTTTTTGGGAGCCACAAAAACATGCATAACATGTATCATAAATCATGTATTATACCTCAAGTCGTTACATCCCATACACAGAGTAAAGATCATCATTCCATGACATCCTATACACATTATACCTATAGTATCCCTTAAGAAACTATATCCAAAATATATGTGTGTGAATAACCACAATCAATTACATCCCTCTACACATATATATATGTATAAATCTAACTATTTCAAATATGAGAAAAATTAACTACTATAAGAACAGAGCATGACCAAAGGGGAAATTCAGCCATCCATACTCCCTCAAGGATGTTGGGGGAACACACCCCCTCCCCTTTTAAAATCAGTAGGGTGTTAGTTCATTTAACCAATTTGGTGGATTAGATTATTTGAACACAATAGGTGAATGAAAAAATACTGCTCAAAACCAATATATGGGCAGAAACTAGTATTAGAATTAACTACAACTAACATCTCTCTGATACCTGGTTTCCACTAGTAAGACTAAATATCCTATAATCACATAACCATTTAAAGATACATCTTAAGTTATTTGATCATGATTTATCAGTTTTCATTTATTTTAATTACTATTATAAACAATTATAATTTCACATTTCATTTAATTTGAATCTCAAAAAATAACCAAGCCCTCTTGGTATAAACAAACTGAGTCCACAATTTCTTAGAAATATAACCTCATCATTGCATCCATGAAATATTGAACCCTATGGGTTAAAAAACATTTATTAATTTCTTCAATAACATTACCACTGTATATATTTACATGTATTCTATGAAAACATTCTAACCTAAAAACACAAGGGTATCAAAATTGTTGGTAGATGGAATACCTATTGATTATTTTCCACCTATAGCAGTAGTTTAGACCCATCTAACCAAAATAAGTTAAAAACTGAAAGTACGTGGACTACCTCACGTGTCGTCACCTCCCATGGAATGGGAGTATGTAACAAAATAAACCTAATGTATTTTAAAATGTAAAGAAGATAAATAACAATAGATTCAATTAGAACCTAAATTTCAAATCAACCACGAAGATTAGCTTAAACCTTTTTTATTTTCTCTGGTTCACTCCCCGACATCCACATGCATAAAATCATGATTCTCACCACTCTTGGAATCAACTAATTCAAAAACAACTAGACCTTCGTATAACAACATAATAAAATAACCATTTATACTCATCCATCACAGGATGACATCACATCTGATACTCCCCTCCCGATATAACATATGTTTCATATCATGAGTACATCCAAAGTAACCAGAGAAACATAAAAATGATCTGTCATCCCAAAAACAAGGCATCTGACATTAATACACAATGACCTCTCACAACTCTAAAGAATAAGAAACATGGCCTTTACATGAAAGTGGTAAACTGAGGCTCAATAAAAGAATTAGGTTTTTTCAAAAAACCAGTTCTTATTCCATCTTGAATTATCAAATTCATTAGTCATAGTAATAAACTATGGTAATTCTAAGAAACATTCTCTCTCAAGGTATCATGAATTATTAAAAAAATTAATTTATAATTCATTTAATAATTTACCATCAGGAATAAACATGATTCAGCTTCATTAACCATTCCACAATACATTGATTTATGGTCCAATTAGATCAGCATCAAATTACAACAACAACTGGATTCATTAAATATCCCACTTGCTCTTTTATCCAATTACTTATAGAATAACCACGACTTTACATTCATTACAACTTTGATTCAAGAAAATCATTATAATCCATGAAAGTCATATATATCACACTATCTATAAACTCAATAGTAAAACCATTGTCATATTATAAACCAAAAACATTGTTACTTTATTGAAAACAATTATTTAATCTCATTCATGTATTTAATTAAGTCAATTTCAATGTGATCCAAGGGGCTAAATCATGAAAAATCGACAATTTCTTTTAAATAAATAGATAATCATAAAATAACATACCTCAAAAGTCTATTGAAGTTCATTTCTTGAGAAAGGATAAAAGAAATATATCATGATCACCATTGTTGCAACAACTTCATCCTCTTGAGGACACCACATCACAACCACACCAACCAACCATCAAGAAAACTCCATTAAAAACATGATTATATAGTATCACCGCATTGAAAGGAGAAATAGGAGATAACATATTTGTTGAAATGAATGAATAGAGGTAGATCATTACTTATATCAAAAATGGATCTCTACGGTTCGAAAGAGGGAGATAGGGATTATCCCTTTATGAATGAATCTGCAAAACATAGATGAGTGGATTGTTGGGTATCCTAGTGTCGAGGGAGAGTCAACATAGTCACATGATCGTGATAAAACATGTGGACGAATTTTTTTGGAAATCTACAACGATGGGCCATTACATGACGTGTAATTTTTTTAACATCATGTAATGGATAAAGGTTGGTTTCTACTAAAAAACACATCACCCTAACACATTATTTTATTTTTCAATCCCTGATAAGATAATTTTTTTGAAATCTTAAATCGCGTCAAAAAACAACCTTTGAAATGAGATTTTATGTCATGTAATTCAGTTACATGACATGTAATCCCTCATTCATGTTTTACATAACTAAAATTCCCCAAATTTCATATAAGGCTACTCCAATCACTTGAATATTCAAAAACATTCAAAGGGCCGATCTAGGTGGATTTGGTCCCTTTCAACATCAACAGATAACATTAGTGATTTGTGATCATTTTTATATAGGGCTTCATAATAATACATCTTAATCATTAAGTTAATGATATTGTTATATGAAACATGACTTAAGGAACCTTTTTTCCCAAACCATCTATGAAATATATGTAATATAATTTTAGAAGAACTTATATGTGTTGAATGGTTCTATTTGATCGAATATATGTCAAAAGTTGATAGGTAGTGTTGATACTCTACTCTAAATAACATGTTTTTTAAAAAAATATACTACATCATCAAGGAAATCATCAGATCATTATCATATATAATTGATTATATTTCCCAATGCATCAATATTTCTTCCTTATTTTATATCCTAGATAGATAATACAGAGAGAAATGCTTCGTAATAACAATGATGTTTACTTACCTTATATGATGATTGGATGTAACCAATATATAATTGTCCAATTTATATTTTCAGGTTAGTCCAATGAAAAAATACATGGTGTTGTTTTACCATTTCCATTATGGTATGATTAACCATTCTAGTATCCCATAATACTACTATATTTTGTCATTACCACGTAGTCAAACTATGTAGTAAGATAGAAACACTATAATATACAACTTTATGACATCTCACATGAAATATAATTTTATAGATTTATTCATACTTTTAATTCTTGGATGAGTGGATAATGAAGAACTCTGATGTTCTTCAAACATATCTACAGTTTAATTTTGTATGGAAGGAACCCAATCATGGATCATAAACTATATCATTCCATCATAATCAATATAAAAATTAAAAAAAATCTTATCTAGGAATGTAGATATATATAATCCCCATGAACCTCTTTAATATTTTCATTTTTTATGAGTAAACACTCAGTTGAAAAATATATGAGTTATAATATAAAACCATGATATATCTAAAAAATAATATAATTCTTGATTTCATATATGGCATACATCACCATGATTAATCAACAACTAAAATATATTTGTGCTACAAAAAACCATTAAATTTGCGGGTGTGGTTATTTTTAACTGATTTAGGAAATATAAATTAAGGTAACAATCAATATAGATTTAACGATTAATTCATAATTAATTGAAACTAATATTTTAATTAATATATTTAATTTTATAAAAAAATAAATTTTTTTCTCAGAAATGGTTTTTATTTGTTTTTGTATTCCAATATTATAATTAATTAATTTTCCTATTAAAAAATTATTTTTTTAAATTTATATCATTTTTTAATCATTTTATCAAAACTTACCTAGTAATTTTTTCACTTTTTTTTATCTATAATGTTTCATTGAATAGTAAAAATATACGATTCAACAAATAATATTGTTAAATTAAATAAAATAATGTAATTTAAATGTTTAATTATATTATTTATTTGATATTAAAGTGAAATATAAACCATTATATTTTATAATAATATAATTATTTTCATTTTAATAATTAATTTTGTTTATTTTATTATAATTAAATTTTATTCTTAAAAATTTTATTTTTGGAAACAATTTTTAAATAACTTTTTTAGTAATTATAATATATTAAAAGAACTCCTAAATATTAAACATTTGAATTTAATGAATAGATAATAATTCTATTTATTTTAATTTTTATTCATATTTTGATTATTTCATGAAATAATGTTTATATAAGTTCATCTTTTTCACTACAAATGCATTTCTTGAAAACATGTTGTTTGGAACATTTTATTAGTCTGATTTTAAATTTAATTCCCCAATATCCATGATTTGAATTTTCTAAAATGGATTCGATATTTTTAATCTGAATAACTAATAATATGTAATAATATCAAATAATTTTTTTCATAATAAACAGTAAACATAAAAAAAATACCAAGGTGAAAAAACAAAACAATAAAAGTGGGTAACATTAGAGGTAAACACAAATACATGTTTAAAAATAGATTTATTTTGATTTTTTATTTGTTTTATACCATATAACCCCTTAAAGGCATTATTTATCAATTTTTAGGAACTTTTCTAATCATTTACCTCTCATTATTAAGACGCTTTTTTATATTTACAAAAAATACAACTCCTCCAAAATTATAAAAGGGATGTTTGTCCCCTTACATGTTACCACAAAGAATGCTATTTGTATCGAACAAAACCATCTAAAATATATCCTCAATATCATTATCCACTTTAATTGTGTTTTTTTCAACCAAAATATCTTACTTTAGGGTTATTAATAAGAGATTTCGAGGTGGTTCGTATAAGAGAATGTAATCGCCTTCACCACGCACCATATTTTTTTAACCTTCCTCAATAATAAATTATGTATTAATAATTACTATAACAAATAA
The DNA here is from genome assembly GCA_963277665.1 of Viscum album. Classification (NCBI taxonomy): domain Eukaryota; kingdom Viridiplantae; phylum Streptophyta; class Magnoliopsida; order Santalales; family Viscaceae; genus Viscum; species Viscum album. The sequence goes on along the minus strand of OY728157.1, from coordinate 346,723,523 downwards.
TTGAATATATAATATAATGACATGTTATTATTTTTATGGAAAAATATGTATCCATATCCTCATCCATGAAATGTAAAATGAAACCACCAATCATGAGTATGAGGGAATAATTCCTCACAAATAGATATAATTCATTTTAAATTATAAAATCTTATGGATACTCTTGATGAACAATTTAATACTTATATATTTTATTCCAAAAATAATAATACTTTTTAAAAACATCATATCACATATTTTATTTCCTCTAAATCATTTCAAGATAGAAAACTTTGTTTTTGTGTACGTGAGACTACTACGTCCCGAAGCACTGCAATATTTTTTAAAAACTGACATTAAATGTATTAGTTAGTATGTATAGTGATATAATATGATATTTTTGGTATAATTATAATAATTAATTGTAAAATAACACAAATATTTTTTTTTATCATGAATGTTGAAATATTGAAACGTTACTCATGCATATGTACGACATATCATCTCCAGGATTATAACATAGATCATTTTTCAAAAGCATATTACATGGTTCATATTAAAATTAAAATTGAAATATTAAAAGGATATTTATTTCATCATTTTTTTCATGATATGGTGTATTAAAAAATAATTTTACCATGTTCAACACACTGATATTGATTTGCAATTATAAACCAAGAAATCCCAAAAGACCCTGTGTGGACATACCGGAATATGTTATTAAATATGTAATTAAAATAAGTAATCTAAATTGATTAAATATAGGATATTAAACCTATAATACATTTTTAATAAAGCAAAATAAATTTTTGTAAGTTTTCATATTGTAGAAAATGGATATAAATGAAATTTTTTTACTTGTTGTATGCTATTTCTCATCACACTTTTATTTTCCTAAGATATATGAAATAATCACCACTTATTTTGTATATGGTGTATATACTATCCATTTGATATGATATATCATTAATCAAATTATCATCATGGTAATTAATTTTTTATTTGGTGTTTCTTCTTTCATGGGGGTTAAAATCCGAATGTCACTAATGTTCTATGGGTTTATTTAAAAATCTCATCAATAATCAAAATTGATTGTGTTTATGTTTCCATTAGAGGTATTATATTATATTTCAATATAAAACCTAATATATATTCTTATCCTCTAGTTATTTAAAAAAAATTCATGTTATATTTCTATTTTCTCGTATTATTTTTTATACCCATTGGGATGTTGTTTTTAAGAAAATATAAATTTATTTATATATTTTGTCAAAATTATATTTTCATCAATGTCTATGTGATCTAAATAAATTACCTATAATGTTTTTTACTTTATCAAATGTATATATTATATAACGTTTCACACATTTTTTTCTTTTAAAAAATTCTTTTAAGGAAAAATTCTTGTTATTTTTCTAACAATGTAATTTTAAAACATTTTACGATGTAATTAAATGAATTTTTTTCTACTTATATAGATCATATAGAAATTACCATCAATATAAAAATAAAATATTTCAATTTTCATTGATAATTTAAATGTTTTATTCACGATTGAAATAATTTATATAATATAAAATTAATTTCTTCGATTCAAAAGAATTTATTTGTATGTCATAAGAGTTTTTTTCTTCATGATGTAATACATGAAATGTTATAAATCAATATTTATTAAAGGAGCTAGCCTTTGGTGTAATTCATAACATAGAAATTATTTATATATATCTCATGTATATATCTAGTTTATTCATCATTACTCTGATAGGATAATTTGTACCCTATTTTTAGCCCTTAAATTCATTGATTATAAACATTTCCATGATTATGATATGAGACGAGTTTATGGAACTCATTTATTTATATTTGACATTATTATGCTTTTACATTCATATTTTTTTCCATTTTTTCGCGCACATAATCATGAAAAAGTTATGATTGTTTATAAAATATAGGATTTGAATTGTTTGGGTATATCTCTACTCCAATAATGCATCATTTATGGGATCAAGGAGTAAACCTAATTCATTATAGTACTTTTAAAAACATGTGATATTTTCTAATAATTCATCCACAACTCATATTTATTTCATGCAGTATTATAATTCCAAATTTCCTATGTTACTATGATATGATGACACCAGGTTCTTTATGAAATTTTTCCATGTGATTACTCAAGAGACTTCTCTTTTTTTTATATAATTTTATACCATTATATAACATGTTATTTTTATTAATCATTTTCATTAAATTATTGTTCTATTTAGGTCCCACCTTCTTTATGAAAACCCTATGATATATAATTCAGTTTATGGAGAATGTTATGGATAATAAAATATAGATATCGTGATTTGATTACTTTTTATATTTATTGACCTTGTAATTCGAATACAAAATATCTCAAAGTCCAAAAATTTTTAATGGATATAAATGATATAAATCATTAAATAATATGTGTAAAATAACTGGGATACTATATAACACATACCCTCAAAATTTATAACAATATTTTAATATAACTATATATCAGATATTTTGTGATCCTTAGAATACGTAGTTTTGAAAGATACTTTCAACTAAATACATCATCCACCATGGGATATTTCCCTTGGATGTACTGAATTGATAATTGATAGTATTTAATCAATTAAAAACTTATTCTCTAGAGAATTATGAACTATTTCACTATCCATATACTCATTAAAATATTTTCATTTATATATATTACTCATTTCTCTATATTGAAAATTTACCACTATTTTTAATGAAAATTCTCCAAAGATAAATATAAATCACGATTGGGGTTATTTTTATCAATAAAAATCAATTTATGTCATTACCCGTCATTAGGGACCATGCAGTTACTATGCTAAGCCCACCATCCATAAGCCAGGGGCCGACGACTAGCACCAAAGGCGTAAATCCCAACAAAAAATGGAAGACATTTCCTTTATAAAAGTAAAAAAAGAAACAGAGTACACAACTGAAGTAAGAACTATGTAAACTTAGTAAAAATTTATGTGCTTGAAAGATAAATGGGTCAGTATACAAACCCAACTGAAATTACAGTACATTAGAAAACTAGCACAACCGCAGTATAGTAAAACAGCAACCACTGAGTTGTCTTATGCGAATCCCATCTGATGGGTTGGTACAGATGGCCTCATCAGCAACTCAAGTCTGTTCGTCTGCTCTGTGTATGTCTCCCCAACTGGTCCACCTTCGGGTACCGTCTAGCTCAACAGGTCTACACCTCGATCATTAATGTCTGTCTTCTGCAACCAACACAACGTAGTGCTGGCAAAGCCCATGCAAGGGTGAGTATACGATACTCAGTAGGGACCCCGAGACCCCCGAAGGTCTCCCAGAATCCATAAAGGATAAACCACATAAGAGAGATAAAAATAGGATGTATCAACCAACCCTACATAGGTTTATTCCCATACATATACCTATGTTATCCACCACAGTGTGGCTCCATATCTCAAGCCCAAATACAAACCAATCCACGTAGGAAAGAAGTCAATCATGTTGATGATAATGATTGAAAAAAAAACTCATCTCACACAGGTATGCCAACATAGTGGAGGGATATAGATGATCAGATGTAGCCATTGAATCATCTATGTTGTTGGACCCACACATGATAAAAGACCAACTAAGCTTTTAGACCCAAAAAATGATACAAGACCAACTATCTCAAGAGTAATAGATATGATCATATGTAGTCACTGATTCATCTATGTTGTTTGACCCACACCTGATACAAGAATAGCTATGTTGTCAGACCCACACAGGATACAAGACCAGCTACTCTACCGGCCCTAGACAGGATACAAGTACAGTGGTCAAACTACCTGACCCACATAGGATACAATATCATTATTCATCTTCGTCGAACCCACAGAGGATTCTAGTATGGTAGTCTTCGTTGTTGAACCCAAGGAGGATTCTAGTACAGTAGTCGATGCAGTCGCAACCAGCTCTAGCGTTCCCTCACACAACATGCAAGATTCCGGGAGGGTCTGCTCCTCGAGCAAAGAGGTCGTCACATCAACTATCATGAAGTCTAGAGTTGATGTACCCCGATGTTCTGTCTCATCAAATGGAACCCAACGCGACAGATGGTGCATCAATCGGATTCCCGGTCTGAGTGATAATGGCTTTTTCGTTCCAGTGTCCTGGTTGGAAATATACTCGTTCCAAACCCATCCATCATCCAAATTCATCTAAAACACACTTAGATTATCGAAAAAGGACCGCCAAGTCACGAGTGTCCTAGTGCCGCAGACGGCGCATCGATCAGATGTGCGTTCTTAATGTTATTCACCTTTAAGTGAAAACAGGCACAACCCATTAAGCCTAGTGGGATGGTGGGTCGGGTCGATCCGGTTTTGGCGGATCCAACCCAGCAAAGGGTCGAACCATCCTGGTGAATCGCGTGGCCCGGCCCGAGGGGGTGTGGCCCAGCCCGGTGCAACTTGGAGTTGCAGGGTGCAGCCTGGATGGTCGCGGCTTGGTCCGATGGCCGAGCGGCTCGGCATGTGTGGCTGAGCAGTCCGAGGGGAAGGGGTGCAGACCCCCACTTTCTTGAACTAGTGGTACCGAGCAGCACCTCCTTCCCAACTGGCAGGCCAAAGCCGACTGGACTTCCTAGAACAAGATGCCCGCTCAGTTGGGCCGCGGTCTTGCTGCGCGACACCTTTTGGTGCCACAGCTCTTTCACCTGGCCGACCGATGAACCAGCAGGCTCATAGCCAAAGCAGCCCCTGGAGTACGGGCCGTGGTCCTATGCACTATGACCCCCCTTGTGGTGCCGCGGTCTTCCTTTAGCCCCGACCATCTTTAGCAGGGCGTTTCTTCTTCGGTCGAGCAGTTCGTGGTTTCGGGCCGCGGTTCTTCCACACATGGCTGGCGTGTGGCCGCCCCATTCGCTCCCCATTTCCTCCATTTGCCACCACCTCCCTTTGTGAATTAAATAAACAAGAATGAAAAAGGGTCATTGGGCTGTGTTTTTTCGGCCCGTGCCCTCCGCATTAGGTGGTATCAAATCAGCCAAAGGCAATCCAAAGAAAACTCACAAACATGATAATTTATTCACTTATAAACTATATGAAACCCATTCCTTGTAATTGACATTGCACTTCCTCGAGTTGCGAAAGACAAGTGTCGTGGTAGAATGATGTCATCCCATCAACGATGGGAGAAGATTCATTATTGTAGGAATCATAGACTCCTTGACGTCGAGGTGTGTCCGAGGAAAATGTGTCATTGGAAGAAGTCCTTCGTGTTCTTTGTCGGAGGTGTTATTCATTGAAGAACGATGTTCTCCCTCGAAGAAGGATCACCTTTCTAAATCTCCAGAGCATTCCCCCAAAAGTGATTTTCCAAAACAAAAAGATATAAAAAGGCTCTCAGATTAATAGAATTGCTATGCAATTCAATTTAATTCAAAAGAGGTGCTGAATAATTAATGTAAACATTAATTATATGAGTTATCACAATTGAAGGGTAGAGGGATGTGGAAAGGCTCCACCATTAATGAGGAGTTGTCAAAAAAATCAATAGGGAATTAATGGGGAGTTGAGGCGAGGTGGAAGTTTTCAGGTTCATGTAGGACCTACCTCACAAATATACTCTCATGAGAGGTTATGTGGGTGTGGGTCCAACCAGAAACTTCCCCATGTAGGATTTAACTACCAAAGATAAAATAAAATTGTTCACAACAATTTTATTTAACTTTTTTATTAAACCCAAAAATTTACATTCAACCTACATAAAACAAAACTGTGGTAATGTTCTTCTTAAGCGAATACTAGCGCTAAAATTTCATCTGTGCCCTCAGATTTCAATTCAGAGCACTGGTCCAAAATATAGATAACCCGTACGTACATTTACTGAATGTAGACGAACAAAACGTCAGAAATTGTTTCTGGGCACATCGGGCCTTGGAATCTAGTGCCGCTAGAAACTGCAGACTCGTAAAATTTCAAACTATTTAAGAAAACATTATTCCATTGAATTTATGTGTCTTTACAATACCCCCATCTCAGGGATTTACATCCCTGCAAAGCTACACCACACACTAGGGGAAAAAAGTGGGTACTGAGCACGTATCTGATCCTCTTGCTCCCAAATGCCCTTATGGAGGTTCTCGTGCTGCCAGCGAACGTGCACCAGAGGAATCGACCATCCATCTAAGAACCGCTCCTATTGATCCTTGATCTCCCCTGGGACCTTCGTGAATCACACCCCGTCATCGATGTCCACCTCCCTATGATCGATGCTCTGGGTTGGGTCATGCATGTATCTCCTCAACTGAGATACGTGGAAGACGTCGTGCACCAGATGCAATTGAGGTGGAAGGGCCAGGCATTAAGCCACCTCTCTTACTCTGCTGAGGACCTGGAAAGGTCCGATGAATCATGGAAATAACTTTCCACCCCATCCAAATATCCGTAGACCTCATCGAGGTGAGACCCATAGGAAATTGTGGTCGCCATCCTCGTACTCCAGTGGTCTTTGTCTCCAATCAGCATAGGAATTCTGCCTGATCTGTTTGGTCTCCATCCACTCCTGAATGATCTGCACCATCTCTATCATTGCATTAACCATCTCTAGCCCTACAAGTGCTGACTCCCCTGGGTCAGTCTAGCATAGAGGTGATCTGCAAGGTCATATATACAGTACCTCGTAATGTGCCATCTTGATGGTGGTGTGGTAGCTTTTGTTTTACGCAAACTCCACCAAGGGTAGATTATCCTCCCAGTTGCGACCAAAGTCAAGGACACATTCCCGGAGCATGACCACAAGAGTCTGAATGATCCTCTCAGTCTGGCCATCCGTTTGATGATGAAAGGTAGTGCTCAAGTGAAGCTGTGTCCCAAAAGCCTCATGTAATCACTTCCACAGCCGAGAATAGAATTGAGCATCTCAATCGGAGACGAGAGTGGATGCCACACCATGAAGTCTTATGATCTTCTGAATATAGAGGCATCCCAAGCTCTCTACTGAGCCCTACTCTCTGATCGGTATGAAGTGGGACGACATGATGAGTCGTTCTATGATCACCCAGATAGAGTCATGCCCTCTAGATGTACGTGGAAGCCCCATCACAAAATCCTTGGATATCCCATCACACATCCACTCTGGGATCACTATGGGATGTACCAAGACGGGTGGTACTTGGTGCCCCACCATCACTTGTTGGAAAGTGAAGAATCATGAAATGAACACTACTACAACCTTCTTCATACTCGGCCACCAGTCCTATCATCCGAGTTCCTGGTACATCTTCTCAACTACTAGATGTACTGCTAGAGGGGAAGTGTGAATCTCCCTTAGCACCTCCTCCTGTAGTGCAATTGGTACCATCGTATATCGCTTGAAGAGGATGACGTGCTCCCCTCCTTCAAAATATCCATCAGGCACCTGTCCTGTGGATATTTGAGCACGTCGTGTCTCATAGTAAATGTCCCCACTTTGTTCCTCTCTAATTCATTGAAAGAGTGGAGGAGTGACTGTGAGAGACTGTAGAAAAGATGCTCCATCTCTATCCACAAAGGATATCAGCAACGCGACTAGCTGCTCTGTCACCTCTCCTAGGAGCTCAATGCCTAATATCCTGCTGAGAGCATCAGCTATAACATTCCCCTTCCCAGGAGTATAGACTATGTCAAAGTGAGTTTCCTAGAAGAACCCGAGCCGTCACCCCTGTCTGAGGTTCAGGTCCTTCTACAAGAAGACACACTTGAGACTTTGAGATTAAGGTAAACTGTAAACTGTTCTCTCAACAAACTATGGGTGTGACTAACAATTCGCAAATAACTCAACTACAACCTTTTTCATTTACGTCCTACAAGAGCTGCTAAGATTTATCTTTTTCCAAAAAGAGAAATCTAGTCACATCCACTGGATGAACCATGTTCTTTTCCTAATACAGTCAACCTTGACCTGAATGGTATTATTTCATTCCATGGACGACATTATAAGGCCTCAACGCCACTACCAAGAGATCTAACCATTACTCTCACCTCCAAGGGTCGAGTCACACTGTCGATAGCAGTGTGTGGTCATTGGGTCTCCTCCAGTAGTAATCTCAAATATAATGGCCAAGTCAACATTTTTAACTAGAACCTCTCATTATCATCCATACGAAACGGTAGGGAAGTAAACATCATAATGACATGTGTCGTTTATTTCTGTAGATCATAGTAAAAAGACAAAAAACAATAGAAAACATGGAAATCAAAAAATCTAGAATCTTCCTGAACAAAGGACTATATGCCTCGATCTAGTTTCGTTCCTGTCCACCTGTTCTCAGAGCTCGTGGTGAACCGTCTAAGGGTGGTGGTAGTAGTAGTGCTTAGTAAATCTGATCACCATCTGCTGAAGGAACAACTCCACTGCCTCGTCCACAGCTTCGATATTTCTCAAGCTCCTACCACTTCCTCTGTCTTAGCTACTGTTAAAAATCACTACAGAAGGAGCAACAGCTCCGGAGCACGCATGGAGCATAGAGTCGCTGGTACAAACTCTGCCCTGAAAAGACTCTTGAGGTCTCCCCAGGTGAGCATTGTCTGATCGTAAAACTGGGTGATCGGGTTCCACAACCCCTCAACTGCTACCTAAAAGAGACTAACACCTAGGTACACTATGAAGTCAGCGGTTGTCCTAACTGTGTGGATAACACATGCTACAACCTCCAACCAGCACCCGACCGTCTAAAAATATGTCTTGCCTTGAAACATTAGAGGCCTATGTCGCTATAACTTGTGGAACTCACTCAGGTGGCGTGCACACACTGCTGCTGGGGTAACTAAGGGTAATAATGATATTATTATTACCCTAAAAAATGGCCTTTATTATTGGATAATTATAATTCGACCAAAAATAACCTTAGGAATAATATATGAAACTCTTTGGTCCACATGGATTAGATTAGGACACTTATTGTTATTTTATTTCAAGATTAGTTAAAAGAGTAAAAATCAATGTTTAATAACTAAAACATTATTAATATAGGGTTATGCATAAGATAAATCCAACTATAAATATTCATTATAAGACTATAAAATATTTCATACATAATGGTATTGTATTTATATTTTTTAGAAAATAAATAATTTAATTTATTTATTACATAATGATGATGTAGTAATTACCTAATTAATGATATACTAAAATAATGGATATTTTAAATATCCAAATAAATGTAATTTGAGACTTTTTATGAATTCAACTAATTTTATAGCATAATATGACTTTTTAGGGTTGGTTATGTGAATTTTTTTAGAAATAATAATGATGTTATAAATTTAGAAAAAAATATAAAATAATGTCAAAATTGACATAAAAGTTTTTCTAAAACAAATATTATATTATTAATTGATATTCTTTTCCTAAAAATCTATGGTTCAGCCAAAAGACTTATATAATAATATTTGTATCATTAAGAAACCACTTGGGTTTCTATTGGATGTATATAGTATGTTTATTTACCATATAATATAAAAATACAAAGAGACCGGGTAAATGACAAACTATTTAACTACGAGTTAAATCAAAACGGTAAGGTAAATATAGTGACCCAGACCAATCTAAAACCCATTGGTTGAGTGGTTTTAGACCCATAACAACCTTATAATTTAAATAAACCATTTTTTATCCATTAGAAACCTAAAATTATTTTATTATAGAATAATATTTATATCTTTTCTTAAGGTGCCCCTCACACCTCTTATAAAAGGACACTCCCCCTTCTCTCTAATTCACACCTTCAGAGCCTTTTGGCTCGGAAAAACTCTTCCCAAATACCTTCTAAACTATCCTGAATTCATTTTAGAGGCATTACACTATTCAGAAAGCCATCCTATGGAGACCTTTTGATCAATTCACAAGGAAGAACCCGAAGAAGATGTAAATATTTCATCACCTCTTTCAAGTTCCTTTCTTCTTCCACTTCATATTTCTTTGTTGGTTCCATTATAAAATAATAAATCATGTATATTTTATATAATTTTATGGTATTATAAATATGGTAAAACCATTTTAATTATTTTAATCCATCCTTTGATGACATGTCACCATATATGCATATGTACGACTTACCGTCTCCAGGTCGTGGTGTAATTGTCATTAAATATATTATTATTTGGATGGGTATAATAATAATGTGTAATTGATGTAAATAATAAATATAACATGATAATGATTCTGTATATATAATATAACAACCAATTATATGTTATTTTAATATCAAAAATTGATATTGTCACTCGTGCATAGGTACAGATTACCGTCTCCACGAACGCAATGAGATTCATTCCCCATCGTATACATTGAAGACTAATTTTCAGATTGTGATAAAAAATAATTATTAGAGACTTGATATAATTCTGAAAATGAATAATATACATCCCATACATAAAAAATATTACACACATAACAAATAATATAAAGGAAAACGAATCTTTTAACACCCAAAATGATGATAATACTATGATATTATTAATAATGCAATGTTAAAAGATAATATATGATATTATATTAATGTATATGATTCTTGTATATTTTAATAACAAATATTTTACCATTATAAAGGAGGTTAACCAACCCTAGACCATGGAAATGTACAAGTTAATGGTTAATTCTACAATCTCTTCATTATCGAAGGTTGTTTCTATGTAATTATCTACTGGGTCCTCTTTATCATCCACATCCATGTTTATTAAAAATGTATTCCAATACATTTTTACTATTTAATGGACTATGGCTTAAAGTCATTTATACCCTTGTTTCACTTTTTATAATATGGTTTGAATTGAATCTTTCCATCATTTTCTAAACAAGGTACCATATGACATTTTTAAAATAATTAATGTAAGAATGTTTTTTTAACTTATACAACAGAGGATGATATTTTCAGCTGTTATAACTCCATCAATGCTTCCCTTACTAGCATATAAGTATATTTTCAAAATAATTTTTTTATAATTATGTGACTATTAAATGATTTTAAAATAGAAGGACATATTTCTGTAAAAAAAGGTTTTGATTTCATCAATGCCAACATCCGTTGAGGGATTTTAAGATTATTTGTAGCTGATTTATTATGATAAAATACATCCATATTTTGTTGAAGTTTTTGTGATATGATAACTGTGGATGTGTTATTTTTATACCATTCATGGTATATGGATAAAGTATTTACATTTTGGATGCTAATTTTAATAATAATGTTTATGTTATGTTTAAACCTTTTCATATGAGGAATGATTGGGGCTTAGTATGTGATGGGTGTAACGCGCTATAGCTTCTCGATGCGTCAGTAGGTCTCATGAGACAAGCTACTGTCTTGGGACAAGGCCTTGACAAAATCTTATTTTTAGTCTTGGCACAAGGCCTTGACTATGTGGTTATGAAAGTCTTTCATTATGAATTACATCATTATGAAAGTTGCTATAGATATTTCTTGTCATTTTTGGACTATTATAATATCTGTGTGAGTAAGTAAATGGAATTATTTGAATTTATCATGGATATATTATTCTGATTATCATGTTTAACAGGATTTTGTTTTAGTTTTACACATTTTCTTAAATGTTCCTGATTATTTTCCAATGTTTCCACAATATTGTTATCCTTACTAACCATCTAAGCTCAACCCTTTCTATGTTTTATTTTTTCCAGGACGCGGAGAAGTATTTTATGACTGACATGCATGGGAAGTCTATGGGGTCTCACTATTTGTCCATGGAAACAATTTTGTTGTAGTTTTCCATTTTATTATATAATGTAAACCTTATGATTGTATCTAGTACTTCAAAGGCTTCTAAACTAATTAGTCTTTCGAAACTTGATCTTTTGTGATCATGCCAATGATACATAATAATGCACCGACTCACGGCTTCTGGGGTCGGGGCATTACATCTAACTTGCCTTAGTGTAATGGAATATCATTCTTGGTTGTGGCATAGAAGGTTAGAACACTGTAACCATAGAAACCTATGGAAACTCTCTATGAAAAGACTAGTTAAGGATCTATCATAGCTTATGTTTGATTCTTCAAAAGTTTGTGATCATTGTCAATATAGAATGAAACTGAAATAAAGTTCTAAATCAGTTGGTGTAGTCTCAACCACTGATACAATACAGTTAGTGCATATGTATCTTTTTGGACAAACACATACTGGAAGAATTGGAAGAAAATATTATATATTTGTCTTAGTTGATGATTACACTAGATTTACATATGAATATTATCTTGCAAGGAAATATGATAATTTTTTGTTATTTCAAAAGCTTTATATCCAAAATTAAAAATGTGAAAAACCATCCTTTGATAACTACTCATAGTGATCATGGAGGATAATTTCAAAATTCTGATTTTGTAACATTTTTGTAGTAGAAAAGGCATTACTCATAATTTATCAGCACCCAGGGAACCTCAATATAATGGTGTTGTTGAAATAAGAAAATGAATTCTTCAAGAGATAACAAGAACCATGTTGAGTGAATATTCTATATCCAAACATTTTTGGGCTGAAGTTGTATGTACTTCTTGTTATAAAATAAATCATGTTTTGATTATACCTTTTCTTAATGAAACTCCATATGAGTTATGGAATGGTTGAAAACCTAGACTTTTCTACTTAAAGGTTTTTGGTTTCAAGGTATTCATTTTAAATACTTAAGATAATTTACACAAATTCGCACCAAAATCTGATAAAGGAATTTTTTTAGGATACTCCATAACTTCTAAGGTTTATAATGTTTTACATAAAAATATTTATACTGTGGATAAAATAGTACATGTCAAATTTGATGAAACTGATTCCTTTGTTTTTAAACAACCTCAACCTATATCTTCGGATGTGTTTTAAAAAATTGATTATCAACCTCTGTTAGAAGATCCTTCTGATAAGGAAAATTTACAAGAGGATGTTTCTGAATCATTTACCCAAGAATATTTTCTACCTTATGTTGAGCAACATGTTTGAAACAACCAAATCAGTTGTTCCTAAAGAATCAACCTCGTGATAGTATCATTGGTGATATAAATCAACCAGTAAGTACTAGATGTTCTTTAATGAATGAAGTGGAACTTCTAACATTAATTTCCCAATTAGAACAAAATAGCACTGATGAAACTTTAGGTGATGATGATTGGATAAAAACTATGAAAGATAAGATAAATGAATTAGAAAGGAATAAATTTTGGACCATGGTTGAAGGACCTAAGGAAACATCTCTTATTAGAGTACAATTGTTATTCAAAAATAAATGTGATGAAAATGGAATCATTGTATGAAATAAATCTAGATTGGTTGATAAAGGATATAATCATCAAGAAGGAATAGACTATGAAGAATCCTATTCTCCAGTATCTAGACATGAATCTATTCGTATTCTACTTTCCTTCACATCATTCTTTAACTTCAAACTTTTTCAAATGGATGTAAAATGTGCTTTCCTTAATGGTTTTCCAAAAGAGGAAGTTTTCATTGAACAACCTCTACGTTTTAATATAAAAAACATCCTAAACATTTTTATAATCTTACAAAATCTTTGTATGGACTTAAGCAATCCCCTCGAGCTTGGTATGATAGGCTTACATGATTTTTTCTTCAAAGTAATTATGTTAAGAGAAATGACGATCCAAATAATTTTATAGAGAAAGATATGAAAAATGTTTTTATTGTTCAAATTTATGTTGATGACATTATATTTTATTCAACTCAGCAATCTTTAACTGATTCCTTTGGGGATCTAATGAAATCTGTGTTGGAAATGAGAATGATGGGCGAGTTAACATTTTTCCTTGGTTTTCAAATTTCTCAAATACGAGATGGAATCTATATAACAAAACATAAGTATATTAAAGTATTTCTAAAAACTTATGGATTTGACAACACTAAGAGTATTAGTACTCCCATTAGTACCTCAAACACACTTGAAGTTGATGGTGTTGGGAAACAAGTAGATTAAACATCTTTTAGAGGTATGATAGGCAGTTTACTTTGGTTGATAGCTAGTCGTCTAGACTTAATGTTATCAGTATGGTTATGTGCAAGATAACAATAAAATCCCACGAATTCTCATTTAAAGGCAGTGAAAATAATTTTTCACTACTTAAAGGGAACCACAGATTTAGGACTCTTTTATACTTCTGGTAATGATTTTAGTTTAATATTTTTTTCAGATGCTGACTTTGGTGGATGTAGAATGGATAGAAATAGTACATCCATATCATTTCATTTCATAAGAGATTAATTGGTTTCTTGGTCATTCAATAAGAAACACTAAGTAGCATTATCCACTACTGAAGCCGAATATGTAGCAGCTGGAATTTGTTGAGCACAAGTGTAGTGGATACAACACACAATCACAGACTATGGTATGAATTTTACCAAAACACAAATTTTGTGTGATAATACTAGTGCCATTTCCCTAAGTAAAAACCATACACACCACTCCTGTGGAAAACACATTGATATTAGGCATCACTTTCTTAGGTATCACACACAAAAGTTGATATCATTCTTCAGTTTATCAGAAGACAAGATCAACTTGTTGTTATTTTCACTAAATTTTTACCCTCTGATATATTTGAATACATCAAATAGAAGTTATGAATGATAACAATAAGGGAATATTCCTTGTTAAATTCTGGATGAAACCAATATCCGTATAGTAATAAAATCTTTTTCATAGGGGGAGTACATTTTCTTGTTAGTTAGATCAAAATATTCCATAATGAAAATTTTTGTAGTAATATTTTTCGAAATATTTCATAATGTAAATTTCCATAGAAAGATTTTTCAAATGTTTCGTAATGGAAATTTTTGTAGTCTGAATTTTCAAATCATTCGAAATGAAAATTTTTTTAGTAAATCTTTTGTAATGGAAATTTTCGTAGTCAGATTTTTCAAATCTTTCATAATTGAAATTTTTGTAGTTAGATTTTTGAAATATTTCATAATTGAAATTTTTGTAGTCAGATTTTTTTTTCAAATCTTTTGTAATGGAAATTTTTGTAGTGAATTTGTTTTTTCAAATAATTCTTAATGAAACATTTCATAGTCAGATTTTTCAAAATATTTCGTAATGGAAATTATTTTAGTCAAAATTTTCAAATCTTTCGTAATAAAAATTTTCCTAGCCATTTTTTTTCAATACATCCTTTACGGATAATTAGTACTCTAAAATTTTTCCATATTCTAAATCTTATTTTAGTATATATTCTTTTTCATTGTCTTAAAATTCTCGTAATGAAGATTTTTGTACCTAAATGTTTCATAATGGAGATTTTCATTTTTAAATTTTTTTTCCATCATCAAAATTTTCAGAATCTAAAGTTCTTCATGATATTCTTTTTCCTCACTATGAATAATATTCCTAGAAATACGAATGGTATGTTTCGTTTCCTGAGTTTTCATAATCATCCTTTACTTGCAGGTATTTTCTTCTGTTATTAATTTTTTCGGATTCTCCATTCCTTAAATATGAATATTTTTATTAAAATAAATTTCAAACGATCAGATCTAAGATTTCTTTTTGGATATCATATCTACCATCAGATATGATCAGAAGGATTTTCAGCCATTGCATCTTGTTGGGAATATGAATCCCTGCTTCAAACACCTATATAATAGACCCCCCAATGGTTTTCCCACATCGAATCTCAAGCTCTCACATTCCGATGTTCTTCCCTTCTACATAATCTCATTTTGTATTTTAATGTGCTTCTCAATTATGAATGTCTATCGAATAATCTTCTCAAAAAGGCATGTATACTGACAATCTAATCTCATAGTGGCAGGTCTATAGAGAATGGTTGGTGTATCCAAACTTCTTTTCTAAGTATGATTCAATTATCACGAAAACATTATTTTGAATGGATGGGAATGTGTTTTCATATCGAAGACAGGTGCCCCAAATTTATTATATCCCGACTTGCTAGTTGAATTTTATGAGTCAGTCAGTTTCTTCAAGGAAAAAGGTAGAGATAGGTTTTCATTAAAGAGATATGGAAAGTCTAATTCTCATTCATATACTATAGAAGCTAATTTAGTAGATATTCCATAAAAGGGGAAGGTTAATTATGTTCTCATAAGTTACAGGATGTAAAAGGATGTTTTGTTAAGGAGAAGGTTATGGAATGTCTTGGACTATCTGATGTAGAGACTCTGAAGATCACCCACTTGTCTAAAACTCATCGGATTCTCGTAATATGGGTTCAAGGATTCATCATTCCAAGAAAAGGGGACAAGGACACATTGAATAAGAGTGACATGTGTATCTTATATTTCTTGGTGAACCAAAGGATGATCAATCTGGTTAAGCATATTCTCATTAAGATTGAGAATATTAAGAATGTAAACTTGAAGGCTCGGATAATCATGTATCTATCCATTCTCTCCAAGTTAATTTTTCGGTGCATAGAATCTATTAAAATTCCTTATAGCTCAAAGACAAGGAATTTAAAAAGTCATGTTAGTCAGTGATGATAACCTGAAGTGGATGAACATTGGTTTTTCTACAAACTCCAGATAATTTTATGACTTACCAAAGGATGAAGTTGAAACTGTTCTGAAAAAAAAGTAGTTAAACTGTCCAAAAAGGGAAGAAGGAAGAGGATGTTGAAGGAAGTAGTTGTGGAAGGAAAAACTGTAGATCCCAAGGAAATCCAATACGCACCTCCAAAACATAATAAGAGAAAATCATATCTAGATGAGGTAGTTTCTAATTGGAGATAAGGAAAATAGACCATGAAAGCAGGGGAGCCAAGTTTTGGTTTGGATCCTGCTTAAGAAAAATCCTTATAATAGAAGTCAATTGATGAGCTTGAAAAGTAATGTAAATAAAGGAAGTAAAAGAAGAAGTTTTCTGAATCTGAGATAGTGCAATCACTCTTGAAGGGTGCTGAGAAAGCATCTGAGAGTATCCTTGTAGAAAACTTTTTCTTAGATGATACTTTACATGAGACTCTGGGTAAGAAATTTGTCACTCCGGAAAGAGTCCAAGAAATTTTTTTTAAGTAAAAGAAGCGGTTGAAGGTATTTATGAGTAAGTAGAAAGTAATGGTGACACCATAGAGTTGATTAAGCATATCGAATATGTTCCTGAGAAAGAAATCCCATTTGCGAAGATATCAATTCGAAATTTTGAAGCAAAATCTTAAAATATATCTACTCCCAAGAATGTTGAGAAAGTAGAAGTTAACAAGGTTGAAGAAGAAGTGAGTAAGCTTTCTGACGAAGAAAGTAACAATCGTCATTTCATACACCCAGAGGATGCAAAAGTAGGATCTTAGATAGAAGATATAGATGAATATAAAATTGTTCATCTGTCTGATAGTGAACATAAATCTCCAGATGAAGAAGTCATTCTGAAAACTAATAATGAAAAATAGGTGGTTGTTGATACACATGGTAAAGCTGTTGTGAAGAAGAAGGAAGATGATGGATTCACATAGAGGAAACATGCTGAGCTAGAAAAAGAGCCCTAACCAAGAAAAGTTTAAGATTTGGAATCATCATCTCTTGGACATGATTTCATGGTTCATTCTTTAAAGAATCATGTTTGGAACATTTTGATTTTTCCATGCACTGACTCCCAACGCTAGATACTTCAACACATACAAAATCAGAAATTAGATTCAGTATCCATGGTGATGGATAAGTGTGTACAGTTTGAGGCTGATTTAAAAAAAGAATCATTAACTATGATGAACACAAAAGGTCTTGTAAGAAAATGGTTAGCTGGTCAAAGAAGAAAGTTGATGATATGGGAGATCCTGATGAGTTCCAAGATAGGTTCATGAAGGCATTTTTCATTGAAGAGGGTAAGATCAAGAATCTCACAAGCAGTTTTGGAAAAAATTAGACTCTATAATAGGATTCTCAGATTCAAGAAGTGAAGGATTTGAATGGGAAAAAATATTTAGTGGCTCATAGCTAGAAGCGAGACAGAGAGATATTCAGATTGACATAGAAGAAAATCTTGTCATGCAGGAAGCATTCCTAAAGGATCAGGCATAGGCTCTTATGTATTAGGATGATATAATCAAAGCCATAGAGAAGAAATCTAAGGATCAAGATCAGATTCTCAAATGAGCAGAGGAAGATCATAAGGATATTAATAAGCACAAAACAACAGTAAATAAGCTAATGCCCAAGGAAAAGGAAGGATAGCTTTGTTTAAATCCGATATTTTGTTGTATTTTTCGTCATTGTATAAATTTTTTCAATCAAAATGAAATATGTGGTTTCTTGTATTTTGGATGTTTTGTACTAATATTTCAAGTACCATAATTTGTTTTCCATTCCCTCAAAATCCTTTTTGAAAATCAAAAAGGGAGAGAATGGAAAAATAATACAGAGTTAAGAAGAAATGTCCCTAAGCAAGGGATGTTCATCTAAGGGGGATATTTCGTTACAAAGAATTATGTATTCAAGATAATGAAAAATATCATTCTAGAAATCAAGAATATGATCCTTAGTGTTTCCAAATCCTAAGGGGAGTTATTCATATTCATATTTTCCTTTGTGTTATGGGATATAAGGTTAACATTCAATGTCCAGAAAAATATTTTCAATGTCCTTATATTCTTTTTCATAAGGATGTTTGTTCTTTCCAAAAAGGGGAAGATTGTTGATTCAATAAGGTTACATTATGAATTTTCAATTCCTTAGTGTTTGGGGAGATTGTTGAGTCAATAACGTTTCCTCATGAATTTACTATTTCTTCGTTTTTTGAAAATCACAAACACTTTATCTTAAGGAAAATTTCATTTACCCTATGTTTTACTTTTAAAAGGAAAATTTTCCTTTCCCGTGAAAATGTATCCTTATAATGTTTTTCATTGTTCATTTTGTCTCTAAGTATACAATTCTATTTCATATCTAAAAACCTCCGAATCATATATATAATTTGATATATTGAATTTTGTTTTGAGGATCTAAATTTTGTTTCTGAACTCTATGAATTCAGACTCTGAACTCTTTTGAGTTCTGACTCCGAGTTATCCGAATTCAAACTCCCAACACATCTGATTTCTGACTCTGAGATATTTGAATTCAAACTCTGAACTCTTCTAACTTCTAATTCCGAGTTCTATGAATTCATACTCCGAACTCTTATGAGTTCTGATTCCGAGTTCCAGGAATTTAGACTCCACACTCTTCTGAATTCAGACTCTGAATTCACATGAATTCAGATTCCAAACATTCTATGGTTAGGTTATGAATTCTTGTGAATCCAGATTCTGCATTTCTTTGAAATTAATACTCCAGAATTCTATATAATTAAGGTTCCAAATTCCTTGGAAAAAGGAATCTACATATCCTTGTATTATAGATACCAAATGTGTTTTTTGGTTAGAATCCGAACTATTTTCTCATATAATCCAAAAACTGAATTTGTTCAAGAAATCACAAATTTGATTACACATATTTTGTTTATAAATTGATTTTGTTCATTCATTTACTAACTATCTGTTGTTTGTGTGACAAGTGTACAAGTCCCTTCGAAATTTAAGGAAAAATATGACTGTTGGAGGAGGGATCCGAATGTTGATTATGTTCCTATAAATAGGAGCTCATTTGAAAGTGATCATAACAATATGATCAATATAGAAATTACATGATGCTAAAGTAATTTATAGAGAGAGAGAGACTTTCTTTCATTGGGCATGCTGAACACCTTTTTAGATTTTCTTCATGCAACTCGAAATGTTGCCGAGTACATTTGAGTTCTTTTGGGGATAGGAAGACAGATGTGCCGACTACCTTAAAGCGCGAGGACTTCCTTTCTAAGGAAGAAATATGTGCTGAATTCCTTGATGTGGAGGGATTGTGGGGATAACAAGATAGAATCTGATCTTTGTATCAAGGGATTACCCTGGTCTGGGTAAGACAGACTTTCATGAAAGTATAAATCAAGGGACCTTTACCCAAGGCGGTTGGATACAATTCTCTTTGGGTTAAAATATTCATTACTTGTTATTTGTTTTTAGAGGAATGTATAATTATATTATACTTACTTAAATTTGTACAAATTGATATAGTGAGACTCTATATGCTTTAAGGTATTATCTTTATCTTTGTAAACTTTTGTTAAGTTTCATTTGGGATTCACTTTTCCAGAAATGCATTCTCGAACTCACTTTTCCGGAATCAACCAAGTTTGTAGAACTAGAGGTTTTGTGAATTTTCCTTATCTAAATTTTTTAAACATAACCATCATTAAATATTCAAATGTAATTTTTTTAACGTGTTCAATTAACCCCCCACCCCCCCTGGTGTACTGATCATCATTAGATACTACAATCAGTATCTTCTTTCATTATTTTGATCCTATAAAATATCACCTCAATGAAAAGATATAATTAAATTCCCATTAATCACTTCCAATACCTGTTATAATTGGGGAATTAATGTTTATTTAAGATATTAATGAAATATAAATAATTTTAAGTACTTAATATATCAATTTTGTTATTAAATTCTATGCACATAAAAATGATAAATTTGTTCATGCATATGTTTGAACTGTCACCTCCACGAAGCAATGTGATTAATTTTATCATCGCAGTGTCACATGAATAATATATAAGTATATTAAAATTATTAATATGGTATTAATTATTTTATTATCTTTATATAAAGATAATATAATACCTACCTTTTTTCTATAATGATCCATAAAAAATGGAAACATTAATCAGGCATACATATGACCTACCATCTCCATGAGTTTAACATTATATATTTTTCCAAACCATAGATAAATTGTTTAATTTAATGTTATAATTTATGTATAAAAGTGATTATTATAGAATGAATATTTTTTTGCAGATTATAGAGTAATAACCCTTTTGAAAATTAAAATCCTACAAAACTCAGTTAGGACTCATGTACCTAATATAAAAGAATGTATGATATGAAATTAAAAAATTAATTAATATACATATATATATTTATTTATTTTAAGTAATATAAAAGGAATTAAAGTCATTAAAAATTAACTTAGACATGAAAATGGTTATATTATGTTTATTTTTCATGATGATAATGATTTTACAGGATGATGCAAACCCAATGTACCGGATTTTTACCAAAACACACTTCTAAAAGTTTTAAGGATTTACTCTTCTCAATCATTATTATTCATGTACATGTTATCAAAATATATTTGTAAATTTATTTATATTGACAAGAATTTTATTAAATAATAATTTATTTCTATTTTTTCAAATTGATATGGAAAATATTGATTCAAAATACACTTATTCAGTGTTCTTCATTGGTTTTTGCAAATGGATTTTTTATTTTTACATGAATTGTATTCTTATTAATATAAATTATCTTATAATATTGACAAGATAAAAAATTGAATTATTTTATGTGTTAATGGTACATGGATATTTTATGGGTTGATACATGATAATCCAAGGACGGTTGGGTCCATGGTAAACTATGTATGGGTGGTTATGTTATAACCTCCTATGTATTTGGTATAGAAGTTGGACATATGTATTTTATGGTTATATGAATAACAATCATGGAAGTCAACCACATGGTTATTCCATTTTTTGTTTAATTATTTCCCATGTTACCTTTATGAATTTTCTATTCCTGTTATGGGTTTTATTGTAATAATTTCATTTAAAAAATGGTGTTCAATTATATGAATTTTAAAATTATTTATTTAATAAAACTATTGGGAGAATGTATTACATTATGATAAAATATTCAGGTTTTTTATGTTTTCCCAAAAACTGAAATTGTTTCTTCTTTATGTATTACATACTATGTAATTTATTGATATCCCTATTTTTTTAATTATGTTAATAGGACATTAGTATTAGTAATATTTAGATGATATCATGTATAATTTCATGAAGAGTTCCCATTAATGTGATCATTATGTATTTTTTTTATATTTTAGATTATGAAAAAATATGGATATTGATCAAAATTGCCAACATTATATTGAAATGGTTTTGCTATATATATGTTATGCCCTATATCTCTAAATCTATAAACCATAATAGATCATAAATTTGATTGAAAGTATAATTATTGGATTAAATTAATATTATGTATTATTATAAGGCCACGTACAAACTCATTAATTATACCCATCAGCATCTGCTATATAAATTTTACTAATTCATTGTTTGAACTTGGTGATTCAATAAATTTTATTCCTCAATTTTTTTGCTCATATCATATTGAGGAATAGAATACAATAAGTGTGGTGGATAAATTAAAAAATGAAACAATAATATCCTCACATAGAGTTGTAGAATATTCATTCTAAGTAGTATGAAATCTAAATTCCCATCAAAATACTATAACCTGATCCTAGAAGATAATATGAGATCAACAAAGTCACCAGTCATCTTGGAAAGGCTATTGGTAAATATAATATAATCCAACATCAATGTTCCTGAAATACCACTCACAAAAAATCTTGTAGACATATAATTCACTTAAATAATTTGCAATAAATGGATAATACATAGATCAATCATTCACATTATATAATATCCTACAAAGAATATACAAAACCAATTTATGATTAAAATATTATTTATTAACTCATAGAATTTGTAGAGCATTTCTCATTGAAAATAAAAAACACTTGAATCCCAAAAATCCAAATTTTTATGACGGTATGACATATGATTTAATTGGTGATTTAATAAAATAAGATGAAATTTAATTGTATATTTGTGCCCCAAGAGAAGGAAAAAATTGTTCAATATCACCGGTTGAATAACCATTATGTATGGATTAAACGACGCTTCCATGTTATTTAAAAAATTCATATATAATGGAAATAAATATAATACAAGTTATCATTTCAAATAATATTCTATGATCCAAAATATTTCTATAAATCCTTCTAAAAAATAAAATAATGATCCATATGATTGAGTTTAGAATATATCTTGACGATAATACCCAAAATATAATATCATAAATTAATTTTATATGGTGAATCACTACTAGTTTGGAAACAATATAGAATATGTAATCTTGCCATAAAAGTGTATGTAAAGAAAGAAATAGAAAAATTCTTAGAAACTAAAATCGTTAGAATAATATATAATTCATTTTGGGTCATATCCATTATTTATATACCAATGAAAAAATGTATTCACATCATAAAAATTTGAACAATATAAACTAATTCTCATGACAATGAAAAAGGTATTTGATGGTGTGTATTGATGATAGGATGTTGAATCATGATATACTAAAATAACAAGTTCTTATCACATTCATTGATAAAATTATTCAACGTATTGCAAGGAAAAACATTATTTCTTTATAGATGTATTTTTAGTGTACTTCCATCATCCAATTGATCAAGAAGACTTGGAAAATATGACATTCTACTACACATTCAACACCTTAACATAAAATTTGAATATTTTTGTAATATTATATACCATGTGTACATTTTAGAGTAGTGTGGTGAGTATTTAATGAAATCATAATTTTTACCTTCTAAAGGTATTTATTGATCCTTTCAATATTTTTTTTAATTTTTTTGATCACTGCATAGGGAATTTGTTATTTTTTTTGAAATATTTTTGATGAAAAAATTTATTCTTCAAAAAGTGAAATTTTATTTTTTCAAATGAAATTGTGTTAGGCCATATAATTTTGGTGATCCAAATAGATAAAGATATGTGAAAAGACTAAATAATAAATTTATTTCCATATAATACTTTTTTAAGTATATTATATCGTTTTAGTCCATAAGTGTTTCTGTATGAGATTTATTAAATATTTTATTAAATTTAGTATCTATATATATTGATTTATATTAAAATAAAATTATTTTGATTTTAATATAGAGTTTATATATGTATCCAATGAGATAAATTTGATATCAATCACACCTTTTATAATGAAACCACCTAGTTGGGACCATCTGTTTTGTGGTTATCTCTGATTCCTAAAATGGAGATATATAATCATCCCTTCTACATTTAATCAATAAAGAACAACATGTAATTTATTTCTCTACTAGGTTATCTAATGCCACATAGATGAGAAACACATATATTTAAAATGAATTTCGTGGAGTCAGGCATGAACTATATAAATTCATATCTTATAAACAGGGAACTGAAATTGTTTTTTCTCATTATGCCACTCTCTTATATGAAATGAGGAAAGATGATCATATTCTAGGACACGTGTTATGGATACAACTTCTATATGTGTTCCAATTATAAATTAAACACTTACAATAATAGAAAATCCATTAATTGATCACCATAGTATACATCCCCAAACCACGGAGTGGGATGTTACATGTTGGAATCTACTCAATGATCTACTTCTCCGAGAATAAGTCTATATAAGGGTTGGTTAAGTTCCCAGGTATGCCGAAATTTTAAATTACATGGTCCCATATCATGTTCCATCATGAATTTATTGAGATCAAAAGTCAAAAACCTATTATAATCAATATTTCATATTTATTAAATAAATTAATATTGAATATTTTAAACACTAAATCATAAGAATATTCTTATTAGCAAGTGATGGTGATTCTATTTTTAAATTTTTTCACTTGTTACCTTATAGATTCTACTTTAGACCACATGGTATAGCCAAAAATACTTTTACTATAAGGAATATATTTTCCCAAATTATTTCATGATACTTAAAAATTTGGAAAACAATGAAATATGCTAGTTTTTTAATATCTCATAATGATTAGATATACCAAAAACATCAATTACCATATTTAGATATTTTCAGTAATGGTTCATAAACAACCTGATACCTTTACAAATTTCATTTGGAAATATTATTTTATTTTTTTGGTATAATATGTTTCAAAATAAGTGGATGAAAACCCACTTATACATATTATTCTAATGTTGTCTTTGATGTTATTGTGGATAACAATTTCTAAGTGTATGTGGTACTTTAATTTGTAATCAATGAGCAAAGAGGACATTTTTCATTGGAGTATGGATGAATTCATTAAAAATGAATGGTGTACGCCTTGAAAAATAAACAACATACCATCAAAAAATGGCCTAAAAATTGACACCAAGTAATAACACAATAACATTCACGAAGAAAACATCAATCCCAACATTAATAATTGGAGCCAAATCATGAAAGGTACCCAGTTTTCTTATATTATAGTATTCCAACATGGAAGACTCTATAATGTTCACAGAGATGGAATGTCAATTGCCTCAAACGTGCCTCCATGTATTTTAGTAGATGTTGACTTGTAGTGAGGGTCTATATTGGTATGGAGGGGCATAATATACACTCATTATTAGAGTAAATATGTGGTATCACTAGTAAATATATTACAAAAATCATAATATATATCATCAATAGAATATGGAATCCATATGAAAGTAATTATAATAATAAACTAAAATAGTTTCATATATACATTTATGGACATGATTTGACAATATAAAAATTAGATGGTGCTACATTAATACATGAATCCATTATAATACATATATGAAAATAATAAAATGAATGAAAATAAATATATCTAGGTAGAAATATAAGTATAAATCAGTAATGTGTTGCACTTCTCCTATCCACAATCTATCATGAATCATAAATCTAGATGTTCCATCAATCCCTAACGACATCCATGATGTCTATTTGAGAACCAAATAGCACTCTAAACAAGGTGTAAGATAACACATTGTAGGCCACAACCAGCAGGGATTATGAAAATGCAGTCTGGTCAAATAAGATGAAGAATTATCAAATACATATATCAATAATTTGAATGAATGTGAAGCAATGATAATTTCCAGCCAAAAAAGGATCACCATAAATAAAGAGGCACAAACACCAGGTAACTATAAATAATTACAATGAAGGTGTGATATGTGATAGTATAATAACAATAATCTAACATCCACAATTAGTATAAAATTAAAGAATACCTAAAAATCAACTATAGCTCAAGCCTAATGATCACGTTTTATGCCAATATTGGTCAGATCCAAGGGATAACCTGATCAAGGAATTATCATCAAGTCCATTGATACTATTCATTGAAATATCAATAATGACATCGATGGATCCCAATAATAATTTCCATCAATAATCTTTATGGATGTTTGAAAAATCCAGACCCAAGGGGAAAAATTTTCAATGTGATCTAATGTAATCTAGTTCCATTGAGATGAAATATCCATATAATCCATGTCATCTAGACCCAAGGAGTAAAAATTTCCTTAAAATCCAATTAAAATAGGGTCTCTAGAGTATAAATTTCATTGTAATCCAATTTAATCCTAAAAATTTAATTAACATATTTCATAATAATATAAAATCACTTATTTTATCCATCGAATTATTTATTTTCAATTAAAACCATTTAACCATTCTAGTACCTGATAATCATTTGATAATATAGACTTAATCCCTAACCTAATATCTCATCTAAATCATTATCTATACCACTATGATTTGGATCATTCACACACAATGAATTGAATGGTTGATCATGGGAAATATATAAACACACTTCATAGTGGTTCATGATGAAGTTGATAACCTTCAACCACATCACAATACAATGTGGGAAAAATATCATTATACAAATAATGTAATAAAAGTGTTTAATTAATTTAGAATCAATTCCTAGACGGACCATCACATGAAAAAACATCTACTAGTTATTAAAAAACTAGAAATTTTGTGAAATGGTATAGACCACCTAAATTATTCTAATGTTGAAAAATCATCAAATATTAGCTACTATATCGACTAGGGTCATATTAAAATGAGAGATTTCTTGAACACCACCAAAAATAGTGCTTAATAGATCAGTCTGAAATAAATAAATAAATAAAAATAAAAATGTTTAATGGATTAATAGGAATATAGAACTCAATGACATTCATTTAATGAGAATAAAGGTGAATGATTTAGACACTATATCAGGTAGATTTGTAGAATCCTATATTAAGGTTTCCATGGGAGATATAATGTGTATTTTAATGGTTCAAAACTAGTGGAAATTGGAAATAAATGATGGAGGATTATCATTTTAGTGATTTAAGGGGAAAAAGTTGATTTTCATATTAAAATACATGATGTTGTCTTTGGTCTCACAGTTGACCAGGCATTGTTGAAATTGTGTTCCCTTATCTATCGAAAAACCCCCTTGCACAGTCATGGTACGTGGATTGAAATTATAGGTTCCATTAAAGAACTAATATTTTACTATAAACAACTAAAACCATGCATGGGCCTACATCCTAGATTCAATAGTATCCTCAAACTCAGTGTCCCTTGACAATGGAATGGACTAAATTGCAGAGTTAATATAAATTGTGAAGCCTAGGATTCATGGTTTTTACAAACTATGAGGCCTAGTTTCCATTACCAAAATCCAAACATCTAGGATCTGAATAATCGTCAAACACTTATGTAACTCTTTTGACAATATTAATAATTTCCATTAGATCAAAATGAAGGAGTTAAATATAATTCAAAATATATGTACCGCAATGAAAAAGTGGAGATTTTACTATATCCCCCTAATAATAAATCTCATCCCCAATATTCTATTAAATGTGTGGTAATAAATCTAAATAGAGTTTAATCCGTATATAACATATATCTTTCACTCTCCCCAAGTTCTCAACCTTGATACATCCATGCTACCGTAGACCCTAGAATAAATAATCTGACCTACCATACAAATCATTTTTTATCCAATAAACAAAACATATAGAATGATCCTCAAATGATGAATCATCCTATAACTCAAAATATTCTAATTCAAGAGTATAAAATAGTTTTTATTAATGAAAATGTATATGAGATACAAGGAATTCATTGTTCGCGGATTTTTACCTTTCAGCTAACTTAAACAGATAGTTTATCTTCCCGAATCTCTCAAAAATATCAAAATACCTAACATATCATGGTGAAAGATTAAATTTTTTTGAATAATTGTATTCCCCATAATCATATATATATATATATGTGTGTGTGTTTGTGTGTGTGTGTGTGTGTTTGTGTGTGTGTGTAAAAATACATGGTCCTTGACAGAAAACACTAGAGTTCAATGATTGTAATAAGTGTAGGATATCAATACAGATTAGATATATGCTATCATATTACTAGTAAATTAGACCTTCTCCAAAGTCTTTTGAACGATATGAGGTCAAAGAATCCCTATCTAAGCTACCATTAACCATCACTAATGTGATCAGAATGGATTACAATTCAAATCATCATGAGGTGACATTATTATATCTTATATACAGATATTGTTTTTTTCTTATTCAAAAATAGATGTATGCCTCTCCTAAGATCACAAAAAACTAAAGATTCATTATCTATACCTATCCTTTAGAACATGTATATTTCACTCTATTTCCATCATTCTAATTATGTTATGGCATTTTCAAAAGCACCTATGTACCAAATACCTTATGCAAACCTTTTGAAATCCATTTTGGGTCATAGGTTTCCCTATCAGATAAAAAATTACGATGAATCCTACGTAGGTGGACAATCTCATAGATACAATATATACAAAGATCATAAACTTATAGTGTATACCATATAATAATGAAATTATTGACTATTATGATCTTATCCATATCATCCCATATAATGTCAATACATCAGGGTGTCCATAGAAACTCAGTCATGAAATACATCCCAAAACTATACCATTTCTAATCTAAAATTGGATGCCGATATAGAATTAATGTGAGTCTCAAGTGTTTTGTCATCACCCACTAAAAGGTTGAATAACTCAAGAAAAAACTAGCAACATCCTTTTTCATATTGTGACACTAGTTCATCTGATAGAAGACTCAATAGATCATTGTGATAAAATGATGAACATCCCAAGATGAGGCATGGAATTACTATATCAACTCTTCAAATATGTCTACTATAAAAAAAACTTGAAATCAGATTCTATATCTCCTTCCTCACCCTTGATCCCTCACAGGGGAGAGTCCCCATCTGTTACACTATCCAATAGGACTAATCCCTAAGAATCTAAAAAATTTCTCATCGTATCTATATTCAATAGAGTACAATTTATTCATATATAATATATAATAAATATCTTTTGGACACTATCATGAACCTTAAAGTTAATTTCATTGAACAATTCTATAGGCTTCCAAACCAATGATGGGATCAGGAAATGCTAGTTTCTGAGTCTTTAGAAATAGAGCATCAGCTATTTCATTTCCATTATCAGGTTTGTAGTCCTGAAAAATATCAAATAATTTTAGAAATTCAAACCACCTTTTCTACAAAATTTTCATTCCATATATTGTGAAAAAGTATTTGATTATTTTTTGTAATTTAACACCACATAATATTCTTCTATTAGGTACATACAGAAACAATGCAATACGTGAACAACCATAGCGAACTATAGATTGTTCATTGGGTAATCCCATTAATGACGCATTAACTAGAAATAATCATACAACATGAATTTATAACTCTACATCAAAAATACTCCCACAATAAAATCAAATACATCATAATAAGAAATAATATTTTTTCATGGCTCTAGGAATATCAAAATAATTGATGATTTAAACCTTCCTTTATGCCATGGAAAAAAATTAACATGAAAAAAAAATATTACATATTTATTGATTAACCCATCTAATGGGATATCTATACATGAAATGTCTTGGAATAATCTCTTATAATATCTAGAGAATCACATGGGCATTAGAATATCAAATTAATTAAGTGGATATTCCATAGAAACCACAAAACTCACCATCTCTTGGTACAATGATACTCATGTATCTAACATGATGTGATCTAGAAAGAAAAAATCATTGATATAGAACTATTATTTTTCATTCATAGAAGAAAAACTATTATCTCTTAGTGTATTCAGAATGATTTTTTGGTGTTTATAATGACTATTTCATGTTTTACAATAGACAAATAATATTTCTATGAAAACCACAAAAAAATAATCCGAATACATGTGAAAAAACTGATTCATCATATCCATAAAAAATTTGGCATGATCTTGACACTGAACGGAATAACTAGATACTCATATAGACTATACCTAATATGAAATTTTTTATGAGTCATATATGCAATCCGAACATGAATTTGGTGGTAACCCAACATCAGATAAATATTTGAAAACACCCAATACCCTAATATTCGGTTGAAAATATCATCTATTAGAGGAATGGGATATAAATTTTTAACCATCAATGTGTTTATTTTCCAAGAATACACACATTAAAAAATGTTTTGGTTATCATCCATAAAAAAAGGACTATTAAACCCCAAAGATATGTACTCGGACATATAATTTTTTTCTCTATTCCCAATAAAAGTCTCTTAATCTCTTAAAACATGATACTATCCATCATATAAATGGGAATGGATAATAGTGAAGATCATGGAACCATATCTTTAGATTACTCATCCTATCTCTCAAGAAGTAAATTATAATATAATTTAAGAAGGAATCCCTAAAATTTTATACTACTGATCGGAATTAGTTTTTTGTATTCCATGATCATTGAGGAACATTCTAGTGATCTGAAATGTAATCTCAAATTTTCCAAGATGTTCTGGTCTCGTTCTATCTGCCTAGACATCCAACCCACCCTTGTGGAAATACCAACCACGATATACTGATGTGATGGGTAACCAACACTGGTAGAGATATAGATGGTCAGGGTTAAAAAACAATCAATAAATTCATATAATGTTTTTCAACCTTATCATATAGAGGAAAATGGTATCCCATATTAGGAGACACCCACCTATCTCAAGGATTTAATCCCTACACTAGCGTATATTCTCCGATCGAATACCCAATTGAGTATCAAGGGTTATAACGCCGTTAGAATATTGAATATTTTGACCAAGGATCATCACAATAGACACAAATATGAAATAATAATAATAAAATGTATAAGAATATAATATACTCTATCAGAAGTTACTATGATCAACATTGTCATTGTATAAGGTCCAGGGTATGGCTCTCCATGTATCTGAGGAACTGAATAAATCTGGACTGAACTGCATCCCTAAAAAAGAACCTAATTTCTATTTTAGGACTTCTCAACTCTCATTGTGTAACTACAGTATGTATCCCCAGGTAATGACCACCTCTTTAGCATAATAACAAGTGGTACCCCATATTCTATCCGAATGGAGATCAGTGAATCATGTTTCCAAATTGAAAGTCTTAATTTAACCACTATCATTTGCTACTAGAGGTAGTACCTTAGATACCCTTTTTATGTAGTCCATATTATACTAGAATCGACACTCGACTGAGTGTCTATTCTTATGTATCCAATATGTCTCCATCTATCAAAATAATGATATATGTCAAACATACATGAAACCATGCTCTGGAAGGTGTTCCCCTAATGAGATACCCAATGGAATATATTCTTACTATTAAACATGGAACCACCTGATCGATAATGTATACAACCCTACTCTAGTCCCCAAGCATCCCTAAAGTCATATTTACTAATATGTTCCTAATATATTATCTCATTTATAGTAGTTAACTAAAAGATATTGATCGTTAATCGAATTAAATTCATGGGACCATCGAAAAAGTGTGTCAGACTATATGGATCGTAATGATGATATACTACCACCCAAGACTAATTCTATATAAAAATAACTGAATACATTACGAAATTCATTTGACCTTACTCTAGATGCATAAACTAACTATAATGTTTAGATTTTAATGTTTTCAGAAAAAAGTAGTCATAAAAACATTGATTTGAAATTCCTATAAACAATATCATAAATACTATTATACTTTTTTATGACATCCCTACCACAATTGTTGGATTCCCAATGATTACACATCTCCATATTAATTCTCTACAATAGATTAGTATCAAACTTCAAAAATATACAAAAAATTTCTCAGGTTATAGCTTAGTAGCATGTAGTCAAACCTCCTCAAAACAATTGGTGGAAACTACTAGTGGAACAACTACATTAGCTCTTCAATATTTAGGGTAGGTTATATAGATCCTTGAATAGTCTGAATATATAATTTCATACCCTCTCTGAACTTGGGAATCATAACCCTTATATATTTCAATTGGAAGATTAAAAATCTAGCGCTACTTTAGGTTCTACTATCATATCAAGGGACACACCTCCAGAGCATGGTCATCACCAACCTCAATCCATATAACTGGAGACCATCATGGTGCATTTTATCTTAAAATTAAAAATCAATGTCTTAGAATTATTTAGTACAAACTATATCTTATATAAATTAGTAGGACATTAATAATCCTTTATGATGTCTGGATAAAACATTCTTCTTTCTACTAAATACAAGACTGGTTAATTGGTAAAATCATAATAAACACCAGAGACACTGCCTAATTCCCACTAATAAGTTGGGTGTGGGTAAAAATCCCCATTTCACAACATAGGTTCTATGATATGTACTATATATTTTAATTGATGACTATATTTAATATAGTCTTTTATATTTGATTTAAATTTATTTTATGTTCATTATCATTCGTATAAAAATTATTCTATGTTGAATAATTTTATAGATTACCAATTACAATTTATATGAGCCCACATACCTAATAAACTAAATTTTGGTGTCCATTTAGTCACAACCATATAATGTTTTATCCCATGAAACAAAAATTATAGGAGTTAATGTACTTTAATTGGCAGTTTATGGTGTATTCTATAGAATATATTGGGAAAAATATTAAGGTTAGAACAATATCTTTTAGGAATTATTTTTCTCAATATCATTCAAAAAATGTTAGTCAATAATAATTATACAACCGAAGGTACACATAATAAATGTAATGATGTTAATAAGTAATCCTATATTAAATAGAATATGCATGTAATGTAAATATGGTTGTGTCCCTAAAATGATACATGATCGAAGATTCATTCCAAATTAGGCCATGGATAAAATGTAATTTCTTCTATATAAAAATAGTAAGATCACAGATCTTATACACCACCCACATCATGAATCAAATCAACTATATAATGTGAAATAAATAAAAAGGATTTCACATTCTAGGTAATATGGTACATACCCTAAACATGAGTTTGCTCTTCCTAGACAGAGATCATTACCAAATTCCAATACATTCCTGATATCCAGTCTAATATTACCAAATCAAAAAAATATATAAAATAAGACAACATAATACCACTATGTACCAACCCATCCTAGTAGCTTCTGAATGATTACCTAAACCACTGGTTCACATGGCATCATGTACACATCCATATATTCTGTATTTGAAAAACTAAATGCGAGGGTCTGTAAATGTGCAGTTGGGGAACTATACCCCCATGATCATATTAATGTAGACGTAACACATGGGAATAAATAAGTGGATGAATATATAAGTCATTGATAAAATATAAAAACCATATGATAATAATAATAATAATAACCAAAATTATTTTCATTTACAATCTAATGGACATCTCATTTCTCTATGAAAAAGGGAAAGTGATACATAGAAACATGCATCTAGTACAATTCATTAATAAAAATTCCAAAAATAACCCAATAAACTATATCTGAATTTCATGATGAACATAGATCATTCCTATACACCCTTACTCCCATGAATAATGAATCATTAAAAATAAATCATTTTCATTACCCATGCCCTACCTATATCAATCAAGTCTTTCCATTTACCCAAATATGGTAGAGCAAGGAATTATGTACAACATGAAAGGAGACCACCAACCATGTTTATAAAAAGTAAATAATGACGATATAATCTAAAAAGGTGTGAACTAGATAAAATTAATATGAATGAATTTGCATGTTTGATAAAGCATCTTGACCATGTATGTCATGATTAAACATCTGCTATATTGTATGTTGATTAATCTAGTGTATGACCTAAATGGTATAGATACATGGTATAACAAAAATAAGGAATCCTCATTGATTCATTAGATAATCCCCCAAGAAAACTCATTAACAACATGGATTCAGTATAAGGTGGTCAGGGAAATAATTATCCAAGGAATATCAATTCCCTTGGAATCCAAAGTTATTTGGATCCATAGAGTAGAGATCTCTATGGAATCTAGGTTGTTAAAATCCTTAGAGTATAAATGTCATTTACATTCAATTTAATTAATATCCATGGAGTTAAAATGTCCTTGGAATACAATTTAATAGAAAAAATTTTATTAACTCATTTTATAATCATATACAATCCATGATTTCAGAAAAAAAAAACATTCCAAATTTCTCATTAAAACCATTTAACCATATTAATAACAAATAATATGGAGAATAAGGGTAGAAATTGAAAATGGAAATCAACTGAGAACCAATATCCCTAATGATTTCAGGTTCTTATAAAAATACAAACTCAAAATAAATAAATTAAAAAAATTCCTATTAGGAAGGACCATTTATTCTCTATCTTGTATACTATTTTTCTGATGATTAGATTACATTGGAAGGGGTATAGTACCAATTCCCTAAAAATGGAACGAACATGAAGAAGTCACATGGGAACATACCGCATGAACCAGTAGAATAGATTACACTCCGACACCCTGATTATTAGTGAAGAACCACTAGGTCATATATTTCCATTATATTTTATTGAATGTTTTAATTCCATTTTTGATAAATATAAATGAATAATCAATTATAAATAATTTAGGACATGAAATATACTATGTGTGGTGGATATAATCTTTTAATCATGAATTCCATTAATAACATCTCACTTTGTGTTGAGAAAATAATTTCAATCAAAATAAATATAATAAGGTATACCATGTTTTTATCATATCGTAGTATTCCAATTTGAGAATAATTAAACATTCCAAAACTATCACACGTCTTTATTTTTATCTTATTGTTAGTTGAAATTTCAAAAGTTAGTATGAAGAATCTATTTAGTTTTACACTAAAAAATTTAGTATACATTGTAAAAGGATAATTTAGATAATAATGCGGGATTTAAAAATGAAAACTTCTACTACATCATATGCCCATTAATCTAGTGTCTGACCTACATGGTCTAGATACATGGTTTAACAGAAATAAGGAATCCTTGTTGATTCAATAACGAATCACCCTATAAAATTCATTAACATCATGGATTGAGCATAATGTTTTCAGGGAAAGAATGTTCCAAAGAGTATCCATTCCCTTGGTATCCAAAGTTATCTGGATCCATAGAGTAGATATATCCATGGAATCTCTATCATTAAGATCCTAGGAGTAGAAATGTCATTTACATTCAATTTAATCAATATCCATGGAGTAAAAATGTACTTGGAATACAATTTAATCATAACCATTATATAATCTCATTTTATAATCATATACAATCCATGATTCCATCCAAAATAATCCAATTTTCTCATTAAAAACATTTAACCATATTAATAACAAATAATATGGACAATAATAATAGAAATTGAAAATAAAAATCAACTGAGAATCTATATCCCTAATGATTTTGGTTTCCTATAAAAATACAAATGCAAACTAAATATATTAAAAAAATTCCTATTAGAAAGGATAATTTTAATTTATCTTGTATACTTTTTTGGAAGATTAGATTACATTAGAATGAGTATAGTATGAATTCCCTAAAAATGGGAAGAATACAATGAAGTCACATGTGCACATACCTCAAAAACCAGTAGAATAGATAACACTCCACCACCCTGATTATTAGAGAAGAACCTCCAGGTCAAATATTTCCATTATATTTTATTGAATGTTTTAATTCTATTTTAAATGATATAAATGAGTAATCATTTTTAAATAATTTAGGACCCCAAATCAACTATGTGTGGTGGATAAAATCTTGTAATCATGAATTCCATTAATAAAATCTCATTTTGAGTCGAGAAAATAATGTTAATCAAAATAAATCTAATGAGGTATACCATTTCTTTCTCGTATCATAGTATTCTAATTAGAGAACAATTAAACATTGCAAAACTATCACACATATTTATTTTTATGTTCATGTTAGTTTAAATTTCAAAAGTTAATATGAAGAATATATTATGCTTCACACTAAAAAATTTAGTATATATAGTAAAAGGATAATTTATATCATAATGGGGGATTTAAATTTAAAACATATGCTACATCCTATGTCCATTAATCAAGTGTCTGACCTACATGGTCTAGATGCATTGTAAAAAAACACAGAATCCACATTTATTCAATATAGAATCACGTTAGATAACTTATTAACCACATGGATTGAGCCTAAGGTGTTTAGGGAAATAAAGATCCAAGGATTATACATTCCCTTGGAATCCAATGTTATCTAAATCCATAAAGTAGATATCTCTATGGAATCTCTGTCATTAGGATACTAGAAGTATAATTGTCATTTACATTCAATTTAATCAATATCCATGGAGTAAACATGTCATTGTAATACAATTTAATCATAACTACTTTATTAACCCATTTTATAATCATATACAATCATTGAGTTCATCCGAAACATTCCATATTTCTCATTAAAACAATTTAACTATATTAATAACAAATAATATGGATACTAAAGATATAAATTGAAAATATAAATCAAACGAGAACCTATATCCCTAATGATTTGGTGTTCATATAAAAATAAAAAAGAAAAAAATATATTAAAAAAATTCTTATTAAGAAAGACCATTTAATATTTATCTTGTATACTATTTTTCGGATGATTATATTACATTGGAAGGATTATAGTACCAATTCACTAAAAATGGGAAGAAAATGAAGAATTCATATTGGCACATACAATTTTACCAAACTCTAGTTGAATGGTTTAGAAGATATGAATTTCCTAGTAATACCATTGTTACATTTTAAAAATTACGAATATAATGAGTGTGAATGAGTAAAATGAGAATTGACTATTTAGATAGAATATTATAATATTAATTTTTATAAATATTTGTCTCATGGGAATTAGTTTACACACGTATATGTGATTTTCCACCAATTTTCATATATCTTATTTAAAAAAATTATGTATTTTTACAAATTATCAATACTTTATGACATTAGGGATTATACAAAATTCATATGTTCCATAATCAAGTGGATTTAAAGTCAAAATATTTCTTATGTAAGCTTTAAAATATTTCTTCAGTGATTTTGTGGAATTCCACAAATTATAATATTTATTTCAACTAATCAAATATATTATCGTGAAAAATATCGTTTCAAACGATTGAGTAAAATTTAATTAACCCTATGCTATCCTTTAGATAGCCTTTTATATTAATCATTTGGTATCACACAAAATAAATGAATTAATTCGCTTAGAATGGTTAAATTTATACTCCATTCATATTAATTCCATCCATACTCTATTGAAACTATATAATATTATAATAAATGATTTCTTTGAGATAGATGTCTGGGATGAAGGGATGTATTAAATTTTAAATATACATAATGACAGATTTATTTTGGTCATTGGGAATGGATCATATTACATTAATAATTATTATATTTCTTCAAATTATTTTAAAAAATAAAATATATTAAAAATGTATAAAAATTATCAAAAAAATAAAGGGTTTTTATTTGGAAAAATATGGAATCTCCATTACTAGACTAGTGATTTTGTCATATGGGGTCACATGTATGATGTGATATTTTTTACAAAAATATAATATTATAAAGAATACATATATAAAAAAGTAAAATAAGTTTAGAATCACATAGTATGATTTCATGGATTATGTACATTATATGACTTCTAGGAATTGAGATTTAACATTTTTGAAGGGGATTATCAGTACACTTTTATTTTTTTTTCATGAATTATTATTTATAGATAAACCTATCTAGAAATATTTTTTAAACGTAAATCCCTATATACCTTATTATTTAAATTAATTAGGATATTATTTCCAAATACATCATGATATTATTTGATTTGGTCTATACAAAGTAGATATCATAGATCCATTGAAATCTACAAAAAATGATATTGTAATCATTTATAAGAATAATACTATATGAATATTCATCCTATGTGATGAAAGAAAATAATCCATTGTGAGGAAGAAAATTAATTTTCATGATTCATTATGTTGAATTAGTATATATTAATAAATTAAGGGATTTAATCAATCATTAATGATGGTTGAAATTAAAAAGCATAGGTTTATTAGTAACCTTAATTAGTTTAATGGGGAATTCACTTTTTTGTGAAACTTGAATGGATGATCATATACTGAAAGTAATTTGATGTAATTGAATAGGAATTTCAATATTTATGACATGGTATTCCAATTTTGTTTTTGTTGATATTAAATGATTGAGGTAATGAATGATTTGTATATGGGGGAATTCAAAAATACA
Source organism: Viscum album (assembly GCA_963277665.1). NCBI lineage: Eukaryota > Viridiplantae > Streptophyta > Magnoliopsida > Santalales > Viscaceae > Viscum > Viscum album. The sequence goes on along the minus strand of OY728157.1, from coordinate 346,685,129 downwards.
TATTTCTAAGGTTTATTATAATATAATGCGTGTTGTTTATTATAATGATATTTGATAATGTTTCAAGTATTAAAGTGTTTTTATTTTATTTTATGGTGTAATACAATAATATATTAAAAGGGGAAAAAATTATATTTGTTATTTAATAATTGTCCCGTGATGTTTCATAGAGAGATGACCATTTAGAAGAAATAAATATAACTAATCAAATGAAATTGGCAGCTAAGCTGGTGGAAAAAAATCATTATAATTGTAGAATTAAAGAATTAAAAGTGAAAATTTTGAATAGGATACATATTTAATAGTGAATAAATTTTTCCGAGAGCATGAAATCTGATCAAATCATTCAAGATGTAAAATAATTAATTATTACATATTTTTGGGAACTTCTTTAATAATATTATACAACAAATCTATGTTTTATGATTTAAATATGTTAGTCAACACCACATAATATTTTTTTCGAAGTATACAATACTTAGACCCCCCATTTAGGATATAGTGATGACCATTTATGATGTTAAAACAATTATTCGAAAGTTATTATTCCCTAGGAGTGTGTCTTATTCCAATAAATCTTAGACTTTGGGGATTGGAAAAAATGTCACTCAGAAGAGAGAAGCTCTGATCAAAGGCTTACTAGTACTCTTATTTTTTTCTATTTACTATCTATAATATCAAGATTACTTCTTTCTATTGTATCTTTTATGTTACCCTATAAATGGACTGGTAAATACTTCATGTTTCTAAGAAAGGGAGAGTCTTGAATGCTTAAAATATTTTGTTATATATATGATTTAATAGATAAAATATTATATTTAATATTTTTCTTCGTCTAAATCCTTTATTTTTATTAATAAATAATGAAATTTACAGTGTTAGGAATTGAATAGGTTATTTTTAATTTCTTTATTCAATTATCCATATCTCCATAAAGAAAATTATATTCTTTATATGATGGAAATGTTGGTGTTGGGTGGTGACTGTGTGATGATTTTGAGAACTGATGTATTCTTATAAGTAACAATTGTTTATTTTTTTAGGAATATAAAAATCTGAGCATGGATTTCTCTTATTTATCAAAAGAAACTATTGAAATACCATGAAATTATTAATGTGGTTAGACTAATAAGATATTCCAATTAGGCACATCAGCAACACCATCATCATTCCAAGGGAGACATATAAACTGATTGAGGAATATCTCTCTTACTAGATAGTAGAACAAGAATTTGTAAAATTGAAAACCCTGATATCATTACATTGGGATCGTCTAATAATGGCTAAATTACAGTCGTAATAATTTATTTTGTTAAATCCTTCAATATAATCCTTTTCCTTAAAACAGTATTTTCTCAATAAAATATTAATCAATTTTTTCTCAAAAGAATCATCAATAGTGAGAATCATTATTTCCATTTATCCTCTTCTTGGGTAAACCATATGTTAACAATAGAAGTAAACATAGGTAATTGATTTATTTTCCTTGGACCATCAAATTTCAAGCATAAAATAAATTGTTTAATCTTGAAGATACTTATTCTATATCTGGATATTGGTGATATACATTAATGTTCAAAAAATATGAACTCCATTTATGCTTGTTATATAACATTTAATTATCTTTTTAGATCTAATAAATATACAATGAAAGCAAAAATTCATCTTCCATATAAAATAAATATTATTTCGGTGACTTCCCATTATCATGAAATTCAAATATCCCATATATCTCGTCATATTTATTAAAACATCAAAAAAAGTATCATCACTATGCATATTCATGATAAAATGTATTTATATAATTGTATTGTAAATCATTTTTACAAGGAAAAATATTCTTGATATCTAGAAATAATATTTCTTGGCCTCAAACATTTAATATCACATTACTTCATTAAATCCATTTAATATGGAGTACCGTTGAATCATAAAAATTAATATTTTATATCCCAAAAATAATATTTTTAATCATATAAAACCTTAAAAAATATTTTAGATGTCTCTTGAAAACATATATTACACTAACATATCATTAGATTTAATCATATGTGATTCTATTTTCTCCTTATAATTTTTCTAGAATCTTTAATGTGTTCTTATGTATCATTAAGTTTATTCATATGTATGCATAGAGACACTATAGTGATGCTTATGTAACATCATATTATTCATATATATACAATATTTTTACAATATATATAATTTTTTGATAGTATATATCCTTTGAATACATATTTTAATCAAATATGATAGAATTATATTTCCACACATGATATATCATTCCTTATCATAATATTTAATATCCAATTATATTTTAAAAATACTCAGCATTGTAATTATTCATATAATTCAAGTTATTATTATGCATTTCATGACTACCTCTATCCAATGACACCCCTCATGGGCAGGAAATGGAGAAAGGTAGGTCATGACCCCCAAACCCACCCCCATGAGTGCCACCATTAGTAGGGCCTTGGTAGGTGTCCAGCACCAATGGTATACAAATCTATCATATTGGGAGGAAATAACATTTATAAGAAATATGTTCTGAAGATATAATGAAGCATCCATAAAAACCTGAAGACATAGGATAAAATGAATTCCCAAAATCATCCCAAAATGAATGAATAAAATATAATGGTAAGAACACAATAAGGTCTTCAATGTAATTACCCAAAAGTAATGCTAATGCAACGAGATAGGATCTATCCTAAGGCCAGAGCTAGTATTACCTAGCACAGTCCACGCAATCTTACTAAAAACATGAAAACAGTTCTATATACATAGAGTGAGAAAAAATATATATAAAGTATGAAATCTAATGTCAATTCACATGTGAAAGAAGCATACTAATACCCCTATGAAAAAACAACAGAACCAAATTACACCTATTAGTTATACTAACCATCCGAACCTAACCAAGGCATTCTCACCAAGTAATGCATGTGTAGTAATATAATTTGAATGAAATAACATCAACTGATTGGATAACCTGCCCCAATTTCACACTATAATTCCACTCTCTTCCAACATCGTACATCCCGACACTCCCATTACTTCCTTATGCCACATCACATCCTTTATGCATGCATCAGGTCCTCACAACACATCCTGACCACACAAAAATGGTCCTCAAAACATATCCCTATTGAACACACCTATTCCTAAAAACAATACCTCATAGACACATTGTGTATTAAAAACACATAAAATCACATCTCATCCCAGAGACACATTGGAAAGAACATCACAACCAATTTTGAAGACACATGGGAAACAAACCATAATTCTAGAAAACACATTGCATGATACATATTTCCGCAACAAACATGGTCAAAAAACCACCTCATCCAAAAAAACTACTATATCTAAACAACCATCTAAATAACTAATAGATCACCGTCCATCAATGCATGTTCTATACATACCTCACCTTGATGAGAGAGTGGAAAAAAGCAGTAACCCAACCACCCCAACTCCCCTCAAGATGTTGGAAAAAAGACCCCCACATGACGATGTGGTTGATTAGAACATTGTGATCAACATGGGATGGTTTCATATAGAAATTATCACAATATATAGAAATATATATGGTAATAAACAATACAACCCATACTATGGTTTCAAAAATTAAAATACCAACCAAAAAATAGTTTCCTTTTCTTACAACCTATAAATTCATTTACTAGTTTTTGAAAGATTCATTTAATATGTTAAAGGTCCCTGAAATGTGTCACCACATTTCTAGTCCATTTAATAGCCATTTATTCCATTATTTATCATACACCTCTTTTAATGAAAAAACCCATCATTATATTCAAATAACCACATTCATCTCACTTACCATCTAACCCAAACCATTAATCATTTATTAACAAATCATTCATTTATTCAATCACTACTCAATAATCGAGCACAATGAAACCACATTCTACAAACACCAAAACATTCAAAACATTCCCACATCACTTCCACATATGGATGGACAAAGAAACCATCACCACACCACCACAAAAAGCATGGCCCACCAAATTTCAACTCACCACCCCAGAAGAGCACCCTACAAACTATCATCACATGATTCCGTAACCACGCCATGTAATCCGAGAATATCATACACACATCAAAAAACACCAAGATAATTATTATAGATTTAAAAATTTGATTTTATTACATTTCACTTTATTTTTTGTGTTATTTTCAGACAATCCAAGATAATGGTGAAACCATATCATTGGAAATGTATAAGTAATTAACCAATTTTTATTTATAGTTACAATACACCAATAAATACTAATGAATAAATAAAAATAGATATATCAAGTAAAAAATCCCACAATAGAAATAAATTTTAGTGGGAATCAATACCAAACAATCATAGTATGACAAAAAAAAAATCTGTAAAAACATATGGATGGAACCTGATTACCCCTATAAATTTGAATTATTCAATTATTAATCATTGAATAATCTAGAATTACCATAATACATAGGTTAAAACAATAAAATACCCTCCCTAATGATGAAAAATTGAAGAGTAAGGAAAGAAATCCAACCTCAAGGAAGATTTTCAACTTGTTACGCACCACTGGGCAATGAAGATTGCATGCAAACAACAACTGAACTGTTGTAATTGTATATCAACCTATTCTGTACAAAAATATTAACAAATCACTTCCCAAATAACCTTCAGAAGATAAAGCATATCAATTTAGTAAATATTAGGGGAATAAGAGGAATAAGAGATGAGAAAGAGGATGAAACTCACCAAATATCATCCAAAATAGCAAACAATAAACCACCATGTTCAATGCATCGAAGAGGGATGAATAAGGTATTCAATGATAGATAGTGGTTACTATAGTTTGACCAAAAAAAGAGAGAAAAGTGAGTATGTATGAATTTCTAAAAGTTTTTCCAAATATGATTTTAAAAAATGCACATGATTGTGGTATTAAAAATGGTGTAATAACTTTCCACGTTATGTAATACCTAAAGGTTGGTTTCCTATAAAAACATTACACCTCTTAATTTTATTATTTAATTTTAAAACCAGTATAATTATGTGTATTGATACCCTCTTTGATTATGTGTAATGTTTTTACACACCATGAACACTCCCAGACATGTTGTGAAATCTAATTTCATGTTATGTAATTCAGTTAAATGACATTTAATCTCCCTTTTTCTTAACTTTTGCAATGGGTCATCACCAAATTCCATTTGATTGTCCTACCCACATCTACAACAACCAAAAATGGAAAAGTAAAGGGCTAGGAAACAATAAATAATTGCATCAGATACATCTCAAATGATTCATTCCCTTGATAAAGAAAAACTAAATCCCTATGGTAAGGGGTCTAAAAAATAGCCCACGAGATACCTCTTAAGGATATCACAGCTCCTCTACCAATACCACCATCTAAATAGGTGACATTAATACTACACATCCATCTCATCATCAGTAATGCCAAAACCAATAACCCCTAAAACAAATGAACTGGACTACCTCATAGCCAACAAACAACACCATCCTGAACACTAAAAGTAGAGAAATTTACATCCTCCATGTCCTGATATTATCTGATATTGGTTCCACTAACTCACCCATATAGGTATAATCGAATCATAAATAATGATCATTGATTAGAATCATGTCTACCTTTCCATATGTCATAACATTATCTCACATTTCACTGAACACACCAAAAAATAATTAAAATATCTCACCATGTGAAACAAGGATCAATCATCACATCACAAAGACAAAGAGATAAATGAAAAAATCTCTAGTTACATGGAACACATCTAGTTCATTTACTCCAATTTACACTCTTATTTGAAACTATTCTTAATGAACACATAAAAAAGGAAATGGTTCATCCTCATAGCGCCATATCTTGAAGGACAAGGATAAGAAATGGCCTCTCCACATAAATCATGTCACCCCCATTATCCAATGGACCCCAGTCAATGAAATGGGAGTCATCATGAAGAAACTGATGAAGTTGAGTGACATGAGAAAACATCATTGGTCCTTTCCTAGCATGGTGGAAACACCAATCAATTTTACACCGTGCCATCTCACCACAACCCCTCAATGTGTCCAAATAACATCTAAGAAATCTCATTCAATTATCTAAAACCTTCGCTACATACATCTAGGGGAAACCATCAAGAACATATGGTTCCCAGCCTATAACTACAAGGGACTCCTTCTAAAATCAAATAAGACTTCTTTCATTCTTGTGCTGCTTTCATCATCTCACGATGGACATAGACATTATCTATTGTGCTATGTACCACATTGGGAGAAACAACAGTTTTCTCCCCAACAAATGTCCAGTACAATGGGTAATAACTCATTATTCTATAAAAAACCTCAAATGGGTCCATTACAATTAAAAATTGATATATATATTATTAAATAACTCTACCAAGGGTACGATTATAACCAATTATCCACCACAGTTCGAGCTACATGATCGAAGTATAACCTCCAATGTCTGGATATTCAATTATATCTTCCCATTTTATGTATGTGGATATCAGTTTTGAGCTATAACTGAGTTCCAAAATGTTGTTTCATTCCCTTCTAGACTATTTATGTAAAACATGTTTCCCGATCTGATACCATGTACAAAATAACTCTATCGAAATACACCAATTCATCCATATACCTCTTATCCAATGCTTCTATTGTGCCCAACTCCATGATCTCTAAGAAGTTTCCATATTTCATCAACATATCCATGATCACCCAAATATCATCAAAAACTCCCAATGTTTTGGATAACCCTATGGCTAAGTCCGTGGTGATGTCATCCCATTTCCACTCAGGAACATTTTAGTCCTACAAAAAACCAATCAGTAATTGATTCTTGTCCATTAACAAATAGAAAACTAGGAAAATTTCAATGAACTCTGGTAATACTCAATTCATCCCAGGACACCAAAACTACATCCCCAGTTCAAGGTACATCGTAAAAATTTATGGTTGTACCAAAAAGGATGATCTATGAACTCATGAAGAACTCCATCATGTATCTCTACCTGGAGGAGAAACCATACATATAAAACATCTAGTACTGGCCATTCTTTGACCATCCATGTGAAACATCACCATGGCCAACACGATTGGGTATCACCTATTCATATGGGTCTTCCCACTGAGACTCCTCTATGTACTTTATTTGAGAATAATGCATCATTATCAAAAACAAAATTCCTTTACCACTATCCACCCTTTCATCTATGTGAAGGGTTGTCAACTCCTCCACCACTCAGCAAGAATCTAAATATTACTGAAGGACATTCTTAAATGAATTTCTACTCATATCATCATCCATGAAATGTCCCTTTCTTTAGGTGCATGGGAACTCAAAATCATAGTCCTAAACAAACACCATCCACCACTTCAGTCATAGATTCTTGTCAAACTGGAAAAATATATACCTCAAACTATTATGATCTATGAACACCACAATGGACTCCCCAATGAGGTAACACCTCCATAACATTAGTGAAAAAATAGTTGCTAGATCTAGATCATGGGTGCCATAGTAATTCTCATGGGGATGTAACTACCTCGATCAATAAGAGAAGACCCCCTCATATTCCAATAATATACATCACAATCCCATATAGAAACCATTACAATACACTTCAAACTTCACATCATCCTCATTAATTTGATGAAATGGAAAACTCACAAACTAATGCTTCTGTTAACCGAATGCTTCTTTGAACTAATCACTTCCATGAAAAATCTTGGTACTTTATAGTCAAAGATGTCTATGGGTCTCAAACATGATAAAAATCAGGTACAAACCCAAAATAATATTCTACGAGTCTAAGGATACTATGAACCACTTCCACTTTAATGGGTTATACACAAGAAATTCCTAATTCCACATTACATGGGTATACTAAAACACAATATTGAGACACAACATTCCCGAGTAAATGTACCTCCCATTTCTTGAGCATATACAATAATAAAATTCCATCTATCTAGTGGCATTGAAGACCCAGAAATAAATCTAATAGATTCCTGGAATGCTCATCCAATGACGTCGAGTAAATTAGGATATCATCAATGAATATGATGATGATCAAATTCAATAACTCATGGACCTTGGAGGTCATTATCTTGATGAACATGGATTGTGACTACATAAAACTGAATTTCATGACTACAAAATCGAAGTTCCCAAACATTCATCTTATAGTAGTCATTGAGATATCGCCATCCTCCACCCTAAACTGGTGATATCCATATATAAGATCGAACTTAGAAAATAACCTTTCATGTATTAGATGGTCAAAAATATCATCCATCCATGGAATAGGGTAATTTTTTTTGACCGTCACCAGATTCTACCTCTTGTACACTTTGCAAAACATCATACTACAATAAAAATTATTAACGAACAAAAATGAGGCACCCCATAGCTAAACACTGGGCGAGATAAAACCCTTAAACATCATTTCATCTAAATAAATCCTCCACTCCTAAAACTAATATGATATCATATAATAATGATCCATCAAATTTTGAGAAACCCCAAGATGGAAGTATATCCCAAACTCAACATTATGTCATGGAGGGAGTGTCACAAATTCCTTTGGAAAAAAAATCCAGGACCACCCCAATGACTCTAGGAACCTCTACCATACCAAAATCCATGGATTCCATTTAAAACACATCAAACTAGAAGAGAAAGAGCTCCACTTTCTAGCTGCCCACCTGAAAACTCTACTCACCAATAAAAACCACACATTGTCAACCCACATTTGAAAACATCCCTCTACAAAAGAAGAATTCGATAGTACATTAAATTGGATAAAAATATTCATTTCAAGGATGGAATTGAATTATTGCATCTGCTGGAAACAAATGATCCCCATGGGACTAATGTTGTCCCATCATAAATTTATTCACCCATCACACATCAAACAAGAGAGTACTAACTTCAATTATAATAGTCAATATCAGGGGAATGACATGCCTCTCTACATATAGTCTCAAGTAATGGGATATAGTGGGGGAATCAATGTAGTGTGAATCTCATGAATCAAACAAGGAAAATACTAGGGTACAAAAAAAACTCATTATACATATTATGATATGTGGAACCTCTGGAAGTGTTGAATTTAATGTGTGAAAAGGATGCCACCCAAATCCTCTACCTCTTGGCTGATGACCACCTTTATGGCCATTATCTAGTCACAATCCCCTATACTTATTAACATATTGAGGATTACATCTACCAACACTACCCCCCATGGTAGAGAATGGATTGTTCCCCTACTTTTTCAATGAACTCATTGTAAACTACTACTTATATTGGCACTGAACCTCTCCTCTAGAGCTAAAATGAACCTGGGGAACCATTAGGAACTAGTATTAGTGGTAAATATGAAAACCACTACAAAAAAAATTGGTTCAATACCCAAAGGAAATCTATTAAAACTACTAGTAAAAAAGTATGGTAAATAAATGTAAAGTCCTAGTTGAGGAGCCTCCCAGAGGGGCCTCGTACGAGGTTGGTCACCTGGCCTCAAGAAAAGTTCCCTGAATTCCATAGGCTGTCGACTAGCAGCAATGGCTTTGGGTTTGATAGTGGGGAAACTATTTCCCCATTGGCAGAGTAATGCATCATAAGAAAAAACAATAGAAACAGTGGAAGCGGTAAAACAAACAGTAAGTAAACAACATAAGTAAAAAACAACGGGATCACACATATATAAATTATGCATGATATAAATGTGTAGGAATTTATCCAAATAAATCACAATGCTAGAATACAGTACTAAACCCATGTAAAAATAAAAATCATGTAAAGTGATCCATACCATCGCCAGCCTCAGCATGGTTCTATGCTTACCACCTATACAACAGTCATGTACATGATGTAGAAGGGAACTTTCCATTATCTATAATTGCAGAAATATAATCTGTATAGGCCCAATAGCATGACCCAAATAGGGGTTGAGACTAATCCAAGTAGGAAATAACCCAATGATCTGTGCCTAACAGTCAATGAATATTTATGGCAGGCAATAAGAAAAAAGAAGATGTATCAAGGAAGTACTTAGTAGTAAATAATCCCATAGTTCAATTATATTCAATTCCATATATCAAGTAATATGATAATAAAAAACAGATAATACTCTAGGAAGAACTCACAGCCTAACCCCTATGGTTCAACCAGACAACACAAAAAACCCTCTGGGAATTACAAATAGTCTAACCCCTCTGGTTCAGCTTTAACAATGACTCTTTGAGGAAGCACTCACCATCAATTCCACTTTTGGTCTCGCATTAGTAACTAATAGGCACTCGGAGAAAGTACTCAACATCCAATTCCTCTTGTAGCCCATATTAGATAACTATTGAATATCTAAGGAAGAAATTACGTCCATCCCTCCTATGGTTTCTCAAAATAAAAGTAAATAGACTCTCTGGAGAAGCCCTCAACAAAAAGTCTCTCTTTTGTCTACTACAACAGGTTCCCATAGCCCTGTGTTATTCAATCATGCACAATGATATAAAGGTATCCCAAGTAAACCTCAAAAACTACATGGATAAAAAACATACATCTAACATGTCATGTATGATAATAATCACCCCAGCCTAACAATACTAAGCTTGGAATCAAAGCAGTATAACATGCAAGCTAGACCAAATGGTCAAAAAAATGAGAAAACATGGGTAAAATAACCATGGCATAACATGGATAACTATATTCACAACAATTAACCTCTATCCATAAAAAATTGAATATCATGAAAAATAACAGGTCTAAAACCATAAACACTCAATATCCCGAATGAGGGTATTGGAACATTTACACATATATGTCAATGACTAACTACGGAAAGGGACATACCACTTACGAAGGCATTATGAGATCCATATACTCTATAATGGTCCCATGGGTCAACCTAGAATGTAGTATATCTACAACAACATCTAAACAGTTCATCCAAGGATATCTTATGAGAGATAAGAAATAAGGAGATAAGGTTCAAGAAGGAGGGATAACATACCGAAGTGATTCCAACGCATTCAACGATAGTCGAGCCATAGAACTGATGGTGAGTCAGGGGCTCAGAGAAGATATTGGGTAGTACAAATGCTCCTAGATAAGACAAACAATGAAGAAGTGAATTCTTTCAATTAGACGCTACCCTGATCCGTTGAATTAAAAAAATGAAATTAGACGACATGTATTTTAAAAGTACACATCATGTACTTGCCTTTTCCATCCTCTGCATTAAGCGATCCATAGGTTACCACACACAGCCATGTACTTGGTCATTACCCATCCAATACATGGTCACCCATGGAAACAAAGTACTGGGCATGTAATCCTATAATTTCCAAAAACTCCTCTTTTCTTAAAAAACAATCAGAAAGAAAAGGTTCACCAAAAAAAGATCAGCTCGGTTCTTTAAAACTTCCCCACTTTAAGAAATTTGTCCCAGAATTTCCCTAGCGAGACTGCGTAGAAGAATTATACTTGAACAGCTATGGCCACTTCTATCATACATCGTTCTCTCTCTCCCAGGTCCACTCCTTTACACACCCATGCAACCACAACACTCGTACTAGAGGAACGAATGAGACATAGAGAACCTTATCACATTGATCATCAATTCATATTGGACTGTCTTTGAATGAGGGGTCCACCTCGATCTCAACATTCTGGGGTTGAAAAACATGATATGTGTCTAAGAATTAACGTTGATGTTGAGAAACATTGAAGACATCATGCATAGCCCAGTACCTCTGAGTTAACTGAAACTGATATGAAACTGTCCTAACTCTCCCCAATACCTCAAATGACATGATGTATCTTGGTGAATGGTGACCCTATCTCATAAACATATAATGTCCCAACCTCAGTGTGACACATAGGAAATCTGGTTCTCTGACCTTGAACACCTGTGGTCATCTCCTTCGATTAGCATAAGACTTCTGCCATGACTGTCCAGTATCCATCCCCTTCCAAATCTACTGTTAATGCTCCGGGTCTCCTAGAAAATACAAGGTCCCAACAAAGCTTTTCTCCTTCCTCCAGCCAGCATAATGGTGATTGGCATGTCCTACTGTATAAGGCCTCACAATGTTCTATATGAATAGTTTCTTGAAAACTATTAATGTTGGAAAACTCTACAAGAGGGATGTGGTTCTCCCAAGAACCTCTAAAATCAAGGATGCATTCTCGAAGCATGCCCTCAATAACCTGAATCATATGCTCGGATTGGCTATCTTTTTTAGGATGTAAAGTTTTACATAGAAGTACCTATGTCCCCAAAGACCTGTGAAATCCCATCCATACCCATGAAGTAAAATGGGAATCCCTATATGAAACAATGGAATGTGGAAACCCATGTTGATGTATAATCACTCAAGTTTGCAACCTTCTGATCTCATCAACACAAAATGTCTCCTTAATCAACAAGAAGTGAGAAAACATCATGAGTGCTTTAATTAAAACCCAAAATGCATCATTTTCCTAAGGTGACATCGGAAACCCTGTCACAATGTCCATGGCGACATCGTTCCACTTCCTCTATGGAATGGGAAACTACTGAAAAAGCCTCACTAATGGATGATGCTCCGCCGTCAGCTATTAACAGGTGGAACACCACATAAGAAAACCAAAAACATATCTCTCCATACATGGAAACCAATACAGACAGTGTAGATCAAAATACATTTGGGGACACCATGATTAACTTCCCAAACTGATGAATTAATGTTCTGCCTTAGCTCCTCGTGTATGTCTACTGACACCCATGTGAAACGATGAAAATGAAAGATCTCATCCTCGCCTACAGTCCATCTATGAACAGGGTCCTCTACAAACACGCTCTCCAGTAGGACTAGGCCTTCAGGAACTGATAGATTCCTCATTCTCACTGAATCATGTAGAGTAGAGGTAACAAATATGTAATTAGAGAAATGTCTGCCCCTGTCTATCATGAACCTACAAATGCATCTCAGAGAATAGAGTGATAATATACCATTCACTAATTTCATCCTAACCCACCTGCATATGAGTCTTCCTGCTCAACGCATCAGCTACTATGTTGCCTTTCCCAGGCATATAGGCAAGCACAAATTCAAAGGACTGAAGGTACTCTACCCACCTTTACTGTCTCAATTTCCGATCATGCTGAGTGAAGATATACTTGAGACTTTTGTGGTTGGTGAAAACCACAATATGATCTCCCAATAGGTAATGTCTCCAATAGCTTAAAACATGCACAACAACAGCCAACTTGATATCATGTGTCAGGTAGTTCGTCTCATGTGGCCTCAACTACTGAGACTCCTACGCAACGACTCCTCCCCCTGACATAAGCACAGATCCTAGCCTGATACCTGATACGTCACATTACACAATGTAGCTCTTTCCCAGCTCTGAAAAAAATAGTATATATGCTAATTTCAATCTCTCTTTTAGCTCTTAAAAAGCTGATTCACAAGAATATGACCACAAGTACTTTGTGGCCCTCTTATTAAGACCCATAAGTTGAACAACTAGGCATGAGAAGTACTGTATGAAATGTATTTACTATCCATCCATCCCTAGAAAACTTTGTACCTCCAAGTTGATATTTGGGTACTCCATAGAAACTACTTCTCGAACTTTCTCTAGGTCTACTAATACTCCTGTCTCTATGAGAACATGACCCAAGAGGTGGATTTGGTCCATCCAAAAGTGGAATTTTAAGAGATTATCATATAACTAATTCTCTCTCAGTGTACTCAAAACGATCTCAGGATGGGTGGAATAGCCATGTCGATTTTGACAGTAAACCAAGATATCATCCACAAAAACATCCATGAATGAATCCATGTATGGATGTATCATTCGGTTAATTAGTTCCATGAAAACTATAGGTTCATTCGTGAGACCGAACATTATAACAACATACTTGTATAGACCATACCTGCTTTAGAATACTATAAGAGGTACATAATATAGTCTAACGTGTAACTGATGGTCTTTGTACTTCAAGTCAATCTTCTAGAACACCTGGGTTCCTCGAAGCAGATCAAGGAGATCATAAATCCTCAACAAGGGATATCAGATCTTAGATGTCAATTGGTTCCTCTTCTGATAATCCACACAATGTTTGAGGGTAATGTCTGCCTTATTTAGAAACTGGATAGGTGAACCCTTAGGATAATTACTATGTCAGATGCAAACCTTTTCCTATAACTTTTCTAATTTCATTATGAGGTCTCGTAACACTGGTGTAGCCATCCCATAAAAAGGAATGGATATTGATGTTACTCCTAGAACACGATCAATAAAAAAATTCCATCTCTCACTTCGGAGGAAAGCCCAAATATTCTTCTGGAAAGACGTTCCTAAAATGATCCACCACTAGTGGAAAGTCCTTATGTGAAGTCCCCTAGTCATCCAGATCCAGGCTAACAATCTAGGTTGTAACTCAATCCAACCCATGATGCTCAAGTCATGATTTACTCGCCTAGAAATCACTTTCTCCTTTATAAGGAAACAATATTCCCTCTAGTGATTCGAAACTCACCCTAAAGCGGCAGCAGCTGACAACATCCTGGAAGCGAACTAACCAATCCATTCCAAGAATGATTCCATAACCCGTCATTTCTAATAAATAGAGGTCCCATAAAATGTGACACCCACCAAATTCAAGAGGGAACTCCTTGCACATTCATACACTAGACATTCTAGTCCCCAACGGAGTGTCTTGAATTAAAATATGAGTAGAAGAAAATATTAAGAGCCTAAGGCTCTCCACAATAGAAATAGATATTAATCTATGGAAATCCCTTGTATTGAAAAGTGTAAGAGATAAAATTGGGGAAACTAGAATGGTACCTAGAACTCTAGAGGGTCTGTGATCCTGCTCCTTCAGGGTCCACTCCACTGCAAATGTATGACCTCCACCATGACCCTGTGACACTGCCTAACCAATCTAAGATAATCCACCCTGTTGTTTCTGAATGCGTGGTGACTGGCTACCCCTGCCAAGACCTCCACCTCAGCCTGAATGACCAAAAGAACTATAGTTCCCTGGATTTTGAGAAACTGGTGGTGTTGATCTTTAATGAAGAGTCATAGAAGAACACCTATCACCAGTTTCTAGTGAGACGATCTAATAGAATCGTAGAATATTCCCCATATTGCTGCAAGATCAACACTCCACTATGTATCTCTGGCAATGTGGGATCGTATGCTCACTCTTCCATCACTTGTAGCACACCACCTATCTACCAGAAGATGTCTCTCACCTCCTTGGATCTCTACACGTAGACTCCCTACAGTGCTTCCATCTATCACCAGGAGGAATACCAACTCTAGATGTCGAGCCACCTTGGCTCAAAACTCCAAAATCCCTCATATTTCGCTATGTGATAAGCCCATGTTTGACTATTGAAGTGATATAAGTCAACCTAAAGATGTTAAACTGAGATCAGATGTCATTCCTGAGACAATCCTCAATCATCCCTACTAGGAATATCTCATCACATCCTAGGATGGGCATGAAGCTATGTATCTCTGTGAATAAAAAAAAGAATACTCCTTAATATAAAGAGTACCATACACCATATTCCTGAACTCTTGGGCTCGATCGACCATAATTCTCACCAGGTAGAAGTAGTCATAGATGGAACAGTGGAAGTCATCCCATGACATAACTTGTTAGTGTCCCACCAGTGAGATCACATCCCACCATATCTTGGAAGATTCCAGAAGAATATAAGTAGTGATATTCACCCTCATCTATGGAACGTTTATATGTGCTTGAAGATATAAATAATGGATTCTAACCATGACTCTACAGCATGAGGTCCTCCTAAATTATGAATGTTGGAGGAGGTTGTTGCTCGAAAACCCACATCAACTCTTCCATAGACGGGTCAGGATGAGGTATTCCTCGGAAGGTCTGCATGAAACTCATGAATCCCTCTCGGAATAGTGAATTAGAACATGTATCTAGGATAACGACTGTTTCCAAGACTACCACTACTGGAGGATCTACTCATAGTCCCAGATAAGCCATGTCCGGTTTCTGATCACTTCCCTGTAACTGGAGAATAGCTAGAGGATGTCTCAGTGGCATGACTCCAAAAGGACTGGAACACCCTTTAGATCATGATTATCAAGGACTAAAATGTAGAATTTCTCGAGGGAAACAAGACAATGAAATAATTCATGTTTTTCAAAACATGGATACATGGTGTGTAAAATTACTACATGGATTGTTCACTTAAACCTTCACATGGGATTTACTTCTACTCAAACTGGTGGTGTAATACCTTATACACATGGTGTGTTTTCCTAAAACTTGTTGTGTACATGAATACACTTCCCCTACCTAATTTTCTTTACATGGATATTCCACACGATTCACCTAGAACGATACTACACGACTTGTTAGTTCCAGACACGTCGTGTACTAGACGAAATCCACCGTCCCGTGTTGTCAGTCACAGAGCTAGTTACACGACTCACTCTATATAGCATGTTTCAGATTGAAACAACATGTACTGCTTATGTTTCAACAGCCCATGTTGGTAGTCACACAGGTGAACACATAGCTAAAAATACATGGCATGTTTATCCCGGCCACGACAAGTACAAGGTGGGTTTCACTTACCCATGTTGTTTTCTACATATCCATATTCATGGGTTAAACTACATGGGATTATCGAGATTGAAACAACATTTATAACTTACTTTTTATCAATCTTTGTCGTTAGTCACTCTGGTGGACACATGGTCTACACAACAAGGTGTGTACAACATGTATATGACATGTTCCCCCAATGATTTCCCAACCCTGTGTCTCTGCTGACACATCATGTGACTCGGTTAGAGACTACACGGTGTGTATAAATATTACCTGGCGTATACTTTATAAAGACAATTCCTTCCCAAATCAAAGGATAAATGGCATGTTTTCATCATTACACGGCATGTATTATGGGTTTTTACGGACAATAAGCCTCAGAAACTACCCCATAATTCTATGAAACACTGAAAAGAACATTAAAGTGAAAAATTATGATTTGTAAGGGCCCGTAATACCTATAAATAAAATATTTTAATATTATACATGTCATACACAAGGAATAACAACAAAATGCTCCACCAAATTCTGATCCATGAGGGCCCATAACAACTCATAAAACAATGTATGGAATTCATTCAAAAAAAACTTACACAATCCAATACCCCATTAAATAAAAGGTATTCAATCAAGGAATCTATCAAAAGAACATGAATATCTAGCACAACATCTATTATAACAACATGAAATCACTAATGTGCACTGAATGGATTGCCAGGAATGCATGACTTGTGATTTATGACATGTGACTATATGATGCCTGAAATGGAAAACCCTCATCTCAATGGGTAGAAACAAAAATAGAACCTTAATAATATCAATGATAATAACAAAAAACTTTTTAATCACCCAATGGTGAAATTAAATCAACTATAAAATTTCAAAACCAGAAAATTGTGAATAAAAACGTAGATTGGCACTTTCATGTACACAAGTTAGCAACTCCCGAGAACAACATAATACCAAGTACCAATTCCTTCTTATAACTAGCTATAAGCTCCAAACAGTAAGTCAAGAAGAAAATAATTACTTTGATACAAATTTCTAACATGTCGGTTCCAGGATCCACCCAGAGGTGCCTCGTATGCGGATGGTCACATGGCCTCATATGCATTTCCTCAAATGCTAGAGGCTACCGACTAGCAGCGAGGGCCTTGGGTGTGATTGTGGGGAAACTATACCCACATTGAAAGAATAACACAGAGGAAGTAAAATAGATAAAAATAGGCGAAGTGGTAAATCATATAGTAAGGAAATAACAGATGTAGTAAACAACTGGAGCACACATATATAAATGATGCATGATACATATGTCTTGGAAAGAAGCCAAACAAATCACAATGATGGAATACAGTACAAAACCCAAGTACAAAAGAATTGAATATAAAAATCTCCACAGAATCCCAAGCCTCATCTTGGTCCCATGTTCCCCATATCCACAACAATAAAGTACCTGAAGTAGAAAGGAAATTTCCCTTATCTATACCTATAACAATATAATCTATTTGGTCCCAAAAGAATGACCCAAACATGGCGAGAGACTAATCCCACTACGTAACCACACAAAGATCTGTGCCTAATACATAGTGAATATATATGGTACGAAATAAGTAAAAAAAGAATTAAAAATGATGTACTCTGTAGTAATCAATCCCACAGTTCAATTTCATTCAATTGCATATATCATGTAGGACGATAATCACAAACAGGTAACCCTCTAGAATGTACTCACAACCTAACCCCTCTGGATCAACCCCACAACACATGAAACCCTCTGGAAAGTACACACAGTCTAACCCCTATGGTTCAGCTTTACAAAAGACTCTCTGAATAAGAACTCACCATAAATGCCCTATGTAGTCTTGTATCATTAACTAATAGGCACTATGAGGAAGCACTCAACATCCAATTCCCCATGTGGCCCGTATCGAGGAACTACAAACACTCTGAAGGAGCACTTACATCAATCCCCCTGATGGTATCGCAACATAAAAGTAAACAAACACTCTAGAGATGCCCTCAACATCAATTATCTCTAGGGTGTACTACACCAGGTGCCCACATCCTTGTGTAAGTCAATCATGAATAATGATATAATAATAGCCGATGTAAACCTCATAAACTACTTCGATAAACAATCAACAGTATAACATGGCATGTTAGATAATAATCATTGCATCCTAACAATACTATGAATGGAAGCAAAGTAGTCTAATAGTCAAGCTAGACCAAATGGTCAAAAATGAGAAAACATGGGTAAAACAACAGTGGCATGGAATGTTTAACCCTATTCACAAAAATTAACCCCTATTAATACAAACAAGGCGTAACACGAAAAATAGCAGTGCTAAAACCATAAACATGCAATACCCTAAACGTGGGTATTGTTACTTTTCACATATAAATCAATGACTAACTACATAAAGGCACAAACCATCTACCTCAGCATTGAACGATCGATATAGTTCAGCGATGACCCATATATTGACATAGAACATAGTAAATCTACAAAAACGTCTAAAACGTTCATCCAAGGATAACTTGAGAGAGAATAGAAATCAGGAGATGATGTTCAAGAAGAAGGGAAAAATCGCTGATTTGATAAGACTGCAATTGATGGCATTCAAATTGGAGAACAAAGGGAATGTCGGGGGCTTGGAGAAGATCCACCACCATACGAATGCTACTGGATGAGACAGATGAAGAAGAAGTGGGTTCTTTCCTTTAGAAATGTCCCCGATCCATTTAATGAAAAAAATAAAGTACACGACATGTATTTTAACATTACGTGGCATGTACATGACTTTTCCAGCCTCTACTTTACGTGGTCTCTAGGTCATCGCACATGGACATGTACTCCTCCATTACACGACTAGTACACGGTCACCCACAGAAATAGAGTACACATCATCTACTCCAAAAATTTCATGAAACTCATCTTTTTCTAAAAAACGTTCAGAAAGAAAAAACATACCTAAATAGAAGATCCAAAATCTTAAAAGATACTCTTGAGTTAAACTCCCTTCAAGTTGAATACTCTATGTTTCAGGCACCTAAGACCTACCACTAATAACTCACATCATCATGGAATTGTAAACAATAGCCTCCCAGGTAAAACAACATTATGGGTACATCGTCTTGATCACTACAATACTTTTTGAACTCTTAGATATTTTAGAAAGGTAAAATAAATAACAATATACTATATAGAAAGGAGATGTTATTCCTAAATATGTCTCACTTGGGACTCCTAATTTGGAAAAAGATCTATGGAAAGGCATGAAATGTATTTGAACTTAAATCCCAATTCCCATATTAACATGTTGCCTTACTAATGACAATGAATATTTTTCCTCGTCACTCCTTTCATTGTCGATGAAAGGGTCTATAATCGGAACACATTTTGGATGTATACCCCAAAAATATCTTCCATATTCAACTATTTAAGATACAACATCCACCACTAATGCACAGATCCTCACATATGATTCACTGTTAAAGGGAACTAATACTCCATCGGGGATTGGAAAAAACTAAAAGATATCTCTAGCTACGTTTTACAAAACAATGTCTCCACTTATGAATCAATACTCTAATAATTTCAATAATACTATTGCGGTAATTTAGGAAACATCCTATGCTACTTATCATCCTCCTCAACTAGATCAGATCCATGACCATCAACAGGATCCTCCTAATGAACCACAACTACCTGATCCACATGAGGAAGATGACCAATATCCATAGTTGAAATGAAATCATATATTTTCAATTCCTGGTAATATGAATTTTCATTAATATTTATTTTAATTAATTTTATTTATTTCATCAATTTTAAACATCTCAAATAACCCAATTTAAATATAAATTCAAGTCAATATGATGTATGTACCTCTCCTATATCTCTACCCTACATGTTGGTCCATTATCCTTGTTCGTTCAATAAGCTCAGACTCCATCGACTAGATGAAATGGGGCCTAAAAATCTCATTTTTCATATGATCTCCCAAGCCTATGCCCTAAACTAAGGTCAACGTGAACTATTTCCATACCAACACATGAAATCCTCACTACTCATAATTCCAAACTCCATCCTATATCTCAACCATCTGCACCAAAAATACAATATAATGATATCATCCGTCCATTGATACCTCTCTTCATCTAATAATGACAAAATAGAATTAATGACTCATAGCCCTGCCTCTAGTAGGCTCTAGGATGGAGACCAGCACCAATGGTGTCGGAATCTGACAAAATTGGAGGAATTATCCTTCGTGATGAACAAGAGAGGGAGATGGAATGAATCATCTACAATAACCCCAATACATAACACAAAAGGTATTCCAAAAACCATCCAAAATTTCATATATAAAATAGAAATGTAACAATACAATAATGTATCCAATTTATTTACCCAAAAGTAATGCAAAGGAAGAGACACAACAATTATCCCAAGGCCCAATCTAGTGAGGACCATAATGGTCCACATAATCTTCCTAGAAACGATGAAATATATTTATATACTTAGGGGTGAGAATACATGTATTCTATGTATAAAAGACAATGAATCTCAAAGACATTTTAAATAATCATACCAATGCCCCTATGAAAAAATAGAATATTGAAAAAGCACCTTTCATGGTATACTAACATTCCAAAAATTAGCAATCCAAGCTCAACATGTAAAGAATGACATATAAACTAATAAAAAGTAATGAATATTGATTATATGGTACCCCAGACCGCTTTCACAATGGTATTCTACACTCTCCCAACTTCATACATCATGTAACTCTCATCCCTTCCATATAGCACATCACTTCCAAACTACATGAACATGGGGCTCACAACACATCTTATACACAGAAAATTGGGCCTCATATCAAATTCTTCCCATACACACCAATGTAAAATATTACCTTCCTCTGGAACACACATGGGCCCCATAATACATCCCATCACATCTCCACCCGAAAACACATTTAAATCAAATCACAACTCATCATGAATACACATGGGAAATAGAACACCTCTCATACTAAAACATACTCTGGCATATCTCTCCCAAATAAACCTTGGCCACAATCCACCTAACATGTAAACACCTAGGATACCACCCCCACCATCTGAAGAGCTAACAAAACTCTAGAAAACATACCATATTCTATACCTAACTCACTTGGAAGAGTGAAATAAATATATTGTTTACCCAGCCAATTATACTCTTCATTGGATGTTGGAAAAAATACCCCCCAGATGACGATGTGGGTGTTCAGAATATAATTCTCAACATGGGTGGGTGCGTATAGGAATAAATATATATATATATATAAAGAGTACCTAAAAATCTATCCCAACAAACATGTTCCCAATAAACATAAACTAAATCATAAAATTATTACCTTTATACTTCCACCTCTAAATGAATTTACTAGTAACTATAACTATCATTTATGAAGGTAAAGAGCCTAGAAAAGTGGATTCACATTTACTCACTTTTTAACACAAAATAATTTATTTATTTAGCATCAACATCCTTTGATTGCATAACTCATCATAATATTCAATTATCCTATTTTGTATCATTAACAAATATTCAAAAGACATTAAAACATTTTTAAAAAATGACTTAATTATTCCATCACTACTCTAGTATCTATCATAAAGAAACCACAAACCATAAACACCTCAACATTTCGAAAAATATCAACTCATCACCCTACAAGCACGACCAGGCAAACCATATCCTCACCTACCCATAATCGCAACACACTAACTATCACCACACCACCCCAAATGAATGTTCCAAAAACTATCATCCACACATTTTCAAATAATAAATCACTATCCCAAATACACAGCCACATTCTACAACACATTAAGATCATTTTTTATAGATTAAAAATGGTTATTTTATCACATTCCACATTAATTTGGGTGTTTTATCACACAAACAATAATCCTGCAGAAAATATTTCTTTATCGAAATATAAGTAAAAAAATTGAATTTAGATTGATATCACAACATGAAATCCAAAGTAGACATCACACTTGATATATCCACTCCAAAAAACTCCACAACAACATCAATTTCAGCAAGGTATAAATTCCCAAAAAATCATACTATCACATTAATAAACAATCTATAAGAACATGAAAATTAAACCACATTTCCACATTAAATACAATTCAATATAATCAATTAATCTATAAAAAATATAATATATATGTTAACAAATGAAATACCCTCCCTCATGATACACAATTGAATAGAAATGACGGTTTTCACACCATAATGACTCTTTTTAACTTGATATTCACTACAGGGTGAAGAAGAAGGACTACAAAAATAACTACTCTTCTAGTAATGTGGATAAATCTATCGCATACCAAAATATTATAAAAATTATTCACATACATGTAAACCAAGGAAAACGATATCACTGTAGTGAATTATAGAGGACAAACCATTTAAAACATATGAGAAAGTTGGAATAACACACCATGTATAAACAACATAATGTAAACAAACAACCATTGGTGTTAACGGATTGATTTTTGATAAATAATGTAATAATGGACAACTCGAGTGCCTATAGTTCAACAAAGACCATAAAAAAGGTAGCATAGATAGATTACCTAAGATCATATCAAATGAATATTTATAGATGAATATGATCGGGGAATTATACGAAATATAACATCCTTTTACATTATGTAATTCCCATGGATCTATTTCCTATGAAAAAGACATCACCTATTTATTTTTTTAAATTTTTTTACTACATGTCATGAAAACCTCTTCCATAGAGTGTAAAATTTTTACACAACATAAAATTTCTTAGACATTATGTGAAACTGAATTTCACATCTTGTAATACACATACACGATTTATAATCTCCTTGAGTCCTGCCTTTAGCAATTGAACTTCTCTAGACTCCCTTAGATCCTCCTCTGAACACCTCTAATAACCAGAACCGGAAATGTAATAGACTGATAAGGGAATGCACATTACAATTCATGAGTTTCATCATTGCTATTTATTCATCATTCCTCACATAAAATCTCTTAAACATCCTCATATATCTTGATTATCCCCATAAATATTTACAGAACCACTAAATATTCTTCTTACACAATTGAGATAAAATAAAAAATTGATATCAATTTATTTATTTCTCCAATTTCCACCAATAAAATGGTATTCAAATAAAAAAACTCATAAATTATTGAAAAATAAAACACATTTACAAATAGAAACATATTGAAATGAGTATACAGAATAAATTATTATTTTTGTGAATATTACATCATTTGTTTGTAAGAATTTTATACCTAGTGAATTTGGTTTTCAACCACTTTTTCTAGTGAAAAAATATATCTCTTTTAGAAATAAAATAAATAATGGATTACTCAACTATGGGAACATTTGTTATGTATCATTGTTCCCATATGAAAAAATATATAGATATATATAGAATGTGAAAAAATAATTTATATGGGAAAGGAGGAAAATGAATATTTATCCATTACACTTTAAATATTTTCCATGGAATTAAAAATTGATCACACATAAATAATAATTTTTTAGGAATTTATTTAGAATACAAATAATATATTAAATAATCACTTGAAAAAATAGTTATTAATGTATAGGGATCCTGAGTGTTATGATATTTTTTAGATTTAATAATCCCACACTGATTATAGTTTGAGAACCATAAAAAATTCACAATATTCTTAGTCAAATCCTAAATTAATTATTTCATACAAATAGTTTTTTGGATTCTTGTGTAGCTCTATAATATCTATATTATTCACCTTGTAATTTTATTGACTAATATATTCCAAAAACACATAATTAAAAATTTTGTTACCATGATAAAATTGCATTCTAAGATTTATTTTTTATCTTCACAACCACCTACATAATAAGAATCATTATACCAATACATATTCAAATTATATGCTCTTATATCTAGAAGGCCAAAAATAAATATTCATTTGATGTATGTATTTATTATTTGTGATTCCTCTTTGTATATTTATTTTCAATCACATTTATATAATTTCTACAAGGTAGCTTTGTATGCTATATATTGTATTGACATACTAAGATAAGTCATTATTCTAATCAGATTTCTAATTAACTTTTGATTACATATTGTTTGGTGTCATTCTTTCTTAATATAATTCCATCTATTATTGTTGTTGAAACTTTTTTGATGTATTCCATAAATAAATTTGTTATCAATAACTATGAATATTTATATTCATACAATAAAATATATGTCAACTTTATCAATACATGTAATACTACATTGAATCTCACATCACCATGATTGAAAATCATATAACACAGCTTCATCTAATTTTAAAAATCCAAATACTAATATTCACTACCAAAGGTAAAGTGTATCCAAAAAATATATAATAACTGTTAATATAAAAACATTCATCTAATTGATAAATTTATTGTTCTAACATTTATTTGAGGATATATATTTTTATAATTAGATATTAATCATATAATACCTCACTCTATAGTATTGTTACAACCCAAACAAGACCTTCGTCAGCCTACACATTATCATACGCACATCAAATATGATAAATATTCTATTTTTAATAAGAAATACTTAAACTAAATGTTATGATTTAATGAAATTATGTTTCATATAGATTATATAGACATTTTGTTTCTTATGTTCTATAACATTTTAAAATACCATGACATTCTTATGTATTAAGATAGGTTAAATATTTACATCAATTTGAAAACCATCACTATAATAGTAACCAACAAAGAACTTTCTATAATTACTTCATGAAATAAGATCATTATTATAAAAATTATTTCTAAAAAAAATCATAATTCCAATGATATGATATAATTGATTTATTAAAAAAGAATCTTATATAGTATTCATATAAATTTGATTCCACACATTATTCATGACTTCTATTTCTTCTTAATTCTAATCTTCTAATTTATTTATTTTTGGAAAAAGTTTCTTATTATGAGAATTTTTGTATCATGACTCAGTATTATTTTAGTCTAATCAAATTTCTATATTATTTCATTATTAAATTTATGATTAAAATGAATTTAATGACTCTAAATCTTATATTTTCAAATTTTCCAATAACACTCTTATAACAACATGTAATATATTAGCTATTATCAATACTTTTTGATTCATTCATAGATAATAACCATTTCACCATTCTAAAATTATGTACATTTCCTTTAATAGATATATAAGAATATACATTTTTATCAATAAGAATGTTGGGTTTCTCCAATTATATTAACAACATTATAATTACCCATCTTGTGTTTATTTATTTCTAGAACATGAGATATCATCTATTATTTATAATTTAAAGGAAAACTCCATTAAATTTTTCATCAATGTCACCTAAATATGTTGTTTTTAAATTCATTAATAATAGCCCCCTAAAATAATTAAAATACATTATAGTAATATTATATTTATTCTATATTTCATATCTAATCATGTTTAACATGGGCCATAACTAGAATTGATTATTCATATTTAGAGATTTACATATATATTATCTCTATGATTTTCTTTATTTCGTCTAGCATGGTTCATAACACTTTAATGATTCTTTTGTTTCCGTCAATTGAGACATTTTTGTAAAAGGGTTCATAAGAGTACAAAATTGTTGTTTGCAGTCAATGTTAAAATGAATATATTAAAAATATATACAATTGAACTCCCTTACATTGTTAATTATCAACATATTGTAATAATATCCAATCTCTTTCATGAATACTATGATTCATATTTTGAATAACCCCAATACTTCATAAATTGACTCAAATAATACCATATTAATCAACTTAGTTAAATTATAAATAAAATTAGTGAAACTATTTACCCTTTAATGGATTGATATATTTCTCTAAATAATTTTAAAATTATTAATCTATGTGGATTAGTTTATAGAATGAAAATTATTTTTTTAATAAATATTATAATTATATTTATATTAAATGATTTAAAAATTAAATACCATTCTCTATAAAATTAGTGAATTTATCTCACTATATATCCCTTTGAGGTCACTCTAATCCTACATTAACTATATTGTCTATGTGTTTCATTACAGACCATGTTTTCACCTTTATAAATAAAAAAACTCAGATAAATATATAATTTGGAGTAATTTTCCACTTCTTGTTTACACATTAATAATTTTCCAACTTGATTATACAAGAGATAATTCTAAAAATTACTTTATTCCCATAATCACAATGGAATATAACACATAACATGTTGTGTTGGAGCCTATCCCAAAAATTCTATCCATGTATTTTAGTCATAAATCAAAAAAAATATCTATAAAAACAAATTTAATTTTTACAGAGATCTAATTTAAAAAATATTCCAAAACTTAACCATGTTATTTTATATTGGAAAACAATTTTCCACCCATAATTGTAAATAATATAATGTATCCAGGGATTTTAGATCATACATTCCATAAATGAAACATCAATGATAAATTCCTTCTCAATTTCACCATTCCGAGGAAATTTATTAAATATAATATAAGAATATAAGTTTCCTAATGTATTAGTGATATATTATTTCACATATAACCTTTGTTATTAAAATATTGTTTATATTTAGATCACATATTTTTAATTGGGAATGTAGTTTATCTACTGAATACTTGGAGATTTCCAAAAGAATTTTGGATAACACCTCCCCTTCTTTATCACATCATCTGATGTATTATATTTTTGGTGGATATGTTTTTTCTAAATAGGAAAGATATATTTCCTTTCCTTTTTTATAAATGATCACAGAAGCACTATTGTACTGAATTTTAGCATCCGTTGATATAGTGGTGATATTCTTATTCATCATATCTAATTGTATTTTTGTCCTTCTCCACAAGACTAAACCACATTTGTTTTTTTGTGTCATGCAATATCATATTGGTATGTTCTGTTTTTCTTTTCCCCTGTGTTTTTATCTTTTGAAATTAGTTGTATTTTATGGGAATCATTTTGAGGCCCCCCCACTATTCTCCTTAGATTCCTTCCATGTCTTTGGTTTTACATTATTGATGTGTACGACCCAAGTTATTGATGTTGTTTCCAAATCAATGCTAGTTTGTATGATCCATTATTTCTCTAGAGTTATAAAATATTTTATAAATAAAATTTAATTATTTATTAAATATTTCTCTATCTGAAATGGGTTTTTGATAAAATATGGTTTCTAATTATATTTTTAAAATAAAAGGATATATTCAAATAATTTATAAATGATTTTATGTTGAGGTTTTTAGAGAGAATTCTTGATGAAATGGTTTATAAAACATAGAAAATGGGAAGCCATGGGTAGTTAATGGGAAGGTGTAGAAAATTTAATCTATCATTGACATTGTTAGGGGTTACACTCATTGGGTGACCTTTTCTCCAATGTATTTTTTTCTATAGATATGATAGACATCAATATAGGGTTCAATTTTAATTTTGTTCTTTTATATACAAACATCGATGATTATGTCTCGGTGTTTGATGTGTGTGATCATCAAGGTCTTGGTATTATTATTCTATTCCATATGAAATGTTGTGAACCATTTTGTGATGCTACCTATTATTTGATTTGGAATTTTCTGGAATGATATGATAAATGGAACCTTCTT
Source organism: Viscum album (assembly GCA_963277665.1). Classification (NCBI taxonomy): domain Eukaryota; kingdom Viridiplantae; phylum Streptophyta; class Magnoliopsida; order Santalales; family Viscaceae; genus Viscum; species Viscum album. The sequence continues at coordinate 346,656,787 of OY728157.1, read as the reverse complement.
TGAACTAATTTAATATATGTAATATTCTATTGAACTATTTTACCATGATTTTTTAGAATTTTGGAAAACCCATAAATGTCTTACAACTCATTTAATATTTAATTTTTTTTATGTAATTATCATCCATTAGATTCAATAAATATTAGAAATTTTCATTTTTTGTACTTATAATTGTTATGGAACATGTAGGTGGGATCCTACTGAGCCTATATTCTTTCTATCCATGGAACATTTCGCTATTGTATATACCTAATAATGTCATTAAGTATAGGTAATTAAGAGGTCCATTGAATTGATGTGTGGAATCTTTCATCTATATCTTGGTAGTTGGTGGTGATATGGTTAGTGATACCCCTTGAAATGACATCATGTAGTTATTTTCTCATTATTTTTTTCATTATTATTAGACTTGTACCTTAGATATTTTTGGATTCTGTTGAGTTTTATAATTTCAGTTGACTTATATCAATAATGCAATAATTTTTTTCTTTTATAATCCACTATTTATCTATAATGTATATATATATATATATATTTCATGTTTTCTACTCTAGTTTTGAAAAAACATTACGTATGGAAGTTTTGATTTCCATTTTCTAGTCTCTATCCTTTAGGGATCATGAATCCAGTTCATGAATATGTCAGGAAGGTTGTGGTTCTAATTTATGATGGAATCTATGTTTGTTAATAATAGTTTGTTATCAATGGATTTTATACTCATTTTTTTAAATTTTGAAGATTTGATGATAGATTATCAAGACTTGAGCTGTAGTTTTTGATGAATGCATGGGAATATCATCATGTGATTAAACTCATGTAACCTTTATATTATGGGTTGTGTGACTCTTATATTGTGTTATTGATATCTATCAGATTTTATTTTGTTTAGTTTATGTTTTAAACTATTGTCTTTCATGTTTTAAAAAGTGTAATTATGTTTTTAGTTTGATATAAAATGTCTTTGAGATATCTTACATGTAATATGGTGGGCATAAAGTGGATTCTACTTAAGGGAATTATTCTTTGTATCAAGATCATATAGAGACTAACATGTGATAATATTACCTCATCAACTTAAATAAACCAAAATTTCATAATGTAGTTTTTTTAGTATAACTAGGAACTAATGGAGAAATGGATCGATCAAGGGAATACATTCTCATTAAATAACCATCATTTTGGGGTTAAAATGTTTCCTAATTGGAAGAGGACTTTCTATATAATATTGAACAAATTTTAAACATCTATTATATAGTTTAGAATACCAAGGTGATGTGCACATAATTTATAATTGATGGTTCTATTATGAAATTCTGGGATTCTATCATATAAGTATACATGCATATTCAAATATATTGGATGGGTTTAAAGACCATATTATAACATTATATATATCCACAGTACATAATTTTTTAAAATTATTTGGAGCTGGCCTATATGAATTCAGTTGTGTATATGTAGTTATAATTCATAAACTGCTTCACAATCATGGCTTCTGTTTCTCTGGATGTAGTGATCTTTGACTGGTTGAATGCTGGAAAATAACATCATGGTTTGTGAAGGGATATATTATTTTATGTATTATTTCAGATTATTTTAACCAAATAGTATATAATATATGTGGAAATTATCTTTGAGTTAGATATGTATGTTAAGAATTGATATTATAGAACATATCATGAAACTAGCGGAAGCATCATTGGAATGCATGGGTTGAAGATAAGTGAAATGATCAACACAGGGTTTTTGGACATGGTAATTATTATATAACCTCTTGTAATCTATATGTTATAGAAAATATCATTCCCCCCACATTCTAATAGTGTGTAATTTTTAGGAATACCTGGTGTTTTTGTTTTGTGCCTACAAATATATAAAACTGGTGTGTCTAATGAAGTTATTTTAGTGGTTTTTTATAGTAATGTATACTTCTATTTTTAGCTAAGGATTTTATTTATAAAATTTCACTATGTGGAAATAATTTTATTTAATGATTAAAAAACTCCGACCAAATTACATAGATTGAATCACCATCACATTGTAGATGAGTTTTTGATGGAGGTTACCCAGGGAATAAAGAATGTTTTAGGTACCAAAATTATTGTATATTCTAGAGAATATAATCTATTCAATGTTGGGGAGTCTCAATAATTCATTTCTAAGCAGTTTACTGATGTTAATAATCAATTTATATATATCATTTTATTTTTATATGGAATTAGTTACACGTCTAGGGATGAGGAATGTACATGGTTTTTAGTTTCCATATTTATTTATTTAAAAATTTGATGACGAGTTATTATAGTATTTTTTTTATTCCTTATCTAGATACATTTTTTGGCATCATAAATATGTACAATCTTATATCTCTTTATTTTGAGGATGACTGTTATCATCTATGTGTCTCATTTTATTTTATCAATTGAAGAAATAAATTGTTTCAATGATATAATGATTTTAGGTTTTGTCATGGAAGACCTTTATACATATATGGTACGAGTTTTTCATATAGATTCTATTAATCATGATTAATTATCTTGTTTTATTGATCTTATAAAAATTTTACAAACCTTAATCTTGTTTTCCTACACAAAAAATATGGACTTCTCCAATATATGGAGGCTAATTTCATCATAATTTGGTGTGCATTACAGATCTGGTCACTATACCCAACAATATTTTCTATTAAAGATGATTATTAACTAGAAATATTCAAAGACTATTGAAATATAAAATGATTGATGGTTCAGGATAATATTACATAACCCATGTGGATTAATTTTTATCATTTAAAGGGTAAATATTGTTTAAAATTATTGATCATCAGTTAGGTTATCATCAGCCTAGGTTTCAAGAGTTAGATATTCAAGAGATGGATTTCGAGAGTAGGTATATCCAATGTAAATATATTTTTATTCATTTTATTCTATCTAATGATCATATGGTTTTAACTTTTTTGATGATATAAACATACAATTATTATGTCAATAAATTTATAGATGTGATTGTGGTTGATATTATTTTTTACTCAATACATGATCACTAACACAAGCACCATCTGATTTATGTTTTGGGAGTCCTGAGGTGTCTATGTTTGTATGGTTGAAGTTAAAAATTTATATTTTATATTATTGATGATATATTAATGAGGCACAAAATTTATAGTCATGAAATATCATTTAATCATGATAAGTTAAAAGTAATATTAACTTTGGAGGATCCATGAAACACTATTGGCATTAAGTCCTTCCATAGAAATTACAGTTATTATAATTGATTCTTCATATATTTCCTAATGTTTGTGCTTCCTTTGACTATCATTCCATGAATGTTTTCAAATTTGCATTTTAAGAAAAATGATGTACTGCATTCAATAAACAAAAATGGATTATAATAACGTCTCATTTTCTGATTTTACATGATCCCGGTTAGGGGTGTGTTTCTTTTTCATGAATCTTATAATGATATTTTGGGTGGTGTTCATAGGTAGAATGATCCTGGTTTTTCATATGGATATATTTAACATTTCTCACATTAGTAAAATTACCCCATTCATTATTTAGAGTTTTACATATTAATACAAGAATAAAAATGTTGGCAGATGTATCTCTTTAGGTAGGGGTTCAATATTGTTTCTTAACATAAAATATTAGGATATATCTTCTCATAGAAACACATGATTCACAAAAAAATTTAGAGGGTGGATTACCTCAATATATTTAACATTGACATTTTCCAAATCCTACATTAAGGGGAATTCCATGGAAGAATCATTTATAAGTAACCTATCATCATATGTTATTTCAAAATCAATGGTATAATGGATCCTTATAAGACTATCTCATAATTAAATCTTGAATCTCATGAGAGTTTATTATTTATGGTTCTCAATAGTGTCAATTTTTGACAATCTTTCTATGATTCATTTTTATAGGGACAATTATCATATAATCAATTTAGATGAATTCGATAAACCAATTATAGTGGGATAATATTAATGGTTAGTCTCTCCTATCATATAGTATTTTGTAATTTGGATATAGGGTTTCTACATAACATCATAGAGGAGATCAGTGTTATTGATTGGTATAGTTCTTTTTAGTCCCTACATATTGGATCTTTGAAGATGTATTATGAAATGATATGATGATTTTCATATCCGAGTAAAATGAGAAAAAATATATAATATGAGTCCCACTATTACATATTTCTAAAGATAAATAAAGATATTTTGAAACCTTCATGTCTTCTCTATCCTTTTTTAGTGCTAGTTTGGTAATAGTATGGGGTTTCTATTGATATCAGTGTTGGAATATGATGGAATCACATAAGAAAAATGATATTCATGGATTGATTGATCTGATGAAGAAATAGGATCATTTCTTTTTGATTAGATACAATAGTATTGTTGATGATATTTTATTTATGTTTGTTTTAGATTTCATAAGGATACACGGGTTCCCATCATCATTGGATCAGAAAGTGATCCTAGATTTATCTCACTATTCTGGTGGAGTCTCCGATAGATACATTTGAATTATGATTAGTTAAATAAAATTTTCCAACCATAGAAATGATGTTATAAAATGTTTTCTATTCATGCATAGAGGATATAATATGTGCATATGTAGTTTATTTTGGTGGACCATGGGAAAAAATATGGAAGAGGTCGAGATTTTATTCTTGAACAGTTATAAGTCTTTGGTAAAAAATGGATCCCTTCAAGGATTATTATGGTAACCCTTGTTGGTTACCACTATTTTAGGAAGATGTGGGTTAAAAATATCTTGTGGGACTAACTCTCAATTAGGAGACATTAATACGGTTTCAGTGAATACATCAGTATAAAATTAAATCTAAAATTTAGAAGGAATCATATGAACATCAATGATATTTTCCATTGTTATTTTTAGTTATTAATCTAGATTTCATGAAAGTATATCCCGGATTACATCAGCAACCACATGGGAAAGAGAAAAATTGGATAGATAATATTTTTTTCCATTTGAGGAAAAAAAGTGTATTGGGTTGGATGTTTAGCATTTTTCATTCTTGAATTATTTGACAAGTATTTACGATATTTTAGCCTTGTCTCATCTTATGATGTACCATAATAATCCCACTCATTTTTTGAGTTGGGAAGAGATTGAGTTAAATCCACATGTATCCATTGTAGTGAATCCAATGTAGATCACTGATTATTAGGTGAATGTCTTTTCTATAATGTCTATACCATTATATAGAGTTTTATGAAGATACAAATAAAAGTACAATGAGACATTGGGGCATGAAAATTATTTGAGGGAGTAGTGAAGCCATCTCTTTTTAGAGCATCATTCATCAACATGAACTTCCCATATATAAAAATTATTATTATGGTGAGTTTTCAAGGTGTTTTTACTTTCTAAATGGTGCATCTTTTATCTATCATTTGGTTTGGGTTAATTTCATATCATTTAAGGATGGGGAATGTTTTTGGGGAAAATAAAATAATACACATCGTTATATCTATATTTGAATTAATATATGCTAGGAATCAATGTGATCCATTTATTTTCATGGAATCAAGATCTTGTCTTGAGAGTTACTGATTAATTTGGGTTTTTTATTACTTGAAATACAATCATATTTTATAAGACACATTTTTAGTATAAATATGTATTTGGTGAGAAATCATGAAATTATAATATGATTCAATTATATTTTAGGATGGAAAATTCATTTTTAAAACACAAATTTCTTGTTTTATGTGGATTAATTTTTAAAAAATAAAATAATTATACTAGATTATATACATTTATAAATTTTTTAAAAAATTTTTGTAATGGTGTTCTTATTCTATAAAATGGTTGTTTTTGTAGAATCATTGGCCTCATAGGTTAAATCATAGACCACATTATTTGATTTTATTCTAATGTAGTCGTTCCCTCTCAAAACCTTATACCATTATGTGGGTAATTTCGAGACACATTCTCCTCACAAATTTTGTCATTAAGGACTCGATCTCCATCTTGGTTGTATTGATTTTATCCATGCAAGTTATTATTATTCATCATTAAATCCATTGATTTTCTTAGGACCATTACACAATATTTCTTATTATTTTGATCATATAGTAATTTTATTTTTGATATTTTCTTGATCTGTTTTGATATGTTCACATGAAGGATGATCATTTTATTATCTATGGGGCCGTATGATATTTCATTGAGTAATTTTTCATTTATCTTAATCACTAAATTATTATTTTTAAAATGGATTCTAATATATGGGAATAAGTTTTAGGGACTCTGGTGTTTTCCATTCATGCCTTCATTATTGGTGTATTTTTGTTTTGGGTGTGTGTAAGATATGATAATGTTGGTGGTTTTGTTTGTAGTATATATTGGATGAACCACGACTGCTCTAGTTTTATAAATAATTTTAACAATTTAATTGAATTATTGACTGATTATTTTGTGTATATGGAAATTATTTTCTGTGAAAACATGTATTTCCTATTGTATTTCTGAGAGAAAATTTTATTATTTGTTAATATTGAGATATATTTTTCTTTTATTCAAAGAATTCTTTTGATTAATGTTTTTCAAAAACATATCACATGGGAGAACAAATGTTCATAGTTGGATGGTGTTGTAGTATAAATTAAATACTAACATTATTCTAGGATTCCACTCAATGGGTTTTCATCTATTCCATAGCCTTTTTGTTCTATGGAAATGTTAGTTAGTTTTTTAGGATTCACTTTTGGGGGTGTTCCTCTACATGATAGAGTTTATGCACACCTCTATATGTTTGATGCATACAATTTTATTTTTTTATATGAGTGATCTAGATAGCATGAATTTTATTGATAATTGAAAAAAAAAAAATATGATTAAGGGTTTTATAGTTTTGAGTATTTTATATTATTTCGTACCAATATTTAACTGATTTAATTATTATAATATAATTTAAAACTATTTTACATTGATAATTTGGTAATTTTGAGAATGTTAAAATATTTTACAATTTTTTAATATATTTTTTTGGAATATTATTACGCCTTTTTTTATTTAACGATTTTTATATTTGGATTGTTATAACAAGACTTATTACGTATCTCCTAGGTGTTGTCATACTAATAATGTTATATCACACCATATACAACAATTTTTAGGTTTATATACCATGTTATGTATTTAATTGAATGGAATAAAAAGGTTCCTCTATGAGCCAGTGATTTTTCTATCAACAGTATTTGGGAATATAGTGGTGAGTTAGTGGGATTTTTCCCACACTATATCATATGGGTGATATTTTGTATTTAAAATTGTTATTGAGATATTATTTCGGATTTTGTTTTTCTAAAATTGAGTTTTATCATTCCAAAAATATTTATTTGTTAATGGAATATATTGTTCTGGTTTCTATTCTTTTATTTATATTGAATGTTTTAATATATTCCATGTTTTCTTATTCATATTGGGACAAATGGTAACCTTTAGTTTTAGTTCACACCATGATGCACATCACATGTCTGTGGGGATTGTAAATTCTCTTCAGGTATGTGAAATTTCAGCTCAGGTACTAGTTTCTAACGGAATCTGAGTAGGTTTTACACATATTGTGTCGATATTTTATCTTATCATTGATTTTATCAAAAAAAATCATTATCAAAATCTTAATCTACCAGAATTCAGACCATAATTTTATATAACATAAATAAGTTTTTTATAAATAATCATAGTATTTATACACAAATACTACACACCAATAGTAATAACCATTATATGACAATATTTCTTTATAGTATGAGTTTTCTCTATAATGTATTTTGGATAAAGAAAAATTTTAATGTTAATTTTTCTTTTGCCTATGGGGATGCATTCTTACACAATTTTACATCTAATCCATATTATATATGATTTATCTTTTTATATTTTTTCTCATCCCTAACATGAAATCATATAGATTTAGAACCCAGAATATATATAAAATATACATTGAGATTCAAAGGAGTCAATTTCACAAGAATTTTTAAGATGATATTACCATGATCGAAAAAGATTTAATCTATATTTTAACTACATTATTATATTAATATCTAATACTACTATAGCGATTCAATGAATAATGATACCTTTGTATTGAATTATTTATCTCCCCTTATTTAGAAGTAGTTATTCAATAGTGATATGTAAATATTCTGTATTTTCTAAAATTCTCATCATCGTAATAAAGATTTTTTCCATGTCATCACCATTCTGTATTCAATATTCTTTATAAAATTTATATTGGTTCAGATTTCATAAAATAAATTAATATTTCTTAACTCATAAATACAATATTCATTTATAAATTATAAAGATAATTTTTTTTCAACGAACATGTATAGAAAATTTATCAATAATTTCACTATAATTTATTAATATTCAAATATATCTGAAAATAAAATGATATTAAAATAAATTTCAATAAATATCATTAAATGGTTATCGATAATTTCAGTTTTTTCTATTATAATTAAAATATTCATTGTAGGTTATTATATTATATTCCTTCAATTAAAAATTCTAGTCAATTATATTTTTATGTCAATCCAAGGCTTCCTAAGAAGTAATTAGTGCTATAATGGTTGAATATAATTTTATTATGATATATATTATTATAGCATTCTATTTAAACATATAAAAGATTATATTTCTATTATATCATTATATTGTTGGAGAATAATTATTAAATATTTTAAAATGAGATTTGAAAATATTAAATACCTCATGTAAATTTCATAGATGATAGTGAATCAAATTATTCTTTGATATAAGAAAATGCATTTCATAAAAAGTTTCCTTTCCTCATGTGATTATAGATATATTTTTTTCCCAAAACTTGAAAATCAAGAAATTATTTTTTTGAGGGAGTATTTATTATCAAAATTCCACAAGAAGATCATAGGGGATTGATGCTGTAAAACAAATAGGGGTTGAATCTATGTTACATTCGTAAAAAACATCTCTATGAAGTTAACCATTATGGATTAATAACATTTAAACCCACTAAACATTTAATTCATACCACAGACCATATGAAATAGAAATAAACATGAAGAGAAAATCACATTTTAGTTTTACTTGTTTCACCTAAATGTGGGTAACAACATTATTTTTATGTTTTTGTGGTTATATAAAGTATATTTTCCACTAACATCATATTTATATTACAAGAATGAATTTTTCCATTAATATCACAAAACTAGATTCCATAAGTAGACATATACAAAACATTCTTCTAATGGATATCTTTTTTTGAAAAATATATTCCCTAATGAAATGGAAAGGCCATCCTTAAACATTATGATTCTCCAGAATCCAAAAATTACGTCTCTTGAAATGATTACTTTACCATGTATGCATTTATAAATCCATTAATTCATGAATATATATTCCTTAAATATCAATAAATAATAGTAGATTATATATTTAGACAATAATAAAAAAACTAACACTTCCATTTTCCTTCCCAAGTATATTTATATAGATCTAATTTTATATTTCTTATCCTTTATCAAATAAAAAATTTAATTTTTCTCATTTTTTTGATTTAATAAATTTCTTGGAAATTCAGGACACCATGATAATTATTTAAACTAATCATATATTAATCAAGGAATATTCAATATCTAATCATCATAATAAGGAAATATATATTTATGTTAAAATATCATCAAATATAATTAAAGGATCTTATATTGAATTTAAATTTAAATTTTGTTAATGTTCTTGATATCTTTATTTATTCAATTTTAATCAAATTCCAGAAAATCCTCTACCATATTCATGATCCCTTTATGTAATATAATTTTAATATAATTTTTTATCTCATGGTACAATGTTCTTCAAATCTGAGAACAAAATTTCAAGGATTGAATAACTTATTAAAATTTAAAATTGTGAAATTTATTAATTGAATAATAATAGAACATTGTGAAAATTAATCATAATAATATCCCCAAAAGTTATGTTTAATCACACATGTGCTTTGAAATTATCTTGTATACAACTGAAATCCATCAGTTACTCTATTACCTTGTAAATGAAAATATTATATGATCGTAGTTTCTTCATATGTATTCTATAGATTCTTTTATTTATTGTTACATATCTCTAGAGTAAAACATCACAGTTGTTTTTCCAAATCGTTATCTAATTATCACTTATTCATCAAGTTATATTTATAAATAATATGTCATAAATTATATATCCTTTGAATCCTTAAAGTTATTGTTACCTAAATTAATGCTACTATTAAATATCATGATATAAGATCAGTATTAATCATATAAAACATTGTATATTTCCAAAATATATTTTATTGACGTCTTATATATAAATTGGGTTATTCATGAATGTGAGTTTAAACATCCAAACTCCATGACCAAAATTATGAACTAATTTTGTAATCATTCTAAACCATATCAAATAAATTCAAAAATATTATTAACACATTCCAATGATCCATAAATATTTTAGAAATCAATAACAATAATATATTATAAAATCAATGGGTTTATTAGAACATGAAACTGACAGATTGAATTTCAATTGAATAAATAAATATTTAATGAATATTTTTTACAACATTTCCTGAGAATACTATTATATAAAAATAGATTGTTTCTTGGGGTTTAACCAATACTTACCCTTAAGTAGGTTATAAAAAATAAATTTTTGAAACACCATTTTTTAAAAAATATAAATATTTAATAATGGTAAATATTAATAATCATTAAAATTGTTAATACATACCTTTTAATTATTTATAAAGGTGAGAAAAAGTAAAAAATCCAATAATAAATAGAGATAATATAACTATTAAAAATATATTATCAATTATCCTAGGAATAGGTAATGAATATTATTGGTTTTATGATTCATGTAGAACAATTCACATTCTTGGAGATATAAATTTAATACAAAAAATTAAATACTATTATAGATATATCATGAAATTATTAGTGGAATTTTATTTACACAAGTTATTTCAAAAAGTATTATAACCATATAGTCATAACCAAATGACTCATAATATACGTATAAACAAGATAATTATTTTGACTGGAGTAAGTGACTTCATATGGAGTGATTATACTGCAATTTTTATCAACATTAAGAACCAATGATGTCATATTATAATTCATGGAAATTTTTTTCTATATTTTTCAATGAATAAAATAAAAATATATGAATTAATATTTTTTTAATATAAAATAATGTGTATATGATTATCCAATTAATGGATATAAATAGTGTTTTGAAACACTATCATATTTCTGAGCTAAATTTTGGTTTAAAAAATGATGAATATAATATATTTTTAGAGTAGCATGAATTACTCCAGTGAAATATTTTGATGTTTATTTTTTTAAATGTAATTTAATATTAGATTAATTTAATATTATTTATGTTTTTTGTGATAAAATAATTTTTATTTGAAAAAATATTTTTTAAAATTATGTGTTTTGAATTAAAATTCAAATCCTTTTCATGAGATATGACATTTAATATGTCATGGTTATACTAAGTTTATTAATAAATTTTTTGTTATAAACTTTTTGAAACATGAAATAAAACTATAATGAAAATACTATATCATGGTGATGGTTTTTATATTAATTTTAAGCGTTTTATAACTATTAATTTAAAAAAGAATACATTTAATAATTTGATTTTTATCAAATCACACCTTTGAGATAGACATTATAATTGAAAAATAATTTAAAATATATTCTAAAATTTTGTAATCTAGTACCAAATTAATTGATGAGGGTTAAAAAAGTGTATTGAAATATTTTGTATCTAAAACACCATTGTTTATTTACCATTATATGTTGTAATCCATAATGAATTTATGATTCCATATATTAAATGAGGACTTTTGAAGAGTACAATAGGTTTAAAAATATGTTTATCTTGGGTATAATAATAAATACCAATCTTTATAAAATTATTATTTTTTGAACTAAGACCATTTGACAATAGAAAAGGGATTAAAAATAAAAAAATACAGAAAGGATCAAAATTATATAATAATAATAATTCTATTCCATGGATTTAATAGATAATTTTTTTTCACAAATATCTCATTATAGGTTAACAAACTATATTGTGGTATTTAAATTTTCTATAACATTTTCATATATTTATATATATTCTTAATTTTAAAATAATATAAGTAATCTAGATGATATATATGATGAATTATTTTTATGATTTTCATTACGATTTAACTAGGATGACATGATGGTAATTTTTTAAAATATCATGGAGGCATATTTATTTGGAGAAATAATGAGATATTTTTTATGGATTTCATATTAAATAATGATATGTGGAATATAATATAGAAATCTACCGAATATTAAGAAATATAATTAAGAATTAAATAATATTCACTCACACTATGAAATTTTTTAAAACATATAATTATGATTCTATAATCTAATGATCTAGTGGACATGAGAATATGAACAAATTTTTTATCATATTATGGGAAAACACCTATTATGGTTTTCTATAATGATTACATTGATTTATTTATTATAATTGAAATAATTTAAATGAATTTATAACCATGTCTCAATCAGTTATTATAGAGATAATACATTTTGTAATACATGGAATAAAAAATGTGAAATTCCGAAAAATTAAAATCATAGTACATGGTTTCAAGGATTATTCAGAATTTTAATAAACATTTTGTTTATAATTATTTGTACTAAACTTTTTATTATTTAATTTTTATCATTATACATTAAATAATAAAACATCAATAATATTTATTATCCTTTTGAGATTTAGTTTATGGGAATATATGTACATAATTCATGATAAAAATATTTTAAATATTATAACATGATATTTTAGAAGAAAACTAAATATGATAGAGAATACAACACGAGACACTATGTTTAAAATAATGTAAATAGGCTATTAAAATATTATTAATTAAGGATGGACACTATAACGTAAGCGTTGAATCAGTATGTATGAATAACATTATTCTATTTATGAAATATTTATATAAGTGTTACTGATCATATATTTAACAAATAAATCAAACAAAATAATCACTTACCATTTTATTATAATATTTTATTCTAAAAAAATACTTTTTTCAAAAAAAATTCATTATTTTTGTAGAAACAATTTCAATATTAATTAAAAAAATTATATAAATGTTATTTTAAATAATAAAAAAAATTAAATTAGAATATAAAAATTTACTTAGGGTGTAATTTTAATTTTTTTTTGAAAATAATCATTTTTCATTGAACAGTGAAAATTGATATTTTTCAAACACATAATTAATTTTAATAAACTTAGTATTATAAAAGTCTCATTCTTCAAGGAATTTATTTTATAGATAGATAATTATTATTTATTTATTATTTTATACAATTAATTAATTTTTAACAATTTTTATATTTTATTTTGGTATTTTATATTTGTATTGTTTATAAACACATTTTTGAGAAAACGTTTTTGAAGTGGATAATGAATCTCTAATTTAATTAGATAAAATAGAACAAAAACCAAACATGATTAGAATAAACTATATAGATTATACATATATCCTTTTAAATTTAAAGTAATATAATCAATATTACTAGTCATAGTGTAAATGTTAAATCACATATTCCTTAAAAAATACATATTTTGGAAAACTACATTTTTGTCACACTTTTATGTTTTAATTTAATAAATTTCATCCATTTAACTGAATCTAAATTAATAAAATAAATTCCATATTTTTAATAAGAATAAATAATATTATTTAATATGTTCACCTCATATTTTGATGATTATTAATAGTAAACAAACATTGAAATATCATTGTATCATGTTAAAATAATCTAATTTGATAAAAGTGAGTAACCATAGAGGTAAAGGGGGTAAAATATTTTTTTTTGAATATTGGATGTGTAAATCTATATAATGAAACTTTCAGTAAAATTATAAATTATTTTTTAGGATATTATCAATATATTGACAACCCATTATTAAATATTTTTTGGTATTTACAAAATTCCACACCTCTTTAATTAGAAAATAGAATCCACTCCCCTAACATATTTACATATCTGAAGACATTTTTATTGACCATAACATCAAAAAATCACTCCAGAAGAACCATATAAATAGTATATATATTTTACAACCTAATATTCTATTACTAGGTTCTATAATATGATATCTAAATGATATTTATCACAGAAAATTTAATCATATTCTCCATGATCCAACATTTCACATCTTCCTTTTCCATGCTCAATTATGCTAGAAAAGATAGAAAAAATTAACACCACTATCTCTTATATACTATAATATTATATTTTTTAAGTATATAACATAAATCCATCCCTTATTCCATCAAATGAAAAACAAAAAAATTATTCATTTGTATGGCGATGCACCACCACAAGACAAGATTTAATTCGATTTCCATTAATGCATATCACAAGTGTTGATGAAGTATGATTTTTATATTAATATATTATAATGCTAAAATTTTAACAAATATGTAAAATCTAAATATCATATACTTTCTTACATTATCATCCATGTAATAATGATAATGTTGTTGATTTGTATGACATAATACCCCCTCATGAGGTGATGTGATCTATTTTTTTCACAACTGATCTATTGTAAATATACGTGCGTTTTGACAAATTATATATTATTTATGATATAAATTTATTTATTTATATATAAAATAATATTTATCTTTTAATTTTAGTCTTTTAATGTTTTAATGTTTTAGATGAATACATCCCACAGACTCTCTACTTAAATGCTTCGTAATTTATTTTTTATAACAATAGTTTTAGGATATTTATAAAATGATAATTTTGGTATAAAAATGAAAATTATTTCATGATTATTATCTAGATATGAAATTTAAATAAACTATTTTACATTTTTGGATAGAGGGACACTTTTTTTGAATCATAAATTGATCGTCCTCATAATACACGATGTTGACATAACAACATAAGTAATTAAACATGTTATTAAATGAAAGGAAATAAATGATTTATTTATAATAGATTAAGACAATAAATTATTTAATGGAAAAAATAATTATTATAAATTTATTAGAATGTTGATTAAATACACATATGATAATATCTAAACTAGAGTTGTGGTGTCGTCTTGATACATATTTCTTTGTGACACAAGTTCTAGTTTGCACTTATTTTATTATAAATTGTGTATATACTACTCCTTTAATATTTATATAATTAATATTAATATTTTATTATATTTTATGTTACTATTAATTTTCTTCATTCGTGGGATTTCGGGAAAAAATACAGGTATATTAGGTGTTTTAGTGTCAATCTCATTTTAATCAGTATTGTTTATTATTTAATCTCAATTATAAAAATATATTTCATCATTGTATATTAAAATGAATTAAATTTTAATTTAACATTTTTATATATTATATTTTAATGTATTATTATCCTTCTATCCTATTTTTTCTTAAAATATATGAGAAAATAATTTCTAAAAATAGTGAATTTTTTTACCTATTCGATAATAATTATTTTTCTTTCTATATAAATTTTATAAAAAAAATATTTAATATTTTTTTACAACATAAGATCTTTATATTAACTAAATAATTAATCATCATTTAATTTTTTTTAAATCGTTTGAATGTTTTCTTCTTATAATTTTCCAAATATGGTAAATTTTAACATTTTTTCATTAATGTGAAATGATTGTTTTTACCATTTATAGAATTAATAATTGTCATGAAACAACAATTATTTCAAGAATAAATTAAAATAATTTTTGATTAGTTATAAATAAATTATTTTTATAAAATTTATACCCTTTTAAAATATGAAATTTAAAATTTAGTAGGGTAATTCCCTAAAAAAATATTCAATTTAATTTTTGAAATACATTTTCAACAATGAAAACAACCCTATTTTTTTGGATTATGTATAATTTATTTATAGATATATATATATCTATCATATATATATATATATATGTGTGTGTGTGTGTTTTTTTTTTGTGTGTATGTTGATCTCCCTTATTTTTATGGGGGTAATCAATTCCTTATTTATATCTCTTATTTGAAATTTTTATGAAATTACCATTGGTTATGGAATTATAAATGGTTTTGGATCCCATTTCCTTCCATGGGAAGTTATTATGTCTAAACATTATAATTTCATTATATTTCAGGAAAAATAATCCTATACATGTTACCTTGGGCCCACCCATATATAAATTGAATTATTTTGGTAATTATTCCTTACCATGATACATCATTCATTTGATTATGAAGTAATCGTATTAAATTATCATAATTTTCCACCCTATGATATTGTCAAGGAATTTAGTCTTGACTCATGTTTATGTCATGTTAAATTTTGATTAATCATTTCCAATGTTACCTTTATCTTATGATACAATGTTCATTATATTATTCTATAACTTTTATACTCCCGATCCACAACTTATATGATATCATGTTAAATTTTTTACACTCTATTTATGCTTCCCTATCATGTCTGTTAACTTATATTTCATTATTGATCACCCCTTTATAATATGTATTCCCCAGGTAATTGCAATGAATTTTAGAAGAATTAATGGGATTAGGATCTCATTATAGTGAATCAAATATTGGATCTTTATTTTTTTCACATATTATATTACATTTAATCTAGTCATAAAAGGAATATTGGTGTCACAATCATTGGGTTGTAATTAATTTTTTTCATTATAAAAATAATTTTATAATCTTTATAAATCAAATGGGTTTTATTAGTTGTTATTATAAAATTATTAAGGTTGTTATTAATATTAGGACTAACATGATTATATATGATTCATACATATATCTATATATGGATAAAACTATATATATAAAAATATTATAGAATTCTTTTGGCTTAATATTGAGTGGTTTCCAAGAATTAATATCACTGTAAGGACACTACAAGTGAATGTGGCTCCAGTCAATACGACCCAAGGAGTAATAAAATATAAAATGGTGAATTGGTCAGTTAATATATTTTCACCTAGTTCATAATAAATGGTCTTTCTAAAATCATTGTTGACACATGGGGGGATATTTTTTTTAAATTCTGAAAACTCATTAAAATCTATAATGAAGAAAAAAAATAAAATATTTTCTTATTAATTCTAATAGGGAAATTAATATGGATAAAATAGGTTGGATCATTTACAATAATATTTGAGGATATTCTTATAAATTATAATTTTTTCCCCAATGTTCATGATGATTCACTTTTTTCATTTGTTTCATATTGTATTCTTATCTTGTTTGATTTATTCTTTTTTAGATAATTCATGAAATAGAAGAAAATAAAACAACACCTAATGGATTTGACAATTTTATGGATTACGTAATGAGATTCAAAACATAATGGGAATTCTAATTATAAAAATAGTAATAATTCCAAATAAGCTATCTATATTTATTCTTAACAACATACACATTATTAAATTTAAAAAAAAATCAAAAAAGATATTGATGATATATCAAAAAAGAACATGTGTTATGAGTGATAAAAAAAGTAAGATCCCATTTCAAACATGTATAAAATTTTGGATGTGGGTAAATTTATAATGACATATTGGAACTAGAATATAAATTATGTGTTCCAATGGAGGGAATCAAAAAAACTAATAACTGAAGAAATAATACTAATTTACTTAACATGATGAAATAAACTAATTTTCCACCTAATAAAAAACTAATAGTTCTATTTCATTCACGTTTGGATCATTTTATTTATACATGTAAATTTTCCAATTATATAATTAATTGCTATGTTACTATTTTTTCATAATCACTAATGTGGAATGATTTAATTTTTAATGTATTTTAATTTGAAAATCATGTTACTATCATAAAAGTTTTAAAGATAATTCTATATTAGTTTTTCTAAAAGGATTTAAAAGTATATATTAAACTGTATTAATGAAAAATAAAGGATATATTTTGAGAAAAAACACCTGATTTTGAAAATATAATTTATTATATTTTCTTCATATTTGTGTAAATATTTTAAAATTAAAATTATATTTAGTTGAAGAAAATTATTTGGATAAGAAACCTCTTAGGTAATAAAATTATTTGATTTCTAAGTTTATTTTAAATATGATTATCATAATTTTGCCAAAAAATATAGTATCAATTTTAATTATAATAGGTAATATCATATTTATTTATCATTTTTATTTATAAAGGACATCCTTTAAGTAGGTTTATAAGATTATAATGCTAACCATTATCCGATGTTATGTACTAGTTAATATGAAATTTATTTTACTTAAATTTATTGATTTATAAATATTACATGTAATTTTTGAAACACATTTTAGAATTATATAATTTTGAGTTTTTACGTATTTGAAGAAAATATTGATATTTTTTGAATTATTTCATTAGAATGAGGTATATATTACTTATGGTCTAGAATGTGGCATAACATAGTATATTATTTACGTGGAACATAAATAAATCATTCAATGTTGAGGTTTTTGGGGATAAAAGGCTTCTATGTTATGGGATTATATATGTTAAAAATTATATTTTGTGATTAATATTAAGTTGTATTCATTATTGAAGTTATATTACCACATGATAATGACTTTAGATATTTGATGATGATGAAATATAATTATAATATCTTAAAATAATGTTTTTGGACCATTTGATCCATTAGAGTAAAAATTTCTACTTCAGGCATAAAAAATGATCTTAAATAACTATTACATAGAGTAAATGATTAGATTGTCGTGAAATTTTTTATAGAAGAAAATAATACTATTCAAGCGTCTGCGTTTTCTTCTTTCATTAGTGTATATTGTAAAATAATTCTTCAATGATAGAAAATATGACGTAAAACAAAATTTTATTCATTTTTGTTAAATAGAGGGTCTCATATATATTTGAAAAAATATAATAACATTATCCCCTATATGGATATATTTTCAAGTTAATTTTTTCTTATTGGACCCATTATCAGAATTTTAGAAACCTATTTATGTGATTATAATCCTCATTCATATTATTTAATTTTAAATTAATGTTTTAAAAACATTTTATTATGTGAATTATCGAAAAATAATTTTCGAATGTCAAACCCTTGATTATTGGGAGGATAAAAAATTTCAAGAACATTATTTATATAATGTTGGTATAATTTACTTAAATGTTTCTTTAAATATACATTTGATAGTGAATAAAACACATAACATTGTGTTTAATTGATCTATGATATAAAATTAATATATAATTATTTAAAATGAATGTTATAACAAACACATTAAATTGGTATGTATGAATTGTATTTCTAAATTATAAAAATATTATTTTCCCACAAAATATAAATTTATTGATAATATAGTGATAAATAATCCATAAACATTTAATAAATATATTTTATTCTATAAAAGATATATTTTCTTCAAAAATGAGTTTTTAAATATTGTGATAAAATATTATAATTTATTTTTGATCTTTAATAAATCTTATTTTATAAAATGAAAATACATTACGATATCATCATATAAATAATTAAATAGGATGTTTTTTATTATTTTTCAAAAAATATTTATTTCCCAATGAATATTTGAAAATGAATTTTTTAATATTGGATTCTTTTTGAATAAAGAAAATATCAAAGTATCATTATTGTATTTTTTTAAAGTTTCATATATTTCTATTAAATATTATTTCATCTAATTATTTACATTTAAATCATTATTATTCAACATTTTAGTATTAGTCTATTCTTAAGCATAAATATACGTTTTTATGAATAATATTTTAATATACATGATGGTTTCAAATATTATTTAATTAAAAAACCAAAAAGAGGATTTAATAAAATGAAATTTATTTATTATATTAACAAATATGTTATCTAAAATTCATATAGCAAGAATTAATAGTCATAGACATATCGAAAAATCATATTTTTCATGCAAAATTCCTTTTCTCAAAAAAACATGTTTTTAATCACGTATGTGGGATATATTTGATGTTTAATAATGAAATTTATATGACATAAATTTTATAATTTTTATTTCAAATTTTAAATAAAAAAATATATTATATAAAACATCCCACTAAATTTTTGGTCATTATCATAATTAATAATAGTAACAAAATTATTACCATGGTAAAAATTAAATTTATAAAAACAGAGTAACCATAGAGGTAAAGAGATTAATATTTTGAAAACTTGATTTTTTGAATGGTGGATGTGTATCTAGATCATATAACCCCTCCACTGAATTATTTATTAATTTTAGCAACATATGGAATGAGAGTGTCTTTCCATAACTGAATAGTTTTTTGTATTTACGAAAATGTCGAACAATTATAAAAGGGTACCCCTCCCATTAGTTCTTCTCACCTTTAAAGAATTTTTTATAGATCAATCCATGAAAAATTATTTCAGAAACATCTTTATCAACATTACAGACCATATATTCTAGTTAAAAGTCCATGTAAAGGATCCTAAATAAGATATCCAAAGTAGGTTCCTCCAAACGAATGCAATATTTTTTACAAAACACATTTTTAATTATTAATTTTAACATAACATTATATCACTCAATTTAACATATAATATAACTACCATATATTCTATATTTATATGTTATTATGTTTATTTCATAACATATATCCATATTTGATTCCAAAAAATTCTAAACTAAACCATTGTTCCTCTGTATTGTAGGCTAGAGCCTCGTGAACGAAGTAATTATTTTTAAATAATCACATCTCATAGAAGCTTATAATGATGCATGTATTATTTATTATTTAATTAAATTAAATTTTAATTGTAATTCAAATATTACATGTCTTAATTTTGAATTCCTTACTATCGATGAAAAAAATGATAGCATGGTTTGTGTATATAGAGGACTACCGACTCATGAAGTGAAGTCATTGGTTTATTATGATAACATCACATGGAATTTTTATTTAAGTGTACCTAACGAAATAATATGAAATTAAAAATAGTATGAAATTCCAGTAATGATAAGGTTACTTTCACCTTGATTTTATCATGATAATTGAAAAATGGAAACGTTACACATGTGTGTGTATGGCCAACCATTTCAATGATTGTGACATAATTAATTTATAAAAAACATATTTCATGGCCAGATTTAAAATTTTAATTCTTTTCTACATAAAGGTAAAATGGTCCATTATTATTGTTCCCGATAATAAGTAATAATTTCCCATTTAATAATTCTAAAAACCGTGATGCTATTTAGAAATGATGATCTATGGGTCCTCAAAATAACTGACATTAAAAGATATAATCATGAAATTAAATAAATACATCAATTTAATGATGTAATTATTTTAATTATATGATATTAAACTGAACATTTTAATTAAGAAAAAATAATTTCAATATGTTTGTTATGAAATATATAAAAACATATTTGACAGTTCCCAAACCTGAGAATATGGTTTCATTTAAAAATAGTATTCATTGTGATGGGTGTTCTTTTCTACAACTGATTTCTATTAAATGGTATATAATGGTTAAATTTTTATATTACATCATGAATCAATATTACTTCATCATATTGTAAAAGATAATTCATTTACTTCATATTGGAGAGTTATGGAATTGAATTTACTAATGTGGTAAGGGATTATAATACAATATCAGTTTAATCCGGATTATTTATGTTTAAATTTCCATTAAATAATAATATTAATTATTTTATACTAATTAAATTTTAATTTTATTATCATATGGTTTTTTATGAAATTTTAATTTAATAGTTATGGTTTTTTATCTGTAGTAATTTAAATTATAGAGAAAATGCTTTTAATAATAGATTAATTTATTTCTCTCTTTAATCAAAATTTTTTTCCTTCTATAAACATGTTTTTAATAAAAAATTTCGAACATGTGTTTAACATTCAGTATATAATATATTATATACATTTTTAACCATGTTTTAATATTTTAATAAAATTATTTATTTATTCTTATTATAATTTTCTAATCAAACTACTTTTTAAACATTTAAAAATTGTGTAAAATTATTCTTTTTTATATTTCATTGAATATAGGGAATTACACGCCGTCAATATCACTTAGTTATCTGAATATTACATTGTAATAATTAATAGATTTTTTCAATGGAATTTTTTTCAATTATATTTTGGAAAAAATAATAGATATTGAAGAAGTGATTTAAATGTGAAATGGATACATTTATCATGGAATATTCTAGGTAATCATATAATGAAAATCTCATCAATAATGCGTACCATAGATGTTATCAATTTCTTTTAGGTTATGAATATATGACTCTCACATATATAAAATTCTTAATATCAAAAACAATGATGGAGTAAAATATTAATATACTCAACTCATAAATAATATCATTATGAAATATCGTTATGTTATGATATGTGATATGACAATGAAACCTACTTATTTCATTGGGTAATTCTTATGTTTATTCCTATCAATTTATTTTATTTTGCAGATCATATAATAATAATAATTTTATGATGTGTGCACCATGGTATTAGTCAAATTTATATTGTGTTTTATTATTGTTAGGATAGGTCAATTATGGGATAATGGAGTAAGAATAATATATTGTGGGTCACTTTCACCATTTAATATTGTATAAGAGGTTTTAGATGACTTATTTTAATGCAACATAATATATTTATAAATCATTACCCATGTTACCATTATCTTATGATAGCATATTTTTTAGGCTATACCCTCATTTAATTTATCCTTATACATCTATTTTATGAATTCATGTTATAAATTCGACAAACATGTTATACTTCAATATAAATTATTTTCCCTTACTGGGATTTTAACATCACCCATTTTCCTATGATTTTCCATAGTTATCCCAATTAGTTTTAGGTGATAAAATATATTTAAGAGATCATTAAGAAAAAAAATAAAAAAAATTAATTTTTATCCCACATTGATTTATTTCGAAAATTTCCTTCCAAATAATTCAACACATCAAATCTTTTGGTTTCAATTAATAAACTTTTTATGTTAAAAACAATGTAAAAATATGTATAGAAGTACTTTGTTTTTATAGTAAATCATATATATAATAATTAATTATTCCTAATAAATTTTTCATTTTTTTACTTCAAACTATTTCACATTAGCGTAAGTCATTTCCTGGGAACATATATCAATATAAAATATTGAGTGTAAACCCCAAAAATGTATTAAAAAGTAAATAATACATGATAATTCATCATGGATAAAACTAGAGTAATAAAATTATAGATTACTAATAATTATAAAATACAAAATTTCAATATTTCACTATAATATGAAAATAAAACATTTGTAAGGATATCAGAAATGATTAATACAATGGATTTAAAAAACATATTATTGTGGTTATTCCCCAAGGTATCATAAAGCATATCATCTATATATATTAATTAATTATCAAATTAATTGAATCAATATCATGTGTATCCTTACATATTCCATAATTCATGTGTTTTATATTGATTATAATTATTCAATTTATGAATAACCATTATATAACAAAGAGACTGTTTTATACAAATTCATTGAGTACATAAGTTATCTAAAAATAGTTATTTTTTATAATTTTAAACAGATAAGAAGAGATTGTGGAATTAATAAACTAAAATCAAAGATAATATAGTCATAATTGATTAAATATATAAATAAAATTTAATAAAAATGTTGTTGTATATTAACAACCTATAAAATAAGTCATGGAAAACAAGGAATAAACTCACCTACATAGAAATTATACATAGTGGTTTATAGAATGTTATTAATGAGAGAGAATTTATTTATATCATTAATAGGGAAAAAATTTCATTTTAATATAATTACAATATGTTATAAAAAATTATAATTATGATATTAAAATACTATGATCAATAAATGTAATTGGATAAAAAGGATAGTAATATACTACATATCCTTTAGAGATAACTTCTTGAAGTATGTGGAGAGACCCATAGATAAATAGAAACCCATTGGAGTAGATATATACATTAAAAAATGAGGGTAGTATCAGATTTATTGGATTGAAATTGAATGAATTGATTTCAATAGATGGGTATTTATAGAATTTTTCTGGATAATTTTTTAATATATTTTTAAATTCATATCAAGGAAATCTACGTTGTGGAAAAAAAATCCATTGACATATTATTTTCCATCTGGGTTTATTGAATTAAAATTTTGTTTGTGATATATTATAGTTTAAAAAAAATCAAAAATAGTATATATCACATTTGAATAATGATTCCAATATATCTAAAAAATAATGTTTTTATACCCTAGTCTGTTTTTTATAATTTTTTAGGTTTTTTATAGTTTAAAAATAATTTCATTTCATTAAAATACAATACAATAAATAATTAAAATATTTTTCGTTTTTGTATTATATTTTTAAATTATTACATCATTACTCAAATTTATAGTGTTATAAATTATATAGAAAACACAAAAATGTTTAATTTTCCTCGAAAAATAATTTACATCAAAATGTTATGAATATTTTATCCCAAAAAATATTCACTAAATATATTTCAAATATAATTTTAAATTTATTATAATAAATTACCATGTATACGAAATAATTTTTTTTAATATAATTATAATTTTTCTATAAGGTGACTTTATATATTTATTAAAAAAAATTTGTTCCCATTAGAAAGATTGTTTCTTATAATATCTTACATATTTTAACAAAAATAGAATATTTAAAATGATAATTTTGAGTTTTATTTTAAATAGGAATTTTACTATTTTATTGAATATTATTACTAATCAAATTACTATATATTTATCGCATTGAGTTTTTATCTATAGGTAAAATAACAGTTAGATCCCAACAAGCGGCACACACAATACACTATCAATAAACTCAACCATTATCATAACTTATAATTAACTAATTTAAAAAAAGGATATACACTTTAACTAATAAATTTAATTATATTCAAAATTACTCCCTCTTATTGTATTTTCATTCAGGCATGGGATATATTTCTTGGAGAATTTATTCCAATAGAGATTACATTAGTGTGTATACTATTTTTTTTCATGTATCATCCTATAAAGTTATTATCCATTATAGATAAAATAATATCACAAAATGAATATTTATATTGAATTGTAATACCCATTTTATGTGTGAATAATAAAATATAAAACTCAATAAAAGAGTTATTTTATTAATAACGCAATTAAATCACAAAATTTTAACATCCCATGATAATAAATTACACAGTCGAACAGTTTTTTCTTCCAATTTTTTTTGGCTCTTCATATTTATCCCATCATTTGGAAACCAAATTGTATCATTGATAATCTAATTTATCCATAAAAATTTCTCTAGTATAAATATATTGTTCCTCAAAACATGTTCACTTTGATCAAGAATCTATATAAATTTCTATTTATATGACATGTTTTGTTCGAAATACATTCCCTTTTTTCTAGGATATGATTTAGGTTTTACAAATACAATCATAGATGGTTAATATTTGAGGTATCATGGTCAATCGGATGATTTAGAAGTATTTCAAACCAATTGAATACTAATACATCATGATATATAATCTCAAATTGTACAATGTACCATGGAGTGATTTCACCATCATATCTAGATCACATAACACAATTCAGTGGGAATATTTTTAGTAACACATAATCCTTAATATGATGCTCTAATTCACAATCCATGTTTTCCAAAGATCTTTTCAATTGATAATGATCGGATTTGAAATACTTATGGATCAAAAATATCTTCAATATAGTGGCATTCACATTGTATAGTGCAAATAATATTCCTTCCCTAGAACTATTCTAACATGATTAAATATCATACCTCTTAATATTCTGAGAATCATAAGGAGTGAAATGAATACTAAAATAAAAACTAAAATTTTAAGAGAATTTTATAAGTGGAATATACTAATGAAAAATCCACTAAAAATTAACTTATACATCCATGTCTATGATTTCCAGTTAAGGAATTGTCCTACTGGACTACTAATTAGTTTTAGGATTATATATTGTCCTATGTTTTATATAATAATTGGTATCCTTTCAAGACTTGTCCATAACATAAAATTAAATATAGAATGACACTATAAAATATTTCAAAGTGGTACCCCATGATGTGTATCATGTTCACAAAGGTACAGATCATGAACGTGATAAATGTTTAAATCTTCACTTGGTGTTAAAAAGAATATTAGACAATTTTTATCCATTAATTATTAATCGTATGAAATTTTTGTTGAATTCTATAGGAAATAAAATAATAAAATCAATATGCATGTTCTCTCGATTCCATATAGATATGGGTGAGGGTTTTATAACTTCTCTAACTGGTTATAACTCTAATAATAATTTTTTACATACCTAACATCATCCACTCTAGTTAATAATCTATTATTTCTTTTAATCGCGGTTATAATGACCACACAATTTTTAATATTTATTTTATCTTCTAGAACATATAGTAAGTATAGATATGTTATATTCATCTATCATATTTTGATATTACTCATTTATATATGGGTTACATGCCCTTTTTACAATCCTTATTACTACTTATTTTCATCATCGAACATAAGAAAATTTTCATTTTTCAAAAAATCTATCCACTTTTGATACATAGTATCATATCACTATGATTTTGTAATATTATTAGTAATTTTGTGTGAGAAATAATTTCTGATTTTATTGAAGATAACCCTTCCCTTACTTCCTCCATTCATAAAACTACTAGGTCATTCGTAAGTCAATCTACATTTTTTATCATTATTGATAATATTCTTGGATCATTCTTACTCAATACATCTGTCGATTTGCTTTCATTTATATGTGGAAAATGGATTAAACAACTATTGACTATAATATCTTCTAACCATATCTTTTGTATCATGTTTAGTTCATTATTGTGCATATATAAATTGAAATCTAGTTTTTAATGTTTATACTGGACTATCTAAATAAAGATAATTTTTTCATATCATTAATTAAAATACAACACCATCTTACTCCAATTATTGAGTAGAATAATTGTATTCTTGAGTAATTACATGTCTCAATGCATATATACTTGCCATTTTATTTTTCACGCATTTAAGTCAATTTCATAAAAGTTTTTATCATTCTAAATAAACAATCCGCACCCCTTAGAGTTTATATTTAACACCGGTGCACTAACCATCCACTTCGTTAGTTTACAGAATATTTTGACACACACATCCATCCAATTAATCATAATCCATTTCAATTTATCTCAGTTATAGGTTTTGATAGTTTTTAATAGTTTATCATAAACATTCTATACTATCCTACCTATCCAATGAAACTACAATTCTTAATTAATTTTTCAGTATTATGACTTTCTTCAACGTTCTATTTTTATGTTTATTCAATGGAGATTCATTCACTGAGTAATATATGTGAAAATAATTTGAATTCGTAAAACTCAAAGTTTTATTGGATAAATTTAAAATATTATGAATTAATTTAATTGGTAACATAACCCTTAAATAATAAAAATTTTCTACATAAATTTTGTAATATTTCAGGATATCATTAATAGTTACCACCTTACATTTATCATAGTAGTCTATAGATAATTTATTAATTAAATATATAATCTTATAAGGAAAATATTAAATAATGAGTATAAAAATCAAGTAATGTGAATTTTTTAGAAGTTATTCTATATAATGTGTTCATTCTCCACCCTCAGAATTTATAAACATATTGGATTCCAATCATAGAGAATAATTGACCCCACTAAAATGAATAAAAATCATCAACCAAAGCATGTGGGAATTTTTTCAATAATTATTTCTGATTGAGTCCTCTATAATAAATTTATAAAATAATTGATCCGTCCTTAATTTTATAAAATATAAAATATTATTCTTAAAGAGAAAAAACCGTTTGATAAAATCATTATCAAAAATAGTAGTAAGTGGCTTATTTAATTCCACTTGCTAAACATAATAAATTTTAAATGGTGTTGTCCACATTGGGTTTGATTTGGGTATAAGATCATTTGAGAACTCAAAATCACATTTAAAGGTGGTCTAGGAAACTATTTGAGGAATAATTCATTGTATTAATGATCACTGGGTACATATCCAATCATTATTCAGTCACTTCCATCACAATCCCCACTAGTATTTTCCATAATGAAGGAAATAGAATATATATGTATCATGACATGACTCAATTTGGGATATCACTCTTTAAAATATAATTGACATTAGAACCTTTAGGAAAAATAAAATATCCTTGTATCTGAAACTATTCACATAATTAGACTTTGAGTACCAATCAATTTAATATATTTTTAAAACTACTCTTTTGAGATTACACCATGGATTACGAGCAGGTTATACTACACAATGTTAATAGGTAAATACCTATTCATATTTGATGTTTGAATACTTCCTTTGGGAGTTTAAATAAAAATTATACCACCAGTGTATTAGGGTATATGTTGATGTTTTTAGAAACATTCCTAAACCAAAGGAATATATATAAATATAATCCAACAATGAATTGATAGAATTGTGTGTACGATGGATACACAATCCAGAAAATTATTTGGACACCCTACAATATAATTAATGATTACAAAAAAATAAATTGATTCATCATTTTATTCAATGGTTGATGGTTGTTTCATAAACTATATTTTTATATTGACACTACTGAAAAATTACCATACATAAACTCTATGTAACTGTGTGCGTAGCCCAAAAAACCATGGGTATAGGTGATACCTATAATTTAGAGAACCATAGATGTTTATGTACTTAGTGTATCTCTAATTTATACTCATAGTTTGAAAAAGATATCACCATGGTTATGAACCATGGAAAAATGTGACTCTATCATTTCCATAACCCCATTGCCACAGTTTTGAAACCGTTGTTATAAGATTTTAAATAATACATCTCGACATATTTGAACCCTATAAATCATCTATATAATCCAAGAAATTATCACAATAATAGATACAATTTTTTATATAACAATATATAATTATTTATAAATATTATTTTAAACCATGTTTAAGTGTTGAAAAATGTGGTCATAGGTATTCCTTTTGGAATTTGGTTTCCTCGTGCTTATGTGGTAAAAACTATATCCATGTTTTAATAAAATTTCTACTATATGGATGAACTGTACCAATGAATTTGGGAAATTAATGGGTGTAGGTTTGTCCTATACCCACAATTATTTGTAGAGCTATGGGTATAAATCTTGAACCAAAATCTATAATCATAGTTTTTGGAAAAACCATCTATATTGGTCATGAAAAAAAACCCAATTCCAATATTTTTATAAAACCAATAGTATATGTAAACAAAAAAACCATATTCTGTATTTTTTAGAATATAGTTGATATATGGGTGTCCTATACCTACAATGTTTTCCAAAACCATTGTATAGCCTTATTTCAAGTAGTGTAGCATTGACTAGTTAAATTTACATCCTCTGGTCCCATGAATCATTATATTACTTGTTACGAATGAAAAACATATATTTTTTATTTTGATTCAGATGTTAAGTACTAATAATTACTTGATAGACATGAGATTTTTGTTCGTATCCTATTCAATTTTTACACTTTCAACATCACTGAAAATAATGCCCAAAATTCTTGTTTTACCCATATATTATACAAATTTTGTTGTTATATCATTCAATATTTTTCTTGGATGAAATTATTTTTATTATTTTGATCTATCTTCCCTGTCAAAACATTCATTATATCGGGAAAATATTCATATTAATGAATAATATATTGACTGAAACAACATCATTATATTTCTCTTAAATACTTAAGATACTAATTTATTTAGACTTCTATATATGTGGTGTTATAAAACCAATTAATGCATCAATTATTTCATCATAATTGATGATAAAGCATGAACTGTATCACACATTCCAATTCAAAGTCATGTAATAAATTACCACCAAATATATCTCTATTTGTTATTACAAAAGTAATACTCTATCTATTTTGGTTGTGAGGGTATGATATAAATAATTATAAGATATAGTTTTTTGGAAAAAATTTCATCTTATACCATAATTTTCCATGGAATATTCTTATTGATAACCGAACACCACTGATATTCTTTTCCCTCTAATTGATATTCTAAAAATGTTAAATTATCTATAATGGATTAATGGAGTGTATAATATATATTTATATAACTATTTATCCATTTTTATTTTATAAGGGGATTTAATGTTCCAATAAAAAATGATTCCCTTTGTGGTTGAGTTATTACACTTCTATTAGTTACTTACCTGGTAAATTTAAAAGCTAAAAATGATTTATGATGATATTTTTTGTCTTGAATTAACTGGTATATCTTCATCTATATTTTTAGCAACACATTCAATAATATTTTTATTATTGCAATTTAAATTCACATCACATTCATTATATACATGATACCTTATTTTCCATCAATTTTTACAGTAGTAACAAATATGTGAGAAATTTAGTACTATTGTAAATCATATGATACTAAATTTAATTGAATAATTAATCCTTCAATTTTCTAATATAATTATTTTTGTATGAGATATAAAAATAATAATAATATATTATATTTTATAAATATCCATCATAATATTCTGTAAGAAGCATGTGTTTATTGAATGTATTCCAATCATGAATGTCAATCTATTTTACAAAAATTCTTCATTTTCATTCACCATGCGAAAATCAATTTAATACCAAATCTACCCTTTTAATGGTTACTACCCAGAGGTACAACTATTCCAAATCATTATCAATTTTTCAGTATACTTATATGTCTTCCAATTAATTTAACCCACATACCTTATACTTCCACAATATTTTATGAAAATTATATATATTTGTATTGATCTATCACTATAGTATCTAAGAATGGGTTTCATTCGTAATTTCTTATAAAATTTTTGTCTTACCACTGAAACCCACTCTAGAGGACATCATTACTAATTTTTTATAAATATTATTCATTAATAAAACATTAATTTAATAAATAAATAGGAAATTTAGGATTTTGTTTATATTAACTAAGGAATTTAATACATTATATATATACAAAAACCATAAACATTAACTAGAATTATTCGTCTTAAAAAAACTTATTTATAATTCCATCATAGTTTACCTCACTAATGAAAATTTCTTGGGGACATTCATTAATTGGAATGGGTGAACTTAAATCTAAGTAAGGGATGAAAAGTGAATGGTACAAATGTTATCCAAAAAAATAAATCATGAGGCATAAAATTAAAGCATAATCCATTTTTATTACAAATTAATAAAAAACGTGTCTATATTATTAAAATGAGACTTTCAAAATAATGTCTCCATGAAGCGATACAAAGCAGTCATGAAACATGTTATAAATGATATTAACATAAATATTAAAAATCATCCCACATATTAATATTATTTTACTATATAGAAAATAAGACTTTTTTTTTGAAGAACCTCTATATATCATAATTTATGTGTTTTATATATATCATAATTTTTTATATCCTTAATAACTGATGAATAATTAATTAGGGGTCTCATAAATAATCATTGAGTATATATGTGTTTTAAAAATGGAATTTCATTTCATTTAATACACATCTGAATATAATAAGGATTTAACATATAATAATTCAATATAAATTATTTCTAAATACATATAATTTAATTCAAAAGAATAATGTTTAGTTGGGATTCAAAATATTAAATGGAACTTCTAAATTATCATATACTTATTTTTGCTAAATAATGAGTATAAATTGCGTAACATAATGAGATTAATTAGAGTTAATAGAAGTCTCTCATTGATGGAACACAATTTAAATTGTAATGGAATGATCATATTTTCATGATAACATAATAAAATTTAAATTACATGAATATCTATAATGTTATAACTTAGATAAGAATTTAATGGAAAAATATTCCATACATTGTGGGGTAATTAATAATAATTGTGGATACTTCCATAGAATCTTTGAATATTCATACAAAAGATGTGGAGAGGTAAAATGTGGATACCATTATTACTGTTTTTTGGGAGGGAATTAAATGGGGTTGTGTGGTGTGTATTTACATCCAATATAGAAAAATGGTTTATTACATTCTAAATATTGTCCTAGTTAACCTATATTATAGAACATAAAAAAAATATTTTCTTACCCAGGGTTTTGGATCATGGTTTGTGACATTAAGAGGGTTGTTTATGAAAAATATTTGTTTTAAAATAGAACGTAAATATTAGATATAATTATTGTAATGGTAAATAGAGTTTTTCAACAATTTTTTTAAATAACATAATTTCTATTTTATATATTGGAATGTTATTTATAGTTTTCGAAATTCATATTAGTTCATTATAATATATATATAAAGAAATAAACTATTTTTGATATTTTATATTTTTTAATTAATAAATTCTTATTAAATATTTCTAAATTTATAATACAGACATAAAATATGAATAAATATATATGTATTTTAGTAAAAAAATATTTTAGTAAATTCAAATAATTATACCCAAATATTATTTTCAATATGTCTGATTATAAGTATTGTTTTTATACAATCAAAAAATAATTATTTATGAGAAATTATTATTTTTTAATAAAATAACATATTTTCTAAAACATAAAATTCATAAAAGAAAACACATTAATTTTCACATTGATGGTATCTATTTTTTTTATAAAAATATTCAAATATTTTCATAAATTAAATATTTAATATGTAATTATAACAATCATAAATATACTTTTAAATAAATATTATATATTTTATTTGTTATTATTAACATTACATTTGGAATATATGAATCAGGAAACACTAATATAGTATTGTGATCCCTATAGCCACATTTATCTTTACACCATATATATACTCCATCACTATCATTAATCATCAATTTTTCTTTTATTAAAAAAAATGATACACTTCTGTATAAAATTTAAGTCATAATCATTATGATTATCTAACTTTTTATATTAAATACAAATGTATCTATCTTTAATAATGTATTCAGGGAAATATAGTTTACTTTTTTGTGTGAATTATTCATTTTAATGAATTTCCCAACATTACTCATATATGGTATATTAATCATTTATTCATGATGTTTAATGTTCTGATGAAATTAATGATTCTCCCTATATTCACATAATAAAAGATTCATTGTAACATAAGTATTATTTTTATTATATATCTTAATGAATTTTTTTAGATGTTATAATGATACACAAATAAAATATATTTGGAAATCCATGTAAACATAATTATAATACTATATAATAATTATATTTTTATAGCTATAAAGTATTTTTGATACACCTAAATATATTAAGATATTTTTAAAATTATTGAATATGATCTATTTATTTCAAATAAAAATCATACAAATTTAATACCAATATGGTCTTTTCTGGAAAATTGTAGTTACATAAAATGAAATTAGTGTTGAAATATTCCATCTTTGTAAATATATTTAGAGGAATATATTAAATGGAGTATGTTTTAATCATAATGGGAATAATATATTTAATGGTACTAACTATTGTATATTTGTTAAATGGAATTACATCATAACATTGAGCTCTTGTGATTGATGTTTCCTTGGAAAGTTTTTATATAATCCTGATTTTTTATTACAAATACAAATATCATTGAGCATGCCAGGAAATAATCCAACTAAACATAATGGTAAGGAATAAATATCATTATATTGAGCACACAACATACAAATCTCAATGAAGGTGATCAGATAGATATCATTCAATGTTATATGAAAAATATTTGCAATATCTATGCATATTTTTTGTATATTTTAATATATTTAATTTCAATATTATATACCATTAAATTTAAAATCATTCTTATCTCATAAGTAAAAAAATAGAATATTCCATGAATGATGTTATTAGTTGTTATAATTATTCATATTTGATGGAATCCAAAAATATGAAATCAATGAAATAATCAAATTCAGAAATTGAAAATTAAAAAATTAAATTTGATAAAATATTAAAATAGTTCATAAGATTAATTTTATATAAATAATATGTGCATATTTTTTGTGAAAAAAATATATGAATTAAAAAAATTATGTGTTTTAACGATATATATAAAACTATTATTTGAGATTTAACATTTCATGAGTTTTTATCGACTTTATTTGTCATTAAATAGACACACTCATGAAATTTCTTCAAAAATACAATTACATATTCCTTTTAATGAAAATAAAGAATCTATTGGACACCACACATCTATACGCTATGATAACAATGTAAAAAACAAACATTAAATACTATCATTTATATAATATTACCTATTCCAAGAATAATAGACATGAATATTATATTGTATCGTTAAAGCATTAATATTATATCTCAAAATTTGAACTAATCCTGATCCTAAAAGATTAATGTTTTTGTGATTAGTTATATAACCAGTATATTTTACTTGATCTTCATCATCTCCTGAAGATCGACAATAAAACTGATACTCTTTCAGAAAATTCAAAATTAATACCCTTATGGCAAATGAGGGGAATGAAAACATAATAATGGGTATGCTCAAATGCGTAGTATGGTTAAAGATATGAGTTATTAATTTAAGTTCACAAGTGAGAATAATATGATCATTTCTTTATTAGAGCATAATAAAATTATATTGAAATAACATTAGGGAATCATACACAATGAAATATAAATCATATATCTTGATTAATGAAATTATTATTCTCAAAAAGAATATGACTTAAAATTCAATAATGTATATCCACGGGATCACAAGAAAAGTTTTAGTATGTGGTAACAGAATATTCAATATAAGATAACATATAAAAAATTGTATTAATGATATGAACTACAAATTTAACATAAAAATTGACTAGGATAAGTTCACATCAATTTCATATGTGATGTTTTTTAACCACACTTCTAACATAACAATTTTGACAGGGAATGACCACTAATTCAACATAATCATCTTCACTTTAGCTACTCACCCACAACATGTCAGAGTTTATTATGAAAGTAAACAAATTCAAAATTTATTAGAAAAAATTAGTGGAATCACCTATCAAATAATTAACAAATATTCATATTTTTGACTTATTAAAAGGTAAATATTTAATATTAAATCATTACATAAGTACCCCATTTGAATGAAATATGTATAATGGGAAATTCCGTAAAATATAACAACGAGACACGGAAAGAAATTGCATTGATGTGATATTTATAAAATATCGCAAATTATTCATAATAAATATAAAAGTACATTTTAAAAATATTAAAAAAACTCAATTTAATGATCATTAGAAATTTTCATTGAAATATTGACTTGGGATATCCTTTTTATATTAAAATATTTCAATATATATATATATATATTCATAATTAACTAGGAATAAAAATTATGCTGGAAGACCCTGATAACAAGAAAATGATACATCATGATGATTATATAATGTCATGGAAATAAAGAGAGTTTATAAAAAAATTTAAAAAATATGATTATTTTCACACTTTTTAAAATTAAGTAAAAATTACTAGTTCCAAAAATGATAAAGAGGATTTATATTAAAAAATTAAATAAATATTACTTATTGAAAAAAATGAACTTAACATATAAATAATAAATATTTAATGAAATTATTTATTCAATATAGTTAATATGAAAAAAAACGAATTATTCCACACATAAAAGATTTGATACGGTTAGTTTTACTAATACAAAATCATTGAGATGAAATTTGAGCCAAATATAATTGACATAATATGATTATATTTAATTACTAGAAATACTAATTGAATATTAAAATATAATTTTATTTAGTGGTAGATGTCCCAAATGTTTTCTAAATAATCATTTATAAATAAAATCACTAATTCAATGTGTTAGAAAAAATCACGTTTCATGGTCATATTATTTTTTTATTCATTGTATCATCATGTTTAATATATTATTCTTTATTATTAATAAGAAAATTAACATTATAATATTTTATTTCATTTCCCTTAAATAGATTATCATTTTTTCCAACATAGTAATTATTTATTGCAATTATTAATATTTGGTTGTATACTGTTTTCTTTTCCCATGATTACATCTGATTTACATCTTTGTTACAAATTAATTGATAATGTTTAAAGAAACTTTATATAATTCTTGTATAGTATGTAAAAATATATTATAATGTTCTAAATTTCCATTTTAATTTAAATTATATTTTTTTGGTTATCATAGACAAAATAAAAATTCTCTTTTAAAACATTCATTTAATTAATTAAAGATTAAAATTTATTTCTTAATATGCAATTTGGTTATGTAAATAAAATATTTTGATAAAAATAATTTGACATTATTATATATAAATATACAAATTTATTCTCTCTTGAAGTTTCAATATAAAATTGTTATGATATTGTTC
This sequence comes from Viscum album, assembly GCA_963277665.1. Lineage (NCBI taxonomy): Eukaryota > Viridiplantae > Streptophyta > Magnoliopsida > Santalales > Viscaceae > Viscum > Viscum album. The sequence goes on along the minus strand of OY728157.1, from coordinate 346,620,187 downwards.
ATGTTCGTATTAAAACATGAGAAAACAAGAACACATTATGACACTTGTATGATACAAAATATATTAATTTATAGATATAATATACTTTTAAAAAAAATTAATATCATGACAAATATGTTATTAAGGCGATAATATAAATTATATTTAATTTATATAGTGTAGAAATAGTTGAATAGTTAATGGGAAAATAACACATACTTTGGGGGATTAGACTTCCACTAGAAGTGTCTCTTTAAAATGAGAAGTTGTGAGCTTCTTTATGGGTTAAAAATTACCAAAAGTTATCCAATCTTATAGGGGAGAGAATTTAAGAATATATTCGAGATGGAAATTTATGGATTTTTTTGAGAATTCAATTTATAAATGATTGGGATGTAAATTTTATAAATTGTTATTTACTGATAAAAATGTTATTCCATATTTACGAAATGTGGATAATTTTATTTTGAATTAGTGAGTATATGATAACAAAATGTTCATAAATCCATCACTATCAATTTTTAATATATTTTTTTGATCTATATTTTTTCATTTTCAAATAATATATCCACTTTTTATTCATTTTAGTGTCTACTATGGAGCTAAATTTTTACCACGGTATCATATATTTGAAAGAAATTTAGTAACACATATAATGTAATTAGAGTATGTTAATTATAAATAATGATAATTTATATGAAATAATTATAATGTGGATGGATTAATTTTATTATATGTATGCATAAAAGAATAAAAATATTGTTTGGGAATATATTTTAAGCCTGATGATGAATGGACACATATTTCATACATCATTGTAATCATTAAATTATATGAAGATATTTTAAAGTTAATTATAAAGAAATTCAATAAACTAATTTCCTAACTAGTGATGAATATGAAATTTAGATAAATTAATTTTTAATATATACCAAAAACAATGTTTTTAAAATAAAATGTTTTTAAAAGAATGATTAATGTGGCACTCCCTATAATCACATAATCATATCATCAATGTAAAAAAATTATTTTACAAATCAATAATTACTTATCATTGCCACATTTTATTTTTGATAGTTTTTTAAAGGGATAAATAATTAATTCATAAATACAGTTTCATTAAAGGAAATGAAATTTTCCCTTGAAAAATAGAATCAATATTATATGAAAAAATATATATAGTACTTTTTTTTATTTAACTATCATACAATTTATATTTTTAAATGAAAATTATTTTTTATATTAAGAAAACAATTTTTGGAGAAAGTGAGAAACAAAGAAGTTCATATTACAACCAAAAAACCCCAAAAAAGTTACCAGGACTACCTCACCCAGAAGATGAATCGTGGTTTTTACCTTCATCAATGCCTGAGAACTTGGAAATACCATACTTACATGGTCCTTGTCCCAATGGAAAATCCATGTTCTCCATGTCAAGAAATTCCAAATGTCAAGAAAAGGTGAAGGTGATGTGCTCTGACACCATATGAAGTAGATCCAATCAATATTCCAGGTACATTCCTTCAGGAAATCCCCTCAGAATACACAACTCAAGGAGCCTAATGACCAGATCATGACTCCCCAAACCAGAAAACATAAACAAACAATTTAATTAGAGATACAACCCAACCCAGATACAATACATCACCCAATTAACTAGGAGCATTTAAAATTAAACTAAGATTACCAGATAACATATCCCTAAATAATTTATAAGATATGGAAGAAACCTGAATGTTTGGGGATTCTAACCAGAGCTTTTCAAATTCCGAGGCTATTTGATCCCATGACTGTATGTACTTCTCAATACTAATATTCCCTTTATTGAATCCCCATACAAGGATTAAATCTTTCTGGTCAATCCAAGCATATTGTTCCTCATTAAGTGTTGCTCTTAAGGCTCTCCCCATCATTAAAGCTGCCTCCTCCTCTGAAGCATTGAGTAGTAACACCTTCTCAGTCACATCCTTCTCATCCCTATGTAGTAACTCCAAAGGTTTCCCACCCTAAACCCTTGATATCTAAGGCATCACTTTCTCTGAGGTCTCCATTTATCCATTTTCCCTCCTGGCTAATCTTTTCTCCAAAGGAGGGGGCAAGGATGAATAGTCACTCCTGCTCCTCCCCCTTGGTCTGCTTCTATTCTCCTGTGTTGGAGCTCCACATGCCAAGTGAAAAAGTTCACCCCCATTACATTCATTCATGTACACTCCGTTTGAGTCAAGTGGCATAAAATTCGCAGTACCTGAGTCATCCTCAAGAAATCCATCAAATTTGTTGCTCAGGGGAAGAGAGGCATTCCCATGAATGTCTTGAAAAGGCATAACTAAATATTGAACCTGTCACTTTCTCTTGGCCCAATTCCTAGATGGGGACACTAAGACACCAGCTTGACTACCTTCCTTCATATCAATCAGCAGCTCCTCTTATTGTATCTTACCATCCTTGGGTGTGAAGTTGACAACAAGGCCCACAATTTCCACCAATCCATCATTTCCAGATTGGAAAATTACCTCTTCCTCATCCCTCTTCTCAGGTTCATGTGATTCGGCACCATCCTTCCTTGAACAAACATCCACAACCATATTATAAAAGGAAGGGATGACAAGTGGAATCTGCACTGGTCTCTCTGACCCCCAGGCATAGCAGCATCATGACTCAGATCTTCAGACTAACCATATCCCTTAATAAGTATCTCAGAAACACCTGATAAATTAGCCGAACCATCTTCAAAATGTAAAATTTATCAAGTGATTAACATAACCTTGTTACATAATTTCATAACCCACTTCATTATTATATTCAATAAAATACCATATCTCAAACATCATATTATAAATACCATCATTGTTTTACAGAATTCCTCTTTTATACACTCTAAAAAGTTTTTTTGGTCTATAAATAATTTTTATATTTTATAACATTTCATGTATATGATACCATTTCAATATATTACAATCCATAAATTCACCGCCAGAAGTTGTAATTTATTATATCTTCCCATAACGATCCTCATATATAGAAATCTAAATGGGATAATTGAAAAATTTATAATATGATAAATTTACTAGCAGAGGTTTTTATCCCTTCATCATTTGAAATCAAATGATCCTTACCTAGTAATTTCACTAAATGATTGAATGGTTCAATTAGATAGACTAACCATATGAATTAGATAATTATTGTTAAATTCTAGTAATATATTCATTTATTGTTAATGTATTTTCTAGATCAATATTGTAATCCTCAGATCTTGATCATAAATAATTAAAGGTTGAACTACATATACCCATAAACATCCAAAAAAATTATCCTAAAATGATAATATAGCGGTTAATCATCCCATATTGTAATGGGATGTTCTATGAAAATATACTGATTTGTTGTATCCATTATAATAATATGTATATTATAATTATTATGAAGACTTTGATAATAAAAGGGATTTTATTTTATTTCTATATATGATTGAGTAAATGTTTCATAATCTTTGTAGATAATTTTTATTGAACCTTTTCTACGTATCAAAGTAATGAACATGATAATTACTATAAAATCAATATATTAATTTTATTCATTAATAAATTATTTAATATATATATATATATTTACATCATACTACACATTGGAAGATTAGAGAAAGAATAGCTATGTACATCAACAAACAAAAAGTTATATTCTAGTATGTATTGTATATATACCTTCTTCATGAATCTTTACAAAAATTATACGTAGTTATTAAACTAATGAATGTTTATTTTTGTAATATATATATATATATATATCTTACCTATATTCTTTCTTGATAATATCACTGATGAATGGATGATAAGGCAAAGAAAATATTATGTTTCTCCAAATTCATTCTGATTTCATGTCTAATCCTATAAAAATATTTGAGTATTGAGTCTTTATAATTCATCATAGAGGATATATTATCATGATACTTCTTACTCATGGATTTAACATCCATGTTCATCAATATAAGGTGATCATGTACTATGCAATCATAGTCCTAGATCCATACCAACCATGTCCGCTAACACAAATTCAACTCATTAAATGTAAAAGAAATGATTAATCACTTTTTATACTTATATAGGTCACCCATATCACTTGAAATATAATTCCTCATTTTATTTAATTCAAATACTACAAATGTTATCTCTAAATCGTTTGTATAGTATTCTTCTTCATTATTATATGATTTATGCAAGGAATATTTTATAACTGTGACATTTTCTATGAGTATATATATCCTATATATGTCATTAATGCACTATATTATATCACATAAATTTTTCAACAAAAAGGTAGTTTGGGTACATGTATGGTCATAACCCTTTTCTTATGTTCATTTAAATCTTCTTCAAATTCATTTATAATAAAAAACAAGATATTATTTGGGTTTAGAGTGTCATCAAACTTAAAAAGCATGTGAAATCTCAAAAAAAATAATTTGAGATTATTTATGGAGTCTATGGATCAAAAAAATAGTGCATATGTTATATTAAATAATTATATATATATTAGAAGGATATATATATATATATATATATATATATAATTTTCTATAATTACATGGACCATGAATGATATTTTCTATATCCAAAACTCACAATTGATAAATTCGGAATACATTTTCTCTTTATTTAAGGTCATTAATTTAATTTTTATATGGATAAAATATTGTTATTTTTTTGAAATATATAATAATTTCATCTATAAAGACTACGAAATTTTTTTCAATGTATCCACAATATACTCTATTTTTTTCCATAAAGTTAGTATGTAAATTTTTATGTTCGAATGTCATTAATAAAAAAAATTCTAGATACTATATAAAACATTTTCATCTTATGTCATCGATTTTAAAAAGTAGTTGATGATTTAAAATTTGATGGAAAATAACTATAAAGTTTTATTCTCATTCAATTTGATCGATCAGGTAATCAATATATGAAGTATGATATTTATTGTTGACCGTGATCTATTTAGGATATCTATTATCAACTGAGAGATGTATCGATACGTTATTCTGTAAACATAATAGAATGTTGGCCCCCATATTGATTAACAAGGAAATATGAATGCCTTATCTTATAACTTCTAAGAATCTACATTAATTCCATTAATTTAATTGATTTCCACAATTATGAGACTTTTATATAGGCATAACACAATGTAAATGTTGTACGTAAATATCAACCTCATCGTCCATGGAAAGACAAAGAATGTCTTTTTAAAATAGCTTACTAAATACCCAAATAGTAGGTATGACTAGAATATTGGGGTTTCTCAAACCCATTGACTTATATATCACTCATGTGTAGGTAAAAACCCCATTTTAATATAAGAAAGATTCCTAGAGAGATAATATTCATTATTGTATGGATAGATGATCAAATATAGATTTAGAACATAAAATATAATTAATATATCACATATATTGATATAGGTCTAATATTGAAGGAAATCCAAAAGAAATAATATCACTAATAGTATTTATACGGAGATTAATATAATTTATTGAATTCAAAATTCACGAAACATCATGTAGATAATGTTTTTACACATCTGACTAAATTATTTATAAAATCAAATTTATAATTCAATATGAGATTATTTGATAAATTACTAGGTGTTCCAATAAAAAGAAAATATATAAGGGAATTTATATATATATATACTCTCAGAAAAGATGATTCTAAAAATTTAATACAGGTTTTTTATGTTCTACTTTACCTTATATCCTAGAATAATCACAATAAATAACCAAACCCCACTATAATTAAAACTATGATTCACCAAACATTTACAATCAGGTATTTTTTAATATCCCATATTTCACATAGTAGATTTATACCCAATAAAATTTTATCATCATAATATGCATATATTTTATAAAAATTAAAAAATATTTACCAGAAAATCACTATTCATACATCCCCAAAACCTAATGAAGAATTTTTTTGGTTATTTTGTATAAAAACAACTTATTCTGGATGACAATAACCCTATCTAAAAGGTCAGCTATTGAGTAAAAAGGACACCATATAAACTACATTTTTGAAAATAAACTCCCATAATAATATGTTAAAATGATTAAAATTTTATGAGAATCTTTTTACGAATTTTTATTTTATGATGTTTTCAGTTTTACTGGATGAATTATATTATTTCAATTAGATGTGTATGTTTTATGTAGTTGGGAGGAAAATTTACTATGTATAAAAAAGAGACATATATAAATTTTATTGTATGAAATGTTTATTTTTTTTTAAATTAGTATAACCGAATAGACTTTATTAAATGAAGATATATATTTCAACTAGAAAATCCACATACTAATTTGTTCAAATTAAAACAAAAAAAATCTTTTAATGATGCTATTTACTTCCATTGGATGGAAAATTTAATAATTTTATTTGTGTTTTACAATTTATAATTGGGATATTGCTAATGTGATGATTCCTTCGATTGAAGAATATAATCATCCAATTTTTTTATAACTATTACCCCAAAATAAAGATTTTCAATTTTTTTCCAACAAATATACTACCACTCATAGAAAATAATTCTATTAGAGGCATGGAATCCAAAATTTTATAATAAATGTTTTGTAACATATTGTTATATAGTTTCTTATTTTTTCACATTTAGTGTTTTTTCATAATGCATTTGTTGTGAGGTAATAATTATAAATGGAATAATATTTTTCAACTTGAAACTATTTATCTATTAATGGGGATCAAGACTCTTAATGATAATGTAATGTATTTTTTCTGATTAGCAATATCATATCTTCCCATGTATTGATAAATAGTGTTTTTTCGATCATTATTATCAAGGTATTCTTAAGCAAGAAAGAGAGACCATACGACATGATTATTCAAGGTTACTAGAAGTTTACATTATGGAATACCATGAAAATTTAGGTTCATGTCTTCATAATTTTTAAAAATTATAATGTATGGTTTCTACACAATAAATATAACATTTATTACTATCTTACCTATTTATACAAGTTATATATTACATCAATGAATGCTTTAGGAAATATTACATTGTATCTTATATACTATATTAAATATTTATTACAATATATATTTTTATTCATTGTTTTCCAATAGGGATTAAAAAAGTGATTAGGATATATTATGCTTATATGATATACAGTACAATTCAACATAATTATTATAAAACATTGAATACTCTTATGATCTAATGTTTGGTATCATATCAATATATGTAATCATATATCATGAATAAACTGAATATGTTTATAAATTAGTGTATATTTTCATTATTATGGAAGGTTTATCATTTTGAAATCATGATAATGTTAATCATATATGGTCACCAATCATTTATGTTTCTAACTATAAATACAGGAAAGGTCAAATGAAGAACTTTTGTATAATCGTAGGGATTTTATATTTTATTAATGAATATAATCTATATGATTCCAAATAATGATGTTACTTATTTTATTAAAGAGGAAAAGGGATATTATAAGTTGAATTATTAGGGGATAAATTGTATTTAATTTTCAAATATATGGAATATTTATAGTTACCTTTCATAATATGGAAAAGGTAATTATAGTTTGAATAATCATTGAGTAAATAATTTTGGAATCTCAGAGAATTTGGAATCTAGATGAGCTATGATGTGAGAGGAATATCAAAATTTTGATTTTATACAATGTGAATCTATTTCAGATATGCATCAATGCTTCCTAAATTTAGTTAATGACCTATAATATCTTAGTGAAAAATAGTAATAAGAAATTATTTATGGATGTTTGTATTGAAATTATGCACAAATAATGGGAATAAATGACTTTAATTATTTATGATTGTAAACATTTATGAAATTCTTGTGTGTGTGAACTAATTGGAACAATATTATAGTTTGAATGTAGTTAAATATATATTAAGAGAAATTGATGATGAAATATAGTGTTTTCTTAAAATATATTATAATAATTTATTTAAAAAATGAACATACTATGAGAATGGTTCTAAATCATCATTTTTTAATAAGAAAGATATGGTTGGATTATATTTTTTCCATTACAGGTAATTGGGATCTAAATAACTCTGTTTCCCAAAAGAATGATTATTATATTTTTAAAGAATGATATTTTTTAATGATATAATAAATGTTAGAATGATTTAGATAATCCTATAGATAACTATAAAACTATTCATTATTGTTGTAAGAAACATGGGAATATATTGATTGACTTTTAAAGGATTTAAAAATAGATAGAAATAATAGATTTTTTTAAATGAAAATAGTAGTTAATAGATAGAAATCATCATAAAAGTGGATTTTATTTCTGGTGATTATTCAATAAAAAAGCCTATAGATGACAGTATTGATGATTATAATGTATTGTGTTTCACTTTTTGAATTCCAAAAACCAACCAATGCAACAATGGAATTGTATTTAATAACCCCCTTAAAACAGAATACTAAAAGATAAATCTTCCAAATGTGATGATTTATATAGTTATTAATATTGAAAAGACTAATGTATTGTTACATCTGATGATAAATATATTACACCATGTAATTTCGAGATGATAAGATATATTACATTTTAGGAGACATAGAATAATAATTTTGTGAAAGGCATTGAATGTTCTATGATAGAAGATTCTAGTGAACCTTTTAGATTTTATAATATTTCTATATATTTTTCTAACAAAACGTAAATGTTAGTGGGTCCTCAAGAGTTACTACATTTGAAAAAATTTTATTCTAAATGAAAATATATATGAATGATGAATATTTAACTATGAGAGGAATTCTTTGAGGAGAAATTTATGTAATTGGAGATATTTATGTTTTTAATACCATTATTTATAATATTTTCTGTATTGGAATTATGAAAAATTTCAATTGTATATGCCATTTATGTAATAGTTATTATCTTGTGATCTCTAGGAATGAGAATTTATTAATTCACTGTTAAAAATATATTTTCACATATTTTTTATAGTAAAGAGATTTTTTATACTCATTACCTAGTTGAACATTGAATCCATGATATAATATACTTATAAGAATTGGATGACCAATTATTGTAATGAAATATAATGTAATGAAGATTTAACAGAACTATATTAACAAAAAATTTATAAACAATTTTATTATGGATAATCCATAACTGATAATTAATTAATCTTCTATTTTAATAACCTAAGAATATGTTATGTAACATTAATTAAGATTTAAATATATAATATATTTTTCAATGTTTAATTCATTATATTTTGTGTGTATAGTTCTATATAATCCTACAAAAAATAAGTGTATTCAAGGAAAGAAATATGTATATTTCATTTCAGATGAATATACTAGATATAACATATAACATATTTATTTTAAAAAACAATAATCCCTTTTATGTTTATGAATATTTTAAACTATTTTAAAAATTTGAAAAAGTTAAATTTCTTTACTATACAATGTAATTATGGTGGAGTGTTTAAAAAAATTATTTTCAAACATTTCGTTATAAGAAACAAAAAAACATATATTTTCATTTCATTGATATCATCAATAATATGGGTTACTTTCAAGAGGAAATATATTTCTTCATAATATAAAAAAAATTCTGAGTAAAAACTAAATTACTAAAAATATTTTCTTTAAATATATTACTAATTATTTATATAATTTAAATCACATTTAAAAAAAAGTAATTAATAAAACACCTTACTTGTTCTGAACATGAATAAGGAAAAACATTATACATAAAATGTTAAAATGAAAATTATATTTCATAAATCATAAATACTATAATTAAAAATTTCATATAATATCAATGATGAAATATGGATTTGAAATTCTAAAACTATTAAGAATTATTTTTTAAATTAATGATAAAACAATATTATCTAAATAATATTTCTTATGATTTCAGAATCTAATACATTTTATTTTAAATAAATGAATTCCACATATGTGGATAATGTTCTTAAAATATATTTTCCACCATAGTTTGAGATATCATAAAAAAGAAGAATAAAAATAGTAATTTTATAATTTTTAGCTCTAGAATAAGTAAAATATATTTTTGAGGAATATTATTTTAACAAATTCCTGAAATTTGACTATCATATGTAATAATACCACCCATTGTATAATATTTATGTGTATCATAATGTAACAAAATAATTTTTTATTATAAAATAAATGTAATTATTTTTCATTACAAAATCATATTGAACATAAAAATATTAATTTTGTTTTATTGGTTGATTATCGTATAACAGGAATTTATAATGAACTTAATGAGTATGAGAGGAACAAATTATATAATGTAACATATTGAATTTTATGATTATTATTTTTAAATATAATATGGATTATTTTTAATGATATATATTGAGACGTTGTTCTATTCAGGTGGCCAGTTTTCCCAAAATAAATTGATAAAATATTACGAACTATTTAATTCCTTGCACACCCATAATTTCCTATAAAATATTTTATAACTCTTCAATAGTTTCTTGAATCAGAAATACAAGGTAAAAGTTTATATTTTAATGGAATTTTTACCCTAGGCACGACATATCAATTGTTGGCATGATTTATTTGTGAATAAATTTTCATGAACATAAGATGAATAAAATAATTTTTTAAAAATTATGTTCATTTGTTGTGTTGATGCAACAAAATAATACTCATTAAATTTATCCTTATTTAGATATCCGTGTTCATCCTTGTAACACTAGAATATTATGAGAGATACTAGAGGGAACCTATAAATAATTCTCTCAAATAAATGGGGAAAAGTCTTATATTGAGGATCAATGTGTTACTAGTTTGACAGATCTCTCCAACAATGATGAATAAATGATCATTATTAATCAGTTATAGATCAAAATTGAGGCATGGAATGATATTTATTTGTATTTATTACCTATTAATAATTCATAAGATTAATGTGGACCAATCAACCTATAAGTTTATCCACAGATCGATCATCTTTGGAAATTTATTTATTCTTCTGTTATTTTGGAGATTTAATTTGAATATCATCATTGATTATTTTATGGGAAAAAATTGATATCAATAAGATAGTCTATTTAGGCTCATTACTATCATTTCTTCTTGTTATTTTCTCTCACGATTGACCATTCACCGTTTGAGTTATTAATTTGAACCTCAACTCGACACAACCCGATCAATCGATTGTTTCATACTCATTTCATGGTGTAGAAATCTGATAGCACATATCTGAGATTGTTCTGACTATTGAAGGTGAAATAGTTGTTGTAAAAACAAATAAATAAATGAAAATTTCCCGAAATTTCCTTTTTCAATGTACTTCATGGAGAGGTTACAAATTCTATTTTGATCTGATTTTTAATGGATACGTTGTGATTTTTTTTCGTGATAGAATATCATGAAGACATAGAATCACATGTTTCTCAGCAAGACAAGGCATGAAACAGAAGGATGAAGTACTGGAGGAGGCACTCAACCATGGATATGGGATTCTATAAATTCCAATTACACATGTTCAGTAATATGGGAGTACACATCATGTGTGGCCCCTGTATAGGAAGTTAGAGTTTGAAGATGAATATGATGATCACAAGGCATGTGAATCCAATTACACAGTGATTGATCCCCTTCTAGATGACCTGACATGTACATCTGAATTACATAGAGACGGGTTGAAGTACCCGGGAGTGGACACATTGTGTACCCCTGCACAGACATGGCTTGGCATATATGTACTAGTACATGGACACAGATACAGAAAAAATACATGACCAGGAGTCATGGGAATGATACCATGAGTCTTTACAAATTGTGTACTCATTATTCACACTGTGTATATAGATACTACATTCCATGTGAGTCTCTTCTACATGGTAATGACTTAGGATAGTTGAACATGCCATATACCCCTTGGGACACACCATGTAGTAACTTCATTATTTCTTTAGGATCATAATTTCCAATGTTTTTTCCATTATATATTTTGTGAGTTTCCATGGTCATTTTCCTCAAGGTTAACATGTGTAATTGCATCCACAATACTGGATTGTGATAGCCCTTTTAGGATAAGCCTCAAAGAGAGATGTGGAGTCCCTCCATGAGTCGGGAGTGTGACCCTCTATCAACATTTTTCCTAAGATGGAGTTTGTAGAATTAGTGTTACCACCCTGAGTAGGGTACTAATCATCTATCTCGTATTTTATATTTCTTGGGTTTGGGAAATCATTTACAAAATATCCCCTACATTGTAGGTTGATCTAGACTAGATTTGGGGTGCCCCAATAGTATGGGCGTGACCCCCTATCTGTGTATCATTGTCCCCTTAGATCAGTGTGTTATCTTTTCTTGGGGAACCAATAAGATATACCTCTATATTGGGTTTATCTGATTGTATCATGGATCGGGGAATAGTTCTTATGGAAAAAATATCTCAGAGAAGAATCATGTGGCTGATAGTTGGTTATGATCTTCTGATGGGGTGATATCTCTCTTGGGTATTTCTAGGATTTGTTTCTATTATACATTGATTTTTATATATTTTATTATGCATAATATTCTTTTTTATTTGTGTTTAGTGTTTTTGGGGTGTCTTATTATGTATAGTTATATTCACCCATGCACAATCATTGCCCACATGTGTATTATCTTGTTCTGATGATGAACCATTTTTAAAATGTCATAGGAGGACATGGATTGGATGGAGTGTTGATGGATCATTAAAAATTGATGTGTGTACTAGGAGAAAACTGTTGGCTTAGCATCTCTGTTTGAGTATATTTGACACTTTACTAGTTTTTTGGACTTTTTACCCTTTTAATGTTATCAGTAATTTTCCATCATACCCTATTTCATATTTTTGAATGTATGCATGCATAATTTCCATTTTTTTACATTTCACAATTGTGTGGGATTGTATAATTGTTCATGTGTACATTGATATTAGAAAAATGCCTCATATTTGGGATATATCTCTACTCGGGGCTGGTCACTAGCTCGTTTCCAATTAAAGGTTGGCACGGGGTAGTCACGAGTCAAACCACGATAGGTTGGGACAAGACAATGGGCTATAAGAGTAGTCGATTCTACATTATGTCCTATTTCAATGGGATATGATTGGGGAAACATTGTAATGGTTTTTGTTTTCTACTTTTATGTGAGGGAATCCATTTATGGTTTGGTAGTTGATGTATCATTACACTGGGACTTTGATAACCTTATTTTCAACTCAGTAAATGAGAGCACTTGTTTTGGGAAAAAATTGTAGATTCATCATAATGGAATGGTTGTTTTTTCCATGAACTTATTCAGTCAACTACTCAGATATAGTATATTTATTGTAGTGGATATTGTGTTATTTTAGGATGCATCCACAAAAACATACATCCAGTATTCTACCTCTTTACCATGAGGATGGTTTCCCAAATGACAAGGCATCAGTATGGGGTATTATACCAGCGATAGCACCTCTCGATATTTTTATTGATATACCACCACCCCTTGAGTAAAATATTACACCATCTCTACCAGGTAATGATGCATGTAGAGTAAGTTTATTTCATGAGTTTTAGAGGCAGTGAACTCCTACGTTTCTGAGTGAGAAGGACCCCTAGGTGGCTGAGGAGAGTCTAGAGGTAGTCACTCACGTTTTTACCTTGGGAGGACCTCTATATACCAGATTGAATTCCTTACGGTGAGTATTCTTATGGAATCCACTTGATGAAGGTGGATCATTTTGACTCAGTCACATGATGAGACAACTCTCTATTGGATATACTATGAGCCACTCTTTAGAGAGGGGTTATATCTGGCCACACTGTTATCCATAAGACTATAAGAGATTCTACATTGGCAGAAGGGAATTATGGCAACAACGTATTATTCAACGAGTATTATTGATATCTCATGGTACTCTATGGATATAGTACAAGTGAAATTCTTCAAGGATTAGAACATTGAGTCAGTTATTCTCTTAGACAATAGGGATTCAGGGGTATCTCTTAAAATTTCCCCCCCGTGTTGGGGTAATTGAAGTGGCCCTATTGGTTGAAAATTTCAAGGTAGCATAAACACTGGTAGTGTGATATTGTAATGGGAACCTAGTAGATGTGACCTATACAGTGGTTAGATAATGATATTCATAGGGATATAGGTGTGTCATACCATTCAGGAGTGATCCCAAGACTCAGGGTCAATGATGGAGGGCTCTTAGTGGGGCTCGAATATTCCACATGATAGGCTGTATTTCTTTTGTGATGTTTGGTGAAATAAGGATCACAATTTCCTAACCCCTAATTTAGCTTATTTGGCTATGGTTGAGGTACCTATGAAACAAGGATAGATAAAGGGTGGTCCGTCGGGTGGAAGACGTGGCATATGGACCGATACAATCTTAGGAGTTGGTCGAAGATTCGACTTTTGACCATCACTAGCCCCGGGTAGTCCACACTAAGATCTATGAGGTGATGGGTAGGGACGAAACCATCTATGGAGGCATATAAACCTAAATATCTGAGTTTTATAATAGGTAAAATCAAGTTATTTTCTATATTAGTTAAAATATTTATAGATATATACCCTAGACACTCTTTTCATGCAAAACAATCTTGTTAGAGACATAGATATTTCAGAAGAACCATTGACTTGCCAATTAAACTTTGAATCTCTTAATGGTGGACACTAAGGGATCACACACTAGTTAAAATAGTGTGAACTGACTCTTGTAGGTGATATTTTCTATTTTGAGATCTCAGTATCAGCATCGAGGCCTTAAAAATTACATCATCATATGGACTGTTTATCCACAGTTTATTCTTAGATTGAAAGACTTATGAGAAGAGTGTGGTGTGTATGAAAGGATAGAATAAAATTATCATTTTTCAATGAAATAGAAATTTGGGAAGTGTAGGATGGACTCACAAATAGGAGGGTAATGCTGATGTCTAATCGGTTTTCTAGTCTGACCATTGGTGTAGAATATTTCATGTGTTTCTAGTTTCTTACAGTGGTGGAGAAGTACAATGATGTCTTCCCAAAAATGTTCCTATAATACCTCCCTACTAATAGATAGAATTAATTTTTTACCTAAAACCTAGGATTTAATTTATATAAACAATTTAATATCAGATTGATATCATAGATATTCAAGAGTTGAGTGTGTTGTTAGAGGCCTTGTAGAAGAAGGGCTTCATGAGACCCAGTGTTTCATCTTGAGTAACAATAGTTTTGTTTTCCATGGAGGTAAATGAGATGTTGATGTTATTTTTTTATTACCAGTAGTTGAACCATGTGAATTCAAAGAACATGAATCCACTAAAAATTGTTGAAGGAATAATTGATTAGTTAAATTGAACATGATGGTTTGAAAAGATTGGCCCTAAATTAGGATATTTGAAGTTATGGGTAAAAGATGAAGATATGACGAAGATGGAATTCAGTTGTTGATATTGTCACTATGAGTAAATAGTGATATTTTTTGGCATGAAGAAAATCCCATCAGTATTCTTGGGACTCATGATCAAGATTTTTCAACCTTTCCTATACCAGTTCTTGGTAGTATTGATTGATGAAATTCTAGAGTATACGTTATCTGAGGAGTAGTACCTGAGACACTGGAGGATAGTCTTGGAACCACTATAGTATTCACAAAATTTCATGAATACCTATAAGAGTTAAATATGAATTATAGATGTCTATTTTTGGGGAACACCATCTCACAGGCTGGATTTGTAGTTAAACTTGTGAAGGTTGAAGCAATTATTTCATAAGAGCCACCCAAGAATGTTACTGAGGTACAATGTTTTCATGGAATGGTCGGGTACTATCGGATGTTTTTACTATCTTTATATAGAGTAAATATACCCTTAGTATCCTATGATATGAATGGGAATTAATTCATGTTGACGAAAAAGTGCTAGGGGTGCTTTCTAAAGTTAAGGTAGAGGTTTATAAGTGCTCGCATCATGATGTTATGAGAGGAGAGTGTCTATTACATAAATTTTTTCAATGAATCAGATATGTGAAAAAAGTATTTCTTTGATGGATAATAAATTATTTATTACCTATGGTTCATTATAGTTGAGACCACATGAGTAGAACAACATGATCCATAACCTTGAGTTTTCACATTTAGTATTTTAATTCAAGATGTGGAAACGATACATGATTGGAGATCGAACGATCATGTACTCTAACCACAAGAAAATAATATATATTTTCTCTTAGTGGGATTACAACATGAGAAATATGATATGGATGAAGATCCTCTATGAAAATGAAAATTATATTTTCTTTAATCTTGAGTAGGGGATTGTGGTGAAAGATGCACTCAGCATGATATCTTGTTTAGAGTTGCAGAACATAGTGTAAGAGATGTAGGCCTCATTATAGATATCCTGTGGGGATTGGTATGGAGTAACTTACCTCTATTCAATGTTTCTCACACCTACACTATTATAAAAAGTCTGGGAGGCACAAATTGGGGATAACTACTACGAGACCCTCAGTGATAAAATGTCTATAGGGCATGCTCCTAGTGAATTTTAAAAAGGTGGAAAGAATTCATTTCTTTTAAAAGGATGGATATTGGTACAAGTGATGTTGTAGGATTAGTTTTTAGGAGTGTTTCATACATATACCTTGTCCGTACATCCATGCATGGAATATATGTACCCATTCACCTGACATTAGTTTTGGTGGCCTCAAATGAACAAAGGAGATGCTGAGTTAGTTTATTGATGCCTTAATTGTAAGTAAGTGACGAATGAGAACCACGTTGCAGCAGGTTTTACTCGACCACTTGAGGGGTTGTAATGGAATTGTTTTGGCATATATTTAGACTTTATGACATGATCTACAAATATATCTAGGGGACACAATTCCATCTGAGTGATTTTTGATTGAGTCACCAAGTTGGTGCACATCTTAGATATCTAATAATAAAGTTCACTAGAGAGCATAAGGTACCTCTATGTTCTAGTGGAAATTAATATCCATAGAGATCCATTGAAAATTGTTTCTGGAAAGGATGACCTATTTACATACCTATTGTGGAAGGGATTACATGAATCATTTGGGACCCATTAAAACTAGAGCATAGTGTTTAACCAACAAAATGACATCCAGACTGAGAGGACCATTCTGGTTATGGAGGAAAAGTTATGATCATGCATGTTATACGTTTAACATTGTAGGGAAAATCACCTAATAGAGGTGGATTTTTTATAAAACAATAGCTACCATTAAACCATTAGTGTGATACCCTTCAAGGATTTGAATGTAGACCCTATAGGTCATAGTTTTACAAGACTATAAAAATCGAGTCAACACTCATGGCCACAGAGTTGGTGAGTGCTACTAAAAAGAATATTCATATCATCCAAGAGTGGATCAACACTATATATTGTAGTTAAAAGTCATATGTTTACAGGAGACATAGGCATTTGGAGTTTTAGGATAGAAACCATGTGTTTGTTTAGGTTTTACATCAACGTGAATAACGAATATTTTCCCATGGAAGAAAGCCATCTATAAGGGTCATTTTACCATTATAGATACTACATAGAGTTTGTTAGGTGATGTACCACTTTTATCTACCTCCATATTTATATCAGGTTGACATCTTCCATGTTTCATAGCTGAGGAGGTACGGGCATGACTCATGGGACGTTATCCACTTGGGAAAGATAGATATAAATAGTGGAGAAACTCATGCATAGTAAATAGTGGATATCAAATATTAGTAGGAGAGGATACTTCGTGGAAGATCAATTTATTTTGGTGTGTGTCTCGTTCCAGAGAGGTAATATTCATCAAAGAACATGGTAGTGAGTGTCGCAATATTATTTCCAATATCCACAACTCAATTTATAGCCCTTTTTTTAGATTTTTGGGGATATAAATCTATAAGGGGGTATAATTACACATCACATATTTTCTATAAATTATTTTTAAATATTATATGGATTATTTTGCAGACTTAGTGGTAAGATAGCTTTGGATTCTGAGGCCAAATGTTCATAGAACAAATAGTATTATTATTCAAATAATAAATAGATTATACTTGTGATTTTTCTTGAAAAGTGGAATAAATAATAAATGTTTTATTAAATCAGAAATTTGATGACAATTTTGATCTCAAAATGATGATTTTACCCTTGGTACGACTAAACATTGGTCAGCCTGGGTCATTTTTGAAAAGGTTGTAATGAGCGTAAAAGGAATAAAATAATTTACTTAAAATTGTTTTATTTCATTGTGTGGATGAAGTAACATAATACACATTAGTTGTATACATTTTTTTTAGATCAATGGTTATCCTCATAACTGTGGAATCCTTGTAGATCCACTGGAGAGAACCTTTGAAGAATTATCCTAGTCAAATGGTGACTGGTTGTGGATTGATGACGAAGGCACAAATGATTCGACAGATATCACTAATAACAACAATGCAATTATCATTATTTAAAATTGTCTAATCTAAATTGAGTATTTTCATGAGTCTTGTTTCAATTTATTCCCCTTTAATTATTATTAAGATGATGATGGGAAAATTAATTAACATATTGATCTATGGTATGATTGTCTTCATGGATTGTTTTATCATAAGGTTATTTGGGATAATTAATTTAAACCACATCATTGTTTGTATTATATAAAAGAACCATGTTTAACGTAAATATATATTGAGGTCTATTCCCCATTTTCTTTACAGTTATTTTCCCCTCAAATTCATCGTTCTTCACTGGTTCTCTTTATTTGACTCGTGACTCGAGACATCCTTGTTAATTGATCATTGCACACATAATTCTTAGTGCAATGATATGATAACATATATTTGGGATTAAAATGATGTGACGGTGGAATTATGGTGATTTAGGATGTGATTTGACCAATTAATGATCCTAAAATCATGTTCTTCGGTATTCTTCAGAACGAGACACAAAATGATGTTTTAATTTGATTTATGATTAGATCTAGTGACATAACACATTCTTCCTTGATGTTACAGTTTGGAAGTCCTCATAAATCCAATATTATATTTAGATGAGGCCAGAAACTAAAGGATGGAGTAGTGGAGGAGGCACATGGCTTAAGATATATGATTATAAAAAATCAATTAACACATGATGTGTAATATAGGATTACATAGAAGGAGGGATCCCTTCATCCGTAGATAGGGTTTTCGGATAAAGATGATGATCACATGAAATGTAAAACCTGTCACACGATATGTGAACCCCTTATAGACAAAAATTCATATACTTAAAATGTACATAAATGTGCGATGAATTACATAGGAATGAAAGCGCAGTGTACTCCCGCAAAGATAGAGCATGGCATACAATAACTAGTTCACAGACACGACAACGATACATAGACATGACTTGGTGAAAATCGTGATATCTTGTGTCATTGAAAATCATTTACTCATTCAAAATGTCATGTCTATCGAGATTAATTGTCATCTGAGGATCTTCTATATAGGAAGTACTTGGGTTAGCTGTACACACCTTAAACCCCTTGGGACACACCATGTAGTCCCTTAAAGAGTTCTTGAATCACATCATTTCTTATTTATGGACTAGTATATGTTATGTTATTTCCCATAGTACTTTTCCTTATAGATAAAAAGAGGAATTACATCCAAATAACTAAATTTCAATCCCTTCTAGAGGTTGAGTCTCAGATAGAGTTGTGGTGTCCCTCTGCAAGACTACAATGAGATCCTCTAACACATCCTTTCACTGGGTGGAGTTCATGGAATCCCCATGAATTGCCTTAGCATAACATTGATCATCCATCTATTTGGCCATATCTGTAGGGTTTGAAAATTGTTGATGTATGATACCCTATACATAGGGTTGATTTTTTTTTTCATGGTTGGGGTCCCCCAATGCTTTTATGTGTGATTCGTTATCTACGAGCCTTGGTCCCCATAGACCAATGTGTTCAAATTGAGAGTATCCCAAATTACAAATATATCTATGTTCATTGTTACCGATGAAGCATGGATTGGGGAGTGAGTTCTCCTAGAAATATCATTTCGTCAAGCCTATTCCTACAACTGATAATTAGTTATGACCGACTAATGGTGTGATGCCTCTCCTAAGTGTATCATGCATTTGTTTCTATTATACCTTGATTTGTATATCTTGTATTGAGTTAACTATACATATTTCTTTGTTTTAATAGTTTTTTGGGCGTCTAATTTAACACTATTATACTCACCACTCCATGGTCTTTTCCCACAACTATCATGTCTTTTTTAGATGACACCCCATTTTGAAGTTGTCTTGTGATGAAAGAGAGATAGTGGAGAATTTTTATATCTTGAAATAATGAGGTATTTACCAAGATAATATTTTTAATTTAACCCTATCTCAAAGAGAATATTGGACTCTTTATAGTTTTGGTTGTGATTTTTAGGCCTATTTCTATTTTCAATACATTACTCTCGTATTATAGTTTGGAATCTTAGATGAATGCACACATAGTTTAGGTTGTTTTAGATTTCATCATTGTGTGGAATTGGAGATGTTTGTGTGCCTGTATACTACTACTTTTAGAAATTCCCTCCCATTTTTTATTTATTCCTACTCAACACTAGTCACCACCAACTAGCCTAAAGGATGTGGTCTTGGGTTAGTGATGGTTCAAACCTCATTGGGTTGGGTTATTACATTAACCATGGTAGAATATCCAATTGATATTTATGCTATAGATACATAATGAATTATTCATAGTTTTTATTGATAATATGGAACTGTTATATGAAATAATCTAGTAATTATAGAAGAGTTATATAATCAATAAGAATTCATAAATTATAAAGACAAATATTATCTAATATCAATAAATGAATCTATTTATATACTTCAATCATTTTTAGTATTGAAGAATTTTACTCATTATCAAAATGGATTTGAGGTGTTCTTTTATTTTCTGATATAAATAATAGAATGATTATGTAGAATAACCACTTGATTTTGAAAATAAAAAATATTAAAAAATATGTTTTTCAACAAACTATTTCACTATATGAACTTAAACAACTTTCAAGGTGACATATTGATAGAGATATAATTTTATTGCCATAAAATTATATTATTGATGGTTCAATGAATTTAATAATTTTAATAATGATTTTTAATGGATTTAAAATATAAAAAATTTACACCCTTCTTATTACATTTGGATAAAATAACCCATTCAAATATCTTTATGTGACATCAGAGATATGAGTTAAAAATAAGCTGGATGGGATATCTAATTGTTTCCATTGGTTTTAAATTTTCTGAACAAAATATCTTTTTTATATTAAAAAATTAAAGATACATATATAAAAAATTTGGTTATAGAGATGAAGAAAATATATATACTTCAATGAAGACCCAAAAAAATTTAATAAATCAAGGAAACAAGTTGATTAAAAAAAACTAGACGGATGATTATAAGATTACAATATATTTATTATAATAAAACAATCATAATGATTTTTTAGGATTGTTTGCGAGATTACAAGAAAAACAAAAAATTCAACATTGATGATATAAAATGATTCTATAATTTCTGTAAAGTGACATAGAATATTTTATTATTTTATTTATTCAATAATTATTTTGAACAAAAAATTCTAGATGTTGATTTTGGTGCATCAAAAATGGATATGAAATGCTCAATGGGAAATGTTCATTTATTTGGTGATGATTTACATTCCATGTGTTATAAAAAACACTATGTCAAAAATTTCTATGAAAATTAAAAATATGGATTATCTCAATGTTATTATGCATCTTTGTTTCAGATGAACACATATTCATTTAAAATGGAAATAGTTTTTGTAAAACTAAATTTCATTGAGATGAAACAAGTATCCTATAAATATGTAATATCCTTTAAGAGTAATCATCAAATAAAATAAAAATATAAAGAAACACTTCCTTATATAACACACAAAATAGATAAATATTATTTTTATGTTAATCATAATTTATGATGTACTTCCTGATATTTTTATAAAAAATATGTATTAGGATTTATTTAATAATAATATATAGAATCTGGGAATGGTCAATGTAAATTAACCATAAATATTTTTCTTAATTTCATGTATTATTATATTTAAGAATTCATCTTAAATAGGTCAGAAGAATTGTAAATATTTTTCATAAAAAATTTATTTATAATATTGGATACAAAAATATCAACATAGATATTTTAAAAGAATATAATAAATTTCATCATAATTTTATTTTTACAATATGATATAAGATATATTTTTTTCATTCAAGGATTTCTTATTGATACATTTCATTCCAATTACATTATAAAACATGAATAAAATATAGTATGATTCATTGGAAGGATGATCACCTAAGAGATACCATTTTTAGATAAAATATAATATTATATGGAATAATTATTTATAATTTATTTATCTATATAAGGATATATATTTGGAAAAAATTGGAATTTTTCTATCAAATATTAAAAGGCATAATGGGGTCTAGATCTATATCATTCAAAAAAAAATTTATTCATCATACTTTGAGTTATTTTATTAAGATGATGATATGTGGGATGAAAATATGTCTATCTCATTATGCCAATAAACTATAGGTGTGTGACACACTATCATTCACATAATTTTAATTATATTGGATCTCTTAAAAAAAATTGTTATGTTGGATGGATTTATTGGTTGATCAAAATCTTTTCATCTACAACTACATTGTCTCCAAGTATTCATATGGTTATTTTCCCATTATAGAAGTAATAAAATAGAAAATGACTTTTATATCTTGGTTCGAAATATTTGATTCAATTCAAAATCCTGCTATCATATTTCATGGTTGGGAATCTGTCTATGATTAAAATCATATAATTGATATGAATTATTCAAGGACTGTAAATAAATTAAATTTATTTTAAAAATGAAACAAAATAACTTATTTATTGAATTGTTCATCAAAAGTCATTGAAAAATATTTTGATCATATATTCAAAAATATTTATAATTTGGGTTGGAAAAATATTTGATGAATAAGTTCATTTTTATACCCCTATTATTTCTAAAAACGACGAATGATTTAAAAAAATCCCAGATGAGAAATAAATATTTCTTCTTATTCAATAGTTATTAAACTATGATATCTTTCCCTGAATGCAAGGAAGGATTATTTGTGTTTAAAAACATTATTATACATTGAAAAGATTATAGGTACACAATTATTGTTCAATAGGTTAAGGTTTTACATTTTATTTGCAACATGGGAAAAATAAATTTGGTAATATTTGTGACGAGATACTTAAAAGGGATCAATGAATGTTTCATATGAAAAACTTTTCGTTTTTTCCATTGATTATACAAAATGTTCATGTTATCAATGTGAAGTATTAATGCATTAAAAATATCATTTTTTTGTTAGGTAAAAAAATATCTTTCTTTGTTGATGATGGTATAATAATGATGTGGATTGACTTATCTACTATGATAATGTATATAGATAAGTAAATGGCATTTTTATTTGATAATAATTTCTATTTTCTATAAATTTAATTTATAGAGAATAAAAATTTAAGTTAATCCACTATAAGGATCTAATATTTCCTTTAATGAAAACAATAACTATATTTTATGAATAATTCTTAATCATTTTTATGAAAATTAATTTTAAAAAATAAGGGGTCCTTAATTTTTTTTATAAGGATGATGAAATGTCTATGAAGGAACATATGTTTGGATGTTTTTTCTTGGTGGAGGGGGGAGGTTTAAATAATATGGAAAATATAAGAAATCTAATATAGAATGACATTTCTGACTAAAAATAAAGTTATATCATGATGATTTTTATTAGAATGAGAAGGTGGATCCTCCATCCATTAATATTGTGAATCCATCAGATATGGATCATTTATCCATTTATCCATTATATTTTTCTCTTTTATTCATTCAAAATATAGATTCATTGTATATTCCTACTAAATAAATACATTATATTTCATAAAATGACAAATGAAAGGAAGGTTATTTAGATGATATGTTGATTGAGTATGTTAGTAAAGAATATATTTTTAAAATAATGTAAGTATTTGTGACATCTCTTCATCGCATAGAAATTAAATGATGACCTGATTAGAGAAAAATATTGATAAAAAGATACAAAACATTTAACAAGATCACTAAATCATTTGATAGTTAATAATCCTCATTTCATACTTTAACTACATTATAATTTAAATTAGAAAAAGAATATTTTCTATGTTATAGAGACGATGAATGATTATGTAATGTGAAGAAATATTCAGAATCAAAGTAATCAATTTATTATTAGACAAATAAAGAAGTATATGGGTTTGAAATTTCATGGTTAGATTTTTATAAAATAGATGATCAAACTCAATCAAGATCTCGAGATTCAATATTTTCAGATGACTATAGTCATTCAAAACCATCATGGATTAATAAATCAATGAGAATAGTGATTAGGATGATTTCATTGTTTGGTAATTAAAGGTTCAAATGAATTATTTTAATATTTTATGATATTGAAGATCATTATAAAATATTATATGAAATTTGATGTGTTGAAAGGTTTGAGTTCATTGAATCAAATTATTTAAACCATGATCTAGAGTGAATTTTAGTTTATGAATTTCAATTGAAAATCATTAGGGTATTATTGAATGATGTAGATCATTATATGTTGGATGAATCATATAGTGGTATATATGATGTTAATTTATGATAATATTATAGGGATAAATAGAGAATAAAATAAAATTTCAATGTATTATTGTAGAACCAAAATTGATTTTTTGAGATTTTTCATTCTATTGATGATTTATATCCCTTACCATGAGAAAATATTATAAATCATCCAATAATAGATATCATACTGATGTTTGAGAATACAAAATCCAGAGAGTGATATCTTATTTGTGTAGTAATATAAAAAAATATGATTTAATGAAGAATAAAAAAAATAACCATAAACATGCATTACCAACCAATTCCATAACCTGGTACTAGCACATCCAAACAATAAATATATCATTTCATGCTAATAGTTCGGGAAGAAAAGTAAATCCTAACATAAAGTCCCATAGTTGAATCCAAAAAATGTGTCTTCACACCATGTTTGGATCCCCAACCATGAACATCATATGCCCAACAAAACTCATTTACATAAAACCTTTACCCTTATCCGGACCTGAAACCATGAAATCAGCTCGGGTACCCAATGGTGGCTCGATCAGGGAGTGAGTACAACTTAGTAGGCCACCACCAATGGTGTCTTTATAATAAATTCTCTAAAAATATATTATATTATAGTAATAAATGAATTAATAGCAAAATAGAAGATAATTTGGACTCCATTAGTTAATAATATTTTATTTATACATTATCATCATTCATTACATTATCATCACAATTCCCATATGTTATGAATTTACATCATTTAAATTATGGCCTAAGACTGTCAATTATCAAACAGAAGTGAATTAGTAATATTAACTAAAACAATAGGGATTATTATTTCAAATTAATATATATAAATCATAGATTCCTTTGAGGCTCTGTCTAGATAGACTCATAAAATGCAACTATTTTGAGAATATAGCCTTAGTCCACATCCCTATGTCATATATCATATGGGTGTGTTTTAGAGTGTTATCATAATCTGGCCAAGGGTTTTATATCCTCACTTTGAGTACCCCACACTACCTAACCATGTGAACATTCTTATATATCCATTTACACAAGAGAGAATATCATAAACCATAAACAACCAATACACATAACATTTACATTTCAAATTTTAAACAACATATGAATCATATTCAAACCTTAACCCATTATCACAACAATTATATATTTAGCATGAACCATTTAACCCATTTACCTATTCCTGATTTAATTTATTTATCATCTACATGTTATATTACTAATCCATTTGACACATTCACATAATTAAATTAGACCCACTTTCATATCATGCCAAACAATCCCTCCAGCCAATTAATATAACTAGAAACAACTACAATTACATCAATATAAATATTCAATCTATCATGTCATAATATTTATCATGGGATATATTTGAGTAAAAATACACTATATTCTTAAAATCACAATATTTCATGCTCGGGATTGTAGGAACACTACAATGGGAGGCCCTAAAAATATATAATCTTCCTCAAAGAATCCATTTAGGATCATGAGGGGATAAATTTATCAGTTAGTGAAATATTTTACCAAAAATCACTAATGGTGTCAATTTAAAAACAATATAAAACAAACAAATCAACAAAAAATGCATAAATACCCAAAGAGACCATGGTATATAACATTAAGTCCAACTATATCGAATCTAAATATGAGTTGAAGCTTATCCTTTTCCATTGAAAAGGATTAAAAAAATCTTTAGATGCCCTATCATATGATCCATAGAAAGAAATGTGGTTTTAGTGATTCAGAAGAAGAATAATTAAACCACAACCCTTATTGGGAAAAGAGATCAATGAGAATAATTAGAAATACCAAAATGTTTTATCCACACAAAAAAAGAAATCTAAACAACCAATAAATGAAGGTGTTTGACCATTGGGAATATTTGGGTGATTAGGATTGTCACTAGGTTTGATGGAGACATAACGGTGGAAGAAATATGGTAGAAAAATTAATATAATAAGGGGTAAATTTTAAAATCCCACTCTAATGATGCAAACATTTTTCTCCCTTGATTTAGAAAACTATGTGCCTACCACAAACATGCCTCTATCCAAGAATATATGATGTCCAAATTTTACCTTCACATATCAAACAATCTTACACACTATGACCCAAATGTCTGAATTTCCCCTATCCTAAAGAACTATGTTTGGATTTTTCCCTTTTCACAATTTACATAACCATGAACCACTACTCATAGCCAGCACAATTTAGCCACACAGTTTCACCTAATCATGCACCAACCATGAAGATAAGGTACACAATTTCATCATAAGACTTCCTCACAATGATCCAAAATATGACTGAGATGCTCCTCGAAGGACACATCAACCTCTATACAAACATTCTCAAAATCAAAAAAATGACATGTGTTATGGTTGTACATATTTTGTTGATACAAGTGAAAACATTGTCCATACTACTATATTTTTTTGGAATATCCTATCGATGTTCACTCGGTCTAATACTATCCACAATTTCAAACGAACCTATGTTCATTGGGGGTAACATAACCTATTTCTAAATATTATTCTCATCCAAGCATGGAGAAACTGAAAAAATACAACTATCAGCCAACCATAGCACAATCGATTAAAAAAACAAAGTCACATATTATTGATTCCTAATCTGATCTATTTCAATACATTTTAAAATAAACTGATCATATTCTGACCTGTACAATAGGATATTTGGTCCGAATTACTCTACATATCTTTAATTTGTTGAACAAAATGGATATCTACAAGGTATATTATAGAGTTCATAAAAATTTTACATTTATTCATAGAATATTAAATATTTTGTTAGGGGAACTCATATAGTGCTATATTCATTTCCCAATATCTACCATTGTATAGAACACATTCTCTCAAAATTAATTATATCAGGAAAAGCGTATTCAAAGCATTCCCATCCTTCTGTAGGTGAAAATCCATAATGATTAACAATTAGGTAAACTAAAACATCAATAATTCTTTCCAAAATCATGATGTGAATTATAGATCACAATTTGAAAATATAGTCTTATATATCCCATGAAACTAAACTATATATCAAACATAAATCTCACCTAATTTATCCAAGTTTAATCTCTCTCAAATTGAAATAAAATGAGAAAAATTAGATAACTGATATTAAAACATTGGATTATGTATGATTTTTTAATTGAAACGTAACACATAATAACAATATTTAAAATTATTTGATATAATTACATTCAAAATATTATAATAGAAATTCATATTCTTATAATAATAGTTCAATGTGTTCCTCATTATGATAATATTAGTAAAACCCCATAATCTATGTATTCATGTTGATTAGGGATCACTGATATTGTAACCATCCATGAGTGGTGCAGTAGTGTGAAATATTTAGATGTTTATACATAACATTGATATTAACTACAAAACAATAAATTTTATTTTAGATAATAAAAAATTATTAGGTATTTTCATAATTAAAAATTAATAAAACATTGATGAATATTGTCATTTGGTTTCAGGACAAAATTCTAATAAGAGGACAATGGAGTTGTTGAAGGATTTTATTTACAAAAAATGGTGAATAAGATAAATTCTATGTAGATGGTATTTTCATATATTTATTATCAGATATTTGAATATAATTTGATAATTATATATATTAATTAATTAGACACTGAATTTATTTGATTTACCTAAGATTTGGGGTGTATAATTTGGATAAATGCTAGGTTTTTATGATTTTATACAGTTCATTCTAAAACTATAGATAAATTTAATTTAGGATAGCTGTAGAATAATCATAATTCTATAAAGATTACAAAATTTATTTAGGAGTTATACAATCACATGAATTTAAAAATAAATTATGATTGAAAAATTAATAAGGATTATCAATTATCCATAATAATCATTTAAAACTACTAAGTAGTCATGATATACAATGATAAAGTCAAAAAAATGTCCAAAAAATCATGTATTTCATCATAAATGTCATTATATGCGAAATTTATGAAAGGAAATTAGATAGGTGAGATTATAATAGACACATAAACTTCTCACTAGTGTTTGTGGAATCTTTTTATGTTTTATTAATTCTTTCATAATATCATTTTTCACATATAATTAATTTAGTGATAATTGTGTATGTAAAAATATGTGAGAGGATATTAAGATATAGTACTCATATGTTATGGTTATTAAAAATAATTTTTGGACATTATATGAAATTTAATTTTCTTTTAGAGAATATTCTTACATTATATAATAATTTTGTAAAATCTATTATTTGACTAACATAATGAAAATAAAATGTATCAAGAATTTTATTTTTAAGATAATTATAACCACCATGATCTAATCATTGAATGTTAAGTTATATATAGATTTACCAATATAAATAAATATATCTATAAATATAAATAAATTCCAAAAGAAATAATAATTCAATAATAATGTTTAATTACTTTATCTAAATAGATAACAAGAACATTTAATTCTTTAAATATTTTTTTTATCATAATTGGATTCATTTGAGTTATTAAATTATTTTTTAATGTACAATGAATATTTTGGATAAATAATGATAAAATATTTTTTTATAATTAATATATTTTCAATAATTTAATTATAAATTTATAAGAAATAAGAATAAGAAAACTTATCATTTAAACACATTTTTCAATAAAAGTACTTTTCATGATATTTTATACTTCCATTAAAAAATACAAATTCATATATTTTATAAAATTATTTATAAATAAAATAATTATTTCATGAATAATTGAAAAACATAATTTCATGTTTATCTTTTTGGAATTCGAAGAGATAATATAATTTCATTACATAGTGACAATATAATTCTTATAATTACCGTGATTTTTATGGTATTCAAAAGATGTATGAATAAAATAAAAACTATATCTTTATCATGACCATATTTGTATCTAATTTTTATAATTACATGTTTAAAAATATATTGTTTAATGTAAAAACTTATATTTTATATTTTAGTACGTAACATATATTTTTCACCAAATCTAATTTTAATACATAATATGTATATTATTCTAAAAAATTATTCTAATTATATAAATTATAAAAAATAAAATTTATTTTATATATAAAATTTGGAGATTAAAATTATATATCTTGTGATAATATAATATTAGTAAAAACAGAAATTGATTATGTAAAAAAACTAATAATGTAAAAGTGAAATTTGTGAAAACGTTACATCTAATGGGTCACATATCTGAAACATGTTCAAAAAATGTATCTAAATGATTTTTTGGAATTATTCTATATTAACTCTTACCATCTAAATTTTTTAACATTTTGAGACACTTACCATGAATTCATGATCTCTTATTAGAAATTTTCATCTCATCTAACATATAACTTGACCTCTTTACCACCCCACATATCATTACACCCAAAGTCCCATAAATCTCTCATAATCTATCCAATTAAATAAAAAACAAATAGAAAAATTACTTATGTTCTTTAATTCTCAAAATATGATCACAAAAACCTTATATTAAAAATGAAAATGAGTTATTTATAAGAGTGAGTTAAAAAATCAAAAATAAATTACTTTAATTATTTTCTTTATAGTTTGTTTTTCAATTTTAATATTTATTATACAATCATAAAATAATAATAATATTATCATTATTGTAATAAAATATTTTATATTGATGTAAGAATAATTATATACGTTCCCCCTCCTTATAGAAAAATTCTTGTGACATCTATGCAAACTCACAAAATACCACCTCATTAATAATATTTTTAATATTTCATTATTCCTATACATTAATGCATAAAAAATGGTATTGAATTAAATGTTATAATATTTATAAAAAAATTATTATTTAGTAATGATAATTCATTATATATAATGTTTTCATTATAGGTAAAATAAAAATTTCATCAATGTGTACATGCTAAATACCTCCTCCAAGGAAATGAATATTTAAATTTTTGTCACAAACATACATTGATGAATTTAATAGTGAATTTAATTAGTTTAAGTTTTTTAAATTTAATGATCAAGGTTGTAGATATGAGGTAATTTTACATCACTTATTATTAATATAATTTTTTTTTTATCAAATATTTCTAAAATATGATAACGATGGATACATGCATCATTATTCATGACTAAAACTCATAGGGAGTGAAAATAGAACATTATAGAAAATTAGAAATAACTTGTTATTATTTCTATGAAATTATTTTATTTTTGAAATTGTTACAGGTTATTATGGAAAAAATCATCATTTTAAAGCATGCGTGAAACAGTCAATGATGTTTAAATCTGTTGAAGAAAATATAATATAAGTAACAAATAAATTTTCAATAATTAATTATTACTAATTAAAATATAGGTTTATATATTTGAATAAGGTTTTTAATTTTATTAACATGGTTATATTTTTTATTAAATAAGATAAATTAAATTTGTCGTTATACGGATAAAATGTAATGTGTTTCCTAGAACCAACTTGTCTTTATGTAACAAACTTATTCCTTAATATCTATTACATAAAAATATTTTCATGGATAAATACCTTGATGAAGATATAGATAATTTCACCATTATTTTTTTTAAAAAAATTTACACAAAATTCATATTACATGATGGATTTAATACAACTCATTGTTTGATGATGTCAAGAATAAATATCATATTCTCTAAACATATTTTTTTCTATGCAAATATTTTCAATACCGAATAATTTTCTTTTTTATATTTTTAAATCCACGTATGTATTTTATATATGTAAATTCCACTTTATCACATTTCAAAAAATAAATATATTTCACTATTCAAATTATGATGGTTTAAGTAGAGTTATTTTTAATATTGAAATCGTTTTTTCCATTCATGATTGTTTATTTTATCATCCTCTATAAATTCACAATAACTATGAATTATAAATTTTCAATGATAATTTATTGAAATATCATTATAAATACTGTTTCAATTATTAATCATTACCATTTCTCATAAATAATATTTTTTGTATCTCCTAATAAGCTTTCATAATTTAAATGAATAAAATTATTTTAGATTCACTTTACTATGAATCCAAACCAGATTTCAAATTAACTCCAAAATATATAAATCTTATAGAGTTATTCATTATGATGTACCATATTAATTTATTCTTCAAATAATACATTTTTTGTGACTTAAATGTTTTATTAATAAATCTATATTGGATTTACCATTATGATATAAACTTTTATAATTTATATGAATCCTATTTTATACCCATGGGTTTTCATTATGTTATGAATGATTGATATCCTATAGACCATATATATAAATATATGCATATTGAGGGTTGTGTACCAATATCTCTAGCCAATTCCTTGGTTATTATATATTACTCATTAGATAATAAATATTATAATTCAGGGGTTTTTTCCAAACATTTCTTATGTGAATCATGGGATTTATCATAACATAAATCCTAGATATCATGGATTTAATCATATAAAAAACCCCATGGTATCATTGGTTTTCTCATAACATAATTTCGGGCTCATTGGTTTTTTAGAAACATTAATCATTATCATCTTGTGGTTTCTCAAGTTATTATAACTTTCATAACTTAGGTCTGCACAATATTTATATGAAATTATTATTTTATATATTATTCCATAATGAATTAAAATTAATGTTATAGGATTATTATTAATGTAGTAGTTCATTATTCTTTTATGATGACCTTTACGTTGTTATACAATAATATATAATTATCCTTAATATTGAAATTAAATTTTAAATTTCGATTTATTGATCCCATTATATATTTATTGAATATATATCCCATGAATATTTTTTCACACTTTTTATTAAAAAAATAGTTATGATTTATTGATAACTTTTCTCTTTCTAAGAGTATGAACTCACATACAAGTAATGTTTCCATTACATAGCATAAGATGGTGAATATATATAATAATAACTATATATTGGAATCTAGTGAGGACCGATAATAGGGAAATTAATAAAATTATAGTTATTGTTTTCATATGTATTTGATTATTAACCTATGTAAATAATATAAAATGAGGATATGTTTACCTTGGGACAGTATAATTGGTACCAGAGTAGAGTTTATTTATTTTTTAGGATTGTTATATTAATTTTTCATGATTAGGTTGACAAACCTTTTATTAAAATCCTTTTGAAATGTATTTCAATATGAGAACAACACAAATATGTGGTAATATATATTTCATACAGTTTTCAATGAATTAAATCTATTCATGGATACATAATAGTTGATATTGTATCTAATAAAAATTCATCAAGTAATTATAACATTGATATGTAAAATTGTGGTTTTACTGGATTTTCAAATAATGAATGTAAAAGTGGACTTAATTCCCTCCTATTTTGTTACTCTTGGTAGATTTAATTTTATGATTCATATTCAATTTATAAACTAGTTTGTGGTATTTGAGTATATTTATGGTCATGTAACTGGTAGGAAATTTATTATAGATAGCTTATATAGAATTATACCAGTTTACAAGATAGGATATTAATATTATGTATTATTTATTTCATGTATTTATTACATATAATATATTAAATTTATTTAATTAGAGCACAAAATCTTCCTTAATTTTTATATTGTTTATATCCAAGAAGATCCACACTCAAAATAGTTGAATATGAAAATGTATAGATAGTCCTAGTGTATGACCAATTGTGTTTCTAGTTTAATTAACTAATAGAAAAAAACCTAATACCAACTGCTTAGAACCGTTGGTATAGTTCTCTAAACTCTTGATATATCATATTCCAATGTTTTCCAGGGTCTTTGGCTATTATAGAATCAGTATAGAGCTACACAATTGATTTTTGGAAAACCATTGGTATAGGCATATACCAATGGTTCCTTCAAATCATTATTATAGGTAATTCAAAAAACATATCCCATATTGTTTTGGCTACAAAAACCTACCATTTATAATCCAAAGACCTACCCCTAACCTCATATGATTTCTATAAACCTAATTTAAAAATTATATATATGTATATTCATAAGTATTTTATCTTTTTTATTTATTAAAATTTATTTGAAAAAAATATGGGTACCTATACCAAATGTTCTGAAATACTTTGGTATAGTTTCTTTGATAATATTTCCTATACTATCATGAGGCCATATGCCAAAAGTTTTGGAAATACTGTTGGTATTGTGTCTCTATAATGGATTTAGACCAAAAATTTCGAGAAACTCTTGGTATATAGTGTTTATAGGAGACATTATATGAAAATTATTTACAAAACCATTTCTATACGGTCTATCCATGGTACCTAATGGAATGGTTTATCCAATAAAATTGATATATTGATTACTTAAGTTATATATAGCATCATTTTTGCAAAAAATATGGTATAGGACCATTGGTAGAGCTCATATTTGTAGTTTTTATGACATAAACATTCCAAAATACAATTCACACTTTCTTAATAAATTTATAATATTATATACCATGATGTTCTCTTGAATTCAATAATTATGGTACAACATGATATCAAGTATTTCATGTGAAAACCTCCACCATATATCAGTTGATATTTTAGTACAATTATTATCAAAAAATTGATAAACATGATGAAATGTATATATTTTAATTTAATTTTCACATAATATGATAATATTATTATGATTTATAATCATTTTGAAGGTTATTTTAAATGATGGGGGATTCTTATAAAAATTAATGACAAATGGGGAATTAGACAATATAGAAGTGGAAGAGTTCAAAACTATTTTAATCATAAAATATATTACATATACATTTTAAAAACATATTGATATTAAATAACATGACTTGAAGATAATAAAGGATGATTTTTATACCATTTATGGGGAAACATTTTTTAGAATCCCCTTGAACCCCACTAGTTTTATGATTGAACATTATAAAAAACTGACTATTTCATCATTGTATTAAATCAATAATTTAAATGTTATTATATATACTATAATTTCTGATAGTGATCAAATATTTCTATTCCTGAATAAGTGGACATGGAAGGAAGGAAATACTGTTATTCATGAGAAAAATAAAATGAAATAAGTGTATCATGGAATCATTGATGAAAAATTATAGAGTGGGTGAGTTTTCATCTTTATATATATAAAATAATGCTGAGAAATATCCTAATTAAATTCTCAAGGGAAAAAATATGTTTATAATTGTTTAAAACTCACCCACAACATCATGTAATTGTATGTGGTAGATTAAGACATCATGGATGAAAACAAAACCATCTTCTGTTCCAAACAAACATCTATTTTTCAAATTCAAGGAGTTAGGGAATTTTGAAATTCATTTCCCCAACTCCATTGGTATTAATGAAAATAAAAATATGAAACCTTATAATCCTAGGGAAAAAGTTTTTTTTTAATGTCATTTCCATCGAAGTGGATAATGGAAATAATATTTTTAAAGGTAGATTCATTATCCAATAATGATTTATAAATGTGCTATTTTTATGGTTCTTCTCATTCTATTATATCATAATAGTTTTTGTAAAAAAATTATTCACCACGTTATATTTTATATATCAAACCATCTATGAAAACATATGGTTACATAAAGATAACCTCATATATATATATATATAACATCTCTCTAATTTAATGTTTTTAGTGATAAATCATAAGAACTAATTCATTCTTCAATTCTTTATTTTTGAAATAATATTTTTTATGTGAATGATTTCTATAAATTTATACCATAAATTTTTCTGGGCATGTAATTCTCATTTCATATCCCGAATCATCATATTATCATATTTTATCATAAATATTTTTATGGACCCCAAACAAAATTTTTAGCAAATTATATAATATAAATCATTAAACCAAACAAGAATGGACTCCAGTATCAAATTACCAATATTGAAGTGAACATTGAAGAAAATTATATTGTTTTAGAATATACTCGTGTATATCAAAATTATTTTTTCGGTAATCCACTAGATTTATTGGTTGAGTTTTTGGTTTTTATCATACCAAGATTCATCCTTGTATCTAATTCAATTATAAGAGAGATTGTATTTTTTTGTATAAAATAAATATGAAATTACAAGATAGTATTGAAAATTATTTTATATTCTCATGTGCTAAAAAAAGGAACAGTAATCAGATCTATTATAAATATAGAGCGAAATTTTATCTTTTCTATTATTATCATGAGAATAAAAAATTATTAATCATGGAAAATAATCTTATATTTCTTATAAATGATTGATATTTTGTAATAAGAAGTTCTAATTAGATTATATAATTATAATTTTATATAGATATAGTTTATTAATGGTCAAAAGGGATGATATTTCTAGGATATAATTACATACCTTTTATGAAAAATTTAAATTTTTTTAATTCATTTTTAAATTAAAAATTTCCCCATCAACATGGACTAAATTATATAGACATTAGATTATATTGGGATCAATTTTTAGTTTTTAATCATTGAGAATATTTACTATATATGATGGGAAATGGATATGACAAGTACCATTTTAATATTGTGATGCGAAACATAATAAAGGATAAACAATATGATACTTTAAGAATATATGAATTATGCATATATAATTTATCATTGTTGTGTCATGTAATAAAAAGTAAGACTCTATATATATATGTCCTTCAAAGATATGCACTGTTGAAAATTAAACATGATTGAATATAGTAATTAATATCTATTGTTTTATGTGGATTGATTGATAATATTGAACCAATGAAAGAAATTACTTTGGGAATTAAAATCCACTAATAAATTAAACAATGAATGGATGAAGTCCCTTTGGATAGAGGAATATATATGATGTGTCAATGAACAATTCAAATGTTTAATTAATGAACCTATACTTATATTTCCTTTTAGTAGGGATGATTTTTCAATATATATTGATTTTTTAAGTTATTTATAGTGATGATTAACCATGACAAATGATATGCTGATTTCTAATGTGTCTTTAAAATTAATGAATCATGAGGAATGTTTCATGACACTTGATTTGGATCTAGTATTAGTGATAATTACATTTAAAATTAGTGAGAAAATATCTACCATTATGTACTAATCCCAACAACAGTATCCTAGAGCTAGTGCCTATATAGTTAAATTGGATGAATATTTTATGAATTGCATCTGAAATGACCAACTTGTTTAATAATATTGGTAAAATAGACATATATTTAGTTTTACATAATATTTCATTTAACAAATTATGGTTTTTTTATGATAAATTTATTTTCTAGAGAATATATCTGAATAAAAAATTTAGTACACATCATGGGTTCTTAGGTAATGGAAACAAAAAATGATGATCTCAAGCCCTCAGTAATGATTATCTACAAGAGAAAAAATCAGTAAAAAATGAAGATTCATTAATAAATAAATACAATTTGGACACAAAAATATATAAGCAGACATTCGATTTAATTATATAAATTAAAGAATCAACTGAAAGAGAAAAAACTGATAACAATTATAATTTAATCAATAATCTAAGATTTATATGCACCAAAATATAATATAATTACAAAAATATCATGTTTAATAATAAAAAATTTATTAATAAAGTAAACGTATAATATTGGATGTCCTGTATTCTAGTCACATGATACGTTAACCATCAATATTTGACTGCAAGCAAGTTGAAAACATCCTGGTAAAATTGATATGGTTACACCTACTAAATTGACACTGTGAAGCCATATAATAAATATATTTATAAAAATATAGATATAAATTCTTATGTTTTGGCCAATGGATATTGTCTTGTGAGATGACTGAGGCATATTTGGGATTTCATTAACCTTTCCCCAACCCATGTATTGTATTTCAATGGAATTTTTCATATATTCAATAATTGAATTAATTCATAGATAATGAAAATTATCACCAGCTGTCTGTAAAAGGGGATCTAGGCTTTACCAGAAATCTATCGGTGTCTCCTCGGTATTTTTATCCAATCAGTGTTTGGTGAAATATTCATTATGGAGTTAATTCATGAGATCTGGGTTTTTCCCTATTGAAATATATTTTTATTCTATTAGAACGATGTGTGGAAAGGTGGTTGGGTGTTCACATCATATTGGTAGGAAGACTAGTGGTCCTCTTCAGTGTGTCTTAGGATAGTTCTATTATACTGGCAGGGACATAAATTTATCTATGAAGGTCATCATTGACATTAACAATAGAGGAGATATAGGTATGTGATGGTGAAATGTTCAGAATGAGATTGAGATTTTTTGTGGCAGTCATCATCACTCATCAATCGCTATGGTGGCAATGTTTTTCCCCTTGTTCACCCTCGATGGAATCAGTGGAACATGGTTTAGGTGGTAGGATATTTTTCTTATGTCTAAATATTTAGATATGATCTATGGTTTTGGTCCTCAATATATTTTTCAGCATCAAATAGATCTTTGGTTAGATAACGGTGGCCAGAGGTGTATAGGGGCACTATTCTGGTCATGGGTTGGCTTCGTTTTTATATCTAGTCTCTTCTAGGGATGCATCCAGAGTGGGGGATGGGGTAGGGCAGAAGATCTAGCTCTTTTAGGAATATTTTTTCAGGTGGAGTCCAAAAATTTAGTCATAAATTGCACCTTGGGCCTCAAATAATCCTCTTTTATTTGGTTTAGGGGACCTTGTGTCACTATGACATGTGTTTTGTATTGCATTTTGTGCCATTTGGCTCTCGATCCATGATATTTTAATGCATGTATGCCTCTAGGCCTTCGGGTTTGTTATGGGTTTTCACATAACCATTTTCCAAATGGGGGTCTTTATTTCTCTTTTTTAAAAAGGTTCTTCCCCAAACCTTTTTTTATATCATCAAGTATCTACCTTGAGTAAATAATTAATATTTAACAATATTTCCATAGATAATCTACTAAAATTAAACAGAAAACACCATATAATTAAATGTGATATGTTTTAATAAATTTACATTCCTATGATATGTAATATAGATGTTTAGGGGAATTTGAATGACCAACAAAAATTTTATAGTTTAATTGAATTTTAATGAGTATATGAATGATTTGAGGAGTTATATTTCAATACTTTTTTAGTAAAAATGATCTAAAAGAATCTATAGAATGAAGAAGGATGGTGTAAATAATACATATACCAATTGGATTTATTATCTATTCTAGTTTCCATTTATGAACATAAATAATAGAAAATGACCACTAAAATCATTCGATAATAAAATTGAATTTTAATATTGAAGAACATTTTTAAAATCCTTTTCTTTGAAAATCACATTTAAAAACAATTTTTATAGAATGATCCTCACAAACATGAAAATTAAGATACTATAAAATGATGGTCAGGAGTTAGGGTAATTACATACATTCCACAAAATAAAAAAATATAATTTTTTTCTCACTATAAACAATAGTTGGTAAATCTCCTTTCAAAACGCATAAGAATATTAATTTCATGTTTCCATTAAATGCCAAACAGGTGTTGTATTTAAAACGACATAAGATTCCATTGATATAGTTTATAAATGATCAATAACTATAGATATTTTCTTTTGGAAAATTATTTTTTAGAAATATAATAAAACTTTTAATTTTATTAATAAAACATGGTTTTTGGAGAAAAATGAATTTCTGACTAAAGAAATATATGTTGCCATATTTTCATAAATACCTATTATAAAAACATTTTAAGTTCAAAATGGAGGAAACCATATATATTATTAAATGAAATAATCATTAATAAAAATAATAAAAACAAATTAAATATGATTATTAGGATATTTTAAAATAATTTCCATGAACTGAAACGTATGAGTAAATAATATCAATTAGAACACCGTTCTAAAATAATTTTTTTTAATGATTTTAAAATTTAAGTGAGAATTAATTAGTAAATATATTATTTATATCAAATATAATTCCACATTAATCAACAAGAAATAAAAAAGGTACTGAAAGATAATTTCACACATTATCATCAAATATCAAAGTGAAAAAATGTGTGGTATAAACCAATAAAATGAAATTGAGTTATAAAATTATTTACCACAAAGTAATATTTAATTCTAATCCACCTAGATGAAATATTTAAACAAAAAAACATAAAATCCCATGAATAATTATGTATTTAGGATATTAAATGTAAAATTGTTAGTATATACATAAAATTAAATAAATTTGGTTCATAACATTATAATATTCTCCAATGAAATGTAGTTGAGATGAAATCCCATTATATATACTCAGATATAACTAAAAAGAATTTACACTCCCATTTAGTGGATTTAAACAACTTATTATCTTATTAGATAAACATATTAATATATATAATATCTTAAAATATATTTTTATAACATCATATCGCTCGTTCATATGTAATCAATTATTATTTTCATTATTTCAGGTGTAAGGTGGCTTGTTTTCTCAAATGTGTTTCATTGTGAAAGAACATT
The DNA here is from genome assembly GCA_963277665.1 of Viscum album. Classification (NCBI taxonomy): domain Eukaryota; kingdom Viridiplantae; phylum Streptophyta; class Magnoliopsida; order Santalales; family Viscaceae; genus Viscum; species Viscum album. Next base: position 346,579,953 of record OY728157.1, on the reverse strand, counting down.
TTCATGAAAAGTTATATATTTATATAATATAAATAATTAAAATAATTACATAATTATGATATTTTTTCATATTAATATAACTTTTAATTCCAATAAGGTATTTTGATAATGAAAAATGAAGTATGTTAACCTAATTGAGATGGAAAGTCATACATACAAATGAGTAACATTGTAATTTTAAATGATAATTATGGACATGAAGAAAATAATATTTTATGATTATTTAACTATAATAAAATCTTATAAAACATATTATTTACATATATAAATCATTCACGTGTTTGGAAATTAAAAAAGAGTCACATCACATCGTGAGTGCAATAGTTTGATCGCACAAATACATTGTTATCATCTTTACATGAGAGAAAAGGGAAGACATTAAATTATAAATATTATTATTACAGAAATATAAATATGTAACTATTATAAAAATTATGTCATTTATATCACTTTTAATAATTAAATTTATCATTATTATCTTCCATGGGAGGCACTACATAAAAAGAAATCACATCATTTCATGAGGTCGTATGTCAATGCAGGCATGCGGGATATTACTTATCTTCTATGGAATGTAATTTAAAAAGTTATATATTATATAATAAATAAATATATATAAATATGTTATAAATATCATATATATATATATATATATTATATCAACCATTATAGCCAACCATGAGTGGTCGAAATGAAAAAACAGAAAAAAATTATTCACGAGCTCGTAGTTCTCTGTACACATGAACAATGATTTTGTAACCCATATAATGGAAGTGGAGATGATTTTAATCAATGAACATATTATAAAATAGTACCATTATATTTAATATACTGATTTTATTATATATAAATGTTTTAAAAATTTAGTAGGTTAATAATGATATAAAATAAGGACACTCATCTAAGAACATTACCTCCTCCTCAGATGTCCTCATTATGTTTTCACTAAAACCTTCATTGAATTTGTTCCTACACAATGATAGAATTATATGATTATATGAGAGAACTTGGTAAGTAAATATTTATGTTCTTGGAGAAAACAGATAGGTTACATGATTTTATGATGTGATAGGAGTGACTTCCCTTTTTTAGTTAAGGAGGAGTTTCATTCATGTAAATTCTAAAAAACAATCACTATTAGAAGACAAATATTAGATTAATTGAAAAAAATGATAATTAGAAGAGTTTTGGGATAATATGGTCTATCCACACATTAACCATGAAATTAAACATTTTTTTAAACATTTTATTACTTAAACTCCATGTCTCTTTATTTTTAACATTATAGAATTTCATTAATGTTACTAGTTTTCAAGCATAGGTAAATTATAAATTAACAAAAAAGTATTCCTACATTCATATATTGTCTAACTTATTATATGTATAATATGAAAGATTAAATATATAAATCCTATATGTTATTTTACAAAATTTTAGCATATGTTCTTGTATTTTGAACTAACAGTACTTTAATCCTAACCACACTAACATTGTTTATACTCTTTAGGGTTAAACATTAAATTTATTAAAGATAATTTTTTCCATTACGAAAAAATATTTGAAATCTATCAAAATTTAACAATCACTGCGATTAATGTAGTACTTTTTATTACTTTTACATATTTTAATATAATATTACTTACTATAAGATAATATTAATTTCATTTCATATATTATTTATTTATTTTTAATATTAAAAATTCATAAAAAATATAGAATTAGAATATTATAATATATATCCTCTCTAACATGATATATCCCTGTAAAAAATTATTGTAATGAAAAAATTTATTCAAATTACTACTCTTAAATTTTTAGTATCATTTATTTGAATTAGTTAATGAATAAATATTTACTATGTTGGGGTATTGTAGGAATTTCAAGAATGAAAATAATATCTAAAAATATAAGATGAATTTTTATGATAAAAAAGACCTATTTCATAATTGATAAAAAAATTATAACCTATCTATTGTTTATTTCCTTGTAACAAATCATAAATGTAATTTAAATTAATAAATTCACCTTTGTTTCTTTTTTCATAACAAAATTCATGGGTTATATTTTAGGTAATTTTCACAATTATCATTCAATTTTAACACCTTTTAATTGGTTTTTTCCATAACCAATAGAATTAATCTTTATAGGATTCACTATTCACTATTGTTAAACATTTTTCAACCATACAAGATATTATAAATCATTATAATTCCGAATATGATATCATTTTTAGAAAATTAAATTCACATATGTGTTAAAATATAATTTTAAATTAATCTTGAATATGTGATAATAAAACGGTTATTGAAATTTATAATTTTCAAATGTTTATAATGTTTTTATTTCTAAATTAAAAATGAAATTGATTCCAATTAACTCTATTTGATTCGTCAATATAATATTTATTTAATTTTACATTAAAAAAATTAAAAATACATATTCAATTTAAAAATTATATAATCAAAAAATGAAGTTTAAAATAAATATTGATTACTTTTCATTACCATTAAATAATGAATTATTTCATAAACATCAAAAAATAAATAATTATATATTATTGAATAATTATTTTAAAATTATTATATTTTTTGTAATAATGAATTAAAAATTATAAAATTTGGAGTTTAAATTAATTTTGTAAAGCATGACTGATTTTTTTGTTTAAACCCATTGTTGTGTGTATCACAAAAAATAGAACAAATTAAATATATTATTTATGAAATATACTATAATTTGATGGTTTGTTAAATTCTCCCTAGCATAAATAAATTTTTTCATCGTAATTAAAACATTTCCAAATTAAAAAATGACTTAGGTATTTTATAATACCATTGTTGAAAAAACCCATAACCCAACATGAATAATAAAATGCATTATTAATAAGAGTGAATTGGGATATATGTAGTTAATTTGGAGTAATCCAAGAAAAAGGTATCCATGTAGGATAAATTTAGTAATAAATAGAAATATTGATATGGAGTAAATAAGTTAAAAAATACATATATTGATTGGATACCTTTATCTTATGAAATTAAAAAATCGGTGGAATGTTAGGGACCAAAAACCCATAAATATATAATTATTATTAAGACAATGTAATTCACCAAATATGTTTTAAATAGGGTAACATTTTTTAAGGATTATTTTTAAATTTTTGATGAATTATTTTACTATCTGTAAATATATGGAAACATACATACATGATATATTTCTATTTCATAAGAATAATTTCATCATTTTTTAGTGCTACAATAAAATTTTATTTGATCTCTTATTCAATGAAATAAATATACACCAATAATTTTTTATGAATAATGCACTAAAATTCACTTTCAATGAATATTTATATGAATAAATGTGTCAAATTTATTTTCATCAATTTCTTAATATTTACCGAAAACAGTATATATAGTAGTAGTCATATAATATTATAAATTAATTTGTATCCTCATTAATAAAACCTCTATTTTATCATTATTTTATATTCATACATTTTTTAACTAAAAACAAAAATGTAACAACTAGGACATCACATAGGGATGTGGAAATCACTAAACCCTTATCATATTTAATTCATGGCTTGTTGCCCCATGACATTTCAAGATTTGATGGGTTGTAAACCCACCTATTATTTTTTCTTCCATAATATATATTTATATAATTCATAAAAAATTCCCAAAAAAAATATAGTGAAAATCATTGAAATTAAATTAATCATTTAATAGTCATTGTTACATGTTTTTTCAATAAAACTGTTTTTAGAGTCAAATAGACTTATTTTAATATTATTACAAGGTTATTAAATGTCATATTAAACCTAACTATCATCAGTACCATTATAATTATGTTTATAAATTGTAAAGACATCATTTCTGAAATAAATTTTCAAGTAAAACATATAATTTACATCAAAATCCAAAAAAAATCATTACCCACCAAAATCATAAATAGATATGATCTTTAATATGAACATATATTTAATATTAAACTCATATATACCCTTTTGGTATCAATAACTCTTAAAATAATGAATACACATATTCTTTTAAAATTAGATGTATTCATTATATGTTTCATGAATCATACAATGAAATACCATTGGAAATAATGCATTTAAAAAGTAATACATGAATCCAAATACAGAAAAATTTTATCCCTTTTATTTCAAAATTGAAAAATTAATGTTCTAGGGTTTAACATTGTCAATCATCATCCACATATATTCAAATCCTTCAAAATTTTTTTTATAGAAAATTAAAATTATCAAAAACATATCCCCAAGTAGTGTCATAAAAGGTGTGCTATAAGACCCATTTTTATAAATCATGTGATGCTCATGTCATACCCAATGCACCCTTTTTCGAGTTATTACCACTAGGTACTTCTATGTAAGAACCATGAAAATTAGAGTTATCCAGTTAGGGATGTATTTGTTGGAAAACCACGTAATATATTCCTTATCAAAACATTAGAATATTCTTATATACATATCATTAAAGTATATTATTGGGATATATTTCCTAACCTATTTATTCTTATATTTCATTCCTATGGTTTGTAATAAACATCCTATGATATCATCTATAGTGACCAAAACTCTTATATACATGGGGTAAGTTCCTTTCATTATTATATAGGAATATGATACATGAAATCTCATCCAGAAACGCTGAATAACTTATTTTTATTGTTAAACAAGACATATATGTTAGTATTACGTTAAATTTCAATACAAAAATTACAACATAATTTTTTGAAATGACGATTTTTCATATAGAGTATCCCTTCATATTGAAAATAGTATAATTCATGGGTTGTTGGGAAAATGAAAAAATATAAGGGTGATCGCAAATTTTCAGTATGGTATAATTACAGTTGAATAAAAAGTTAACAAATGATTTATCGTAAATATAGAATTAACTATATGTCAATGAAAATATTTTAAAAAACATGAAATTTATATATTATACTATAATAATCTATTGAAAGGTAAATAAATAAGCACACATGTATGTTAATAATTATCTAATTTTGAAATTAATCTATAGAAAATATCATTTAAAAAATATCAAGGATATCAATTAATGAACTATGAATATAAGAAATTGCATAAATATACGAATTAATATTTCCCAATTACATTATAAATTTACCATAACATTAAGTTATATTAAAAAATCTAGCTAAAAACCAATACAATTTGTCCAAATAAAACTATTTTCCTGATATATCACCAAGATATTTTGAAAAGTATGGATTCAAATATATTAGTTTTGTCCAAGATATTTTGTCATATGAGACTACTGATGTATCATTGGGATTGCATTAACTAACCTCCAACCTATGTATTTTATGTATAATGAATTAAACATACAATAAAATATATATTTAATTCATCAATAATTAGACTTATGATCAAATATCTATATTGATTAAATGATAAATATTTATCAAAATATCCAATGAAAATAAAATAAAATTCAAATATTAACAATATATATATATATATCTGTGATTTAAATTTATGAAATAAAATTATTCATGAGAAATAATATGGATATTTAGGGTAAATTTAATGTCTAATATAAATTTAATATTTTAGGTGAATGTTAGTGACTACAAGAATGAATCATAAAAGTGAATCACAAAAAATTCATATCCCAAAATCATTTTAACCATCCATATGAATAAAAAGGATGGAATCAATAAAATACATAAACATTTGAGTAAGAAAAATATGTAATTATAATAGATGAATTGAAATACCATCATAATATCATAAATAAATACTCATTAAAATAGAATTTTCATTTTAAAAATTATTTTGAAAATACTTTTCTTTGAAAATCAATTTTATAAACGTTTTATTGTAAAATATCTTGTAAAATTTCTAAAAATATTTAAAAAATTATGGACATGATAAATGATGATTCATTAAATACTTTAACTGATAAATATATGATTCCAATTAACTATAAAAATATATAATGTAGGTTCCTTGTTAGGAATGTGATAAGAAGATACCTCAAAAGATTTCTTTATATGAAAAATGGTCATCATATTGGAATTGACATGAAATTCAACTGGAAATTTTTATCAATGTTTAAAAATGGGTAAAAATTCCTTTGATAAATCATTACTAAAATATAGATCAAATTTTGAAAACATCTTTAGATAAAATGGGATTTCAAGATAAATAGATTTTTGACTAAAGAGATAAAAAATGTCTGATTTAAAAAAAAAATAAAACATTTCTGGTACCAATGATTTGAAAATGGGTACTATGAAATGAAAATATAATGAATATCTCATCGATAGGGATGTTAAATGTGTTTATTAATAGGTGGTCATATACTTTCCTTCAATTGCAATTTTAGAGTAAACTATATTGATATGAATGAGATTGTGAACTAATCATTTATAATAACTATATCACTATAGTGAGAAATAATCAATGTATATATTATGTGTATCAACTCTAAATACACATAAAAAAGTGGAAATACAAAAATAAATATTTAGAATTGCATCACCATGACCTGGGTACTACACACTAAATCCCCTGGTAGGAAAATTATGTGACCTCAAAGATACAACCATGTATGCTAGTGATAACCGACTAAGAGTAAGGGCGTAATAATGATCATGATGAGACTATACAACCATTATCTAAATAAAACACTAAATAAAAATCTATAATAAATTACCAAATATATAGGAAATAAAAAAACAAATATTACCCCATGATAAATATAAAATTTTTATAATAACCAAACTAAAAATTTGATATGTCAATCTATATACCTGCCAAGTGACAAATAAAAAATCCAAAAGAAACAAACTAATAAACGCCATCGAGTCCTAAGTCGAAGTAATGTTCTATCATCGATGCTCCATTATGAAGTAGCCATCTAACAAAGCTTATTTCCATTATCTAATCCTACAACCATGAAATCTATTTGGGTATTGATCAGGCATCCCATGTTGGGTGTTGGTACAACGCAGTAGGACACCATCAATGATGTCTAAAACAATATCATATCAACAACTATGCATGCAGTTGTTTTAATAATAAATAAATAAAGTTAATAAATTACATTAATTTAAATAATCATTAATTTATAACATAACTTTGAGGTTCTAGAGGACACCCGAACCAACCAATACCTACTTCCACCCATATAAGTGTCCAAACAATATCACATAATCAATTCATAATTCATAATTAATTTAATTTCAATTCATAAAATAAAAAGTTTTAACTATAGTTTAATGCCAATCTTATTGGTGTCCAATATCATGCCTATCAACCCATGGGTATTTGGTGTATTTCTCCCAATTCCAAAACCCATTACATAATCAAATATATATGTTATGGGAGTACAAAAGCATTTCTAGAACCTCATGAGTATTTATATAATCAGTCCCACTCCCACACCCCACTTCTCAATAAATAACATATATCATGTGCGTATAACATCATGTCTAGAACCCATTGGAATTTGGAGAATAAATCCTTTTCCCAAAACCCATAGGTATTTAGAGAATTGTTTTATATCCCATATAATTATTCACATTCTTTATTTTGGTTCTTTAATGCCACTTCTAGAACACCAATTGTATTTGGAGAATCAATCCATGTGAAACACCTCATTTCTCAATCAAACACACATATAACATACAAAAAATCCTTCAATGCTTTTAAAAATTGAACATATCTTCCAATTCACACATAAAATATATATTAATTATTTTTAAAAATAAATAATTCATTTAAATAAATATAATTAATTATTTCATCAATTAATTATTTCAAATCAATCAATCCTAAAAACATTACATATCATTAATTAATTCAACAATTAATTAATCTAAATCATTCAAATTTAAATGTATTATATTCGATTAATTAATTAAAAATTAATTAATTTAAATCAATCAACTCAACAATAATTAAATCCCTTAAATTAATTAAAAATAATAATTAATAAAAATCATTAAATTCCAAAGTCATAACATCTCATTAATGAATTCAAAAATTAATTAATCCAAAGGAATCAATTAAAAATCCTAACATCTCATTAATTAGTTAAAAAATTATACAATTCAATTCCATTAGTTAATGAATCATGAAAACTCAATAAATAAATAAATAATAAAAATAATTCAATTCCATAATAAAAACATCAGGTTAAGTAATTAAACATTTGATTAATTAATATCAATAAATTCTAAAAACACAAAATCTAATTAATTAATTAACAATTAAAAAATTTAAAATAATCAATTTCAAAATCATAATATAACATTTTTAAATTCAATAATTAATTAAATCAAAACAACCAATTCCACATTAATGATATATCACTAGTTAATTAAACAATAAATTAATCTAAATTAATCTTTTACATAGTCATAACATATCATTAATCACTTCAATAATTAATTGGTCTATATAAATAAATTCATCTATCATAATGCCTCATAAATTAATTCAACATTTAAATCATTCAAATATATATATTCCACAATTATGATATGTCATTAATTAATTCAAACAAATATATTAATCCATAATAGTAAATCCCACTATTAGTACATCTCGTAAATTAATTCAACAATGAATTAATTAAAATTAATAAATTCCATGATCATGAAATCTCATTAAGTAATTCAATATTTAATTAATCTAATTACACAACAACAAAAAAATTATTAAATAAATCAACAATAAATAAATCCATCTCAACAAATAAAACAATATATTAAATACTTCATGAATTTATCAATCATACTACACACTCAAAATTGTCTATTTACTAATTCATCAATTTATTATTCCAATTAATGATCATTAAAGTATATTAATTCATTCAACAATTAATTACTTCAATTCCACATTCTTAATAATATATTAATTAATTCAATAATTAATTAATTAATTTCAACCAACTATATAATCAGAATGACCATTGTTAATTAATTAAAAAAATAACTAACTTATTTCCACCAATTAAATAATCTCATAAATATATTAATTAATTCGATGGTTAATTAATTAATATTCACAATCCCAACTATCCATTTTTGAATTCAGAAATTAATTAATTAAATTCAGCCTGTTTGATAAATATTAAATTTACCATAAATTAATAAAAAAAATATTTCAATTACCCAAAATACATAATATACACAACTTATAAGTTAATCCAAAAATAATTAATCCAATTTTATAAACCTGACAATCAATTATTTAATTCACTAATTAATTAATCAAATTCAATGAAATTAATTTTGAAAAAAATAAAATTAAATACTTTTTCAATTATTTAATTCAATTCCACCAATTAGGTATGATAAATATTCTATTAAACAATTATACAACTAATGAATCCAATTTTACAATCCCAACTATCCATTTATTAATTAACTAATAAATTAATTAAAATTCAACAATTTTATTAATCAAAAAATTCTATAAAATTAATTCTATTATTAATAAATTTGGATCAATAATATAAATAATAAAATGATTAACTAAATAATTACTAATTTCAAAAAATTACAAAATCATGATATCTCATTAATTAATTCAATTATCCATTAACGAAATCAATTTCATAACCTCAACATCAATTTAATTAATTGAACATTTAATTAATCAAACAAAATTAACAATATCAATATCTCAATTATTAATTCACTAATTAGTTATTATAATTTATAATTTTCAATATTCCTTAAAAATAATTCAATAACTAAATTTTCAAATTCCACAAACCCTGATATCCCATTAATTTCACATGTGAAAAAATATATTAATTAATTCAACAATTTTTTATTTCATCTTTCATGTTTCCATTAATAAATTAATCTTATAATATATTCAATCCAAGATTCTATTCTCAAATATTACAATAAAATTAAACAAACTTTTAATCAAAATTTGGAATCAATACTATATGAAATTGAATTAGATCACCTTCAAAAAATATGATGAACTCGTGAACTATGCACTGATCCCAAACTAATATATCTTACAGAAAAATCGTCATTACTAATAATTTTCTATTTAATTTAACCATTGTATTATAATTTAATTTAATGTAGATAAAATTATTCATTTCAAGTGAATATAATCAAAGGGATTATCATCCTCTGATCAATATGAATTATACATTGTTGTCTTCATGTTATTTTCACAAATATAGAAGAAAAAAATTAAAAATATAAAAAAAGTTTGTTTAATAAAAATATGTAAAAAATGTTTAATTGCTTATAAATTTTTTTTTATTAAAAATACTCATTTTAAGACATATCAAATTCCATAGACGACGTGTCAATCCGATCAATATTTACAATATATGAATAATTATATTTTAGAGTTATTGATTAATATAAAAATAAAATAATATAGTGATACATAGAGGAGAGGGGTGTGATTGACTTTTTGATCTCCCCTAATTAATGATTTCCAAACATTTTTTTAAAGGTTGGGGCCGAAGCCTCATTTTTATGAATAAAGAAAATCAAAGACCTCTTTTAACTAGGTAGAGGGAGGCCCGTTACTTAGCCTGAAGGCCCAGTGGGCTTGTAGCCCACTACATTACCCGTAGGCCCAAATTTTTGACCAAATTCCTATTCTGTGAATAGTAACCAGGCTGCTACAGTACCGCCGCCGCTACAGTGCCCTGCCACTGCTATAGTACCCGCCGACCAATAGTACCACCGCTGCTACAGTACCGCTACAGTAACTTGTGCCCAATGGGTTTTGAACCCCCATTTTTCATGTAGTATTACGGGGTGCTTACCACTAAGCCAAACCCCAACTACAATGATTTCCTAACATATATATAGACATAATTGTCTATAAATTTTTATATTTCTACACACCATTAAATATATATATCTGCTATAAATATGCACATAAATATTTTCCCCTCTTAAATAAGAATAATAATAACAAATACTGTAATTATTATATATTTAACAATACTCCCGCTATTAGAATTATGAAAATTGTAATAAATTTATTTTTAATTACAAATTATCATTTATTCAAGAAAATTGAAATCATTTTCCATAATAAATAAACAATCACTTACCATATTCTCTTACATTTATATATCATAAATACTAATCATAGTATTATTTTTTACCACCCATAAAATATTTAATCTCATAAATAATATTTTTTCTAAAAATTTAAAAAACCATTAATATTTAATAAATTTCTTCAAGCTCAATTTTACCAAATTTTCAAAAACATTTATCAAAATAAGTAAAAACTAACAAAATAGTTTATTACAACATCACCACTATGTTAGTTGTTATCCCCAAGAAGTATTTGTGATCATGGTACCACTACTCCCAAACATAGATGAATCTATATTTAACTACAGAAATAAACATTAGAGATATATATTTGAAATGATTCTAATATATTTGAAAACAATACTCCCAATTATAATCATATACTTTGATAAAATACCTCAAAAATTATATAAATCATTCATAACATCCATGTTAAATATAACCTTTTCTGTTATGTTATTATATTGATTAAATCCATTCATCATTTACTATAATAAAAAGGTCATAATAAGTCTTTTCCGACATTCTATCACAACGCCACAAAAACCAATGTAGTATCACACAACATCACAATACAGTAATTAGGTCAATATTAAAATAGTGTATAGTTATTTATATTATTCAATTTTTCTTATTAGACTCACATTTATTCATATTTTGAATTATTCATTAATTTTATTCTATTCACATTAGAATCTTTTTACATTCTAATATCACACGTAAGGTGATGAAATCAATTTCAAAACTTACACAAATCTCATTTTCTCAGGCATGAAAAATATCATTCATGCCGCAGAATAATCAGGAACCCCTAGAATGATTCATACATAGTCAACACTCGTTTAAAACCTGTCCATGAGGAAAATGTAAAAAAACTCAAAGATAATAATTACAAAAAAAATATATGCAACACTCATGGTGAAATGGCATGAAGTATAATCACACATATAAAAAATAACATTCCCATCATTAGAAAATGAATATTACCCTTTTATATTTAGTATTTACTCCAATGAAAAATATGTTAACCAGGGCCCAAATCATCATAGTATCTTGTATACAATTACTAAATAGTAAAAATAAAGAAAAAAAATAAAAATGGCCACTAATAAATAATTGTAACAGCTCTATCATGGTACTAAACAATAGTTCCCCTTGCTGGACCTCTATGTGATGTCCTATGTGCCTTCCCATATGTCATATCCTTTCAATAATCATTAATGGTATAATAATGATCATGGGGAACCTATATCTATAAATACCCAAAAATTTCAAGAATTTTTTTCTTCAAAAATACTTTAAAATTTTATGAGTATGTGGCTTTTGATGGCACTTTATTCCGAGGCCCGGTGTTCCAAGAATCAATTTCGGAAGTTTAGCTCGGGTATGTTCAGTAAACGAATGAGTATGTTTTTCTATCTTTTCAACTGGTTCATGGAATTGAAATTTTAAGGCACCGATGAGCTGCAGTGCCGATAATTTTTTAGGGGGATCTTTACCGCAGTTGTGTTTTAAGCGGGTTGAGAATTAATATTTGGGAATTAGATTAAAATAAATAAAATTGGTGTACCAAAATTTTATTTTTAAGGATGGTGGTTATATCCTCCCAAAGGGAGTTAGAGGTGGGGCCCACACCCACATAACCTCCCATGAGAGGATATTTGTGGGGTGGGGCCCACACGTGACCTAAACCCTTGAACATCCCATAAATTTCATAAACTCCCATTAAACTCCATTGTTTAATGTTGTCAACCCTCCTTATTTATGAAATCGAATCACCTTCCCCTATCCATTAATTAAGTGTTTTGAAATTTGAATTTTGAATGCATGGAAAGATAATTAAAATAAGGCGAAGCCTTATTTGAATATGTTTCGGACTTGTTGTGTTGGGTAAAATATTTGGGAGAGAGCTCTTGTGAAATAAGAGGAGAGTTTCTCCTTTGTTGAAGAATGCCAATCCTTTGACGAAGAATGACACGCATTCGTTTCTCTTCTCCATGACAAGTGAGAATACGCCACTTCCTCCTCAGATGCACTCCGACATCATCTATGAATCCTCACCCCACAACGCCGTCATCCGCGACACCTGACGTATGACATCAATAATCGAGGTAGAGAATTAATTTCAATTTTAATGGATTAAAATTGTTCCCCGTTTTACGTTGATCATCTTTGTTTGGACAACCTATTGATATCGTTTAAAGCGAAGGGCGCAGACGGAACGAAGACGGCCCGAGGACCCTCCATTTTATTTTGTCTTTTGTTTGGAATCGGTGACTCGTGGTGGAATGTGGAAGTGGCTCGCAGCGTAGAGGCCACCGTCGCACATGAAAAGAAAGTCGCAGCCAAGCGGCCGTGATGGAGGAAGAACAACACTGTCGTGCCATGCCGGGGATGTGGCGGAGGAATACGGCACCATCACACCGGCTGTGCGGAAGGAACCGTGGCCCGCTTCATGGGCCACTTCGGCGGAAGGACAGGTCGGCCCGTTGGATGGTCGGGTGAAGCAATGCCGCAGCGTCAGGAGGGCACCATGCCGGATGAGTCGTGGCCTGCCTATGTGGCCTGCTTGTTCCAGAAGGCACGACGGCCTAGCTGGCCAGTTAGGGAGGGTGGCGCCTCTTGGCACCGCTGGTTCGGGCAGCAGGGGGGCTGCACCCCCTTGGACCGCTCGGCCAGCTAGCTAAGCCAGCAGGTTCACGCCCAGCTGGTTCACGCCCAGCTGGGCTGCGCCCTCCCGGGCTAGGCCGTACCCCGCTGGGCTGATCCATGAATTTTTTTGGCCCGGTCGGACACCCCTACCGGGTCGGACGAGCCAAATGTGGGTGACCCGACCTGCCATCCCTCTGGGCATAATGGGTCGGGCCCGTTATTCACTTAAAAGTGAATAACATAAAGACCGTGCGTCCGATCGACACACCTTCTATGGCACTATGATCCTTTCGATGAGGAGATCCTATTTCAATACTCTAAGTGAGTTTTGGACAAATTCAGTAAACAGATGGGTTTGGAATGAGAATATTTCCAACAGGTCCTCTGAAACGAGAAGGCCAATATCACTCAGACCGGGCTTCTGATTGACGCGTCGTCTGTCGCGTTGAGTTCCTTTTGAAGAGAATGAACTTTGGGATTCATAAAATCTAGACATAATGATTGTTGATATATCGAACACCATTAATTGAGGAGTGGAACTTCACAGAATCGAGAACGTTGTGTGAGGGAACCCTAGAGTTGGCTGCGACTACGATGACTACTGTGCTGGGATCCTCCATTGGTTTGACAACAATTATGACTGTAATTTGATCCTATGAGGTTTTGGCAGTGAGGATGACTGTACTTGGATCATCCGTGGGTTCAAAAATGATGATGACTGTACGTGAATCCTACGTGGGTTCGGCAGTGATGGTTACTGTACTTGGATCTTACGTGGGTTCGGCAGCGACGACTTATGTACTTGGATACTATGTGGGTTCGGAAGAGGAGATGATTCATAGGCTAGATCTAATCATCTCCAACATTCGTTGAAAGTAGTATACCTGTGTGAGCTGAGTATTATCTTTCAAATCATTATCATTGATTTGATTGACTTCTTTCTTGTGTGGACCGGATTGTTCTTGGGCTCGGATGTTAGAGGAAAACTGAGATTGATGACTTAGGTATATGTATGGGTATATACCTATGCAGAGTTGGTTGATACTTTGTTTTTGTATCTTTACTTTGTGTTTTATCCTTCATGGATTCTGGGAGACCTTTCAGGGTCTCAGGGTCCCTACTGAGTATCATTATACTCACCCCTGCACGGGCAATGCCCACAGAACGTTGTGTTGGTTGCAAAAGACGGACATCACTGATCGTGGCTGAGGCCTGTGAAGCTGGACGGTATCCATAGGTGGATCTCTTAGAGGGACGTACACAGAGTGGACGGACATACCTCTGGTACCGATGAGACTATCTGTACCCACAGTTCAGGTGGGATTCCTAGAGGATGACTTGGTGTTTGCTACTTTACTTTACAACCATTGTACTTTCTTTTTCAGTTGTACTGTACTTTTAGTTGTGTTTGTATAGTGGCCCATTTACTTTCCATCAATTACTTTTGTACACAGTTTTACTTAGTTCTTACATTACTTGCATACTCTATTGTATTTGTTTACTTTTATAAAGGCAATACCTTCCGTTTTTACCGGTATATACGCCTTTGGTGCTAGTCTTCATCCCCTAGCCTATGGAAGGTGGCTTGGGGTATTCATGACACGTTCCCTATGGTCGGGTCATGAAAATATCATCATTATTAATGTTAAATTTATGCCCATACACCGTTACCCAGAGTCGGTAAATTTTTACAAAACCTTTCCATGATCACAATAGATCAAGTTCCGAAAGGTCCATTAGTTTAGTAGCTTTGGAAGTTATAGCTACATAAATAAGTTTTACATTACATTATGAAATGAAAAAAATCAACATTGTGTCCCCTTTGGGAACACACATATCCCATAGCCTATTCTTATAGTTCAATTATAATATACTTTTTTTCATAATGGGAAAAAATAAAACATAACGGGTGAGCTCAAATGCTCGTTAAAGATAACAATATAGAAGAAACTATCATAAATAAGCATAAAAATTTAAGGAAATGAATAAGACTAAAACCAAATCATCTTAAACATAAAAATCAGAATAATAAGGAAAATATAAATAAAATAATTCTATTTACTTATTTCCTTGGATATTCTAAGAGATAAATAATCACATGTAATATCAATAACTAATTTCATAATGATGGAATGCATATTATCGAACATCATAACTAAATAGTCAATGCCTCTTTCCATGACTACAAAAATAAAAATTTCCAAGGCCTTGTGACAAGAAACCAATTTGTCTCATGAGACCTAACTATGTATCTTGGGGCTATTGTGGTCCCCACCCATCACGTACTACCTCCAATTAATTCCACTTCTAAAATTTTTGAATCATAACATAAATAATCTTATTAAAACTAGCATAAGAAATGTAAATTCTTTAACCCCAAATAATGAACGGTATAAAAATAGGACATTCATAGTCAAACATATCACCATACCTTTAATAAATTATGGAAGACTGTATCATGGTAAATCAACATAAAAAACCATAAAATCTAACCAATGATGTGGACAAAGATGAAATTAATCCTAAAACTATTTGAGTAAAATATCCCATTCCACTTTTGAAATCATTTAAATGTAAAGGAAATATTTATTGTAAAAATATTCCCATAATATTGTAAGGGAATATTATAAGGAGTTATAACAATGAAAAATAGTCACACCTACTGTATAAGTTAAAAAACAATCTTTCATTAGTTTTTTGAAAATGTCATAAAGTGCCCTGTTAGGAAAATGATAGAATGATACTTTTAAAAAAAATTATAAAAGTCAAACAAGGGAAAAAAAAAATTTAACAAATAGTCTAGGATATAGTAAAAATGTTTGGAAATAAATTTTCATAAAACACATATGTGGATGATATGGGAAAAGTCCCAGTATTTACTTACGTATTAACAACATCAGATAATAAATAGACTGTAAAATTTACACTTAACACTCAATTTTCCTTATTCGTTTGTACGTTAACCTATTATATAATGGTAAAATAATTTATATTAAATTATAAAACAACCACATACATAAATATTATATCATATATTATTCCATAATATTTCTTGGTTTATAATATTTCAGTATTATCATTGTTTTGGGTGTTAAATGATTCATTTTCTATTATATGTTTTATTACATAATCCATTTTTGTTATGGATATGATGTATTTGATTCATAACCAAAAATATATTATTTTCATTAAAAATTAATTTTAATCATAAAATGAAAATTATTATTTTATGGTAATGATGGGGAATGATATTTGACCGCATCATGGAGATGATAAGTCTTATGTATGCACAACCGAAAATATCATTATATTGATGTTGAAATATTATGTAGTTGGATGGTATATTATAAATACAGAGTCATTAACATGTTATAATTATTATTTACATCGATTATACTCATTATTATACCTATACAAAAATGAAATTTCAAATAACTACTACACCACGACGTGGAGAAAGTAAGGCGTACGTACGTATGAATGGTGGCTTTTTCATTCATATGATAGATGAGATAATGAATGTGGTGGTACCATATTTATAATAACATCACAGTATATAGAAGGTAATGGTTTTATTTTTGTTAATGTAATCGACAATGAAATAGGAAGTGGAAGAAGAAATTTTTTTTGAAAGAGGTAATGAAATATTTACCTCTTCTGCAGGTGCATCCTTTTGATTTAAACAAAAGGGATTCTTAGAATGGATTTCTGATCTAAGTCCTATAGGTTTAATTGAGGGGATTTGGGAGGATTTTTGAGTTGGGTTTTGCTGAGCCATATGGAATTAGAGTAGTTATTTTGAGAGAAGTGGACGTACCCTTCTATAAGAGTGGTGAGGGAACATTAGAATAGTCATGAATTATTAATTTATTCTAAAATAATATTCAGTTTATAATAGCTCTAAATGGTTATTTTTCAAGGATAATGTACAGATGGGTTTAAATATTATAAATAACAATATTTTAGATATTTTTAGGTCACCATATTAACCTTATATTTTATATTTAACTCTTGGTTAAATAGTTTAACATTTACCATGTCTTTTTCTATTTTTAAATTACTTGGTAAGTAAACATACAATAAAAATCCAAGAGAACCTCAATCTTCTCATTAATGACATATACAACTTTATCAATGTTATTTAATGAATAATATATTGTTAGGAGTATTATATCAATTAAAAAAATTATATGTTTTAAAAACACATTTATGTGAATTTTGACACTATTTAGTATTTTGTTTTTGTGAAAGTCATAACAACAAGATTAATTCAAGAAGAATGTTGAATCAACCCTAACAATTAATACTCACTTATAAAATTCATTTATGAAATCAAAACGTTAAATTTATATTTATTTTATTATTTATAATATCATTTATTTAATTAATTCATTAATAAAGAAAATATGACATCATTATTGTGTCATAAATAAATATTATTATATAATGTACAAAATTTCTAAAAAAATATCATGATGTATGAAAAAAATTATATTTTTAATTACTATTTATAGTGAAACAGATAAATAATATAACTTCATATAAATTTATTTTATCTAGAATATATATGTTTATGTTACATTTTCCTTAACACCAAATTTAAATATTATAAAGTTTCATTTTCATATACAGGTTGCTCCCTGGGGTCCAAAAATCATTCAAAGGATTTACATGGTCTAAAAAGGATTAGAAAACATGTTTATAACACATGTTAGGTTAATTTAGTATTATTATGATATATGTTTTACCATTATTTACCAAATTTAACCTTTAACAATGCTAAATAAAATATTTACTAAAGTTTTTAATCATAATGTCTAAAAAAATGTTAAATATTTAAAAAATTTAGACCTTATGATTTCAAATACAGAATCCTTTTTATGATATCCAAAACACATAAGTTGCAGAAATTAATTGAAAATAAATTCCCATTGTGAAAACCAAAAAGTGGGGTTTCAAGAAGTAAAAACTATCCAATGATTGATTGGAATTTTTGTATAATTTAAATTATAAATTACATCAAATGAGATAAACTATATTAAATTATAAAAATATAATCTAATGATACTTTAAAACTCCTCAAATGTATAATTTATCTCTATAAATTATTTCAATTACAAAAGAGGTTTTTTATTAGAGTTTACTATTTTCCACACTTCATGAAAATATGAAAGTTATCCAAAAAGCTCCAACATTCAAGAATAAGCTAATTTTGATATTATTAATTCAAAAATGATGTCCATTCTAAAATATAAAATTATTGAAATTTAAAAAAGTGGGAAGTATTATTCATTACGGCTTTTTAAACGGCTAGTTTGATCGGTTGTGCTGTATTAAAACATGATGTTGCATACAACACAATATATTGTATCATTCAAACATAATAATATCATGGATGATTGTGGTGTTACATTCTTCGATCAATAAACTAATTTCATCTGTGAAATTTATTGAAAATTTCTGAATTAAAAGATATGGGTTGTTATTTATCATATGTTCCTCGAGTTCCCACATTGCCACTTTCATTATATGGGTTTAAAAAAAACATTTACTAGATTATTCATTTTATTTCTCTACTCTAGTTCTAGGGTATCATGAATTATGATAGGACTTTCACAATAAGACATATTGGGTTCCAGTTCTAATTCTTCATATGTGAGTACATGCGTTGGGTCAAGCATGTATTTTCCCTACAGTGATATGTTGAACAAATTATGAACTTTGCAGAGACATTGTGTAATTTCTATATGGTAAACTATATCTCCAATTAGTTCTAAAATTTAGAAATTTATGATGTACCTGAGACTCAATTTACCCTTACTACTGAATCGTATAACACCCTTTCATGGATATAACTTCAAGAAGACATGATATCCTACATGAAATTCCAAATACTTCCATCAATTATCTGAATACCTATTTTTCATATGTTGAGCTGCTTTGATATTGTTTTGGAAAATCTTCTTCTTTTCCATTTTTTCCTCAACATGTTCTGGGACAATGAGTTTTCTTTCACCAACATCATCCAAAAATGTTGGTCTATGACATCTCATTCTATATAACACTTCATATGGTTCCATTTAAATACATTAATGAAATAAATCATTATAGAAATATACTAATAGAGGAAGTTACTAATCCCACATAACTTGAAATTCATGTGGAAAGATCGCAACATTTATTTCAAGGTTTGAATTGTACGTTCTGATTGTCTATCATTTTGAGGTCGGTAGGTAGTGCTCAAAAAATGTTTTGTATCTAGGTCATTCTGAAGACTTTTCAAGAATCGCGATGAAAAATAGGGATCATGATTAGAAAAAATTGATAAGGGGTACACCATGAAGACTATGAATTTCATTAATATATTGTCTTTAAAAACATTCACATAGTAAATCATCTATTATAGAAATAAAATTTGCTGACATTTTAAGACGATCAACAATGAACCATATCACATCATTCCTTCTAGGAGTCTTTGGTATCCACATGAAAACTTCATTCGTTATATCGTCCCATTTCCACTCCAGTATGGTAATAGGTTGCATAAATCCTCTATGATGTTTCCTTGTAGCATTCACAATTTGACAAACCAAATATTTTGACACATAATCAGCAATCTCCCTTTTCATGTTGTCCCACAAAAAATATTCCATAATAAATCTATATGTCATAGTGCTACTAGGGTGTATAGGGAAATTGAAGCTATGATCATCATCCAACAATTACCTTTTTAGATTAGGTATATCATGAACAAAAATCCACTTTCCAAATCTCAAAATTTTATCTTCATATATGATGTCAATAAGTCTACCATCATTCACCACATTAATATTCATTTGAGACACCTCAATTTTAGTATGAGAAATTTTTATCCTTTCTAGTAATTATTTATTGGTTACTAATTGAAAAATTATTGATTTTTCACCTTCCCTAATTATTCCCATATCCATATTTACTAGATCAATTAACATAGGATCCCTTTCAACTCTAATCATGTTCAAAAGTCCATGATCATTTCTCATCAAATAATCATCCACATTATTTTCCTTCCCTATGAGGTAGTGTATTGTGAAATCATAATCCTATAGTAGTTCAAACAATATACTTTTCTTCATGTTGAGTTATTTCATTGAGAAAAT
This sequence comes from Viscum album, assembly GCA_963277665.1. Taxonomy (NCBI): domain Eukaryota; kingdom Viridiplantae; phylum Streptophyta; class Magnoliopsida; order Santalales; family Viscaceae; genus Viscum; species Viscum album. The sequence goes on along the minus strand of OY728157.1, from coordinate 346,559,068 downwards.
ACACTTCGAACACTTGTGATGAGTTTATATCTCACAATTTTCACCATAGAGATAGTGTATCCATATAATTATATCAATTTTTATAGATTCTAAATCAAGACCATGAGTAGAATAGTTTTTTTCATGTATTTTTAATTTTCATTCTTCATATGCAATAACTCTATAATTCTGTAAAAGTACACAACCATGTATTTTCTTTGAAAGAACACTATTAATAACAAACCCATCATTCCACAATGGTAGTATCAAGATAAGAGAATTGAATAATATTCTCTTAATTTATTCAGAAAATTCTTCACACTATTTTTTCCAAAAAAAATTAACCCCATAACGTGGGAGGTGGGTTAATGGGTTAGCCAATCGGGATAAAATTATGGATGAAATGCTGATAGTAACCTACTAAACCAATAAAGCTGCATAACTTGGTTAAACTTGTCGGTTCTGGACATTCGTGGATGGCCTTTTTCATTGATGGATCGATAGAGATTACATCTTTAGAGACAATATGGCAATGAAAAAAAATTTGTGATGCAAGAATTCACACTTGATTAATATCCCATATAATTCAGCTCAACTGACAGTTTTCAGAATAGTGTGTAAGGGATATTCATGATCATCATAGCGTTTGTATTATAACATGATTTCATCAATAAATACACCAGAAAATTCATCAAGATATTCCTTGAAAACCATATTCATTAGATCCATGGAATCAAAGGGTTCATTAGTGAGTCCAAAGGGCATTACTGTAAACTCATAATGCCCATATCTAGTTCAAAATGATGTCTTTGGAATGTATTCCATTTTCACATACAACTGATGGTGTCCTGATCAAAGTCCAATCTTTGAAAAATATTGAGCTCCATGAAGTTGATCTAATAAATCATCAATGTGAGGTAGGAGATACTTGTTCTTTATTGATAGAGCATTTATCTCCCTGTAGTCAATGCACAACCTCATTGATCCAACATTTTTCTTAAAAAAATTAATATGGGTTACCTATATAGAAAAACTAGGGAGAATAAATACTTTATTACAAAATTCCTCTAGTTCGTTCTTTAGTTCCACTAATTCCTTAGAGGATATTGTAGAAGGGGTCTTTGATATAGACCATGCACCAGAAATTAAGTCAAAGAAAAACTCATTTTCCCTTTCTGGAGGATGTATAGGTACATCCTCTAGAAACACATCAACATATTCGTGAATAATACGTACATCCTCTATTTGAACATTCCTTTACTCATCCATAGTTATTTCACTTATTCCTCCCCCAAATTTGAATTTGGTAGAGGTAATGGGAATGGATCTATATGAGAATCAAATAGGGGAATTTCTTCTCTAAAGATAAGGAATTCCTCATCATAATCATTAAATATAATCTCATTCTTCTTACAATACATATTAGAATTATTTTTTATAAGCCAATCTTTACCGATTATTATATAAAATTCAATCATGGGTATAATAATAAGATCAGAAGATAAAGAATGTGTATATTACATAATGTTAACTGATGTAAAAAACATTGTTATAATGATTACTGTATTATTATTTATATAAAATGTCTTAGGGAAATTATATAAACAATATAAAATGGCATAAAGAATTTAATGTATTATTATTATTTACCTTGTCTCTGGTTTTATTTGACCTATTTTCCCACAAATTTATCATCATGAATGATTTAGTTATTTCACATATTATATATTTCATTCATCTCCATAATTTAATCCATTAAATATTTATCATATTTTAGAAATAATTTACCTTTTATACCAATCATGAATGATTGTTACGAAAAATTATGTTTTTTTATGATCATGGAGATGTTAGACATTACATATTTATATCTAACATTTTCATTTTCAAGGATCCTTATGAAAAGTTGTTATGTAATATTATAAAATTAAAAAAATACTAAAAAATTATATATACCATATAATATAATTATATAAATTATCCATGTGTTTTTTGTATCAAAATAGTGTCACATTATTTTGTAACGATCATAGTCCAAACATACCTGAATGATGTTATCATCATTACACGAGTGAAAATAAAAAAAGATATATATTATCATTATAAAATGTAAAATATTTCATCAATATAATTAAAATTAAAATTTTATCTCTAATATTAATTAAATTTATCTTCATCACATTCCATGTAAAACCTTAGTGATAGAAAAATCACATCGCTTCATGATGAGGTAGTCTACCATAAACATGAACGATGTTATCATATATCTGATGGAGTTGATTGAAACATTATATATATTATAGAAGTAATAAATTTTCATAAATATGATATAAATATCATATATATACATATATATACACATTACATCAATCATTGTACCCAACCTTGATAGGTTGAAATCAGAAAACTAATGACAATGGTTTGTGAGGTTGTAGTCCACCGTAATCATGAATGATGATTCCATAACACATTTTATAGAAGTGAAGATAGATTTAGGTTAATAACATATTAAAAATAAATATCAATAAATATAATATTTTTTTGTTATTATATTTTAATTTAAAAAAAATAATTTAGATGAGGAAGAAGTAAAATCAAGATACTTGTCAAAGAACATTACACCTTTACTAGGTATCGTCCTTAGGGTTTCAATAAATCCTTCCTTGGATGTATTTTTGAGTAAACTAAGGATTATAGGATGAGTGGATGGAATTTGGGATGTGATTCTATTATTAATTTTCCCAAATAAGGTTTTTTCTAGGTATGAAGATGGGAGTTGAGTGAGTTACTTTTTATAGTAGAGAATGAGTGGGAATATTGAAAATAAACATATGTATTCATCACATGGATTTATATTAACAAAAGTACAACATAAATAGATAATTAATGGTTTTTATGGATTATATATTCAAAAATAAAACCCATCGGAAAATTAAAAACATTTTTTAAACATTTTCTTTCTAAAATCCTATGTTACATCATTTATACTATTTTATTTTTTTATTAAGGTAACTAGTTTTATAACATTATAGATTTATAACTTTATACTAAAATAAAATTATCCTTAATATATAATTTATTCCCACTGATTTTAAATAAAATGTCTAACATATAAAATATTAATCCAATTTTTGTTGGATGTTTTTTTTAACACAAGTACAAATAATGTGCAAAATAATGCATTAATTTTAACATCACAAACAAAGTTCTTATTACTTAGGGATCAATATGTTCATTATAATGTGAAAATTGGTTTATTAATTCATGATATTTATTTTTATTAAAATGTACCTATCACCTGGAAGAATATAAAAATTTTAGAACCTTTAATCTGTCTAATAAAATATTATTTAGTAGAAAATAACATTAATATCAATTTTTACCTTATATAAATATTTAAAATTAAATAACTTATAGATAATGATGAATGTATAATAAGTTTTTTCCAAACCGATGAAAAATTATATATTAATTAAAAAAATAAATGGATGATACTACTAAATTGCATTTTCTTAATTCCTTATATTCTTAGTATCTTTATTTTAGTTAATTAAAAAATAAATAATAACTATATTAGTGTTTGTTAATAATTTATTGTAACTAATTCATTTTAAAAAAATATTGATAAATTAATATGAAAATATAAACCCCTTTATATCTTCAAAAATTATATTTAACATAACAATTTTTTTCCTTATTCTAAATCTTAAATGAAATTAAATGTATAAGAATATTTTTTTCATTACTAAAGTTATTTTGTTTTTCATATTCAATGAACAATAAAATAAAATTTACATATATATGAGGATAAATTTTCCAATGAATAAATAATCTAATTAAATAAAATTTAGACAATATTTTAGTCTATTTTCAATTTTGTCATTTGATTTTCCTCAAATAAATCCATTTTCATCCTAAACATTCTAATTATTTTTTCTTTCATTCTCAATTCATCTTGATAAAAAATAATTTTTATCATATAAGAAATTATAAATTATACTGATTCAAAATATGGAATTTTATTTTTCTTGATATTAAAATTTCATGTGTGGAAAAAATTCAATATAAAATTACCCCGAAGGCGTGATGTGAATTTAAATCTACATAGTGAAAATATTCAAATGATTACAATTTTTTAAAATATTAAATAATTATTAAATCTATTCAAATGATGTAAATAGTATATATTGATTTAATATTGATTAATTTTAACTTCAAAACTCAATTAAAATATAATTTAACATTTCAAATTATTTAAACAAATATTTAATATTCAATTAGAAATCATTATTTTTCATTATCCATTGAAAGATGATATATTTTAGAAAAATATTAAAAATTATCAATCATATAATTTTATTATTAGGATTTCTAAAATGATCTTCATTTTCAAAAATAATTTTTTACATGAGTTGGAATTTACATTGTAATTAATTATGTAAAGCATTCCTAAACATGTTTTGTTTAAACATATTTTTTTGTGCATGACAAGCTATCAATGAAATTAAATTTATTATTAAGGAAATATATCATATGTTTAGGGGATTTTATATGTAAAATCTGAGGTAAATAAAGAAATAATACATTTTCATTTTTATTAATATTTTTCAATTAAATAATAATTTTACTTTAATGGGGTTTCTATGTTTGATGGAGTACCCGATACGCAACAACTAGTTTTTTTAAATCTTACGTTTCACACTAAAAATATAATAATATTATTTTAAATAGTAGTTAATTCCCAGTCATTTTATTGGTGCGAATAAATAGATATAACTAAAATATGATTATAGATGTTTGTTAAATGTTTTTACGTTTATCCAATAAAAGTTAGAGGCTTAAAATGTGATTGATTATAATTTTAAGCATAATTTACTTTAAAAGGATTATTTGCAGCCTTTTGATAGAGAACCCTCATTAAATATAGTTTTGGTAACTTTTATATATTCATTTTTGCAAAATATAATTATTCTTTTGAATCGGGACATCAAAATTCACTTTGGGTAAAATTTAGATATTTTTCTAATAAAATGCATTTTTTGATGAATAGTGAAAAATATTGTATTTTAATACATAATTTCCAAATAATATAATATATTTATATGGTTATATTATCATTTTGTCACGACCCGCCTTCACCAAATGGAGGGAAGAGTCAGCGGATTGCCAGGCCCTTCCTTCTTTAAGTTGAAGGAGAGACAATGACCCCCGAAACCCGCCTTCAATAGGTCCCGGAGTGGCGACTAGCACCAAGGGTATAGAAAATTCTCACAAATGGAAGGCATTACCCTTTTTATTATTTAGGATCGGGAAAAAGGACAAGTCGACCTCCCAAAAAGGAAAAGAAACAAGTTTATATAAATGAACCCAAATAAAGACCCCATGCATGTTTAAACAGTTTACAACAAGGTACAAGTACAAAAGAAAAAAGAAAGCTCTCAAGTACAATACCAAAAGAAAACAAAGGTACGACAACAGCGACAACTCCAACTGTCCGACTAATAGGGTCCCGCGCAGCCCTGGTAGTCCTCCTGGAAACCTGAAAGTAAACGTAGGGTGAGCATACAAGTACACTCAGTAGGGAAAACCAAGACTCTCGTGTACAAGTGGGGGGGAACGTACTAAAGTCCCGTGAGAAAAGAGTGAACCAAACAACTAACAAGGAAAACTATCCATCCCAGGCCTCACCAAGGCTCACTCCCCAAATAACGCAAGTCAAGTAATATATATAATAAGAGCACATCGATGTTTGGGTACCCCGCGCCACTTCCCCACTGGTTATTGAGACATCCTACGCATCGGACCAATCCCGCCATTCTCACCGCAGTCCCACTGCCACACCCGCCCGAACTCACCTGGGCCACAACCACACGCAGTCCCACTGCCAAATCCCGCCCGCACACACCTGGGCCTCAACTGTCACAAGTAACCATGCCTGCCAACACCTAGGCCAGAACAACCACCGCTACGCCCGAAGACACCTGGGCTAAAGGATCCACTGCCACGCCCGAAAACACCTGGGCCTCATCCCGAAGACACTTGGGAAACCACCTGCCGCACACACCTGGCCAACCACCACAACGCCCTGCCCGATGATTCTTGGGCTAATAATGGACTTCAGGCCATCACAGCCTGTCCGAAGGTACTTGGGCTATCCGGGAAAGGGAGCAGAAAAGGAGCTAATAACCAGCCACTAAGTATAGTGTGGGGAAAAACACCCTTCCCCCATAAATGGGGGTGTTCGGCACTATGTTCTCAACTTGGGTGGGGCGCGAATAAGAAACACAAAGCTACAAGTATAGATATAGGTAACAAACACTCACCCAAAACTTAGATTTTCCTAGCCAACCTACAGAACACAATACCACAGCGTCCGAGTCACAATTCACGACCCTTGCCCACAAAACCATTTGTCCCATTCTTGTTTCACGTTCAGTCAAAATGTTCAATTAATTTTAAGCACTACTGGGCAACTACCATAAGCATAACCAAGGAAAACGTCAAAGCATAGATCAACCAAAACACTCACACCCGGTTCTGCCAACAGAGGATCTCTCCCCAATTTGTGATAAAAACTCACAACCACTGAAACCAAGCCAACAGGAGATCCCATCCCCCAAATTCACACAGCCACCGAGAGTATAAAAAGAACAAGGGATCCCATCCCCTCCCACATTTCCAGCAAACGGACGAAGGGAAAACAACCACTAACCACCACCAACACAAGTCATGGATTTTCAGATTTAAACGATTTAACACACTCCATGATTTCAAATTCCGTGTGTTCTAACCGGGAGTTATCATAGAAGGGCCGATCCTGGTGCTTTCAATTATTCAGCCGGAAATACGTGGTTAACCAATTTCACAGCAGGAGTTCACAATTTCAGCAACCCATTTAAAACATCATGAGGGGATTCAAGTGCACACACACGACCACCAACGGCTTCAATTTTCAGAAAACATAAACCAGTACAAAAAAAGGGATGATCACAAGATAAAGCATAACAACGATGACAACCCCTTCCCCTTCTTCCTTTAGAACTTCGTTTATTATCTTCATTAGGGTTTGGTTCAACCAATTCCATAGGAACAAAAGTAACGCCCACCCCGCATGATACACAAAAGTGAGAGATGAGAGAAATTCCCTACTTGTTGTTAGATGATCGACGTTTAGGCCGGGGGCGCGGAACTTTACGGATAACGATGCGGCGGTCCCGATGCACCAGAAGAGCCACGATCGAAGAAGGGGGGAAGCCACGACCTAACCCTTAATTATAAGAGCTGGGGACGGTTGAGATGAAACACAAAACCACGGAAGACGACGGAGTCGTGGGTTGACCACGTGGCTTGACTCATCATTAATGGCACTGGGTGGTTTTAACCGACCCATGAATTAATGAAGCATTTAATTAAAACCTTTGTGCGCGTTTCGGATTCCCAAGATATTTTTTAACAAGGCAGAATAGGGTTTAAAACCCTATTTGCGAAAAAGGAACGCTACTGGAACAACTTGGCAAGGCCGGGCGACGTCGGCCGGTCTCACCGATCAGTCTCACCGATCGGTCGCACCGATCGGTCGCACCGATCGGTCTCACCGATCGGTCGCACCGATCGGTCTCTCCGATCGGTGTCACGGATCGGTCTCACCGATCGGTCTCACCGATCGGTCTCACCGGTCGGTCTCACCGATCGGTCTCACCGGTCGGTCTCACCGGTCGGTCTCACCGATCGGTCTCACCGGTCGGTCTCACCGATCGGTCTCACCGGTCGGTCTCACCGATCGGTCTCACCGGTCGGTCTCACCGATCGGTACCCCGCAAGGAAACCGGATTTTTGGCAAAGGAAGGGACCAAGGGGGGTCTGGGTCATCACACATTTTAATTGGGGGTAAAGTTTAATTAGATTAAATTTTTACCATTTAATACAATTTTGGTCATTGAAATTAAGTTCAATTTGAAATTGGACAGAAACAAGTGACAATATTTTGATAGTTAATATTTCTTAAAATTACAATTTCTATTTTACAATGGGAATTAACTTTAAATTAATTAATAAAACTTATATGTTTTAAATTTTGTAAAATAGAAATAATTTTTGAATTCAGAATATCAAATGTAGCTTAGGTTGAATTTTTGGTATTTATCTGAAAAACATACATTTTTTATGAATAGTTAAACCAATATAAAGAAGTTAAAAATATGATGTTTTCATTTAAATTTTTTTACCAATTCTGTAACTTGAATTTCAAAAATCAGATATGCTTGGTTGTTATTAGTAATTAAAATGTGGATCAATAAAAGTGACGAAGGGGAGCGGCGAAGGGGGTGATGGAAACCTATGTGCAGATGAGAAATGATGGATTCCCGCCAATTCCCAATGGCATGAGGGGGAGAAAAGAGAGATGCCGCCTCCATAGGTTTAGTGGAAACCCATTATCCATTTCACTAACCCCAGTTTTCTCCCGGTGTTCCCGAAAATTTCATTAAGCCTGAAGGTTCCATATATTCACTATGGGGATCCTCAGTAGTCAATCTCGGTGCCAGAGTTCTTTGAATCATCATATCTTCTTAATACGACCCTCGTGGCTCATTTTTGGAATCATAGGTCCTCATTTGATTAGTTTAACTGCTTCATTTTTTGAAATTGTGACATGAAAGATTGTGCAGTTGTGGTTCTATTGGATAAATTCCACTTAATGATTCATTTTGCATCAGAAGAAGTCCAGAGATGTTATTGGTCTCAAGGTCCCTGAAGATGCATAGTTACATGTTTGTTCTTCTTCGATGGACTTTAGATTTCTGTATTAATAGAGAATCACCCTCCATCACGACATGGGTTAGTCTCTCACACCTTCCCATTCCCTTTCAAAATCCAGCTATCTTCCGTATACTTGGTAATCTGGTTAGATGATCCCTATGATTTGTTGATCACACCGCTACAATGGGTCACCCAATCAATCTGTGGGTCTGCGTGGAGGTGGATGTATCGAATCCATAGGTTGAGGGGGTGTGTATTATAGTTGGAGAGGATTTTACGTAGAAGAATGATGTGGTTTATGAAACATGGATTGATTTCTGCTTGATTTGTTGTCGGTTCGGTCATTTGGCCTCAAAAATCCATGATGGAGTCTCAAATAAGAGGACCTATTGTACGGGAGAGAGGTCTAAAAAAGCCACTGATCAGTAGTGAAGTGTTGATGTGGAAGACATGGCTGCCAATGTCTTAGGTCTGGAGGGATTAGGTATAATTATGTGGAAAAAATCTGTATCTGTGTCTTCTGAGCTGATTGGCAGGGCTATGGATGGGTAGAGCAGTGGTGAAGCTTCGGTTGTAGTGAAGGACATTAAGGATAAGGCGCTAGAACTACTGGTTATGGATGTGCATACCTGTCTAAGGAATGATCTGGGAATTATCCCAGTGAAGTTGAGTGTAGTGGAAGTAGTTCGGGTGGATGGGTCAGAGAAGGAGGATTCATTGGTGGTGGTCATGGAAGACTAATGACCAGATTTAGATAGCCCAAAAGAAGCTATAACGATCTCACTAGTGATTTATGTACAAGCCTATGAGGTCCCCCAATGACAAATATACGAGGATACTATCTTAAAACCTCAATTTATGTGTTGTGGTTATGATTATTCACGTCTACCCTTGTCAGTACCCTAAGGAAATAATACTTTAGTGGTCATTAAGGATGCTCTTTATGCTGGAATGTCAATACCAATGAAGTATTTTCTGCATGCTACAACAGAATATCTTTTTGGGATTGTGGTAAAGAGGGGGTTAGTGTCATGGGGCATTTAGACCCAAACAGTCCCATTCAAATTACATCATTTTATCAAATTCTAGGGAGTACGAGAAAGAAGATTGGTTTGGACACCAATGAAGTCAAGGTGGATTCCTTGTGCTGGCCAACATCCCTCAGAGCTGGCATGATGGTTGAATTAAAAACATGCATTGAAGGTTTCTTGTGTCTAGTGGAACCATTGAATCATGAGGAGGATGATTCTAGAGAAGATATTCATAGCCAATTCACGGTAGACAGCTTGGACTATTTCTAAGGGGATGGTCCGCACAACCTAAGAAGAAACAAGGGGAAAAAGGGAAGAAATATCTAGGTAAATTCATTATGGTCCAGGGTAAAATACCCAAGGGATGCAATTACTATTACCATTTTCCTAAACCATTGGATACCAGGTCATCCAAGAAGGGAGAAATCAAGGAAATCAATGTCCAATAAGATGGGGACAATGAAGATCCCTGCTGTTAACTATTTGGGCTGGAAGGAGAGGGAGGGGAGTTTTTGAGAATCATAATCCACTCCATTGAAGAAATGAATGAAAGAGTCCTTAAGGCCATTGCATCAAATGAGGATATTTTAAGAATATACGAATGGAAGATGCAAGTTTCTACCACCGAGGAGCAAGAAGCATGGATAGATAAGCAAGACAGAATCATAGCTCGAGGCTTCATCAAAGGAAAACTCACCCTGGAGGAATTCATTCAAAAAATGGATAGAATGGTTACTCACCTCAAAGAACTTATCAGCATGGATCAAGACACACATGTTGGTACACTGCACTTGGAATTATTTAGAGTGGCTAACTCAAATAATATCAGTATTTTCTTTAATCTCTTTGTGATCTCTTTCAACACATAGTAGTATTCTTTATTGAGATCTAGGGTTTTCCACATTCCCTTAATGTAGTATCATAATAATAAAAATATATTTTGGGTTTCAATAAAAAGAAAATAATTTTTGGGGAATAGTAACTTTTGACTTTAATTTACCACGGGTAAAGGTAAACATGGTAATTCATGGTAAAAATAATTTTATAATAATAGAAAATTATCTTAACACTTATAATAACCTTATTTGATGAGTTGTGGATGACCATGGGAATCCTTGGGTCGATTATGGGACTTCAATGAGCCACTTGAGTGTGATAATGACACTATATTTTAATTAACATAATGTAAAGGAAAAAATGAAAAAAAACATTATATATTAGTAAATTAGTTTTTTTACATTGGGTTATATAAGTTATCTCTTAAAGTGTAAATTTTCATTTGAAATCTAAAACTATTTCCTACATCATCAAATTTTTTTAAAAAAAAATAGATTTCATGTAAATAAAATTATCTATGACACAATAATGTTGCAGTGTTTACCTCATTAATAAATGATTTAAATAACTAATATTATAAAGATTAAAACAATATCCAAAAACTACCCAATTTTTATTGGGGGATTTTTATTTTGACCATGAATCATCTTATCTTCACTTTGAATTTGTTTTGTAACTTTAGATTCTGAAAATAATTATATAATAAAATAATATTTTCACACTTTCCTAAAGATCCCCTTCACCCCTTAATAAAAATCCCTCAACTATGACACAATCTTCAAAAATCTCATGACCTTTGGCTTATCCATCCTCTACCCTATTAGTCTCCCTATATCACTCTCCTCCTCCTAGATGCCTTACCTTAGGTAGAAGGTACTTCAAGAAGTATTTTTGGATCAATCGAAAGGGTGTTACCAGAAATAATGTTAACAGTTTCTCATAAATTTTTTTCTTTTATTTTACTTCTCCAACCCCTAAACTATTTTTATTCATTTATTTTATAATACCACTAGTATCCTCAATATAATAAAATGTTTTTAATCGATGTACTAGAACTACACTTACACTTCATTCATCTAATGGGTAATGAACATTTTTTTTCTCTATATGGAAAACTAACGCCTCACGAAATGATGATTGTTTAATTATCACTTACCGCCTCTCATGGTGGCCAATAAGATGGAAATATATTTATATATATTATATATAATGTTTATGTTTTCTTTATTCTTCATTATTTTTTCATTTATATCATGCCTTTATGGTTTCTATAATGAGTTAACGGGATAATTTCATTTTAGGAAGTTCGAACTATAACCCCCTCAAACGGATATGACTCGTTAATGATAGATGTGGGACATATAAAAGATAGAAATAATGATATTATCTATGATATTTTACTAGACATATAATATATCTATGTTTTATTCCTTTTTAATTTCATTAAAATAATAAATAAAAATGAATGTAGCGTATATACGTAAGTACGACTTACCGTCTGCATCAAAAGTGCATTTCATTTTTTGTCACAAAGTGTTATGTACTATTATAAAGACATACATATACTGGATGTATATGTTATATATGAAATATAAATCAGGAATAAAATTATCGAGATAATGGACATTTGACCACATAGAAAACTTGTAAATATAATAAGTTCATTTTTGACTCAAGTACCAAATACTGAAAAAACGACTATTATTAACATAAATGATTACTTAATTCTTATAACATTCTAATAAGTGATATAAAAGGAATAATAAAATTGAATATAGTTCTTTTGAAAGTATAAATTAACATTAGTATATAATTCAATAGATTAAATAATGAACGAGTCAAGTCGGACATAAGGTAATGGACTTCGTCTCAATATCATTTCATTTAGGCATATTTTTTTTAATACACGATATTCTTTTATACGTTGTATAAATAGAATTGAGTTTTCTATTCATTCAAAAGGGAATATTTCTCTACCAAGCATTTGACTAAATAAAAAATGAATTTTTATTCTAAACGAATGCGATTACAATGAACTTTCCACCGCCATGAGTATTATTTGATCTTTGACTTCCTTAACAAGCAAAAATGTTTTTAAATAGAAAATAAATATCATATACTCTTTTTATGTATTTTGTTATTGAAAATGGTTTTAATAATGGTTTTTCTATGTCAATATATTTTAATTTTATATTTTGATTTCAATGTGGAAATTCTATCTTTCATTTATGTTTGTTTTGTATGTTATGATTATGTTATGGTTCTTATTCTTTGATTCCGAATATGGGTGGTTCTGTGATAAACCTAGGTCGGGTGAGTCCGAGATAGCTCTATAATTCATTAGGAAATGTGTAGGAGGTAAACATGAATGTTTCTCCTAATAGATATGGGGAATATACTGTCATGGGTTTTACAAATCTAACTCCATCCGTAGTTATGATAGCTTTAATGTAAGTTTTATATGGATGCCACATGTTACCTTTATGATTTATGTTTTCTATGTGTTATTCATATATCTTATGATTTCATTAGGAATGTTACAGAGCTTATTTTATGTATGTAATGATGAAATAATGTTTTCATTATTTTCTTTATAACCCTTAGTGATCTTTTTATACTCAACCCATGTTTAGAATATTTTTTCACATGAATTAAATATGAACAGGGTAAATGATGAGATCAAGGAAAAGTCATGATATCGAAAACAAGGAACAAGACATGACTAATTTTTTCATGAGTATTTATTTTGTGAAAAAATGGAAACTGAGTTGAAATTTCTACTTTTTAATTCTTGATATGTAATGTAATAGATAAACTTAATTCTATAAAAATATAAACCTGAAAAGATCCTGAATGTAAATTATACATATAATTCAATATTATGTAATGTTTTAAGGATGGGTACTTATATTACAAGTGAAAATTGTAATATCTTTATTAACCATAATATATTGAAATATATATTCAAATAAATGGAGTTAAACTTAAACTAATATAAATGGTTGTTATTGATTATAGGTTATGTATCCTCCAAAAATTTTCACCTAATGTTGATAAACCAGGTGGATGATGATATTAGAAGTAATGATCTTTCATCCATTTCAATTATGATTTTGGAAAAATATCTAATACTACAGTTTTTTCAATTGATTGATCCTAATGTAAAAAAGTGTTGTGGGGAAATTCAATCATATTTTAAGGTTGAAATAACCACTTATCCATGTGAATATCAAAGAACACCTTAAACATGTTAAAGAGTTATATAAAAGGTTGTAAATATTTCACTATAAAATTATGATAAGGATTGCATCATAAGGTATCATATTAGGATAAAATTTCCAGAAAATATATATCTAAAGGGGGTCATTAAGTTCAAGAATATAACTTATCATTATTAATACATAATATAACAAGGAAGATATATGGATATCTTTATAGAAACATATTTTTTGAAAACTCAAAGAGTGAGAATGATATATATATATATATATATATATATCCTAATGATTCATTTTCTATAAGGTTTAGTCTAAAAAATATGTCAAAGGGGATGATGTAACCATTACCCAAAATAATATAAAAATGGAATAAAAACACCATATTATTTTTGATATGAAACCCTACAACATCTTAATCGCAAAATTTTATTTGGATTATAGTCAATCACAATATGATGTTAGTTCCTCATGTTTCAATCAGAGAAGATTTTTCACATATCCAAATCACCATAAAATACCTAGGGATGTTTCAAGGTCTCAAGGAGAACCAATAAACATAATATCTAATCATTTTTTGGTTAAATATTAAGTTCTTGTTAATTATTTAGTATTAATTTGTGATAAAGCTAAGAATAATTCCATCTCACCCCTTCATATGATTGTAACATCCCACCCCAACACATTTTCCTGAGAGGATTCTGATATTCTAATAGAATTAAGTGACATACCCATGTCCCAAAAGGCCATAAATAAATTCCAATGGATTTATACAAAGAAATGGTTTATTTTACCTCAAGAACCCACAAAACTATATGAGACAACAAAACCATTTCATATATGAATACTAAAATTAGAGCAGAAGTAGAAAATACTAAAAAAACATCAAAATATAATGGACAAAGAAATAAAATAAAATAAAATAAACCAAATGGAAACCAAATATATAAAAAATAATGTGACATAACATTGATGATAATATATATATATATAAATAATATCTATAAAAAATTATGGTAGAACATCATATTTATCTACTAGAGAATTCATACACATTTACATGACCTATAGTCCACTAAAAAATATATATAAATTCAAATTAAATTACAATTAAGTGGGTGGTATAAACCTATAAGGAATTTTGAAAAAATATTACACCACATGCCAAAAGGACAGGAACCTATTATTATATTTCAGATTAAACCAAGAGAATCACTAAACTAGTGCATATCAAAATCAAAACCATTTTTCATAGAAAGCATTAATAAAAATTCTTAATCTATTATTTTCCAGAAAGAATAACCAACCCATTTTCATATCCACCCTCTGACATATACACATTAATTTCATACATTGACTTCCCTATAAACATAAGTGGGGATTCATCCTTTCACCATGACATTTCTTCACAAAACATCTTGATAAGCGAAATTTACACCTTTATTTGTACCACATTGATGGTTATAAATTCACCCTACTATCCATAATAACATCACATGAAGATATTACCATCATGTATTCAATGCTCCCATAACATATAATTCCAAAAAACCTATCATTCATTATATAACATCCATTTTCTAATGATTTGAAATACCTTGTAGAATTCGTGATGAACCAAAATATATTCATACTAAAAAAAATTATTTATCCTTAAAATCAATTATTATATAATTTAATCATGAAGTCTTAAATTTATAGAAGTATTGCATTGATTTATAATCCATACACCACTCAACTATTTACGAAATTGAATAAGAGATGGACGAAAATTAAATAACTCCTTAGATCCGACATTGAAACAAATAAACATCAAAAATTCCATCATGATATCAAAATATAGAAAAATTTAAAAAATAAATATATTAATAATTGATTAGATTTAATGATCTAGGTATGATATTGTGGTGTAATATTAATATATTGTGAAGAAATTAGGACATACAAA
Source organism: Viscum album (assembly GCA_963277665.1). Classification (NCBI taxonomy): domain Eukaryota; kingdom Viridiplantae; phylum Streptophyta; class Magnoliopsida; order Santalales; family Viscaceae; genus Viscum; species Viscum album. The sequence continues at coordinate 346,543,301 of OY728157.1, read as the reverse complement.
TGATTTTTGGATCCTGAACACAAATTAATTTCACAAAACTAGATTCTAGATCTATAGAAATTATTAAGGGACCATATGAAGGAAATGGAGTTCTTAACCTGAGATGAATAAAAAAAGATGTATTTTAGGAATTAATAAATAATAAATCACATTTATAGAGTACAAACATCATATTTCATGGTATTGTGACATTATTTTTCATCTAATACATCATCCATGAACATGTTTCTGGGAATCATCTAAGTTGACATACCATTATATCTTACAGTTTATAAATGGTTGAAATATAGTTATATATTATGGTTTTTAAAAATATACACCAATTTTGTTTGAAACTCCGTCATGGACATGCCCTCTAATTATTGGATCTCGTGTTTTTAAAACTAGGGAACCGACCATTCTTTACCCTATGTCAAAAATTAAATGGTTTCTCTCGAAATTATCATTTTTTGCACAATATTTACTCTAACGATGAAATATCTCAGTGTCTCCCAAAACATTTATCATGGATTCTTAGTGATATATAATAGTTTTTATTAACCATTCTAAAACTATCATCCTCTAAAAACACATCCAAAACACAATACATAAATTTTGAAAATCCTAAAATCAATCCTAAGTACTATATACGCTCAATGATCATAAATTTTTTTAATGTACTATAAATTGGTGGTATTTCAGTTTAAAAAAAATAAGTATTTTTCTATCCAAAATCCATACATCCACAAAACATATTACATACTAATTAATCTCTCAAAAAATATCATCTAATTTTTATCTAAAATCTATATCAACACATGAATTAATGTATCATCCAACTCAAGATCAAAATTGTACCATTGAATCATAATGTTAAAATTATCCTACCACATATTATCTATGGTACATGAAACACATTGCCCAAAAAATGAAAAATTTGGTAAATACAATCATCAATCAATATCACTAAATAATTGAATTGTCACAAAATGGAAAAAATTTCATGAAGGTAATATTGCATTTTTTTCAAAATAATGATTCCACAACCATGTATTGATTCTAGATAAAATTTGATAGACAATATAAAATTATAATAGTCATCAATAATAATGTACTTGTAGTTTATAAATTCTTTGATACATCTTTGTGCCCTTTTGAACCATTAAATCAGTTCAGTATTCAAATCAACATATATATTTCAAATAAGTCATATAGTCCCCATTTGTCCACAAAAATTTGGATAAAAATATGGTACCCATAAAATTTATCAAAATATGGAAAATGGGTTGAGTCCTAATGAATATTATCCTGTGAATTTAATAATGGTTCATAGTCCTCCAATTAAACTCCCTAATTCATTTAACAATCATTGTGCATGCCTTCCAATGTTTGGATCATCCTCTTAGACAAAATATCTATTGATGATGATACAATGGGATCAAAGTCAACTAGATTCTGTGGGATTATATCATGGATATCTAATATAAATATGTACTCTTCGGGTATCATTTCGACATAGTTATGATTAGAATTTCATTATTGGTTATAATTGCTGGAATATATATTTTTTATAGTCTTAAAAAATATTTTATTCTCTAATATGAATGAATTAAGATTACATCCTGAGACAATCCATTACAACCGATATGAAATATTGTTTTAATCCATTCATGAAAACCCTATGATAAAATTAATTGATATCTAATCTCATTTATTTGTGGGTATAGGTGATGAGTTCGACATACCAAATGTATTTTTGTTATCCTTCATGGCTATTTGATAGGTGAGGAATCATGATAGTGACACATTCATTATAATATTAAAATCCACAAATCAAAACTATTATATCAATGCTTTATACATATTTTGAATTCCCATATGAACAACCCATCTTGAATGGTAATTGAGAGAAAGTGGTTTGTTCTAATATTCCAGTGTTACTATGATCTAGTTTCTAAAATGAAGTTCAAAACACCAATCTAGAATGAATACATTAGTGGTCTCTCCACTATTTATTTTTAAACTCATAGATAGATATTTATGATTTGATATCTAATATGTATAACATAATCCAGAAAATATGTAACAAGAGAAATATGAATGAATACAACAATATAAACATTTCCAATGTAGTCCAAATTCATATTACATGTCTCTAACATAATTACCCACTAATCCAATTCCACCTCAGAATACATATTATATTAATTCCTAATCAATTCATCATCAAGAAGATATATTTTACCATTTTTATACGTAAATACTAAGTAAAGAATATAAATAATTCAAAGACATGCATGTTTCCATAGATTCAAATATATTTGTGGTAGAACATTCTCTATAATATATTCATCGATATAAAATGGGGATTTCTCACCAAAAAGATAATAACCTATTTTTTAATGTAATGAAATACAATAACTAATTATTAATCATGTTTTTGGTAGTTTTTTTCATAGACTTGTATATATAATTAGTTATAAAAAATAACATGACCCCACATCATGCTAGAAAAACCAGACCAATATGATAATGCATCAATATAGACAACATACTAGTGTCATGTCTTTGAAAATTTAATTATATGTTCCATTTTCCCCCAAATATTTATAATCTTGTGTATAGTAATTTTACACATTACTATATTTGGAAGGAATAAATTTTCATTTCAAAGATTCCATAGGTGAGTGAAGATATAATATAACATAAACAATGAATTGGTTATATCCATATATGTAATGATAATTTTTTATCTAAAAATTATTATCCAATTTTTAAATGAGATAGAAGATTATATCTTTTTTAAGATCTATATAAACTCCTCATTCAATGATTATGTGTACAAGAATGTATACCTATTTTATCTAAAACACAAAAATTTAAAATTTTAAAAAATGGTTATCTTATTTTATTATATCCAATAAAATATCCACTTATTATTCACTATCTAAATTTATAAAAAAATATAGAAGATTATCATCAATGAACACCATTATAAATGATTCATATTAACATCATAAAATTCAATTATTCAATTCAATAAACACTTATGTTCATTATTAATAATAAATTGTTTAAAAATATATTCTTAACAACCATAAATACTCCAGAAATCATTTAATTGGAATATCCTTCTCTATACTCGATAATGGTGATACCCAAATCCTATATCAATTTAGATTACCATTAGTATCTCCATAATTGGTAAAACATATAATCATTCATGGAATATGATTTAGGTTAATTATTTTAACCTAGTTGAAATTATTATAATCAAGAAAAAATCTCATAGTTTCATCCACCATCATTCAATGAGTAATTTTTGAAACACTTGGAGACTTACTCAGTCAAATGAGGCCCAAGATTTTCAATAGTTGTTTCTTCTCCTTCAATTGCCATAATATTGTAGGTTTTATCCTATAATATAGTAGTAAAATGAGTCTAGTCCCCCATTAAGGATAAATTCTATATTATACTTATCTTTTTAGTGGAAATATAGATATATTTCACAAAATATAGAGAGAAATTCATTTATTATAGTTTGAAAATAACTTTGACTGATTTCCATAATAGATTACAAGTAATCCTCTTATATATTAAAAGTTTTCACACTTGGGACTTGAAAAAATGTCCCTTCTCACCATTCTTTCATAATACAATATCTATTAAATTTATTATTTTACACAATCAGATGATGTGAAAGTTATTTTTTTGGGAATAACATTTGACAATAGCCTTGATTAATTTCACCAATGTATTCCAAAAAATAGTTCATAGTTACCCATATATATAATATGGAAAATAAAAACCAATTCAACCACATAGAGAAATATAAAACATGTTTCACACATATTGGTTTACCATTATCAGTGATCAGGGGGTGTTTTATGTCTCATTACTTAATCCATCATTTAAAGATGAAATCTCATATGATCAGCAACATGAGATGAATTAATTACGAGATATGCACCAATACAAAAAAGTATTCTATAAGGGAATAATTCAAAAATAATCATACCATCCTTATTTAAAGGACCATATTATTCCTATGCTATTTCAATCTCTATAGCATAAAATTTCTTTATTTTACCAAATATATCCCTTCTTATATGTCAGGATTCAATTACCTAAGGATATAAAAAAATCTAATAATCATCCGCAGTCATAGAGTCCTTTGAAAATGAGTTGCATTGTTCTTGTCTTCCAATAAATGATAACATTTCTATCATACATTTTAGAATAAAAGTCACAAAAAATTGTAGCACTATAATAATAACAATGGATATTGTACATAATATTTTTGTTGTAAAAAAATAAATGTGATTACATTCATTCCAACTTTATTTGAGTAAAATAACATAACTAAAAACAAACAATAGGGTTGATTAGAGTTCAAACAATATTTATCGATTCAGGAATCTGCACCTAATGTTAAATGACCCTTTAGGAATATGTGTAAATTTTTATCTTATTCATTGCATTATAGCTCCCACATGTTCATGATGAGAAAAATATTCTTCGTCCAATCAAAATTATTTCTTGTTCTGTTTTCAAACTCGTTTCTCTACTGAACATATTTTTTAAAACAATAATATATACGATGTCTATCATGGAGAGATCATCTAGGAAGAAACCTAATTTAAATATATGTTTCCTCAAGTATGTGTTAGTAGAAACCACAAAAGAGATATAAAATATGTTCATAAATATATATGAATACTCTTTTTCCTAAATTTTCCTATTCTTTATTATGAAAGATATATTAGTTGGGTTATCCTGAATTTATGAGCATAGATAAATCTAAACAATGAAAAGAAATAACCTAGATCATGTTCAAAAATTAATTAGATATTTATTCTATTCGCCATACATCTACATTATTAGAAGTAGAATCCCCCTAAAATATGGATATATTATATTTATAAAACTATATATATGGATCATATTTTCATGGTTCATAATTTTGAGTTCAGTTATCAATGGATTAAAAATCATTATCGATGATTTTTTTAATGGTTTTGGTTGAACTATGAGTCATGTTCCACTTCTTTTTTTGATTCTCTATATTTTGATTTATTTTTAATATACTAGGATAATACCATAAGGGGCTTCGCATCGATTGGTTTTCCCCCGCACTGCCTTACTCTCCACCATCGCAGATCGGCTTCAGATATATCTTTTGTGCTTCAGATCGGTGTGTCTGTGGTATAACTGACCCTCTAGTGGTGGTGTCGTGTGGGCTCGTCTCTCTCGGTGTTTTCCATCATTTGATGCCCTATTATCACCCTACCCTTCGAGTCGGCTAGGGCTTTCATGTTGGAATGGTGTTCTTCAAGATATTGATCTCTAGATACTATGACCTATGCTTTCCGTCAAATTTCATGTTTTATGTGGATGTGCTGGGAGGATTTGGTCTCTCTGTGTGGGTTCGAACACGGCGCCAGGATATGCGACTTTGGATTTCCATGAGGTCTTCTTCCAGAGATACTTGGGAGGTACCTTTTGCGGTGTTAGGTTTATTTTTAATTTTATTTTTCTATATTTTCTTTTGAATTTGTTCATATAATGGGTCAATTCCACTGACATTTCTACACTGGTTCTGGATTTTATTTCTAGTCGAGGGTGATTTTCACTTCCAATGTTGAAATTCTATATTGAGGTGAGTTTCTGAAGGCATAGGAGAAGTATGAACTCGTTCTGTGAAGTAGTGGTGGTGATCTATTTTGGGGGGTTTTTGAATCTAACATTGCGGTGAAGGTTGAGGTCCTACTATTTCTCCTTGATTTCCTATCCTGTTTTGCTGTTTGATATTATGCTTTGGGGTTTATACTATTTTTGGACTTGGTATCACTATTGGAAATAGATGTTTGGATGTGTATTCATTGTAATGTTTTCTGATTTTGGTCAAATGGAGAGCAATGAAGGTTTTCTGGTGGTTTGGTCTCAATAGGCCGTAGCTCAAAGGATTTTGCAATCGTTCTCTTTCAGGAATATTCTCTAGATGAGGTTCAGGGAAAAGATCTTTCATGGTTTCATGGATTTTTGGATTCAGATGTTTGAGAGTGTATGACCTTGGAATTCGATACCAGTCTCGTGCTCTTTGGCACGGGACAGATTTTCATGCTACGATTAAACAATGTAAGCTGGTCTTAATGGTTCTTTTTGCTAGGAAGTGCTTCTATATTGTAGTGAGCTCTGCATTTGTTTTGGACGTTTGGTCAGTTGAATCCTATTTATTTTGTTTACGTCTTGATGTCTTGATAGTTTTTCTCCTCATCCATTAAAATGAGGCTTATTTCAATAAAAAAAAATAACTGTCTTTGTAATCTACGAAATAATATTTTCAATAATTATAAAAAAACACACTTTTTTATCACTCATAAGAAAGTGAAATTTAAAAAATTTCTAAATCAACATAGGAATGAAAAATCACTAATATTTTTAAAAAAAATTAGTTATTGCTACAATTATTTAAAAACCAAAAATAAAAATTGATCAATACTGTCATATTTGGATGTCTCACTAACAATTCATGTTATGAAACAATCGACATTAAAACACAAATTGATGAGAAGATAATATTCATAGAAGATTATTGGATCAATGTTTTATCTTATCAATCATGGAAACATAATGTTCAGTATAAAATGAAAATATATGAATTTTATTCTATACAATTCAGGGTGTGGTATCCATATCTCCAAATATATAATGCCAATAGACATACAGACTAAACATTAAGGGAAATATTTGTAACATCCCACCCCTACTCATTATATTGAGAGAATATGGTGATAAAAATATCTATTGGTGACATCCCAAATACACCAAATCCAAAAATAAATTTCTTTGTATTAGAAAAAAAATTAGTTGATGGATTTCATAGAATATCCAAGACAATAAAATGAGACAAAATTAAATACAAACAATCCAATAACAATATTAAGGGGTTATTATAATGAAACAAAAAAACAAACCAAAAACTAAAAAAATCATTGTTGAAATGATATGGTAACAACAGAAAATAAATGAATCAAGAAGACATATGAAAAAAATAAAATCTACCATTGAATTATGTAAACATTAATAATTCTATTATCTATAATCTATGAAAACAAATTGTGGATTAACATCATTTTCTCCACTGGACAAATGTAACAGATTTAAATTACCAATATTTCTGTACATAATTTCTTCAATGAAAAAATTTACCAAATCATGGGGTTGATTATTAAATCAGTAGTTTTACCCAAATATGAATCATTACAAGCCTTTACAATATTATAATCTTGGAAATATGTATAAAATACTAAAATGAATATGATAAATAGTTTATATCAAAATTTTAAGGATGTTATAGAAAAATAATTAAAAAACATGTAAACATATTTTAACAACTTTTATAACCATCCCATTATCATATCGACATAAACAGACACATTAATGTTGAACATGTAAATATTTATGTTCACGGGTGGGTAGTAATCTATTCACCAATACATCACATAGTTAACCAATAACATTGAGGACATTTCAATCCATTTTAAACCCCAATTTGATAGTGGTGCATTTACCTCAGTGTTACTCCAAATTTCAGATTAACACATTCCCATTATGTATTCCATGTTACAATAAAAAATTATTCTAAAAAACATATCATTTTGGAATCAAATTTCATCCAATAATTTAATCAACCACCTTTTGACTAGTATTTCAAAACTAGTGATATTGTCATAATTACAATGATTTTTTTAAATAAAATCATAGAGAGTATAATTTTATCTCTCTTATATCATGTTTTAGAATGAGGATAATAAGAGAGAATGGACCTAGATATCAATGGTTAATGAAATCTATGAATTTCACAATAAAATTATATAATACATTAGATCCCCCATTTAATCATCTTTCTTTCTGTATATCTAACATGATCTCTAAATGACCCATGACATAATATAGGTATCAATTAATAAAAAATAGATGTCATTATTTATGGGAGATAATTTGAGAATATCAAAATATAAATAGAGGATATGAGGTATTATCAATGATTCTATATCACCAATGATTTTTTTTCCGAAACATACATGCATATCAATGTGAATCTCCCTTAGATCCTGTAAAAAAAATTATGTCTTAGAACATATAATTATAAGAGAATAATGAGTGTATTGTGGAAATAATATGAATTAGAACCTGTTTATTGTAACATCAACTACACATCATATGATTTTTCGAGTTATTATCCAACCATGCACATTCTAGACGATATCACCTAGCCAGACAGATGGTATAGAAACCTTGTTTTTAAATTCATCTACAAAACAAGTGTTTCTAATATCTCTTACATAATCAATATTATGGATGGATCACATTTTCTTAAAACATATGATCCAATTATGAATTTCCATCTTTCACTAATTTAATTTTTCTACTATAATGGAAAAAATTGTTAATCCATTGAATATAATCTAATAATAACCTTTAGTGTTTTAATATTACATTTAGAATGTATATATTAGTAGCACCCCTTCTTTATGGAAATTTACAGTTTAATAATGTGTATTGTTGTTATATAATTTGTGTGCTGTATTTTAGGATCTTCCATCAGGGTTATATATAATCTCTACTAAAAAATGATGCTCTATTTCTTAGAGGTTATACAATGATTCTGTTTGACGTGATATAACCATGAACAATTATAAAAATTTCCAAATTAAAAAGATTCCTTTTTGAAAATCATAGAATATAGTACAAGTATTATATAAGCAAAACAAACATAATTAAACTGTAAATTTCCATAAAGAAGGGGTGATAGTAATATATATATTCAAAATGGAAAATTAAAACACTCAAAGTTATTATTATATTATAGTAAATGTATTAAAAATGATATTGAACTGAAAACCTCCTCCAAATAGACATTTTATCAAAAAAACATTCCATTATATCATTAACATGAAAACATATGATTCTCAAAATTCAGTGATTTGAAGTAATCCAACACAATATGATGTTATTATAGAGATGAAAAATATTGGAGTTAATCATGTCCATGAAATGGTGGAAAAGTTTCCCAAAATTAAGAAATATATGAATGCAATATACTTATACACAATATTTATACTATTAATCATTTAAGAGATCAAGAGTTTTATGTTTATTACATGGTGTCACTATGTTTATCTCTATGGTAAGGAATTTTTGATAGTTATGAAGAAAGGGATGATATGCCATAGTTCTATAAGTCATTTTTGAGAATTTTATTCATATCAAGGATGTATCTTGTAACCTAAAACTCCTTCTATACCTCTATCATATTCCTGATGTATTCCATGAATCAATGTTAAAGATTTATATGACGGAAGCATCAAATGAACTAAACTTGGTATCCATGAAATTTAACATGATCACACTCATAATGAAAAATGAGGGGATAATTTGGATTGAAATGACATATTGGTGAAAAACAGCACCACCAATTTGGTATATAAGCTAACAAGGAATTAATTTATTGAAGAAGATATATAGAAACATTAAGATGTAATGAGAAAAAATTCTCCCTACATGTATTTGTGATAGTACAAAAAATTCAATGATGAATTTTTTTTTAGACTTGAATAATGTGATTACCCATTTTTTTAGTGTTTTTCCCAAAAAATAATTATTTCTAAAGATTATTTTTCACATGAAATAATAAACCAAAATAAACTGAAAAAAATATGGTAAAAATTTCAGTTGTAAAGCCGCTTATTAATTAGATTAAATAAATAAAAATAAATAAAAAATAAATATAAATAAATAAATTTTTTGAAACTAATAAACTGATGATGTTAAAAATGAATAACTTATCATATAATAAGTTTATTTTGGCATCAAATTTAATTTTTACTAAAAAAATAACGTCCTTGTCTATGAGTTTTTAATTAAATCAATTATATATATTATGATTAAATGATAGAAAATATATACCATTTTTATGATTAATAAAATAACATTAACATTATTATAAATTTACTATAAATAATAATTCAAATAGTAAATGTTTAATGATATCATTTTCTAAAAAATATTATTTTTTATATTTTATTTAATTTAATTATTATATAAATTACAAAATTTCTATACCTTTAAGTAGAAAAATATGAAATAATTTTTTTCTCAGGCTGCTTATATACTAAGATGAATTATTGTTATTATTATAAACGAATTATTTGAGGTGAATACCAAAAACTACATTTTTTAATAATAATAATGAATTGATGAAATAAAAAGGATATATTCCTGATATAAAATGTGTTAATAATTTATTTAATATGTTATAATTTTAATTGATTGATATAATTTTTTATATCATATGCAAAATTAGATGTTGATTTTAAATGTACCATAGAATATTATTATATAACTATGATTATTATAATCATGCCATTAAATTTGTGGGTAAGAATTTTATTTACAAAATTTTTAAATATATATATATTGATGTTCTAGTAAATAAAAATTAGTAATTAAAGGTTAAAAAATAAGTACTAAATTTTTAGTAATGTCATGTTATTATTTAAATTTTTGTTTCCTTAAAAAATAGTTTCCTTCATTGTTTTATGATTAATATAATTTTGGTTATTTTAAAAAAACAAATCATGGGGATATTTGACATAATTACATTTTATATTGAAGGAATCAATTTCATTTGAAAAAAATTTATCACCACTTACGGCTTTATATTAAAACTGTAATATACAAAATTCTGTGAATTGACTTTTCAAAAATGTGTTAAATATTTTTTAATTGAATTAATTAAAATTATTTAACATTGGAAAATAAATATTTGGTATTTATGATTAGTATTCATAATTAATATTTGTTATCGTGATAAAAGTAAGATGGTTTTATTATGGTTGAAAAATATAATTAGGAATAATAAATGACAATAACACCAGAATAATTATTTTAAGATGGTTTTATTTCATTCATATCAATCTATGAATTAAATATATGTCCTTTTTTATATGTCCATAATTTTTACATTTATATTATTTAAATTGATGAAAAGTAATAAATGTCACATTATTTCTGTTATTATTTATAATATTGACTGAATTGGATAATGAAAATATTTGGTTTGTTATAAATTATATTTTTAAATATAAATGGAATTTATTCATAATGTTAATGTATTTAATATATTTATTCATTATCTAATTCCATTAATTTCCTATACTGGACCTAAACATTATTTAGTTAATTAAAAGAAATATATAATAATTTGTTTTATAAATTATGATAGTTCCATAATTCTAATGAATTATGGTGTTAATAAATTTTTTAGTAACAGATAACATTTTTTTGTAGTGTTGATGATATATTTTTAAATTCCACCTTTCTTTCATTGTGTCTTAATAACCAAATTGAATTTGTAGTGTCAAAATTTTCTTTAATGATATTCATAATATAAAATATTCTATATATTTATTTAATGTATTGAAAAATAAAATATTTTTATGAGACACTAGAATATGTTTTATAATATCAATCTTATTCTAAATATTTTCAATCATCCATCTATTTTCATTATCATAAAATTTAAATATTAGAAAATGTAATACCATGGTGAAATAATACAATTATAAAAGTGAGTAAACATAGAGTTTGATAAATAACATGGTTAAAAAAATTAATTTTTTTAAATTTCAATGTTGTATTAAGAATTATAATTTCTGTACAGTATTAGTGGTTAATTGATCAGGTACATGGTTTTAGATTGGCTCCTCATTGTTGAATAATTTTGGGTATTTACAATAATGTCTGTCAATGTTACATAAAAAGGATCAATGTATTCTATTCTATTTACTATTTAAATTTTTTTTTGTTTCAGATTTAACATAACCAAATACAGTCCATACATACCTGTTAACATCTAATGGTCCTTTATTTAATTAGGAAACTATATTATGGAGTTTTTTTATATAAACATTGAGAGGTTGTTTGATGAATATGTACCATTTTTATCTAAGAATTTAAGTTCTATTTCAAACAATCACTTTCTAAAAATAGTATTCAATAATGTGGAAATAATAACACTAGTAAAACCCAAATAAATCTATTTTATTTTTCTAGTAACATACCCCATAACCACTTCATCATCGATCAAATGGGAAGTGAAACCATCAATTGTGTGTACGTCATACTAACCCTCGTGAACTGATGTAATTTGATTTTCATCATATCCCCTTAGTAAATGTTTTAATGATGGTTTTAATTTACATATATGATATTAATAACATATTTATACATATAAAAATATAATGTACTATTTAATTTATTACCTTTTATTTCACATAAAAATGATAACGTCATTCGTACGTACATGTGAATTACTACCTTTATGAAGCGATATGATTTGTTTTTAGTATCCAAATCACATGGATGATATGTATAAATATATATATATATATAATGGATAAGTTAGTTATTTATTATGTTATGATGATTTTGAATAAAAACACCATATATAAATTATCTTCAAATTAGTCATCAATAAATTGAAATGTTAGTCATGCATATTTACGGCCAACCATCTCCATGATTTTGACATAGATAACATTTTTAAAAACATAATTAATGATAAAATAATAATATAAGTTTTATTATTTCTGTGATAATAGAACAATGACCTTTTTGAATACCATGAACACACTAATGCTGTTTTGAAATTATGGGAAATACATTCCCATTGTACCTTATGTGGGCTTAACAAGTTATGTAATTAAACTTTTAATGAGGATAAATAAAATAAATGGTTTATGTATATTTATCTAAATATATATATTTTTTTATAAAAATATATAAAATGGTACATGAGTATATTATTCAGTAGTTGAAGGGGACTCATGGAACATCTTGATTCAATGTAATAGATTTTGTCTTCATTTTCATTCATTAAGGATATTATGTTATTATGAAAATAAATTATTTTTCAATGTGTATATAATATAATTTTACATATTATACCATGAATTATATTATTTTATTCCTGGATTTAAATTATTTTTTATTGGGATTTGACATGATTGTTTACCAGTTTTATAGAGTTTCATATCAATATTTAGGTTCATCATGTTTTAAATAATTTTCAATTATATTTTTATTAAATTATTACCTTTTAATATATCTATGTACCACAATGATTAATATTTAAATATTTGTTTCTAATTAATTTATACATTTTGATATTTTTCATTTCACATGACATTTAATCTAGCATCTGTTATATGAAATTTGCAAGATATTATATCATTCTACATACTACAATGTTGAGATTGTGCTACACATAACACATAAATTATATTGTGTTACATTAAAATATATGTTTTTATATTTTATACACAATTAGATGTAAATTTTTTAGCTTGTGCTACATACAATACTTAGTTTTAACAAAATACAATATACTAAAGATATTATTTTTAAAATATTAAAACAGTTACCACCTAGTCCTTGGAATTGATGTTATGAATAAGGTTAACTAATTTTTAAAATTTTATTTACATATGTATAAAAAATTATTCATTGGGTTCTCAATAACTTATAAATTGAAGTATGAACTATTCGAAAATAATGAAATTCCATTCCTAAAAAACAATTCGTAAATGTAAAAACAATACATTAATATCGTTAAATTAATCAATCAAATTTTTATGTATCTTATAAATAATATATATATATATATATATTATATTTTCAATAAATATATTGTATAATTGTTCAATAGATCTTATATTTATAAGATAAGAACAAATCCAATTTTATGAATGAATAGATGTATTATTAAAAAAGATAGTCTTACAAACATTTAATGGAGACCCAATTCTAAATATCATTTTTCAAAAATTTATAATAATTATTTGAAATAAAATATTTTATTAATTTAAATTTGATATTTTAATTTGCATTAAGTTTTGTTTTTTTGATAAGTTTCATTTTTTAAAGAATAGAGAAAAATAGTGAATTTTAATTCATAACAGCTTATTTTTATAATTTATTTATAGAGTTAAATTATATACGAATTTTTTTAAGGTATAATTAGAAAAATTATAAATAAAATTACATTATTTTTGTAAATTTATTCAGGTTAACATTGAGATTGGTTACAAAAACAATCCTTTATTGTCATCATTTTCATTTTTAAAACCTTTTTTTATCCTATCTATGGGATTTTTATTAAATAAATTTCTTCCACATGATTGAATGGAATTTAAAAAATATGATTCCATATATGGAATCAAGAAAAATTATAATATATTATATGGTAAAATTCTCTTTTGGGAAAAAAATTGATGAAAATAATTAAAATTAACTACATCCATTAAGGTAAAAATGAGTTTAATAAGATTCTAGGCATTAACAGGAGTGAAAAAATCATATAAATATTATTGAAGGAAATTAGATAGCCATATTTTTATAAAATAATACCTTTTATCAAAAAATGAAAAATTATTGGAGACACTTGATTTAAGGGATACATCTCAAAAGTGATTAATTTTTTTATTTACATTAATGCCACTCCCCATCTACTATAAAAGGGCACCTCACTCACTTATTCAATCATAAAAATCCCTTTGGTTCATCCAAAACGTGACTAAATAAAAAAATAACAATATTATTATTATTCTATAATAATCAATTGGGGAATAAATTTAACCACAAAATTCCTTTGGTGAAAATGACAAGGAGAAACCCAAAAAAGAGGTAATATTAATCATTGTGGATTTATGTTTTATTTAATTTTCAACCCATTAAGTTCATATTATTTCCTTTTTATCTAATAAAATTATTATCATAAATATAGTTATATTATTTATTATAAATACTCAACATAAACATGTACAGACATCCATAAAATGGGCTATGAACTTATTGTTCGTGTGTAGGATAGACGACCACATCATGGAATAATGTAGTTCATTATTCCATTACCACCTCTCAAGGATGGTAATATTTATAGAAATTCAGTTTTTATATGATATAAATGAAATATATTATTTCTTTATTTGTATATAATTATTATTTAAAACATACCTTTATGATCACTATTTTTTATATATTTGATACCATCTTTGTGGAACTATGAACTACCTCCTCCTCAAAGCATTGTGATTAATTCACACATAACATGGAATTTATTATAGAATGGTTTAAAAAAATAATATGATATTTATTAAATAATAATTATAATTGAATAATAGATTGATCTATCATTTGCATTCAATCATTCAATAAACAAATAAAACTGAAATGACATTCAAGCATACATACAGACTACCATCCCCTTGAGTAGTTTCTATCATTTCATATTTCAATTTCTTATAAATTATTAAAAATATTTATTTAATGAATATATATGTTATTTTTATCATTTTTCAAATTCTTTAAATATTTTTATCAATACATATTTAAGAGGATCAATATTTACAACAAAAAATGTATAAAAACGATATTTATCAAAATATAACATTAACATGGAATTATTAATAAAAGGGTTATATAACATAATAACTGAATCATATATGGTATTATAAATAGAAATATGTTTATATGATTCTTGAATAATTAACATTAAATTTTTATAATTTTGGTTTTAATGTGGAAAATAAAGGAATGACTTAAGGTTATGTGTTTGTCGTCTTAGTTTTATTTCTATGTGATATAATCTATTTTGACCAGTTATTCATGAAATATGGTATATATAATTCCATATTAGATGTTAAATCATTAATATAATTTATTATTAAATTAAAAGTTTCAATTTTTTTATTCCTTCATGTGGACAACATTTTAAGAGATACTCAGGTTATAAGGGATTTTTAGTCTCAATATTATTTCTTTGAGTCTTATGCCATATGCCAAACCCCATTATTTTTTTTCAGGTATATTAATACCATGAATGAATAATATTATTTATCTCCT
The DNA here is from genome assembly GCA_963277665.1 of Viscum album. Classification (NCBI taxonomy): domain Eukaryota; kingdom Viridiplantae; phylum Streptophyta; class Magnoliopsida; order Santalales; family Viscaceae; genus Viscum; species Viscum album. The sequence goes on along the minus strand of OY728157.1, from coordinate 346,527,353 downwards.
TAAATTTATGGTTATTTGTGAATCCATTTTGTTATATCTCTTTCATGAGCTATATGGTTCAACAAATACCATTTCGATAAAGTAATTTTGTCTCAATTTTACTTAATTGAGAAACATGCATGTTTATGAACGTATATTCTTATATATGTTTTATACACATCCCTTTTATGGTTTTCATCTGAAATATAATTCATTTAATGATATATTAATCTATATAGAATCTTACCCTACCTTAAGGATTATGATCCAATTTCAACAATGTGTTATGACATTACTTCTACAATATCATTATATATCAAGAATGTTTATCATTGTTGTACCATTAATGAAATGTTTTTATAAATACCCTAAGAATTGTATCTAATTTTATTATCTATGGGTTACCCATTCTAAATTTATTTAATGGTATCATTTTCCTACACTTTACTACTAATGATAATTAATAAAATGTTATATACAAAACATGCATTATTTTTATTCTCTCCAAAATCTGTTTTATTTCAAAAACCATGTTTATTAGTAATGTATTAAAATAAATTAAATGATATGGTAATGTAATTTTCAAGTTAATATTATAATAATATTTTTATTTATAATGGGGTTAAATTTAATTTCAAATAATTTTTTATAAGTTCTAATATTTGATGTCAATGGTAATTGTTATCAAAATTAATTTATGTTTTAAAACTATTTTTCAAATAGGAATGGTTAAATTTAATATGAAATCTATTAAATGATTATTAATGATTAAATTTTAGGGGTTCAATGTGTTTTTATAAGAATAATATTTTTAATATTTTCAATCTTATAAAAATTAAATTTCTAAAAATTGTTACTTTCATCTATATATTCTCCATGTGATCTTTCAAAATCCTTATCCAAATAATATGGATTCCTATGATATAGTTTATGATTTATTGGGGACATCCTAGAATAATACCATTCACATTATTTTATTAACGGATTATGAGTTGATGACATGATATTTATGACTACCATTTCCGTTCCATGGAAAATACCATGATAAATTATCACGAAACCCGCTTTGTTTTATGGATTATTATGGGATTATATGATTAAGAAACCAATATATTTTCCATAGGATATAATATGATGGAATTTTTATGATTCCCATTTAATATCATGGGTTATGATATGATGTTTATGAAACCCATCTCTTTTTATGGGCCATGATATTATGAATTTTTTATTATATTGCCGTACATGTATGTAAGATTTCATTATGTGATACGAGTGACCTATATTCCAATAAATGAATTTTGTAACAATTTAAATCTCATAGGTGATGATGGGAATAGATCTATGGTCTTGATCCAGTATGTGAAGAGGGTGTAACTTGATTTACTATAAATAATGTTGCACCACTGGGGATGGTGGTGTGTCCATCCTAAGAGGTGTATCTTCCTATGTGAGAACATGATTTAATGATTATAATTTTATTACGGAAACATATTATGTGATAAACAATTTTTTCCCATGTGATTACATGTTCGTAATATTATTCATGGAAATTGTCATATTCAAAATATATATACATGTAACTAAGTACATATTATCCTTGTTTTGAGTGAACCTTATTATGTGTTCACAATATTATAAATGATCTGGATTACATGTTTATATTTTCATTCATGAATAGTGTTTTATATCTATATGTTTATGTGTGGAGCTAATTACATGTTCATAGTGTAATGAGTGATCCATATTATGTGTTTGAAATATTATTCACGTACATGATTACATGATCATAATGTTATGAATGGACATGGGTGCATGTCCATATATTTAACTATGGATCTCATTACATGTTATCAATGTTATGATTGAGCCTTATTTTGATTTCACAATGTTTTATGTGTAAATGGACTCATTACCATTATTTTTTGCGGGGACCTAATTTAATGACCTTAACATAATGGGTGAACATGTTTCTATTTATGCATATACACAATGTTATAAGTCGATGTGTATGAAATAATCTTTATCTTAAACCAATGATATTCTCATAGTGTTCGTATTCTTGATTATCTTCTAATTCAGGTCTTATTTACTACTAGTATTTTTCCTATGACTCTTGCTTCTAATAATTTATATGTAGGGAATGATCTTCTAGTTTTAGGATCATTTTCTCACACACTTATTCTCTTATTACTCCCTTATATATTCCTTTTTTAACTTTACTATGCATCTGAGATCACCCCTTACTTATGTTTACTTTCCTTATGTAATTAATAATAGTTTTTTGTTGGTGTACTATAAAAGATGATAATTAATTTATATATTAGATATCTTTTAGAAAGTAAGAATATTTTGTTTCCATGTTTCCAAATAAATTTAATATTATGGACTACAGGAATATATTTTTGAAATATTCTAAATATTCTCTTAAAATGATGTAAAATAATTTTCTATTAATCCCGATTCATTACAGTTAATAAAAATGTAATGTTTTATTCAAACATTGAAAACTATGAGGATAAAAATATTTTCAAATCCTTATGTATATTTCTATGGATATGTTAATGGAATTATCATAACAAATCATATAGTGTCGTATATTAATGATGTAGGATCCATGATTTAGAAGTAATATAAGTGATTTTCATCATTATGTGGTTTTCTATTATGATATTTTTTTCTCAATATATTCTTTTTGGTTTTACCAAATAGTGGGAACTAGAAGCAACCTAATAAACAATGAATGTTACAGATGTGGAATGTATGGGCATTATAAAATTTTATTTCTAATGTGTGAATTTATTAATGAAAATCAAAGAAGTTTATATGAGTATTGGTTATAAAAATATGTATATATGGAATAGAATTACATGGGAAAGTAATGGGATGATATAATAGTATTATTTTCATCAAACATAAGAATGTTTAATAGATTTAGGTTGATAAAGTTTAATACTTGATTATTAATTCATGTTCTAGGAAATGGGTTTTGAATAATAAGATTATAAAGCCTGAGTAATGATTAAATACTATGGTTGGATGATTTATGTGTACATGTTTTGATATTTTTGTATTATTTTATATGAATAATTAATTTTATCAAGGCTTTCAGTAATATTAATCCATTATGGTCTGAAAAGGTTATGTTTGATTGTCCAAATGGCATAAAATACATATTTTATGAAATGGTGATATTTTAATGAATGGATGGTAACCCTTAACATTTTCATGAGAATGATAAATGATAATTTGTGGCAATAATGAGATAATGAATTTGATTAATTAAATTGGATAGTATTTATGACCTCAGAATATAAAAATGTTTAATTGAAAAAGTGTTTTGTGCTAACATTTACGGAGATTATGTCATGTATGGAATATATTCAATGATATCGATGTTAATAATTCATGCATGTATTCAATAAATATTTATGGTATATTAGGTTATTACCATATTTCAATATAATACATGATAAATTTATGAAATTGTTTTGAATGTGACCAAAATGGCCTACCATAAGTTATATTTGTGACTAATGATAAGCTGAATTAATGAATACATTTTTATTGTTTTCAATTTTAATATTTTATATGGATTATATGTTTATCAATTTTGGAATTTTTATGTTAAACCATTAATGATATTTGTTAGATTAATGTATTACCACACTATATAATGATTTATGTATATAGGATAAACTATTATAACAACTTTTTTCTAATGATAACTGAAGATACATGGGATTAATTATTATAGATCTTATGATCCCTTAGAGCTTCGGGAATAAAAAATAAAACTTTTTTTGTATGATATGAAGTGGTAATTGGTCATTAAACAAACAAATGCTGAGATTCATCTTATTAAGAGGTAATACATAAAGTAAAGATAATTCCTTATAAAAATTATTCAATTTTTTTAAAAGGGTCTTGAAATTAAAAAAATTCCTATTTTAATAATTTTTTATGATATCAATGGCCTCTTTTACATTTCAATAGTTTATAGTTTCGTTACTGTTAAATTTATCTTGAACAAAAACTATCATTTGATAATTGATCATTATCAATAACTATGATTATTTACACTTTTCAACCATTTCCATGACTTCCAATACAACATACGTTCTCTTATTTGTAAATCTAGTAATGAGTTATTATTTCTAACCCTAACGGTTGCAATTTTATTTTTTTATAGAAGATTTAGAATTTATTTTTTTAATGATGGTTTTAATGAAAAAAATTCATGTATTAATCTCTTAAGACAAATACAAATTTAGTGGGATAATTTAATTTAAGGTGGTAGAATGAAACACCTCAAGATTTTGGGAAATATTTTTTGAAACTTGTTTAAATTATTAAAGAATTTTCATTTCACTCATCACTTAATATTGACTTTTTTATATAAAATATCCATGTTATTAATTATTTTTATGCAACACAATGACATTAGTAGACTACATGAAACACTTATATTAGCTATCACTATATGAAACACTATATTTGGCTTCTATTATACCCAATTATATGTTCCTTAAATAGTTGAAACAACACAGAAGACAAACTTTTTCCAAACTAATATTTTATATTGTTATTATTATTTTAATATTACTATTGTTTCCACCAAGAATTTGGAATGTCTGTTAATAAAAAAATTAAGTTAATTTTCAAAATCTTATTTAAACATGTATATAAAATGAATAATTTGGTTATAAAATATTTAGAAATAAAATTGACAATAGTTTGAATATAATGAAATTCATTTTCTACGAAAGCTATTTATTTATGTAAGAATACCAATTGGTATAAACAAATAAATAAAAACAATTGAAAATTTATTTCAATAAAATTTATATATTATTTATAAATTCAATATTTTTATACTCATCCAATATATTTTTTAGTTATATGATAACAATAAATTCAATTTTATGAATGAAATGGTGTATCTTTTTAAAAGGTAATTTTAGATCCTTCTAATAGTGAATCTATTTTAAAACTAATTTTTAAAATAGTTTAATATTAAAAAATAATCATCATTTGTTTCATATAATTATCGTCATTTACTTTTTTTGTTTTTTTTGTTTTTTGAGAAGATTCATTTTGAGATAAATATCAAAAAACCAATAATTTTAATTCAAAATTATTTTTTATAATAATTTATTTATATAGTAAAATTATATTTTAATGTAGTTTTAAAGATAAATTAGATTAATTATTAATCGGGTGATATAATTTATGCCATTATAATTATATTCTTATAATAATTGGATTTAAAAACAATTAAAACCATTGAACATTTTCAATTTAAAAACACATTGTCTTACCTCGCCTGTATGTTTTTTAAATATTAATTTCACCCACTTATTTTTTTGTAATTTTGAAAAATGGAATTATTATTTATATTAATATAATATATATTCTAAAATCAGTTCAAATTATTTTTTTAACCAACATGTTTAGTTAAATTAATTAAAATATATTTCAGTGATTAAGGTAACAATTAGTTTATATCGTGGTTAAATTATGGGGGAAAATACCCCAGAAACATGTCTACAATCCATTTTCTAGACATATTGTTTTCATATCACACATTTTTTGAGAAATGGATTAATATTGGAGACACACAATTTTTGGGAGACAACTCAATATTCTTTATGGTTTTATATTTACAGGAATTCCACTCCCCCTCTATTATAAATGGGATCTCACCCCCACATGTAATCACTTATAGATGTATAATTGAAATTGATGCCCTAGGATTAAAACCCTTGTGTGGTCACCCCAGTTTATCTAATTGTATTTAAATAATATTATATTACAAATATTAATATATAATTATTTATAGGTCAGGATGTGCGATGTTTTCTATTTGGTATTCTAATTTTGGGTATGGGGTGGAACTGGGGGCTTGTTGTTACCCCATTTTTAGATAGTTATTTATAGTGGAATGGATGAAATTATAAGTAGTGGGATAGCATTTTATTATTATTTGGACATGAAGGGATGTTGGGAAAGGCGATTGTAGTGTGGTTGTTTATTTGTTAAGAAGTGGAATATCATTTGGGAAATGTTTGGGAAACAGGGTTACATGACTAGGTTGTGTCATGACTTCATGTTTATAGATGTTCTATGTGTGGAATTGTTGTGTGGTGGGGCTTTGAGTCCTTGTGGTGATAGGATTATTGTTTTTGTATAACATTTAATAATGATAGTTTACAAGGGTTGAATAGGTGTCTAGGGAAACATTCGGTGTGTAGTGGGTCTTCAGGTTCGTTATTGTGTGTTTGGTTAATCAATATCTTCAACATCTATGGCTATTGTAGTTGTTATTCTTGGTATTTTCCCCAGGTACTATTAAAAAAATATAAAATAATACTTTAATAAATAAATGGAGAATGGTTGGATGAAAAGCGGGCTATTTTATGCTTGTGCATTGGCTCTTTTGTTGGTTGTGCATATTGGGGTAGTAGAATAGGTGTTTCTCGTGGTCTAGTTATTTTTGATTGGGAATTGTTGGTTGGGATGAATGTTTTATTATGTATATGTATAAATTTTAGTTCCTTGTGGTTTCTATATGCACCCCATCCTTATTGAGAACCATATTCCGAACTCCCCCATTTCATAGAGGAGGGGGTCTTTCCCTACATCTCGGTGGGTGGATTAATGGCTAGTTAGTTACATTCTTACTCACACCCTCTTTTGGGATCTTACTCCTCCAGTATATCTGGGAAGTCTATAATGGAATGAGTATTACCATAGTCCATGATCCTTAAAGTGGGTCTACTTTTCCCATGTGTATTCATGATAAGGTGAAGGTGTCTTTGAGTGAGAGGCATGTGTTTTGTGGCCCGAGTGTTATTGGGAGAATTGTTTGGTGTGTTTGAGGACCAAGTGTGTGTTGGTGGGTTGTGGTAATGGGAGTAATTTTTGTAGAAGTTGTAGCATCGATACTTTAGACATTAGTAATAGTAGTTAACCAGTGGAAAATTTATGTGGGGTACCAAAATTTTGATGTTCTTATACTAATACATTACCTGACATGCATTATTTGATGGTTGTTCCTTCTTGAGTTTCTATAGGAAAGTATTCCTTCATAGGCTCTTTGATATTCTACTATTTTCTCATATGGGAATTAGTATATTCCCCCACTTTTCCATTGGTTTCTTTAGTTTTTGTACTAGGTATACTTGTATACACACCCAATTCATGTAAATCTATTTTCAGGTTTCCATGACAACTTTGAGGACCATGATGGACTTTACTAGCATGGGTGTTGGGATAGTTGATGTTCTAGTTATTACAAACTTTTATTTTGGTACTTATTTTAGTACATAGGTTATAATTTTTACATAGTTTACATTTTCACATGTATATGGGAATGTTTTTTGGATTTATGATTACCTTATATTTGTTGTTCTTGAGATGATTACTATCTTATCTCTTTATCATATTTTCATTAAAAATGACAATTCCTTCAATTCAATTTGAGACTCTATAACCTTGGTTATAGTTACCACTCCATGGCCTGTTGAAGGTGGTACTCAGGGGTAATTGTCTCTAATTCATCTTGAAGAATTATGGCCTTGGCACATTGTTGACCCTTCCCTCTTCATAATGAATGTGGGTCATGATAAATAACATAGCTATTAAATTCTAGTTCCTAAAAAATATTAAATTAATTATTAATTATATATATTTTTTCTAATTATTACTAATTTATTGATTATTTCTTAGGAAATAAGCACCAAATTATTCATAATCCTTATCCTTCCATAGATATATGTTTTATTAAAAAAATTATTTCCCTCTGTGAATTAATAATTTATGTACTTTCTGGAACAATTAGAAATATTATATGATAAAATTTCTGAAAAAATAAATCAAAAAAATGATATTATCTAATGGTGGAATATTGAATTTATTTTCAAATGATTAGTATTTCCATGAATAATAATGAATAATTTTTTATTCATAAATAACTTTTGAAATAATGGATTTATAAAGTTATACTTTATTCTAAAATGTTTATAAAAGTTTTACATGTTCAATTATATTATTAATTACCCAATTTGGGTCATTGGAATAATATTTTTGATAAAAATTAATATTTAAGTTAAATATTTAATGACACTTTTTCATTCAAAAAAAACATTTTCAATAGATTTACAAGATTATTTATTCCATTAAATTAGTCATCTTCTATGAATTAAATTTTATATATTTTATTTATAATTTATATCAAAATAATTATAAATAGATAATAATTTATGCTTAATTACTAGTAATTATGAATATAAAATTTTTTAAATATTAATTTTCGTGTAAAAAAAACGGGTAAATTATGGTAAAAATTAACTTGATAACGAGAAAAAAGACACCATATCTCATGTAAATTTTTTAGATGAGAATATTTCATGTTTATTCAAAAAATAATGAAATATACAACATTTTTTTCTTATGGCCATCTGTGTGTAAATATTATTAATTTATATAATGAAATGTAAAAATTACACTCTCTTGATTTTAATTTATCTATTATTTTGTGAGATAGTTTAAAAGAAATTATATTATTAATAAATCATAAATTTAATTCTTAAATATTTTTCATCAAAATTTTATAATATATATAGTTTTTAGTCATTAAATAACTACCTTTAATCATTATTCAATGCTTATGTATTATATATTTCATTTAATGGAAAATATAATAAATGATTTTAAAGATGTTATAAGTAATATAATGTAATTTTATTATTTTTTACACATATATTTTCGATGACTAAAAAATTTATTCTACCTTTGAAATTGATATATTATAATTCATTCTAGTTTAGGATTATTTTAATATATAATTAAATATGTAGTATAAAAATAAACTATAATCATACACTATAATATATATAAATTTGATAAATTTGTTAAAATGTATAAAAATATTTCTTAATCCATGTTACTTTTTAATTATTTAGAAGATCATCCACAATTTTATTATATCCCTTTTTCATATGTTGTATTTATCATAACCCCTAAAGAATAAAAAAATATACATATCGTAATTGATAAATAAAATATTAATAGTTGGTAACCTTAGTTGTTTGGTATTATGAATTTTAAAAAATGTTTCATTTTCTATAGTGGAGGTGTGTATTTTCCTTATATTTCATAAACTCTATTATCTATCAATTTTGGATTCACATTGTTTGATAGTGACTACCCATTATTGAATAGGTTTGGGTTTTTTGTAAAAATGAACCAGTTTCTCGATTATAAAATGGTGTATTATATCCTCTTTTTTCACTATTTAAAAGACATTATGTTCTACAATGGAATATATAAATACATTCACTTCATCCAACCAAATGTCATGTATTCCATTGTTTTATTTTCGAACCTTCCTAACAGATATTTCGGTGTAAAGATTATGTGGTTGTTCAAAGATGTTGTATCATTTTTTACATCAAATTTTTATTTTATTTATTACTACAATCATTAAAATATTATTAAACAATGATTAAAAAATAAAAAAAGTATCTTTCATATATTAATATGTTATTATGTTTCTTTAATAACCTATATTGTACTCTGCATCCATCGAGTTAGAAACCAAACCATCATTCATCTTTATACTAGACTGATGCCTCACGAAATGACATAATTCATTTTCCATAACATCCATTTATCGCTATTTTTAAATATGTATTTAATTTATATATTTTTTATTCAAGAAATTCTATTCATTATAAAAAGATAATATATCATTTACTTTAATATCATATTCAATGAAAAATGGTAGCATTTCATACGTGTATGTGTGGACTGCCACCTCAATGAAGAGATTATAATCCTTTTATCACCACATCCTATAGACCATATATTTATATGTGTAAATAATGAAATTATGCTGGTATCTAATATAAAATTATTATTATTGGTGTGTAAAATAATGATTACATTCATTCCATGATCATCATCAAAATATAAAAAAGTCACTCATGCATACATACATCCTATTATCTCTATGATTTTAAATGGTTCATTTTTCATAACATTACACTTTTTTTTTTAAATGAATAATTTATGTATAAAACCATTAAATATATAAGTATTATTATGTAATAATTACCCCTTTTACTATGGAAAAAAATTGATGTTGTTTTGGAATTATGGACAAAATTTCTAAATATTTTATATGGGGATATAATAGATGAAATAATTAACTATTTCAATATGATAATTGAAATACATAGAATTTTGAAAGTATATTAAATATATGATTTTTAATGAAATAAAATAAATTATATGAGTTTATTATACAATATTTAATGGTCATACATGGAAATTATTTACTCAAGGTAAGGGATTATATCTCAATTTTTCTTCTTTGATCCATATTTATTTGTGAATCAAAAATATTTTATATGCTATAAATACTATTATTTTACTAGTTATATCATGAATCCTTCAATTTGATATTATATAAATAAAAAATTTAAATTATAATAATCAATTTGGATTTGACCTGAAATTTAACAAGACAAAAAGTTTTTTACAACTCTATTTCCATTCATTGGGTTACAGTTATTTTTAATTATGATCATTATTCAAGTATTATGTGTTATATGATCTATAAATTTTTTAATTAGGTATTTCCACATATGTTGTTTAGATTTACAATTGTTATATAAAATTACTTTTTTTTAATTGTTACATTATTTATATGATTTTTTATGGGGTTTTGGTCTCATATTCCTTTTCCTTGGGACATGTGATTATGATATACAAAATTCTTATTTTATGAGTTGTATATACATCTATTTTTTAAAAAAATATAATGATTCTCTTAATTTTAATTATATTTACACTTTCATTTTATCTTAATCATTCATGGGGATTTGGAATCAAAAGATACCAATGAGGAAAATGGTTTAAGAAAAATATCCATTTTTTGAGATTATATATCTTCAAGATTAATTGTGGGGAAATAATAATATATTATTTTCTTGACTAACATATATTTTATTCTCCCCTAGTTATAAATTTATTTTACATGTCTAATTTCCATTTATTTCATCTTTTTATTAATGTAACATCAGGAATTTTGTTTTAAAGTTATTTTGGTCTTGTATCTTTTTTGGATTGGGAATATTTATCTTACATGTTGTTGTTTTCCAAAAAAACATAAAAAACTATTCTATTATAAAGATCGACGATATCCAAAAACTATTTATAATTTTTTTATATTGTTTTAACTGGTATTAAATAATAAATTTTCATCATTTTCAAAAAAGGTCACTGTAGAATACATTTAAAAAAAGATTGAGATTTAGTTTTTTAAAATTTTAAAAATTAGTGTAATTTACCCCCACCATAAAAATAATTTTGTTGAGAATAAAATAAAATTTTCAGAATTTATTTTAAAATAAATTTATTTTCATAATATCTATAAAAGTTTTACTTATAATAATTGTTTCTAAAAATTAATTGTGTAGCTTCTTAAAAAATGACTCATCGATCATTATAATTAAATTGTCATTCATCATTGATCATAAAAATTGATGTTATAAAAAATCCAAGGGGGGATCATTTTTATACCTTCATTATCATTAATCATAATTGATTATAAGATTCATACAAAAACTGTTTATTTTTTAGGGTGGATCAATAAATAAAATAAAAATTATTACTATTATGTTACAATGTTTCATTTTGTTAATTATTATATTCATTAATGGTTAATGGACATTATTGAGGAAAAAATATAGGACTGATACAAATTATATGATGATTTGTGCTAAATAAGGGATGTTGAACATTCATGATCCGAATATAAAATATATTATGGGTGCACCCAAATTTCAACACAATTCATTTTGTAATCATCAATGTCATTATAGGAACTGTATTTGCAGTTACGGGAGGGTTTATCTGATGGATTTAACTGGAATCCAGTTATTTATAACATAGTCTTATAAATGGGTAGGATTATAATGATCCATGATACCAATACATTTTCGTTATACCTAATATGTTTTTTCAATTAAATTATTTTTCTAAGATTAACATCATAAGGATCATGATTATTGATACTTATGATTCTTTTAAACATTAAATATTTATTCCATGATTAATTATTGGTAATCTAGGTATTGATGTGTATGATTTTTTTATGGTATGATCGTCCTATTTGATTATTTCATCATAACAATATTCTTGTCTTACTATCACTCATAAAAAATAACTTTATTCCTTTTTCTTACCCTTACAAATCATTTTATCCCACCCTTCTCATATTATTTTCCATTTGGTTAGGAATATTATTTTGAGTCTAGAAAATGTTCATATATAATTATTGTTATTGGAGATATTCGGGAAATAATATAAGATATAACAAGTTGAGAAGACAATTAAAAATACTCTCTTTAATTCATGAGTGATTAATATGTATGATATTTTCCTAACTAAATATAACATAAATATAAAACACCATTAGGTTTTCATGTGTACTTATTGTTCCTTTTGAAGTTTCATTATTTGGATTCTCAATATTTGGGAAAATTTATCAGTATCAAAGATATAATATAATGATTATATTTTGATCACTCTATCAAGGAGTGTGAGTTCCGTAATTTTAAATTTTATTTTTCATGGAATTGTCAAATATAAAAATTATATAATAAAAAATATTTATTATAATATTTGGACGATAATTTTACATTTTATTACATATGGTATATTATTCTAAAAAGTGTTTTTAATTTTGATAGAAATTATTTATTTTTAATTTATTTTAAAATAAAAATAAAAATAGTATATGATAAAATGGATTTCATATTTCCTGCCATATGATAAAAAATATTTAATATGTTCCACTTTGTGTTTAGAGATAACTATAAAATGTGTATTTAATGAATAGTTTCCATGGGAATTTTGAAAATATTAATAAGGATTAATATATGGGATAAAACAATATTATAAAAATGTATCCAAATATGTACTTTGGACCCTTATCATCCTTATCTCATCCCCTATCCGGAATTTTCCAATTTTCAGCGACTTTCCTTAAAATGTGAACCTATTATTAAAAAATTGAAAATCATATATATTATAATAGGATATCATCACCACCCCATATCCCATCACACTATAAGAAAAAATAATTTATAAAAACTACTCTAATACCTCCCAAAAACATAAATACATATCTTGGGGGTCTAATAATTTTAAAATAACACCGCTCTATTCATTTTAACAAATTATCAATGGATTTATTCCAATGACTCTGATGAAAATTTCCAAATCACAACTTTTCCATACTATTTATATATGTCATATTAATATAAATTAGGGATATAATATAATCATAAAATATTAACACTTTGATTATTATAATATTTTTATTATATTAGTTGAATAATAATTATCTACAATCCACCTTTCAATATAAAAAAATGATATCTCATCCATGCATACAAGTGGAGTAATACATCCATTAATAAAGGGATTTATTTTTCATCACTATGATATATTGATTCATCAAAAGTTTTATTTTATTATGAATATGATATTAGTGAAATGATTTTTATTCTAAAATTGTAACTCAATTTCTATGTTAATTTTAGAATATTGAAAAAAATATTTATATTTTTGAATGTGAAAACTATCACACCCGTAGAAGGAAATGTTAAAATTTTAATCACCCAAAATATGTGGGTGATTATATATATTAGTCATATTAATTGAAATTTCATTGAATACATGATTTATTTAATAGAGAATATAAGTTAATATTTTCTTTGTTATTAATATATCAAATATTATGCATCCAAAATAAATTTAATAATCCCATCATTGATTATGTCATCATGAATCATGAAACTAAAATATAACATGAACTTTATGAATAGTAATATTTTTTAATTATAAATAAAATTTAGGCATCATAAAAATGATAATACCATATAATTATATTATAGTAAGAAAATCAATATTTGTAAAATTATTATGTCTTTGTATTTTTGAAATTCATAAATATTTAATTATATTTTTTTAATTAAAAAAATTATTTAAGAGAAAATTAATTTTAACAAAATATATTCACAAATAAATATTTTAGGGTTGGATGATTTTAGGATAACTTTATGTGACCTTAATAAATTTTTCAATGTTTTATAAAATCAGTTATAAATTTAAAATTAGTATTTTTAATGTAACTAATGATGTCAATTGAAAATTAATATTTCAATATTTAGAAAATCATTTTCATAAAATAGATTTACATTTTTAATTCTAAAATGAAAAATTTTGTGGTTAATTATTTGGATAATTTTGAAATTATTGAATTTTTTTGAATAGTTAAATACTGAAATTTACAGTATTGACCCATTATAATTAAATTACCCTATTCCTTGATTCATCTATATTTAAATCTTCAAATTCAAGAAAATAAATTAAATATTAAAAATATTTGAAAATATTAATTAATCTATTCATAGTCTTGAGCCTTGATAATAAACAAATGAATTAAATATTTAAGAATCACCATCTCTTCCACTATAAATACTACCCCTCACTAGCTCTTATACTAACACCCATAAGACATTAATCCTAAAACAATTTCTATAAAATTTTATCCCCAAGCCTCTCACCCATGTCTAAAAGCTATTTTTCTCATCAAAAAACCAATACCAATTCTCATTATATGGTTTTGAAGGAGGAGTGCTCATGGGGTAAATTCCTCTTTATTTTCTATTAAATTTCTCTTAAAATTCAATTCTTTTAGTATTCTCTGATCATATCCTCTGTCCAAATTATAATTATATCATTATTATAATTTATATACTAGAATGTTATAATTTTAGAGGAATACTCTTTATCAAATTCCCACCTTTTAATTTTATAATGAAATATTCATCTGTGAGGGGCAGATTTACAACCTTTTTGGATAAATGCCTTTCTTTCAATTTCTCAATTAAAGAAGGTAAAGAAATAATTTTTATGGTTAAATATTACTACTATTTTTGGATTAAAACCATTATTATTCTTTGTATGTATCATATTTAAATAATAGTAAATGATTAAATGATATAAGTTCATTATTAATAATAATGGCCATAATAATGTAAACGAATATCAATTAAAGTGTTGTCTTATTCTCCATACTCAAACCATATTACCAATTGATTTATATAACCATTTAAATGTAAATATTTTAAAAAATATCATGTAAATTAAATTGTGTAAACTTTTTACCTTTCCAGATGAACTTTCATACTCATATATAAGTATATAGATGGTGAGGAATAACGAAAAGAATGGTCATGTTCAATAAAATTATATCATATAAATCATAAAAATTTCCAAAAATAAAATTAATAAAGTTATAAAAAATAATATACACGTATATATGTTTCTGAATTAATTAATATATGGATTTAATTTTGTTTTCTAGGTTGTTAATGTCAACTATTGAACACATTCATACATAAGGTATGTCTTTTCTTCCAGAACCATCAGTCTAATTTGGACTATGATGTCTTCCTCTATAAACTAATGTGATTTTTATTTGTATTTATATAGTTCTTATAAATTAGGCACATATCTTCACACTTCATGTATATAGATCATTTCATCTATTTTTAATGATAATTACATATTTTACAATGGTTCCCTTCTCAATCTCTCCGAATATGTAGGCACAATTCATGGGAACAACTTGATTTATTTTAATTTTTCATGTACTAAATATTTTATATTTCAAGAGATAGTAATTTTTATAGAATCACAATTTTGGTATTGAAAATTTATCATAGTTCACTTCTGGTTTTATAAAAACATTTTACAAAATAACTCTTCATTAAATATTAATAAGGGGATATATCTCAAGAATTCCTCAATAGTTTTAAGTTTATTTTCATCTATTTTAACACCTATATTGAATTTTGTTCTTTGTTGAGATTTATATATTATTATTTTCATTGATTATATGTTATTAAATTGATTATGAATGGATTGATTATGGATTTGATATCTTGATTACAATTACTATGATACTTATATGGTTGGTGGTGGTGATTTTAAACATGGGGAAGTAATCTAAATTTCATATGTTGATGTTGTTTATGTTTATCCAAATTCATATAACGAATGAAGTGGACTAAGAAAGAGATGGTTAGGGCACACAATTCCCCCTCTATGCATTTATTGTAACATCCTAGGTAAATGAAGAATAATACATATTTCATATTTATTAATATTTGTGAATTAAATATTAATTTTACTTTAAATGGGTTTCTATGTTCGATAGTGTTCCTGATACGCAACAACGGGTTTCATTGAAATATTATGTTGCAAAATAATAATATAATATTATTATTTATATTTGTAGTTAACTCCTTACCATTTTATTGGAAACAATTATGGAAACTAACTACAATATGACTTTACATGATGTTAAATTTATTTACATTCATCCAATAATAAGTTAGAGGCTTAAAATATGGATGAATTTAATTTTAAGTATAATTTACATTAAAAGGACAATTTTCCACATTTTAATGTTGAACCCTATTTAAATATAGTTTTAGTAACTTTAATACTTTTAAATTACCAGATATTTTTCTTCTATAGAATGGGGACATCAAATTTTACATTGGGTAATTTTTTTGGTATTTTTCTGATAAAGTTCATTCTTTAATTAATAATGAAAAATACTGTATTTTAATTCAAAAGTTCCTTTTAATATAATTTACATATATGGTTAGCTTATCATTTTAGTTGGTTTTAAAGTGAAATTTAAATATATTTTTTCCATTTAATCCAACGTTGTTCATTGAATTAATTTCACTTTGAAATTGGACATAAATAAGTATCAATCTTTTGAAAGTTATTGTTTCTTAAAAACACACTATTTATTTTAACAACAAGAATTAATTTTTAATTTAATTAATTCCAATTATATGAATTGAATTTGAGAAAATAGACTTCAATTTTGAATTCATAATATCAAATAATACTTTTGATTATTTTTTGGTATTTTTCTGAAAAACATCAATTTTTGATTAATAGTGACACCACTTAGTGGTAGTTAAAAAATTGGCTTTTTCATTTATATTAAATTTTACCACTTCTAGGAATTTAATTTCAAAAATCCAACATAAATGGTTGTTATCAAAATTAAAAATGTGGTTAATTAAGATGAAAATAATTTTTTTGTGAATAGTAACTTTTGACTTTTATTTACCACGGTTAAAGGTGAATTTGGTAATTTATGGTAAAAGGAATATTATAATAATTACAAATTACATTAAGACTTGTCCTAAAATTATTGGATGAGTAGTGTCCAACCATGGGAATCCTTTGGTCGATTTTGGGACCCCATGGAGCCACTTATGAAAGATAATGACACTTTAGATTAATTAATTTAATGTAAAGACAAAATTGAAAATAACAAAAATATTTTAGTAAATTAATTTTTATATGGTGATTTATAAGTCATATTTTCTAATATAAATATTCATTGGAAGGATAAAAATTTGTTCTACATGATAGTGTTTTTTTATAATTTTTAGACATCGAATAAATTAAATTATATGTGACAGAATAATGAAGCAGTATTTACCTCATTAATAACTGATTTAAATAAATAAGATTATAATGATTAAAATATTATCCAAAACATGTTCAATTCAGATTGGATGATATTATTTCAACTATCACTCATCGTATCTTCATCAATAATTATTTTTGGACCTTTATAAACTGAATAGCATTATGTAATAAATTATTGTTTTCACACTTTTCTAAAGAGCCCCTCCTCTCCCTTATAAAAGGATACCACTTCTAACCAATTCCACACACCTCTCAATCCATTTGGATAATCCATACTCTTTCCAATTAAGCTCTAAATATCCCTATCATCTTTTTAGAATCATTACCTTAGTCATAAGTCACTTCAATAAATCATTTTGGTTCAAACCAACGGAAGTTTCCTAAATTAAAGGTAACGATTTCCCTTAAACTGTTTTCTTTTTTTATACTTATCCAACCCCTAAACTCGTTTTTATTCTTTTATTTTGTTACAAAACCATTATCCTAAATATAATATGATGTTTTATTAGAATTATTCTAAATACACATACACACACCTCCATCTAATGGGTGAATAATATAATATTTCTATGGATGGCAAACTAACGACTTAGGAAACGATGATTGTTTGATTATCTCATACCGTCTCACATTGTGGCCAATGTAATGGAACCTTTTTTATATATGATATATATTATGTTTATGTTTTATTTATGCTTCTGTATTTTCTATTTATTTCATGCCTTTAGTGTTTCCATAGTAGGTAAATAAAAAAATCTCATTTGAGGAAGTGCGGACTACCGCCCACTCAAAGTGATTTGATTTGTTAATGACCTATGTGGGATGTATAAAGGATGTAGATAACGATATTATATATGATATTATACTAGAATTATAATATACCTATGTATTATTATGTTTTATTTCCATTAAATTAAAAAATAGAAATGAAAGAAGAGTTCATGCGTACGTACGGCTTACCGTCTCCATGAATGATGCATTTCACTTCTTACCTCTAAATGTTATGTACTATTATAAAAAAATATATATACTTGATATATTTGATATATTTGATATGAAAATCATGAATATCATTCTGGATATAATGAAACTTTGACCGCATGGACAACTTGTAAATATAAGGTGTTCATTTTCACTCAAGTTCCAAATATCGACAAAATGAACATTATTAACTTAAATGTTTGCATAATGTTTATAACATGGTAATAAGTGATATGAAAGGAATAATAAACTTGTAAAATGTTCTTAAGCATGTTTAAATTATCTTTAGTTTATTATTCAGGATATTAGTGAATGATCATGTCAAGTCGGATGCGAGGTAAGGGACTTCGTTTCAATCTCCTTTCATTGAGGGATTTTTAGTTTTATACACGACATTATTTTATAAAGTGTATAAACCCCATTTCCTTATCATTTCATTCAAAGGTACTCTTTTTAGATGAAGAGTTTAACTAAATGACAAAAAGGAATGTTTTTTTAACGTACGCGGTGACAAAGTCCTTTCCGCCACTGCGAGTATTGTTTGATATTTGTCTTCCTTAACAAGATGGAATGTTTTTAAAAGGAAAAATAAATACCATATAATCTTTTTTGTATTTTGGTATTGAAAATGAATTTTACAATGGATTTATTATTTCAATATCTTTAAATGATATTTTATTATAACAATGTGGATATGTTATCTTTCCATTATGCTTATGTTATGTGTTATGATAATGTTATGGTTCTTCAGAATTATTTATGTATACGGGTGCTTCCGTGATAAACCTAGGGTGGGTGAGTTTGAGATATCTCTCCAATGCATTGGGTAATGTGACGGAGGTAAACATGAATGTTTCTCATATAATATTTAGGGAATATATTGTGATGGGTTTTCCAAAGTAACTCCCTATTTAGCTATGATAGCTACAATGTAAGTATGATATGGATGCCACAAGTTACCTTTATGATTTATGATTTCTATGTGTCTTTCATAAATATTATGATTTCATGAGGTAAGTATAATATTTCATGTTTTGTATGTATTTATGAACAAATGTTTTTATTATATGGTTTATAATCCTTACTGATATTTTTATGCTCATCCCATGTTTTGAAATGTTTTCACAGGACTTAATGATGAATAAGGTCAAGGATGGGGTCAAGGAAAAGTCGTGCTGTCTAAATGACTCTTTTTTTAAGAGTTTATATTTTATGAAAAATATGGAAACTGTATAGATATGTCTACCTTGTAATATTTTGATATGTAATAGTTTTTTCCATATTTTGTAAAATTCTAAACATGAAAAGATCATTAATGTGAATTATTCAATTAATTCAATATTATGTAATGTTTTAAGGTCGGGTCCTTATAGGTGGTATTAGAGGTCGATTTAGATAACATTTGGATTTAGGGTATTGTTAAATTAATATCCATAAAATATTTACGTTAATATTGATATCATATGGCATTTAAAGATTACCAAGTTTCTTCGCCTAAGATATTTTTGTGTTCAGAATAGTTTTCCGTAGAGGAAATAGGACCGATATGTTTGGCCAACATCAATAGAAAGGTAGCCCTCCAAATCAGCAACCTGAGATGGTCAGAGTCAGAACTGAACATTTTGTTACAGAGATAGAATAGTTGATGCAGGGTATAAATGGTGGTGGTATCCATGTACGAGATCAACCAGATCAACCACAGAGGAACATGTTAGTAGTGGAGCATTTCATCAGGAAACATCCCACATCGTTCAGAAGATCATCTGACCATATGCTAGATGAAGGGTGGATTAAAGCACTGGATAATATTTATGATGTCATGGGGTGATCATAACATCGAAAGGTTAGTCTCTCTATTTACCATTTTGAATGTGAAGCTGATCAGTGGTTGTCGATGGTGAAAAATATCAGGGATAATGAAGAGATTGATTCACTCAATTGTGATGAATTCAAAGGAAAGTTTCTTGAGAAATTTTTTCCTAAGGTGGTTCATTTTAGGATGTAAAAAACAATTCTTGGAATTGAAGCAGGAGGATGACTCAGTGGCTGCTTGTGAAGAAAAATTCACTTCACTGGCAAGGTATGCTCCGAATTTCATAGGAGATCATGATAGTAAAATCAACCGTTCTTACTCAGGATTAAAGCCAATGTATCGAAGGGCTTTAAATTCCTGTGAGTTCAAAATTTATGAAAAACATGTTCAATGTTCCAAGAAGGTGGAAATGGTGTTTTTTGATTATCATGTATTCTTTGACAAACAATATAATAAGAGGATGAGGTTACAAGTGAAAGGGAAGAGCTCTTCAAAAAATAATGAAGGTATGAAACTTATGTTTTCAGTTTGTGAAAAGTTTGGTAAAAACCATGCTGGGGAATGTCTTTTGAATTCTGGAAAGTGCTACTGATGTGGTAAAATGGGACATAAGGCTCATAATTGCACTGAAAATATCAGGGTAATGGAAAGACAAAATCTGATTTACACTTAGTAAAATGTTTTAAGTGCAATGAAATGGGTCATTATGAAAATGCGTGTCCAACAAAGAACTCAACTGAAGGAAATCATCCAGACTACAAGAAGAAAGGGGTGGAGATATTCTTTGCAACTACTTCAGTAGATGTTGGGCCATCAAATGAAGTTGTATCACGTATACTGTTTGTTTGTTCAGATTATGCCAATGTGTTATTTGATTCGGGGTCTACACACTCTTTCATTTCTGAGAAGTTTTCTAGTAAATTGGGAATTCAATCTTAAGATATGCATACAGAACTTATGGTAAAAACACCTGGTGGAAATGTTGAGACAAAAAAGAAAACATAAGAACATTCTTGTCCTTGTGTACGGAAAGAATTTACCTGTAAACCTTATTGTTATGCCTCTAGTAGAGTTTGATATTATTTTGGGCATGGATTGGATTTCTGTATGTCAAGATAAGATTGATTGCATAGCTAAAGGGGTTTCTTTTCAGAATGATTTTCAGTTTGTGTACAAAAATGAACCCTTTTCTGTTTATAAAATATGAGGAAGCTGAGAAAATAGTAAAAGATGTAAATGAATGTTACCTTGTACATATTGTTGAAAACAAAGGAACTGTTCAGAATAATTATGTACCAGTGGTAAATGAGTATGTTGATGTTTTCATGATTAGTTGCGTCGTATTATACCTAATGGGGAAGTCGAATTTATTGTTGACTTAGTTCCTGATGCTAAGCCCATTTCAAAACCCCCTTATCGAATGGCTCAAATTGAACTTTTAGATTTAAAGAATAAATTACATGAGTTATTAGATAAAGGATTCATTCGACCTACCACGTCACTATGGGGATCTCCTGTCTTGTTTGTTAAAAAGAATGATAGTTTAATGAGACTTTTCATTGATTATAAAGCATTGAATAACATCACTGTTAAGAATAAGTATCCTTTGCTTCATATCGATGATTTTTTTTATCAGTTCTAGAGAGCTCAGTATTTTTTGAAGATTGAATTGAGTTCGGGGTACCATCAGTTGAAAGAAAAATAACCAGACATTCCAATGACCATGTTTCGTACTAGATATGGCCATTATGAATTTGTAGTTTTCCCTTTTGGGTTAACTAATGCACCTGCTATATTCATGGATCTTATGAATATAATTTTCCGTGAGTTCTTGGATAAGTCTGTGGTTGTTTTCTTTGATGATATTTTGGTTTATTCTAAAAGTAAAGAGGAACATGAAAGTCATTTAAGAGTTTTCATGCAAACCATTAATGAAAAGAAACTATTTGGGAAATTTAGCAATTGTGAGTTTTGGTTACAACAAATTTATTTCCTTGGTCACATTGTTTCAAAAAATGGAATAACTCTTGATCCAGCTAAAACAAATGTTTTTGAAAAATGGCCATGACCCACAAATATAACCGAGATTCATAGTTTTCTAGGTTTGGCTGGTTATTACCTGAGGTTTGTTGAAAATTTTGCATGATTATCTAGTCTAATGACTTTGTTAACTCGAAATGGTGTTAAGTTCATTTCGATAAAACAATTCGATGATTGTTTTCCGGAATTGAAAAGATGATTGGTGAGTGCTCCAGTTTTGGCACTTCCTTCTAGAAATGGTTAGTTTGTTATCTATTGTGATGCTTATTTGAAAGGATTGGGTTGTGTCCTAATGAAAAATGATTAGGTAATTACTTATTCATCACGTCTATTGAAACCTCATGATTTATATTTCCCTACAAATGATTTGGAATTAGCTTATATTGTTTTTGATTAAAAAATTTAGAGGCTTCATTTGTATGGAGTGAAGTGTGAAATATATAATGATCAAAAAATATTGAAGTATATATTCACTCAAAAAGAATTGATCATGAGACAGAGGAGATGGTTGGAATAAATCAAGGATTACGATTGCACGATCCTTTATCATCTGCGAAAAGAAAATAACGTGGCTGATGCTTTGAGTCGAAAAAGTAATACTTCATTAACCATGCTACATTTGGAATGAGATCCTTTTGTTTTTGATTTGATGGACATTGGTATAGAAGTTAATGGTTTAGTAAATTCTTCTTTTTTGTTTCAGGTGTCCATGATATCCTCTCTATCATACAGAATTAAGAAAGCGCAGAAGGAAGACAGTGAGTTACAGAAAAAGGTTGTGTTGGTTCAGAAGTGTAAGTTGCCTAATTTTAACATTGATAATGATTGTTTTTTGAGATTTGTAAATAAATTATGTGTGCCTTGTGATTCGCAATTGAAGAACGAGTTGTTATGTGAAGCTCATAGTTATCCATTTTTAGTTAATCATGGAAATACTATGATGTACAAGGATCTTCAATAGTATTACTAGTGGGATGGAATGAAAGGAGATATTGCTGATTTTACTGTGAAGTGTTTGACTTGTCATTACGTTAAAGTAGAGTGACAGTTATCTAAAGTGATGCTTCAGTCATTACCAGTTCCAGAGTGGAAATGGGAAAACATATCCATGGACTTTGTTGTGGGATTACCAAAGACATCTCGAGGTAATAATGCAATCTGGGTTATAGTTTACTGGTTGACTAAATCTGCTCATTTCTTTCTTATTAGTGATACTTTTTCTCGAGAAAAACTTGCTCAGTTGTATGTTGAATATATTTTCAGGTTGAATAGAGTTCCCTTCCCCATTGTATATGATCATGAACCTAGGTTCACTTCTAACATTTGGAAAGGCCTTCAGAAGTCATTGGGTACTGAATTAAATTTTATTACATCTTTTCATCCTCAATCAGATGGGTAGTCAGAACAAACAATTCAGACCTTGGAAGATATGTTAAGTTCTTGCTCAATGTATTAATAGGGAATTTGGGACCAACATCTTTCTTTGGTTGAATTTTCTTAACATCTTTCATTCCATTATATGTATGGCTCCATTTGAGGAATTTATGGAAAGCGTTGTCGAAATCCATATTTTTGGGATGAAGTAGGTGAAAGGAAGCTGATGGGACCAAAATTAGTATAAGAGATGGCAGGGAAACATCAGTTGATTCAGAAGAACAAGAGAACAGCTCAGAGCAGACAGAAAAGTTATGGAGATAACCAGAGGAAGGATCTTTCTTTTGGGGTAGCTGATCATGTCTTTCTCAATGTTTCTACTTGGAAAAGTGTGATGTGTTTTTGTAAGAAGGGAATGTTGAGTCTGAGGATCATTTGACCTTATGAAATTCTAGAGAAAGTTGGATTAGTTGCGTATAGAGTGTCTTTACCTCCATTTTTATCCCATGTACTCAATGATTTTCATGTTTCGATGTTGAAAAAGTATATACCAGATCCATCTCCTGTTTTGAGCCTAGAGCTAGTTCATTTGGAAGAGAATCTCTATTATGGAGAACAACCAATCTGGATTCTTGACCATAGAAAGAGAGTGTTGTGGAAAAAGGTAATTTACTAGGTAAATGTTTTTTGGAAAAACCATATGGCTGAAGAGGCAACGTTGGAATCTGAAAATGCTATGAGGTACAAATACCCCCACTTATTTTGATAAGAGAATAAAAATTGAAAGGATGCAATTCCCAAAAGGGGGGAAGGATGTAACATCCCAGGTAAATGAAGAATAATAAATATTTCATATTTATTAATATACGTGAATTAAATATTAATTTTACTTTAAAGGGGTTGATATGTTCGATAGCATACCTGATACGCAACTGCGGGTTTCATTAAAATCTTACGTTTCACAATAATAATATTATATTATTATTTTAAATTGTTTTTAACCCCTAGCCATTGTATTTCAGGAATGAAGGAATATATCTAAAATATGATTTTACTTGATTGTTAAATGTATTTACATTTATCCAATAAAAAGTTAGAGTCTTAAAATATGAATGAATCTAATTTTCAGCATAATTTACATTAAATGGCTGATTTACCACCTTTTAATAGAGAACCCTATTTAAATATAGTTTTGGTCACTTTAATACATTCTAATTGGCTAATTATAATACTTTCATTAATGGGGACATCAAATTTTACTTAGGGTAATTTTTTTGTTATTTTTCTGATAGAGTTCATTTTTTAATGAATAGTGAAAAATACTTTATTTTAATTCAAATGTGGCTTTTAATATAATTTAGTTAGATGGTTATATTATCTTTTTAGATGGATTTAAAGTGAAATTGAAATATATTTTTACCATTTAATCCAATTTTGGTCATTGTAACTAATTTCACTTTGAAATTGGACAGAAACAAGTATCAATCTTTTGATAGTTATTGTTTATTAAAAACACACTACTTGTTTAAACAATGGGAATTAATTTTTAAATTAATTAATTCCACTTATATGTTTTGAATTTGAAAAAATAGACATCAAATTTTAATTTGTAATATAAAATATTGCTTCGGTTGAGTTTTTTGTATTTTTCTGAAAAACATCAATTTTTGATGAATAGTGACACCACTTAGTGGTAGTTAAAAAACTAACTTTCTCATTTAAATGAAATTTTACCACATAAGTTAATTGATTTTAAAAAATTAGACATACAAGGTTGTTATCAAGAAGTAAAATTTGGTTCATTAAGATGAAAATAATTTTTTGTGAAAAAGTAACTTTTGACTTTTATTTACCGTGGTAAAAGGTAAATAAGGCAATTCAAGGTAAAAAAGAATGTTATAATAATTCCAAATTACCTTAACACTTGTCCTAATCATATTTTATGAGTATTGGATGCCCATGGGCATCCTTGGGTTGATTTTGGGACCCCATGGAGCAACTTATGAAAGATAATGACACTTTAGATTAATTAATTTAATGTAAAGACAAAATTGACAATAACAAAAATATTTTAGTAAATTAATTTTCATATGGTGTTATATAAGTCATATTTTCGACTCTAAATATTCATTTTAAATATAAAAGTATTTACTTCATGATAGTAGTTATTTTATAATTTTTAGACATCAAATAAATTAAATTATGTATGACACAATAATGTTGTAGTATTTACCTCATTAATAAATGATTTAAATAAATAAGATTATAATGAGTAAACTATTATCGAAAACATGTACAATTCTAATTAGATGATTTTATATCAACAATGACTCATAATATCTTTTATTATAATAATTATTGTCCCTTTAGATACTGAATATAATTATATAATAAAATAATGATTTCACTCTTTCCTAAAGAGCCCCTCCTATAACTTATAAAAGGAGACCACTTCTAACAAATTCCACACACCTCTCAAGCAATTATCCTAATCCAAACTCTGCCCAATTAAGCTCTAAACATAACTATCCTACTCTTAAAAGCCTTAACTTAGGCATATGGCACTTCATAAAATCCTTTTGGTTCAAACCAAAGGAAGTTGCCTAAATTAATGGTAACGATTTCTCTTAAATTGATTTCTTTTATTTTACTTCTCCAACCCCTAATATCTTTATTATTCCTTTATTTTGTAACAAAAACAGTATCCTCAATATAATAGGATGTTTTTATGATAATTATTCAATCTACACATACACACACCTCCATCTAATGGGTGAAAAACATAATGTTTATGTGGATGGAAAACTAACGCCACACGAAACGATGATTGTTCGATTATCTCCTACCACCTCTCTTGGTGGCCATTATAATGGTACTATATTTAAATATGATATATCTTATGTTTATGTTTTCTTTATGATTATGTATTTTCTATTTATATCATGCCTTTATGGTTTCCATTATGGGTAAATACGATAATCTCATTTGAGGAAGTGCAGACTACCACCCCCTCAAAGTAATTTGATTCGTTAAAGCCTTATGTGGGATGTATAAAGGATAGAGTTAACGATATTATATATGATATTATACTGGAATTATAATATACCTATGTATATTTATGTTTTATTTCAATGAATATAATAAATAGAAATGAAAGTCGTGTTAATGCGTACGTACGGCTTACCGTCTCCATGAACGGTGCATTTCACTTTTTACCTCTAAATGTTTTGTAATATTATAAAAACATGTATATAATGGATATATATGATTTATATGATATCCAAATCATGAGTATAATTATATATATAATAAAACGTTGACCACATGGAAAAACTGTAAATATAAGTTCATTTTTACTCAAGTACCAAATATCAAAAAAATGAAAGTTATTAACATAAATGATTGCATAATGTTTATAACATGTTTATAAGTGATATAAAAGTAATAATAAACATGAAAAAGTTTCTTAAGAAATTATAAATTATCTTTAGTTTATTATTCAGGAGATTAAAGAATGATCGAGTCAAGTCAGACGCAAGGTAAGGGACTTCATCTCAATCTCCATTCAATGAGTCATTTTTAGTTTTATACACGACTTTATTTTATACGGTATATAAACCCCATTGAGTATTCATTTTATTCAAAGGGAATATTTTTATATGATTATTTTTAATAAATGACAAAAAAAATGTTTTTGTAATGTAAGCAGTGAGAACGATGTTTCCTCCACTGCGAGTATTATATGATCTTTGGCTTCCTTAACAAGCAGAATTGATTTTAAAAGAAAAAATAAATACCATATACTCTATTTTTTATTTTGGTATTGAAAATGATTTTAACAATGGATTTATTATTTTAATATCTTGAAATGATATTTTATTATTGCAATGTGGAAATGTTATCTTTCCTTTATTCTTATTTTATATGTTATGATCATGTTATGGTTCTTGGGAACTATTTACATATATGGATGGTTCCATGAAAAACCTAGGGCAGGTGAGCCTGAGATAGCTCACCAATGAATTGGGTAACATGATGGAGGTAACATGAATTTTTCTCCTAAGAGATTTAGGTAATGTACTGTGATGGGTATTCCAAATTAAGTCCCTATGTAGCTATGATAGCTACAATGTATGTATGATATGGATGCCACATGTTACCTTTATGATTTATTATTTCTATGTGTCTTTCATAAATCTTATTATTTCGTGAGGTAAGTAAAAGATTTCATGTTTTGAATGTATTTATGACCAAATGTTATCATTCTTTGTTTTATAACCCATTCTGAGATTTTTATGGTCATCCAAAGTTTTGAAATGTTTTTAGAGGAATTAAATATGAATAAGGTCAGGGATAGTATCAAGGAAAAGTCATGCTGTCTAAATAACTCTTTTTAAGAGTTATTATTTTATGAAAAAAATGGAAACTGTGAAGATATGTCTACCATGTAATTTTTTATATGTAATAGTTGTGTCCTAATTCTCTAAAACTCTAAACCTGAAAAGATCCTTAATGTGAATTATTCATTTAATTCGATATTATGTAATGTTTTAAGGTCAGGTCATTATATTGATAGGTATAATAGGACGAAACATTACAAGGTTTTGGATTGGGCCTTTCCATAG
This sequence comes from Viscum album, assembly GCA_963277665.1. Lineage (NCBI taxonomy): Eukaryota > Viridiplantae > Streptophyta > Magnoliopsida > Santalales > Viscaceae > Viscum > Viscum album. The sequence continues at coordinate 346,498,937 of OY728157.1, read as the reverse complement.
TATTTTTAGATGTTTTGGTCAACGCATTGAGATATAATTTAGATATCTATTATTTTGAATTCCCCAAATATTTAGTTTGTTATAAATAAACCATTTGATAATAGACTACTATAATATCCAAGGATAAGGAACATTCCATTGAGATCAGTTATATAGAATTATTTTCACCTCTTTCATTCCTTCCATATTATGCTCAAGTTTTTTTTCAAAAGAATCTATTTTTATATATACACTATGTCTAATGTTTATGTCCAAGATAACTTTTGATGTATTCAATGGCCTGGTTATGGATCAGATCTCACCCCTCTCTTATGATTCATTTTTTATATGATGCGATAATGAATATTATTATGAATTACTTGAATCAATAAATATAAGAGCTCGTGGGTGTATCCAATTGAGTGTAAATGTTGTTATTTATATTGATTTGTAATTTAAATCTTGTGTTTCTATTTGGTTCACCAAATATACTATACTATGCTGTCCTTTTGGATATTACATCCTTGGAATAAAACCAATTTATTGAATTAAGGAACTAGATGTGGGCTACTGGGTTCAGGGATATTACGATGAAGGTATCACATTAGTAAAACAATTTTTTAGGATTACATGGAATATTAAATGATCAGGATAATAAAGAAAATTTTACAATAAGAATATTCAGATAAGTTGGTACTTCAATGATAAGGAAGAAGATAATAATTTCCATACATTATGAATATCACCCTAAAACATGAGGATAGATCCTTGAGACCATGAGGGACCCATAGGGGATATAGCTAAGTGGTCAATGACCATAATATTGTGGATTATAAATATCCTATGTTAAAAAATGTGGAATAGTTGGAATTTATTCATGAGGAGGGGTGGGTTTTGAAGAATTATATATTTTTAATTTTATCATTTAAGCCAACATCTTGGGTGTGATTTTAAATGAAACAAATTTTTAGTAATATTAATGAGTGGTATAAGAAGGGTGGACATTCAAAAACATATTAATCCTAATCATTCCTTCTAAACCACCCAATTAATACACACGCACAAAAGGTATATTTTATTTCGAAAATCCAATTTTTTGATCATAAATTAATGTAAAAATTTATAAAATAAAAATTAATACATAAATAATTTATAATACTTATTTAATTAAATTATTATTTAAATTAGTCCTCAATTTTTTTTTAATAATTATTACATAACATTGATGTCCCAAAATCAATGTGCTCGTAAAATAATAACTCTTATTTTTTTCTCCAATTCATTTAATCTGTCAGAAAATTAAATAAGAATATCTCTAAAATTATTTTTACATTCAGAACCTAAAAAATTTTTCTCCATTAATATTACACTAAATATTATAATTTGATGTTGTAAATAAAATCATTTTTAATTAAAATAACATATATTATGATATATAAAATTTAATGGACAATATAAATAATATCTAATACATTATTAAATTATATTATAATTAAAAATTTATTTTATATGATAATTTCATGAATATAAAATGTATTTAAAACATACTCAATTTTTATATAACATATTTTAAATAGAGTTTTTTTATTATGTTCAATAATATTACAATTATGGTTATATGACAACATAATCTTGAGAGCTAGTTATTTAAATCCACAAAACCAAAAATCAAATTACAATTTTATTGACTAATAGTAATAATCCATATCTATATATTGGATAATAATCATTTAGAATGTTGATGAAAATTACCATCAAATACACTATCAATCTCAGTTTATCACACAGTATTGTTCATACAATATTTATTACAAATCCTGGGAAAAGTTCCAATTATTTTCATAATGTATGTCTTAAATTTAATGTCATTTGTGGTATGGTGTATATTATTGTTGTAAATATAATTAAATAATATTGTTTTAATTATTTTACTATTCATCATTTTGTATATACTCTTGTTTTTCTTCATTGTATTGTTAAATAACTTTTCTTGATGTGTAAGGGTCTTATGAGAATAAAAATTATTTCTATGAGGCTATATTGTAAAAAAATAAAAGGGGTTTTAGAGGTAAGAGATCTATTATTAAATGGATAATATTTTTTTGTCATCACATGAGAAAATTGAGGATTTTTATAAAATATTGTAAGGTATAAAACATTATAGAAATATCTAGATGTGGTAGTTCATGAATCAGGATGTCCAGTTAGAGAAATATGACTTCTCAAACAACACAGTAGTAGAGGACCCATTAATGGTTGTGAAATTTAATTCCTGGGAGACACCAAAGAGAATTAAATATTATAATATTCAACCAAAAATTATTTTTACTCTCTATTATTGTGAATGGAGAAAGAGGATCTAGAATGTATTCATTTGAACCTTAATGATTAGGATTGTTTTTATTACATCACATTGTAGTTTGTGTGTCGTTTTATTAGAATTTCAATGTCTCGAATATGTGAATATTGATTTTATGATATGTTGTGAACATATATCCACTATATAAGAAAATAATGGTTTTTATGAAGTTTAATAGCACATCATTCATGTAAGGGGATAAACAAAGAATATAATCATGCTTCCATAAGAGGTAATGATGAGGTTTTATTAATTCCCTTATCTATAAACCATGGAGATTGAAGGATGTTTATGGATATGAAGAAATTGGGTTTTGTTTATATGGATGGAGAAACATGTTTCAATGTTTCAAACTTAATGTCTCTCCTAAATAAGGTTATGGTTGTGGTTCCATGATGGATGTTTAAATGGGATGGTATTTTGGTATATTCATAATGGGTATTCCACAAAAATTGTGATATTGAGACACTATCAGAATTATCATTCAAAAACTGGCATACTAACAGTAATTCCTAATCATCAATGATTAAAGAATAGTGGGATGTTTGGGATTCCTATGTATGGAAATGGTAGTAGTACTTCATATTGATCTACTAATGAACTTTAAAATAATAATTATCACTTCCCATCATGATTATGAAATTTATTTAGGAGGAATTTATGATTAATTTATGGAATGCAATGTAATTTTTTCACGAACTGGTGGACATGGTTATTTTCCAATTCAGGTTACAGAGAAAATGCTTAAAAGATTTCACGTAATGTTTTTATATATGGTAATAAGGATAATCTAAAATTTTATTATTTTGCATGTAATGATAGTTTCCTCATATCATTGGTGCATCACAATTCAATTCTATGTACAGAAGACCCTCGATGACAATTATGTAGTAATGTGTATAATAGGGTCAATACATATTGTCAAATTATTTTTGTGAGCATTGGATATAATGGTTATGTTCTTGAAGGGGTGGATGAGGTATTCCATGAGATGGTACAATTTTTCTATAGACTAATGATATAGGCATTATAAGGATAATGACTAGATCATGTTTTCCAAGAGATCTCCCCTCATCGATGATTTGGGAGACTTATAAGTGGTTTAATCTTCTCTGTAGTATTTATTTTCCCCTTCCATATATTTTTTATGGAAATAAACGTGGCATTATACTTGGTTTGAAAACCACAGTTGTACCAAAAAATCATTTATTTGACGTTTTTAAAATGAGGAGGCATATTCCCAACCCATTGCATGATCTTAACCAGGGTTAGGGAATGCCTCACGGATGGATTTTCCTTTCAGAAATGTCAAGTGAGGTTTGAAAACTATTAGGATGATAGCGTTTTGTGGGAATTTTTCCCCTTGGGTTTGTGTTTCATTGTATAATTAGATCATACAAGTGAGTATTTGGGAGTGGAAGTAAATTATGTGAGCTAAGTGTACTCCTTTATAAATTTTTCATTGCATTTTTTATCAAAATAATTTAAGGATATAACCATTAAACTACTTAATATTAATATTTTACTTATTGGAATAATCTAAATATTATTTCTAGAATTTATCATGACGTATTGACAAAACTAAAAAGAACATAGGGCCTTATTACTGATACATTAAATGTAATAAATGTAATTTATTATAGAAGTTTATTTTTTCTAAATTAATGGGATATCCACTAATTGGTTTCTCATATCATGATAATGATACTACCACTAAATATGGAGTGTCGTGTTTAATCTACGCCTAACATAAGTTAGGTTGGTTTCAATCACATGGATAGATTGTTGATTTCATAAGATTAAATTAAATAAAATTGTAAATTAATTTACATGTCTATGATTTTAGAAACCTAAATAAGACCCACAATTATTATATCTTATATACGAATTTACCACGGTTTTTCTAAATAACATTTGACGTAATGAGTGGATGGAGATCAACAGTTTTGATTGAATTGGAATATGGATTTGGGAATGTGGATCTTAGATTTGAGTACCATAAAAAACGTATAAATGAAAGGAATTATAGGATCTTACAAAAACAAATTTAATTAAATATTCATTATTTTTTATCAATCTATTTTTGGAGAAGTGAATTTATTTTTTTTGTTTAAATTCGATTTATTATTTGAGAAAACAATTAATTAACTCAATCTAAACAAATTCCTAAATTTTACATCATTTTTTCATAGGGTCTGTTTCTCTACCTATATCTATTAACATGAAATGTATTTTCCATGGATTCTTGATGCTTCAGTAATACACCATTAATTAGATTCTTGCAATGTTATCCAAAAAACATTAACATTATTCCATGATAATATTTTTTATTCTAATATTATTTCTCTGTTAATGGCATCCATCACAGACATTTCACTTGGATATTAGATCAAAAATTCAATGGATAAAAACCATTGGGTATTTTTTTTTTCATAAATAATCATAATCACTGTTTTGGTTTTTTGTTTTGGAGATTCAATGAATGTTTGGCGATGAAACCAAGAATCCAATGAAGAATCAGGTAATAGTGGATATTTGATCTAGTATTAGTGTAATCTCTAGAAGATATGATTTTAAATATATTGATAATGGGGATCCACATGGATCTACATACAGAAATGGGGATCATTTTAAACGAAAAATGCTAGAATATTTTATTTTTTATCCACTGATCGTATCCATCCAAAATCCATACATTGTGGTGTAATCGGTAGTTAAATTAAAGGAAATAATGAATGATTAGAGAAGCATTAGGATGAACATAAATTTCAAAAAAACTATGATGTGATTTCCACATTGATTAAGGAAACACATATCATGTTGACCTAATTTAGATGTTGATAGGTTTTACACATTCATATAAATATCACAATTCTTGTTACTTACTCCAATGCCTTGTGACCCTTATAAATATGGAAATTTGTGTTTGGGAGTGAACACCAGTGAATCCATATATTGAAACACAACTTCTTCTAACCTCACACACTATGTAACCCATAGGTAAAATCATAGAATGTTTAGGGAGTACATTCCAAGTAGTCCATGTGACCCTATACATCATACATTATATGTAACAAGTCACATAATTCATAATTTTAATAGGAACAATACCAGTCATCATTAATGCACATGGACATTTCAGAAATAATGGTCCATAGGACATAGTTCACTTCCTTCCCCTAAAAACACATATGAAGTGGCATCCAACCTCTACATTCAATAAATCATATAGAACACACCATGAATTTTGGTAATGATATTTCATTTAATATATAGATAAATGGTAAATTAATAACACTGAGAGACACATTGTTTACTCCATGGTAAATATATTATACTCTTTATAAATAATGTTGCATACCTTGATCATTTTAAAAAAATTGTTGTTTATGAAACGGTGTTTCTATTGAACCTTATCAGTAAGAATTTTTTCTTTGTTTTATTATTTACATGTTAGATTAGTTAATTCACCTCCATGAGGGTTAATTATGGAATCTTTTTAGGGGAATTATAAAATTTCCCCACAATATAATTGGGTAGTAATCCATCAATGAATTTTGGGGTTTGTATCACCATTCCCATATTTATTCATATTTTTGATCAATAATCACATGAATTAATCTCTATTATATTAGTTTATTCACATTTGGTTAATACATCCCCCATTATCCCTAGGTGTGATACCCTTTTTATGGATTTACATGTGATGTTTTCTTTTATGTTTTAGTTTAATATATTAATTATCATTGATTAAACCCCTTAGTATTCTTCATGTTTCTTCATAGTGTGGCCTTAATTCCATGACCTCTTAGATGAGTCCCATCAAATTTTACCAAGCTTGTGATGTGATTTTTCTTGTAATATTCTTACATTTGATCCTTAAGTAGAATTAAAGGCTTTTATTGAGGAAATGACCAGTCTTTGGAAAATTATGTCTACTTTGAGTTTCCCTGATTGTATTCTTATTTCCATTTCCCAAATTATTATTGTAATATTTTTATGATGATGAGTTGAAAGCCTCCCTGATTGATTGTGTTTAGTGATTTTATGGAGACATACAAGGAATGTTTATACTCCACCCAACATGGTATACACTCTCACATGTAATTTATTTTATATTTGAAAAAAATTTACATTCTTATATGTGGATCAAGAGATGATAGAGCATAATTATACTATAAAGACCATTTATTTATCTAGGAGTTTCTTTTGGGCAGTCTCCTCGTTGTTCATAATAGTCTATTTTTATATTTTTCTTGTCCTATATTTGTAGCATAAAATTTTCTTATTATTCTCCATTTTTGTTGATTTGGGATATAATTTAAACTTATAATAATGGAATCATTTTTTAATCATTTCTTCATTATACTAGTGTGTTGAAATGAAATTTTCTATTAAGATAAATTTTTATATGGCCTCCCAGGGGTGTGATATTTCCTCTTAGTGCTCGTGTCTACTGCCAAGATTAATTTTCGTGTTCATCGGATGTCAATATAGACTTATTAGTGGCCAAGAGAGTTCTGGTGGGTCTTGTTGTAAATGATATTTTTTAATAATTAAAAAAATTTCCCATCTATAAATTTGAATTTAATCATTCACTCTATATTAACTAGAAAATATTTATGATTAATAAAATACACATATATATAATTTCAATTAAATGAGTGTTTATAATATTTTTAATATTAATCCCTTAAAATAATTTTTTTTAATGTTGCACATACATTCTTATCTTTATGTAAATATTGAAAAACATTCTCTAATGACTCTGTTATATTTCCCTCCATTATCTTTCAAAAGACATTATGAATAACTATAATAGAGTTATGATTAAAAAATCATGTATAAAATGAAATTATAAAATAATTTGTAAATGTGACTTAACTAATGGAATCAAATGATCAAATTTTGATACCTTGAAATGAAAAACCATTTTGGAAATTATATAAAGAACATTTAATCACATTTGATTTTGAAGAAATTTATATAACTAAAATATCATAGATTATCTATGTATTTATATTTATATTAGTAGTATTATATTTCCATCTAATGCATTGGTAATGTTTTATAACCAATGAGACAATAAAGAAATAAATTTATGGAATTATTCACAATATAAATAATATAAGTCCTGATATTTCACCTAACACAATTTGAGTTCATCTTGTGTCTCATCATGAAAAAATCATTAGAAACAATTATTTTTAACGTAACATATGTCATGGACATCATGGGTTCTCTAATAACATATATCATAGTAATTGTGGGTGTTTTCATTATGTTATTATTTAATTTTATTTTTCTAATTCCATAATCATAAGACATTCCTCTTACTAATGTTCCACTCTAATGATTAATAAAAAAATTTATATACTTATAATACATTTTTAATTTCTATACTTTGTTAATGTCTTATATATGGTCATATATTACAATTTCATAATACATAATGGTCAACATATTTTACGTATTATATTATGAATCATATGTTATTTTAATCACATATTTCTCACTTATCGGTTATTATTGTTAGTCCTATAAGCTAACCACTACGATTTCTTGATTTTATTACAGTACTAAGAATTTTACCTGAGTTGATTCATATAGTTAGAACCCTTAGGTAATGAATATGATAATAAATTATGAGAAGAATAAAAGGTTCCATTTTTTGATATTTATGGAGAAATGTTCCCAACTAAATAATTATATGTTTCTTCTATTATAAAACATCAAATACACCAATACATCAGTTCATGGTTTTGTAATATTATTTTTATATGTAATTTTTAACTTAAGAAAATGATTTCAAGTATAGATATCCTTATTTATGGTCAAATATATGGGTATCAGAATAATATTTAATAATTATTGTGGAGTAGAAATTTATTTTTTTGGATTATAATGATATAAAATCAGAGATAATCCAACTTATAAGACAATGTGTACAATGACATGTAGTAATTATTAAAAGGTATATATATTTTTTGAATTCCTTGAAATAAAATCCCAATATACATTCCAAATAGTGGGATTACATTTTGTAACATAAGGAACAATGGGTAAAATTTGACTATTGGATGGTTGGGTATTTACTCAATCTTCACGGGGCGCATAAAAAATAACCATACTTACACAAATTTTTTAAAACTCATGGTGTATATTCACAAGTATTCAAAATTCAATTTATAAAGAATTATTATTTATTGTAATATATTTATTTCAAATAACAAAATAGTAATGTGGTAAACAAAAATCAAGATATAATACTAAATCTTCACATGCTCATTTATATAAAATATTTTTGATTTATTTCATCTATACTGTTAATTTAATTATTCTCACGAAAAAAATTTACAATACTTATATAGTGGATGGAACAATAATGAACTAAATTAAAAATTAATTTCAATGAAAATAAAAATAATATCCCAGTCAACATACATCATGGTGATCATATTTAAGATGAAATATACATGGATTATCCACCAAATAAGTAGGAATTCCTTTTTTGATTCATGTTCTTTTTAATTACAAATATCATACATATATTCTGAAAGTATTTAATCACCACCAAAATCATGTCATATAAATAAATAACTAAAAAAATATTATCATGATGATCACATTTAAGATATATAACATAATTCTTTTAAAATTTTGCTTAATTACATATCATTTTGATGTACTTAATATTCACACTATTCAATTTTACATAATATTGGGTACTAATTGGATTTCAAAACAAATATCACACAATAATATTTGAAATATGAATATGACAATGTCATTCCATATTCAGAATAATCCATTTATCACATATTAAGGTATTAATGTTTAAGAAATACTGATGGAAGAAAATTTTCTACCTGGGATCTTGATACTAAATGACAAGTTATTCCTAACTCAAATGATATATGCTGAATTACTCCATGAAGATATTCATATTATATGTTATTTTACCAATATTATTTTAAATTAAATTAAATGATCTCCCCTATAGAATAATATTGTCTTATCGAATGATATTAAAAAATAAACTGGACCATACTTTTCATACATAAATATAACATCATATTAAATTATTATTCAATATAAAACATTATTTTATAAACTAGAACAAGAAATTTTTAGTTTCATTGGTGACTAGAATCAATAATATATTATTTAGTTAAATTCTTCTACATCTCTAATAATGCTTATATCAATTTATACTTTTCATTATATAACCTACTTAAAAATGGTATTAATATCAAAGGGAAGGTAATCATATGAATGAAATTTATTAGATCCTAAATAAAGATAATATAAGTTGATATCAATTGATTATCATAAGTACAAATAAAATAACAATAAGGGTATAAGTTCAAGATCATAATATAATATGTTCCCATGAATTCTATCATGTATCATTAATATGGATTGGTGAATAAAAAATTTCAAAGACATGAATAATACCGATTAAAATTAGATTAAAACATAAATCCTTTAAACATATCACTCTATTATTTTTATTAATTGGAACATCCAATATATTAAATATACATTTAAAATATATATTTTTATAGAACTATAATCATATTTATCATATCATTAATTATTTACTTGTAACATCTTATCAACTGATAAATAATGTTTTTGTCGAAATCTATAACAATGTAGGTAATTATTTCTTTTTTCATGCATTTTTAGGTTTATAAGTCCCAATGCATAAAAATTGAACATTCTTCCATATTATATAGAATATTAATCATGTCATGATTATATATATATATTACATGTATTCATATATTGTGTTAACGAAAAATTAATTACATCACTATATGGCGATGTTAGTGCATATATACACTTGTGCGATGTTTCTATTTTTCCAATAGATGAAATCAAAGAGTGATAAATAATCATCCATGTTAAAAAAAATTATAAAATATATATCATATTTATATATATATATTTAATTTACCCTCATTTAAATCCATTTAAATTAGAAGTAAACATAATGTATCCCTTCACATCATAGAGGTGGTGGTCCCCATATACACATGAGGGATATAAATTTCCAATAGAGGAGAAGAAGGAAGAATAATTATTTTAGATCATCCTAATTAAAATTGATTATATTTATAATATTAAATTCATAATTTAAAATTATATATCATATATTTATAAATGGTTATATAAAAAATAAAATTGAAAACACTCTATTATGAGTTATATAATTATTTTTGAACCCTTTTTTTAAATAAAACATAATCTAATAAATGGTGTCATTTTTATAAAAAAAAGCTCAAGGGAATGATGAGGGATTATATTCTTTTATTTGGTTAGATATTTTTATTACTATAATAATAACACATTCTAAATAATAATGGAGAAGAGGGTACCTTTTATACATTAGGAGAGGGACACACTTGGATTTAAATAATGTATTAAATTAATATAAATGAATTATCAATGAAAAATGGATCCAAATTTAAATATTAGAAATATAATATTATGATTCTATGAAATAATACCACAAAATATAATAGGGTTAGGTTTTCATTATTTGTTAACCTTATCACATTGTTTTAATACCAGGCTAATGTTTTTGTTAATTACCATGATATTGAATTTTTATTATTAAGGGGTACCGAAAGCTAATATAAAATAAAAAGTAACCATAAATAGACCATGGTTGATTTTTAAGAAAAAACTCCATTCACTTATTCAATGATAATATTTTTAAAAAATTTAAACCATTTAATAATTTCTAATTTAGTATAAAACATCATTATATTCATTTTTTGAAATATATATAATATTTTTAATGTAATATGTGTATAAATCATTTAATATAGTTCCAAAAAACATTTAAAAAATTATATACAATATGTAATCAAAATAGAATTGATAAATCCAAAATTATTATGATTATATATTTTAAAAAATATAATAATTTTATTTAAACACATCGTTAAACAATTTTAACCATAAATATGGTTAAAAATTTTGTAATGTGAAAGGATTATAATTTTAATTAAAAGGGTAAAATTAGAATAAAATTGGAAAAATGGTTTATTTTTTGAAAATTGTTATTTATACTTATCTCAACTCAATATTGAAATGATATACATATAATTTAATAAAGAAAGTGTTTCATAAAATCCAATTAAAATCATTTTATGAACTATTCACATTATTTGAATTCGAAAATAATTGGATAATAAATATGATATTAAGAATGAATAAATCTATAATATGTTATATTAATCATTATAATACATTATAAACTTTAAGTTATCCAAAAATAATTATTTTTAATGTTTCCAATATCATTTACATGAATTTTTACTATTTTCACATGTTATGTGTCAAAGTTCAAAATTTATTATAGGTGAATATAAAAACACTAAAAAATGAAATGATTCACCATGATAGAGAAATATTCATTAATAATTTAATGGCAATTTATTTAAGATTAGTTGTTTTTATAGCTATTGAATAATATATTTGTTATTTAAATAATGTTACTGTCATTTTTATCTTTATAATATACACAAATATATTAATGTAAAAAATAAATGGTAAATGTCGAAAAGTAATTTTCAATATTTTTAGATTATTATGGAGATATAGACTCATATAATGAAATATGGGAATTTTTTTTATAAATTTGAATCCATATCACATTATTTTTAACAAAAATGAACAACTGTTAACTTTAGAGTGAAATGTTTTTTAATTATCAATAATCCTAACAACCTAAAATAAAAGGGAACTATTCACCACATGTATACCTCATATATCCAAGAATGGAATCTATTTTGGAGTATTAAATTTATATAAGTGGTATAAAATAATTTATGATAAGAACTCAAAATTCAATGAAAATCAATGTTGCCAGAAAAATGAAATTTATTTATAAAAAATCATAAAAAAGTAAAAAGTAAAATTTATTCTATTGTAATTTACTAAATTACTCATTATATCAGTAAATAAATTTTATATTAGATTAATTTTGACGTAAAATGGTTCTTTTTAAATTCTTTAAAAAACTATAGTTTTTAAAAAAATTAAATATTTTCCACTATTCGTTGGAATATGAATTTTCATAGAAATATCCAAAAAAATCACCTGAAAATTATTTTGATACAATGGATTTTAAAATAATATTTTTACCAAATACATCAATTTAAATTTTCTAAAATTTAATTATATTATTCTCTCACCTAAATATGGAAAACATATGTTGATGAATTAAATGACCTCACTAAAAATTCAGTGTTTATTTCCTAAAAATATATCAATAAATTTTCATTAATTATTAAATATACATACATATATATATATATATATCATAATTTAGTTATTTGTATTCACACCTACCAATTTAATGACTATGTTTTAATGGTCATAATATAATAATATTTAATTATTCATTACATCTCATTGAAGCATGTTTTATAAAATTTTTGACATAGTGATATTTGAAAATATAAAGGTGTCACATACCACACCATTTAATAAATTTCCTTCACGTAATTTGAACTTGTTCTATATAATCTTGGATATTATATTTGAAAATAATATTTTCAAAAATGGGAGTCATTAAAACGGTCTATAAACTATCTTCATCAATGTAGGGAAAATGAAATATAATGTTTTAAAGGAATAACATAGAACTGTGTTTTTAATTATCATTCAATTAGTGTAAATAAAAAATAATTACATTGAGGTAATATATAATAATTAAATAATTATTCTGATAGAAAATTAACATTATTCATATAATTTTTATGTCAAAATTTTTTCATAGAGTTTATGAATTCCATTATCACTAAAAATAAAAAATATTTTCATATAATTTCATGATATTTATATTGTCATCCATTAAACAAGGTACCCCAGATTCTCCTCTTTCATTCCATATGATAAGTATTTAAGAGGCATTATTTTACTCATTCATGATATACAAACAATAACATTTAATAGAATAGATAATATAAAAAATTAACATGATGATAGAATAATATAAATAAAAATAAATAAAATAAAAGATGGTTATAATAAGATTAAATAATATTCAAAATGTATAAATACTTAAGTGAGGAAATAACTAATGTGACCTGAAATGTTCTGGAATCATGAAAAAGATTTTACTTATATCATTCAACAAATCAATCAACCTATATCTCAAATGTCAACAATAACTAGAATAATAAATATTGATTTGACATCAATGTTTATCTCTTAAATTTATTGTTATATTTTAAGTATTTATATTTTAATTCCCAAATAATAATTATTTTTCAACAACATGTAAAATATTAATGGTTAAAAATAACACAAACTAATGAAACATTTTTTAGAATATCATTAATCACCATGAAAAATCATTATATAGTTCTATAATAGAGATAACCTATATAACATATGTAACTTAATTTATATTCTATCCCGAAATATAGTAATTCTCATGACTATAAATATAACTCAAAATTACATCTTTTCAATAAAAAACATTTTGGAACTCAATATTATCAATATTCAACTATCTAATATACCACAACATACATAAAACAAAATCATATAGTAACATACATTGTTATATAAACCTCTATATATTATTCATCATTAAACCAATTAATATTTTCTGGACACCTCATAATCACATCACACAAACCCACAATGAAAACATAAATTCAATGAAACATTCCAAAATTCTATATAAATAAAAAATGTAGTAAATTCACCAAATACTAAAAAAATAACATTTTATTCATATCACAAAATAATTTAAGGATATAAATATAATAAAATTTCCTTCATGATATATTCATCCAAACTAAGAAACATTATCTCAATATTAACTGTATATTTTTGTTATTTTTCTCTCAAATATATCTCTCGAAAAAATATCCCATATAACAAAATATTTTTTCAAATACTTATATTAAAACTATTTTGGTAAACCCCATATATGTTTCCTAATTCTGAAAACATAAATATCATTTATATAAAACATCGTAAACATTATTATCGAATCCCGATAGAAACATACATTATTCATTTTACTCCAATTATTGGAAAAGTATGTTTACTTCCATGGTTTTTGAGTTAACTATTGAAATTTAAATTGGCCCCAAATATTCACATATTCTCCACACATAATACGTTGAACTAAAAAGAGTAAATTAGGATGATCATCAAACACTTACATTAAACTCTTCAATTTTTATCTTTTTAATTACATTCTATATATCATTATTTTGTAAATATAAATCATTTAATCATCTATATGAATAATTTACCTTTGTGATTAATCAAACATATAACTTGTATATAGTTGAATCATTATCTCACTATGGCCTTCTAGATACTAAATTTTTCTATTATTAAATGAAATTGGAAAATCACACAACATGAGGTTGGTAATCTTATTATAGGATTTTATATTAGTTATAATACCAAGGATTCACCTTATAGATCCAATTTAATTTTGTTTCTTAAGAGGATAATCATTCCCTTATCCATCAAATTCAACATTAAAATGCTTAATCATGGATCATGGAATTGAATAAAAATTGAAATTATAGTGAGAGAAAAAATAATAATAATAAGAAATCATATAATCATAAAAATTCATTCAAATAATTTTTGAGTAATGACACCATCTTCTAAGGATATGACACATTAGGTTTAAACTAATCAATCCTTGGTTATCATCAATTAAAATCATTTATAATGAATCATAATGAACATGTTTCCGAACAAATCATTTTTTATGAGATATTAATATTAATTTCATAGTAAGGGTATGCTCACCATGTACCAATATGATGATTGCGATATATTAGACCAATAATTATTTGGGTTATTACCCATATATGATACTATTTTAAAACCATATCAACAATTATTACACAGTGAGGGTAATATTAGATGGAAAATTAAATAATTTAAATATTTCAGTAATGTTACATCGATATCTTATACATATATGTATACTTTATATTTTTACAAATGTTATATATTCCTAATTTTTTCTGATATATTGAACCATGCTCTAATAAAAATTATAGTATCCCATTGTTTGCATATAAAAATATAAAAAAATAGATTAATATAAAATATAAGACATTGTGAATCACGAAATAACTATAAAGGCTTAGATTCCTTTGAGACTAGGTACATTTTCATCTTATTTAATTACATTTGTATATATTTTTTCATGTTATTCTCACCTTTTACTCTTCTTAATATAACACATTTTAATAAATTACTACCTTTATAATGTAGCCATAAGAATGGTTGATCTCATAATCATAGTAAATGTAAAAATGGTGGATATTAATCTATGATAATAATAATGTATTAGATATGTAAAAAATTAATATTTTAGTGTTATAACATTAAATGATCGTACCCATTCTATCATGGAAAAAACATGTGACATGGTGTAAAATTTTACCATTTTTAAAAAATGATTCATAATAGTGATAAAATTCATAAATGAATCCTGAAATATACTTTCATATCATATTATAGTCACAAATGTGTGCCCCACATCATAGGAATAATAACCATTTTTATGTCAAGAATATATACTTAGTTCATCAATTCATAGTCCATCAGAAACCAATACATGAATCCTATATCATGATTGACCTTGGATCACCCATTATTTCCCATAGTGGATCATGAAGAACCATCTTTTTTATATAGTGAATCAGGAAACCAAACTAGTTTCACATAGTAGAAAAGCATACTGTACGAGTTACCTGTAATGGATCAAGCAAAAAAACTTTTATCCCATAATTATTTCAAGATAAATAAATTGTTAAAAAATTAATTTTGGGATATATTATTCTAATAAGAATCATTAAATTATGAAGACGATACATTTGTGACCCATAATATCATACTAAATTAATTCTAACATCAAAACATAACTTTTCAATGAGAAAGTATATCCTAATAATTTCATTAATTCATCATTTCACATAACATAGAATTTAAATGTGTTTCATAAAAATTTTATCCTCTTAAGTTTAAAATATATAGATTGAATAAAGATGGTATAATTATATCATATCCTTAGTAAAAAAATATATCAATGGATGTTATTATAGAAAAAATTTCATTATAATATCACTGGAATATTTCATGAGTAAAATTCTCTTTTAATTAAAAAATTGCATACGTAAAAGGCCAATATTTCAAAAATACAAAAGAATTTTTTTATTGAAGATAATAAGGGATGTCTATAACATAAGCTTAAAATAATTTAGTTTTCAAGAGGGTGACCAATTCAATTAATGCCATTTATGTTAAAATATATATTACCATTAAATTATTTGTATATATTCAAAAGCACTTAATTCAAAAAATTACAAGAATATTTATTTTAATTTACTTTATAGAATTTAAAATTTAGCTAATAATTACATAAAATATTGGATAATTTTAAAAATATTATTAATATCATTTAAAATAAATTTTTGTCATGAATGAAAAATAAACATGGGTTAATATTAAAATATATTTGGATTTACATAAAAATATTATTTCTATACGTCGAGTACAAAAAGTAAGGAAAATAATAAGATAAAATGTATTATTATGAAAAAATAGATTATATGAACATTTTAAATGCCTTATAATATATGTTTCATATAATTTCATCAATGGGAATTCAAAAATGAACCACCAAAATAATAATGGGAGTTTAAAAAATACATTACCACAAGGCTTGTATTTATTCAAAATTATTTTAACATCATATTTTAAAAATATACAATTTTAAAATATTTATTCTTAACTACATTCAAATATATCATTACATATATTATTTTTATATAACATATTATGAAATCTTTATTAAAAATTATATTTTAAAATCAATGTTCTATGTGATAACTGCTTCATTTTTCTTGCATTTTTTTGATTAGTAGTAGAAGTAATTTTACATTGATTGTGGTTAAGTCCTCTCCAAAATGATTATTATTTCATGAGTATAATATTTGATCATTATATATAATTTTATATCAATTTTGAAAAGGTGTTGATGAAAATAAAATTGATTAATTTCATAGAGACGTTGGTCCTTATGTATGCATTAGTATTATTTAAAATTTTTAATCAGTCGAAAAAAGGTATATACAAGTTCAACTTCACATAATTAATATATATATATATTATACATTAAATTTACTCGTATTACATTTCATGTAAAATGTAATCAAAAACATAATAGCACCACTTCATGGAGGTCAAAATCAACATGTATGCGTGAAAAACATTATCATTTTCTAATTAGTGGGAAAAAGTGGATAATGGTTGCTATATACCAGTAATAAAAATTATTTATATTAAAGATACATATTAATTTATATTATAATATATATAATATATTTATAAAATTTAATATAGTAAATAAAATTTTAGATCTCAGTTTGGAGTTATAATTGTTTTTGGGAACATTAATTGGATTACACTGTAATCCAGGAAATAATGGAATTCGTAAAATAAGATAAGATATATGACATTATTTTTTAATATATTGTTATATATGGGAATGGATTTTCAATATTTATGTTTCAAATTTTTTGAATAATGATGGATATGTGGTACCCTTTTAGTGGGGAACTCTTCGAATTAATTAAAGTATTAAATTAATATAAATTAGTTTTTTGGAAAAAATGAACCAATTTTTTTTTATTATAGCATAATACATTTATCAGAATAAATACTATCATTAAAATAAATTTGATTATTATTTTTCATTTATTTTCTATCAATTATCTCCAAGTTTTAAGCCGAATTAATTAATTTAACACTCACCTTTATATCAATGTTTTTACACAATAATGGTATATAAATGTTAAAAAAAAGGGAAATTGATTCATAAATGGAATATTTATGATATTTATTACTATATCCCCTTAATATGATAAATTGGAATATATTTATCAATGTTAATCCATATGATAATATATTATTTATTATAAAATATTATTAACATTATGTTTTAAAATGCATGTGATATTATAATATTCCATGTGTTTAAAAAATATTATTTGGTTATAATATGATATTATATAGAATTTATAGAAGATATTATCTTAATATATTCATAGAATAATATTTTTATAGGAAAATATAATATTTTTATTTTTTTTAGATTAACCACATTGTTTAAAAAAATTTAACCTTGATCGTGGTAATGTTGTTTCTAGTATTAGAGGGTCATAATTGAATGTATAAGGATAAAATTCGAAAAAAAAATTAAGGGGTGAAATTATAGATAATTTATTTTCAATGTTGTCCCATTTCAGGATTTTAGGGAATTCTTAATAATTTACATAACTAAATTTATCAGAAAATAAAATTAATGGAATTATATGTAATATTCTCATAATTTGATTCTGAAAATTAAATGAAATGAATTAAATTAATTAATAAACCATAATAAAATAAATAAGAAGTTATGTTTGTCAAAAAAAATACTGTGAATATTTAACTCACACAAATAACATTACATTCATTATTTTTCAATTTATTTGATTTTGTGTTTACTTCTTGCATTATAGTTTTATCAGTGTTGCATAAGAATTTAAGTTAATTATATCATACCTAAATATTTTAACTTATGTACCATGAAAAAAAACACGAATAAAATTTATAATCTAAAATAATTTTTATGTTGGTAGAAAATATATAAAATATTATAAGAAAGAAATTGGAATCTGTGATTTTTTATTTAGATATTATAAAGGAAAAAAATTTATATAGAAAAAAAATGTCATATTATATATTTTTGGATGATTTGGGATGAAATTAACTACTTCAATGAAATAAATTAAACACTTTTAATGAATTTGAGGCCTTATAAAATTGATTTTATCACTAATTAACTAATTTTACCATTATCGTGGACGTACCAATTCACTAAATTTATTATTAGAAGTGAAAAAATGATGAGTTAACCATATACAGAAAACCTAAAAACAAATCGGATATACATATTTTAAGACTCAACTTCCTGGAGTGGTTTAAAATAATTTAAAATAAAAAAGGAAAATTCTACAAAAACATTTTTCCATATAAGTGACTTTCATGTAAAAAATGGATTTATTGTGAAATTAGATCATGAAATTTAATTAGAGCAGTATAATTTTTTCCTTAATAACATATGTTAATTAATTATAAATTAAAAACATTATAATAACAAATTGGAAATTTAAATTTCTTTAAAAATATATATATTTAAAGAAAATTATGCATTTTTCATTATTCATTCAAAAACACATATATTAAAATAAAAAAAATAAAAATATTTTTTATCATTAATTTATTTATGAATTTTTTAATAAAAAATTAAAAAATTTAATAAATTAATAAAAATATCCTCTTAGAAAAATTAATAAAATCATCTTTGGGATAAAAAAATAAATTTATCAAATATTTATTTATTATTTCCTAAAAATTTGTCATCAGATTTTTGTTGATTATTTCAATTATCAAAATATAATATATTATCCTTCTAATAATACCTAACAATTCAATGAAAAAGTTTTAGTGTTTGTAAAATAATTATATTTTCTTATTCATTAAAACATTGTTTGGAATGTTGTATATGATATCAATCATAGAGCCATATCAAAATATCAGGGTGTCACACTATATGTATAAATGAAAATATCAATTAGTAGATATATTTTTTATTTTGTTTTATTTTAAAAATTGAATAATAATCTATATGAGTATCTAGGTCTGGGTTTTATACGCCCTACAACTTCACCATGGGGTAAAAAATACTTCTCAATTATTGACCTATAATATGGATATTATAAATTGAGGATCAAAATGAATAATAATTCCTATTCTACCATATGAATGTGGTTTATAAAATATAAATTTTTTTTGACATAAAAACTACAAAATACTCTATGTATCATCAGGGATTTTATGAATTCATTCATTAGACAACAGCTTGATCAATTTATAGTAATATTAAATAAACATATTTTCATATATTCTATGGTAAAGGAAGAGAAATAATAACATTTATGAAATACATTGGAATCAATATTAAAAAATAAAATATAAACATATATTAGTATGTTAGAATTTTAGTTTAATAAATCATATTTCATGGTTAACGAAAGAATAATGATTTCAATACATATATGTTTTTCAATGATTAATTTTTTTATAAAATAACTCTATAAATCCATAATAACTGAGAATTGTAATTTTCTTTATTTAACCTAATACAACTAATAATTAAGGATACATTTTTATAACTATAAAATACACTATTTATATTATCATAGAATGAATTAAAATTACAATTCATTGAGGAATGGGATGAATAATATGATGAAAGCAAAGAAAATTTTTGTCACAGTGCCTATATTTACATTATCCTATAGCAGGAAACATTTTTCAATATATAATGATTGTTTAATGAGGGGATTATTGTGTATACTTATATTTAATACTATGAAATTTGAAAAATAATATGAAAATATAATATCAATTAAAACATTAAATAACACATGATTTGTAGATGATTTGTGTGGTCATTCTAGTAATGATTTAATAAAATTTTATCTCTGTGTAGAAGTGATATATATATACCAACAAATAGATCGTGAAATATATATATATATATATATCATCAAATATAATCTGTTAATCATATTTAAAAGGAGTTAATTACAATTTATCATTAACTATCACTACTCTTTACATAAACATATGGGGAAGAAATACAATATATATGATTATCTATGTAAGAACAATCATACAATGTTATGCATGAATAGATTTTAAAACACCGAATACAAATTGATTTTAAAAAGATGAATCAAAAAGACATATAGAATGTGGACTAATTCTAGCATTCCAATAATAATTGTCAACCAATAATCAACATGGAGATCATGTAACCCAAGAAATAAGATATAGATATATAGATAAAGGTATAAAATATTACAATTCATAGCTATTATAAAATGGAGTTATATATTTTATAAAAATATTATGCCACATGTTAAATCAAAAGAAAATGACTGAAATTTTTTATAATTTATAAAAGAAATAATTTTTAATTACTCAAGAATTGAAAAAGATGTATATAGATCTCAATAATAACATCTTGTGGGGTAATTAATATATAAATATTTCAGAATAAAAAACTAGACTCATTATATCTGGAAGGTGAATTGGAATATTATATATCACAAAGGGGATTATATATCTATTAATCAAACATTTATAGTATTTGGAAAACACCATTTTATATATTATCATATAAATCAATATGACATTTATGGGACATAATTCTATTTTTTTATTTAATCATCTTGTAAAATTATATTGAATTTTCATTCAATCAAAGAATACTTCATTCCTGATTAACACTATCATATATATATATATATTTAATAATTATGGAGGATTAATAGTGTATATACAAATACTATATTGAATCAAGGATTAAAGAATTCACTTGATGTTTTAGAGAATTACTTATATTGAATTGGAGAATCATCATACCATAATTAAATATCACCTATAGATAGATGATTCCTTTGAAAGGATCATTGAAACTCGGGATGATATTATAATATCATATTATATAGAATTATATGGATCATTATATGGATATTTTAAATTTTATGAGATATGAGAGAAATAAATATTCTAGGATAGCATTAAAATGAAACCTTACCAGGCTTGAAATGGGAAGAGATGTTAGAGAAAACATCTTGTGATGAGGTTATGAAAATTATGTTAATAAGAAATTACATTAGACAAAACATCAATGATAAGGTTTAAACAATGTGACAACATGTGAATGTCATACATCATAAATATGATATTTATATATTTTATTATTATTGGTATTGGAGTTCCAATTTTATTGTAATAATATTCCCCAAGATATAAACATATAAGTGAATTATGAATTGTGAGATTCATATAAATATGTATAAGATCTACTTTTGATACTTTTAGATCATCGAATATGTTAGGGTTTTAACATAACACGTAGTACACCCTCCCAACCTCTCTCATGT
Source organism: Viscum album (assembly GCA_963277665.1). Lineage (NCBI taxonomy): Eukaryota > Viridiplantae > Streptophyta > Magnoliopsida > Santalales > Viscaceae > Viscum > Viscum album. The sequence goes on along the minus strand of OY728157.1, from coordinate 346,476,527 downwards.
ATATAAACTGATCTATATATAACTTTTGAGAAAGTACATAGTAAGACCCCCAAAGTCATCGAACTCATTAGATATGAAATGATAACATTGTCTGTCATCTCAGTAAAAACTAATGAGCATCCATGATTGAAGTTATAATTTAATGTAGAATATACAAAGCTGTCTATTTAAAATGCCATGGTTGAAGCATATTTTTGTGGAATCTATGTGGGAACCTAAGGATGTATATAGAAAATGAATCCTCACATATTTTTATTATAGTAATATAATTTAAAATAATAGAATATTTTAATTGATTAGAATAATAAAATAAATGGTTTTGGTGAATTTGATTCATTGAAACAACTATAATGTATATTTTTTTCACATGAAACACCGAACTGAAACATGTGGTGAAACAAATTTTTATGAAAATTATTAACACTTTTAATTAATAATGGGATTGGTGTGTTTAAATGTAGGTTACCATAATATGAAATATATATAGGATGAGAAAAAAAAATTCATTCTCAATATTAATCGACTTATTTTTTCAATTAGTATAGAAATGAGATAAATGTATCTTTCTGTACTAAAGTTATATTATTTTCTAAAATAATATTTTTTTAGTTACTATTCAATTTATTATGGAACTAAAAGTCTTATAGGTATATTATAATAATAAATTTCATATATATGAATTAAATATTAACAATTATATAATTATAAATTTATTTTATATGTTAATAAGATCATTTAGTATTCGAAAATTTCATTTTAAAATTAATATTGTTTTTATTATTTTCTATATATCCTATTAAAAGATAAATTCCTAAATTTAATGATTTTGAAATTGTAAAAATTACCACAGTTTTTTTATTTTGAAGAAAATATCATTTTTTATTATTATTTTCGATTATTCAAATAGTATTCACTTTTTTGAGAGTATTAAAAATAGTTTATATGAACATCATTAATTTTTATATGATCATTAAGATTTCAATATAAATTATATTTTATTAATCCTATTTTGAAACCAATAATTTAATTTATATAAAAAATTATTCATTATAAAATTAAAATTAAATTTACATTCTATTCAATGATATTTTGAAATAGAAATTAAATTTTAATCTGAATGGGTTTTTAATTCATGGTACATTTATTACTCTAAAATTTGTTTTCAAATACTGAGAAGATATATCTAATTAAAACAATAAAATATAAATAACTAGTTGGTCTATATTTTATAATAAGGTATTCTTTAACATCATACATAAAACTATATAATAGAAGTAAAATTTAAAACCCTCATAGTAACATCCCAATGATTTGGGAATTATTTTTTTGAATTAATTTGTCTTTTTTATCTTATTCCTTTCACGTGACACTCTATATAATTCATGAATATATACATATACATATATATATATATATATATATATTAAAAAATTAAGTTAAACATTCCATTCACATGGAACTGACATGGATTCCACTATACACAATACAAACATGGATGGAACTACATGAAATACAGACTTCACATTCGCTACCTATAACCCCGACTTTGCGTACATTGCATACACCACCAATTTTTCTACAAAGCATTTTTTTCTATTACTATTATTTAAATGAGATAATTATTCCATAGCCGTTAAAAAAATTATTAATTATAGTAATAACTACCTTTAAAATATTTTTATAACTTAAATATATATATTACATATTGATAATAAATGATATGATTTTTGGTAAACTTAGTTTATATTAAAAATACAATTTTCATGAATAAATGATATTAAATGTTATTCTATGAAAATAAAATTAAATTAAATTTTAAATAATTTATGAATTTAATTTTATAAAATAAAAATCATTTTTGAATCTATAATGTCAAAACTAGACTAGGTCAAATTTTTGTTATTTTTATGATAATCCTTTTTTTATGAATAGTGAAAACTATTGAATTTTAGTTAAAACATCATTTTTTATTAAATAATTATTAATAATAAATTATATTGAAATTTTATTTTATTTTCAAATTGGATCAATATTTCATATATTAATACAATTTAATTCACAAGAAACAATTTCAGTTTATATTTGATATAAAAACTTACTAAACTTATTTACTTCGTTCTAATTGAAAAAAAAAATGTACATCATCCCATCTAAGGGATTGAAATTAGTCTTAAATTTTAATATTATATTAATATATTTTAGAAAACATAACACACAACATTTTTATATGTATAATATTTAATTATTGACCAAAATTATTTGTAAAAATGATTAAAATTAATCTCATCAATTAAGGCCAAATTAAGCATAATTAGGGAACAATCGTAAATATTATGGGATGAAATAACCTAAAAACTTGTCTGACACCCCTTCAAAATACATATATCGTTCAAAATACTTCAATTATTATGTTTGGATGGTTTTCTGTGAATATTTTTATGTAACAACATGTGTACACCTAACTTATTTCTAATAATTCAATTTGATTTATTTTTCATCTCTATAAATGTCCACCACAACAACTACGTCCTCACACTTCTCAAAAATATTGATATTGGAAAATAATTTCCCAATAAACATTAAAAAATACCTCAATTACTACTAGATTCATTCCCTTGTGCAGAATAAAATCCACGGAATCCTTTTGGCACAATCTAAAAGGAGTTACTTGATTTATAGGTAATATTTTCTCTCAAGTCCTTTCATTTATTTTTCTTTTGCACCCCTTAAAATAATTTTATTCTGTGATTATATAAAAAATTTATACTTAATTTAATATTATGATTTTTTGTAATTGGTTATACCTACACTTATGCAGACCTCCATCTAATGGGTAACGAACATACTATTTCTATGTGTTGTAAACTACTACCTCACAAAACGAAGATTGTTCATTTTTCTAGTACCACCTATCATGCGGGATAATATAATGGGAAGATCTATTTATATATCATGTAAATTATATTTATAATTTATTAATTCTTCTTTAATTTTTATTTTTTAACATACCATTATTCTTTTTATCTTATGTAATAATGATAATTTCATTTGTGGAAGTGTGGAGTCCCACCCCCTCATATCTATATGATTCATTAATACCATACATAGATTGTAGTGAGTATGGTTTATGTGAATATATATGATAAATATAATATCATAAATCTAATTTAAATGTAATATATATATATATATATATTCTTTTAATTTCATTCCCTCAATATGACAATAAAACAAAAATAATTATCATGTGTATGTACTGTCTACCGTATCAATGAATGGTTTCATCCATTTCATACTAATAGATTTTATAGAATATTATAATAAAAATATATTATATATACATTATATTTATATTATTATTTACATTCTAAAATCATTATATAATTATAGGGGGAAATATATAACAAAATAAGACACAAGCAAAGAATAATGAAAATAATACCAGAAGTGAAACCTTAACATAGGATTGTTAAAAAAAGGTGGTATAATGTTGTAATGAAAACATATATGTTATTACATATAATAAAATGGTTCTATTAATGGTTTGTGATAAATTTATATTTATTATATTAGATTTTTTAATGTGTACAACTCATGACAGAAGGTATGAGGATTTCATCTCCTTTTTTATTTTTGTGATATTCATGGTATGTTCTCTACTCTTTCCTTTTTTGTGGTGTATGTACTGCCCATTATTTTATTCTATGTATCATATAAATATTTTTATGGGTATTAAAATACCATTTTTATAAAATTTATATAATGGGGTATGTTTTAAAAGTTACCAAATCCATTAAATTCTCCGGTCTCAATTTTACTTCATTGAGAGTCATGTATTGGTACGCACCTAAACTTTTTTTGAGGTTTATATACGTAATTTATACATTTAGTATCATGATTATAATTATTTTCTTGATATTTTAATCTTTATGTAATTTTATTTTCTTACATGATGAGAATGATCTCAATCTACTAAGTTGTAAGAGTTTATTGTGACAATCTCATCTCTTTTTGTGATTGTTTGTGTTTATTATTAATTTGACTAATTTGTATGTTCTATATCTCAAGACATTCATGAATTTTATTCTACTATTTTAATTAATTATTTATTCACGTAGCTTACCAATTTTTACTCTTTGGTACAAATGTTTTTTTTAGAGTGTTTTAAATAAATCCAGACTTTATGACCTTTTCATTAATAAATCAATGTTCATTCAAAACCATGTTTTATTAAAATAATTCCCAAGAATGTTATACTAATATAATATGATCATTAAAAAAACTTTCAATTTATCTATTTAATTTCATTTCAATGAAATATTCTCATCTGTTTATGAGTGGGAAAATTTTCTATCATTTTACTGTGGAAATAGAATGTTCTTTTTACCTCATCTGACCTGTACACATTTATCTGATGTCTATGAAATTTATATTTATGTTCATGATTATTTGTTATTTTTTATAATTTTTTTCTAAAATACATTTTCATGGAAAATAGATTTCCAAACAATTTCTATGTTCTGTTATATAATTTCATGGAAAATGGTTTTTAAAACGTTTTCATCCTTACCTTATATATTTTGAACGTTTTGTCAAAGGAAAATGTTTTTAAAATGTAATGATTCTTATTTTAGAGGATCTCAAGGAAAAAAAATTAAAATATTATTTATATGTTTTAATGTTATATTCAAGGAAAATTATTACCAATGGTATTATTTACTAAAATTATTTTTTTTCAAATAATAAAGGATATTTTTTTATGAAATGTTTTTAACGATATTTCAAAAAAAAATTCTATGATTACATCTGATGATTTTACTCAGGCCATTTTAGTAAATTACATAAATATTCCATTAACATTCATTTTATGAATGGGTTATTCTTAATGTCATGGTCTTTATGAATCTTTTTTCGCTTTAACTGGTTATATACTTTTTAAACCTGATTCTTTTCATGGGTTATGTTTATGATGAAATTATTATGGAACCTATTTTTTCCATAGGTTATTGTGTTATTACGTGTTTATAATGCACATTTCATTTTTTGGGTTATGATATGATTACTTATGATCATGTTTCACCAGTATGTATGATTTGATTACGATAAGTTTGAGGCCTTTATCTCTGTTTAATGCATTGGGTAAGTATTTAAATCTATTGAGATAGAATATGATGGTATTGAAGTGAACCTTGACCACTATGATGGCCATGGGAGTGAACTATGACTACCAAGGTTGTATTTGGAGTGAATATGTGATACAGAGATGGCCATGTGGGTGAACCATGACTGACAATATTTTATGGGGAGTGAACACAAGTGTCTTAGATGGCTATGGACTTACACAATGACTATTATATTGTTACGAGGAATGAAATAATGATACTAAGATGACCATGGGAGTAAACCATTTATACCAAGATGGAATATGGAGTGATCCCATACTTCCAAGATGACCTTAGTAGTGATTACTTGACTATAATGTTTCAACCAGATTACATGTTCACAATGTTTTTCATGGACCTAATTCCATGTCCCTATGTTTATGTGGGGGCCTGGACTCGTGTCCTCAACCTAATGAGTGAACTTTTTTCTACTTATACAATTTCACAATATTAAATTCTTATGTTTCTATCACAATCCCATGTTTTATTCATATGATATTATTTCATGGCTTATTTTCAATGTTTCTATATGATTATTGTCATAAGAACAAGAATTACTTATGCCATGATTAATGTATATGACCTTTCATATGAAGGGTATGCTCATATATTTTCACTATCTTGTTGTCATACCTAGATTCTCATAATGTTTCTCGCATGTCTCCCATATATACCCTTACTCAGCATTTGATCTCAACTATTATGGTTCTTCTCCCCTGGTTTAAAATAAAAAAATAATGTAGGTGTACTAATGGTGCTGATATTTATGGGAGATTTTGAAGATCCTTCACCATGATAGATGATTTTGTATCCATGTTAGAAAATACACTAAACTATTATGGTCCTGTGGATTGTATTTTTGAAATGTATATAGTATTAACTCACAAGATGTAGTATCCATGTATGTTAAGCCTTGACCACTTTAGTTGGTAACAAAATAATGTTTTAGTATACCTTTAAAAACGTCATTAAGAAACCATAAGTGAGATCCTGAGGTAAATTTCTAAGGATATGTCAAGGGATGTACTACATATAAGTATATAGATGTGTGAACGTTTAAAAAAATGTCTTCGAATTATGAAATATGATTGATGGATTTGTTTCATTTGAATACATCCAGGTCTAGATAATAAAATTTTATTTTGTTCTGGCACATATGTACCTAGGGGTAACAACATTGATAGGATGTTTAGGATCATACTTGGGGTAATCTAGTATACAAAAAACTGGCCTTATTGGACAACTGGTTTGACACTCTTGAGGGATATTCTTTGAAATATCACTAACTCTTCCTGATCCATCATGATGGATTTATATATAAGTTCTCTATGAAAAACCATGGATAAGAAATATTTTCATTAATTAATGAACTATGTACCATGATATAGATATCATATATGTAATTTATCGTGAGTTTATGGATTTATTATATGATATATTATTCTCACCCTATGCATTCTAGTTTTATTAAATTAATGTAACTATAAGAAACACGGTTAACATTTAATATGTCAGATATGTAAATAAAGGTAATTATGTGAATATATTTCCCAAGGGTATATATCATAAATAAAATGAAGAAGCTGGTATGAATATTTGTTATATATCAGTAGATAATGAGACCGCAAACAACAAGTGAAAGGTATGTTATGTTCATCAGGTATTATTTACACTAAAAAAGAAGTGTGATCATATTGAGGTTTTGAAACCATAATACATGATTAGTATATCATATAATAGGAATGATCTATTAAATAATTCATTAATAAATCCTAAGCAATGGTTTATGAAAAAAGTTAGATTAATTAAGTAATATTGTTTTAGAATTCAGTGATTATGTTATATAAATCATTAAATGTTTATATCTTTCTAGAATAATTTTTCTGTACAGATTGAAAACGACATATTAAATTGTAATTAATATATACAATAGTTATTTCATTGAAATGTGATATTGTGATTAAGGTAAGGTGACCTATAAAATGTTCCTAAAATTGAGTTAATGATATTTGGATAATGATATGTTTGATATGAATAAGTAAATTGAATGATACAGATTACCGTATAACTTATTATTGAAAAAGTTTTCTATTTCAGAAAGAATGTTCTTTTCAAATTCTTGTATTTAAATAATATATCTAATAAACATTAAAATAAAAATGAATTATTATTTTCCAAAATTATTTATTTTAATTTACTATGTGGGTATCTCTCCATATGTGGACTTCTATATATTGGACGGCCTGGTCGAACTTCTTTTTATTGATTAAAATTGATTAAAAATGAGATGGAATATCTTATATTGCAGAATATATTAGTACATTAGGAATGAAAGAGTCACGTTAATTTATACAGAAATATGTGCACTGGATCAATGAAAAACATAGGGTATCATTGTTATGAAACAGATAATGAATATATTTTTTTGAAATTTTTTAAACATTAAGAAAAAAAGAGCCTGAAACCAAAAAAAATTCCCTATAACTACATTTCTGATGAATCCTAAGGTTCCTTAGTCCATCACATATTTATTTCCTTTTTATTTTTAACATTATCTGGAACTTTTTATTTGTCACTCTGCTTTAGAACATGATAAATAAATATTTCTTCCATATATATCTTTTACTTCCCATCTATGATCCCCTATATTTAAACCAAGTTATATGTTACTTTTGGTAACTATGTAGTACAAATATTCCATTTTGAGGGGATATTTATATATTAATATTTATGAGATGGGTTTCAATGAATAAATCATTCAAGTATTAAACATTCGACAAACAAATGATTTCATGGTAGAAATTCATTTTTATATGGGGTAGAATGTAGAAAAAAGATATTTTTTGAATTACTTTTTTACGAATTAATTTCTATTTTTTATATTTTTCATTTCATCTGAAACTTTTAATAGTTATATATATATATATATATTTAAACACTATTTCAAAAATTAAATTCACATAGAACTTATTTCTCTTGTTCTACATGCAATACCAACTTGGATTACACTACACGCATTACTGTCATGTCTTGTGCTACCCGCGACACTAACTTGACAAATGTTAGACACAACACTAATGTTTTTATGATAAATAAAATTCCTATTATAATTATTTAAAAGAGATAATTTTAACCAAAACATTATTTATATACATATTAATAGTAATAACTTCTTTTCAAATGTTTTTATAATGTTTTATGTAAATACAATATATTGATAATAATAATATTATTTTTAGTAAATTCCTTTAATGGTAGAATATATTATTTTCTCCCCTTAATAACTTTTAATTCCATTCTATGAAAATTAATAAATTTAATGTAAAAAAATTTATAAATTTAATTTACTAAAAGAAAATTAATTTTTTAATTCATAATGTTGAAATTATCTTGGGGTAATTTTTTAGGATTTTTCTGAGAAATAAATTTTTTGATGAATACTGAAAACTTCTTCTTTTTAGTTAAAAATACCTTTTAATTTGATTAATTCTAACTTTTAATGTGTATTTTAATTCTTTATATTTTAATGTTAGATCAATATTACATTTGTTAATACAATTTAGTTCATTAGAATCAATTTCACTTTAAAATTTCATAAAAAACAAACTAATTTTTTATCATATTTCTACTTTAATAACCTATTATTTCGTTCCATCTATGGGATTATAAATAAATTTAATTTTTATAATTATATTAATTTAATTTATAAAAACAAACATGAACAATTTTATTTAGTATAATATTAACAATTTAATAAGACAAATATAATTTTTTACCAAAATGGTTAGTAAAAGTGATTAAAATTAATCAAAGTGAATGAAGACAAGTTAGGCTAAATCTGGGAAGAAACTGTAATATTAAGGGCCCAAATGACAAAAAAATATGTCCAAAACCAATATTATTTACATATTTAGGGAATTAATATTATATTATGAGTTATTTTCTTTGTTATGACTTTGTTTATGTAAGAACATGTGTACACATAACTTGTTTTGAAAAATTCCAAGTGAGTCTGTTTCCTACCCTATAAAATTCCATGACCGATCCCACTTCCTCACACCTCTCAAACCTATTCTATTAGGAAAAATAAATTCTCAATATGCTTCCAAAAATCCCAATATTCCTATAATAATACATCCCTTGGGATGAAGAGAATTCAAGGAATCTTTTTAGCACAACCCAAAATAAGTGACCTAATTAAGAGATAACGTCTTCTTTCAAGGCATTTCTATTATTGTTGTTATCAACCACCTAAAAATATATATATTATGTTATTATATAAAAACAATAATGCATAATATACTAGAATTTTTTTAATATAATTTTTTCTACACACACTTACTCTCACCTACATCTAATGCGTAAAGAACACCTTATTTCTATATCATGCATCATACTACCTCACAAAATGACAATTCTTCATTTTTTACATTTCCACATTTCATTTTAGAAATTAGAGTATAAATTAGATTTATATATGATATATATTATATTAATAATGTATTTGTTGTTGATTAATTTTTATTTCGAAAATAATTTTATGTTTTCTATCTTATGTAATTACTATAATTTCATTTGAAGAAGTGTCGACTACCACCCCATCAAGGAGATATGATTCATTCATACACTATATGGATTATATTAAGGAAATTTTTAGTGAATATATATGATATATATGATATAATAATTTTAATTAAATAATTATATATATACATATACATATTTTTCATTTACTTTCTTTGTTTCAACATGATAATTAAGCGGAAATAGCGTTTCTGAGTTTGTACGACCAACCATCACCAAGAAAGGTGAATTATGTTTCATATATATACATTATATATATTATTATAATATAAATATAATTTATATTACTGATATTTATATAATTTTATACATTATGGAATCATGATATAAGAATAAGGACTAAAGATATAAGAAATTAAGATACATGCGATGATTAAAGTGAATATTACCCAAAGTGAAACCTTAACAGATGATTGTTAACAAGAGGATCATATATGTGCATAATAAATCCAAATATATTATAAGATATAATAATATGGTTCTATAAATGTTTCATAATAAATTTATATTTTTGATATAGGTGTTTTCAATTAGTTTGACGAGAGTCCATACAAAATTTATGGAGATTTCATCTCACTTTTTGATTTTCAAGAGATACATGCGATGTTTGAAACTATTTACTTTTGTGTGGTGTAAGTACAGAAAATTATTGGATTATATTTTTTTATACGTAAATTTATTGTTATTAAAATATCATTTTTATGAATATTCATTCATGGTTCTATGTTTCAAATTTTACCAAATCCATAAAAATACTATGTCTCAATTTTCCTTTATTGAGAATCATGTTTTTTTATACACCTAAACTCTTTTTGGATGTGTATATATGTATATTTTACATGATATACCATTAATATAATTATTTAAATTATATTTTATTCATAAATTAATATCCTTTTCTTAAATTGAGGGTATGACCCCATGTTACCAAGTTATTAGAGTTTATTGAGATAATGTCATCTATTTTTGAGATTTTTTACATATATGCTTCCATCGATGAATAATTATGTTCTGTATATCATGAAATTAATGAGTTTTCTTCCCCTATTGTAATTCCAGATATATTAATTAATTGGTACCATTTTACACTATTTGGTACATAATATAGTTAAGAGATTGTCTTTAGGAAACCCCGACATTACCCTCTCTTCAGTCTAAAATCATTGTTCCTTGAAAACCATGTTTTCTAAAAAGGGTTTCCAAGAATATTCTACTAATAATTTAGGATCATTAAAATAAATTTCTACCATTTTTTCTACTACCATCATTTTCAAATTACTCTTCTCGTTGCTTTTGGAACCAGGAAATTTACTCTCTTTTTTACCATGAAAACGAAATGTTCTTTTTAAGATGTACGAAATATACATGTTTTTCCATAATCAACACATTGATGATTTCTTTTCAAATTTAAATGATATTATTTTAAGATATACATTCAAGGAAAATGGTTATCAACAAATTTTCAATATTATTTTATACACTTTTTATGAATATGGTTGACAAAACATTTTTAAAATTCAATTATATATTTCAAGGAAAATGGTTTTCATAGTATTTTAATGATTATTTTACAAGTTCTCAATGTACAATTATTTTCAAATTTTCCCATTTTTTGTTTAAAATTTCTCAAATTTTTTAAATGAAATTGTCTTTCAAAACTTTTTGAATATTTATTTATATTTTTTATAAATATTTTCCAAAGAAATAATTTTCAAAACGTTTTACAAATTTATTTATATGTTTTTAATTATTTTTGAAAGAAACTATTTTCAAAATGATTTCAATCATTATTTATATGTTTTGAAATTATTATTTTGTAAATTATTTTGATATGTTTGGAGGATTAATTTATATATTCTATAGGAAACCTATTTTAAAATATTCATTATATATTTTAAATGAATTTGTTATAAAAATTAGTATAAGAGATATTAGGTATTAAATTGGACTTTCTAAAATAAGAATATATATTTTCTTAATGAAATGATTTTGATTGATATTTCAATAGTAGTTTCCATTTAATATGTCATATTTGATGTTAGTCATTAAATTTTATGAAATAATCTAATGGTTGCATTCAAACTATTTTTAGGAATGGGTTATGCTTAATTCCAGGCTCTTGATGAAATATGTTTCCCTTGTATGGGTTATATGGTTTTAATACTAGATGATTTTCATGGGTTAATTTTATGTTGAAATTGATATGAACCCTATACTTTCTATAGGGTATGATATGATTACAGGTTTATAATATATATTAAATTTTAAGGGTGATGATATTATTATTTATGATATTGAGACACATGTATGTATAATTTCATTATTAGATGGGTGGGACCTATATATCCCTCTAATGCATTGGTTAAAGATTAAAATATAATGATATAGACTAATATTATCTTGGAAGTGAACCTTAATTAACAAGATGACCATGGGAGTGAACCATCACTAGCAAGATGGTACGAGGAGTGAATTCCTACAACTAAGATGGTCATGTTGGTGAACCATGACTACCAAGATCATATTGAGGACTAAACTGAGGCTACTGATATGGGAATGTCAGTTAACCATGGCTACCCAGATGGTAGGATGAGTGAACCCATGCTACTAATATGTACATGTGAGTGAACCATGACAACCCAGATGGTATAGGGAGTGAACCCATATTACCATGATTGCCTTGGGATCTATTCCTAGACTACTATGTGTGAACATGATTACATGGCAACAATGTCATGAATAGACCTAGTTACTTGTATATAGATTTTTTTGAGGTTCATTTCTCATTTTCATATCCTAATGATTTAAATTGTTTCTACTAATACTTGTTCTCCATATTATATTCATATGTTTCTTCCACATTCCATGTTTTTCCTATATTATACTTTAATGTATTATGTTAGTTATTTTTTTATGATTCATGTCTTATGAACTTTAATTCATTGTAATATGATTCATCTATATGATCTTTGATATGAAGTGTATAATATTCTATTTTCATGATCTTGTTCTCAAACCCTGATGCTCATAATTTTTATTTCATATCTCCATTATTTACCCTTACTAAAAATTTTATCCCTCCCCTTTATTAGGATTCCTTTCACTATGTTATGAAGAAAGGTTTTATATAGAAGTACTAAGGGTGGAGATCATCAAGGGAGATGTTGAATATCTATGACCAATATAAAAGACATTATTTTCACGATTCCAAAGGAAATATACTATAATAGTTCATGAAAATTTATTTTGTTAATCTCTAGAATATTCGTCTAAAATGATGTTCTATTCATGTATAATAAGACTCCTTCTCTATAATTGTTCAAGTCAAAAGGGATACAAGGATTAATATAAGGTTTATAAGAACTGAATCATGTCATAAAAAGTATAAAATGGGTTTTTTGGGTTTAGATACAATAAAAAATCTATAAATAGTTATTTTTGAAATCCGGGGCCACTAAAATATAATTTTGCTTCACCTAGTACAAAATGTTCACTCCTCTAACTTATAAAATGTGCCCTTATGCAGCCCATGTATCCTCCAAAACAGGCCCCTTAGATTGAAAAAATAGTTCCAAAACCCCTCACAAACACCTATATCCATGCGATAGAGAAGATATTATTCCCCAAATACCACCCATCAAAAAATTAATAAAATGCTTAATTGGATATTCCATATTGTATGCTAAAAATTCCATAATTTGTCCCTTTTATTTTTATTATGTCATGTATTCTTTTCATACCTTATATGTGTTTAAAACATTATATAATATAAAAAATATAATGATTAGTTTAATTATCTATTATTATATTCAATGAATAATATTTATCTAATTTTCATCCATCGGTATATAAAAATGTTTATTTCATTCATGCATACAAGGAAAATACCATCTATATGCATGACATTTTTCACTTAGCATCACTACCTTACATGAATTTTTAAAAATATTTTCTTATTTTTCATTATAAATGTTCTAAAATTATTAGTATTAAAAAAAGGAAAATAAATTTGAACATTTTGTACATACTTTGGAAAAAGAAAATTGAATAAGTTTGTATGTGTAGACTATTTCCTCCTTAGAGCTACATATATTTCTTTGGTCCAACATTGTATATGGATGAATGTTTAAATTAACATAATAAATTAAAAAATTATTTTATATTTGATTAAGTTTGTGGAATTTTTTTATTAATATTTATCTCATTATCAATATTAATACTTCTATCTATCAAAGTAATGAATCATACTTCTAACGAATTCTGTATTTAGGAATCATGATAAAGAATATCATATAAATAAATTTGGACTCTAAATTTCATTATAATAAATTTATTATATTGAATTAGATAATCTAGTAGTAGTAAAAATCTAATCAATAATGATGGATCATCGTAATCTTTTTAGAGGATTGTTGAAATAATAAAAATCACTAATATGTCAGGGTTAAAATAATATATAACTAACTAATAAATGTTTAATTAATTATTATTAATAAGGAGTATATATTTTTGATGGTTTTTTTAAACTCAATTGTTTCAAAGAGGATGAAAATATAATGATGTTATCCTTAGACATGTGATATGAGTGAAGAGCCCCAAGAAGAATCAATGTGACTTACCCAAAATAGAATTATACCCCTATGAAACAAAATCATGCGCAACCACACCTATGTGGCAATGAAGGGGAGGAAAACCTTTCACTGGGAAGCTTAACCAACAAAAATTCTTGAGATTGATGTGGGAAACATCTATTGTATAGGGTTTCCTATTTTTCTATAAATAGTTCCCTTTGGATCCTTTTTTCGCAATTAGGAAATTGAAAGAAGCCCTGAAACTCTAGTTGTCTAGCCCCTTTGCTAATATCCTCACAACAATCTCTATATGTCTTAATAATAACTAAATATAGAAGAATTGAGGGGGTATATGTTATATCAGAGTCCCATCAGCTTCTGAAACACAATACAGCTACACAATGAACCCTCCTCTAATTGTGTAAAACTACCTGTTTGAGGTTCCTTCTCTAACTAGGGACCTGTGTGAACCTCATTTGGGAACACCCTTGGAGATACATGGTGTGTAGGACATAACCAAATCCATGTGTTGTTGACCAGGTGGTTCATCTACTAGTGAATAATCATCTCAGAAAGTCATATATCCCCATGTGAATATCATTTCCAATTCCCTCATGTCCCATTGAGAAGAAAATCATCCCTCTATGGAAGGACTTTTGAGTGGAATTATTTGAGTTTCTTCAAATCCACCAATGTTAGGACTCCTCTTCCTTGGTAACCATTGAATAACAGGTTCAGATTTGAATTATCCACAAAATCCTCTATACCTTAAAACCCAGGGATAGTGTCACACCTAACGGGTAGGGTCCTCGGGGTACAAGTGACTAAGAAATCCTATGGTCATGAGAACCATTACACTAGGGATGGTTTTAGGGAGGTTGAGGTCTCAGGTAACATGGTTATATGAATTTTCATCCCTAGTCCTCTCTAATACATGGTCCCTCCCATTCAAATATAGGTTGGTGAGGATCCTGATTTAATTTCTAATCAATAGGTAATGAGATCCCCATCTACTTCTATAGAACCAATTTGAAGGCATCACTCTGAGATTAATCTTGAATACTTTTTTTCAATACCTCTACTAATTTTTTCATTACTCATTCTATATCTAATTTCAATATGGGAGGGGATATGTTCATTTTCAAAGCACTTTCTCTCTTCCTATGGGTCCAGTGTAAAATGAGGGATGTTATGTACCACCGCCCTGAACATTTCCACCTATGGATGATGGACTGTGTGGTTTTCCAAATCACTTGCTTTCTAATGTTTCTCAAATTCAAAAATGTATTACCATAACCCAGGTTATCATATAGGATAACCATGATCATGACATCCACCTAGTCAGATACCTGTATCGATATAGAATATTATCATTATTATTTATCCCTTATTCCTTAAATGTATATATGTAGTAATGGTACCCCAATTTCATGTATAAAACCATAGGATAGAGTTGTTCATAGGGTTTATTGGACCATCTACTTAATTTTTTATCACATGAAAAATGAATCTTGTATGATTAACGGTTCACAGTTTTCATGACTTCCATATGATCCCAAAACCTTATATGAATCATTATATTTGTATTTCCCAATGATGGCCTCTTTTGTGCTGGTGTTGTTACTTCCTCCGACATGAATTAAATTTAAAAAATATATTTTCTCTAAAACATTAACTCAATAAAATAGTGTAGTATAGTGGTAGTGCAGTATCTAATCCATAAGGAGAATACCATTTTTCTTGACGAATTTTGGTCTCAATTTCTATAAAAGTGTCCTTTCTAGAATTCTTTTGTTTGAGAATTTTGGTATGACTTCCAATTGGGATTAATTAATTTAATAAATGAGGGATTGGGATCACATAGAGTATCTGGGTGAAGGATGTCATGTAATTCTATCCATGGAAATATCCGTTAACATAGTTTGAAAATAAAAAAGTGGTCACCAGTTTACTTTGGTCGTAGTCTCATAATAGTACCTAGGAATTCACTATTAGGTGGATAGGATATGGAAATAGCATAAGTGAATTAAGTTGGAATTTTATATAGAAATATTCCTAATCTCGGTGAAATAGATCATTCTACTTTAATTAGGATTGGTTCATTTGATTTATTTTCCTTTGTTTTGGGATTCATTTAAAAATGGTATAGACATTGAATTAATATCCTAATTACTTCCTTAATTTAACTTGGCATGTTTAAATGTATTGGTGTATTTAAATTATTTAGATACGCCACATGAACCCTACCCTAAAATATTTAGTTACTCCTTGTGAGAGAAAATGAAATTAAATAAATCAGAGATAACATACTTTACAGATCAATAAAAATTAATGGAATAGGTATCATTAAAGTGATTTGGGAAAGATAATTGAAATAAAAATTCATGAATCATTTAACAATTATAAAAAACATACATGAGAAAGAGTAATAGAACTATAATCTAAATGTGATGGCATAAATTGGATGCAACAAAGAACGAAAACTCCTTGGACGTTGGATTAATAAAGATACACATAATATCAATGAATTTAGAGTTTGAGAGGAAAAACCGTGAATGATTTGACAAATGATCGTGAGGGAGAAAAGAATCTCATCTGAAAGTGTCTCTAGCACTCTACTACTTGCCTTCTTATATCACGGATTTGGGTCATCATGTGTACCTGTGGTACACAACATGTACCCTTGTTCTACATCATTTTCCTTTAGATCTCAAGTAAGTAATGAAGGTCTCTCGGATTAATATGTATGAACAAGTACACAACCTGTACCCATTGATAACAACGTGTTACCGGTGTTCATTCTATTTTTTCATGGATTCCTCATGGATTTATCACCTGATGATTAGAATGGTCATCATGCCATGTATTATTTGGTCCTAACGTGTAGTGGATTTTTCTTTCTGGTTATGTGTCATGGTAACGACTGGCATCACGACATGGGATCAGGCTATGAGATTTGGGTACACGACATATAGGGTGGAATCACGATGTGTAATCGGTTGGTTTTTCACTTTTTCTACATTTTCTTTCCTAGAAACTGATGAAGCCTTTATTCATTCAAAATTAGACCCATAACATATTCTTAATCAAATATTTTAATGAAAATCATTGGAAGAACTTCCACAATGTAAATATACGAATTTTTTGTATGACCCCCACCCCATAAATAAATATTATTTTGTCCTCAAACAATAATTTCTCAACAAATAATTCATAAAGTATGGGAAATTTTCGATCTTAGAAATATTCATTAAGTCTATGAAAACAAATTACGTTCAAGCAGATAAAGGGTAATGTTTTGGAATCAATCCTTCATAAAATCTCAGTCATGCCGCCTTCTTCAAATTTTTAAAACAAAATCTCATTCATTAATTATAGACTTTTAATTGTCCCCTATGTTATATTCCCAATTATAATTTACCTCTCTATTTAACTTATTAAATATGTGGATATGTAATTATGGTTATGATAACCCCCTAAGTACAGGTTCATATCCATATTCTTGCACTAGTTCAATCATATCGATTATGTAAAGACATGTGTAAAATTAATCTTGAGGTCTTAATCAATTTGGGTTTTGATGACTCTGCAGCTATGGATAGGTAGGGAAATGAAAAAATTATGATCAACTATAAGGGTATTCTCTGTAGTATATTGAAAAAGGTGTCCAAACATGTGTGATGTCATTCATCATTATGGTCGGTCAAATTAGTGCTCCATCAACTCAGGTTGGATCTACATGTATAAAAATTATGTAAATGAAAAATAATATTATTTCGACCTTTTTCTTCATTTTAATTTTAATTTTTTCCTTTGTATATAATTTTTCAAAATTTTCACCTAGGATAGATCTCAAATCCATCACCTACCCACATATGATCCTTTGAGGGATTCATTAGTCTGAAAAATGGTGTTTTTGACCGTACAAGTATGCTACCCATATCAATTTTGTTTCTTTCTATTCTTTTGGTAATTTTCAAAGGAATAGTGTTTTCATGGGATACAATAAATGGTATATGGATCACAACCTCAACGGCAGTCGAGTGCACAATACTTCTCTAGATGTTAAATCATTCCATGTTGTTTGAATACCTCCCCCCACACTTTTTCAATGTTATTCTTAATACATTGTACAAGCTGTAGGGTATGAAGTTAAATATGCTTGAAATAACATCATTTGAACATGACATTCATGGAAACTATGGAATGAACAAAGGGGAGATCTCAGGTGGGCCTCATGTAAGTGGCTATCAACGAGTGCCTAAATAATTTTAACTCTATCCCTATTCATTAATTGCTTTCATAAGATCGTAGTTCATGTTCTAATATGATTACAATCCCTAGGTATCTATCAAGAAATATGCTCAGACAAGAAAATGAAATCATAGGCTGAGAGTCCTCATGGGTAATGGGACTCAAATCAAAATTGGAAATAAAAAAGGTAATAAACAATAAGTTGTGGGTTAATTAATCATAATATCAATGCTTTGAATTTGAATTAATACTCAAAAAACATAATTCATTAGTATCTTGTCTAGGTAGGAGTGAGACATGAGAACCCCCCCTCCCACCCACACACACACAGAGAGACACATATAGAATGAGAATGTGTCTGCACTGTCAGTGAAATACAAGTAGAATTGGTTTTGTATTTGAGTGAAACGTAATTAGAAATGGAATTTGGTGGTCATATTTCAATTAAAAGATAACTTAGAGATCCAAGGGGTATTTGGTATGTAATGGGGATGATTGAAGTTGTCATATCTTGAAAATGTACATGAAAATTGATATAAAGGTCAATTCATACCCAAGATATCAAACATTACTTCATAGTTAAAATAATTTTTAATAGAAGAATAATGGAAAACATCAAAAATGAGAAATTGATTTAGTAATTTTATTCAATTTTGGGTTTACATACATAACAGTTCCAAGAAATACCTGAAATGAAAAATAAAAAATGAAAATGACACAGAAATGATGACTCAGAGAAATAGAATATTGGAAAATGTGTACATGGAATATCCTTATGGGGCCCACAATATCATTGGATCTATTACCTCTTACTGCTTCTTGAGGTTGTTTCCTCGAGTTCCCATGGTTGTCGGGGTAGGTTGATCACATCAGGTGCAGCTATGTGAACATGGATGACATGTGGTATGAATGAAATAAAATGTCACAGTGTCTACTGGTGTTGGTGATAGATAAAATACTATATTACCCTGTGTTCTAATACATGTGTAATAACTAGACCATCAAGGATGAAAAAGGATTCAGAAGAGATTGACATGCTATAGACAAAAAGTGAGGACATAGAAAACAAAACACAACAATAAGTGAAAATGGAATATTTTTTATATAAAATTTTCTATAGAGTCTAGAAAAATGGAATTCAACATGACATAGTCAACAAATAGCCCAAAAAATGAATGTGTCTAAAAACCCCCAATGATGGAATAATGATAGGTCTTGGGTCCTTGGAGAAGATCACCACCAGCGTTAGTCCAGTAGAAGGTGTCTCAACCAAATGGCCAAATGAAGTAGTGTTATTAGCATTCTATGGTGGGGCAGAAGGTGTAGTGGAGGGTGAGGGAACATAGGTAGAAAGATAGGATAAGTTGGGTGGTGGGGGAGTACTGATATTTATGGTAGAGATGGATCTGGCCGTAGGATAAATGAATTGTACCTTTGGTGGTGTAGGCTCAGTGGTTTCCCCTTGCTCTTCTAGGATTGCTCTAACAAAAAACACTTATTGGGCAGTAGGGTCCATGAGATCCAAAGGGATGTCCAAGTAGGTGGAATTGGAAATTGTGGATGACTATGGGCCGACTGGATTGGGTGAGGGTGATGGGGTAAAAGTGAAAGGATCAATGAGGGTTAGATGTAGATTGGTATTGATCTGGAGAATATTATCCAGAATACACTAATGAAGACTCCATAACACTGAGGGGGGAGGATTTGTGGTCATAGGGGTGGTATCTATACTGGATTATATCCTAGGTGGAGGTGGTGTGGTGTAGGTTGGCAGCTGGGAAGGTGGGGCTACTGGTGCTACATTGTCTACCTAGTCATGAGGTGTAGCTGTATGTACACCTGGAACACAAAAATAACAATCATCATCCTTTACCAGCATATTATTCTTGTTTAAAAGAAAAATATATATCATTTGCACTAGTAAAATAGAGTCTAGAGGTATATATTCCTTGAATACACAAATATATTGGTCCAATCTAGTGATAAAATATCCACCCTTGAGTGTACCACAATTCCTCTGAGTCAAGGCTATAAAGTAGTAAGAAAAATGGGTTGCCACATTTATTGGTGGCCCACCCGTGGAAGATTTTAAAACCATCACATCCATCTATATGATGCTTCAATGGGACTAACCTTTCACAAACCAACTTTTCTCTATAGCTCGATGTATAATACACAAAGTCAGGCCCCAAATCTGAGTAGACATTGTCTGTCGAGGAACATAATGTGACATGGGGTCACAGGATATCAACGGTCAAAATATCATAGATGTATCGCAAGGTGCATGGAGATGAATTTTTAGATAAATTTCATAAATAAAAAACTCCTCTATATATAATACATGCCCGGCCCCAAACTTAGCATGAAACAACTCGTGTGAGCGGCCATCGAGGAAAAAATGAACATTGCCGATGCCCATTTTCATGGTTGCAAAAATCTGCAAAAATCTATCAAAATGACTCCTCACAAACATTGATAATGGTTCCATTGTGTAGAGTGTTGAGGAGGTTATAGATGGAATCATCAATGTTCAGCTGGGTGAGTGTTTGCATGTCCATCGTATTTCTTGTATGCATGGTCTTCTCCGGTAACATGAAAAGATAAAACTTGTGCATTGTGTTGAAAAAACAATAGATGGGGTGCAGGTATAGGTCATCATCACTGGATGTTGCAGAGGATTCAGAACGTGGATGAAGAGCTGGTAATTCACATGTTGCTACCGGTGTAGATGGTGTGTTTGTATTGGTCTACCGACAGTTGCAGGTAGGTCGTTCCTCAAATGGTGAAGACGGGGAGGTGGAGGATGAGGAGGAGGGAGAGGGTTTTGGTCTCTTGGTGAACTCCATGGAAGCAAGTAGGTTGTTCGATGGATAGGGAGTGATTGGAGAGGGGGTGAATGGTTATGGTAGAGGGTAAGGGGTGTGGCGTTAAGGAAGGGAAGAAGTGGAGGGTGCGATGAGGCTTGAAAGTAGAGGGGGTGTTGTATTTGTTGACGACTACAATTGGAAGGAGGGTAGGAAAAAACGAGGCATCAGGAGTTTATTATGATGTGGGTGATAAATATTCGGGTCGCAACCTATAGTTTTTAGAAAATAAACTAACAATATAAACGACCTATACAGATGATTCATGTCGTTTATGGGGAAAAAAGTGGAATGTTTTGGCAAAAATAAGTGATGACATGTATTGGTGGTACACATCATGTACTGAGTTATATTAAAAAAATGATGATAATTCCACATAACACTATCCATTATTCATGATATTATTAGATGATGATCATAATATAACTAATCTAAAAATATTCCTACCCTAGGGTGCATCCTAGATAGAATTTTCATTTAGCACCAGGATCATGACTCCATTATGGTTCAGTTGAACTTGAAGATAAGCAAACAACCTTCATGGAATGTTTATTAAAAGATCATTAATCATATAGTATATACCTTGAATGGTGGTTCTACATCTCATTGAATTTCAATTTCTCCATAAGGAAAAATTGTACGACCTTAAAAATACCAGACCATCTTGACTTCAACATTCCTGGTAATAGTTTTAATCTTAAATTTAATTGAAAAAACGTGTTCCTTGGAATGAAAGTACAACATGAAATTTGTTGGTTGTGATACCTCTTAATTTATTATTTGTGAATAATTCTGTTTTCATACACATCATTCTTAATTTCCTCGAATATAGTTCATTGCATTAATTGTTCCTTTACATCATTTTCTAGATCCATATTCATTTTCATAATTTCCATGAACAAACGTTGATCCAATTCCACTTGAAGATGACATGTATTACTATAATCCAGTCTAAATGGGTAGGTGTATAGGAGTGTTTTATATATTGAATGATACATCCATAAGGCATTGTCAAGTTTCCGGCTCCAATCACTTCTACGTGTGTTGAAAATATTTTATAAAATTTACATCACCTCCCTATTTGACAATTAGACATTCCCACATGGATGTGGGTGAGAGGGAGTTTCGGTTTTTTACGAAATTCCATATTTTTCAATATTTTTTCACACTGGATGATTTGAGAATTGATTTATGTGATTAGTAATTGGTAACCTTTAAAATACAAATCATGCAAACACATTCTTTTCATGAAAATTCATGACTACTTTTGTTGTGACATTTGTTGTACCTTTTTCTTCAACCCACTTGGAAACATAGTATACTAACACAAGAATATAATTCCTTCTGTGTGATGAATGGTAATGGTACCATAGAGTCAATGACGCAGACATGAAATACTGAAAACATCCAGAAGGGGGTTTTGTATAATCTCATTTATTTTAATAATGTTACCCATTCATTGACACCTGTAACATTAATGAAAGAATCTCCAAGAATCGTGATGCCATGAGTGCCATAAATTCATCTTTGTAGGACCAGTTATACTATGTTATCTTGTCCATGATGGCCTCTAGTTGTTGATGTGTGGCACAATTAGATCAACTTTTGAATCTCTGCCTCCATGAAGCAACAACGTAACAAGTCATCAACACAATTCTTAAATAGAAATGGATCTTCCAAAAATTATTGTTTTGCATTAGACAAAAATTTAGTGTTTTTCTGGTATGAGAGGTCTTTATAGAGATGCCCTATAGAAATACAGTAGGCCTTGTCTAAAAACCAAGGCGTGTATTGGACAGTAAACAATGTCTCATCTGGAAAATATACTTCAATATCAGTCACACTGTCATATATAATATTGGTCAGGGGTAACCATGAGAGGTATTCAACAATGAAATTTTCAATTCCTTTGTTTTCATTGATTACAATATTGAATTCTTACAACAAAAGAATCCAACGTATCCATCTTGTTTTGGGTTTTTCTTTCTCATTAGTTATCAAAGTATGACATGAAATGTATAGACAATGAAATTGGATAGAAAGACGAATAAAAATAACATTTAAATGGAATATAAGACAAATAAAAGCTCATTATATATAGTCATATAATTGATTTGAGCATCATTCAATTTGTGTCTTTCGTAATGGATTGGGTAGTAGAAGTTGTCTATATATTTTCAAATCACAGATCATAAAACAAGGACTCTATCATCGCATATATGCTCAAATTCTTTTTCGTAGTTTGATGCAATGATAATCGAAGAAACAATCATAATATTTTTTAGTGATTCAATAGCTTTTTAGCATTCCTATTTGAATTCATAAGTAATTTCCTTTCACAAAAAATATCTCAATAGACATGTGACTTTATAAAAATAATTAATGATGTTTTTGTAGAATTATTGTATGCCCAAGGAAATATCTAATACCTTTTATGGTTGATGGTTCTCGAATATCTTTGGTGAAAAAGATCTTAGCGGGATCAACCATAATCGTTATTTAGATATTTTATGTCCTAGAAAAATTCTTACTTGCACCATGAAGTGTCTTTTTTCCCAATTCTACACTAAGCATTTATCCTCATAGTGTTAGAGAACCATTTCTATATTTTATATAGAGACATCAAATGATCTCCAATATATAGAGAAATACTACATTAATATTTTGAGAAATTATTCTGGAATATCATAAAGGATGTGTGTCACACATATTTGGAATGTCATTTGTTCTTTC
The DNA here is from genome assembly GCA_963277665.1 of Viscum album. Lineage (NCBI taxonomy): Eukaryota > Viridiplantae > Streptophyta > Magnoliopsida > Santalales > Viscaceae > Viscum > Viscum album. The sequence continues at coordinate 346,452,359 of OY728157.1, read as the reverse complement.
CACATACCAAATTACATGCGTCTATATGAAAAAGAACTTAAAGGGCATGTGAAGTTGGTTTTGTCTAGTCAGCGAGGTCGAATAAAATTTTTTTCCAGGCTGAAAAGACATCGAATAAATATTATATATCTTGTCTCACTAGAATCTCAAGAATTTGATCCATAAATAGGTAAGGGAAAATGGTCTTCCTTTATTTTAGTATTCAAACACCTATAGTCCATAAAAACTCTCCATCTAATGATGGTGTTTGTTTCAATGTGTTCATTGTCTCTTGTTCTTGTTACATAGACTCCCCCATTTTTTGAATGATGTGGAGGTGACTCACCCACTCACTATCAAAGAATTGAATGATTATTCCAGTACCCTTAGGCTTCAGCACTTCCTTCTTGAAAACCTCCTTCATGGTTGGCGTGATCTACCTCTGAGGTCTTCTTTTTGGTTTATTATTTTATTCAAAAAAAATTATGTGGTTGCAGTCAAGAGATTTATTACCTTAATATATACCACTCTTAAGGAAATTGATTTCTTATGTATTTTCAGGACATCAACCATCCTTTCTTTATGTTCCTGACATAGTTTGACATCAATAATGATGTGTAAAGAGAATAAATCCCCTATGTATGAGTAATTCAATGTAATGGGTAACAGTTTTAGTTCTAATATGTTTGGTTGAATAATGGATAGGATATATGGTTGCACGGTGTCTTTGGTAAGTGGTTCAATAAATTTGACTTCCTTTATGTCATAGTCTTCTTCCATGTCAGATCCTGAATCATCAGTATATTCCTCAATATCCAACTACTCCACTTCTTGAGTGAAGAAGATGGCATGGTAGTCAACTCGGTCATCTGGATGTTGTGAGACATTTATCCAATAAAACCCCTCTTTTTTATTCAAAGACTTTGAAGATGAGGAATCCTTGATTAACATCAATCAAGTACTTATCGGTTCTTACGTATGGTCTTCCAAGAATTATTGGGACATCTCCATCCACATCAATGTATAAAACTATAACGTCAACTGGAAAATTTAATTTTCTGACATTAACCATAATATCCTCCAGAATACCGCATGTGGACTTGACTAAACAATCATCCAATTGCAATGCTACTCTTGATTCCTTAATCTCTTGGAGTATTACATTATGGAAAACACTAATCGTCATTAGGTTAATGATTTCTATATGATCATAGAGTAATTTTAATAAATTTCACTCTCCTATGGAATAATGAATTGAAAAGATTCCAAGATTCCCTTTCATTGGTGGGATTTTCTTTTGTACAAAAATACATCATTCGTCATTTAACACGATAACTCTTAGATGTTATATATTTGTCTTATTTGATAGAATATCTTTGATAAATATCAAATACACATGAATATTTATGATTGCCTCAGCAAAAGGAATGTTGATATGAAATTTCATGATCATTTCAAGGAATGATTTGTATTGAGCCTCTTGCATACCATGATTTTGTATTTTTGGAAAGTGGATAGGTGGCTTCTATGGATGTGGGTCTAAACATGTTCCTTATTTTTTTCTAGGTCTTTATCCTTCTTAGGTAGGAATTATTCCGGTGATGATATAGGGAAGATTTATTCTACATTTTTTAGGGTTTCTTGGGTTCGTCCTATGACCATTCTTCCTTTGGATGATGGAAGTTCATCACCATTCTACTCCTTAGTACTATAGCCTTAGCCTCCTCTCGTTGGTATGTTTTAGTGTTACCTAGTATGGTACCATGTAATCTCTCATATATGGTCTTTGAGATTTGACCCAAATGAATCTATAAATTACACAAAGCTACTCCCTGATTTTTCTTCTATGATTCCTATGTAGTCATCCATTGATCGGATTTTTGAACAATATATGTGAGGAGATTTTCCCTGTTTCCAGGGAGTGTTGGAGGTTCATGTAGTTTTCATGGATGCATGGAAATATGTCTTTATGGCTGGGGATTTGAAAATGGTTTTTGTGGATATGGATGCTACTATGGTCCTAGGATATGTTTTATTGGTGAATAACTAGGTGGTCCCAGATTGTGAGACCATGCATGACCACTATGATACTGAAAATAACCATTCTTTTTTAGGTTGTTTCTGAGTAGACATCTACTGAAAAAATGGTTGTTGTTTTTGCTACAAATTTGGTTTATTTATTTGACTGTAATTAACATCATTACAATCTTATGATTCTGTATATTTGGGTTTTCAGTCATAATACTGGTGTATTCCAACACACATCCCACAAGACTGGATCTCCATGACTAGGGTTGGTGGTTTTGTTCTAGGTATTTCAAATTATTCAAGCTTTTTGGTTAGTGCCTAAAAATTATATTCTATCATATTGGCCTCATCCACATAGTGGATTCCACATCTTGGTGGTCTTCAGTCACCATGACATATACCAAATTTGTGGGAAACATCATCCAGAATAGCTCTCCCTGCATTAGGGGTTTTAAATATCAAACTTCCATAAGGGGAAGAATTAACCATTGTCTGTGCTACTGGCTGGATTCCTTAATAAAATGATTGCATTTGAATAAAGGTGTCAAGTCCATGATATAGACTTCATGGACACGGGGAATGAGGTGTTATCTCAGTGGGATTTGGTTAGGGATGGAGAGGGTATATGTGAGCAGTGCAAGGTGAGTAATATATCATGTTCTTAGTGATGAATTGCTGCTAATTTTGGTTTAAATTGATTATTGCGATTTTTTGGGTTATATTTTATTTAGATAATATTTGAGCTTCTATAGGATGAGTTGTTATGTGAATTTCTATTTAACCTTTTGGTTTTTTGATAGTTGTTGTGTGATGGAGGGTGCAGAATTCAGGCAGGGAGTTTTTGGTTGTGTTGTTGATATGTTGTTATGGTGAGATGAATATGCTTTGGTGGATGGATGATGGGAAGAAAATGGAAGAATTGTGAAAACTATAGAACAGTGGAAAAGGTTGATTGAAACGGTGTGTGAGATGCATGGAGAAATAGAATGAAAACATGAAGCGGGCACAGAGACACCGTGAAGAAGACTGGCAGTTGAAGAATGGAGCGGTGAAACATGCCACATTGAAGGAATAAAATAGTGAGATAGGTTGGAGGCAAGATGGTGGCACCATGAAAGCTTGAAAATGGTGGCACAATCTTAGAGGGATCCAGAGTGACCATTACACCTAAAAAAGAAACTAAATTGAATAAAAAATTAATAAATCCAATAAAATGGATTAATAAATTAATGAATTAAAATAAAAAAAATAAATATAAATACAAAATTAATGATGAATTATTAAAATGTATGAATTTATTTATATTTAAGCATCAGAAAACAAATTAATTTTTAAACAACATAAAATAATTAAGGCCGCTTGATTATTTTATTCAACCAGTTAATTAACCAATTAATAAATTATATAATTCATTAAATTAAAGAATAGAGTTACTAATTGAATAAAACTGAAATGGTGAAATTAATTTAGTTATTTAATGACATGAAAAGTAACATGTGTTTTTTATTTACATTTTAAGAATAAAGAATTAATCAATCTAATTATTGAATAATTTTTATTGAAAACTAATAACATTAAGAATTAATAAAATTAAATTAAATTTTTATTATTGAAAAAAATAAAAATGTGAGAACAAAAACACAGTTTTAATATATAACACATTTTTTATAATATAATTTACAATATACAAAAATTATTAAATATTAAAAAATATACAATGTTTTGATATTATAAATTAAACAAAATATAAAATAAGGTTTCGGAAAAAGTGCATTAAATATGAGACACATCAAACTCCTCCACATTTAAAACTTTGTTTGTCCTCAAACAAATGCATCCCTTAACAATAAAACAGAAATAGGATTTGTGAAGTTCAGTTCAAAAAGTGCATGATTAAACTTTTGTACCCAAATGAGAAAGACCAAACTGTGGGTAATACTATTCAAGGGAGTTCAATAATGATGTCCTTCCTAGATTCAAATACTCAATGTACATAAAAATCCTCAAAAATTCATACACTTCCATGTATTAAATTCCACATATGGTTACTCATTTACTATTATACTTCACCTTCCAATTCATGTTCTAATCCAAGGAGTTTTCATAGGTTAGATGATGTGGAATTTTAATCATTACAAAGGGCCCCTTCAATTCTCTCCTTCCCCTAGGTTCAATAAATTAATGTCCATTAATTTAATCACATTATTTATTCATCTCAAATGAATGGTTACTATGTCAATTGATCCCTTCTTTATCTTAGATAAAACATCCCTCACATTAATGAGTTCATTTTTTACAAGGGCATTTTATTTTAATTTTTCAGAACTATATTCTATGTGTAAATCACTATGCATAGCACCTACTAAGATAGAAATTGGCTTTATTTATTCAAGGAATCACACCCAGTGAACCTTATCTCAGATGCTCACCGTGGGATCCCATTTTCTCCTTTTACTCCAATTATAAATGACATAACTAATAAACATTTTAGTTGACTTCCTAATGTGATGGAATAATATTTAATAAAAATGTGAGTCCCATATGTTTAGGGATAACTTCTAGTTACTATATGTTATGATAATTATTCCACAAAACCTATGTTATCACACTCCATTCCTCATTTCCAAAATAGAAGGGTCCATATAGATAGTGAAGAATTTTACTAAGCAATCATTCGTGCGTAACTGTTTCTATCTAAGTGCCACTCTCAAAAAATAGTGATCAGATATCCATGAATAGAACATAATTGAAATACCATAGAACCTCCAATATCCCTCATGAAATAAAATAAAAAGGATTTTATTGATTTATTTTTAAAAACCTGACCATTTTTTAAAACAAACTCAGGTTCAAGAAGGTTGAATTTGACATCACACTAGAATGACCCCTCCCCCCCACACATAAAACTCAAAATTGTCCACAATGTTTTATTATGAGGTGGAAGACAATTGAAGTTCACAATTTATGGATGGTTCAGGTTAATTAGGATTGGGAGGGTATTAATGATGCTCAAAAAATTTCATTTCCATAATAAAAGAGAAAGAAAAGAAAAAAAAACAAACAAAAAAATAGAAGAACCCAACCCCACCAATCATCACCATTAATGAGTTCAGCTCCTTTTTAAAATTTCATTTATTTGATTTTGAAAAGAGGGGGAAAAATATTTTTACAATTTACTTCAAATAGTAGCATGATTAGTAATGATGTTCAGTAGAAGCATAATGAAATTGAAAGTAGCTTGTGTAAGCATGATTTGAAAATCAGCTCAATGTAATTTTCAAATATCTTGATACTAGAAGCTGAACACCCATGAAAGAGAACATATTAATTTTTCAAAGGTCATGGGGAAGTCCCCCACACTTAATTCACAGAGAAAATTAATTAGGTGATTAAAAGTGTAAAAGGAAGAACAACACTTCCATGAATTATTAGAGAATTAACACTGTATTCCAAAGATAGATCCTCATCAACAGGACTTGATAGTTACTACTCTACATTAAACTGAATGTTCAAATAATTAAAATAATAATGATGTGTTTTATTTTCATGATATGTAACAAAAGGGAGTGAGTAGAAAAAAATGTTCTTCATATGATGTAGTGGATTTCTCCCTTGGGGTTTCTGGGACACTTTTCTGGCCGCAATAACTCTTTATCTAAAAAAACAAATGAACATATGGAACAATCAAGTAGTAAAGAGGTTAAACATGAGCAAAATATTCCAGGGTTAGTTTTATTGAAGAACAACAATTAAAGGAAAACCTTAAAGAAACCATGGTTGTGTTACCATGAAACACTCAGTTTATATTCCTCAGTTATACTTGAAACAACCCATCCTTCTAATTGAGAAATGGAAGCCAAACCTTTTGGTTACCCTTAAAAGAAGTTATTTATTCTTTTACCATTGACTAAGAAAGGTCATTTATCTTCTCCAACGAGATCATAAACTCCCTTAACCATGACTATAACAATGGTAAAGGGTACTGACCACTTAGACTTCAACTTTCCTAGAAACAGCTTTAATCTTGAATTGAAAAGAAGGACAACCTCACCAAACATAAAATTCGTATATTGTATTATTGAGTCATGAAAATCCTTTGTTATTTATTTGTAAATTTCAGCATTTACATAGGACTCTCTTTGAATCTCCTCCAGCTCACTGAACTCTAGCAGTCTCCTTTCTCTAGCAGACTTGAAATCAATGTTTAGAGCCTTCACTGCCCAATTAGATCTCTTATGTAACTCAACAGGTAGATAACCTATTTTCCCAAAGAGTATATTATATAGTAACTCGCTATAATATTATTATAAGTAGTTCTATAGGTGAAAAGGGCCTCATCCATCTTCCTTGACCTGTATTTCCTAGAGCTAGACACCATTTTCTCTAAAATTTGATTGAGCTCCTTGTTTTACGCTTCTTCTTTTCCACTGGACTATGGATGGTAAGTGGTGAAGGTCCTATGTGAACACCCATAGTTCTCCATCAAAATTTTGAACATATAATTTTGGATGTGAGTCCCAATTATTAGTGATGAATTCTTGAGGCACACCAAATATTCAAAATATATTTTTCTTGATGAATTTCACAACACTACCACCTGAATTGTCAGGCAGAGCTACTGCCTCATCCCACAAGGACACATAGTCCACTACAACCACAATTTACTATTTTTCATAATAGGATGGTAATATTCCCATGACGTCTAAGCCCAACACATCAAATATTTCAACCTTTAGAATACCTTTTTGGAGTATTTGTTTCCTTCATCCAACATTTCCAAACATTTGACATTTTTCACAGGCAATAACTAGACTCCTTGAATCTTTAAACAATGTAGGCTAGTATAAACTAGCATGTAGGACCTTTTTAGTTGTTCTTTCTCCTCCATGGTGGCCACCCCAAGTTTATTAATGATATCTCTCAAGTATGGGTAAAATATCATCTTCAACCACACATATTCTCAAAATCCCATCAACACACCTCTTAATGAGAAGAGGGTCATCCCAAATAAAATATTTCAGCACACATATAATCTTTTTCCTCTAGTAGTGTGATTGATTTTGGCTCATGAATCTAGATTCTATAATGTTGACATAGTATGTGAACCAAGAAAACTCCTGCATAGAAGCAGCAAAAAATTGTTCATCAAGGAAATACGTCTTAATTTTTTATGGTTCCTTACTTAGGGAATTGGGAAATCATGAAAAGTGATCTGCAACTACATTTTCAGCCCTATTTTTATACATAATCACTAAATTAGACTCATGTAACTACAATTTCCACCTCATGTGTCTGGGATTTGTGTCCTTTTTAGACAGCAAATACTTTAGGTCTGAATGATCTTTGAAAATTAATATCATTGATCTTATCAAGTACTTAATGTTTTTTTCCAAATCAAACACCACAGCTACCAAATCCATTTTCGTTGTTGAATAATTCGTCTGGGCATCGTCTAGTATCTTTATTTCATTGTAAATAACATGTAGGTTTATATCCTTCCTCTTCCCTAACACAGCTCCTACAACAAAGTCACTAGCATCACACATCACCTCCAAGGGAATCATCCTATCAGGATCAGTGATTACAGGTGAAGTAGTCAACTTCTCCTGGATAAGATTAATAGTCTCTAGACATTTCCCATTAATGAAAAATTGTGTATCCTTAACCTGCAGGGAACATAGGGGTCTAGTAATTTTTGAAAAGGCCTAAATGAACCTCATGACCCAAAAAACATCTCATTCCATTGAAATTATTAGTTGGGGGAAACTTTTATATGACCTCAATTTTAGAATTATTGACCTCCATCCCATTCTAAGAAACATTGTGTCCCAAAAAAATGCCTTGAGTGTCCATCAATTGGCCCATTTCCCATTTTTAGACTATGTTGGCCTCTTAGCACCTTTCTGACATTACTTCCAGATTTTTCAGATAGTTCTCAACATTATTTCCCACAACAGAAAAAATATACATGAACACTTCAATTAACCTTTCAATCATATCTGAAATAATTTCCATCATGCACCTCTGAATAGTGGCAGGATCATCACACAAGCCAAAGGGCATCCGCCCATAGGAAAATGTATCAAATGGACAGGTGAAGTTGGTTTTTTCTTGGTCCTCATGTGAAATGGAAATCTAATTGTAACCAGAATAACAATCATGAAAGAAGAATAATTCATTACCTGCCAATCACTCTACCATTTGATCCAAAATGAAAAGTGAAAGTGATCCTTTCTTATGGAAGTATTCAACTTTCTTTAATCTATACATACTCTCCATTTATTCACAACTTTATTAAATATTTTCCATTCTTTTCATTAGTGACCATTGTCACTACACTCTTTTTGGGTGCCACCTGGACCAGACATACCCATGTGATATTAGAAAATGGAAAAATTATTCTAGCATCAAGAAACCTAATAACTTCATCTATCACAACTTCCTTCATGTTTGAGTTGTGTCTTCTTTGGGTTTATCCCCTAGGTTTAAACTCAAGATCCATGAGAATTTTATGCCTGTAGAATGCTTGACATATCAACATGATATTAGAAATTGACCAACTGATGAATGACTTGTATTTTTTCAAAAACAATAAGCATATTTTTTTCTTGATTCACCTCCAGGGTGGATGATATTAACATAGGAAGGGTCAAAAATTCTCCTAAGAAGTAATATTTCGGAAGGGCAGGGCTGGGTTTGAGTTCAAGGGTGGGTGGTGACTGGCTTGAATGATGACACTTCAGCCTGAATGGGCCATGGTCTTCATTCTTCCTCTTGAAGAAGGATATATAGAAGGCTTCTTCCTCAGTGACAGAGCTTAGAAAAATATCTCCTCAAATATAGACTCCTCTCTCGAGTTAATAATGTGTTCCAAACAAACTCATCTAGGTTATCTGAGAACTCTCCATTGTATTAATCAAAAAATTATCTCTCCTTACTTGAGTTGATCCCCATACAGGTGGCAGCATGGATTTCATGTTCACTATGGATTTCGGTTATCATTATCAGAAACTCTTCTTGCTCCTTATCAACACTACTCTCAGCAACTAAAATATCATCTTTTGGTATGATTGGGTGGTTGGGTTCTTGGATTTTCATAAACACATTGAATTCTTATTTCATTTCCACCATATTGAATATTAGTTTCCCCTTAGACACATCTTTCACAGGACACCATGTGGCCATGAAGGGATTAACGAGAATGATAGGAACCTCCAAATCACACTACATATCAAGGATAAGAATGTCAGTAGGAAAAAAGAGTTTGAAAACTCCCACTAAAAGATCATCGACCCTGCCCACTGGATGAGTAATGGACCTATAAGAGATCTTTAACTGAATAGTGGTTTTTTGGGGAACTCATAATCTCAGGTGCTGAAAAAGTGACAGGGGAATCTGATTAATACTAGAACACATATCACACAAACAATTGAACTTTCCACCTCAATCCTGAAATGTGAATGGGATGACAAAACATCCATGGTCCTATAGCTTAGGTGGTATCCTATTCTACAAGACTACACCACACTCCTCTATTAAGCTATAAGTGGAAAATTATTCCTATTTATTTTTGTTTGAAAATATTTTCATGAGTGATTTGAGATATGAAGGGCTTTGAATCAGTGCTTTGAAGAATATGATATCAATTTTTAGCTTTTTAACCACTTAAAAAAATTCAACAGTAGAGAATCATGAATTAGATTCTTAATTTTTTGTGGGATAGAGATTGTAGGGGGAAATTCTTCACAATTGGTGGAATCTCTATAGATTCCTCTTCAAAAAATTTCTTCCATTTATTGTATTTGTTTTTTAAGCCATTTTATTTGGATTTTTGTGTTGGAACAGTAGGAAATGGAGGGATTCCAGTGGTTCTGTCTAGTTTTCTAGATTCATGATTTTTCAGATTTGAGATTTCAGCTTCATCCAGTTTCTCATATTCAGTGTTTTGGGGTTCTTTCCTAGTCTCTTGGTGAGTTTGTAGAATGGTTCTGGGGGTCACATTCATAGCATTCTCCATAGGAATTGCTTAAGTGGTTTCGGGAAGCCTACCCTTTTCTCTATTGCAAGCATCCCTAGACAACTTAACCATTTGAATTTCAAAATTCATCATTCTAGCATCCATGATATCTTTATCATAATCATTTTTGGTATTTTTTTCATCAAACATCAGTATAAACTGATGCAACATGTCTCCCACCTCATGTATTGTCTTGGATGACTCAGCCTTAAGTTGTGGCTAGGTGTGGAATTGCTGCCTAGAAGGATTTGGAATCCAAGAGGGGTTGTAGGTTGGTGGACTCTCTGCTCCCTCCATTAAAGGTTCAAATGGTTCTTATACCCCTGATTTTAGGTGTTGGGAAAAGTATCTTCCCTAGGCTGCATCCGAGGTCCAAAGCCAGCAAATCTGGCACTCTCAGGAGGCTATACAGATATATCAATTTTTGGAAAATAGGTTTGAGAGTGTCCATACATTCTATAGTGGTAGCACAAGTTCATAAGGGTATGAAGTGGGTTCTCATTAAAGACTCCAACAGCTTTGGATTCAGCTTGAAGAGCAAGGGCTGTTTCCTTTCTCATAATGGTTCTCCTGCTAGAGCATTTGTTCGGGGAGTTTTGAGCTAAGGTATTAAATATTTTTTGAGTTCCTCAGTAGTCCTATCACTAATGTCTTCTCTAGAAGATTGATCCACCATGGTTTTGTGGTAAGGGGTGACACTATTGTAGAAGGATTCCATGTGGAATTTGACTCTACATTGATGGTTTGGAAACTACCTTAGTAGAACATTAAACCTATAACACGATTCATGAAATAGTTCTCCTTCTTCATGATGTAATCCAGTTATTTTTTTCCTAATATCATATGTAAACATCCTAGTCTATAATTTCATTGTGAAAACATTATAAACTTGATCCCATGAGACAACGATTTATTCTACTAGCTGTTGAAACAAAGTACATGCATTTCCCTTGAGGTAGAAGGGGAACATACTCAGTTTAAGATCTTCCCCAGCGATACCCCTATGTGGAAGCTATTGGAAACTATAGTAAAAGGCTATAATTAAAGAAAGAGAGTCTTCACTAGGAATTCCATGGAAGGTAGGTAGCTGACTATGCATGGAATGCTTGGTTTTGTAATTACTCGACCTAGGAGATAGTCTAATGCATGAAGGGTTTCTATACACTAAAGGAAGTAAGAAATCATTCAAATTGTGCCTCTTAGTTATCTCATTATCTTGTGGGTTCATCATTATAGGATGCTTCAAATTCTCAGGGAGTGGGTTGTTCATGTTTCCATTTCTATTATCTTCTATTTTGACCTTAACTTTGTACTTTTATATTTATTTAAAAAATATAATTATTATTATAATAAAATTAAAATGGTAAAACTAATTTAATTATTTAATGACTTAAAAAGTACAAAGTATTATTTATTTACAATTTAAGAATAAATAATTAATCAATTTAATTAATGAATTAAAAATTATTGAAAAGTAAAAACAAAAAGAATTAATTAAATGAAATATAATTTTATTATCGAAATAATTAAAAAATTAAAAATAATGAAACACTTTTAATATATAAACACATATTTCTATAATATAATTTACATCATAAAACAATTTATAAATATTACAGAAAATACAATGGTTTGATATTAAAAACTAAAAAAATTAGAAAGAATGATGTGGAAAAGAGCAATAAAAATGAGCAACATCATGGACATTTCCTCATGAGTTCTTTGAATCTATAAGATTCCACCCATGTAGACTCTCCAGATATTTGTGAAAAATTGAGAATATCATTTTAATGTTTCTAGGATTGGATTTCTGGAAAGATGTTATCGAGAAACGTATTTACAATCTTTTCCGAAGTCATAATGGACTCGAGAGCATGGCTATTAAGACAATATTTTACATATACTTTGAGTAAAATGGTGAAGAAATGAGGCCTTGTTGAATCATTTTATACTCCCAGGTAGATAATGATATCACATACTTTCAAGATGCTGGAGATATTTTCATGGAATTCTTTTCTCTTAAGACAACTAAATGTCCCCGTGTTCTAGATCACATGGTTGAGTCTAGGTTTAATTTCAAATATATTGGATTTAATTGGTTGATGTATGATTCTTGGTGTACCCATATAGATTATAGGTAAATAATAATACATGATAGGGGTCTCAGGTTGCATTGGGAATTCTATAAATTGAGGATTTTGAGGTTTGGGACCCACATTGTGATGTTTCTTGGTCATTGTTGACCAGTAATGTGAAAGTAGATACCTTTCGATATCAGGATCAATGGACCATAGTTATTGTGTCACAAAGTTCCATGATTGGGCTAAGGGACCTTGGTACATGAATTGAAATAATTAAAAAGATTCAAATAATAATTTAGAAATAAGAAATAAGATGAGGTAAAGGTAATCCTTGGTGAACAAAAACCACAGTTCTTCAAAAAGGGAGTTTCCTTCGTAGCAACGACACTAGAAAGATGATGGAATCTTGTGCAGTGGTGTCTTTAATTCCCCCAGTGTGGATCAAATTTAAGAATTATATTCTCATACAAACATTCACTAACTACAAGGGTGTATTATAGAGGTAGTGCGGGGTCAAATCCCTCTGGAGACTGTAGTTTGTCTTGAATAATTCTGGTCTGCATTTCTGAAAATAAGTCCTTTATAGATTTCATTTGTTTGGTAATTTTTTTATGAGTTCTAATTGATGTGACTTAAATTAACAAATGTGGCATCATGTTAATTTCGTGTATCTAGGAGAAGGATGACCTTTAATTATAACCTTGGAAAGATCATATGACTCCGACTACTAAGAAAATAGGGTTCACTAGTTGACTCTGGTCATACTCTCTTAACATTACTAATGAAGTATATATTTTGTGGTCATGAAATAGAAATATCCTATATGAATTAGGTTTTTTATATGATAGAATGTTTCTTGAACAAGTGGGCATAGCACATTCTACTCCAATTAAGATCGAGTTGTTTCTTTGATTATTTCTTGGTTGGGAATTTTTTCACAAATGGGATATACATTGAATCAATATCCTAACTTCAACTTTAATTAATCCTTCCTAGAAAAGATTTAAAGTTGTATTTAAATTATTTAGATATGTTTCATGATCCCTACCCTTAATGATTTAGATACTATTTTTGGTATAAAATTCAATTAAATAAATGAGAGATAGCTACATTATGGATTGATTAATATTATTGAAAAAAGGATCATGCAAGAGATTTGGGATAGATAATTGAAAAAAATGCCTAAACCAATTCACAGTTATATGAAAAATGAACTTACTTGAGAAAGATGAATAGAACCCAAATCTAAAAGCGATGGAAGAAATTGAATCTATTGACGAATGGAAACTTCACGACACTTGGATTAGTAAAAATGAACATAATATCAAGGAATTGATAGTTTGATAGGAAAAAGGGTGAAAGAGTTCGTAAGGGATTGAGAGGGTGAGGACAATAAAGTCCAAAAGTGTCTCTAATGCTCTTCCAATGCTGTATTTATATAGGTGATTTTGGATATGACAAGTACCTATGGTACATGAATTTTACCCTTATTCCACATTATGTTCATGTAGATATCTAGCTTGGTATGTGGGTCTTGTGCAGAGAGATGTTTGACCATGTTCATGAAATGTACCCATTATTAACGATGTGTACCCGATGTTCATTTTGATTTTGTGTGGATTCCTCTCATATATTTTACCGAAATATTTTCCTAGTCTTCACATCGTTTACGAGTAGGACATAAAGTGTAGCAGATTTTTCTTGCTCGCTACATGTCTTTGGCATGACTGAATTCATGACATGGGTTCAGCCTGTAAGATTTGGGTAAAAGACATGTATGGTAGAATCATGATGTGTACTCAGTTGGTTATGAACTTTTTCAGCCTCATCCTTAATGAAAACCTATGAAGCCTTTAATCCTGCAAAATTAGTCACATACCAAATGTATTTTCACATATTTTAATGAAATGAAATGGAAAAATATTACAAAATTAAAAATATGAATTATTCTTATCACCCAACAAATTCAATGCCTCCCACATGGAATAAACCCCAACATCTGACCAGGTACTCCTCCTTAGGAATAATCTATAAAACTCATCTACATACATCCTCTTCCAGTGTAAGCCCCAAAAACCTCCTATTAAAGGGAAGCATGCCATGTTTATGTCCAAACAGAATTAGGTCCTCCTACATGTTATGATCCCCATCATCTTACCAAGGCATCCTCTTGTGGGAATAAGCCTAGAAAAACATACAAGAGCATACTCAATATGATTAATCCTATACAAGAATCCAAATCATGGACACCATACCATGAGTACGTCCCAGAAAAATCATGGTCTCCTATAAGGTATAATACCCAACATCACACAAGCTAATAATCATCTGAAAAAAGTCCAAAAAATCATCCACATTCCTTACCCTTTGCTGTAATCCCCAAATAAACCTCTTAATCAGCATGATCTTTGACACCCCTCATGGACTATTTCATAGGTAATCCTTTTCAATAGCAATACCCAAAAAAACTAGAAAATGTAATAAATTTTTGGAATAATAACCAACATAATCCTCTCAAAGGTTGATATCCCCCATGATACAATCCTTCTATGGGCCTTTAATATGAAATGTTCCTTATAACCCAATAATATGGGATTTTACTCCCATGAAAATGGGATATCTAGGAATAATCCATGAGTCTTAAACCCAATATCCCAAATCATCCTTATCCTCTCATGTCCAAATTCACAATTGGACATAATTCAGATTAGAAATTCATATCCCTACTTGGTTTCCTAGGCTTCTTCGACCAAAGTCCTCCACCAGACATTAAGTAGTCATATTTTACATAGAAATCCAAAAAAAAGATATAAAATTGTTCATTTAGGTCCTTATCACCTAACCAAAAAATGTATGATGTTACTCATTAAGTGGAATCAAACAATGTTGGTTCTGATTCCTTTCACAAGATTATGGGTAAATCTTATCTCATGGGTCTGATCCCTACATAAATATAAATCCTATCCTATTGGGTGAATATATAGTCCCGAGTTCCCCAATGTGTGAATAAATATCAGTATCATCATAATATTGACCAAGGATTCTCTACTCGATATGCAAGAATAGAACATTGATAGGGAACCTGTGATATATACTGACACACCATTGATTTAGAACCTCTGATATATATTTTTGATTCTAAACTATAAAAATTATAATAATTGATTATTAATTAAAGGGTGTCCCAAATCATAATTTTTAATTCACGAAGGATTCATGAAGATGTCTTATATCTATAAGATATTCCATGATTAGGAAAACATTTCCTATAAAAGTGTTTGATTAGCCCGACCTCTCATCCCCTTGACCAATATGACTTCTTAAGTACAATTTACAAAACACTCCAATGAAAACCTAATTTTGTAATTAATTTCATTCATTGACATAAAACCATTGGGTGTTTTTGGTTCTATGAATAAAACTATTGAAAACCATTCCTAAATAGTTAAATTGTTGTGAATATTTTCACAAAAATCAACCATCAAAACACTTTTTCACAGAAAATATAAAATGTTGAACTTGATGTAAACCTTGTTAATGATAATAGTATCACTAACCTATCAAGCCCCTTTTTTATCAAAAAGAATTATGGACACAAAAGAAATCAATATGGAATGTTTTCATATAATTGTTATGCAACGTTGATGGGTTTTTCATGAATGTATTTTTCACATATACTCAGTCACAATAAATAAGATCTACCATCAAATCCAATTGAGTCATAAAAACTACCCCTGATTCATTCCCTCCCTACTCTTAACACGTTCTCTTCATCCATACAGAGGACGTCATGATAATCCCAGAAACATTAACAATGGTTAGTGAATGAAATAGTCCATGAGAGTCATTAGTATTGTACTATCATGACCCTAGAGGCTGAATTACTATCCTTGTATCTCAAAAATCTCCATAGATCTACATGTCAATGACTATCCGTGGTCTATATGAATATGAAAACAACATTCATCTTCATCCATTTCGGGTGATTATACATGAAGTATATAAACATGTCCCTCCATTATATTTGGTGGGTGGTCCAAGATGCCCCCAAAATCATTTTATAGAAGATTATGGGGTCCTTTCAAAGGTATCCTAACACATGTTGATTCCAAGAACACCAAAATTCAGTGAACCCCCAAAATGATGTCGGTACCTCCCTTGGCAATCCAGCCTAGGTCATCCAATCATGGACCCGCAAGGAGCCTAGTCGGGGGAAGAAACCATCAAACATGGACAAGTGAAAAACCATTCCTCCCCATGAATCCCAAAAAAAATTTGGAGTTAAAATATGAGTGGAAATATACACGCAACCTTCGAAATTTAACTTCCCTATAGAATCACTAAGAGTCATTCAATGAATCCCTCTTTCCAAATATTTCGACACATAGTGAGCTGGAATAAACACTTTCCTACTGCAAAAAACCCCACCAGTGAAATATGGTGTAAAATTGTGGAAAAATGAAATCATATCCTATGTTTGTAAGGCATGTCGAAACCCTCGACTCAAAATGATCAATGAATACGACCATCCAATATTGTTTGAAAATCAAAAGTATGTGCATACACCTTCAAACAATCATCAATCATACATGAAGATTCAATTGGCTACAGCTAGAGAAGTTAGTCAGAAAGTCTCGGTGATGAATAGTGGAAGACCCAAATATATTCCCCCCATACAAGAACTATCATTATCCATTTACAGAAAATGGAGTAAATGAGACGGAACATAGCCCTTGTCTAGATACATAATGGACATATATTCCAATTCTAAATACTGAAGACACTAAGCATATACTAGTAGTGGTGAAAGTGCATACCCAAATCACATCACACATACTATATACTTATTAATACATCATAATGGTTACAACATTAGTCCCATAGGTATGGAACCATAGTTCCATCCATATAATTGGGGTGTCTCATCTGTATTCCACCCAAACATAGACACATTGTTATTATACTATCATGTAGGCTTTAGAGGGAAAATCACCCATGATATAAGAAAAAACAAATCAAGAACAAACGTCCATCCAAGAAGAGATATTGGACCCTCTGGTGTCTAGTCCATAGCCAGAAACAAACCCTGTCTATGAAACAACTTAAAATTGCAATTGGACCCATTCACTAAAAAAACATCTAAAATGAAGCCACACCAAATTAAAATATTAAATTAATAGATTTTCTATAGTCTCACACTAACTAATTTTAGAGTTCTTAAATCCCATAGATAGTTATATATTGTCGCATAAGATCATAATCTCCCACTTCCAAATTGTGGGGAAATAAAAGTAATTCACAAGGTCTTCCTGTGAGAGTACATAATGAATTATTTTTTATGACTATAATCTGAAAGATATCAAGATCCAATATTATCACGAGACTCACGATATCACTCCAAATTAATAGAAGGTCTTGGATAATGTAAACCCCGAGACTTTTATAAGAATTATTATGTTTTTATGTTATATAAATCATCAAAGATATCTTTCACTACACACAACACTTTCTTGGATTGCTTTACATGCAAACGTGACCTTCCTTGATAGCTTGCGTTGTACACAATATTGAGTTTCACTAAACAACGATATGCTATTAAAATAGTATTAAAACTAGCCATTATGAATAGTAATAACCACTTTTTGAAATTTTGTAAATTTTATTTTTCAAAATGGACTTCGTTTTTGGATTCGGAATATCGAAATTATCCTAGGGTGAAATTTTGGTATTTTTCTGAAAACTATCAATTTTTTATGAATAGTGAAAACACTAGGTTACTATTTAAAGCCGAATTTTTATTAAAATATTTATTTATTTTAATTAAATTTATTTTAGGTCAAAATTGATACATAATACCTATATAAGTTCAATTCAATTCATTGGGGTCATTTTGTAATAATTTTAGATATATAAAAATTTTATTGAACTTTTCACCGTCTTTTACCCACCTCCTAGGAGAATTTGCAAATTTACTTAAAACATAATTTTACCGCTTCTGTGAGTGGAATTACAAAAATCCGAGAGACACTGTTGATGTCAGTAAGTAAAATTTGGTTCAATGAGATGAAAATAATTTTTTGTGAATAGTGACTTTTTACTTTTTTTACCATAGTTAAAAGTAAATAGAGTAATTAAGGGTAAAAATGTTATTATTATTACCCTAACATATGTACTAATTCTATTGGATAAGTTTAATTCGACCAAAAACGACCTTAGGAATAAAATATGACCATTTAGGCCCACATGGATTAGATTAGGACATTTTTTATTAATTTATTTAATGAAGGGTTAAAATAGTTAAAATCAATGTTTAATAACTAAATCATTTTTAATATCAGTTTATAAATAAGATAAATTAGAGTATAAATATTCATTAGAAAGATAAAAATATTTCCCACATAATGGTATTTTATTTGTAATTTTTAGACATTAAATAATTTAATTTATTTCCAACACAAAGATGATGCAGTAATTATCTTATTAATGAAATATTGACATAATTGATGTTATAAATACCCAAATAAATGTTATTTGAGACTTTTTATGAATTCCAATAATTTTATAGGTTAATATGACATGTTAGGATTGATTTAATTAAATTTTTCCGAAGTAATCATTCTGTTATAAGTTTCAAAAAAATCAAATACTCAATAGTGTCAAAATTGACATAAAAGAGTTTTTAAAACAAAAATTATATTATTAATTGTTATTTTATTCCAAAAAATATAAGGTTCGCCCAAATGACTTATATAAGGCTATATATGTTAATAATAAACAACTTTGGGTTCCTTTGTCTTGTTATAGTAAGTTTATTAACCTTATAGTGTAAGAACACAAAAAAACAAGGTAAAAGTAAAATTATCTAACTTAAAGTTAAATCTAAATGATAATGTTACAATAGTAACCTAAACTTGTCCAAATTCTATTGGATGAGAGGATTTCGACCCATCCCCACCTTAGCTTCGAAATAAATCAATTCGGATATATTTAAAACCGAATATGGATTTATAATAAAATAATATATTTAGATTTTCCAAAGGAGCCCCTCTCCTCCCTTATAAAAGGGAACCACC
Organism: Viscum album; assembly: GCA_963277665.1. Taxonomy (NCBI): domain Eukaryota; kingdom Viridiplantae; phylum Streptophyta; class Magnoliopsida; order Santalales; family Viscaceae; genus Viscum; species Viscum album. The sequence continues at coordinate 346,433,181 of OY728157.1, read as the reverse complement.
TCCCTCTCTTCCTCACACCACATTGAGCCTTCATGCTCATCCAACCCCTGCCAATTTATCCTCTCCACTTCCATAGAAACATCCTAGAGGTCCTGGTCTTCTTCAAAGACCAATTTTAGTGCCCTAAAAGGAGGTATCAAAGAAGAGCTTCAAAGAAGAGGAGGTTCGGACACTTACGAAGAAAATCGGACTAACATAAGGGAAATATCACAATCTCATTTTTATCTGAGATTGTTTATAAATTGGAATTTAGTGGGGTGTATTTTATCATCCACATCCATGTTTCATCAATATGTAATATTATTTCCATCCACCTACAATTGTTTAAATCCAATTTTACCCTTCTGTGAGTTTTTAGTAAAAGATATGAAATGAATCTTTTGTCATTTTTCATACGAGGTACTTTTTGACTATTCCGACAAATGTACAAGAAGAATGTTTTTTTATATTATACGACATGAATGTATTTTTAAAAAATTATTTCCAAGAAGCTTCCTTTACAAGTTTTCATTTTTATTTTTAATCAACTTCTTTTAGTTTAAAATTGTATGACATGTTAAGAAAGGAAAAAGGTTTTTTAAGTAGAAAAGATATTTTCCTCAAAAATGGAGTTCAAGTGTTTTATCAAAATTATTTTCCATCTAATATAATATAGGGTTCTGTTTCTATCGCTATTATTACATTGATTTTATTATGTTGTGATGGAATTATTTTTATTAATTCCATTATCTTATATGAATTGTTTTATGATGTCACGATGTTTATGAATCCCATTTTTATTACATGGGTTATGCTATGATGTATGGTTTATGATTTTGTGGCACACATAAGAATGGTATCATTATGAGATGGGTGGGACCCATATCTCCCTCCAATGCATTGGGTAAAGATTTTATATCTCATGAGATAGACATGGCTGGAACGGCAGGTCAAACCAGTTCAGTGAAACAGGACTGAAACGTGGAATGAACTCGGTTCAGAAATGGACTTTGTCCACTAAGATAGTCTTGGAAACAAGTCTTGACTAATAATAAATGATTCTCTATGATTATGTGTGTATGACACAAAGCTTCATGTTTTATGTTATGATTAATGTGATTACATTTCACTGCCATGATTTAACCCATGTTATGAAATTATGATCTCTTTTGCAGGGTAATATTTCCAAAATGTTATGTTCTTATGAATATGATGTGATTGATATTTCTTTTTTTACCCTTACTTAGCATTTTAGCTCACCCTTATGTATGTTTTTTCCCTTGGTCAGGAATAAAGTTATTAAGTATGATATGCCAAAAGGGACTATAGATATGATGAAATAAATGGGAGACAGTGTAGAAGATTTATGAACCAGTTGTTTATGTTTTCCAGTTTCTAAAGACACTATACCTATACGGTCCTTTCATGGTTTTGTTATATGTTGTAATAAATGTACTTCAATTTTGAAGTACTAATATTGTATATAAAGTATGGGTCGTTATAGTTAGTATTAGAGGAAAGGTATAGTCAACCATTGGAAACAAGGATGTGAAATCCCTAGTAAGAATCCTAAAGATTAGTCTAAGCATAGAACACAATCTTAGAGTTTTAGAAATGGCCATGAATAACCTAGGATAAGAACTTAAGTGTGAAATTTTATTCTTGATTACGTGTTTTTCCTATTATAATTAGTGTTGGTGACAATATTCTTCTTGGATTTAGTCACAGGATAGAACCCGAAGGAACCGTGTTATAGCGGAATGCGATGAGCAATGCAATGATTGTCCCCCTGAGCAACCAAACGTTATGGGATCTAGAATGAAAAAACTTGTAGCCATGCTCACAAAACTTTCTCAAGCTATGAATCATAGAGTAATTCCAAACAAGCAAAGGATGGAGCAACATTCTGTTGAATCTTTCATAAGGTAGTTTCCACATTCATTTAGAGGGTCTACGAATCCATTAGTTTCTAAACAATGGATTAGTACTACTGAAAAGATTTTTTCAGTTCTTCAATGTTCTGAAAATGACAAAGTCATCTTATCAGTATATCGTTTGGAAGGTGATGTTGATCAACGGTGTAGTCTTATTAAGAATATGAGGCAAAGGGATGAAATTGAGTCCTTGGAATGGGATGAGTTCAAAAACTTATTTTTCAATATGTACATCTCTCATATTCTTCGAACAAAGATGGAGAAAGAGTTTCTTGAAATGAAGCAAAAGTATGATGAATATATTGGTACCTATGAAGAAAATTTTACAAGACTTTCAAGGTACGATTCTGGTATTATTATCCAACCTGAGAGTAAGATAGATCAATGCTTTAGTGTCTTAAAACCAAGTCATCGAAGGGCCTTAGCCATAAGGGACTTCAATAGCTACGTGGAAATCATTTGATGTGCTCTCAATGTTGAGATGGAGATTAATGTAACACATCAGCCATATGGGTTTGATAAGTAGAGTAAAATGGAATTCAAAGGAAAATATAAAGAGAACACTGAAAAGTAGATGAGAATTCCCTTATGCTCAAAGTGTGGAAAGAAACATGGAGGGAGTTGTCTTAAAGGGACAAGTAAATGTTTCAAATGTGGAAAGGAAGGTCATCAGGCATTTGAATGCCGCAATGATGGGAAGAAGATGTCTAATGGTTTAAACAAAGGAAGGGATACACAGAATGACCCTATTACACTTCAATGTTACAAGTGAAAGGAAATGGGGCATTATTCCGATAAATTCCCAAATCCAAGGGATGATGATGTTGGTCGACGTCAGAAAACTCTAAAGGATAAAGACAAAATAAAGTCACATGTAATTTCTATCAGTAATGTGGAGTACGATAACGATGTGGTAAAAGGTACACATACCATCCAATCTAAAGTATCAAATGTTTTAGTTGATTTTGGATCCACCCACTATTTTATTTCTGAATAATTTTCAATGGGTATCACCGTATTACCTCAACAATTAGATGTTGAGTTAGCTGTGGCAACCCCTAATGGCACAACAGTCGCATCAAAAGTTTGTAATTCTTTTCCGATTGAAGTTTGTGGGAAAGTGCTTCCTGCAAATCTTGTGATCCTCCCTATAGTGGAATTTTATGTGATTCTTGACATGGATTTTATTTTCTATATGGAGCTCATAACAATTACCAATGAAGTGAAGTCACATTTTATATTTCAGATCAATCTTTGATCGTCTATCGATGCATGGATGAACATAACCTTCTGGTAGAAATTTCTTCCATCTTATGTGTCTTGATTCCACTAAATGAAGGTAATTTATCTCAAATGGTTGGTGAGAAACTCACTATTAAGAATATGTCCATTGTACCGAAATTTGATGATGTCTTTCCGGAGGAATTGCCGGGTCTTCCACCAAATCGTGAAGTTGAGTTATCAATAGAACTCGTACCAGGTGCTTGACCTATTTCAAAGACACCATATAGAATGGACCCAAATGAGTTGCAGGAATTGAAGAAGCAACTACAAGAGAATCTTGATAAGGGGTTCATATTCCCCAATGCGTCACCTTGGGGAGCACATGTTTTGTTTGTTAAGAAGAAAGATAGATCAATGAGACTTTGCATTGATTATCGAGAACATAACAATATCACTATCAAGAGAAAATATCCTCTACCGCACATTGATGACTTATTTGACCAACTGTGCAGATCTCAATACTTTTCCAAGATTGATCTTCGTTCAGGGTATCATCAATTAATGGTCAAAAGGGAGGATATACCAAAGACGGCTTTCTTTACAAAGTATAGACACTATGAATTTATAGTAATGCCATTTGGTCCTACTAATGCCCTTCTATCTTCATGGATCTGATGAATATAGTCTTTAGACACTATCTTGATCAGTTTGTGGTAGTCTTTATAGACGATATTCTAATATATTCAAAGAGAAAGGAAGAACATGAAGATCACTTGAGAATTATATTGAAGACCCTGATAAAGGAGAAGCTTTAAGCAAAATTTACCATGTGTGAATTTTGGCTTCAAAAAGTTTCATTTTTTGGTGACATAATCTTAAAAGAGGGGATATTTATGGATCCAGCAAAAACAAAGGTAATCAAAAGATGGCCGAGACCAACAATATAAACTGAGATCCAAATTTTTCTTGGTTTGGCTAGTTATTATCGATGTTTTGTGAAAGATTTTTCACGATTATCTAATCCACTCACCAGGTTGACTCAGAAAGGAGTTAAGTTTGTTTGGATGGAGGAATGTGAAGAGAATTTCAAGGAGTTGAAAAGAATGTTATCTAGTGCACCTGTGCTCACACTGCCATGTAGTGGAGAAAGGTTTGTGATCTACAGTGATGCATCCATGAAGGGATTGGGGTGTGTTCTTCTGCAAAATAATATGGTGACAACTTATGCCTCACGACAGTTGAAAATCCATGAGCAAAATTACCCAACTCATGATTTGGAGTTAGCTGCGGTAATCATTGCATTAAATAATTGGACTAATTATCTTTATGGAGAAAGGTGTGACATTTATACTGATCATAAAAGTTTAATGTATATTTTCACACAAAAGGAGCTGAATATGTTCCAAAGAAGATGGTTCGAGCTGATTAAGGATTAAGAATGCTCAATTCATTACCACCCTAAGAATGAAAACAAGGTGGTAGATTCATTAAGTCGACAAGACCATTCCAGTTTATCCATGATGAGGATCACAAAAGATCCTATATTTATGGATTTACAAAGGATGGATCTTGGAATTATAATGAAAGGTGAAAAATCGTATCTTTCTCAAATAAATGTTCAACCATCTATACATGTGAAGATTAAAGAGGCACAGAATGAAGATGTAGAGTTACAAAAGAAGGTGAGAAATGTTCCTGAATTCAACCTTGATTATGATGGGATAATAATGATCAGGAATCGGGTTTGTGTTCCTCCCATCCCCAAATTAAAGAAGGAGCTTTTGGGTGAGGCTCATAGTTCTTCATTCACTATTCATCCTGGAAGCACGAAGATGTATAGGGAACTGAATTAGTACTTTTGGTGGGATGGCATGAAAAGAGATGTTGTTGAATATGTCTCTCGATGCTTGGTTTGTTAGCATGTTAAAGCTGAGAGACAATAGTCTAAGGGGATGTTACAACCATTACCCATACCCGAATGGAAATGGGAAAACATCACTATGGACTTTGTCACCGTACTTCCTAAAACATCCAAACACAATAATTCTATCTGAGTCATAGTTGATCGTCTTACAAAGTCTTCACACTTCATTTCTATTATATAGGATTTCTCTCAGGATCAGTTTGCCAGGATATATGTAAAGGAAGTGGTAAGATTACATGGAGTATCACTTTATATTATATCTGATCAGGATCCAAGGTTTACCTCAATGTTCTGGTGAAGTCTTTAGCATACTCTGGATATAGAGTTGAGTTTCAGAACTGCTTATCATCCTCAAACAGATGGTCAGTCTGAGAGGACAATTAAAACTCTAGAAGAAATGTTGAGACCTTGCTCTATAGATTTCAAAGGTGGTTGGGATCAACACCTACCTTTGGTGGAATTTTCTTAGAATAATAGCTTTCACTCCAGTATTCAGATGGCTCCTTATGAAGCTCTCTATGGAAAGAAATGCAGGACTCCAACTTGCTGGGATGAAGTTGGGGAAAGAAAGCTATTAGAATCTGATCTTAATGATGATATGGTAAAAAAGGTCTGATCTATTCAACAACACATAAGAGCAGCTAAGATTCGACAAAAAAGTTATATAGACAATCGAAGAAAATACTTAGAGTTGGACGTGGGTGATAAAGTGTTCTTACGAATATCTCCCTCGAAGAGGGTCATGAGATTTGGAATGAAAGGAAAGTTGAGCCCTAGATATATCGGTCCTTTTGAAATTCTGGATCGTGTTGGGAAGGTAGCTTACCTATTGGAGCTTCCACCGAATCTCTTTCATGTTCATGATGTGTTCCATGTATTGCTCCTGAGAAAGTACATACCTGATCCTTCACATGTACTCAGCTCAAAAGTTATACCGCTGGAACAAGATCTGTCTTATGAAGAACAGCCGATAGATATTCTCAATCGTAGTGAAAAAGTCATACGGAACAAGACCAATCTCTTGGTGAAAATTTTATTGAGAAACCACCAATTAGAAGAAGCTACATGGGAGCTTGAGGATATGATGAGGGAGAGGTATCCTCATCTGTTTGTTACAAGTGACGAATTTTGAGGGAGAAATTCATTTTAGGGGGGGTAGAATGTAACACCCGAGACTTTTTTAAGAAGTATTTTGTTTTTATGTTATATAAATCATCAATGGAATCTTTCATTACACACAACACTTTCTTGGTTTGCTTTACACGTAATCGCGACCTTCCTTGATAGCTTGCATCGTACGCAATACCGAGTTTCACTAAACAACGATATGCTATTAAAATATTATTAAAACTAGCCGTTATGAATAGTAATAACCACTTTTTGAAATATTGTAAATTTTAATTTTCAAAATGGACTTCATTTTTGGATTTGAAATATCTAAATTAGCCTAGGGTAAATTTTTTGTATTTTTCTGAAAACATTCAATTTTGGATGAATAATGAAAACACTAGGTTACTATTTAAAAACCGACTTTTTATTTAAATAATTATTTATTTTAATTAAATTTAGTTTAGGTCAATATTGATACATAATACCTATATATGTTCAATTCTATTCATTGGAGTCATTTTATAATAATTTTAGATATATAAAAATTTTATTGAACTTTTCACCGTCTTTTACCCACCTCCAAAGAGAATTTGCAAATTTACATAGGACTTAATTTTACAGCTTCTGTGAGTGGAATTTTAAAAATCCGAGAGACACGGTTGATTTCAGTATGTAAAATGTGGTCCAATGAGATTAAAATAATTTTTGTTGAATAGTAACAATTTTCTTTTTGTAACACTGTTAAAAGTAAATAGGGTAATTAAGGGTAAAAATGTTATTATTATTACCCTAAAAAATGTCCTAATTCTATTGTATAAGTGTAATTAGACAAAAAAAACCTTAGGAATAAAATATGACCATTTAGCCCCACTTGGATTAGATTAGTACATTTATTATTAATTTTTTTAAAGAAGGGTTAAAATAATTAAAATCAACGTTTAATAACTAAATCATTTTTAATATAGGTTTATAAATAAGATAAATTCGACTATATATATTAATTATAAATATAAAAATATTTCCTACATAATGGTATCTTATTTGTAATTTTTATCCATTAAATAATTTAATATATTTATTACACAAAGATGATGCAGTAATTATCTTATTAATGAAATATTGACATAATTCATGTTACAAATACCCAAATAAATGTAATTTGAGACATTTTATGAATTACAGTAATTTTCAAGGTTAATATGACATGTTAGTATTGATTTAATTAACTTTTTTCGAACTAATCATTCTATATTATGTTTCACAAAAATCAAATACTAAATAGTGTCCAAATTGACATAAAATAGTTTTTAAAACAAATATTATATTATTAATTGTTATTTTATTCCTAAAAATATAAGGTTTGGCCAAATGACTTAGATAAGGTTATATATATTAATAATAAACAACTTGGGGTTCATTTGTCATTTTATAGTATGTTTATTAACCTTATAGTTTAAGAACACAAAAAGTCACGGTAAAAGTAAAATTATCTAACTTAAAGATAAATCTAAATGATAAGGTTACAATAGTAACCTAAACTTGTCCAAATTCTATTGGATGAGATTATATCAACCCATACCCACCTTAAATTCTAAATGAATCAATTTGGAGCTATTTAAAACAGAATATTGCTTTATAATAAAATAATATTTTTCGTTTTTCCAAAGGAGCCCCTCTCCTCCCTTATAAAAGGGCACCTCTTCCCACTCTTCCTCACACCACTTTGAGCCTTCAAGCTCGGCCAAACCCTGCCAATTTCTCCTCTCCACTTCCCTAGAAACATCCTAGAGGTCATGGTCTTCTTCAACGACCGGTTTTTGTGCCCTAAAAGGAGGTCTCAAAGAAGCGCTTCAAAGAATATGAGGTTTGGACACTTACGAAGCAAATCAGACCTAAGGTAAGGGAAATATCACAATATCATTTTTATCCGAGATTGTTTATACTTTGGAATTTACTGGGGTTTATTTTATCATCCAAATCCATGTTTCCTCAATATTTAATATTATTTCCATCCACCTACAATTGTTTAAATCCAATTTTACCCTTCAGTGAGTTGTTAGTAAAATATATGAAAGGAATATTTTGTCGTTTTTCGTATGAGGTACTTTTTGACTTTTCCGACAAAAGTATGAGAAGAATGTTTTTTTAACTTATACGACATGTATGTATATTTAAAACATTATTTCCAAGAAGAATCCTTTACAATTTTTCAAGTTTATTTTTAATCAACTTCTTTTTGTTTAAAATTTAATGATATGTTAAGAATGGAAAATGGTTTTTAAAGTAGAAAGGATATTTTCCTCAAGAATGGAGTTCAAGTGTTTTATCAAAATTATTTTCCATCTATGATAATATAGGGTTCTGTTTATATCCCTATTATTACATTGATTTGATTATGTTGTGATGGAATTATTTTTATGAATTTCTTTATCTTATATGAATTGTTTTATGATGTCACGATGTTTATGAATCCCATTTTTATTACATGGGTTATGATATGATTTATGGTTTATGATTTTGTGGCACAAATAATAATGGTATCATTATGAGATGGGTGGTACCTATATCTCCCTTAAATGCAATGGGTAAAGATTTTATATCTCATGAGATAGACATGGCTAGAATGGCAGGTTAAACCGGTTCAGTGAAACAGGACTTTAACGAGGAATGAACACAGTTCATAAATGGACTTTTTCCACTAAGATAGTCTTGTCAATGAGTCTTGACTAATAATAAATGATTATCTATGATTATGTGTGTATGCCACAAACCATCATATTTTATGCTATGATTATTTTGATTACATTTCACTGCCATGGTTTATCCCATGTTATGAAATTATGATCTCTTTTGCAGGGTAAGATTTCCAAAATGTTATGTTCTTATGAATATGATGTGATTGATATTTCTTTTGTTTCCCCTTACTGAGCATTTGAGATCACCTTTTTGTATTTTTTCTTTCCCTAGGTCAGGAATAAGTTTATTATGTATGTTATGCCAAAAGGGATTATAGATATGATGAAATAAATGGGAGACAGTGTAGACGCTTTATGAACCAGTTGTTTATGTTTCCCAATTTCTAAAGACATTGTACCTATATAGTCCTTCTGTGGTTTTCATATATGTTGTAATAAGTGCACATCAATTTTGATGTACTAATATTGTATTTAATGTATGGGTCCTTATAGATAAATAGAGTATTCTGTTAGCAGTAATCCACTATTGTTGTTCGCCCCTTGATTACTATCATTGTGGTGTTCTCTCCATAGTAGTATTTTAATTCATCAATAGGTTCCTACACTATTAAATATAGTTATGTGAAATCCCTCATACAATGGGTAACATGGGAAATCAAGGAAATCCATGTCTGATTCCTTGTAACTAACATGTTAAATTCTTTCTCAGTTAGAAGACAGACCAAATAGAATGGCTTTCTCCAAAATAAACATGGGACGGCTACCATCCAACATAATAGATGAATTACTTTCCAATATTATTTTTTTGTTAATGTTGTAGGAATGAATCCACTCTGGCGAGATCAAGTAGAGGATATTATTTCAATGAAAAAATATGACATTCTAAACAAGGGGAAATAGCTGGCTAAAGATGATATATTGGTCATGTTCTGGCCTTCATCCACCCTAAATATTTCATTCCTAATGCATTTTTTAAATATTGTGTTCATGAAATCCGCCCTAATATCTGAAATAATATTAATCACATATGATAAATATTATTACATTATATTGATTATCTATGCCAAATCATGGTAATTTAGCAGATGAAATTCCAAATTGACATGGCATCTATCCAATCTATATGATACCTAGAGAAACGTAAAACTTCCCATCAATGTGAATTCCTCAAATTGTTAAAAATAATATGATAGATGATCATAAATACCCACTTACTATGTTTATATAATATAAAGGAGTTTAAATAGAGCGTTACATTTCTCATCTCTCCCAAACAAGTAAATTCCTACAAATTTGGTATCATGTAATGTGATAGCTTCAGACTGTCCTTGACAAACAGACCATATCCACAACCAGTGACATGCCCCAAAAAATATGCCCCGACCAAATCTCATCGACATCAATCCATATGAGAGTTGGATGTTCAGATAAATTTGAAACAGGCATATGAAAATATCTTACAATCCTTCAATTTAGGTGAATTAAATATCTAGATAGTCATGATGTTAGAGATAAAACAATGATATTTTAATGTTGTTGATTAGGTTGCATACAAAATGATAAACCCAACTAATTTTCAAAAATAATACAATAGAATCTGAATGGAATCCATAGTAGTATCCTCCTTGATAGTTTAGGAAGAACCCCTACCCACAATGTTGGGGTATTTTTAGTCCCAACATAATGTTGAGAAAACCAAACCCAGTGTGTTGTGATATTGAAATGAGAATTGAACCAACCCATAAGGTGTAAGAATTATTCACCTCAATAACGTATTTTTTAGAGTAAATAAGTTTTCTACCAATTATGGGAAACACTACATAATGTATCATCCCAGTTCATCCCATCCCATAATCAGGGACCCACAGTATGAATGAGAATTACTAAACTGTATGAAGATTATCTTAATAATACAATCTTTCAAAAGGATCCCATATAATCACCAATGGAGAGGTAAAGTCCTCATAGAGGTCATGGATAAATGAATTATCATAAAAACACTGATATAATTTCAGCAATGCATTACTCATCAGTAAATTTCATCAACTCTTCCCTTAAAGAGACGAAAAACATGATTCCAATTCAGAGGAGGAGATGGTGGAGGATGTTTTTGTTAAAAATAATGTCCACACAGAAAAAAACTTGAAGGAGGTTTCCATTTCTATTACAAATGGTTTTCCATAAATCTGTACACTTGTTTAAATAATCCGACATTTCTTCCTTGAAATGAAACTAAAAAGAAAACGATTTAGGATCATATTGTGCCCCACCTAACTCTCTGAGGGATTAATCCCATTTCATATTAGGAATAATTTTCCAAATAATATGATGATAGGAAATAGTTTTGGAGACTAAATGAAAAACTTCCCCAAGATAGATTTCCTACTATATATAGTTCACATAAATATCCATAACTCATAATTACAATTATAATACAATATGAAATATGGTTTTCTAAAGAAAAATAAATAGGCTTATAACCTCATCACAATAGGGGTCACCAACTACCACTATTATTCGATCTTGCAACATTAAATATAGATATTCATCTATTGGTTTCAAAAATATAATTGATCCAAGTGCATCCCCACTATCCTTCCCCTATAGGTTATAGAAATAAGGTAATAGTAGTTCTTCCATAGATGGTAATAATGAACTCTACACATATTCATGATCAGGCTCAACAAAACATTCTATAAGGGCTCATCAAATATAATGAGTCACTCACACATTAATTGTAATCTATAGTGGAACAGAGAACATCGGTACAACCAAAAAATTATAATGAAATTGAATGGGTATATATGAAAATTATATATCCAAACATTAGGAATCCTATATTTTCTATTTATAGTGGTTTATGAGACCTAGAGATAAAATTGATGTATTTTTTATATCATTGAGATCCCATGATGTGGACCATTCAATGACATGACGCTGTGAATCTCATTCACTTCATGATATCACTATAGGGATCAGCCATTATATAAAACACTAGATTGTTGGATATGTTAATTTTAATGATGAAATAACTCTAATATATGTTTCTATTTTATTTCTGATCAATTGTATAGAAGAAAATATTCCATGACCATTCAATCTATAAATAGTTTCGTAATTAATGTTTCTTAGAATTAATTTCACCACGGAAACGATTGACATAATCTTTAAACCTACCTAACCCTTATGAATAATTGTCTCCCAACTATATAGAGAATAATATTGACGGGTTTCACACTCTACATATCACTGTGAGATATACTGAAACATTATTAGGAAGTTTTTTTATCTTAAAATTAGTGGAATACTCTATTGCCGAGGGAAAAGTTATGTTTTGAGTAATTTCGTTAGCTCAACAATGTAGAATGGGGAAGGTATAAGTCTCCACAATTAAACATAATAATACCCCTTTACAATCTCCACCTCCAAATCATATACTATATAGCATGGCTACACCTACTAAACATTAGAATCAATTCAATAATTTTTTATGATGATCAAATATAGAAAAGGAAGAAATCATCTGAGGAGATGAAATCAATGTATATTCAATTACAACTGATCATGTCACTAAATATATCATATCTATATTGGAGAAAAAATTCTATATGTTTCATGATCCTTGTAAATTCTAGTAATGATAGTGATGAATATCTCTGAAACTATTTTCCCATACATCACGTACTGAGGAACACCATTCATGAGTGTTTTGTTTACAATTATATCTTAAAAAATATAGTGGAATATAGAAAACTAATGAAAGTTATTCTAACTTATCAAGAAGCTCATGTATCTTCCACTGACATAGGGAATGAAAGTTAATGTTATAAAGTTGGAGAAAAAGTAAGTATAAGATTAGAAACTCAATGGTCATAATGAATATCAACCAGACTCGTGTTATTATATGAAAATAGTTAAAATTGGCTATTGATCGTTCAAAATCATACACTACAACACAACCAACATCATTAGAAACTAAATACTTTAAATGTTAGTATTCCAAAAATATACATGGCTAAAAGTGTAAGAAGAAAACACAGTATGTTGATTATGATCCAAATCTGTTTTTATAATTAAATGTAGAAAACATCATGATTTAAATCTCATTAAAATGGGGACAACACCTCTAAATAGTACAATTAATTTCAACCTGACATGAGGAATATCCATAATATGGGGAGGTGAGTTTTTGTTTCATTAATATTATTCACTCAATGGTTACATTATCATATGATGAGAATGATTTTGAACCTAAATTGCATACACAAAATTTGGTATATGGGGGATGATGCCATCAGGTTCAACGATACAAGGTAAGACATATCCATGAAATAATTCATTAGACTAACCATATCCATTCTAAATCTACATATATGACTAAAACACATTTGAAATATATCCAATGATATCAGTTGAAAAAAAATTTCTAACACTGGAAATGTTCTACCCTAACATGATCATCCTATAAGACATGTAAGAAGATACATCATTACCATATCACCCTTCTAGTGTTTGAAGACATAATCGTCATAATTCACCAATAGTAGATGAACAATTAGCTCATGTTTTGAGGGCTCATCCATCCCCATATAGTACATAATGCACTAAAAAATAAAAAAAATATGCATCCGGATGCTGGGATGCAGAAATCTTTGGAAGGGATGTATGATATTTTGAAGAAATTATGAAAATTTTATGACATATTGTCAATAAATAATGATCTAATTCAATCAAAAGACCTTCTAAAATAACTCATATATTACCTTTAGAGACCTTATAAATTTTATGTCGAGGATTTGACCATCGTTGTTTGTCATGGAGAGAATGATCTAACATAATTTCACATGATCATCTTATTCATTGACCAGGGTGAGGTTGTTATCATACATGGGATATTATTACCCTAGTATTTTTTTTGGTAGGATAAATGACATTGATATTTGATGCAATTTTATTTACAATGGAATATGATTGAACATCATTCCAGTCATGACACTTCATGAGTTGGGTTTTAATAAATCTAATCTGTACCCATCCTCTCTAATATTACAGAGTTCTTAAAATAATGATTAATGTACTATTGTATAAATGAATCTCACATCTCAATTTTTTGGCCTATGTCTATCTTAGAATTAATTATTGTCAAATAGGATAATACCTTTGATGTTTTGATGGTATTTCCTTGCATGTGTCATCGTATAGCTTTCGATTTGTCATACCACCATTACCTAAAGTATTGTGTCTATATAGAAATTGGTAAATTTTATAGAATCAAATATCTATCTAAATCCAATGACTAATAGTATATTGGCATATGATTCTATAATAAGGAAGCGAAATAGTCCATGGATGGTGATATTGTGCTCATCAATCCCTCAAATGGTTTATAAAAGACTCTAGTAATCCTTCCAAATATATTATCATCGAGTACGTGCTTCCAATTAATAAAATAAAATGGTTGAGCCCAAATTCTATAACACATTCAATAGTTTAAATTATTCCATTTTTGACAAATGAGAATGACATTATAGGATTAGTTTTCAACATTCTAATAAGTAGTGAAATCATGGATGAAAATGACATTATTCTAACCTATGTTCTTCAACAGATATATGTACTTTCAGATAGACTTGAATAAATTTTCATGTCACAGGATGAAAATATTTGTGCGCACTATTAGTCCCTCAAATCCCCTTAAAATTTCCAAAAAGAATTACCCCATCAATAGTTCAATAAATTGTTTCTTCTTCTCTTGAATGTCAAAATGTTTACTCCTCCCCTATATCTGAATAAATAATTTCATCACATAATACCCTGGATGACTTAGAAGAGGTAAATCATTGAGTAGAGTAAGATGAGATAGGCCTCATAAGTATCCCTCCAACTTTTGAGGAATGGGTCTCCACCACAATTGATGAAATTACAGAAATAAATCTAGTTATATATGAAGATCCATTAGCCACATTGATCATTAAATATATAACATCTGTTCAACAAGATTCATATAATTACATCCTAATTAAACATAAAGACATTTTCTCTAGGAATTCAACAGAAATTTTATGAATTGATATTGAGTAGTCCAACCATCACCTATGATTTCTAGAAAACCATCATTTATAAAAACAAGTATCTAGACAGACATACCAATCTAATGATTCCAAAATATTTCTTGAAGTGGAAGACATCATCAATCAGGACATTATCTAAGATGTAAAATATCTTAAATTCATATGTAACATAGTCTCTATGAATAATAAAAATAGGAAAATCATAAGTTCTATTCACATTAGTGATATCAATTGGTAATTAATGAAATATAGCTCCCTAGTTCTAATAACAGATCTACCAATAGATGCAATAGAATCATTTCAATCCTTCTCCATCATGGATAGCTATTTAGAGTACTACCCAATTTTGATGGCACCAGAAGATGATGAGAAAACATCCTTCAAGATCCCAGAGGTATTATTTTATCTATAAATTAATTCCATTTGTTTTGAAGAATGGATATGCTACATAAAAAGGTTCCATGAATTGTATCTTAAAACTAATGAATAAGGGGGTTACATTTCAGTTGAATGGTGACTATAAAGAATAATTTGAAAACTATAATAAATACCTCTTGATTTAACATTAATTAATGTGTTCTATTGATGGGATTTTGGTCATTCAATATGTGATAGCCCTATAATGATCACTACGGTCCTTGCATTAATAAAATAATTATGATGGAAATGAAAAAAGACTTTATTATGTCATTTAAACCATTATTGAAACGGATTCTCATTATTCAGATATATAGAATATGTGTATAGTAGTAATTGTTGTGGTCTAGAAACTAAAGAAATCCAAACATCAGAATGAGGTTCATCTAGCCTCTATAAATAACCCATGGAATACATCAACAGCCATACTTTGTTTCATTAAAATTTCGCATGATGGGTGGCTATTCATCAACAATTTGATATATAATTCCTTCCCTATAAGGAAATGAATGTATATTCCATTTCTGATTAACATACATAACACAGATATGTAGACAAAAATGCATTAAATTATAAATTTTGTAATTAGGATATATTATCTATTATGGAAATCCTATAAATAACGGAAAATTTATTTAGAGAGAGAATCCATGACCCTAAGAGGGAGGATAATAAAGGACCCTATTCTTATCAATGTCGAGATTTAATTATTCTCAGTTCCTCATTGATGGTAGTTAAAACTTAATCTTTCATTTTATCAAAAGTTTGTATAAAAAATGGTGTGAAATATTTGTCCCTCATCACTAGTATGAATATGGATCACTGAAAACCAATTGAGCGATTATATGTGGAAGGAGATTTAGATTTGGTAATCAAACATAACAATGTAAATTATGACATCAAAAAAGAAGTGTTAATTCACTTTCTTTAGTGTTTATAGTTGTGGGTAAAGTAATTTCCCTTAGATCAAACATTAACTCATGTTCCATGATCACATTATTCCAAAGAAGATTCCTTGTAATGGTTAGTTACAACATTGATAGATTCAAACCAATATGAAATTTTCCCCAACATTGTGCATCACTGAATGGTCTTCACATTTTTCTGGTAAGAATGGAAGAGATTAATGAATTTAGTCCTATCCATAAGCCATATGATCCTACCATGGGTTATATTATTAGAATGAGGGACAAAAATTATAATAGCGTCCTCCCACATGATAGGGTTGGGAATGAGAAAATTTGTTGGCGAGCAGTCAAATTCACCCATTATGATGGCCATAATCACAAGAATTTAATATATAAACAAGTATTTGATGGATTAATTCTCAGTTGAATTAATGAATAAGATAGATCCCCTATTATGAATTATGTAAACATAAGATCCTATGACCTTGACTTATTATAATATAATCATTCCAAACAATTTTGATTTCTGGGAAACATCTGGCGTTAAATGATATAGGGTTTCACAAAAATCACCAAGAATTGGAATTCCTCCCAATTGCATTAAAAATTAATCCATAGACATCCAAAGGTTCTATATACTCTTAAATACTCTTATCCATTACCCATATTGTGAATGGATGTTGTGGGTCTATTCCCTCTTGTTATGGCCAATCTGTCTAAATACATCCTAACTGGTACAAAATTATTCCCCAAATGGATTGAGGCAATACCAATCAAAGTAGTTTGGGAAAATTCATTGTCAGTATTGTGGAATCAGACAATTCATACTGCCCTCATATAGTAGAAAATAGATAAATAAAAGGCTACAGAAATGAAAATATAAAACATTCACAAAATGACGGTGGATGAATATATAAATTATTTTCACAAAAGATATTTAATAGTGTGTTAGCTGATCAGACTACAACTTTTTCTGCCACATGGGTGACCCTGTACTGATTTTTATACGAAACATAATTTTTCCTACCCATTGTGGTTCAGTTTCAATTTCTTCATATTTCTATCTATAACTACTAATCCACAAATGAGAAATCCCCAAATCAACTAGATGAGTTAGATCATCTCATTTATCAGTGACTCCACACCTTATATAGTGTTGAATACTATCAACACCATATGATGAATGTTTTTAACAAGAAAATATTCATCAATTGATTCCTCTAGATAGATTTTCTGATGGCCCTCATGAATCCCACTATACATGTAAATAATCATACAAACCTAAATCCAATTTTTGAGGGAAAATATTCAATTCAGAAGGCCCACTTTAATGAAGATTACTTCATAATATTAATTAGTGGAGAAATCCTTATGTCCCCCAAAAAATTCAAGGTTTTTTATGGAATATTATTTGTAGTAACATTTCCTTGTCTGAGCTACATGATGTTAAACTGTGTGGCATCATTTTCCTTGTCACATGATATAAAACTGAATGGAATGATGACCAAGTAATATGACCTAATACAATAAGACACAATTCATCCTCCCAGTAGGACATTAAACTAAATTGTTAACATTCATATCATTTGACGTTTTGAATCATCTAAAATACCATAATCTAATTTTCTACTCTTGGTCCTTTCTAGCTCAGCATCCCTCACATGTGTAATCCCAAATCACATACCTAGAACCCCCAGGAGTTGATAATCTATCTTATCATGATAATAAGAACAGATGATGGGTATATCCCATGTATAATCTCCACACACATCATTTCTACTCCAATGTGTCACTTGGGCCACCAGTAAATTTGAAAGCCCCAGATTTATCACATCCTTACAGTAAGATAGTAAATTGCATGGTAAATATCATCATTGAATGATTATAAACATAACATTATTTTCATGAGATATATATGTCATGATTCTCATTGAAATTATATAAGTTTTAATTTCTAGATCATTGATCTTGGGCCAATCAATAATGAAACAAAATTTTCCCATTTTCATAGTCTATGAATCAATAAATCATAAATAACCTTTCAATAAGTATGTCTAGATATATTATTAAATCAAAAAGATATGTAGTGATTTTTATATCACTAATCTTAGGTCTATCTATTGAAAAAATTCCTCAATCATAATATATGATTACAACACACACAAGGAAGTCTTCAACAAATATATAGGGCTCTATTATCATTCTAGTGAGATACGTAGTGATGCACCATTTTTCTATCATTGGGGCTAGCCCTAAAATGTCCACCCCATTCAAATCAGTTCATCTTTATCATTACTTAATAAAGATAAACTACATGGAATGACAAGAACAATGTTTGAAAAGATTCTTATTCTATAAGGAAATATAGAGATGCAAGGACCATATATCTTGGCCCAACCACCATAAAAATTTAATTTCCAATATCCTTCCTAGATATTGCCTTTGTGCGGGGGAAGAAAGATTTTCAAATACTTGTTTCTCTCAAGGATAGATGCTCATTTGGAATAATGATTTTCAATAAAAGACTTACCTATATTAATAACACATGAAATTTTATATCAGGGTTATCAAGGCCCTAGATAGAAGAGATTCAATTTATATAGAGATATCCTCATTTTCTGAACATACACTAAACAATTTCTTCAAAAACTATGTGTGGATTGATTCTCATTCTAATGAGATATGCAGTCATTTCTGATTATTCAATCTTGTACCCAATAGAATATAAATTTAAGAAATTTTAATAGTCTTCTTTGTGTGACTAAAATCTACATGAAATGATCCAGTATTGTTTCTCACCCTATGTGTCAGACAATATTCAAAAAAACAAATTTTTTCTTGCACACAATACATCCATCACTATGGGGGATATAGATTTTTGAACAATGTGTGTCTTGATTATTGCACTAAAAAGATATGCAGTGACACTCAGGTTTTATACCATGGTCTATACACAATCAGATCAAGGATCTTTATTCCCATATGTTTTTACCACATGATGTTAAACAAAATGGATAATGTCCAAGATGCATGGATTTAAACTATATGGTAACATTATAAATTTTTTAATTGATTATTACTCCAAAAAGATTAATAGTGGTGTTTAGGTTCAATAGCCTAGTCTAGCCAGAATCACATCTGGTTACCTTATACCTACACATCCTTGTTGTATGATATAAAATTGCCTCAATATTGTCCTAGATTCTTGTTTTATACTTTATGGTATGTTATTAGCTATGTGTTTCTTAATTCACATCTCTGTGAGATATGTAGTGACACATATTAATCATGTCATAGTCACATCCATAAGAAATAAATCACACTCTAAAATTTAAAAATAAGGATATGTGTAGAGACCCGAAGACTGACGTACATGGACATTACATTACTTTTGCGGAATACTTAGTACATATCAAAAACACTCACGCAAGGACCCTACCAGTTTAGTGTCTTTGGATACTCGGAATATAATCTTCTAATCATGGTGAAAGATCTTCAACATCTCCCATAAAATCTTACTTTTTTTATACCTAAAATCTTTCTTTATATCCTGGGGAAAAGAAAACATAAAAGGGTGAGCTCAAATGCTTAGTAAGGGTAAACAAAAGAAATATCAATCACATCATATTCATAAGAACATAACATTTTGGAAATCTTAACCTGCAAAAGAGATCATAATATCATAACATGGGATAAATCATAGTAGTGAAATGTAATCCCAATAATCATAACATAAAACATGAAACATTGTGGCATACACACATAATCGTAGAGAATCATTTCTTGTTAGTCAATACTCATTGACAAGACTATCTTAGTGGACAATTTCAATTTCTGAACCGAGTTCACTCCTCGTTTCAGTCATGTTTCACTGAACCGGTATAACCTACCGTTCCAGCCATGTCTATCTCATGAGATATAAAATCGTTACCCAATGCATTGGAGGGAGATATATGTCCCACCAATCTCTTAATGATACCATTCTTATGTGTGCCACAGAATCATAAACCATACATCATAGCATAACCCATGTAATAAAAATGGGAATCTTAAACATCGTGACATCAAAAAACAATTCATATAAGATAAAGGAATTCATAAATATAATTCCATAACAGCATAATCAAATCAATGTAATAATAGGGATAGAAACAGAACCCTTTAATATCTTAGATGGAAAATAATTTTGATAAAACGCTTGAACTCCATTCTTGAGGAAAATATCCTTTCTGCTTCAAAAAAACTTTTCCTTTCTTAACATGTTGTACAATTTTAAACTAAAATAATTTGATTAAAAATAAACATGAAAACTTGTAAAGTAATCTTCTTGGAAATAATGTTTTAAAAATCCATTCATGCCTTATTTGTTAAAAAAAACATTCTTCTCGTACTTTTGTTGGAAAAGTCAAAAAGTACCTCGTACAAAAAACAACAAAAGATTCCTTTCATATCTTTTACTAAAAACTCACAGAAGGGTAAAATTGGATATAAACTATTGTAGAAGGATATAAATATTACATATTGAGGAAACATGGATGTGGATGATAAAATACACCCCAGTAAATATCAATGTATAAACAATCTCGGATAAAAATGAGATTGTGACGTTTCCCTTACCATAGGTCCGATTTGCTTCGTAAGTGTCTGATCCTCCTGTATAATGATTTAAATAATTTCATTGACTTATTCTAGAATCATAATCATTATTATGATATCATATATGGTTCACTTATGAATTTATATTACCCATTGTTTTGTAAATTCCATGTTAAATAGTGTTTTGGGTAAAATCGTTTCATTTTTCGTCCGTGTTTTGACTTGTAATTATTCATATGATTACTTAGATCATGATTACTTAATTCCAGAATATAAAACATGATTTATATATAATATATATTCATAATATACATATATATAATAGATCAGTAAATGGAATGAAATACACCGTTCATGGAAACGGTAGGCCGTACGTACGCATGAACGCTGTTTTCGTTTCCTTATTGAGTTGAATAGAATTAAGTAGATTACATACATATATATACACATAAATACAGTGTCATTATTATGTCATATATTTCATGATTACTTATTATATATACTTTATAATCATTCATGAATGGTTAATGTGGAGAATGAATCTCATCGCGTTGTGGAGACGGTAGTCCGTACGTACGCACGAGTGATGATATCGTTCTCATGATCGTGGAATTGTATTGGAGTGTATGTATACTATTTCAGAATTAATATCACTTTAAAATAATTGTATATAGTTATTATTTACACCATTATACCCATCCAAGTAAGGTGGTGGTGGAAAATAGATTACACCATGGCGTGGAGACAGTATTCTGTACGTACGCACGCGCGGTGATTTCATTTTCCGTAGGATGGATAGATGGTGAAATAGGGTTGTTTCAAAATTATAATAACATATCAGTATATTATTGATACTGATGTTATTACTTCATAATTAAACAACCTAAGAAGAAGAAGTGGAAGAATAAATAAATTTCTAAGAATCGGTAACGGACATTACCTCTTCTTTGAAACGCCTCTTTGAGATCTCCTTTTAGGGCACTAAAATTGGTCTTTGACG
This sequence comes from Viscum album, assembly GCA_963277665.1. Classification (NCBI taxonomy): domain Eukaryota; kingdom Viridiplantae; phylum Streptophyta; class Magnoliopsida; order Santalales; family Viscaceae; genus Viscum; species Viscum album. The sequence goes on along the minus strand of OY728157.1, from coordinate 346,411,322 downwards.
AAGACCAGAACCTCTAGGATGTTTCTAGGGAAGTGGAGAATGGAAATTGGAAGGTGTTGGACGATCATGAGGGCTCAAAGTGGTGTGAGGAAGAGAGGGAGGAGGTGCCCTTTTATAAGGGAAGAGAGGGGTACCTTTGGAATAACTAAAAATATTATTTTATTATAAAGCCAAATTCGGTTTTAAATTGCTCCAAATTGATTTATTTAGAAGCTAAGGAAAGGATGGGTCGAAATCCTCTCATCCAATATAATTTATCCATGTTTCGGTTCCTATTTTAACCTTATCATTTATATTTAACTTTAAGTTAGATAATATTACTTTTACCGTGTCTTTTTTGTTCTTACACTATAAGGTTAATAAACTTACTATAATAAGACAAAAGAACCCCAAGTTGTCTATTATTAATATATATAACCTTATATAAGTAATTTGGACGAACCATAGATTTTTAGTAAGAAAATAACAATTAATAATATATTATTTGTTTTAAAAACTATTTTATGTCAATTTTGACACTATTTAGTAATTAAATTTTGGTGAAACTCATAACAGAATGATTAGTTCGAACACAGTTAATTAAATCAATACTAACATGTCATAGTAACCTATAAAATTAGTGGAATTCATAAAAAGTTTCAAATTATATTTATTTGGGTATTTATAGCATCAATTATATCAATATTTCATTAATAATATAATTAGTGGATCACCTTTGTGTCTTAAAGAAATTAAATTATTTAATGTCTAAAAATTACAAATAAAATACCATTATGTAGGAAATATTTTTATCTTTCTAATGAATATTTATAGTCGAATTTATCTTATGTATAACCTTATATTAAAAATAATTTTAGTAAATAAACTTTGATTTTAACTCTTTTAACTCTTCTTTGAAATAAATAATAATAAATGTCCAAATCTAATTCAAGTGGGCCTAAATGGTCATATTTTATTCCTAAGGTTGTATTTTGTCGAATTACACTTATCCAATAGAATTTTTACATGTGTTAGTGTAATAGTAATATCATTTTTACCCTTAATTGCCCTATTTACTTTTAACCGTGGTAAAAAATTAAAAAGTTACTATTCACCAAAAATTATTTTTTTCACTTTGAAGCACATTTTACTTAATGACATCAACCGTGTCTCTCGGATTTTTGAAATTCTACTCACAAAAGTGGTAAAATTATGTTTTATGAAAAATTCATTTTTTTTAACTACCACTTAGTGGTTTCACTATTCATCAAAAAATTAAAGTTTCCAGAAAAATACCAAAAATTAGGCCTAAGCTATATTTGATATTATGAATTCAAAAATGATGTCTATTTTATCAAATTAAAAAAATATTAGTTGCATTAATTAATTTAAAAATTAATTCCCATCGTTAAAACAAATAGCGTATTCTTAAGAGATAATAACTATCAAAAGATTAACAGTTGTTTATGTCTGGTTTAAATGTGAAATTACATCCAATAACCAACATTGTATTAAATTGTAAAAAAAGATTCTAAATATACTTTATAACCAATCAAATTAATAATTTATCTCTATTAATTATTTCTATTAAAAAGGTTGTTTTTAATTAAAATTTAGTAATTTTCAATATTTATCCGAAAATGAAAGTTATCCGAAAAGTACTAAAATTTCACCCTAAGCTAATTTCGATATTCCGAATCCAGAAATGAAGCCCATTTTGAAAAATAAAATTTACAAAATTTTAAAAAGTGGTTATTACTATTCATAATGGCTAGTTTTAATAATATTTTAATAGCATATCGTTCATTAGTGAAACTCGGTATTGCGTACTACACACACTATCGAGGAAGGTCGCGATTGTGTGTAATGCAAGGAACGTCAAGGATGTGTGTTGTGCAAGTTCCTTTTGGTGTAGTGTACAACACAAGACATTAATGAAATTTAAAAAAATATTTTTCATAAAATCTCGGGGTGTTACATTCTACCCCCCTTAAAATGAATTGCACCCTCGAAATTCGTCGGGGTTATAAATGGTTTACTATTCGAAAGTTTCTTTAATAGAAACCCACATCGTAAAAAGGAATTCCAAAACCAATCTTTAAAAACAAAAGTATGAAACATAACGGTTACCCAAATAAACTAATCACTGGGTTTCCACATAGGTAAAAATATGGATATGGGAGAGAAATCAAACCACCATGTTCTGATGGAGAGTGGTAGAGAACATGGCTATGGAAAAACCAGAAATCACACATCCATAAATTTGTGACGATCTAAGGTACCATCTGATTCATCATATATAAGAGAACTAGGACAACATTTTTTGTTTTTAAGATCATTTCCCTAAAGTTGATGAAATTGGAATTAGAAGAAAGACTTTCGTGATTTTGGTATAGTCTCATCGTTGGTCGTTCTTTGGTCAATTTCCACTTCATATCTTAAAGAAATGAAGTTGAATTTGTCATTTGTGATGTGTTAGTAGATCATGTGATAGAATTATGGGTCATTCCATCTGTCTCAAACAAAAGGTTAGAAAAGTTATCAAAAAATACGTAAGTCCATCTATAATGAGATTAATCATATATGGTTCCTAAAATGGACTTATACTTATTATATTATACTGATTAATATAATAAAACTAGTTTCTACTAAACAGGGACTTCCTGTAGGCTAGTGGTAGGCGATAAAGGCCAGTCGCACTTCGGTTGTGGGTTCGATTCCCACAGCCTTGTCCGACACGATGGGATGTCCCCCGTCCTTCAGGTTGTCCTTTTTCTAAATCTATATTACTATAACATCCCATAAATAATATCAAAAAAATCTCTATCCTTAAACAATACTAACTTATGTCCAACATAATCCATTCCAATCTTTAGGCTTATCTAAAATACTTCGGTCCAAGCTCATAGTATAAAGAAAATGATTTCTTGAAATGTCATCAACCAAGCATGTGAATACCATCATTTATCCCCCATATATCTTGTTGGTCACATTCCAATCATGTGAATAACTTAATCATGTATTCTCTTGAAAAATGAATACCCATTAAACCTTATTGAAAACATGAATGCTGTCAAAAGTTAACTCTTTACACATACCAAAATCCAAAAATTCTATATACTCAAACCATGATATAACCTTCTACTTATATCAGTTATGAGCTCATGAATACTATCAAACATTTAATTTTATCCTTATCCATTCATTATGCGCATATCATCTACATTCAAAAAATATCTGAATAACCTTTCATGGATACTAGTACCATTAATCATACACTTTAAAAACTAGAAGAAAGACAACAGTGTAACAATCCTTATATGTCTCTTTATTCTATAGTACCATGATATTACTTATACAACATTACACATGATAAACATGTATTCATTCCACTACATTCATAAACCATTGACCAAGATTCAACAATTATTTCATCTCACATATCATTTGTAGTCTCTTCATCATTATCAACATAAATACTACCCATACGACCATACCGATTCTCTTCATGAGACTTTCCCTTAGGGCACTGGTTTGCATAATGCCCGTACATTCCACATTTAAAACATTTAACCATTGCTGATGTCGTAGAAATACCATTATCCTCATCCCTGGTGTTAACTGAACCTTTTCCTTTGGAATTACTGGATTTGTGTCCCTCTTTTCCACACCCAAATCATCTTCCAGTTCCTTTGAAAAATTCTCCTTGATTCCTCTTCCCACATGATTTACATAGGGGAAATTGAACGTTCTTTCCTCTACGATCATCATGAAACTCCATATTTCTCTTATTAGCCGAGTCAGGAAACTTACCAAATTTAACTTTATTGATCATATTATGAGATTTCGGATTCGGAATAATAATGATTTTTGGACTTCCAAATCCCATTTCATTTTGTTTCTCATGAAGAATATCATTCCATTGTCCATTATATCCTCCATTATCGTGAATCATCTTATTTCCAGCCATTTTCTAAAACCCAAAAAGAATAGTGTGAGAGGTAAAAATCACAATAAAGGGGGAGTAACTTTGATATCTAACATCTTTGGTTTAATCTAATATCGTTACCATAGTTCTAGGACTATATCCTATACGTATACTTATCCTTAGGGACATCCCTAGACATACCTTAGAAATATCTCTAGGGATCTCACTAAAGTTCTCGTATCCTTGTTTCCAAAGGTTGACTAAACCCTTCCAATGATACCAACTGTAGAGACCCAAAGCATGACGTACATGGAAATTACATTACTTTTGTGGAATACTTAGTACATAACAAAAACACACACGCAAGGACCGTAATAGTTTAGTGTCTTTGGAAACTCGGAATATAATCTTCTAATCATGGTGAAAGATCTTCAACATATCCCATAATGATGTTCAATTTTTTATACCTACAACCTTTCTTTATATCCTGGGGGAAATAAAACATAAAATGGTGAGCTCAAATGCTCTGTAAGGGTAAACAAAAGAAATATCAATCACATCATATTCATAAGAACATAACATTTTGGAAATCTTAACCTGCAAAAGAGATCATAATATCATAACATGGGATAAATCATAGTAGTGAAATGTAATACAAATAATCATAACTTAAAACATCATAATTTGTGTCATACACACATAATCATAGAGAATCATTTCTTTTTAGTAAATACTCATTTCCAAGACTATCTTAGTGGACAAGTCCATTTCTGAACCGAGTTCACTCCTCATTTCAGTCCTGTTTCACTGAACCGGTATAACCTACCATTCCAGCCATGTCTATCTCATGAGATATAAAATCTTTACCCAATGCATTGGAGGGAGATATAGGTCCCACCCATCTCTTAATGATACCATTCTTATGTGTTCCACAAAATCATAAACCATACATCATAGCATAACCCATGTAATAAAAATGGGAATCTTAAACATCGTGACATCATAAAACAATTCATATAAGATAAAGGAATTCATAAATATAATTCCATCACAACATAATAAAATCAATTTAATAATAGGGATAGAAACAGAATCCTTTATTATCTTAGATGGAAAATAATTTTGATAAAACACTTGAACTCCATTCTTGAGGAAAATATCCTTTCTGCTTCAAAAACACTTTTCCTTTCTTAGCATGTTGTACAATTTTTAACTAAAAGAAGTTGATTAAAAATAAACTTGAAAACTTGTAAAGGAAGCTTCTTGGAAATAATGTTTTAAAAATCCATTCATGCCGTATAAGTTAAAAAAACTTTCTTCTCGTACTTTTGTCGGAAAAGTCAAAAAGTACCTCGTATGAAAAACGACAAAAGATTCCTTTCATATCTTTTAATAAAAACTCATAGAAGGGTAAAATTTGATATAAAATATTGTTTAAGGGTATAAATATTACATATTTAGGAAACATGTATGTGGATAAGAAAATACACCCCTAGTAAATACAAAAGTATAAACAATCTCGGATAAAAATGAGATTGTGACGTTTCCCTTACCATAGGTCCGATTTGCTTCGTAATTGTCCGAACCTTCTGTATAATGATTTAAATAATGTCATTGACTTATTCAAGAATCATACTCATTATTATTATACCATATATGGTTCACTTATGACTTTATATTACCAGTTCTTTTGTAAATTCCATGTTAAAGAGTGTTTTGGGTAAAATCGTTTCATTTTTCTTCCGTGTTTTGACTTGTAATTATTCATATGATTACATAGATCATGACTACTTAATTCTATAATATAAAACATGATTTATATCTAATATATATTCAGAATATACATATATATAATAGATCATTAATTGGAAATAAATACACCATTCATGGAGACGGTAGGTTGTATGTACGCATGAATGCTATTTTCGTTTCCATATTGAGTTGAATGGAATTAAGTAGATGAAATAAATATATACACATAAATACAGTATCATTATTATGTCATATATTTCATGATTACTTATTATATATACATTATAATCATTCATGAATGGTTAATGTGGAGAATGAATCTCATCGCGTCGTGGAGACGGCAGTCCGTACGTACGCACGAGCGATGATATCATTCTCATGATCGTGGAATTGTATTGGAGTGTATGTATACTATTTCAGAATTAATATAACATTACAATAATCATATATAGTTATTATTTACACGATTATACCCATCCAAGTAAGGTGGTGGTGGAAAATAGATTACACCACGACGTGGAGACGATATTACGTACGTACGCACGCGCGGTGGTTTCATTTTCCGTAGGATGGATAGATGGTGAAATAGGGTTGTTTCATACTTATAATAACATATAAGTATATTAATGATACTGATGTTATTACTTCATAATGATACAATCTAAGAAGAAGAAGTGGAAGAAGAAATAAAGTTGAAAGAATCGCTAACGGACATTACCTCTTCTTTGAAGCGCCTCTTTGAGATCTCCTTTTAGGGAACTAAAATCGGTCTTTGATGAATACCAGAACCTCTAGGATGTTTCTAGGGAAGTGGAGAATGGAATTTGGCAGGGGTTGGCCACGATTGATGGCTCAAATTGGTGTGAGGAAGAGAGGGAGGAGGTTCCCTTTTGTAAGGGAGGAGAGGGGTACCTTTGAAATAACTAAAAATATTATTTTATTATAAATCCAAATTCGGTTTTAAATAGCTCCAAATTGATTTATTTCGAAGATAAGGTAGGTACGGGTCGAAATCCTCTCATAAAATATAATTTATCCATGTTTAGGTTCCTATTTTAACCTTATCATTTATATTTAACATTAAGTTGGATAATTTTACTTTTACCGTGTCTTTTTGTGTTCTTACACTATAAGGTTAATAAACATACTATAACAAGACAAACGAACCCCAAGTTGTCTATTATTAATATATATAACCTTATCTAAGTCAATTTTCCGATCCTTAGTTTCTTAGGAATAATATAACAATTAATAATATAATATTTGTTTTAAATACTATTTTATGTCAATTTTGACACTATTTAGTAATGAATTTTTGTGAGAATCATAACAGAATGATTAGTTCGAAAAAAGTTAATTAAATAAATAATGTCATGTCATTTTAACCTAAAAAATTAGTGGAGTTCATAAAAAGTCTCAAATTATATTTATTTGGGTATTTATGGCATCAATTATGTCTATATTTCATTAAAATGATAATTACCGCATCATCTTTGTGTCTTAAATAATTTAAATTATTTAATATCTAAAAATTACAAATAAAATACCATTATGTAGGAAATCTTTTTATCTTTTTAATGAATATTTATAGTCGAATTTATCTTATGTATAACCTTATATTAAAAATAATTTTAGTAAATAAAATTTGATTTTAACTATTTTAACTCTTCTTTGAATTAATTAATAATAAATGTCCTAATATAATCCAAGTGGGCCTAAATGGTCATATTTTATTTCTAAGGTTGTTTTTGGTCGAATTACACTTATCCAATAGAATTTTGACATGTGTTAGAGTAAGATTAATATCATTTTTACCCTTGATTATCCTATTTACTTTGAACCGTGGTAAAAAAGTAAGAAGTTACTATTCACCAAAAATTATTTTCCTCTCATTGAACCACATTTTACTTGATGAAATCAACCGTGTCTCTCGAATTTTTGAAATTATACTCATAGAAGCGGTAAAATTATGTTTTATGAAAAATTCTTTTTTTACTACCACTTAGTGGTTTCACAATTCATCAAAAATTTAATGTTTCCAGAAAAATACCAAAAATTAGGCCTAAGCTATATTTGATATCATGAATTCCAAAATGATGTCTATTTTACCAAATTAAAAACATATCAGTTTCTTTAATTAATTTAAAAATTAATTCTCGTCGTCAAAACAAACAGCGTGTTCTTAAGAGATAATAACTATCAAAAGATTGACAGTTGTTTATGTCTGGTATAAATGTGAAATTACATCCAATAACCAACATTGTATTAAATTGTAAAAATATATTCTAAATATAATTTAAAACTAATCAAGTTAATAATTTATCACTATTAATTATTTCTATTAAAGAGGTGGTTTTTAATTAAAATTTAGTAATTTTTACTATTCATCAAAAAATGAATGTTATCTGAAAAGTACTAAAATGTTACCCTAAGCTAATTTCGATATTCCGAATCCAGAAATCAAGTCCATTTTGAAAAATAAAATTTAAAAAATTTTAAAAAGTGGTTATTACTATTCATAACGGCTAGTTTTAATATTATTTTAATAGAATATTGTTGTTTAGTGAAAATCGGTATTGAATACTACACACACTATCGAGGAAGGTTGCGATTGTGTGTAATGCAAGGAAAGTCAAGGATGCATGTTGTGCAAGCTCCTTTTGGTGTAGAGTACCACACAAGACATTAATGAAATTAAAAGGAATATTTTTCATAAAATCTCAGGGTGTTACAATATGCGTAGGAGAACATAATTTGGGTCCCCTCATTAGGGGGTCCACAAAAAAAATTGTGTATTCTCTCCTCTAAATTCATATCACATAAATTCATGGGATTCTGCAGTTAATGGCTAATATCCATGTAAAAACTTCCCTAATTCCATGAAATATCAATTCTATATGATATAAATCTAATATTTGTCACTTTTGGATCATTGTAATCTTTCTTTATCTACCTTTGATAAAATGATTTTTACCAGAGGACCTTATGGCCTGAATATGTGGTAACAACCCCAACATGGATCTACATAAATCACCCACAAAGAAGGCATGTCAGTCAAAGGATGGCACTATTTTACTATGTGGTAGCACAAAAGATGTCCTTATATATTATATCCCTCAAAATAGGTTTCTCAACTAGTGCTAAATTCTTCGTTATAACATGCCACTTTAATCCCCATAAGTATTAACAAAATTATTTCTAAACATATTATTACAATAAATTCATGATCATACCTTACATATTTTTCTCATATCATTTCCCCAGGTCTGATATCCCCTAATACCATTGATTACAATCTCCTCCCTCATATCTAATATATATCGAAAATTCCTTAGTATGATAATCCACATATCACGTATAATTTACGTAATGATATGGTCCTTTATCGTATGACCTAAAACTACATTAACAATATTTACTATGCTTAGGTCCGACCAGAATAGGAAACCCAGTTCCTCAAATCATATGTAATTTTAATTTAATATTTACTTTTTGAATTCAGGTACATTTCAACAAAAATAATAGACTCTATGTTTGGGTAAATCATAATATCCATAAACTTCATTTGGTCATCAGATATCGAAATTTGAAATTCATGAGAAATACTTTTTATTCTTATGTTGTAACATGGATCATTTGGACTTATATATGTTTAGAAAAATATTTTAGGTTCTTTCATCCAATGTAATCTACAATTTGATTATGTTGAAAAAATCCCTAGTTGTATTTTCAGAAATCATTCCACAAAATAGGTTTTTCATCAAGTGTTATCTTTATTCTCAAGTGACGCCTCTTTAATTAAAATAGTAAATTTTCTATATAGCACTATTAATATCTAGAGATCTTCAAATCATAGCATACACCATTCACCCAGTCATATCTGATTTCGATGGAACATTCTAAGATAAATTTCCATGAATGGGAAGAGTTGTTAATGTTTCATTCAAATCAAAAGACATTAAATTATAACCCCTATAATGTCCTTATTGTGTTATATTAAAATAAATATCTCAAGGAACTTATTTTATAACATCAAACTACTTTACATTACATCCTATTTAAATGAATATAAACTATTAGGGATAATTTCTAAGTCACAAGATGTTAAACTACACTACAATATCATTATAGTATGACATTTAACCAAAAATAAAACATCCTTATCACACAACACTAAACGTTATATTAATTTAAACATTTTTAGAATGGTGTCCTTACCTAAAATTGGTGATATAAAAAAATCATCCTTCCTCTACAAAACATAAATTTGTATAATAGTGGTTTCTCATTCATTGTCAATTCCAATACAGATGGTCTCTTCATTCTCAGAATATTTACTTGGAAAAATCACCCTTTCTGGTCTTGATAAATCTGAATCTTCATATATTTCCTATGGTCATTAGAAATAGAATATCCAAATTACAGAGAACTCATTTTGATGAATATTCTATGACACACCCTATTGAGAATTTCCAAAGTATCTCAGAAATATCAAGGCATGTAAACTAAGGGATGTCACTATTTGGCAATGATGTAACGTACCCCAGTTTGATTTAGATAAATTCACCCAAAAAATGGGTTCTTAACTAGTGGAAACATCATGCTCAGAAGATACCTCAAATAATCACTAATAAAATATTTGATATTCGAGAAACAATCTATCAACAGTAAAAAATTTCCATCATATAATTAGAAAAATTATGGAATTCATTAAAAACAATCCATTTTTTCTCATCATATCAAAACTCTTTGTAAAAAATGTTCGACCACAAACAAAAGTCGCATTCATCCACCATTCACAACATTAAACAACCTAAAAATAGAGACAATGATTTCCAAATTGAAAACCTGAAATGAGAACTCTTGAAAAAAAATCATTTCTTAACTCCCTATATATAAAATTTTTATGGTTTATGAAATATATCAGAAGATAAAAAATAAATGGAAAATAGGTCAAGCAAAAAACCAAAAAATGATACACTATGAAAAATCAATGTTCCACCAACTATGTCATATTCATATTGGACTTAGGAAAATGAGAGGGTATTGTAATAAAAAGACACAATGATTGTAAGGGTGTCCATGTAAACTCAGTAATAGAAAACAACTGATGGTCAACAGAAAAAAAAACAATGTAATTTAAATAAATAGATATTAACACTAACATGTGGATGGATAGAATCTTGTGAATGATAATTTGGAAGAGACACCAACCTCATATCCTGGAGAAATAAGCTCTTGATGGGGATCATACTCAAAAATTTTCCCTGAAACTATGATCAAAAGATTTGTAGAATACTCAATGTCGGGATACACAAAACAAACTATTCAATTAATAAGAGTAAGGATAACATGGAATCCTTGTTCATGAGGTTCCTTATAAACATTTTTTTGATAAAAAAGAAGGACATGTTATGAATTGATGTTTTGTATAATGTAAAATATACTCAATTTTTTTGAGAAATTCATGAATGATAAAACTCATGTTCGATAAATTCTATATGGATGTCTATAAAATCCGTAAGGTAACGTGGAATATAAATGTATGTGTTACATAGATCCATAATTTTAAGATAAGTTCCATCAAGTATAGCAGAATCCTTTATAGTATGGGTATCAAAGGTGTGTTTATCAAAACCAAAATTGGATCAACCGTTAATTTCTTCTACTGAATTCTCAGTAGGAACCACATTTTATAACTCAATGGAGTCATAGTCAACATCATCTCCCTACTTGTAAAACATTAGTTACTTATTTTCCACTTCTTAAGTTCTTGTGGGACCATAATTGACTGATTCATGATCCTAAATAGTAGGAAACACAAATAATATTTCATGATGAGATAATATTAATAAACAACAGATTACACTTATGAGATTTCATCTAACATTACTATTTACCTCTCCCCTTAGTTATGAAATATGGGTAGATGCTAATGTATCTCTTCATGTACCATCCTTAAAAATAAAAAATTCTTCAACATGTATCTAGCCTCCCCTAGGGTATCTTATTCAGCCATTAAAGGAATATTATTAGATCACATAAAAGGTTTATGTAAAATAGATTCTAAAAAAGATAGTGCATTTAAAAATAGCATGTAAAAAAGTCATGATATAAAAATAATTCACAAATACATAATGTGCTGCATGAGATGGACAATATTTATTACTCTCCAACACTTAATCTCTCATGATGGCGATGGTCCCATGTCAGCTATTTGGGATATAGAGACTTGAGGTGACAGTTGAGGAATTCACATTAATATCTCCTCCACCATGTTTCTTTGACTAATGGATTGTTGTTGAGGCCAATTGACCTCATATACTACACCAATGGGGGTTATAGTAGGTCGATACATTAGAGACTCAAATGCCACATCTATTTCTCCTTAATATATTTGTTCTTATCCTTTATCTTCTTTTCCTCCAAACATCAAAATAAACCAACTAGAGATTAATAATAGATTGTGAATGAGCCGAAAATGTTATAGATAAAATAATAATATATCAACATGTTTATAGTCTATGTATAATTACTCATTATATGAATATCTACTCCCTTAAGCACTTATCATTATAGCATGATGGAAAATCACTTTGTGATTTTTATCAGATCATCATTTTCATATACCAAACCCTCCATCTTAATAATTTCTCTCACCTCCTAATCCAAATCACTATCAGGGTGGATTTTAATGGGTGACATAAATCTCTCAACACTGGGATACACATACCCATAGGGAGAAACAACCATGCATCCATGAAATGTCAATTTATTCCCATTCATGCATGCATCACCATGGTTCCCATGTAATTTGGATTGGATATGTCTAGCAATGAGGAAGAGATAACGCCTTTGTACATGTAATCCTATTCAATCCTCTTATCTTACAATGAAGAATGGTTGTAATAAACTTGAGTCTCCTCCCAACGGTGAAGACCCGAATGCCATGGTGCAATAGGGGTGGTGTTCTCAACCCTAGCCTACTCTACAGCCATTGATCAAGATCTCTTTTAAGGATCTATAACTTCTTCATCATCACCCTCAATTAAATTATTCTTACAATGCATACAATGACCAACTATTTTCATTGTTGTGGACTAATAAATTTCATTTATTAATACCAACTAAGGGTATGAATAGTTCCATTACTTAGAGTTCCTGGAATCCATCCCAATTGATGTATCCCATAGATATAGCCGAATTGAAATTTTGGAAAACTCCATGGACATCATGATCTAAAAGATTCGAGCAACCATTAGATGGTTCACATGTATAAAATGATTAGGGGTGTGAATTAATGAATTTGAATGAAATTTGAATAAGAGACCAAACTATTATGGAGAATAATCCATGCAACTAATATCACTTCAAATGTGAGCATCCAACACACTATCTCTAAATGTTATCATGTTTGACATCATTTCATAATTCCGCTCTATTCCACCATAGGTAAACATTCATGTCATTGGGTTACCATAAATGATGATGTTTAATTCTATCAACCAGTTATGAATTCTAAGAATGTCATCATACATGATGTTAATATGTATTATTGAAAATACATCTTGGAAAAAGTGAAAGAATTGGATTTACAAGGATTTATACAGGCTCAACACCAATTATGATCGAATATAGGCCAAAATCCTCCCCCACAATACATGACGTGGATCTGATACTGTAAGTAGAGCCTTATTATTTTACTTATTCAGTAAAAACATGTAAATTATTTCTATGATAAGGGAATCCAAACATATGTACCTCCACTCATCATATTTGGTTGAGATAACAATTGTAACTAGCCTCAGACTATCACTGGATTCAAAGACCAAACACAAGTATATTTTCATACACAATACAAGGACTCCATCTAGTATAGTCTTCAAATAATCCTTGGGATTTACCTTATATGAAAAATAGAGATATTGGACCTTCTTCAGTGAATACCATAATGTCCCTAGAGAACCCTGGTTTTCTATAGTGGGACATTCTGTAGGGTGCATGCAAGTGGGAATGTCCTTTTCTAGTTCTATAATAGCATTCATCTATATTCCACAATGGATTTCACCCATGTGGAATGAATCATTTTTCTAAAAAAAAAATTTCACATTAAATTTATCATGAACTAAAGGTGGTTCAATTTTGGAATCATCACATATTGTCTTTAGTTGGATGAACTCCTCATACATCTCCACGATAATGAGATCTTTTCATATTTTTTAAATGACCAATAGTTAATCGAAACCCCACCATACATTATATTAAATCAATTTGTTTGTTATCTCCATCTGTTCGGAAACATTATGATGATTTCCATGTTCTTATAAACATGTGTATTTCCTACTCAAATAGCCTCATAAATATTTACTTCTTACAAATCCTCTTTAACTTCTTCACAATTATAGAACACCAAGTATGCTCACATTCACTTAGGTCTAACCCACCCCCTCTAGAATAAAAATATCAGTAATCCATCAAGCCTTGAATTTTATTTGTCCTTGAAATTAAGAATGTTTACTCTTATAACTGATTCTTTGGGTCCTTAATGTTTGGGTTTAAATAATGAATTAAAATGTTCTGATTCATGATGAATCTAATGAGATCATTTCCATGCATAATATAAGATCCCCGTGAGGAAATTCTTATGGAAGGGGAGTTGGTTTACATCACAATATTGGACTAAAAAAAGATAATTTATTCCTCATGGATGAACATGAACCTTAGAACCCCATGATTGTGCATGGTTTGGTTGTCACCTAGTGGATAATCATGTTGATATGCTATAAAATACATAGCAAGACTTTCCAGAGCAGGACCAACCACATAGTAGTAATGTCGCCCAATAGCATTGATCATCCAATTATTACATGAAACAACATATTTAAATGATGTCATCATAGAATCCATTTTAAACATACTTAAATGGATTATGTTTTCCCATTATGGTAAAATATTAACTTAGAAAAGATAAATTTTTTGCTTGGATGAAATCCAAATTTTGGAAATGGAAGTACTAGTTCAGGACTTTCGACTAGTTTCAATATGTAACCCCTTCAACCAATATCGTCATGCACCACCCTCAAATGGATATGTCTCATAAGAAACTCGTCATGGAGAATACATAATTTATCAACTCTATAGGGGTATTACCACAATAGATACATTGAAAGACATTCTCAAAAACATGAGGGTGGAACAGGTGGGCAGATGAACTACACGATAAGAGAAAACATCACCAACCCAGAATGCGGTAATAATATAGAAGGGGGATGTTGTATTTATAGACCCATCTGGCCTGCACCATGAAATAACACTATAAACCTATTCCCCAGACTTTCAGTTCATAATTATATATAGATAACCTACATAGAAATCCTGTACTAACATCATAATAATTTATCACCTTATACCTGAGACTAGACCTTATTCATTTGACCGAATCCAATCCTAAGGGTTATTTTTTGAAAACATGGTTTTGTTTAAATGGATGAAATGTTACAAAGAGGATATTAGAAATGTTAAATCAGTGAAGAACCCCATGATGAATAAAAGGTAAACACCTAAACTATCATATGTGTTCCCATGCACATATAATGCCCTCACATCCCACCCCTATGTGGCATAGAATGATAGACCACCCCATCATGGGACACCTAAACCGAGAACATGTTATTGGGATCCATGAAGGAAACCTACATTGTCAATTAATAGATATTTCCTAAAAATTATACCCTTAGGATCTATTTTTTCACAACTATAAAATCAAAAGAATCCCTAAAGTACTAGTCACATCTCTCTTTCACCCAGGTCCGCCAAAATCATTCAGGTGGGTCTTCAAAAACAAAAGTTTATATAGAATTATGGGGATTAAGTGTCATCAAATTCCCTTTAGGGTCTAATGAAATAAACACATTCACAACCCCTTCGCCCAAATTAGAGAACTAACTACCTGATTCTTCTTCCCAAATCTCTGAATTATGAGAACATCCTATGGGAACACCTTTGGAGACACATGGGAAATCAGATAAGGCCTCACTAAACTGTTGGTTCCTAGGTGATCCATTTATTAAGGAATGTATATAGTTTTTTTTGGGAAAATACACCCATACATGAATAACTTCAATTTCTAATAGGCTATACATGAATTAATTGTACTCTCTATTCAAGGACCAAAATGAGACCCTTTCTAGTACTCATATAAGTCACTGGTAGCACTAATTGAATTAATTTGGACCCTTTTATGAATGGGACTATGAAAAAACCTTCACCACAGTCTCTAAAAATTTAGGATGATGAAAATAGGTGCACTAGTGTGTCTCTCATTTAGGTATGCAGCCCTATAGATAGAGGTTTCACACATTTTACCTACTTGATGGGAAGGGACCTTGGGGTGAATGTGAGTATAAGTACCTATGCTCCAGAGGTCCTCTACCTTGGGGATAGTTTCATGGAATTCATGGTAATGGGTATTAGGTTTATAACCATGTTCTTCCATAGTCATCTCTACAAGATGATACCTATGGATCTAAGTGGGAGGTTTATGATCATGATTCCCTTTCACTCAACAGGTAATGAGATAATCCTCTACTTCTGTGGAACCAATTTTAAGGAATCCATGATAGATTAATCCCCAATCAATTATTTTAGGTCCTCTTTTACTTCATTCCTTCTACCATTTACACTTGTTACTAAAATGGTTGGGGATATGGGAATTTTCAAAGAACTTTCACACTCCCATTGGATCTAGTGTACAACAACATTAGGGATGTGTCTTCATTATATACTCTTTATACAAGTGGAAGATGGATAGTGTGGTTTGTTGGATCTTCCTCTTGATCTTTTTTCTCACATTAAAACATGACTCATCATTACTCAAGCAGGATTGGAGGAAATACATTATCATTATATTCACCCAGTTAGCTAATTGTTTTGGTAGAGTATTTTCTCATGAATATTTCTCCCTCATTCTTTCGGAGAAGCTCCATAGGAATGGGTCATCAATGCCATGTATCCAACCATATGGCCATGATGATCGCGTGGTTTCTCATATCATCCTCTCATTCTTGTTTCTCACACCTAGAATCACTCATTTGTGCAAAAGGTTTGATGGTGTTCATATCATAAATGTGATCTCCAAACAACATTATAATTATTCCATATTTATTTCCTAATAGAATTTGGGCCTCCTACAAGGCATTAACCCCATCAACATACCAACAAATCCCCATAAAAAATAAGCCACATTACTTGTCCACGAGCCTATTCCTCAGTTAAAAGCTCTAAAAACACCACTATATCATTGTAATCATTCCAACTATATCTCCCAACCGAATCATGGATGCCTAATTTTTTTTAATCCATAACTTTTTACCTGATAATAATCCATTTGAACTAGCCTTGGAACTCATCCATGGGTATTCTCATTAGGTGTAATCAACAAAAAATATCCAGATATTGGTAACCATTCTAATTTTATATCCCAAAAAATTATGTCCCACCTAGTTAGTGTAATACCTAACATGTTTCCAGGAGATCCACCTATGGTATTATCCAGGAAACTCACCCATGAACCTCCTCCTTAGGTTTATGCCATATATAACCATCCAAATTATCATCATTCATGATATTATTCACAATATCATTAAAATGGAAAACATTCTCGAGTATTCCCCAACCCGGAAGAAAATTCAAACATTTTAGGTTTAAACCCCAATATACTCCTCTTAAAGGGATATAATTCCCTATGAGATAACTCTTTATAGGGACTCTAAAAGGTTAGGGTCCTCATAAATAATCAACATGATGTTTGATTTCAATCCAAATGGTATTTGTATAGAGCCTCCTAGAGATTCAAACCCAACATTCCAATGCATCCTTATCCTTTCAAGGACACATTACCACTAATATGAAATTCAACAATGAAACACATATCTTTTATCGGTTCCATAAGAAACATCAACATAATTCATGGACAAAAAGTTTTTAAGGAATATTACCCTAATAAGTCTTCTCAAAATGAAGCAAAACAATACATTTAGTTCCTTATCACATGATCCTAAATGGGATGATGTGAACCATTAATTTTAACTGAACAACAATTTTTATGAATTTTTTACAGGGATACATTAGAAGCCAGGGTCAGGGGCCTGATCCCAAACTCAAAAACAAAATCTCCTCTCTCATTATGAAGATACACCCTAAAGAACTCTACTGTGTGGATGAAAATGATCACCATTAGAATAAAAACTAGAAAATATGCAATCAATATATAGTATGGTTACATTGATATGGAACCTCATATATAAACAACTATCTCAACTATTGAATATCCTCAATTATGATACATATGCATCTAAATTCTATACATTATAATTATTGATTTTTAATTCATTATTGACCCACAACATTCCTAATAATAAACTGTGGACTCAATAACATGTCTTAAATCTATAAGAGGGTCCCTATGTATGTGAAAAATCACCCTAAAAGGGTGTAATGAGAGAAAACACCCATCATATCCAATAATGTGAATTATTATATACCACTAGCCATAATCTCTAACGTGAACCTACCCAATGAAATATGGTACTTCATGGTCATAAAACTGTTGGGTGTTTCCAGTTCAATTAATAAACATGTTTGAACCCATTCAGAAATAGTAAAATAGACCTGATCAATTGCACAAAACTCAAACCCCCATGAAATAAACCATTGAAACATTTTTTTTCAAAAACAGATATGAATAAGGATTTTGACTGGGTTATTATGATGTTTAAGTTCATCATATAAAATTTTAACCCAACTTATTGGTATTTGAGATAATATATTATGTGTGATCATTATATTGTTTCTTTTCACGAGTCGTAATTAATCAACATATTCATTTGTTCTAAATTAATGTTTCTCTTATCCATTGAATATATAATTTTTCATTTCCTTATTAATTTTTACCCAATTACATTTTTTAACCTACTATCTTTTATTTAATATATTTAATTAATCATAAAATTTTATTATTTCAAGGTTATTTTTCATTCTCTTATAATGAGTTATTTTTCATCAATTTCTATATTCACTCATCCCAAAAAATTTATACATTATTTTTTTTGACATAAAAAAATATTTTTCTCTAAAAATGATTTAAAATTGAGTATTTATCTCTATATTTCCACTGTCAACTTCTATATTTGTTTTCAAATATTAAAAAGTATTTTTTATGAAATTTATATTTTGCATTGTTTAATATATGTCAATTATCAATCATCTTATGATATAACATTATGTGATATTAATTTAAAAATAAAATGGATTCAATTTATTTTCTTATGTTTTCATTATATGGGTATCAAATGATATCTTCTGGCAGACATATGTATGGATGATGGTGAGTGGTGTCATTTATAAAACTCCAAGGCATTGTTAACTTTCTTTATCATAATAAATAATAATGCATTAAAATCATATGTTTTTCACCATTTATATCATAGTTATCATGTATTTTCTCACAACCCAATGCATGTGTATAATGGATATTATAAAAACGGAATTCATGTGAACCATGTACCTCACCTAAAAATATATCATGGTTGTTAGGATATTTGTCAAAACATAAAACTTGGGAATCATGGATTTTCCCAAAAAAATGATTTACTATGCTAATAATGGTAAATAATTTTTATGATATTCATATTTCATGTATTATTATACCATGATTAATGACTCATTTAAAATTCTTCAAATCCATGATATAATTATTATGATTTTAAGATGAAAACAATATTGTATAACATATAAAGATCATGATCTATATTTTTTTAAAAGATTTATGATTTAATGTTTTGATCCATTTATAATTAATACATATATTTATCATATATCCATATTTAACTCATGTATATGACCTAACTATTTTGAATCATTTGTATATTTCTTATTATTCAAAATTTAAATTTAACCCCTTTTTTATGTTTATAATCCAATGGCTTTGATTATGATTCTAACTTATAATAATTATTGATGGGATTCTAGTGTGGTTTAATTATGAAGATTTGTTCACATATATTATAATTTCATTTTATTATGTCAATGACCTTGAATTAAACTATTTTTTTAATTTATGATTATTGTGACAAGTAATGTTTCAATTCTCCAAATGACGTAATATAGGAAAATATATTTAGACAAGGTCAACTAATTATTCCATTATAAGATACATTTTAATCATCTAATATATCATTTGAGATAGATATTTTTGGAATTAATGGAACTATAATAATCATCCTAATTATAAATATATTATTACAAAATATTATTTACAATGAGTTTTGACTTATTTGTATCCTTTTATTTTTTTTCCATTTTGAAGAAATATTTATCTATGATAATAAAGAATAAAAAAATTAATGAATTACAAATGGAATTATTATATTCTATTAATTAAATAATAAATCACATGAATGTAGTTATAACCTGATTTATGATGAGGTATTAGAGTCAAATGATGTGATGATCTATCAAACCTTGATTCCAATTCAATATGATTACATCCAAAGATATTTTTCTAAAATGGAGAGAGGATATCATTGATGGGAATATCTAGAATATAGAAATAATTTTATTTTTAAACATGTTTTTATAGAGATAGTTATATCTTCATTACATGGGAATTAATTTATCCACTAAAATTATATGGACGGTATTTTATGATGTCATAAAAATACGAATTGTAAGGGAATACTTAGAGATCATGTGATAATTTCTACATGATCATTAAATGTTGAAAAACCAACTTAAAATATAGTATATAATGTGGTTCTATGATTTCACCAGATTAAGATCTGACATTTGAATATCATATAAAATTTTATTTTGGAATATTGAGATTGGTTTTTTAAAGGGAAACAATTTGGTTTGATAATGTGTCCACATAATCATGAGAAATTATAAGAAAACATGAATGAATCATAATGACTAATATTAAATAGATAAAATATAATATCATGAATAATTATATTATTTGGATACGAGAAACATATCACCAACTAAATATTCATGATGTAAGAAAGGCTAAATTATTTTTGTTTATCACAAATTTTCTTTGGATGTTAATATAAAAAAATGTTTTAACACTCTCATAAGATTAATTTATTTCTTGACTATGAATATCATCATTATAAATAAGTAAAAATATATTTTCTTATAATCTTACAGAACCCATTTTGATGAACCTCCATATAAGTGGGAAGAAATTTACATCAATCTAGATATTATGTTTTTCTAGGAAAAAATAAGTATAAGATGATACCACCCACACCAAATTTATAAATAATGATTAATTAATATTGGAAAATTTATTAGGTATACACGAGGATCATAGAAATTATTAGGTTTCCACACATGGGTTGGTCCATGAAAATAAGTATGTCCATTTTTATTGATTAATTTTACATTTCATTTTAGTAAAGATATGTTTAATAATTGAGGAATTAGATCAATTCAAATTAAAAAGTAAATTTTAATTGAAATAAAACATAATATAAAAGACATATTGATTTATCCCATATCATAGTTTATCTCTAATTTATATATAATTTTAATTAATTTTACTATTTTCATGGAGTCTAAAAATTAAATAATTATAAATATTAATGTCATATTGAGTAATTAAATTTTTAATTGTTTTTTGTTGAAATGAGTGTTTATAACACCTTTATTCCCATTACAATTATCATTATTATATACATTATTATGTTATAATACTTATATTTTATTTTTATTTTTATTGTATGAACTAGAGTGGGTTAATAGAGGGTAATTAATGATGGAAGCTATGGTAAAATACTCAACAATTCCATCTATCCTTACTCCAATGTCGGTGGATACATTATTTTTATGTTCTGGTCAATTTTTGTACATTAATAATCCATTATATGGATAATTTAACAATAGAATATTTTATTCATATAATATAATGAAAAATATATATCCTTTGCATTATTTACATTTAAACTAAAATATTTTATTGATTTAATGGACTATGATAGTTAATCTATATCTTAGAATGATTAAAATTTATTTCAGATGCCTGATAGTAATCATAGGAAAATATGATTAAAATATGTCACATTATTTTTTAATGAATTAAAAACCCTATTAGATTAGTATTTAGAATTTCTAACAATTATATTAATTGGCCCAGTTAATATTATTAATTATATCATTTTAGTTGTGATGTATAGGTTTGGAATATTATATTACAAGACTTCATTTTTTTGAAAATTTATTTCTCCACATGATAATGTTTTACAACTCATGTGTCTAATTCAATAATCATGAACAATATTTGGATGTTATATTGATGTGCTACTGGAAAATGTTCCCTAATATTTAATTATTTTATCAATAGGATAATGACTTTTATAATTGATGATGTGGGAATAAATGAACCAATGTTACTAGGATTTAACTATACACATGAACTAAGATGTCGAAAATGTTAATTAGTATGAATGTAACATCATTTATAATTAAGGGGACAATAAATTTATTCTATCTGAATGATTCGATAGAAGAAAAATGAGGTCCCACCAATTACAATAAACATGAATGACATCGCACGATTATACTATGGTGCATAAAAATTAATGTTGTAAAAATGAAACCACCCACATGAAGATCATATAAATTCAAAAAAAATCCAAAAAAAAGAAATTCCAACCAAGATATACTGATTCACACATTATAAGGCATCATGAGCTACCATTATTGAACCATATTGTATCACATGCTCATTAATTTATCTTGCTATGTGGGATAATTTGGATCTCATTTTATTATACTATAATGTGTCTCGCAAATAATCAATAAACTCATTTTGAATAATGATTATTAGTGGGTATTAGTTATCCATCTATTAGTGAATAGAGTTAAATGATAAATTAAAATTATAAACATGATTTCAGTGCATAATGAATTGTAGATCACCACATAGGACCTTTAATCCAAAAATTAGATCATTTCTCCCACAAGTACTAATCTCTTACAAATTAATTAGAATCCCATCACTGTTAGTTCATAGAGTTTGCCTCAGTAGAATACTGGAATGATAATAAACTTTTTGTAGTAATTGAGAAGTTTATTATTAAATATCCCAAAGGTAATTACCTTTATTACCTTATATATTCATGTGTATATCATGGAGAATAGTTATTTTGAGGCATTATCTCCCGGAATAATCACCAAACTTCAATTAATTGAGGAAAATTATCTTATTAATGAATATATTGTTATTTCTAAACAATATATGTGTATGAATTTAAAAAAAAATGCAATCCAATAAGAATAACTACCACTCTGTATATAATAAAATGATATCTCCACATAATCTTGAATTTCATTTTAATATTGATATGCTACATACTTAATGTGATATCTCACACCCTTTCCCATAATTGATAGACAAACGACTGCACTTAATCCATTTACACTAGGATACAAATTACTCTAATATCGTCATGAGGCCTCATATACTAAGTTATTTTTTTAAAACTCACTAACATTATATTCTCCCCAGTTGTTGTTTATTGTTAACTACCTCTCAAAACAAGAGATACAATAAACATCAGGACTACACAAAACAAGTACTAATTATTTTATATAAATTTCACATTATCCCCTCCTATTTGTGTAACTTGAAGTACCCATGATATATATTAGGAATATGATAAACATTTATAATATCCCCACACCTTTCTTGGATTCATAAATCATAAGGGGATTGTATCCTTTATTGGTGTTACACTACAATATATCACCCAAAAAGGCCATTTGGAACAATCTCAACATGTATATTGTTAGAGAATAAGCCCGATATTACTCCCAATATATCAAACTCCCTATACTTCAATATTTCCATCCCAATAAATAATTTAAAAATGAATATTTTAGGAATATAGTGTATTTCACAATTAGTGTATGTTTAACCATTCATTCACATGATTAATCTATCATGGGAATAAAAAGTTTATCATATTTATAAGTCTCACACCATAGAATTATATATAACATTTACCAAATATTACACTACATATCAATATATACATGTAATAAATAGTCTTAGTTGAATAAATATCAATTGAAAAAACACTTTTTTCTAATCCATGGCCATCAAAATCAAAACAATAGTCTTAGATGCGTGGAATTAATAGTCACCACATTTGTCAGTATTCCAAATACTTAAACGGTATAAAATGAATATATATATATTGATGAAAATTAAATTTGATTAGATTTATATCACTAGGATATATATAATGAATTTATCATTTGAACAATTCCAAAAAACACTAATCCATCCCCCACTACCCACATAACATTAGTTCATCTAGAGATATAATAAACCAAAGAAATAAAAATATCTTTTCTTGGATAAAATTAATATCGAATCTATCCATAATTTCTTTTAGAGTTAAATAATCACCACTATAACCTTTAATAATAAATACTAAAAAGTATTATCATAACCTAATGTCCTCATAGGATCAGTTAAACCCTTTGTAAATATTTAATACATCACAGATGATAAAAAACACATGTGTAGTTCCATGTCCATATTGGATTCCATGAACCTAGATTAATATTTAATCCATTGTGGAATTTAAGGAACTCTGGTATATACTATGTTTCACTATGTATAGAACAATACCATAGGAAAATATTGATCCTTTCACAACTACATAGTACTCTAGTATAACTATTGTGTTCATTAATTGTCTAATTAGTTATCATTCCATTGAAATTTTGAAGCTATTGTGATAATATATTAGTCTATTGGTAATTATCAAGTAAATTATTTACTATTATATTGATTTTACAATATTCTTAGATGTTACATATGATCTAATTAAAACATGTCACTATTGGTGAAGAGACAATATATTGTTATATTGGTGAAAATTCTACTAATTTTATATTTATTCACTGT
This sequence comes from Viscum album, assembly GCA_963277665.1. Classification (NCBI taxonomy): domain Eukaryota; kingdom Viridiplantae; phylum Streptophyta; class Magnoliopsida; order Santalales; family Viscaceae; genus Viscum; species Viscum album. The sequence goes on along the minus strand of OY728157.1, from coordinate 346,386,681 downwards.
GATACATAGTGATAAAAAACCTCCCAATATGGTATTAAATAAAATAGTAGCTCATAAATATATTTAAACAATATTTCATCTAATATGACCTACTAAAAAGGACTGTGATTCCACAATTTACTGGCATTGGATGATATCCCTTTTTTAGTTAATCCTTTTTATATCTTTTCCAGTCAACCACATTCATAATGTGTATTAACCCCATTATGACTATTGATAATGTGAAACAAACATGTATTATTAATTTATTTTATTTTATGAATTTTTTATTATATTTATAAAATACTCTATGAGTAAAAAATAGTCTACTTAGAGATTTTATACATTATCCAATCCTCTTGAATTACATTTGGAATATCAATAATAATAAAAACAATCACATGAAAGAAATATGTGAGGGGAATAAATTATACACACTAAAGATGATTCCAGTATCCCAATTTGAAAACATAGAGACGCCCAATTGTAAATTGAAACAAAATGTAAAAAATATATCAGTGAAAAAATACAATAAAAGGGTTACCAGCTTGTTTTCCTCCCAATGTAAGGTATTGTTATAGATCATATGCACTTGATTTGGGGAATCAGCAATTTAAAAAAGTATTAACAACTTGATATTGAATGAAAAAGAAATTTATAATTTTGTTACCTAATTGATGAAAGAAAAATGAAATAAGTCATTTAAAAGTAGAATAAATATAAATGAAGTTTCATTCCTATAACATAGTTCAATAGTGTTTATCAACATGAATTATTTTATATACCTCAAGATCAAATGCATTTGTAAAAATAAGAATTTAAAAAAAATCAACCAATATTCCTATGGCTACAATATAAAAAATAACCACATGTGACCATTATCCTGACCTAGGGTATTTCATAACATTTATATTTTCAAGATACACAATAATCATTTGAATTCATTTCATCATTACAGAAAATTTTGTAAAATAATATAGATACCATCTCATTTCCAATTTTCATTGGATAAATTTTTTAACCTTTAGAGAATGTTAAGAAATACCCTATTTTAGACATGAACAACAACTCAATATACTACGTCCATAGAGCACTTCTATAGAGACAATATATATGATTTAAATCTTGTATCCCTCAAGTGAATAAATCTCAAAACATAAATAGAGGTACACTACACATAACACTCAAAACCATCCAAAATATAATATTAGAAATCTAAACTAATTTTTAATCCAGATGGGATGTATATGCTTTCTTTATCAATTGTGAATAAATCCACTAAAAGAACATGTGAAATTCAATTAGAATTGATATAATTGGAAATATATTTTTCCACTATTTCCAAAACTGAATGAATAAGATGAATCACAAAATATTCACAAAAATATTATCTAAAATACATACCTTTGTAAGAATAATTTAATAATATTTTTTCCCCTGAGAATAATTCAATCCCCCCACCTGATTATCATGCTCTATATTTCATTGTGACATGACCTTATCTATTCCTCATTATATAAAAGTAGTCATAGTATAGAAGTGAGGTCCTAAATCAGAAACTAATGATATGTAAACAATAGTATAGATATTAAAATGACTTACATACAAAAGGATGTGATAAAAAATAAAATCTACATAAAAAAATAAATTAATTTAAAGATTTTTCATAAATATGTGATACAAGAAAACCATGAAACAAAGAAAATGTAAATATAAATTAGTCAAAGAAATATAGAAGATAAAATAGAGTCTCTAACAAGAATATTTAGAACAATAATTACTACATTTTTCTTCCATGATCCTATAGATAAACCCTCGTAAATTGGTCAATTTCCCTAAATAGGACCTCTAAAATAACATTAAGCACACACAACAATATTCTCTTGTATGGCATGATTATAATATAAATACGAAACCACCAGTATGACCGTGACATATGTAATTAAATTATATAAATTTTTCTGAAATTATAATATGTAAATGTTCAATTAAAATCTATCATTTTGCGACATCAAGATGTGGCTAGGCTTCCATGAAACCCAACCCTTCATGGTTCATCCATATACAAGAGGTGGAGATATTTATGGTTTATATGAAACTACGAACATTCCACAATACTAATTTATGTATAATAATATATAATAAGGAAATAACTTCATGAGTATTGATATAAGTCTTCCATAATTCCACAATACCGATCATATTTCACGTGTCTACTCCATCATTTCATTCCGTATACAATTTACAAATATACAATAATGATGACAAATCATATCACACATACTCCCTATAATAAGATTTAATAAGACCTAATGTGATATCCTTTCATTTGGATATAATATAACAGAAGTCATTATATCATACATATAATGAAAATAGTCATAGAAATAAAGGCATAGTTATATAAACTTGGAAATTTATATCATTTCAAAAGTGGTATCATAGGACATATAACCATAAGTTTGTTATATGAATAATGTGGTTATTAGATATAAAAACACATTCATAAGAATTTACTATCATGAAGTATCACATGATCCATATAGAAGAAAAAAAATGCACAACCTAATTTTTAAATAATTATCATAATGGGGTAAGGGAAAGACTCCTTTAATAATATTGAATCCTAATGAAATGGTTCACCACATGAATCAAACTGATAATAAGAATATTAATATAAAACCCCAAATAAACATATAGAGATTCGTGATAGATGATCTTGAAATAATAAAATGTCAATTTCTAGTTTGATTTTAGACATACACAGAATCGTCCAATGAAATAAGAAAAACATCATGAATTTGAGAATAATAATAAAAACTAAATTTTGGTGATTTTTCTTAAAATTTAGAAGGGATCACACAAGATAATCACATAGTTACTATATCTAACCATTAATTAATATATCTGGGATATTTTATATGGATAATAGAGATAAAATTGAAAAGAGAATGAATGATAAAAAGATAATTTCTTGGGGTGAATTCCATAGTAGAAATACCTCATGACCTAATAGTTTTACTCTATTGAGAAAGATAAATCCCTATAAACATCCATTGTATTCATTAGGTTTAAAATACCTCGGTGTTGGGGTAAGAATGTGGGATTTTAAAAAGATTTTGGTTTAATGGTGAATTATTTATTAATTATTTCCCAAAACATGGTTTGGAAACATGGTTTATAACATTACACTAACTATGTGAGGATCGTATCCTCTTTAGGGTACCCATATGGTTTGAAAAACATTTAAAAAATCGATATTTTCTTTTATTCAATGTTATATTGTTACATTAGGATGGTCACACTATAACCTTTGAGAATTCACCAATCATGCACAACCCTCTAGTCTCTAATATTCCACAGCGCAGCTTATGAAAAACATCATGGTTTCCCTAACCATTGTAAAATAATTCCCCCCTAATAGATTTAAAAACCCTCTAATATCATATGAAACCTACTAGATATTTCACTTAAAAAATAATCAATAAATATTATTTATATTATATAAAGAGAAATAATATGGATATAATGTTACAATCTATTATAATATCTTGAAAAAAATGAATTATATAACCTTAGAAGTGTCTCTAAGGGTCCTTCTAAGAAAACAAAAAACACTAATCCATGACATCTAATTCCCTCCCAATATTTTTTCTTCGATACATATTTACCTCGATAAAACCTAAAAAGAGGTAGAATATTCCCTCTCCATACTTTTTCCATCTAATGCCAGTATTCATATAACTATCCTCTAATGAACTATCCACATATAGCTCAAAATCATTCTTATAAACTGCATTATATGTTTTTGGAATATACTCTCTAATATATGACATGTTGAATAAATTATGCATTACTTGATTCCATTTGGGACTATCCAATTAGTAAACCAATTCCCCTATCAATCATATATCATGAATTGTCCCACTAGCCAAAAATCTAGTTTTTATTTCCTATGAAATCAATGATTCTCAAATTATTATGATAATCGAATGAATTCATGATCAACTATAGATGACTCGAAAGTTTTTCAATGTAGATTGTAATAATAAAACTATATACTATATTTTTAACTTACCATATCAATATTATATACACGTAGCTAGAGGATTCCAATAGTAAACTAATAAAATGATAAAAATTGAATTTTTAGATATCTTCCAATATAATGGAGAAATAAATTTTAAAAACATAAGACAAAAAAATGATCCATATAAATTATTGACTAAAAAATTTATTATATAATATCTAAAACAATTAAATATGGACTTCTCCTAGTCTAAAAAAGTCTAGATCACATACCTTCTTCATATCATATAAAATTTAGATAGTCGTTTTAGATTTTAAATTGATATAATGGTGATGTGTTGATCTCAACCGTAGATATGACCCCATAAACATCTGAATTCCATGAAAAAATATGATTTAGAGAGAGAATAAAAATATAAATCAATACTCAAAGGATAAAGATACAACTCCACTATCTTGAAAATGTATTACCTACAAAACTCATCCTAATACTGATTTTTGAAAATTTGGCTGAATGGATAATCCCTTAGTAGATAATAATATACACCCCACACTAAATAATTTTATTAATGGTTTGTGTAGTCATAAGGGTATTTAAAATGTAGAATAATAGTATTAAATACATTTATTATGAAACTAATTTTGGGAAACATTGAATCTAAAACATGTTCCATGGTTTAAAATATAACGTAACTACCATCACCTTCTACAAATAAATTGATTTAATAGGCTCAAAAATAACATTCCTTAAAAATTATCCCTCTTACATCAAAAGAAACACATAAAAATCTCTTCATAAACTTGATGTCGACAAAGTGTGATAAAAAATTTCTTCAAATGCATACCATGAAATTTTGAGGTTCATGAATATAAATTTATGCCTCAACTAAATTCAAATATGATTGAATCTGCATAAGGTGTAATATTCTAATCCTATGTTCTATAAACATTGTTGATGAATTTGTTAACCACAATAGAATCAGAAGGTAAATTTATAACTAATATCTACATATGATTGATATTTTTGGAATATCATCATTCTAACAAGATGTTGGTGACATCATGATCATTTAACGTCCTTATAGAGACACTAGAATCCCATCAATAGATTAGTCCAATCATCATTATTATGTAATGGATATCATTTATTCAATAGGAAATAATTCAAATATTGATAAACCAAGAATATCGTTATGACATCATCAATTGTTTTTTTGAATATAAATCAATGGAACCTTATGATTTTGTGATTTCAAAATAACATACTTCAACTTATGATTTTTAAGGTGTTTTTAAACACTTTTATCTCATCATGTTTCATATAATACTGGGTGACCAATATAGTTTACACACCATAAATGAGTTAAATATCAAATTTGGTTTCTCGTTTAGAGGTAGAACATAATAATAATCTAAAAATGTCTATGATATATCCCACCAAAAGTGGAAAGGTTTATAGGTTCATCCCCAAATTTTAGAAAATAATTGTACATTCCACCTAATGTATAATAGGCTCTATTTAACTATGTTCTGTTACTACCATAAAATAACATAGATCTCATTATCCAGTATGGATATGGTTATCTCCTTTAATAGAGGTAATGGTCAATATTCTACGATATTAATTCATATGATCAAAATAATGATTTTTCATGTATATTCCAAAGATCACATTGAATATCATCATCTATAAAACTATTAATCCAATAAATGTATATAAATGGAAACCACATCATGACATCCATGATAATTTTGAGTTTTATTTATCATATATATTGAGTAGAATGATGAAAAAAATCAAATTAAAGGATTTACATGGAATCATATCCTGAAAACTACAAGAAAAAAATATACAATTATAGGAAGACACTATATCAAAAAATGAAGTGTCGAGCATGTATATAATCAATACTGTACCAAGAACAATAAAATAACCTACTTAACCAATAACGAAAATTTGATATACTACATAGACTCTACCCATATTATTTTTAAATATATGTCCCCATGATCCCGAGTTCAATAGATTCCCCAATCCGACTAGAGTATATAACTACATCTAAGACACTCTATCTACTCCATGGATGGAACCTCTTGTTTTTATCCAACCACATTTATGATGTCCTCCAATAAAATACATTAAACTATGACTCTATGTAGTATTCATACACAAAATAAATCACAATTCTATTAAAAATATTGGTAGTTTCATATCAAACCACATCGATGACGCCTCCTTCAAGTAATTAATATTAATTGTTTTTGTTAAATATTCCCCTACATAACGAATTGGGAAGTAACATATCTCATAGAGGGTCATGAAAAAATAGTTTCACTAATCCATATTATTATATATTCACTGGAGAACCTCCTCATCATTATACATTTTTATGGACACAACACCCATAGATCCCTCAATAACCCACCTACTAGTCTTATTAGAATATGATGAAGAAATTATACAATATCATCCATTAAATCCATATCAATTGCAATGTAAATTTTATGAACATTCATGTACAATGATAGATCAATGTTCCTCATATGGTGCCTCAATTATGGTTTTATTCAAGTCCCAAAAACATGTTATTTATACTCCAAAATTCTAATAAAATATGCATAATATCGAAAAAAAACTCTGTAAAATAATTATAATATTATTTCACATGTATAATTCTATGTGGCAGTCCAAAAATAATTTTGGAAATATCTATAATTATTTTATCTCTTTGAAACACCTCAAAATGTATCCTTGAATTTATCTCATGTCATACTATCATGACATATATCATAGTAAATTACACTCCAACATCTCTTAATATGTCCCTATGAAATATATATAACCAATTTAACTCATCTCTCATTAGGAATCGCTACCAAATTACAAATTCCCAGCATTATCTCAATATATCCAAAAATATATTAATAGTTCCATTACCCTATAATGTAGGTGGTATAAATATATTAATTCTCAGGAATGGCCTACCATAGTCAACACACCCTAGTGGGATCCTTTACCTTCAACTATTACTTATTGATGGACTCCAAAATCAAGAAGTTACAATATTCGGATATCAAGTTCAACTATTGGAGAAATATCATATAAATTTGATACTTGACTGGAATAGAATTAAAATAATTACCTTTGATGAAAGTATCTTTGTTGACATCCTTATGATGTCCCATAATATATTAGCAAAGAGGTACTATATGAAATAACATAGTCCACACATAGAGGAACCATTAATAGATAATTTAGAAATAATAACTTTGAATTGAATTGAAATAAAAACAATATCCATAAAATAAATTTCTATGAGTATAACTACATCTATCACATATAAACCAATACATTTCCTGGATCCAAAGACCAATAATCATGTTCAATCATGTTAGTAAAAATAATTTTCAAATAAAATTATAAGGTATGATCATCTAAAAATAGATAATTTTTTCAATAATAAATCAATTAATAAAAAAACAAATATTACAAATAGAAAATAACTATTTAATCCTCTATTAATAAAATAAAAAATTGAAAATTAAATGTGAACAATGTTTCCTAAAAATGGATAAAAAAATCACCCAAATACCATAAATTGTATCCATACAACAAAACATGTGATTAACATGAAACTATAATCTAAACCCCAAAAATAGAATTCCCACATTCCCTAATAACTCCATAATCAATTACACATTAGCTACCCAGGAACCTGTTTTACTCCCCTACCCAAGTCTAAACTATCATATTGTCATGACCTGTCCCCCGGGGCCCATGTCGTGACTCTCCCAATCCCACCTTCCATAGGCTAGGGGCGGGCGACTACCACCGAAAGGCGTATTCCCCAAAACCATGAATAAATTGCCTTTATCTCCTACAAACACATGCTTCCAATCACATAACAAGATACGAAAAAAAGTAATCTATATTGAAAAAAGTGTGCTGAATGTAAGAAGTGCTGAAATAGAATCCCACTAGTAAAGGTACAAGTACAACTGAAAAACAAAACAACTGAAGGATGAGAAAGACAGCTAATGGGTCATCTTTAAAGGTTCCTACCTGGAGGGTAGGTATATATCGCCTCCTTAGCGCTCCGCATCTTCTTGTCTCCTCTATGTAATGACACGCCATATGGTCCACCTACGGGCACCATCCTGTCCTGGATCCTTAGCCTCGAACATTGTTGTCCATTGTCTTCACTAAACACAAAAATTTGTGTCCATATCCTTGCATGTGTGAGTATAAAGAAATTCAGTAGGGGCTCCGAGACCCTCACGGTCTCACAAAATTTACGAAGGATAAACCACAAATCCTGAAATCAACTTACAACCCTACATAAGAATATTCCCATACATATACCTAAGTTATCAAATATAACCATCTAAATGTTGAGGAAACCCAGGGTCCACCACAAAATCTCAAAGCGAAACTTTTCCACAATGCAAGGAATGCCACAAAGGTAAGTACCACATAGGTAAACCACACAGAAGAATACCACCAAGGTATTTCCCCAAAGGAATGTACCACATAGGTACAAACTCAGTTCAAACCAGGTATAACATAGGTACAGTAGAAGAGATGATTAGATGTACCTGATGAATCATCTTACTCTGTTAAGAGGATGAACCATGAAGGATCCCAAATTGCATACCCACATAGTATCCTAGTACACCATCAGTTCATCGCCAGACCCACACAAGATCCTATTACATCATCAGTAAATCATTAGACCCACACAAGAGCCTAGTACTTCATCAATACATCATCAGACACACAAATGATCATAGTACATCCTCAGTACATCGTCAGACCCACACATGATATGAGTACATCATTAGTATATCATCATACCAACACAGGATCTTAGTACAAATCCAATACATTGTCAGACCCACACAAGATCCTAGTACGTCTTCAGTACATCGTCATACCCCCACAGGATCCTAGTACATTGTCAGTACATCGTTAGACCCACACTGGATCCTAGTACATCATCAGTACATTGTCACACACACACACAAGATCCTAGTACCATGTTATTACATTGTCTGACCCACATAATATACTAGTACATTGTCAGTACATCGTCAGACCCACACATGATCCTAGTACATCATCATACCCATGAAGGATCCCATTCTCGTGAAGCAGCCAACTACATGGTTCCCACACTAATCTTGCTCGTCTCTGGGAGTGTCTGCTTCGTAAGCCACTGGTTGATAATCCAACTACCACGAAGTCCCATGTATAAATATTTCAAAAGACTTCCATGTAATAGGGGACTCAACGTAACAGACGGTGTGTCAATTGGATGCCCATTTTGTAAGTTACTATCCTTTTTATTCTGAGGGACCAGTTGGGTTTGTGCTCGACCAAACCCAACCATACCCCCAACATTATCCAAATCTCATGTGGGGTATAAAAAAAGGATAATCGTATTTCAAGGTTTCCGGAACCACATACGGTTTATCAAACTGACATCCAGGGCCAATGATATTGCTGGAAGAATATAAAGGATCGAAACTGGTCTAGGTCCGGTCCGACCCGGTCGGACCAACCCGGACCGACCCGCTGGGACTGGCCCGGCATGGCCCGCACTGGGCGGCCCTGCCTGGCGGCCTAGACCAGGCAGGGTGGCTATGGTGTGGTGGGGCACTGTGGAGGGGTGGGGCGGCTGTAGTGGAGTGGTCCATCGCAGTGGGCCAGATGGCCAACCATCCTCTCTGCGCGGCGTAGAAACGCTCGGACGACCGTCCTCCCATCGTCGTCGCGGCACAAGCCACATCCCCTTTTTCTCCTGATGGTACAGACTTCTGTCGTTGCCCTCATTGTACGGACGAGCTTTGGTTTCCATCTTCCTCCATTGCAAAGATTTCATCAAAAATATTTACAGGTAATTTTCTTCTCTTTACACATATCTCCATTCTAATAAACACTAAAATAATTTCGATGATAAATGTATTAATCATAGGTATATATTTCAATCCCTAAACCAAATTTTAGTTTCTAGGATATAGTACCAAATAACCTCATGTAAAATTCCATGTATACAAGGGGAATCATCCAAGCATTGGGGACCCAAATGAGATCATTTTTAGACTATTCCCCCAGCACAAATATCAAACCAACTCATATACCTGAGATATATATAATAAAAAAAATAAATAATAAAATCTATGATAACACAATAAAAATTTTGTTATTATATGTCATACATGAAAAATACTCTTACAAAAAAATATAATTCCTTTTAAAAATAAAACAATTGTGGTATATAAAAAATTATTCCACAATTAAAAACATTTAGTCCAGCACAACCCTACTAGTCAACATCGATCATCTATCTCAACTATCCTACTTAAGAAACATTATTTATAATGTTTCTATTATCATTAATTCATAATTTAATCAATATTAACATTATGCGTGTTAGTATATACCAATTCAGACTCCACCAATGTTTCCATATCTAAAGTGACTCATTATATATGATAATGTAAGGAATAATATGACATAAATTAAAAATAAAATAATCACTTTTCACATCATCATACCATAATAGGGATGGAGTTAAACATGAAAATATATTCTTTTTCTCAACACTAAATTTGATGATTATATTGGATACCATTAAAAAACACCACATATTATTAAAAAAGTAATAGAACATGACACGATGGAATAATCACCTTTCAAGGCCATAATTTCCTCACACCCCATGAACTAAATATAGTTAGAAAATTAAATGACCATTCCCCTATACAAATTTTGGTCAATAATAAAGTACATCATTACCAACCAGTATACATTAATGATCATACCATAATAATTTTTCATCCCATTGCACATTCTATGCTTCCAAGTGACTAACCTAACCTTGATATGTACACCTATCCCATTCATTAACCATAGTAGATGCCTTTTAGTCATATATATATATATATATAGAATCCATATAAAATAAATACATGGTATATAATCATATATATGTATTTCTAATTAGAATTGGTCTAATGGCACACAAAAAATCAAACACATGCTTATCATATAATGAATGGTCTTAGGGTAACACAGACACAAGAATGCCATATCAAGAAATTTTTCATGTGCCTCACAAAAACAAGTGTGTAATAGGATATTGTTTTATTAATTTTTCATAACATGGTATGAATAAACCATCCATAATCATATGAAATACCAATATCTTGGAATCCCACTTGAAACAACCTCATTTAAAACCAATTGTAATATAAAAACTGAATTAAAAAATGATAATTCAAGATAAAAGATCCCAATATAATAACATTTAAAGGGATATCTTATTTTCAAACATACCCAATGAGATAAAAAATAGTTATAATATATAATTTAATCTTATAATATTCCAATAAAACTATATTTTCATATTTATATTTATAGAATAAATATGAAATTGTATTTAAATCATGTCTTGATTACTAAATATGACCATCAAAGTCAACATAAAGGGAGTTCTCTATAGATTAGATAGGATATAAAATATTAACTAGAGGAAAAATATAATAATGATCAATTAATTATAAATCCACAATACCTGAATATTTAAATGAAATAGAATTTCACTATTTATTGAGGGAATTCTCTATGATCTTGCACTAGAATCCATAGTTTCAAGATCTCAATGTATATAAGCAATAGTGAGCTGTTTTGAGATGTATTTATGTTAAAATAACTATTATTATGATTGATAACTAATTTTTATGGTTTTAATATATGTTATTCCAATCCATGTTCCAAGAATGCATAAAACACTTCTTGTTCAGTGTACCCGAATGGTTTAGCCACATTTTTATTCTTACAATGAAATAATTGATTTTTTTCTTTTATTTTAATTTATATAGTCTCCAAGAAAATTTCAACTTGTTGGAACTAATGAATAACTAATTTTGGGGCACACTGTGATCTTCTATAATTGGACATAATGTTAACTAGAGGAAACTGCATTGTTTAACCTGGTAGTAATCTAACTATTATCGGCTATAAATTATTATAACACCATTTAAAACCAAACATAAAATACTAGAGAGAAGATCTAGATAATTATAACATTATAAAATGTTTTAAAAATTTAGAAAAGGAATAATTAACCTAGATGTTTGGACGGCATTATAGTAAATCCCACTATATAAATAATGAAGTTAAATCCTCAATGATTTTATTATCTCATTTAATAAATGAATAAAGTAATCCTTTTTTATCTTTATCACTCATTTTTTAATATATTATTATTATTTATTTTTATGGAGACATTTAGTGTGTATTATCAAGATTTATTAATCTTATCACTAGATCGAAAATCCATTATTTTATTGTAAGAAGTGTCACTCATGTTATATTCCCCTATAATATGGTCACATACCAACTCAGTATATCTAGTTATGCTCCAATTCAAAATAATTTTTTTTTAAAATATTGAATCATGTTGTGTGTAATTCTTATAGTACATGTCCCGAGTAAAATTCATAGCACATTATATATGTAAAATGAACAAGAAACCAATCTACCATTTATTCCACATCACTTTTCAAAACTAAAATAATATCATGATGGGGAATCATTCACAGTGAAAATATGAATTGTTTTAGAAATAATAAACATTGTTGACCCCTTATTCTAACCTAAATATTCAATATAAGCCAGAATTTTCATCATATTCCACAATACCTATTGTTTTAGATCTAGTATAAAATTGTAAATATAACATGATTAACAGTATACATTGAGCCTTTCTCAAGTTAAATTTTTTATTTTGTATGAATCACGAAAAATATTACATCATAACACTATATTATATAATAAATAAACCAAATTATTAATTAATGTACATATTATAATTTAATTAAACCTTTCTTGTTAACTGGGATCTCCTAAGAATAAATATATGTTATAGGATGCGGAAAAAATGTATCAAGTGGAATGAAATGGTAACTTAGGACACATATTAAATACTAAATTCGTAGTAATCCTCACAATTTCTATTGAATTATAACACGTGATAATCATATATAATAGTCTATAAATATCGAATATCATTTTATAATTTAGTGATATCATTGTGTGAGATGTATTATCAACAATTATACATAATTCATAACAATAGATCTTATAATAAATCATAAAAATAATTAGAATGTATACTTGAAATAATAGTGAGTCGTCATGGATATATATAAGGGATTACTATAAAAATAAAATTTCATAGTCGAAAATCAAAATTATTATTCTCTAATAATAATTTTTACACAATATTAATTTTATCATGATTATTCATACCATTACTGTCATGGATAATTGCAACATTTTCATGCCTAATGATCTAATGGTTTATAATCCATTAATAAATATATTATATGGATGTATAATTATTTTCTCACACATAAAAATGTAAAATAATTAAAATCATGTGTTCTATGCTAATAAAATAAATTTTAATAATTATAGGCTAATCATAAACATACCTACAAAAACTATTTTATTTCAACTGATTCATGTTTCACAAAAATGTCAAACATCATACCCCAACAAAAATATTGAATGTTGATATAAGGTGAATGGTATTTAATAATTAAATTTTAGTGAATATACGTAAGTTTAAAAATTTAATAATCTTGATTATATTTATTTTATAATTTATAATTAGTAAAGTGAACCTTCTTTTTCTTACATTACTATTATATAATTTTAAATATATAAAATAAAATAGTGTTACAAAACTAGGTTCCAATGGTTCAATGTCTTGGAAAAAATTTGACCAAACAAAATATTTACACCATAAAACAAAAAAAATATTTAATTCCATCTTCTCAAGATGTACAGATTCTCATATGTACTCCTTAGTATATGTATCTATCTGATGACATACATCAATGAAAGGGGTGAGGTAAAATAATAGAAAAATTATAGATAAGAACATGAAACTATATAACATGGGTGATCATAATATTCATCATCATAACATAATTATGTAATCACCAACATAAAAATGAAAGAATGAATTAGTTAATGTAATAAAATGTGGAAATGTATAAAAATTAAACATCATGTATTAGTGCTCAAATACAACAATTATATGTAAAAAATAAATCTTCAAGTTAACACATAACATTTGTGAATAATAATAAAATAATCATCATTGTGAACAATTATATAATCATTTTTATTCATATTTCATCTTATCTCATGAGATACATCATATTACCAAAAGCATTAAACTGTTATATAATTCCGGGCACCCCAATTACATCATACCATATACATAATATTTCTTTCCATGTTGAATTTATCTCAATAATAGACATAAAATAACACATGTACATGTAATTTTTTTATTTTCATCTATTCATAAAAAAATGGATTCCAAATTAAAGAGGAAAATAATTTTTTTATGAGATTGATCAATCTTAAGGGAAGAATATATAACTTAAGAGGGGTGAATTTTATTTTGAAAGCATATTTTGTTTGGAAATAAATGTATTTTTCATGGAAAAATATTAGAAACATTCATGTTATAGAAATGAAATGGTAAAAATCATGAAATTATTTTTTAGTAGTTTTAAATTCTTGTCTACATTGAAATTTAGAACTATTAAAGAATATCCCAAAGACTAGAAATTGGGTTATAGAATCCTCATACCTTATATCTAAATGTTTTCTTCACATTTACATATTGTATTATCTAGTCAGATTACATAATTAATAAATAATGAACTACTTATAGTATAATTTTATTTATTGTATTTTACTTACGTTCATTTATATTTAGTATGGTTATTTATATAGTCTAACTCCATTGTTTTCAAAATGTTCATTTCATGGTATTCAGGATTACATCCCTTGTATACAAGTATAAGAGTTCTTGTCAGATGAAAATAATAAACCTTAATTTAAATAACATGTTATTAGTGAACATTAAGACTTTTAGTTTTCCTTGTATATTATTTTTTCAGACATGAGAATGATTTATTAGATAAAATGTTAATGGAATCATTTAGATTAGTTTTGGGGGTTACGATCATAATGATTTCTTTTTTCTAATTCTTTAATATTTTGTATACACGTATGTTTTAGAATATTAAAATTT
Source organism: Viscum album (assembly GCA_963277665.1). Classification (NCBI taxonomy): domain Eukaryota; kingdom Viridiplantae; phylum Streptophyta; class Magnoliopsida; order Santalales; family Viscaceae; genus Viscum; species Viscum album. The sequence goes on along the minus strand of OY728157.1, from coordinate 346,371,550 downwards.
TATAAAATAAATTTAACAGCCTTTTTTCACAATTATAATAGTTGTATGATCCTACTAAAGGTGCTAATGGATAATGAAAAAATTTCATCCTTGAAGTTGACAAATAAACACCTCATAGAAGATGATTTCATTTTTAGTAGAAAAATGAGAGGAGAAGAGGATTGAGGTTGGATTATTCCATTAACACAACAAAATTATAGTATATATAAGATATTGGATTAATCGTGCATCCTTTATGAGGAGAGGTGAGGATTGAATAAAAAATAATAGAACATGAAACTGAATTATAAGAAAATGAAATAGGATTTTACATATGGAACATATTCTAATTGAGAACCTCATTATGGAAAATGGATATAGAAATTTCTAGACATGAAAGGCCCCTAGATATAGGGAAGATAAATGGAAAGAATATTATAAATAATTCTGAAATGCTCGAAATCTTGGAAGGGGTGAGGTAAATATGTGATGAAGGGAATAATTGATTGGGAGTGATAGAGGTGTTTTCCATTATTTGTTTCATTATTTTTCTATTTTTGATCAAGAATATCAATAATTTGAACCTTCAAAATGAAAATACTAAATAATCATAGAGATTTAAAGATTATGGGATTACATCACCCATACATCATCTACAATTCAATGATTCATGTATTTTTTAAAAAATATAAATCATCATATTTCACAATGTACTAAAAATTCATCTATTTTAGAAAAATAATAAAAAAATCATAGTAACCATTTTATGATGTGTAAAAATAAAAAAAGAACTCCATTTAAATAAATAAAAATTCAATATATGATAATTTTTTATATTCATCATTTATTAAAAAAATACGGATTTTAATAATGTAATTGTTTTTAAAAAACTTCAAAAATTATTTAATGTCTTATAAAATTTCTTTATAATAATAATAACAAATATATTAATTTATGATTACATTTTATGAATAAATAAAAATATGTTAAAACTATATATAAAAAATAAAATTGTGAATAAACAATTTTGTCTTATAAAAATACACCACATAATTTATCATTTTTTTAAAATAAATATATATATATTATGAAATTATTTCATAATATTTTTATTTATAATATGCCTAAATTATATTTATAATTTCAAATGTGATGTTACAATTCTATTGGAAAGATTACTATTCCTAATGGTCATGTTAATATATTAAGTGTAAATTTTTAATTTTAATCGTATATGTGCCATAATTTCAATTAATGTTAATTGGTTTATTCTTCATTTATGGGGATGATATTTTTATTTGGATCTCTATGATATGTATGTGTTTTATACTATATCACATAATTATAAGAAGGGGAACAATTCAATAGATAAATATTTTGGTTGTGGCATTCTTCCCACATTTTGAAGTTTCTTCCATGAAATTTCATTTAACATAAAAATTTAATGGTATTTCTCTATCATCACTTCCCCAAGTTCCCATTTTTCCTCTTTGAACATACAGATAAACAATTGTGATTTTACCAGGTGAGTGGTCATTTTTCATAAAAAATTATCTTTATGGTCTAATATCTTCACAATATTCTCCTCTTAAAATAGATCATTTTCCAATTTTGACACCTCTAGATTCAATAAATATAAGGGATATAATATATAATTCATCAAGATAGATACATGGAATATATTGTGTATATGAGATAGAGAAAGAGGATGTTCTAGTCCATATGACTAAGCACTGAAAAGGCCAATAATCGCAAAGGTGATGATGTAATTGGGACTATGGTTTACTTTTATTGAAAGTCTCATGACCCTCTTGCATAGAGTTATGTAGATGAAAAATAGGTCTCCAACCACAATATTTAGTTCTCATTAAAAAATTATGCAATTCTTTTCTATCAAATTTTGCAATATTTGATGTAACATTGAATGGGTTTCAAATTTTCAACCACTTATTCGACAATTCCATGTCCTATCATCTTATGTTCACCATCCTCATCTCTTAAAGTCTTTGCCCTGTATCTTTTCCCATAAATGGATTCATGTATAGGAATTTGGATGCTTATGTATAAACTATTGTTTTAAGATATCTCATATAGAGTTATATATTGGTCTCATCCTTATATAGAGTTCATAGAACACTGTCTCAACAAGTATTATTGACTCTAAATCTTCCACTTTGATAGTAAGTCATTTTGTGGATGACAAATCACACTAATATTCATTGAATTTTTTATACCATGTTGGAGACTTTTCTTGAACATGGAGATGAATCATGGGTCATGAACAAAGATAATTGATTTTACTACTCCATTCAGGATTATAACTTATCTAATGTATATCTGTAAATGATGATCCATGGATAAGTCCTATCATCTTGTGATAAATTGATCTTTCTTAGTAAGATTATCTTAATAAATTATATTTAATTAATTCCTCTATATTTATTTAGATTTATGGGGACAATGTACATGGTGATGTTTTCTCACATCCATATTGATTAGGGTAATGTTTCAAACATCCCCACATAAATTTCTTTTTAGCCACCACTTTCTGATAAACTAGGCACTTTGATGTCTATTCATCGATTACCTTATTCATATATTCCTACCAGTAGTTCTCTCATATATATTGATACATCTTTGAGCTTCATGTGTGAATAGGGAAGTTTGACTTCTATGAGTAACTGATAATTTCTTTCATTATATTTGGAATGGATGGTATAAATAGGTGTTTCCCAAAGCCTAAAACTCCTTACCCATCAATATTGATCTCTTAGGATTGTCCCATTCTCACGGAATCCTCCTTTGTATAAATTTCCACTTCATTTATTCGAGAATTATTTATTTTATCCATGACTGATGGTCAAGAAATACTTTTATAAAGGATTAATAATTTTAAATTCTTAATTATTTTCAAGTTTATACTTTTCAAATCTAAAAATATGGATCCTGCACAATTATCATAATTGATAATGTTGTAGTATACATTTTATTTAGATCATCTTCTATATTAATTAATTTTTTCAGATGGTATTGTATAGATAATTAATAATCCCTGATGAAATGTAACCTTATTCACTATAAAAAACTAAACTCCTTATTTGTGAGTATATATTTCAGTCTCTATTGATATGATTATATTTAATGTTTCACCCAACATAGATAATGTTTCATGGTTTTCAATGTAAAGATCACATCTTCAAAATATATATCATGTTTGGGAATGTTTTTCTCAGAAATTTTTTAATTTCTACTCTCATACACAATCAATTTATCATGTTTCATCAGTATACTACCTAATAACTTCTATAAATCATCTTATAATACCAAAAAAAATTCAAAACATTTTTTATGTCTAATATCCAGTGCGGTGAAAAAACTCTTTTAAATCAATTTGAAAAAGTATTCACATTCAATAGTCCAGAAAACGATTTATTTATTTTGAGTGATAATGGATAATGGGTTGGGAATTTGTGATAAATTCGTCAAAAATCAATTGTAATACAAAGATAGACAAGAAATCTATTAATCTTATCTATAGATGTTTGCATGGTCCCCTAGTTAATTTCCTCTTCCTAAGATGTTTCCACATATATATATTGAAGAGTGATAAAATTCCCAATAAAATTTACTTCATTTCTCTAGAACCTACATTTAGTTTACTATGCATAATATTTCCCACTTCATAATATCATTATCATAGTATTAAAATTCTCCTATTGTTCCCTATTTATCATAGAGAGTTTTATAATATATTATTTTAAGACAAAAAAACAATATCTTGTTAAAATATAAAGGAATTATTCATAAATTCAATTAATATTTCAAGATAATTACAATGTATTATGGGATTCAATATGAACTCCTAGTGTCCATACATAGTTCTAAAAGTTGTAATTAGAATATCAATCTTCTTCACATTTAATTGATGATATCCAAATGGAAGATTCATCTTAGTTAAATACTTGGGACCACATAGTTGACCAAAAATGTCATCTATATATAGTATTAGATACTTGATCTTTATCATTAATTTATTAAGAACATCATAATAAATGAAATGGTTCATAGATCCATGATTTTTCATGTTGAATAGGATGGGCGAATATCATGGTGAAGCACACGGGCATATAAAACCCTTGTCCATATTCTCTTGTAATTACTTATTTGGTTATTCGAACTCTATGTTTTTCATTCTATAAGGATTCTTTGATATCGATAATGATCTGTGAATAAGTTCAATCATTTACTCAACTTCTTAGTAAGGAGTAATACATGACAGTTCTTAAGGGAACACATTCGTGTAGTCCCTCACAATAGGCATTTACTCGAGCATGATTGTATCCTTTATTGCAATCATTTCATATATATATTTATTCTAATAAGGGAATAATATCCACAATTGATAGGATGATTCTTAAGGATTTACAAACTTCTCATTTCACTTTTACATACTCAGAGGATTCCTCTAGATTTGATGTGTGATCTCTCTTTTTAGACAGTTGATGTTGGATTTGAAAAAATATTCCCAATCTGGGCCCAAAATAGCATAAAAATCAACCAAAAGAAGTATGAAAAATTTTATTGGAGCTTCAACAAACAAAAAACAACTAGGGAGGAGTTATACACATTAGATGCAATAATTTTCTTATTTTTTATCTTCATGAATTACTCAATCACAATATTCTGAGGACGTGTTGGAGTAGTTCTACTAAACATGAAAGTTATGATGTAATAAATAAAAACGTAATCAGATCGGTCATTATATATTCTTAAATGAAATAATAGTTTTCCTATAAACACATCTTTTTAAGGATCCACCTTAGTAGTGGTGACTTCATATTCCTTCCATTTCACTTTCGGCTTCAGTGGTTGTTAATGATAAATACCCAGAAGGAGTCTATGTTTATTTTTATGGCTAGTATAGTTCAATTAATCATTATAGTAAAATAATTTAACCATTGTTGGTTCTTAGTATTCCTACATCATGTATCTCAGATTATTTATTTGTCTCCAAACTTCATGGTATCAGTGGCCTTCTATCCCACTATTGAATCATTTACTCATCCCTTTGAGGAAATTCCCATGATTCTTCATCTCTCTTTTTTTAAATGTGAGGGGTTGAGTTTTCTTTCATCCATTAACATTAGATCCTACAGAACGAAAATTCATCTTTTTTTTCCAACATTTATATGGGGCCACACTCCAATCTATATCTCAACTTTAGGATCCCATCAATAAATCTTTTTATAACTCTAAAAGTCCTAATTTTCTAGATCCACTCAAATGTGTTGTTTTAAACAACTAATAGATCTACCTATTTATTACATTTCTAATAACAAAACCAGAGGAATAACATGAAAACATTAGGATATTTTCTTTGTAAGAATTAATATATTCACCTTCCTTTTTTCTTTAGTTCTATAAATTATCTCTCCATTTTTATATAGAGAGTTCTATGGAAATACCTTTTAAAAAATATTTTCGTATCGTATTATGACTCTATATTTTTAATTTAATCATTTTTCATGGTTTTTAAAATCAATTACCCCCATTTATCATACTATTCCCCAAATTATAAAACCCTAGAGTTGCCTTCTCTATCAATGAATAGTGAAGTATAAAAAAGATATTGTCTATTGAGTTGACCTACTGTTCTGTAACTATTTTATCAAATGATCCACTAAATATCAGTGTTTGTTTCTAGTTAACATACTTAATAATATGTTTCTTCATCTTAGTTGAAGGTTTGTATAATAATTTTAATATGTTATTATTCATAGCATGAGAGAGCTGGGTAATAATCACCCTTTATTTTTAAGCTCAACCTCCATGGGCCTGGTGGAAATCGTTTGGGAATTCACTACAATGTCCCTCACATGGATTGTTGTCCATATTTATCCTAGTTCCCACTATTTTCTAAAATATAACTTTTTTGTAAAAAACATAAGTCAACATGTCGTGAATAAATATTTTATTCCATATGAAATTAACTCTATGGGAATATTTTATGGGATCCCTATGTTTACAATTTTTTCTAAAGAAACATTCTTGGATTCTTATGTATACATAATTTCACACTAATGGTTTCCATTACTTTTATCCAATCCTAATTCTGAAATTAGAAAAACATTGTCTAATACATACTATAGTGACCCTACTTTTTCTTATGTCACTATTACACCATTTTTATGAAAAATAATATAAAAGGGTTATATAACTGGATTACAATGATTTAGTAACCTTTAGTATATTTTGACTAAACATAAAATTGACATAAAAAACTAAAAAATAATTAATTTGATCTTTTATAGCTTCTTAGTGGCCCTCATGTAGTCCAATGTATAAGTATTCCCCTGAGGATATACATTATAGGATTTGTTAAAAAAAATCCTCTTAAGAGGATAGATAAGAACATAAATCATTATAACATGGATAACCATAATCATCAAATTCATAACATAAGTATTTGATCATCATCATAATCATGAGATGATAAAATATGTAATGGAATGAAATATAGAAATTCATAAAAATGAAAAATAATGTATTAGTTGTAAAATACCACATATATATATGAACTAAGGTCACATCATGTTCACACAAACGATATGATCATAATCATAAAATAGTAAAAAAATTAAAAATATACCATCATGTTTAGACATATTTCAACTTATCTCATTAGACACATAAAATTAACCAACTTATTGGAGTGATAAATATTTCTAGGTTCACCCGTGACAACATAACATTTACATAATTATATTTTACACACAGAAAACATACCAATCATAATAATAAATTCAAAAATATAAATGAAATGGATTTCAATTAATACATTAATTAATCATATTTTGGGATTCCCTAATGATATTGGAAAAAATATATTTTGTATTATATTCTACATCCTTGAGTGAAGAAGAGACAACTCAAGAGGAGTAGAAATTTGTTCCAGAAAGAATAACAATTTAGATAAAATAAGTATATTATTCATAAAAATAGAGTATAAAATTTATATCATAGAATATAATTTTTATGAAAAATGTAATTATAACTTAGGAGTATAAAAATCACATCAACACTAAAATTTATAATTAAATATGAATGACCCAATAAATGGAAATTGGTTATGAGAATCCCCTTACCTTATGTTTGAATGATTTATTCACCAAAATATCTGTGATAAGAAAATTAGATTCATCAATTTACCAATGATACATGTATTTTATTTATTATAATTTTAATATTTTCAATTAGGTCCATTATTATGAGTTAGATATTTCATTTAACTGATCCTAATAGTGTTCATTTCATGGTAATCATGATTGGTTCTCTTGTATACTAGTATAGATTTTCATTTAAGATGTTAATAATTACGAATAATTTAAAACATATGTCATTAATGAACATAAAGTATTTTAACTGGTATTTTATATTATTTTTTCTATATATTAGGATATTTCATTAGATAAAATGTTATTGATAATTGTTTAGATTTAATTTTGCAGTTTTCAATCACAAAAAATTGTTTTGTTTAATTATTTAATATAATGTATATGTTTTAGTTATAGAGAACAAAATGTTTATAACCTAAAATTTAAAATATTCTGCAACAATTATAATGTCGTTATTATCATCCTTAAATTTTGTAAAGGAAAAAAGAACACCTTTCTTCCTCAAATGTGATAAATCAACACCTCGGGAATGAAAATTTCATTTTTAAAATAAAACGCAGAGGGAAAACGTTTGATGATAGATTAATACATTAATATAAATAATTAATTAATATTTAATATAATAAAGATATAATTCTACATATATTAGTGGATTTTATTAGAAAATAAAAAAAATAACATGAAAATAAATTGAATGAAAATAGAAGTGGATTTTTCATTTCGAACATCCTCTCTATGAGAACATCAATTGGGAAATAGGATTTATAATTTTTTAGAACCCATGTATCCAAGATATGGGGAATAATATTTAGATTAATATTGTATGAATTAAGAAAATATTAAATTATAGGAAGCTGTGAGTAGAATTGGTGATGAGGGTAGGTATTTTTAGGGGAGGAGAATTGTTTTTTTAATTATTTTATTAACTATTTTTTTATATTGGCTCAAGATGGTCAATATTTTAAAAGAACATATAAAAATATATTAAATATTGATTTATATTTCTAAATGGTGGTCTTACATCATACATACATCTTATATGAATCAAGAATTCATGTATATGTTAAATACATTACATTATAATACTACACTGTTCACAAAAAATTCCATTATTTTAGAGAAATTCATAAAATTCTCTCTATAAATTTTTCAACATGTAAATTTAGAACATTAACCCCATATTATGAAAAAATTACCATATATGAATTTATAAATTTTTAATAAAAAGGTCCATTTATTAGAAAACTGAAGATTTTCATATTATAATCAATTTTAAAATATTTGAAAAACTAATTAAGGTCCAATAAATAAATATTATAATCATAATTACACAACATATTAATTTATGAATATTTATTATGGTAAAAAAAATCAATTATATCATTAGATTTTTATATAATTGTATATAATTATTTATGTGTTATGAAAATACTGATACATAATTTAACATTTATAATATATTTACTTATACTATGATATAATTATATCATATTTTTCATTTATAAGAACCCTAAATAGTATTTATAATTTCAAAAGTGAAGTTACTTTTCTATTTTTTGTATTACTATTCGAAATGGTCAAGTTTATATTACAAGTGTCAAGTTACTATTCCATTGGTATATGTTCCTTAATTACTATAAATAATATTTACTTGTTTTTTCATTAATTATAATTCTATTTTTATTTTTATTTCCAAGTTATGTATGTTTTTTATACTATAAAACATAATAATATTTGTGGAAAAAATTCTATTGGAAAATATTTTGGCCGTTACATGTAGTATATCATCTTTATTTAATTTGATAAAAGAGTAGAAATGAATGTAGAATTTGTATAGATTTAAAAAAAATTAATGGATTAAAATTTATTATTATAATTATGTGTTAAAAATATTTTATAAAATAAAAAATGATCATAATGAAAAATAATGTAATCCAATATTATAAAAGAGGATTGGGAGAAGATATAGTATCATTGATATTATGTACAAAGATTATATATCATATCATAGTCTGAAATTTTTATATTGATAGTTGAATAAAATCCCAATGGAAGAAAATAAAATGAATAAAAATTTATTGGTCATCAAATTTGAATGGTGAATAATTTGAAAGTGTATCCAATGGGAGAGAAAACCATGATGGGAAAACCCATTATGGTCATTGTATGATAAAATATTTTCATAACTAATTTTTGATTAATATTATTGGCTATTTAAATAATTATGAAATATTAATTAGAAAAAAAATATGATCATTGCACTATAAGATAAAAATAATTATTTTGTGTTAATATATGAAAATGATAGTGAACCTGATAGAGTGGTACAGATAGAAATTCATAGTATATATATTTTAATTTATGGTGAATTGATCAATAAATGGTAAAAAATAGTATTTAGTTTAAATCAATAATGGAAAATATAAAATGTATAATGATGCATTAATATGGTATTTTATACTCATTATTCAAGATTATAGATATGAGGATTAGGTCAAACTCAAATAGATTAGATCGAGATAAGATTACCACAATGGAGATCCCATTTGGTTTTTTCAAATTTTTATAAACTATATATTCAATATTAATATATTAAATCATTTTTAATGATGTGAATTAAATTAATATTTGATTTTCATGATCATATATAATCATTAGATCTTTTATATTAACTATTAAATAATGATAAAATAATTAATTTTTTTAAGTTTGCCGCCCTTTTCTTTTCAATATTTAAATTTCTATTGATATAAATTTATTTAATTGGGAGTTTAATTCAATAATGAAACAAAAATCTATATTAGTATTTTTTATATATTATTTTTATATTAGCAGAACTAGCCATAAATCTGGTGGTATGTAAATAATTTTTTAAACCCACATTGGGGGTAAACCAACCATTAAATGATCTTTGTCAAAAAAGGGGGCATAAATAATATATTTTCACTAAAAAACATGTAATAAATATATAGTAAATAACATAATAGTTATATATAGTTCTAAAATATATATAGTTCTAAATATTACTTTTAAAAAATAAGGATAGAGAGAGTGAATATTTATAAAAAAAGTAGATAATATTTTAATATAATTAATGTCATATGAAATAATTTTGTATCAGTTAGATTACAATTGTACATGGAAATAGAAGAATATTGGAAGGTATACTTCAATCACATCCCTAGATAATATACATTAAAATAAAAAATATATAATGATAATGACAAAATAAAAAACTCATGCAATTATCTCGACATATAATAAATTATACAATGTTCCTAGAATAAAAATTTATCACTCACCTTGTATCACTTGTGACTTCTAATATAATATCAATCATAATAAGCAATTAAGGTACCCCACATCCACTTCCTCAATTGTTTTATAACAAGATTCCGGGCCACAAGTAATTATATCCCATTATCCTAACATGACACATGAATTAAATAAATGTTAAAATAACCCACTCCTCAGTAATCTCTTAATATCATAATCATCATTCATATTTATAGCAAGATCCCATGAAGTTTCATAAAGACTATACAGATTGCACATCATGTCCTATATTTCAATATATCACATACCCCACAAAACATACCTATAATAATTCATCAGATACTCTTTCTAGGGATACATGTGTCATAAATAACCGAAATTACATTATATCAATCTAAACAGATATTGTGGTATGGTAAAAAATGAGCAAATTACAACATAATACATCCAAAACATTATAGATGATAAAGAGAGGAAGCAATCCATATATTTCCACCAATCTGGTAATTGGTGAAAATATCCTCTACATCCCACTTCTGTTGGTCACCGTACAAACATGAGTGGTGTATAAAATATAATTTCAAAACATAAAAATTGTTATATAACTCAAAAAAACTAAAATAGTAACTACCAAGAACTAACCGAAGTCGAAGGTATCATCACATAGAAACCTACATAGAGAAAGGTATATTACTCAAAACAACTATAAGGGAAACTACCTATAACTAACTATAGTTTTAGTTATCATCTCATTGAAAATTGACACAAATTGATAAGGACTATATATCTTATATGAAAATGAAATTTTTAGGAGGATATTAATTATTTTTATGGTGAAGGATGAGAAAATACATTATTTTTCGACCTATTTTCATACCCAAAAAGTATAAATTAACCTCTTACAAGGTTTCTCTCGGTTAATATTAATTTCTCATTCTTCTAATACTCTAACCACAAATTTGTATTTATTTAACTTTACCATTATATATTTCCTAGTACCTGATGACTCTACAAAAAAATTAATGAATGATTTTCAGAACATGAACTTTCAAATGAATTAGGTTTTAGAGAAAAGAAATATAGAAAAAATTAACTAGGTAGTCATCCATTATAGTGAACTAAATAAAAAGAGTTTCCCAGCTATCACCACAACAATAAGAAGCAAACCAATCTTCATCCAAATTTATCAGTCCTACTTCAATCCCCAACACCACTATGTATATCACTAACCGTCCCAAAATCATATGAACCAATTACTCTTATATATTCAGGAAACACAAAATATTATCAAAAGAAATTATCCATCCCATTCCAACATCACACCATATAAAATATTTCATCCAATGTAAACTCATAGGGAATCAAGAAAATAAAAAACATGTATTAATGCATCCTGACTATATAACAACAATATCTCGCTTGTAAAAGTGAAAAAATCATGATTGGATATAAAATAGTTATCCATATCGATCACTAATAGATTTATAATATTTGTTAATTAATTCATTTATCATAGGTTACAACCATATAAAACCTAAGGGATCGGTTATCAACAACAATAATTTATTTAAACATTCATCAAACATAACATCCATTCCTATGAATATTATGGATAAATTATTTCAATTATACATGTATCGTTATTATTTATCAGATAATAATAATCATAATTATGATCATTATCCAATTTCTTACCAAAACAAACATGATAAACAACAGAATAAATAAAAATATTGCACTATCTTGAAAATCAAGAGTCAAACCATTAACCCGATATATGAACAATTGATCACTAAAACCCAAAACCAATTATTTATTCGTAATATATTTAATATGCCTAATGGTTAATTAAAATTATTCTAATTGTATAAAAAATTAAATCCTCAAAATTTATCTATAAACAAGAACATGTAATGAATCCACAACATTATAGTTTTAAATATTTTCCTAGGAGAAACTAAATAACAATAACTAATGGTTGATAACCTCTACCACAAGTAACTAATTGTCTCTATTAACACCACCCACTAAACACAACAACAATCTTTATAATGACTCTATGCAAATGAATGAGAGAAAATGAAATGTAGGTCATTCTAACCTATGAGGAATCAGTACTAATGAATAAGATACCCCATGAAAATAGGGAAAACTTACCAAGTATAACCATGGATTAAACACATGGTGTTAGGAATCAACCCCAAATGAAAGGATATTAAATATACATTAATGTGAACCTATTGACGCCTCGAAATTTTGAGTATATATAATGTTTTAAAGAAATTAAATGGATAAACATGATATATATTTGTTCTTCTAGATGAACATTTGTGGTCTGATTTTATAATTCAGATCTTAAATTATTCAGACATTAATAGCCACTCAGAATCATGTCACCTTGGTCCCAAAAACTAGTATAAATTCATATTGTTAACCAATTTTTCATTGTCATGTTTTTTCAAATTAAATTTTACAAAATATAGAACCTTATTCATACACATTCATTTCTGATGGTTAATGTAATTATTTTCACCATGCAAATTACCCATAAAAGAATCATGAATCACCATATAGGCCTCAAACTACACTATCATATATTGAATATAATTTCACAATTTGAGTTCCTCCAATATCCATATTTTAGCATCCAAATTCCACTAAAGATCTACTCAGACAAATTATAGTACCTCTAACATAAAATCAATAAATTGAATGGCTAAAATGATCTATCCCTTTCTTTAACAAACTTAAATGGGAAATATTATTGTCTAGATTTTAATAAAAATACTAAACAGATTGAATTGAAAATGATTATCCCAAACAAGTACCCCATATGATATCTTCACATAATGTCACTAACATAGAAGTACAACAACCCCAATTATAGGAATAATGAAAAACCAATACAACTGCATCTTAATGAAGGAAATTATCCATAAATATTAATGGAAAAAGTAAGAAATCATGGAATACATGACCATATCATCTACCATATAATTATTAATAACATACATAAAAAATAAGAACTATGAAACAAAATACATAGGATTGATAGATTATATCTATTACTGATATTCCAAAATGGATCTAAATCATGCCACTATACATCTATAGAACACATAAAACAGAAATTAAAACTTGTTAAATAACATCTTATAGCAGTCTTTGATTGAAATTATTAACTATTCAAAGGTCCTATAATCATAAATATTAAACATTACACAACCAATGATGTTTGAATCATCAAAAATATAGTGGCCAAGCTGAAAAATATGAAATTAGTCATATATCCTCCTAATATGAAAAGGTAGTGATATCTCCACTATGATGTCTATAACATACACAAACACCTCAAAAGGCATAAAAATAGAGGGTAGAGATTATTTCAATGACCAATCATTGACAACTAATGATGAGGAGTCACCATCAAGGATAGATGATTTCAGGTATCAAATTCTATAACTTTAGTCATATGTAATTTATATGACTTTTGGATATCACTTATTATTTTCATTCTCTAAAAAATCTCCAGATCCATATATCAATTTATTTCAACTTACTCTTGCATGATATTGGATTATTATATAGTTATAGTTCATAAAAATGGAGAATGGTATTATATTTCATAAAATATTAATATAGTTCCAAACCAATTTTTAAGTGAAAACAATTGTTGTATAAAAAAGTATCCAAAATGTATTTTAAAACCAATGTTCAGCAAAATATAAGAAAAAATAAAAAAACATGTATTTTTGTTTCTCAGGGGTATAAATTTTCTTACTAATAAAATTCAGATGAAAATATTTTATAAGGAACAACTTATATTAATATACATGTTGATGACCTCTTCAAACACTATAGTTTTTAGGAAGATAACTGTAAAATATGATTTCATTATTAATCCATGTAAATGTTTCACATCCTTTATATTAATCCTTGAGAAATCATCTACATATATTGACTTTTTTTATCACTATCAATGTAAAAAAATTTGTAAAAAAAATTTATAATTACATATATAGAAACATAGAATATATATACCCATGGTGAAATTATGATGAAGTCTATACCAATTTCCCACAACCAAAAATGTTTAACATTTAATAGCTATATTAAACAACTAGGAAAAAAGAATAAATCCTTCCCCATCTGGTAGACTAATTATTAAGACACAATCTCTATAATATAATTATTCAACATAGTCCACTAAAATTATATTATAAGATAATTGTAAAAAAAATATTATAGGATGTAACAGTAATGGAAGTATTTGGATCTCATTATGAAAAACCCTTGACTTCAATTATGGAATAAAACGCCTCCATTAAAACAACACCTAGTGTTTTTTTCGAGAGACTAACCATTAAGGGTGCCACCATAGAAGAATAAATCTCACCAATAGTATGATATAGAATTCCTTTATATGGAATCCTCAACTATAATAACATAATAATAATTCAGTACCATCTAAAAATGGAATCCTCTTCCATCAATGACTAACATGTTAATATGAAATTTAAATCCATACTCCATTACTCTTTAAATAATCTGTATATTCATACATGACATTAATGCATGATTTCATATGAATCACATATGCCTTAATATTACCCTTTCGAAATGCATCATAAATATAGATGTCATAGTGAATCAATAATTCCCACCCCTATCACTACCATTCATACGATCCATGATTTTAGATAAATAAATCAGAGTACTCTGATAATTAAGAAAGAAAATGAGTTCATAGATTATACAGTTTCACCATAGCTTTATTAAAAACATAATTTAAATCAATATGTAACCATTATAGTAATTGATAAATTGATATGGTCTTAATTATAGAGGCCCATAAAAAGTAACCCCCATTTTTTCAACATAAAAATACTCAAAACAATATTACAATGATTAAAAGTGACTATAAATGTTGTAACATCTCATGGAAAAAATAAACTACATCCTTTTAAATCTTCTCCTTTAGATATTTGAAATCATCATGTAACTTGTCAGTCTATAGAACATATTACTATGATATGGTAAGGACTTTCATATGGGTTATAATATGTGAGAATTTGGGTACGATATATAATAATAGCCTACATGATAAAGGAAATTATACCCCTCTCTAAAAAACAAAACATTCTATCTAACAAAAAACCATTGAACAAGATCCGCCTCATAAATGAATCTATTATTGTATTCACTAAATATATCATTTCTATGCTGGGAATCTTATTGAATAGCTATATCCACAAAAATAATATTTCTACCCATGATCAATCCAATGATAAAACTATCTCATGGTCCCTATATAGATCGAAACATTATCTTTACTTCCATCTTTCATATTCTATTTGAAGTGATATAGATGGGTTAAAAATATTAAATTCAATAGAATGGAATATAGCATGTGAAATAAAGGATTTCTTAGCCCATTGGTAAATGAATTCATTTAATCATGTTCAAAAATAATAAATGGATTCATTGAATGTAATCCAAATCATATATATCAACAATTATTAATGAAAATATCTAACCCTGAAAAAAATCCAAAACCTCTCTAACACTGATGGAGACAACCTACACATGATTGATCTACTCTAATGTGTGTGGAATATCATAGTTATTTATTTTTCTTGAATCGTATCATTTATACTAATAATATCCTAGGGTTCATAATAGATGTTTCTTAGATTGATACAGCAACAATGGTGGAACTATAATAAGAATACAAACTCCATGGTACAAACAAAGATTTGTCGGTCACTCCTACTACTGATAAATCTTATCACCATATAAAAACCCACTAGGATATATTTGAATAAGACTAAGATCCACCAACCACAGTGATACAAGGTAAATAGGGTGAAGACACACCCTCGACAATCCATAAACATTTTTGCAATGATATTGTGATCCCTGAAAAATGGATATTATATGTGTAAAATCATGATGAAATGCATCTCCTCTTGAAGTGGTTCGTCTAGTAAATTCACAACCATGTAGTCTCTCCCTAATACATTTGGATTTGTTAGATGAATAAATATAGATACATGTTGATGTATATATGGATACAAATATTCCTCAATATTCATTGCATGGGCCACACTATATAGAATCTATTTATATTCAAATTAGAGAAGGATCCTAAAATAGATCACAAAGTCCCTAACATATTGGATAACTTTTAGTGTTTATGTATCTAATAATGGTTTTATTCTTTAATTATTTAATATGGAAACTATACTTGTATCTAATATCATAACATCTCACCAAAAAAACTCGATCCTGGGGTAATAATAACCACCACTGGCTAACATACCCATAAAAAATCATCCTCCCCTATAAATAAATGTAATAATATTGACCATAGATTAAAGACATAGTTATCTTAAACTCCAAAAACAAGTCCTCTATAACTGAATCTAAAATGTATACCTAATAATTTTATAGGATATACAAATAGAAACATTTTGGTTTCCCAATAAATTTATAGAAATTGATGACCACAATACTATGGTGATCTTCAAAAACATCCTATTAAAAATATTCATAATGAATGTTATAAGGAAATTGACCTAGATCTGTAGCATCAATAGAAAAAAATGTTATGGTTTGGGAATATGGAATATATAATATTAATTATTGATTAGATAATATTCAATATAACCCCAAGGTATTCCAACATAAAACAAAGATTAAAACACGATTTCGGTGTAATTATTTCATAGGTATCTACCCCCCAAAAAATTATAACATCTCTATAAAGGATTATATAATAACTAATTTCCATGAATCATATCCCAAAGGTCATACAACACATGTGTGATAGTTACTATACCTTATTTTCATCAACTACTTAATATAGTTGACGTCATTTACATAATTATATATATAGTCCTCACCAGTTCCTACCTCTAACTATATCCCACCACTAATTCTTACCATTGATAAAACTCTCTCATAATAACCTATACAAATTGAACCCCTTAGGCTCCAACAATGTTGGATGAGAGATCAATATTCCAAACTCTAGCATCTAAAATTTCATAAGATTGAGTGTACACTAGAGGGTATATAAAACAATAAAATGTTAGAAATTACCCTATATGATGTATGAAAAAGGAGAGATTTAATAAAACCCACAAAAAAAAGAAACTCATAAAATATAAATTATGAATAGATTTATATAATTGTGACAAATTGAGAAACAAATAAGGAGCCTAAAAGTATCAATTCCCATCATTATTGGTTACCTTGATCCCAAAAAAGCCTATAACAACACCAAAAGATAGTAGTGTCTTCCTTGATCACTAAATATATCATGTGGACCTAAAAAAGTTTATATTTTTATGTATTTTAAAAATATATAATATACTTATTTGGATCATCCCAGCAGCCTCTCAAGAAAAGGATAAAGAAGGAACACTAAATCATATTGACTAAATATTTGAAACAAACATGTCACTTAATTATAATATTATGTTCATATACTCTAAATAAATATAAATCCAAGTATCAAATATATGCAATAATATATTTTTTAACATAATATTAAATTGATGTTCCTCACAACCACATCCCTACAATTATGTCACTCTTCCCTAGAATTTCACATTCAGATCCAGCTCGCTCCAAATAGGCCACATGTGTTATTTAAAATTCTACAATAATCAACCTGTCTTGAATCTCATAATATCATCATAAACATCCATAACTGAAAATCGAATCTTTTTAGTTTTCAAGAATCATCACATCCCATATTTCATGTATTACACCTCAAAACATCACACATCATACACAAAATACCTATAATAATCCCTAGGATAATATATATAGAGATACATGTTTCTAATATAACCACATCCCATAAAATATTTATAATCACATATAGTGGAATGGTATTCTCAATACATAATATAACATAATACTAGGAGAAGAATATGGATGGGAATGAGTGGGTAGCCATTCACATGTTCCAAACCATCATGGATGTTAGGGAAACATAGTCTAGAGTCCACTGGTTTTGGTCACCATACCAAAATGGTTAGGGGTAGTGAAGGAAATCACAAAACATATATAATGAAATATATAAAAAATAAAAACTATTTAAAACAACCTTGAATTAAACTCAAAAACATATATAATCTCTCAGACCCAAAAAATCTTATGTAACTGACTACAAATCATATAACCACAATTAATATTAAGATACTTTTAATTTAAAATTAAGGTAATAAATTAATTGTTTAATTATTGATCAATGTGTTTATATTTCCTCCTGGAATAACTCATCCCCTCTCAAGGAAAATAATGAATTATACCATTCATCCTTATAATTGGCCTTCATCCCAAGGGTTAAATATTTTAACTTTAATATTTTTTATTTACTGGTAATCTATGACATACCATATGCTACCAAAGAATTAATATATAATGGATATCTAGATGAGTTATGTAGTGTGAATATATAAACAATAAATTATATACTTAGTCACACAACACATAATGAATATCCTTTAACATTAAATCATCCATAAATTCATCACAACAACAATAGGTCATCCCACCTATAACATAATACAGTAGTATTATTTACATCTTATAACCACTAAAACTCTCATCATTTGACCTTTTATCAGTGATTTTATCTTCTTCCACTTACCTGATAATCCCTATCCATTTCTCACAAAAAATCATCCATAAAATTTTCAAATAATATTGTATAACTTGGATCATGTACAATTAAAATTCACTATGGAAAAATAAAACCAAAAATAATAATTAATGAATTTAATCTCTAAAAATATATCATCTAATATCCAATTGAAAACAAGATCTCTATACTAATACAATTACCTTTATCAATATAAAAGTACTTTACTATCGTCGATTAACTGATGAATTTATCATAAGCAACAACCAATGGAATTCTAATGCATCACCTATCAACAAAAATACAACATTCAAACATTGATCAAGAATAACATTCCTTATCATGAACCATATGGATGAACTATTTCAAATGATCATGCCTTGTAATTATTTAGACAATAAGAATAAAAAAAATTAGAATATTATTTAATTTTTTAGATATTAAAAAATTATAAATTAAATTAAAAATAATGCCTCTCAGTATCATAGTAATAATGTTGAAAACCATTAATATAAAAAAACACATATGGTTTCTACAACCAAAGAAAATAAATTTTCATTTCCAATATAACCAAAATTTATGATATTTACATTAATAAATAGGTGGATAAAACATGATAAGTTTCCCATTTCACTATTAGAAAATATAATATATGAATTACCTATATCATGGTTTCCATTGTACAAAAATTGGAAATTGGATAATAAGTAAATATCTCTAATAACCTCTACCTTAAAGAACTAGATGACTCAATTGATGCCACACAATCAATAAATCATCAAACATCATAATAACTCCATAAGAATGAAGGAGGTAATCCACCACGACTTATAATGATATAAAGTTATATAAATATTAATAGAGAAGAAAAAACAAGAATAGTTAATTAAATCACACGTGATTACCATAGATAGAAAAAGGGATGTTTTATATCAATCACTCATGAAACCAATTTAAATAACCATAAATGTGATTCTATGGCTATATAAATTCTTGGAGGATTTTGAGTACCTTTTGAAAATTTGATTGTATAATTGGATTCAATGATTTTTTGAAGACATTAAGTCAGGGTGAGAGTATATAATTCATGTCAAGAATATTCCATGTTGAGGACCCACTATAAACACATTACCTAGGTCCTATAGACCTTTGTGAAATAATTCAATGAAACTCGTGTTTATATCATTGATTTTGAGATAAAACTTTATAAAATCTCAACCTCATCAGAAAAATTTGTGAACAAATTGATAATTTCTTGTATTTTACCCAACAATCATCATTAAAGAAGCCATGAATCACCATACAAGACACGAACTGCTATTTCACATAGTGAACAACATTTAATTCCATGAAATCCTCCTCCTTCCAGATTTGACCACCAAATAATACACTAATCCTACTCTATGATTTCTTTATGTTCCTTGGTCTACAAAAAACCTATAATGGAACATGATAGAAGCATATATTCTCTTATATATAATCAATATTTTGTATTTAATATTAAAAACTTATATATGTAATAATTAATTACCACATTAAAAATAAATATGGTAAAAATGCTAAATATATGTAGTAAACTGTCTAAAATATGTTCGAAAATGTCTCAAAATGAGTGAATGTGGAATTTATAATCCATAATTTGTACCCACTAATTTATTTTACACTTATGGATCCAATAACACTAAAAAGTGAACGTTTTAGAAAAAAATTTCCACTCCTCTCACTCATAAGAGGAACACTTTTCAAGACATATTATCAGACACCAAAATAAAAATACATTGACAAGACACTACCTAAATGAATTCACAAAACCCTTATTCATTCGATGGATTTTATGTTTTTCTAAAAATTCCACCCCTTAGAACAATACTTTAATTTTTATGGGAGATATATCAAGGAGTAATTTAAATATTAAAAAATTTATTTAGTGTATTTCTATTTCGTTTATTCTTCTTTTTATACATCATATTCTATTGTACTACCAAAAAATATTTGATTATTAATCATTTTTATACTAATGAATTATAATATATACTTACTTATAAATACATACTATCTTCCCTTGCATTAAGGGAAAAAAATTATTTCATCCACGTGTACAAGAATAATAAAACCTACATCAATAAATTTTTTCATTTGTCATCATCACCTTAAATGTATGGATTAAAAATGTTATATATTAAAAAAAATATAATAATTATTTTATAATTATTTTTATAAAAATATATATCAATTTCAACCTTCAGTTCATTATTTGGTAAATGATGATGGTGCATGTGTGTATGTGCAGTGTACACCAACCATGATACAATGTGTTTTAATATTCACCAACACCCAATTGATATGATTATTAAAATAAAGATAATGTATTAATGAATCTTTTATTTTATAAATAATTTTATGGTTATATTTAATTACTATTTAAAAATTCATTTTCATACAAACCAATAATTTTCCAAAATTCTCAAATCATGATCATAGAGAATTCCAAGAGCTTGAATAATATCTATAAAACTATTTGAATGAATTTATAACACTATAAATTATTTTTGAGATTATTTTTGGTAAATTAGATAACATAAAATATTAATTTTCCCCTAAATGAATTGATATTTTCAATAGAGTTTTAAAGATTGATTAAAACCTTCGGTATTCATAACATCTAATGATGAAAATTATATTAAATAACATATAAATTTATATAAAATTAAATTAATTGAATAAAATATATATTAATATATATATAACGTGATAAAATAGGTTTTTAATATGAAATTATTTATCATATAAGATTTTTATTTACATATTTTTATATTTATATAAAAATCAATGTGTTATTCTGACTCAACATCAATTCAATACTTGTGATAAATATAATTTTAACAATTTTCATTAAAATATATTTATTTAATGATTTGATGAGATTATGTTTCCCTTATAATTTTGTTTGGGTACCACAATTAAAAAAATATTATTTTGTTTTGTATTTCATTCATCAAAAAAACTTATGATGAAAACAATACACAAATTATCTAAAAATTATTTATTTTTCTACATTATATATTTTAACTATTAAGAAAATTATTATATATTATTATATTGAATTAAAAATATATATCATTTTTCTGTATAAAAATTATAAAATCATAGATTTATCAATCCTTTTACAATGTGAGATTCTATAAAAAAATTAATATTGTATGTGGTTTCCCATTCAAGATCGTGCGTCTTATCTTTCATAAGACATTTTATATAAATAAAATTTATGAATAAAAAATGAATAATTATTAGTTTCTTATTAATAATGATTTAAAAAATATCCATTAAAATTAATTAATAAAGATTTTCCTATAATACCTCATAATATATTCTCTTTACGATAATAATTTGAATGATTTTTAATAAACACTTCTTTATTTTGGATCATTTTTTAAAAATTGACTAAAAAATATAAAACTAAAAGGGAGTAATGATTTTTGAATAACCATATAAATACCTTTATGAAATAATCCTATTTGTTTATTTAATTTTAGGTTTCATCTAATGTAATTTTGAAATCATGTTATGGGATATTATTTTTTAAATGATATGAGAACCATTTTCTATCAATTTTTATTGGTGACATGATGAATGATTTTTATCTTATAGATCAAAAAAATATGGATACTTATGATTGGGGACTAATATTTCCCTTCAATAAATTTATTATTTTTTATATCTAATGAAATAATAATGTGTTGTTATAATAGATTTGATAAAAAATAATTTCATTATATGTATTGGTTATCGAAGAAAAAATTGCACGGGAATCATGTGTTTTATTGTCACATAAAGATTGTGATCAATGGTTTTGTAATATTATATATGTCATGGAAATCATGGGTTTTCACGGAACATAAATTATGGTTATCAGTGATTTTCTCCCAATTTATTAATTTTCTATGATTTTGGTTGTTCCAAATTTCTATTCTATTCCACTTTCTTATGTTATACTCCCATGATTAAATATAATTTTTTTATTCTAAGAAATTTTATATATCTTATGATATCATAATGAAATTTATGTTGTATTGGATGAATATTTTATTTATTTTCAATTTATGATACCTGGATCATTAATTAAAATATTTAACCCTTATTCATATTTTTCACATATTTATAAATTTTTCGTTATGATTATTTAATATGTATTCCGTTAATTAGGGGTTGGGATTACCATATATTTATATTTATAATAACCATGTAATAAATATAAATAATGGTTATGAATATTTTTTAGGGAGTATATTGTGGTTTGATTATGGTGAAATGATCATATATAATATCGAATAAGTTACTTATGTAACTAACCCTTAAAGACATTAAAACAATGGTTCTTGAGATTATGGGAATAATATTATAATTAATTCCAAAATAATCAAAATCTTATAACATAATGATATGTGTATCTGTTTAGCATCAGTTATGAATTATAATATCAATTTTTCACATATGATATATTTTTTGTGATCAAAATTTTATAAAAAAGTGGATCTATATAAAAATAAAAAGAGACACTTTACTCTTACAATATGTTGTTTAATGTATGTTTTTAATGATTAAAATACAATTTTATTTATTTTGGATATTTATGATGAATAAAAAATAAAATAAATAATAGGATAATTATTATAATTAAGTAAACTTGTAACGATTTATTATTTAATAAATTAATCAATCATTTTAAAATGATTATAATTAGATTAATTGAATGATAATATAATGTGATGTTGTATTATAATATTCCACATAGTTATTATAATACATAATGATGTCATTAAAACAATATTTAGTAAAATAGAGAGACAACATAACTGTTGGAACATAAATGGATTCATATATTCATTTAATTGTAAAATTATATAAATATTGATAAATGTAGAAGGAATAAAATAGATTTTTACTTGTCAACATAAATGATAATGTGGGTTTTATTGGATATAATTATATTAAAAATTATTTGAATGGATTATTCAAATACCATGAGTGTGTTTCCATGTTAATTTTTTCATATGGATATTTCCTAACTATCATTTTCAAAAAAAATTATATAATGAATTAATTAAAACATTTATTAAAAATTAAATTTCATACATAATGTTGTTTTGGTATATTGAGATTTGTTTATTAAGGGTTTGTAACTTTTTGTGATGTGTATTAGTGAGCATGGTTACATATAAGTAAATATATACACAATATATTACTCTATTTCATAATAGAAAACATAAAATATCTGATGTTATTTATTTATTAGAAAATTAGAATATTACTGCAAAATGTTTCAACACGATGTGATGAAGGTCTAATGATTTCAGTTTAATACATAATTTTGGAGACTGATTTTCTAAAAAATATAATCACACTCTGATATGATTATCCATACGTCTCAATGAAAATAATCAATATCAGTTACAGACAAAAAGAATTTACTATTCTATTATCCACCCTAGTCTAATGAACATTCATACTATTGGTTTGAAATATATGCATAACTAGATGTTATGTAATATGGGGAAACAATATCATAGAGTTTGATACCACAATAATGACCTCATAATATATGATAGATTATTTTTTGAAAAAATAAGACTCGGAAAAAAAGAGCATAGAATTGAGTTTGTATCAGCTCTAGGATGTAACCTTATAAAAAATATTCCTTACTTATTACACAAACACATCAATTTTCATTCATTCAATGATGTATATAATTATTAAAGAAAAAAATCATAACTGATTAAATTTTTAAATTTTAAGATAATAAAATGGTAATTGATATAATCCACGTATTCAACTCTATCTTAATAGTGAGCCAATTTATAGGTAATGTTAAGTATTTTCATGTTTTATTGTAATTTAAAAATTCCAAATGATATATATTAAATTAATAGTGTTATTTAAAAAATATATTGTTTATTATCTATCTAGTAAACAAATAATACAGTTCCTCATATTATTAGTTGGTTACAATTATCATTTAGTTGTGTAATACATAAAAAGAAGTTATTTTTATAATTTTTGGACTAAATATGACTATCAATGGGTTAATCAATGATGTTACCTTGTGAATACCAATCATATAAAAAAAATATAATTTCATTGATATATATTATTTCTTTATAAAAATTTTCAAGGGATATTTCTGGTATTGAATAATCCATCGAAAGTGTAATTTAAGAATGATTCTTTAAATTAATTAATCAATAATCAATTTACATTCCATTTATGAACTACAATTTACATATATGTGTTGCATTATTATTATTATTATGTTGTAAATATTTATCCAAATGTGATATAAATTTATTTAAAAATATATCTAAAAATTATTGGATCATAATATATACCACACATTAATATCATATAATCTAAACTATATAGGATATTCAAATTTTAAAATATATAACAATCAAATCATATGGACTATGAAAATATAAGAATTAAATTGTGATAGTTGAGAAGGCTTAGTTTGAAAAATTATATTACTTTATTTACATTAATTATAGTCCATTAATCAACATTAATGGGTTTCACTACTCATGATAATGTCTATTTCCATAATAATTATATCATTAATGTTTCTATAAACATTTATTCACTAAAAATATCCATTAGGATGACATAATTGTTCAAGGGAATGATCGACTATGAAATTGAAGAATATAGAGAATAATGAACCAATTTAATTAGACTAAAACCAGTAAGTTGAACTCAGGTAGCCCAAATGTCAAGTGGTGTGAATGACCGTACATGCAAGCATTAATGATATGATAAATCCATGATATTTTAATGACACCACATGCCCAAAATGTGATATATCTAAATTCATGTACCATGAATGGAACTATAGGCTCAAACTGAGAAACCAAAAAAGTCAATTAGTAAAAATGATACCACACAATTCATGATCATAGACCCCCAAATAGTGGAAACTCTAAATTAAATTTCCAATATCTTATCTTGGGTAATAGTGTTGAAGTTCATGAGAACTACCTTAAAAAAGCATATATTATCTCATTCTATTTAAATTTTATCGTTTTGTGGGATACAATGAATCCTATTTCTTAATCATAGAATTTGTATATTATAACATCAATAAAATCAGTTGTATGAAAAATGTGTACTAGAGATTTTTTATCCATCTACTGCAGAAATAAATAATTAATATATTCAAACTAAAAGTATGATTTTATTGAATCTCTCAGCTTATATCACCACATATGATATAAAATTTAGACATTAAATCAAGTCACTATATTCTCCCTAACTATCTAAAAATAATGTAGTTTCCTTCATTCCTAGTACCTTGTGGTAAAATCAATAATATAAAATTATTCTAAGATAAAGTTCGTTGTTATCGATAAGTCTATTATTGACAAACCTAATGGAAAATACCAAGATACCTCCACATACTAATTTATATATCCATACGAATAAATATAACCATGACTACTCTCCACAAACCATACCAAAACATTAAAATTTTAGTGGAATTATAATTTACTTTTAATCATAGATAAAATATATGTTATAATTTATTATTATGGGCTTTAATGGAGTACAAATACCAATTTATACATATTAAAAAATAATGATCACAACTTTTGTGTCCCTATACTAAAATCTTGTATACTCTTTTATTAGATATATCCCTCCCTTGACCATCTTGTTTTTAATATATGGTAGAATTTGTAAATTTAGATAAGGTTACCATACATTCTTATTATCATTTGACGACCCTATATTTTTAGAATCATTTTACAATCGTCACTCAATTTATGTTGTCCAAACATGTGGATAGTTACTAACTATTTTTCACCTCATTATCACCAATCCACATTCTAAATACTCGAAAAAAAATACATATCATGTTATATTATTATCACATACTCTACATATTCATGAAAATTCAAATATTTTAGTAATTATATTGAATAGGTAAACAATCTAAAGTATCCCCACATCTGTCTCCACTTACAAAATAGTCTAGTCGAATATAATATTTTTTAGTTTATCTCCTCTTACTATTATCCATGAAGTTTATTAGCACCCCTTCAACCAAGATATTCATTTGATATAGTCCCATAACATGACACATATTTTCAATCCACATATGATAAATTTATTCTTTCCTAATACAAGTTTTAAATAAGAATGTGGATAATATCGATAAAAACCCATCATTATATTATTTTATTCTTATAAAACTCTTAACTCAACAATTATTTGTGTAAATGATTGTTTCATCTATTTATATATCCCAACCAAATAAATTACATACCATTTACATATTAGTATAATCTATATGAATGTACACTATAATAAATTTTTCATAATTGTAAAAACATAAAATTATTACATAAGGATCTATGATTCCAAAACATGAATTGCACACCAACAGTTCTACATTCGTGACTATTAGTGGCACCACTATAGTTGATATTACTATATTGTAAATGTTAAGACATGGATATTTATATGGAATGTAACAATATGGGTTTCTATTTCCATTCTATCAGTATATTGTAAAACTATCCCATGGAAATAATACCAACACCACCAAATCAATTACTTCCCCCAATGATACAATAGACTTATAATGATACAATAAACCCTGAAATAAATATTTCCCTTAATGGAAGGAATGATAAATATAATTTAACACTAATTAGTCTATGAAGACAATTAATATAGTGTATCCATTAAGATAACATATATAAATGACAACATTTGTAATGTTAATTCAACCTATGATCACATAAAACCAATATCAATAATTATTCATTTTTATGTGACACAAGTATACATTATTTCCAAATTAAAAAATGGTAGGCCATGAAGTATATGTTATAGATAATCCATCATGGAAAATTTGAAACACCAAAATAAATATTATTTATTGAAATGAACCTTAATACAGTGTATAAATTTAGATCATATCATGATAACCAGGTACTATAGAATACCATCTGCGTTTATATTTCTTCCAATCGATTAACATACCATATTCATTTTACTGGTTATAGTTCAAAAGATTAATAAATTGTTAATTATGATGAAACAATTTACCTCTAATAGTGATGAGACAATAGGTTCATCCATTATTTATGACATACTAAACATGTTCTACTTTATATGTTCCTATAAATGGTTAATCTATTCAATATATGTCTATTAATTTTCATTTTCTCCGATCATGGCCCAAATGATTTAAACACATTCATATGTAACATTTAATTCTATATTTCTCTTGAATATTGATTTGAAATATTTAGTAAACATACATGTTATTTTATAATAATAATAATAATATAAATTACACTAGTTTAGGATATTTGAATATAATTTTCCATATTCAATTAATATCCCAATCGATCAACAAATTTCATAAATGGGTATCTCAATATTATGAATATATGAAATGTGAATAAATATATTATTTCTGTTTTAATGTTTATCATAAAACTGATCATAAATTTATAAGACAATATTAGACTAAAAGTTTTTCAACTTGTTGTGTTTATCAAACCCCCAACCTATTGATTTAAATTTGAATGATCCAAAATATTCCAAACACTCTCAAAATGGTGATTTTTTTAAAATAAAATTATTGTTCTAAAAAACTCCCTATATAAAAAATTGGTAATCTGAGATAAGATCCATAAAAAATTTAATGAAAATGAATAAATTTTGAATGGTGAAAATCCAAGTGTATTGTGACCAAATTATGGTTTCACTAATGTCAAGTAATGATATTCACATTATTCACTTAAACTGGTGCATCCTCAAAGACTAGTATCATAGATGATAATGTATGATCAAATTATGGAATATATAATTTCATGTAGCATTAATCACATCATAATAGAAAAAATAGAAATTTATAATTTCATGAAACATAAATAATGTTTCATATATAAACCTAGGAACCACAAACTTCATTCAAAATGAATGATTTCTTTCACACTAAGATCACTTTTCTACCTTGAAACAAGCATCAATGGTTAAAATTACATATGATGTATATTTAGAAAAAATGAAAAATCATTCACATCTGATCATTATCATGCATTGGAAAATCTCATACCATGAACATTTACAAAATTCAAATACTGCATTGGAATACATGTCATCATTTGAGAATGTGAGGTACAAAACATGAATAAATAAAATTGAATGGCCAATAATTTGGGGTTATTTATTTTTAAGTCACCATGAATTAGAAATAAATTCAATTTTTGAGAAAGTGACTTCAACTCAACATTTACCACCATTAGTGTGTTCCCTTTGAGCAATAATGTTGATATTAACCATTTCTTATCCAATATACTAACTCTCAAAACATAATGGGTGGCACCCCCACACATAGTGGGTTGAAGAAGAATAAAAATGAGATTTGAATGCTAAGATTATTTTTGAAGTAAATTATATGTTAGTACGTAAAGAACCCATTGGTTCCAAATTCTGTAATATAATTGATGTGAAAATTCCAAAAATAGATATTCCTTATCTTACTCATTCATCATCATAACTGATCCTAAAATACATAGTGGAATACTATCATACATACGAGAAGTCAATCACCAAGAATTATAATGTGGACATGATTTGAAATTGATGGGATCCCCTCTATTATATGTGTAACACCCAACATAAGTATCCAATTCTATACTAGAGTCTCACATTACCACATTTTTGACCCCTACCATTTAAAAGAGGTATTCATATAATGATGGGGTCTAAAATTGAAAAATGCCATATTATATCCTTATCACAGATAGCTAAAGTGTAAATACAAAAATAAGAGATAATAAAATAATATAATATTACAATGGAAAAGAATGAATAACAATGTTGTAAAATTATGTTATAGAGGACAACATAACAAACTTCCCACTATTTGTCATTTAGTACAAGAAATAGTGAAGGATTATAACAAAAGATATCTTAATAAGAAACCTAAAGTAAAATTCAACTCCATATATCTTATTTAATAATCCAAGTAAACCACTTTATATAGGTCATATTCCCATTAAAAGATCCCTAATCATAATGTCTACACATGGACTAAGGCGACCACCCATGGTCTATGTACAATCCTATTTGGGAACCCCCATTATATAATAAACATTTTTGTATCACTTATATAAATGTATTTTTAATGATAAGAAATAAAATAAAAAAAAAATCATATAACGAGTAATCATTTTAATCCAAGATTCCATTAAACCTAGACATACCTTAGTTGGATTTGTGATGAAAGAGGGGCTATGTATAGTTTCCTTGATTCTCAAAATAAAATCACAATACATATGTTTGTCTCTAAATGATACAAAGTCAATCTTGCCTTGTGAATAAAAATATGTTTATCACGCCCCCACAAATATCTCATGTCCCCTCACAAGGCCATCATTCCATGATTTTGATCATAGGTTGGGTGTCACGAATATCATTCCCTGTTTTATTTCTTCCAAGAACCTTAAATAATCTTCACTAATCACATTTACCATGCCCCCAATAATTGAATATATATGGATTGATGGTTATAGCTATCACCTCAATATATATTACAAAAATCTATGATCTAAATATATTTATTTAGTAATTAATGATATAGAATGAAATTACTAGAGTCATACAAACACAAAACAATGAAATATTAAAAATGTTTTTATGGTCCACACCCACACCCATAGACAAAAGCATGTCATATCAAGAATTTCCATACAACCCATACACACACGTGAAAAATAATGTCGTATAAAAAATTATCCCATGACACACACACAAGAAATGTATAATACATTATTTTATTGATTTTTCAAATTATTCCTGGAAACTTATTATCATCAGCTTATCTAATTTTAATGTCATGGTTGACCAACTGAATAGTGATTAGTTGATCAGCACCAGTTGCATCACCAGCTCCACTATAATTATCTTGAGCAGGAGGGCAATCCCTATATGGAGTTCGTGCATTGTTATGGTTTCCATTTCTTCAACTAGGCACCATTTCTAAACAATGTAATAAAATAGATCAGTTTATGAATGAAAATACATAATTCCATAGAGTCTGAATGAATAATAATTCAAAAATAATGATATTTTTTCCATATGTTTTTGTATAATAAATATTTTATTATGAAATTTGTGAAATATATTCTTAAACTTATGAAATTCATAACAACATCAAATTCTACAAGTAGGAATAAACTGACCACGTCCATATTAAATGTCATTCAAAATTGTCCACAGTTAATGAAATCACATATTACCCATTTTAATAAATCCCATATAATTAATTCCTTCCCTCAAATGTTAAAACACATTTAAATGGTCAAATTTATATTAATTAATTATTCTATACATTTGATAACACTATATAAATAAATGACAGATATGTGATAGATTTAAATTTCAATTTCCTTGAAAAGGTTGTAGTTCTACACATATTATCAACATATTGAAAAATATTTTTATTCATAATTGGTTCAGTGAATATATCAAAAACATTCCCAATAGTAGAAAGAAAATATAAATTTAGTTTATTCATTTAGACATGTTCTATGATTATTTGATTTTTGACACCCACATAATTAAAATGATAATGTTTCACTGGATTTGTAGAAAAGATTATTATATTTTTATTATCAGAACTTAAAAGAATAAATTACATTAAAAGAACAAAAAAACTTGAAACTATGTCTTCAAGGAAATAAGTTCTAATGTAGATTTAGTGGAAGCTACATACATATATTAAACAATGTTACAATTTATTGAATATTTTTTCATTTTATATATACTCAATCACATTTCTGCAAAAATGAATGGTCCACTAGATGCATATCTAATTTTATCAACACAAAATTTATAATTTTCTTCTATATAACCATATTGATCAATATTTATTATGTTGTAAAATTTTATTACAATGTGAATTTTTCAATATTTATATCTAGGAATTACTTTTCATTCCATGAGATGTAATATTTTGTGTAAAATTGATACCCAGAACACTATATAATAGTGTAAAAAATATTTTTATATATGTAAAATTCATAAAATAAACCTCCAACCATCTTCTAAAACCCACTACAATAAACCTAATTTTCATCTCAATATTTTGATATTTTTTCCCAATATATAATGTGTGGTAATTTTATGTTAATATCTTATTTTAAACTTCTTCATAATATTCTTTGAATACTTCTGCATGGATGAAGAATATTTTTATTCTTTTCAAGGACTTATACTCAATGATTATAATTAATTTCTCATATAAATGAAATATTATAATTCTTCTTCATATCCTATGGTAACATCTCACATTACCCTTCATTGATACTTATAAATAAAATTTCATCAACATAAATAATCACACTGTGGAGAACCACTTTATTATAATTTATATAGAGGTTACTAAATTCTTTTTCCTTATATAAGTTAAAATTACATAAGCATATATCACTTTTATAATAATATTCCTAAGGATAATGATTAAACACATGAAAAATAATCTCTATCTTGATAAAATATAAAAAATTATACCCATGAAATAAAACAAGTATTTT
This sequence comes from Viscum album, assembly GCA_963277665.1. NCBI lineage: Eukaryota > Viridiplantae > Streptophyta > Magnoliopsida > Santalales > Viscaceae > Viscum > Viscum album. The sequence goes on along the minus strand of OY728157.1, from coordinate 346,338,857 downwards.
ATTTATAAGCATCATCATCTAACTCTGAAATAAAAATTATGGCATTACATGCATATGGAAAATAACATCTGTCCATTTTAACATTATATCAAAATAATGAATGTTAACAATATTTAAATTACATAAATCATAACATCATTTTCATTGATTTCAATTTTTCATTGACCATTATAAACCAAATGTGTCTTATTTAATATCTAATTACATTTTTCATTAATGTTTTTTCAAAACACCGAAGTTTTACTAATAATATACACATTGTTTGGTTTGGTATATTTATTTCATTTAACAATTTTCTCAATATTATTCTGGATTCATATTTAGAATTAATACACTCTTGATTATCTAAACCTCTATCAAAATCATTTTTAAAAAAACTATAATAAATAATTATATGAATTTCACCTTGATGTTATTCTTGGTTGAACCTAAATTCATTGTTCTCCATTGAGGTATTATATTTCCACTTAAATACTCTACTAGGGATGATATGAGAAATCTTGTTCGTCATCATATCAGATTATTGTGTCTTAATATTCCTTTTTCTATAGCATCAACATTATTATTATTATGAACATATTCACATTTTATAATAGAAACCATTACATATTTCTCCCCATATACAATAATATATGAAAATTCACTATTATAATAATAAAAAAAATTTAAATATCCATAGTCAATAATCACTAATGAAACATTATTATTATTATTAAATCAACTAGCATTAAAGGGTAAACATGAATGATTACCCCAACATACCTCTGATCAAACATCTCAATATTATCACCCTTGAATTTGATAATTAAAGTAATTCCAAAAACCTTTTGGTATTTGAATAATGGGGAATAATTTTAATAATTCTCATAAGTGTCAATGTTAGTTTTAATCCTATAGGAAATTCATTTTTCATTATCAAATTCTACTCTGATTGTTTGCCTCCAATCGTAAAATTATGTATCATGAATAATAAACATTGATGATTCCATCTCAACCAAAATTAAATATATTATTTAGAGAAACAAACATTTTTGTGGGTACGAATCACTGAAATCCTAAATAATTTCATTATATTAATATTTTTTAAGCATCCCATTAATATATATTGTATCATTATTTTTTCGATTAATTTTTACAAAATGTTCACATTCTTTTCATACTTCTCCTAAATTACATATATATCTTTAGAATTTATGATTTATATTTAAAAATAATAATGATATTTATAAGGATATGTTCATAAATAAAAGAAATATTGTATGTATCTCTAACTATTTATATCATAATCATGGGCCCGTAAATATATCAGTGTATCAGCTCCAAGTTACAATTTCAATGTTTCTAAACATCAATGTGTGATGTTTTCATAATATTACCTTTATGAAAATTATATACACCAATATCTTAAATAATTTAGTTTAATAATATTATTAATATGTTCTCCATTTGTTATATTACACATATTCTTCTAAAAAAGATAACCAATACCTTTTTCATATGAGATTCCATCAATGATTTTTAGATAGATTTATATCTATCCATCCCCATTATAAAACAAGTTATACTTGGTTTCTCATAGTTTATAACAACATTACCATAATCATGTTAGTTAAAATTGAAACCAACTCTTCTAAAAATCACATCATCACATTCAATGAAATGTTTTGTAACACTATATAAGATTTTCTTTATCCCATTTAAAAAGGTACGTTTTATTTTTTGACATTTCATTACCAATTTTTGAATATATGATTCCTTCAATTCAAAGAGACTAATCATTAAAAAAGATATTTAACCATCCTTATAATAAGATATATTTTACCATCAGATTTTATCTGTAATTATATTGGATGATACCCCACTATGAAATATCTCATTTAATTATACTTTTTTATAAATTTGAGAAGTATCAATTACTATTACATTTTATTTTACTTTTTCATCCTCGTGTAGATGTATGAAATTAAATACAAAGAATTACACAAATGAAAAACATTTGATAAAACAAAATTTATCATCCAATATGAAGGACCATTTTATATACATAAAGGGTTTTGTGCTTATGATTCAACACATCAACATATATTCAAAATCCACTCACAATATAATTACATGTTAAATAATATGACATATCTCATTTATTCCTGGAATGAAACACGAACAGCCAAGGAGACCACTGACAGGATTTTAGTTTTGTGTGAATGTAAAAACTATACACATGGAAGCGACTTTTGTGACATTGGTGATGTCAAAAAGTTGCCTTTCGTGGCTAGTCACTGCAAAAAATGATGATGATTTGCATAAGACCATTTTTGTGTACAGAATCTTGAGGGCATCTCTCTAATAATTTCAGCTATCAATAAAATCCCACCACCCCTTATTTAGGGGGATCATCTAATTGTTTAATAATAATTTTATAATGTGTAATATCAATCTTATATGACATCACACTATCATAGAAAACTCAAAGTATAAAAATGGTGTGATAGGTTCTCGGTGGGTCCACAACTAGATATGCCCATAATTTAGTAATTGTCACCAAAGTTATTCATTATATGTCCTGAGCATACAAAAGATAAATCAATGTGTACCCCTAACATTGAGAACATTGAAAAATCATGTGTACACCCATTATTTGTTTAATAATTTCCATAAATCACATTAGATTACTATTCTTGATCAATACTTGCAGTCAAAGATCGATCCTTTCACACACCTCTTTCACAAAACCCTCGAAAAATATGCACAAAAATTTGATGGTCCCACACATGATTCCTCTTGAAAATTCATTTCGTTGAATTTTTTTCCTAGAAGAGGTATTATAATTCCAATTTTTTAGCAAAGTCACAGTAATATGGCCCTCGGGATTCACCACTCCTCCCCACCATCATATACTAGAAATTCCAAATCCATGACTGACAGAGAGTTGCATGAGCTATTGAAATGTACCCCCAAAGGATAAGTAATGAATCCCCTACATATGATATGGATTATGTAAACCATCAAAGTCCAAATATCCCCAACACATGACTTTAAACTTTAACCATACCATTTACAATAAAAATAGGATTATTCATGTGTTTGAAGAATGGGATGATATCCACACTACCGTCCCTCACATGGAATGACATCCTCTTCACATATAATGATATCATCCTCACATGGAATGAAAAAAATCTCATTTCACATTTTGGTAGAGATACCCATAACATCTCTAATTGACACTACTTTCAATACATGAGTTTTTGTTCTACAACATCCTCTTATTTCTCACACTAAGTATGAATCATGTGGTATTAATGGTTTCAAGACACCATGAAATCCACCCAACCTCCACTATGGGCCCTCATTATAGATATAAGCACTAAACCCTATCAATAAATGACGTTTTGACACAGAATATCCAACAACATTCTCCTTTAGGGATCCTCCTTAGGTGTAAGCCCATGCTCATTCCAAACAACGTGGTGATTTATTCCAAAATAACTAGGGTATGTATAAATCCATTTTTAGGTTGAACCCATATATCCACATCCATCATATCATTCTTTGGACCACACACTCAGTATGATCATGCCCTTAACATGGGAGACCAAATCTTCTCCTAGTATCATGTCTAGATCAATGCGTAAGACACACATCAACTCAAAGAAGTAGAAATTATCTTGAAAATGGTGGATTAGATGAATAATCCCCACACCATCCCTTATTGATGATCCCTTTGCAATGCATGTGTTATTACCACATGATGTTAAACTCAGTGGATGGGTCTTATAACACAACCTTAAACTGAATCATTAAATTGTCTATGATTGGATCCCTGCTTTCTAGGGAGGGTACATAGGATACCTCTCTGAGGTTCAATATCGACTGATGATAAACCATGGTTCTCCCTCCAAGGTATTAACTATAGTAATCCATCTAGAGGAATGTTTTGATCAACTTTTACGGTGTGACATCATAGCTTAATGGGTGACATATTCAAGATCCACCACCATATGAATACTGATCCATTCAACAATAAACCATGGTTCTCACTTCTATGGATGAACCTCCATGATCGACTGCCAAGGGTGTTTTATTCAACCTTGATTATGTGATGTCATCCCTTGATGGGACACAACTCTTAGATCTACTACCATGATCATTCTAATTCATCCATCAGTAAAATAATGTACTCCCTTATAGGGATTTACCTCAATTATAAAATATAAGAGGTTTTATGATCGAACATCATAGTGTGACAGAATTTTATTTTGGGAAACACCTAAGGGATCCTCCCCCAAGGTTTTTTTTATCCATTGATCACGAATCCATGGTTTTCCTTCTAGGGATGTATATCCATGATTCTCATACAAGGGTATTCATATAAACATTTATTATGTCACATATTCAATTTATAGGACAGTACACACATAACAATCTTCTAGGATAATTATTATTTATCCATTAGTAGTTGTTTTTTGTGCTCCCTTCTAGAGATGTGCCTCCATGTTCTAGATCCAGTGGTTTTCAGATTAACTAACAGGTTGTTTCATCTTCCCATTATGGTATACTCCTCCTTGATGTTTCCTTGATGAGACGTTATGATACATCCTCTAGTAAACTATTTTGGTTATGGATCCCAAGGACATACCTTCATGATTTGTCTGCATGATGTATTCTGGTCACCTGTTTACTATCCCCCAACATGTTAATGTCATTCCTTGATCCGTCTCAACCCGGAGGTTTGATCCATATACCCAAGATGATAAACATGTGACCATAAATACATATCTCATGGAAAAAATTTGGATTCCTATGGTGAAATCCATGGGAGATATGTGACCATGTAATGACTTACATCATGAAAAATATGGGATTCATGAGGTGAGTTCCATGGAAGATATTATCCCAGGGAGTTAGCTACCTCATTAATAATGTAGTATTCCTTAGGTTAACATCGTAAAAGACTTTCAAATTTATTGTGTTATACCTCGTGATTGACATGGTATGGCTTAGGTTCTAAAAATTATATGCCTCCATGAGATTCCCTCCTCTGATAAAGAATACATGTAACCAATGTTGTTGGTGTTTAGATATTCTAGTGATTCCCAACATGACCTATCTAGTAACCAAATGTTTTAAACCTGTCAAGAATTACTAGAATGTCTTGGAAAAAGTGGGGTAATTAATTTTCATCCAAGTGATATGGAAACAATAATGACTTCCATGAACATGGATTAACTATATGAGGGAGACCCATACTAGGTTAAGGGTTGCAAGAAGGAATAAATGGAAGGAAGATTAGATATATGATTATTCCATTTCAATCTATGATTAATAATTTACAACTAATGTGGTAAAAGAGACCATAATTAGAAAGAGGGAATGTGGGGTAACAAGAACAAAATCACACAATAATATAGAATAAGTGACCCTAGAGAAATCCTACAAAATAGAAATGGAGATCCCAATATAATTATTTTATCCTTCAGCCATGGGGTTTTTTCATGTTGGTAAAAATATTTGGGATTACCATTAGACAATGATGGTGTCAATTTTCACAAACTAAAATAGCCAATCTGATGTGAATCTCTTATCATCGACATGGGGACTAGTACCTATTAATACAACAACATATTCGCATGTCATTGGATCTATCTATCTGATACATGGTCCAACCAATAAATTTTTTTCCCAACATGGAATTTACATAAACTGGGGTAGTAAAAAAAATTTAAATCTATATTATTACATCATGATCCTGGATATCAATTACCATTCATGGAATATTGAATACTCATTTGGAATTGGAATCATTTTCCCAACACATTTTCTAGTAGATGAATACTCCTAAACTACAGGATTCCATCCATATATAATCATCAACCAAATGCCTGTAGATGTAGGGACTTGTTAAATGTAAATGCTGAATCCTAAACGACACCACCTCCACCATAAATTGTTTCATTACTACATCTATTGGGAACCCATGACCAATCTCACCCTCATATATCATCTATAGTAGGGTGATCGACACCCTCATATGAAGGTATGAGTAGGAGGTGGTCATTAAAATAGGGGTATTTCACAACAGGGCCTCAAGGCATTTGTTCCTTAGAATCACTACATCCCCATGGGTCGAACAGGTATAAACCACTCCCCATTCCAACATCAAGCCTATAATGTATCCTCTCTCTAGAGAGATCCTATGAATCACTCAAATACTCCATGGAGGTGGACGATTACTGAGCCACCGTGGACATTTCATCTACCCGTGATCCAAAATGAAGGGTTGCCGATATGCCCAATTATCTCTATAAATGAATGGTCCTGTAAAATGATGAATTGGTGGAATATACACCTACTCTGTCGAACCAAGTCCATACAACACAATTTCAATGTTGTGGGATGGCCTATGAGAATGTCTGATAAGGGGTATAATATTACATGGATCATGTGGCCCCTGCCCCATAAAGAAAGTTCCAAAAGATTACTATAATAGATGGGTAGGGATATATACATACCCAATTGGGATTGGGACCAGACCGACTTCACATTCAAACTGGGTCGACACTTTCCATCACTAGAACTGACAACATGCATTGTAGTAAACCCATGATGATGATTTTATATGTGGATGTCCACCTTGTGTAAACACTAACACATGAATATGTCTTCCACACCATAAAAACCTTTTCTAGAGTCCTCCTTATACCATTATTAGTTTATTTGGAGTTCCTTTCTACTTCAATAATAATTATAGATGTCCTCCAAATTCCTCTACCACTAGTCAGCGCAGAGGACCTCTTACTGCCTCAACCAATCAACATGAACATCCTCCTCTTGATGTTCCTTTCTCACAAGTAGGTCCTTGCCGATCCAACATGGATCAGGGAAAAGGTCATCTTCATATTATTATTAGTCAGTAAAAAATAACTCCCTATCATATTATCATACACCAACAAGGATGTACTCCCCATGTCGTAGAAAATCTGAGTTGAGGTCTTCTCCATTCCATCAAGATTCAACAGAGACCCTACCCATGTTCCATCATATCAATGCAGATGTCCTGTAAATATATTCAGAAACTATTATGTCATTCTTCTTGGTATACTATCTCTTTCAAAAAAAGCTATTCCATGTGTCCATTTTATTTTGGGTGAGGTTTCACATCATTCTTTGACCTCATTGTATAGATTTCACCACTATTCCATTGCCACGAGTCAATATAGAGGTCCTCCCAATGTCATCATTCACCAATGTGGAGTTACTCCCCACTTCTACAATAGTAATAATGGCGTTCCTCCATGCTAGGAAAACACATAATATGTATTCCCTCCACATATTCAACTAATCAATGCATAAGACCTCTCTGCACTACCACCAAGAAGCACGAAGGTCACCCCTTACTGATTAACTTCTAAGACTAAATAAATATAATGGGTCTGAAGTCATAACAACATATAATAGTGGAATAAGATCTTATCTACCCTAAATTACTATCATGGTATTTAAGGGAGAACAAAATATACTAAAGGAATAATATTGCAAAGTAGAATGTAACCATCAAATTTGTTTACCTCTCATATTATGACAGGAAAAGTGACTCAATGATAGAACCATAACCAAATTATTCAACATAATATTCTAGTGAATAAACACAAATTGTGATAATTTTCATACTAGAAGGTAATATCTATGGAATCCCAAAATCCCATTGTAAGAACATACAGGTGGTTGATGTTCTTTATCCCTTCAATGAGCTTATGGTGACCCCATATCGGTTGTAGCTTGTCTCCCCTCCTCCACTACCAATGATCCTGGAGACATGTTCTACTACAGGTACACCCATTCAGATTGTGTTCTACCTAATGAGCCACCAATGAGAACAAACTGCCCCTCCAACGGGGAAGTTGAAAAGACTCTATTCTATAGGGATTTGATGATGTAGCTAGTACCACCTTCAATAGATAACCAAGAATGAGACGAATAGGTAACTTATATAGTATCTCCTCTACCATCCATCCATCTTCCACACATGTACACATTAGTTCCTTAATCCATCTCTTTCCCTCTATCTATTGATGATTGGTCCTTATAAGAAGAGGGCCCCGATTCTATGAAAAAAATAATTTGGGAGATTATGGTTACTGATTAGTTTTCAATGGTATTCTAACTGAATTTAACTTCCAACATTAGTATCTTGGACTCCCTCATTGAGGCTCATGTTTTTATCTTCCCCCAAACAATATGGATGATGGTTCTTCACCTCTATGACTATCGGTTGTTCTATGTAAAAATATGAGAGTAGTTGGATTACATTTGTCATTTGTGATACATTGTTGATTTTTAATAAATCCTAGTAGTTTAGCACCCCTCATCACCTGGAATCCAATAGACCATTCATTAGAGATGCATCAATATCCTCATAGTTCTCCACATAATCATGGGACTGATGTCTCTGCTTGTGTAGATATGGGAATAAAAATAGTATTATTCACTTCAGAGTAGTTTTATCCTTTGAAAATAGGATCTACCCATTGATATTGATAATTTTCCTATGTTTTGGAAAGGAAAAAACCACCCCTAGGGGTTGCACAGTACTAGTTAGTCCCTCATATAGGTGTATATACTAAAATCCAATCGAAGACATTCATCCAAGTGGATCCTTATGCATCATAGTATGTTATTAAAAACATCGACAAGGGTATAGAGAAGATTACTACCTCTATTACCCCTAATCTATCATATATTGTGAAAAATACATAGATAGATCCCGAAATTGCCTCCTTTCGCAAGCAGGCCATGCATCAAAAGTGGTTCATTGATGATATCCTTACTATAAGGTGTGTGTATTATTATTCTCTTTAGAAGGATCCTATTATTCATCCTATAGAGAAGGGAAAAGTCTTATGTAGCTAGTTTTACCAAGTTTATTCAAGTGATACCACACTACTAGATAGTGTTGAGGTGGGATTTTATAGAAGGAAAATGGGATATGAGTCACTGGATCTACTTAAGTGGCATGACATACTACCTTGGGACCTAGATTGAGCCACACTATGAGCCTCCAAGAATTCCTACTATGTTATTGAGACTGTAAATGAACTAATGGTAAAAGAACCTCATCAATAATGGTACCATATACAAGATTATTTTGTTACTTCTCTCAAAAATCGTGTTAAATCCTTTCAAATATGACAACTGGAAATCTCACCCAACGACAAGCAATACCTGTCTAGGGATGATGAAATTAAAGAAACCCTATATTTAGATACCCCTAAATTATCAATTTTTAGTGGGATGGATAATTCACTAAAACATTTTTCACACATCTTCTCATCGTGTTGGCAAATGTTGGGAACCCCAATGCTAAAGGAGGTCATGATGCTAAATGACTTTATAAAAAATTCTGAAGGTCCTACTTTTGCCTTGTACAACCATTTTCCCATTGAGTCTATTATAGATTGGGAACATCATTTAAAATAGGTCATCTACTTGATCATATACACCATGAAGAAAACAGTAATTAAATACCACCTCAACAGAAAACTAATTCTTGATGAGGGCATCATATATTATTTTTTCCAATGGAAATACATCATGTATTCAATAGATATAATGTTGACATGTGAAAATATGTTGATGATGTGTGTGGGGAATTTCAATACATTATTGGTCCCTTCCCTCATCACTCATAACATCCAAGGTGGGTTCTAGATTTTATTATAAATTCCTGATGCTTGGAGGAATCCTTCTAGTAACTAACTTGTCATTCTTCTTTCCTCTTCAATATCCTATAAGATGATATATCAAAATTGAAACTTCTTCCACCATATAGGTAGAGTCCCCAAATCCACGAAATTTGAATCCCACATCCAATATAGATCATCTCAGAGTGAAAAGGCCTCATAAATCTTGTCGTTACCCAGTACAGAATCGCCAGGAACCGCCCTACCAATAGCAACATCTTAGAAAAGAAAATGTGTATATAGACTCTCACCAATATCCAGCCTGACTTCAGTTTTAGGATCCTTGATTACCCTTTCTAGATATGATTAAATATTCATATTTGTTTAATTATTCACATGTTCTTGTTTTTTTGTTTTGTCCTCTGGTGTAGGGGATGCTGATGTTTCCAAACCAAAAGAATCCCCATGAAACTGAGCATACAAATCTCTTTGAAAATTTCCATTAATAGATGAGAATTTGAAATACCATAAAAAAATAGTTTAGTTCAAATACTATATCCAAGAATAGTTGGATAATGTTTTTTCCATGTTTGAAAACTTCCTAGAAAAGGTTTTCCACATCAATAAAGAGCCCGATAGCGACATTAAAGGTGAATGGTAGTCAGTTTCCAAATATGTTGATTAAAATTATGACGACTGGCTGTCTCACTGATTAGATTCTAAATCCCATGGTGTAATATATCCCTACATATGCTATACCAAATCTCCGTAAGTTTTCAAAGCCCCTCAAGAAGTTTTTTTTCATCCACATCGCATCCCTTGTACTTTTAGAAGAGTAAGTGCTATCAATGTAATAGAAAGAAATGTCCCCCACCGGTGATGAAGACTTCCCACTCCTTTGGTCATCCAAAAAATGGAATATTCATCATATGATGACCCTAGGAATGACATTGTGAATTTATTCAAGTTGTTATATCCTATTTTGGTCTTCAACAAAGAGGCGTACTTGGACCCCCCCCCCTACATCCTATGATCACTGTTGCCGAACAAAAATATTAGGAAATGAGATCCACTAGAATTATCATGCTATTAAATTAAGTAAAGATGTTCAACGTACATAAATATGACATCATGTGTTACATATATCATTCAAATCATATTCATCCCATCCCTTACAATCAGAAACACTACCACAACTGAATGTACTAGCTAATCAGGTAGAACAATCACAACCACATACTGATCAACAACGTCTAGCTATATTCAGTCTTAATCCAGTCGATAGTCATCCAATAGTTGTTCTAGTTGAGTTATAATTTGATTAGTGGGTTATTTCCATCACCATCCCAAATTCAGTGGTATATCCTCATGCACCTATTATGGTTCTAGCCAAATAGAGACTCCTTACAAATAGATATGTGCATCTAGAAATGAAGTAATCTATGCTGAAGAACCTTACTAGCATACTTGTATATTTATCTATCCTCCACAGCCCCATAATTCTATTAAAATTTATGAGTCCATCATTGAGTTCCTAAAAAATTCCATCCATTATGAAACATATGTAGCTACCACAGAATCCTAATATACATGATAGGTCGTGAAATTATAATATCAAGCCATCATGTTTTTCATCTAGAAAGATAATGGTTTCATCATGGAGTTGAACATTCCCCTACTATATATTATAAGCTAGTTCAATGGTGTGGAAATATTCCAATTCCCAGTGAAACTAGGTTTAGAGATCAATCTCACCATACCCTAGAGACTCTGCTTACTAGGACTAAGTAAATAATAAATGGGTCTATTTGACATCAAGAACTATTGTTATTATAGGATCGAAAACATAACATGTTGATGAATTTGGTTGAAGATCCAATTTAGTGGATTGATCATAAGTAATGAAATCAAGGTGTTCTCACTAGATACTGGGAATGACAAGTTTAGGGGTATACCATGGATTTACCTATGAGTATAAGTCCCCTCATTGTATCACCATATCCAAAAATACTCCCTCAATATTCAAATATTCAGGATTAATTTTGATGCATATCCATATGATTTTTATAAGGTCAATTCCTGGATAACATCTATTTCATGAGTGAGGGAAATTATTTTTTTGACCAATTAGGGTGAGTTCACAACCACTGAATCCTGCTCATGGATAGACTTGGAAGATGCATTAATCCTCATGATTCACTAGTTGTATGCTATAAAAAAGGGAATGTTTATTTATTTTCTCCAGGAATTATGGGTGTTGTGTCCCTATGTACAAGGAACGCCAGAATATCACCTTATATTCAAACTTAGGCCAAGATGGGGTGATACCAGAACCCCCTATCCCTATGAGAAACCATATTTTCACCCCCTTACTACCATTGCACATCATACACTCCTATTTCTCTAAGATGTGTATAATTAAAAAAGATAACATGCCACCGTTGCATTGATACGATGCTTGGTCTCCATGGTATAAGTCCTAATGTAATGATTTTTTAGCATCTATATCAATGGTTTTAGTGGATACAATGTTCCACAGTGAGGATTCCACATCATCCTTTACTGGAACCACATCTCTCCATGAATCTTTTGATTAGACAATCTTTCTCCTCCTACTAATTCCCATGTCATAGATGAGGATGAGGATGTGAGAGATTCCCCTAACATATTTACAGAGAACATCTACACTATTTTAGATGAGATGATTTCGGTGAACCATGTCATTGAGACAGATCCATGGACAACACTAAAAGTATAGACAATCATATATTGGAACAACAGGAGTATGTGGATTTTCTGAAACAACATTGTGATATAATTTCATGGAGTTATGAAGATACTCATGGACTAGAACCTGAGGTCTTCTACCATCTTCTAGGACTCCCAATGATTCATCATGTGTTCAAGAATCCTCCTAGTAAAATCCACCCATCTATGGGTGTCATGGACAATGTCGATTTTTTTAAGCATATCAAACCCAAAATCACACAGAATTTTCAGTAAAAAAATTGATATCCACCGTCATCCTATTTAGGATAAAGAATAGGTAGATCAGAGCCTATATAGAATTCTGAGACATCAACTACCATTTTCCGAATGATTATTTTCTCTTATAGTGATGGATCTATTGACCAACACTGTTTCTAGGTTCCATGATATCTCTTTTATGGATGGACACATTAGATACAACCATATCCACATGTCCCCTGAAGATGCTGATTCTACCACATTCAAATAACTAAAAGGAACCTTCTCATATTAGGTAGTTCATTTTTATCTAAATAATTCAGGAGCCACATATCAATGGGCCATGAATCACATATTCAAACGAATCCCCATGATACTAGTTGAATTCACCATTAATGATTTGGTTTTCAAATTCCACCAGTGTTAGGACAATATCATATATATATTTAGAATCATTTGTCCAACTCCACTATCAAATTATGATTAACACCATGATGTGTGAATTCAAGGATACCTGTGGGAATATTCATGATATATTCATCAGATATAGAGGAATTGAGATCCACAAATAAAATATCAATTTCATTTTATGTAGGTATCATCTGAACAAACTATGGGATCTATGAGGAAACCACGATCACTTATTCTATATAAAACTATTCATCACAAATATGTTATAAAATTTGTTTGTATGATCAATATATTATATAAAGATACTCAATTACAAGTGGGGTGACATGTATGATTAAAATAATTAGTCTTTAACCTTATATAAATCTATGTTTAAGAGAGTTAAACAAGGTAGATTTACAAAACTGCTTCTTTTTCTCAAACAAAGTGATATTTGGAAGGGCCCATGTCAAATGAAAATCAACCTAAACCTAATCATGTTTTACTTATTGAAAAATATACATGTTTATCATATGGGGATATTATACCTTATAGCATATACAATCTTATTTATAAGAGTAATTATATGTACAAGAAAATATAATAAATTGATACATTATTTTTTAAGAAAATAGAGTGGAAATAAACATATGAAACAATAATAATGTAAACAAGTAACAAATTTTTTAACCCAAAGATATGGGTATCCAACCACCTTGGTTAAAGGTCCTTTTATTTATACATTCAGGAAAGTAGGTCTTACCCACACCAGTGTAATCTCTTGATAATAATTTTGAGTCTGTCTTGCTATCCTTGCAAGACCTTGAAGTTTGAGGTTGTTGGCACTGTTGTCTTCCTATCCCTGTAATTCCCTGAAATATAAGGTAGTTGTAACCTATGTCTACCTATCCACTAAATTCAATTATTGTAAACATCAAAAATTGGAGTCAAAAAAAGCTATATGAACATGATGTTCATGATTAAATAATATTTTATTAAAATGAACAATGCGTGAGTGTCTTTATCTCCAAAAAAATCACTTTGCACCATGTAATATGTAGGATAATGAATTTTTTCATGGATTGTATGGTCATTCAAATGAGATCCTATTTAAAGGAAAAACTCCAATGGTCAGCTCCCTCTTCCAATGGACATGTTTTTCCTTTTAGTTCAGAGGGACCTATATAGGTTCCATTCAACCAATGGTAAGTAAGAAAAAAATTCAATTAAATCATTTATATAGGAAAAACATGGGAAACATTATCATTCATAAAAAATAATAATATGCAATGAATATATTTTAGATTAACTAAAATTTAATAATTAGAGTCTAAGGAAAATATAATTTAGAATCTAAAAGTATTAATACTCAGATTCTAGAAAAAAATGGATATTTGGATTCTTATTTTCAATTAATCCTGAGTTGAAATATGGTTGAATTCTAAGTCTAAATTATAATGAATTCAAAGTCTGAATTATGATGAATTAGGATACTGAATTCAAAGGAATTTAGATTTTGTATTCCTATGAAATTATAATCTAAATTATATTGAATTAGAAGTATGAATTATGAGGAATTCAGAGTCTAAATTATGAGGAATTAAGATTCTTAATTACATAGAAATTTGATTCTGCATTTTATAGAATTTATAGTGAATTCAGTGTGTAAATTTTAGAGAATTCAGAGTCTGAATTTCATAAAATTCAGAGTCATCATTTTAGAGAATTAAGAGTCTGAATTTTAGAGAATTAGGAGTCTAAATTTTAGAAAATTTAGAGTCTAAAAATAAAGAGACTAGTTATCCAAGGAAGTATAAGATTTTGAGAATTTAGATAAGGTTCATAATTTTTAACTTTAGAAAAAATGTTTAGAATTTGTTATGAGAAGATATCGAATAAGGAATTGAAAAACAAGATAAAAATAAATCATTATTAGGAATATAAAAATTTCCATAAGAAAATAATTCTTAGAGAAAGATAATTTTCCATCAGAAAATGTGTTTCTGATTTTCAAAGCATAGTGGAATGAAAAATTCAAATGGAAACCTTATTGAATCAACAATTCCCCATTTTTTGAAAGAACAAACAACCAATCCATAAAGAATATAGGATATTTTTATATTTCATTTATTTTTAAAAGAAATAAATATATCCCATTACTTATTACTTATAATGAATACAAATAATTCCCTCTTAGGGTTTGAAATCCCTATGGATCATATTCTTGTCTATCATAGAGAAGTATCTTTTTTTCATAAGAAAATATTCTTTATATATAATCCCCCTTATTTAATCTCCCCCATTCATATGAAATTCTCTTTTTCTTACTTAATATTCTTTTGTTCATTATTTTCTACCATTTTTTATTTTCAAAACTAAATGGAGATAATGAAAAATGTACCTAAAACATTAGAAATATACAAGACCAAATAATGGATGGAAAATTTCATTATAATAGGAAAAAATATAGGGTAAAAATTCTAGAAATGATCAGTTTTATAGGAAAATAATTAATCCTTATTCTCCATCATCAATAGATTTCTCAAGGTAGCCTTTAATTTATTTAACACTTTTTGATCATCCTCAACCCTTTTGATCATCTTATCTTGATCTTGATTCTTCATTTTCAGAGCCTTGATTTTTTCTTCTTGAGACATTATAAATGTTTCATGGGGTTTTACTAATTCATCTTATTGTTTAAACATTTCTTAAACCTCTTCCTTGAATTCCCTTTCTCCCTTTAAATTTTGAGCAACTAAATTCAACTTACCTTTCAAATATTTATCCTATTTCATCTGGATTTCTTATTATTCACTAAATTTTTCTGAACGTATTGAAATTAGGTTCTTTATAGTATCAAATGACAGCTCAAAATCATTCTTTACTAATTCACAAAAATCATATAAAATATTCAAATACTAAATTATTGACTTCTACCTTTATATTATCTCCGTACATGATCACTTATGAGCATCATATCTAATATTAAATGTTTTGAAATATTCAACGATCTTGATAAACTTTCCCCTGAGCATTCTTATAGAAACCAATTTCGGATTGACATAATGTTGAAGTAACTGGAATCACGAATTGATACACTTAAATAAGGGAATTGTTTTCACTAACTTCTTAATTGATTGAAGAAGGAAATATTGTCCAAAGAAAGATGATGATTCAAAAGATGATTCCCTTACCAGTGAGGAAACAATGTCTATCTCATAAAATTTACTATTAGATTATCCACTATCATTCTACTTAGTGTTTACATCCACATAATTTTTAGGAATATTTACAACCATCTGGTTTACATTATCATCTTTGGAAATAACTTTATCATCCCTCGGAGAGTCATTCTCACTATTAGATACATGATTAAACATATCTTCATGAACCAATTCATTCTTAGAATATTCCTAAATATCATCAGGATGAATGAAATCATTTTTTATTCTATCATAATAAGTTAGTTTATACACCTCATATTGACTATCATCATCATTACCTTGAGAAATTATTTTAGTTTAATCAAACAAGGAAATTCTGTTTGATAGCTTTACTGAAGGACTTTCTTTCTCATGATATTTTTTCACTTGATTGATGATATCTTCACTCTCATCTTCATCCTAATCTTCTTTTTATAATTATTTCTAAGCTACCTCTTCTCCAACAATGGGTTCTAAAATTTGAATTTCCTTTCTTGAAGTTTATAAAGAAATAATTATTGATGAAGAGATTATGGAACCTGAATCTATTCAAAATCATTCTTAATATCCTAAATAGGATCTTGAATATCTCATATTCCCACATATTCTTCTTCAAATTCATCTATTTTTTATTCTTTTCATGTTCTTCAGTAGTATCAATGAAACGACCTAGAAATTATATAGAAATTTTTGTTCATAAATTCATGGGAATTTTACAAGTTCGTGAGAATTTATGGCGCTTGATTCGGAGGCCCGGTTTTCCCGGAATCAATTTATGATGTTTTGTTCTACTGTGTTCAGTAAACATATGAGAGGGTTTTTATAACTTTTGAACTGGTTCATGGAATTGAAATCAGAGCGCTCCTTTGAACTCGCAGCGTCAGCGATTTCTTAGAGAGACCATCACCACAGTTGCATTCTATCGAGAATGGAACAATGATTTTGGGTTTCTAATAAGTTAAATAAAAATAAGTGTAGCTTATTTTTTTTGAAAGTGGTTAAACAATCCAAGGGGTGGTTAGTGGTGGGTCCCACCACACCATAAGCTCTCATGAAAGGTTATGGTGGTGGGGCACACCTGCACATAACCTCCCTTGGAAGAATATCATTGATTGGGACCACACGGGCTTTAAACACCCTCTAACCCACCATTTATGTGTGATGAAACTCTCAACCATTCACCATTAATTTAATGTGCCAACCCTCAAAATCAATTAATTAAACTATTTAATTTTATTAATTGGAACCCATTTTAATTCTTTTGAACTCTTACCAACCATTAAAATAATAGAGAGTCTTTTATTTTTGGTAGTCAATTCATTTGGTGGAGCTTTGGGAGAGAACTTCAAGAACTCATGGAGAATTATCTCTCAATGAACAAAGCGGATAATTTCTCTTCATCGTCCACTAAAGAACAATGAACTCTTTCTTTGATATTTGACCGAGCCAAAACCGTAGGATCCGACCACGAAGAATGACGAAAACAAATAATCCTCTGTTTCCTACCCAGAATGCATCTCGAGGTCAACGAATCGATGTCTTCCATTACTCTCCATCATCTTTCAATGTAACTCCCCGACCCTAGTTACCTAGAGCCGGTGCATTATTACATAACATTGGCATGATCTCAAGAAAGATCAAATCTCGAAAGACCGATTGGTTTAGTAGCCTTAGAAACACTAGATATATTCATAATGTTTTACATTACATCATAAAGTGAAAAACTACTACAATAACATATTGTCTCCATAGTCCACACTATTAACCCCTCATAATATCCCTACGGGTCATTCATAATATAATTCTTCACATCCTGGGAAAATAAAACATAGAAAAGGGGTGAGCTCAAAATCCCAGTAAGGATAACAATATAGCGGAAACGTTCATAACTAAGAATAAACATTTAATGAAATGTATAACTAAAACAAAAGCCTTTTAAACTTGAACTTCAACATATTATGGCATAAATAAAATTAAATAATTCCATTTACTTATTCACATGGATATTCTACTAATCGAATAATCACATGCAATATCAATAACCACTTTCATAATGATGGAATGGATAATGCAAGACTATCATAACCACATAGCCAAGGCCTCGTGCCAAGACTACAAATATGATTTTGTCAAGGCCTTGTTCCAAGACACTAGTTTGTCTCATGAGACCTACCGATGCATCAAGGAGCTATAGCGGGCTCCACCCGTCACATATTTAGTCCAATGCATTCCCATATGAAAAGGTTTAAACATAACATAATCATTCGTATTAAAACTAGCATACAAAATGTCAATACATTAACCATAAACCATGAATGGTATAAAAATAGCACATCCACAGTCAAACATATCACAAAACCTTCAATACAACATAGAATTTTTGTATCATAATAAATCAACTTCATATAAGCGTAAAATACAACAAAGGATGCAGCCATAGATGAAATCAAAACTCTTTTTAGAGAAATATCTCTTTTTATTTTGAAATCATTTAAGAGCCATATAAAATAAAAAATTTTCTTTGAAAATATTCATATATACTTGTATGGGAAGCTTCGATGATTTTATAATGGCGGAAAATATCCGCACCCACCGTATAAGTTAAAAAAACATTCTTACCTTAATTCGGTCGAAAAGGTTAAAAGCACCTTGTTTGGAAAATGACTGAAACACTCCTTTATAAAACTCTTATAAAAAGTCAAACAAGGCTATAAATGACTTTAACACATATTCTTTTAAATAGTAAAAATGTTTTGAAATACATTCTTAAGAAACATGGATGTGGATGATAAAGAGATCCCAGTAGATAATTACGTATAAACAACCTCAGATAATGAAGAGATTGTGAAATAACCCTTACCTTGTACTTTTCCTTGGTTGGGGGTAGGTTAACCACCTGTACAATGGTCAAATAATTGTTATTAAATTATACATGAATCATATACATTCATATGATATCATATATGACCTTTTAACATTTCTTTGTTAATAATATCTTAAAATTATCGTTGTTTCGGGTGTTAACTTACTCATTTTATTATATATGTTTTGTTATGTAAGACATGTTTGTCATGTATATGTTGTATCTTTTTCATATACATAATGATATCAAGTCCTTAAAAATTATTTTTAAATCAACAACTGGTAATTATACTTGAATGGATACGATGGAGAATAAATCTTATCATGTTCGTGGAGATGGTAGTCCATATGTACGCACGAGAGATAATATCAGTCTTTTGATTTTAAAATAATATATAATTGAATGGTATATCATATATACAGAATCATTATCATGTTATATTTATTATTTTCTTGAGTTACACATCATTATTATACCCATCCAAATAATAATTTATTGAATAACAATTACACCACGACGTGGAGATGGTAAGCCTTACGTACGCACGTATGGTGACATGTTTTTCAAAGTATGGATTGAATAGTGAACATGGTTGTACCATATTTATAATAACATCACAGTATATATATGATACTGGAGTTATTATTTTATAATGGTAACAACAAAGGACGAAGAAGTGGAAGAAGAAGGGAACTTGAAAAAGGGTGGTGAAATCATTACCTCTTCTTCGGGTTCTTCCATATGATTTGATCATAAGGGATCATTCGGTTTGCTTTATGATCCAAATAAGTACTTTAGGTTGTAGTGAGGGAAGTTGGGATAGTATTTGGCCAGAGTTTGGCCAAACCAAGAGGCTTTGAAGGTGTGAAGAAATGAGAAGGAGGTGTGCCCTTTTATAAGAGGGTTGAGGGGCACCTTTGGAAAAGTTAGAAATATTAATTTATAAGAAATTCATATTCAGTTCCTAATGGATACAAAGTGTATTATTTAATTTTTAAGGTGGGGATAGGTCTAAAAACATTCAACCAATAAAATTTAGACATGTTTGGGTCATTATATTAGCCTTATCTTTTAGTTTTAAATCTTAGTTAATTAGTTTGACATTTACCATGTCACTTTGTATTTTTATATTATATAGTTAATAAACATACTATATAAATCTAGGAGACCCCCCAAGTGGTCCATTAATAAGACACCTATCATGATATAAGCCTCTTTTCGGATCCTTAGATTTTTAGGAATTTAATATCAATTAATAATATAATATTTGTTTTAAAAACTCTTTTATGTCAATTTTGACACTATTCAATAGTTGATTTTTGTGAAACTCATAACAGATTGATTACTTCGAAAAAAGTCAATTAAATAAATACTAATATGTCATATTATCCTTGAAAATTAGTTTAATTCATTAAAAGTTTCAAATTATATTTATTTGGGTATTTATAATATCAATTATTTTAATTTTTCACTATTATAGTAATTATTGCATCATCATTGTGTCAAAAATAAATTAAATTATTTAATGTCTAAAAATTATAAATAAAATATCATTATGTAGGAAATATTATTAGATTTATAATTAATATTTACAATCGAATTTATCTTATGTATAACCCTATATTAAATTTTTTTTAGTAAATAAACTTTGATTTTAGCTCTTTTAACTCTTCTTTGAATTAAATTAAAATTAATGTCCTAATCTATTCCAAGTGAACCTAAATGATAATATTTTATTCCTAAGGTTTTATTTGGTCGAGATTCACTTGTCCAATATAATTAGGAAATGTGTCAGGGTAATATTAATATCACTTTTACCTTTAATTACCCTATTTACTTTTAACCGTGGTAAATAAAAATAAAAAGTTACTATTCACCAAAATTTATTTTCATCTCATTGAACCACATTTTACTTATTGATATTAACCGTGTCTCTTAGATTTTCGAAATTCCCTTCACAGAAGTGGTAAAATTAAGTTTTATGAAAAATTCAGTTTTGTTAACTACCACTTAGTAGTTTCACTATTCAAAAAAAATTGATGTTTTTCAGAACAACGCCAAAATTTCACCCTAATCTATAATTGATATTCCGAATTCCAAAATTATGTCTATTTTAAAAAATTCCAAACATATAATTTGCATTAATTAATTTTATAATTAATTCCCATTATCACAACAAATAGCGTGTTTTTAATAAACAATATATTTCTAAAGATTGACAATTGTTTATGTCCAATTTCAAAGTGAAATTAATTCTAATGAACACAATTGGATAAAATGGTAAAAATATATTATAATTATACTTTAAAACCACTCAATATTATAATTTATCACTATAAATTATTTTTATTAAAAAATTTGTTTTTAAGTATAATTCACTATTCATAAAAATTGGAAGTTCTCAGAAAAATACCAACAATTCAACATAGGATAATTTCGATATTCCATATCCAAAAATGAATCCATTTTGATATATAAAATATATATAATTTTAAAAAGTAGTTATTACTATTCATAACGGCTATTTTGATTGGTTGTGATGTGTTAGAACTCGATGTTGCGTACAACACACGCTATTGCATTATTCAAAGAGAAGCATACCGTAGAAGCTTGGGGTGTTATATTCTCCCCTACTTCAAATAATTTCATCCTCGAAATTTATTGAATACTACCGCATGAAAAGACTCAGGTTTCTCTTCATCATAAGTTCCTCGGGTTCCCATGTTGCCTCTTCTATCATATGGTTTCTCCACAACACTTTTACCAGATGAGACTTCTGGTTTCTCAGTACTTGTTCTCTCGTATCAAGAATCCTGATGGGCTCTTCACAATAAGACTGATCGGGTTCCAGTTCTAACTCCTCATAGGTGAGTACATGCGTTGGGCCAGGCATGTATTTCCTCAACAGAGATATGTGGAACACATCGTGAGCTTTGGAGAGACATGGCGGCATTGCCAATCGGTAAGCTACAACCCCAATTCGTTCTAGAATGTAAAAAGGTCCAATGTAACTGGGACTAAATTTACCTTTCTTACCAAAATGTATGACTCCCTTCCATGGAGATACTTTCAGGAAAACATGATCACCGACTTGAAATTCTTAATCCTTCCTTCGATTATTGGCATAGCTCTTCACCTACTTTGACCCGCTTTGATGTGATTTTGGACTACCTTCACCTTTTCCATTGTTTCCTCCACCAGTTCTTGACCTACAAGTTTTCTTTCACCAACGTCATCCCAACAGGTTGGTGTGCGACATCTCTTTCTGTATAACGCTTCATATGGTGCCATATTAATACTCGAATAGAATCTATTGTTATAGGAAAATTCTATCAAAGGTAAATATTGATCCCACATGCCCTGAAAGTCAAGTGGACAAGATCGCATCATGTCTTCTATGGTTTGAATAGTCCGTTCTAATTTTCCGTCTGTCTGAGGGTGGTAGGTAGTGCTCAAATGGAGTTCATTATCCAGATATTTCTAAAGACGTTTCTAGAATCTTGATGTAAAACGAGGATCGCGATCAGAAACAATCGATAGGGGTACACCATGAAGTCTCACAACTTCATTAATATATAGTGTTGCTAGACGTTCCAGTGGTAGATCTTCTCTTATAGCCAGAAAATGTGCTGACTTGGTAAGATGATTGTTAGGACCAATAGGGGCCTATATACCCTGAGAGGGGGGGGGGTGAATCAGGGTATGAATATTCTTTTTCAAAGTTCTTTCTGCCCCACTAGATCTTGACCTCTTTGTTACAAGGGTCACTTTGTTTGCACTTGTGTGGTTACTATGATCACTTGTCTCCTTTACCTGATGATGATTCTTTGAATGCAATGCAGCGAAGTAAGCATGAAGACACAAAGATTTTTACTTGGTTCACCGCTAAGGGCTACATCCAAGGAGCATACGCCGACAAGATGCCGGTTCGTACCAAATTCCACTAGACTTCACTAGTTGTGGATTACAATGTTCGGGCTAGATCACTTCTATGCCCAGGCTCACTGCCTATACAAAGTTTAGGGTTAGGTCACTACTTTCCCAAGGGTCACTCCCTATTTCTCTCTCTATGGCTCACTGCCGGTGGAGAGGATCACCATCTTCCTCTTCCAAAGCTCACTGCTCTGTGAAGGGAATCAACTCACAATTTATAGACATGTGGGTCTCTTCATTTCCATTAAGGAATGCATCTTTCTCTGTATGTAGATTCTCTATTTATTTTCAACTTTCATCCATAGATGAATACCTCTTTGCCTCTGAACACTGGGCAAACTACCTTTGGAAAGACCTCCACAAAGCACTCAACTTCGCTAGGCTCCCAATTTCGCAAAGCTCAACAATCCTTTGCGAAGCTCCAGCCTTTTCGCGAAGCTCTCTCGCGAAGCTCTCTCTCAAATCTCTATCGCAAAGAACTGCCGCGATGCTCAACTCGTTGCAAAGGAAAATCTCTCGCGAAGCTCACTGAGCCAACACGAAGCACACATCTTTCACAGAGCTACAATAGCCGCCGCGAAGCTCCCCTTTCGCGAAGCACACTGCCTTCGTGAACCACCTCTACGAACCGAGAGCAATGGATTTTCTCTGAAAATTCTCTCTCTGCTTCGCTCGAAGGGGTCGACCTCTATTTATAGGCGATTCCACCGACCCTCGTCCCTTCCCCATGAATTCAACGTCACGCCATCTCAAATCACGATGCTCTAATGTTTCTACCGGAATTCTGTCCAAATCGAGAAGCTCCACAGCAATCTTCCGTTCGCGGAGCTTGACGTAGTTGCGAAGAATCACCGTCAACATACCTTCGCGACTTCGCCGCGAAGCTCCCTCGTGAATCCCAACATTCCTTCGCTCCTTCACCGCGAAGCTCACTCGCAAATCCCTTCACCGCCGCGATGTGCTTCAGCCTCTGCCGTTCGCGAAGCCTGACGTAATCGCGAAGCATCACCGCCTCCATTCTTCTGGTCTTCGCGATTTCCAAACCAAGCATCCTATCTTCGCGAAACGGCGCCACCTTGAACTGCTCTTTTGTACCGCCTCCAGATCGTCCATTCCTTGTTCATCATTCTTTGTTGACATGGAATGTCAACAACTTCTCGAGAACTCGACAATTATCCATGGAAACCTAATTTGTCAACAAACGCAATCAACCCAAAAATACTGCAATGTTACCTTGAGGGATTTTTTCCCAACAACGATCAACAATAACCCATATTGCATCGATCCTTCTAGGAGTCTTTGTTAGTCCCATGAAAAAGTCCATCGTAATATTGTCCCATTTCCACTCAGGTATGGGAAGAGGTTGCATGACTCCTCCAGGGTGTTGCCTTCCAGATATCACTTGTTGAAAAACCATGCATCTTGACACAAAATCAGCAATCTCCCTCTTCATATTGTCCCACAAAAAATGTTCCTTCAAATATCTATACATTTTGGTGCTCCTAGGGTGTATAGAGAAATTGGAACTATGAGCATCATCCAGCAATTACCTTTTTAGATCAGGTATATTTGGAACACAATGTCTCCTCCCGAATTTCAAAATTCCATCTTCATACACAAAGTCTCTCAATCTCCCATCATTCACAGCTTTAATATTCATTTGAAATTCTTCATCATCGGTCTGAGAACTCATAATCCTTTCTCGTAAAGATGGTTTGGCAACCATTTGAAAAAGCATTGATGTTTCACCTTCCCTGGTTATTACCATGTCCATCTTCACTAGATCCATGAAAATTGGATCCCTTTCAATTCTCAAATTGTTCAAAACTCCATGGTCTTTTCTTCTCAAAGCATCTACAACTTTGTTTGCTTTCCTCGCGTGGTACTGTATCGTACAATCATAATCCTTGTGTAATTCAAGCCATTTACTTTTACTCATGATGAGTTATTTTTGTGAGAAAATATACTTCAAAATCTTGTGATCAGAGGTCCAGGAGGACCAGACCCACAAGTGGACGACCGCAGGACTCAGGATCAATTTTTTAGGGCACGTGGGGCAGTGAATTATATGCCATGAGTAGACAGTGCTACTCATGCGGTGGGCAGGGTCACATGGCTCGTGACTGTCCGACCCACTATTCAGACAATCATCATATCGGTGAGGGACCTCCCAGGCAAAGGAAGAGGTTCAATCGAGGTGGTCCGTAGGGCGCATGTTGATGTGGCAGAGGAGCTGGTCGAGTAGCTGGTGGTGGATGACATTTCAAGGTGTTACCACCACCACCACTATGAGGTCCACCCCGACCTCAGGGAGCTGTTGGACAGTGGAGAGCTTAGCTTCAGGAAGATGAGGCATATGACCATGGCACTCTAGAGATGATTCGAGGTACAATCTGTGTCTACTCTAACTTAGCTTTAGTTCTTATAGACACATGTGTAAGTTATTCTTTCATTGCCACTACACACGTTCGGAGCTCGGAGGTTCTGACGGAGCCGTTGGCTCGATCCTTATGGCTATATACTCTTACGGGAGGAGACTCAATAATTATGCACTAGTGAATGTTGTGTGAGCTTACTCTAGGAGGCCATAGATTTGGATTGGATCTCCTCATAGCATCATTGAGGCCATAATAAGTCATCTTAGGTATGGACTGGTTATCTACAGTCCATTCTATATTAATTGTATTACGCGCAATGTACAGTGTGTCCGCATGGATGAGACTAGGTTCACCTTCACCGGTGAGAAGGGAACATCTGCAGCGTAGGACGAACTTACACGGAGTAGGGTGAAACCAATCAGTCACCGGATCTCTTTCCTTACCCTCAATGAAGTTTATGTTGAGTGTCTGGTTTATCCTATAGTGGTGGACCAGTATGCAGATGTTTTCCCAGATTATTTTCCAGGACTACCTCCTCAAAGAAAGGTGGACTTCTATATTTTCATGTACCCTGGGATGACACCAATATCTTCTCCAGCATATCAAATGGCACCCAATGAGCTTCGTGATCTGTGGGTACAGCTAGAGGACTTGCAGGGGATGGGATTCATCCGACCCAGTGTTTCTCCCTGGGAAGCCCTGATTCTGTTCACCAAAAAGGGGGATGGGATCATGAGGCTCTGTGTTGAATAACTTCTCCTGAACCAGGTGACTCTAATGAAAAAATACCCACTCCCAAGGATTGATGACCTCTTTGATCAGCTCAAGGGAGAATGGTGGTTCTTGAAGATAGACCTCATATCAGGCTATCACCGGCTCAGAGTTCGAGATGAGGATGGGCAGAAGATGACCTTGAGGTGTCGGTATGGCCATTACGAGTTCATTGTTATGACTTTAGGCATAAACAACAGTCTAGCATTGTTCACGTGTCTCATGAACAGGATCTTACAGCCATACCTTGATTGCTTTGTTGTAGTCTTCATCGACGACATTCTGATCAACTCGTCTATTTAGGAGGAGCATGACAACCATTTTGCAGGTGGTACTAGACACACACTGAGAGCACTAGCTATATGGTAAGCTCTCAAAGATCCAGTTTTGTATTCAAGAGGTTCACTTCTTTGGACACATCATCTTGGAGGCTGGAGTTGTTGTAGATCCAGTGATGATTGAGGCGGTACATTCTTAGGATCCACCTAGGAGTGTGAATGAGGTACGGAGTTTCTTGGGCTTGGTTGGATACTACCAAATATTTGTTCTAGACTTCTCCAGAGTTGCAACAACACTATAATCCTTGACAATGAAGGGAAAACCCTTCGAGTGGTTGGAGAGATGCCGGTAGAGCTTTAAGGAGCTAAGGAAGAGGCTGACTAGTGACCCTATCTTGATACATCCAGAGGAGGGTGTTGGGTAATTATTTTACTGTGATGCATCAAATACCAGACTCGGGTGTTTCCTGATTCAGGAGCGATTTGTGATCACGTATGGTTCTCGGTAGCTGAGACATCATGAGTAGAACTACGCTACCCATGAACTAGATTTATCAGAAGTGGTCTTCATCTTGAATATGTGGAGACACTTTCTGATGGGAGAACATTTTACCATGTACTCTGATCAGAAGAGTCTCATGTATATCTTCACCCAGAAAGACCAAAAACTGATATAACAATGTTGGCTTGAGTTCCTCCAGGACTATGACTTTGAGATAGTATGTACTCCTAGGAAGGGGAACGTTGTTGCAGATGCTCTCAGCAGGAGATCTGGTATTCAGCTACTAAGAGAGGCGATAGAGCAGCTAGCTACCTTACAGATATCTTTTGTTGTTAAGGATGGATTATCATATCTACAATCTCTTATAGTCACTCCTCCACTTCTTCAGCGAGTTAAGTAAGTGTAGCATGGGGACACTAACTGCAAGACACGACGTGTTCAAATATCTACAGGGTAGGCACCTGATAGATTTTCTGAAGGTGGGGAGCACATAATCCTTTTAAGAGGATGAACCATGGTACCATTTTCACATCAGAAGGAAGTGTTGATGGAGTTCCACACATCCCCTTTAGCGATACATCCATGAGTGGCGAAGATGTACCAGGACCTTCGATGACAGCATTGGTGGCCAGGTATGATGTAGGCGGTAGTAGAGTCTATCTATTGATGCCTCAAATGTTAGCACGTGAAGGTAGATCACCATGTACCAGTAGGTTTGGTTCATCCCTCAGAGGTCATAGAGTGGATGTGGTAATGGATATACATGGAGTTCGTGACAGGTCTTCCATGTACATCTAGAATTCATGACTCGATTTGGGTGATGGTTGACAGACTCACCAAGTCATCCCACTTCCTATTGATCAGAGAGATGGGCTCTATAGAGAGGATGGGATGCCACTATGTGCAGGAGATAGTGCATTTACATAGAGTACCTTCTTCTATTGTCTCCGACCGTGACACACGGTTTACATCCCAGCTATGGAAGGGGTTGCAGAAGGCTTTTTGGATGCATCTAAGTCTGAGCACCGCATTCCATCCTCAGACAGATGGCCAGACTGAGAGGACCATTCAGACTCCCAAGGGAATACTTTTTGCCAGTTTCCTTGACTTCGGTCGCAGCTGGGAGGACCACATAGCTTTGGTGGAGTTTTCCTACAAAAACAGCTATAACTCCACCATCAGTATGACACCTTTTTAGGCCTTGTTTGGTCAACCTTGCAGATTGCCACTATGCTTGACAGACCCTAGGGAGTCAGAACTAGTGAGAACAGAGATGGTAATGGCTACCATAGGGAAGGTGCAGATCATCCAGGAGTGGATGAAGACTGCATAGAGGAAGAAGAAGTCTTATGGTGACAAGAGAATGAGACCTATGGATTTTGTGGATCGTGACCGCGACTTTCTATGAGTCTCACCTTGACGAGGTCTACAGATATTTGGTCGAAGGTGAAAGTTATCACCAAGGTTCATCAGACCTTTCCATGTCTACAATAGAGTAGGCAAGGTGGCTTATTGGTTAGCTCTTCCACCTCAGTTGCACTGGGTACATGACGCCTTTCATGAATCTCAGCTGAGGAGACATGTGCACGACCCATCCAATATCATCGACCATGGGGACATGGACATCGATGATGGGGTGACTTTCATGGAAGTTCCAATAGATATTCAGGATAGATAGGAGCGGGACCAAGATGGATGGTCGATACCTCTGTTGCACGTTCGCTGGCCACACGGGAACCTCTAGGAGAGCACATGGGAGCGGGAGGCCCAGATGCGTGCTCAGTACCCCCGTTTGTTCTCTTATATTGAGCTGTAGCTTATGGGGACGTAAAACCCTGAGGCGGGGAGAATGTAAAGACTCTAAAATTCCATGGAAATTTTTTTCCTAAATTCATGGGAATTTTATGAGTCTGCAAAAATTTACGGTGCTTGATTTCAAGTCCCGATGTGAATGGAATCTATTTTAGAAATTTTGTTCATGTATGTTCAGTAAACGTACGAGAATGTTTTTATAAATTAGGAACCAGGGCTCGGAATATATATCTGAAGGCACCGTTGAACATGCAGCGTTGGTGATTGCTTAGTGAGACCTTCACTGTAGTTGTGTTTTGTCGATAATGGAAGATAGATTTTGTGTATCTATTAAGTTAAATAAAAATAAGTGTATCTTATTATTATTTTGAAAGTGGTTAAAACATCAATGAGAGGTTATGGTGGTGCGGCCCAGTCGCACATCACCTCCTTTGGGAGGATATCCTTAGTGGGTCCCACACGGGTTTTAAACTCCCTATAACCCCCCATTTATGTGGGATGAAACTCTCCATGATTCCCAATTAATTTAATATTCCAACCCTCTAAATTAATTAAATGAACTCTTTTATTTAATTAATTGGAACCCTTTTTAATTCTTTTGAATTCTTTCCAACCATTAAAATAATAGACAGTCTATTATTTTTTGTGGGCAATTCATTTAGTGGTGCTTTGAGAGAGAACTTGGAGAAGCCTTGGAGAATTATCTCTTAAGGAAGAACGTGAAGAATGCCTCTTCATCATCCACCGAAGAATGATGATATCTTTCTTCGACCTTCGACTTAGCCAAAGGGGAAGGAGCCGACTAAGAAGAACGCGAATGAAAATTCTTCCTTTGTTTCCTAACCCAGATGCTTCCTGACGTCAACGAATCGACATCCGCCTATCCACTCCTTCCATCATCAATGATCAACAAGAAAGGTAGGGGAATTTTGGGTTTAAATTTGTTCCATTTTACGTTGTTCAACCTTGGATAATAATATTCCAAATGATATCAATGTAATGTGGTGGGCTTTGACTGCACGAACACGGCCTAACCCTCCCCCTGATTGTTCTCATTTGTTGATGATGGCAGCGGCACAATGGCGTCACCAGATTGATGGACTGAAGCAGAGCAACGCGACCGGCGTCTGGCCGGCCATGATGAAAACTAACAGTGCAACGACCGTCGGGTCGCCAGAGGGGTGCGGCGCCATCTCACCACGTGGGTGCAAGGGCTGCGGCGAGTAGGGTCGCAGCGGTTGGAGGAGGTACGATGTCATTGTGCCACACAGATGAGCTAGAGGCCGCAGCCAGGCTGGGACACGACAGAGGGGGTGTGGTGTCATCGCGCCGTGCAGAGTAGGGGAGTAGCAGCCATGGTGGGCCATGATGGAGCAGGTGGATCATCTGGCCGCTTGGCCAGCTGGGAGGAGCAGGACCCAGTGGGTCCTATGTGTTCTGGACCAGTGCCATTTGGTGCCGGTTTCGGCTCACACCAGGATGAAAAATCCATTCGGGAAGCCAGGGGGTGCGTAGTTTCCCCCCTAGTTGTGGCTATAGTGGAACCACAGAAGACGCCGGGTCTCTAGGCCGACCGTGCCACCAAGCCGACCGGGATGTCAGGCCAACCAGCCCGCAGGGCCACTGGGCCACCATCGGGCTGGGCCTTCCCCTCGGTTCGGGCCCCTCCCTCGAGTCGGGCCACTCCCTCGGGCCAGGCCTCCTTCGGGTCGTGATGCCCCATCATGTCAGACTATCGTCTCAGGCCGGGTAACCCCATGGGTTGGGCCACTCCCTTCAGGGACGGGACGGGCCCGCGGACTGGGTCAGATCCCATTATGGACCATATTAGCCTGAATACACCTTTTCACCCGTATCCTGGGATAGGGGTGTCCAATTTACGAACCACCTATAGTGATGGAATGAATGAAAAAAAGAGGTTTTTTTGGAATTCCCCACGTGAGGATTTGACATAGTAGGGGTGCGGTCAGGTTGGATTGAACATAAAATCCAACTGGGCCTGTGTAACGGAAATGCTAATAACTCACAGACCGGGCATTTGATTGAGGCACCATATGTTGCATTGAGACCCCTATGACAAGGAAAACATTTGAAATACTTATAAGTGGGACTTCTTGATAGTTGGAATATCAACCAGTAGCTCGTGGAGTAGATCCTCTAGGAGACTAGTGAGGAGTGTACGGAGTCCTAGTAGCTGGATGAGACCTGACGACTACTGAACTTTCGTCTCAGAGTGTTTCGACTAGCCTAGTGGGAAGTGTCTTGGTGTTACGCTCCAAACCACAGTGGAGAGAATCTATGTGTGATGCAACAAACCCACGGTACATGATAAGAGGAGTACATCAGCAGGCTAAGAGGGGGAGCACCTCTGTGTGACATGGAAAACCCACATGGGGGAGCGCCTCTGTGTGACATATCAAACCCACGGTACTCAATAGTAGGAGTACCAGAATGGTATAGGATAGTGGGAAGTGTTTCATTGTTACGTGGAAGGACCACAGTACTATACTGTGGAAGAGTGCACCAATAGCTGAGATTTCCTCAGTTGACTGGGAGTGTTACATGTTACCACCCCTAGAATAAAATTATAGTTTTGAGCTTTATTATTGACTTTTGTGTTTACCTCATGATTGAGATGGGTTACTAGAAAACATAGGTATATGTATGGGCATATACCTATGTAAGGGATTCTATTTTTTCATTACATTATGGTTATCCTTGTTGGATATTGTGAGACCCTGAGGGTCTTGGGGTCCCTACTGAGTATCGTCATACTCACCCCTGTATGGGCTATGCCCACACCTCATTGTGTTGGTTGTAGATGATGGACAGTGCTGACTGAGGCAGTGAGTAGTAGGACTGGACAGTTCCAAGAGGTGGACCACTCGGTGTGACGGTACATAGAGCAGATGGACGGATGGGGAGTGATGAGGAGGACATATGTACCTACCCTTCTAGTAGGAACCCCAGTGGATGACCCAGTAACTTAATTAATTATTTTCAATAGTAATTTCTTTTAGTTTTACCTATACTTTACTTTTGGTCTTGTATTTCTGGCCCCTTATACTTTCCAGCACTTCTTTGATATACAATAGTACTTAGTGTTTTTCTTCTGGTTGTGTATTATAATTTTTTGTCTTTACTTTTTATAAAGTCAATGCCTTCACAGCTTAGATAATTTTACCTTTGGTCCTAGTTTCCATCCCCTAGCCTATAGAAGGCAGGCTTGGGGTAGTCAGGGCAGGGGTCCCGAGGATGGGTCGTGACAATCAATCTTAATGTATTTTTCCATAGTAGGGTCTAAATTGAAGCTTATACCTCTAGGCTCTTACTTATTATTCATTTGTTACCTCAATTTTACTACTAATATATCTAAGAATGTTTTCTTCTTTTTTGCCTTCGGTGTATCTGACTGAGATTCTAGAATGGTAGATTTTTTATTTGTCTTCTAGTTCTTTCATTTATCTTCTTCTTATTTTTCTTCGAATTTCTTCTTACATCCCCTTTGTTGATAAATATTTGAACATTACTCTTTGGATAATCATCAAACTCATATGCTTGGGTACTGAAACCAAAATTCATTCATCTACGGTTTTCATCAATCAAGAGAATAAAATTGAAGGTTCTGGGTTTTGAACTTCATGAAAGTTGAAAGAATTTTATTCAAAGAATGATGATCTTAGACAAGATTACTATATACATGAATATCTGAGACATGAGAGTTCCATTTTTTACAGTGTTGATTGTCAGAATGATGTATTTCTCCGGTTTTAACTTTTTAATTTTAACTAATAAATCCATCATAATGATATCACTTTTGGTTAGAGATCCCTTGTCTCATTTTCTCAGAATAAGTAAACCATGTACACATAAGGCTAAAATCCTGATGTTTGTTAAAGGATGTTTGATCATTTGTGATTTTACCCCACAGATTACTAGGAACTCAATTTATTGTTCCTTCTCATATCATCTTGACATAGAGGAAAACATTTCATAGCAAAATACTTCCTCACCTAAATAATGAATACCAAAAATATTTCCAGACATCTTGAATGATAAAGAATATATTTTCCAATAAATATTAAATAAATACCTTTTCTTTCCTCCTTATTCATGAAAACTCACTGTATCATAACGCAATATGAGAAATATATGGTAAACCGGAACCTAACACTTCAGATTATCAACACATACACATTCCCATCCATTCAGCTTTATATTTTTTATAATCAATGAAATATACTTGGCATTGATATTTGGGTGAACTACTCAGTCCTTATTGATTTTTCAATCCATTATTTCATTATTTGAATTCATCTCATTCTATGAAGAAACTTCGAGCGACATTTTTATGGTAATAAAACATCGAAAACTGAACAACCAATTTGAAGAGTAGTAGAGCTTTAGCATATAATAATTTGAAAACTCGATGTGGTACACAGATTAGGGAGGACATTATATAGGTTTCGAGGCGATGTTTCAAATTACATATTTGATCTAATGGTTAAAATAAGCTTGATCTGATATTCCAGTTGAGATGAATGCCAAAGAAGGATTTGGTAGGTTCTGATCTTTTGAGGTTTTTAGGAAAAATCGTATTTTAAAGAAAGTGAATCTGATAGAGTTTTGTTAATCCCATGAAAAAAATACAAACAAGTAAAAAATTAATTACAAATACTAAATGAAGGAAACATACATCTCATATTTCACATAATGAATTGATAGTATTGATAAGGCTCTTTAAAAAACTAAGAATATGGAAAAATAATTAATATGGAAAAGAAATTTTAGATTCAAAACAGTTTTTATGGAAGGAAATGATGGGTTTCAAAATTTCTGTTTGATGAATTATAAAATTGACTCCCCCTATGAAAATTATTTTATTAATGTAAGTAGATAATTATAATAATAGTTAATATTTAATATTACCTTAAGATTAACATTCCTAACTTTTATTAATGTATTCAAATCTATTAGAGGGTCAATATTTCTTAAAAATGTCATCATGTTGATCTTGTGTTCTTATAAATTGAATAATGATATCTTCTTTAAGTGTGTGATCCCTAAGAATGTGATGTCTAATATCTATGTGTTTATCATGAAAGTTATGTGAGGTATTTTTAAATAGGGAAATGGAACTTTTATTATCACCAATATATTTTTTTTCACAAAACTCATGTTGTAATATATGACTGTGTGTTGAATCCCCAACACTAGAGAATAATAATTTCAAACTCCTATATATTCAGATTTAGTAGTGGAATGTTCTAGTGTGTTTCTCTTCATTCATGACCAGGAAACTAGTGAATATCCTATTCAATGACATGCTCTATATTTAATTTTTATATCCATTCTAGGTCCTCTAAAATGTGCTTCTAAAAAACATTTTAAAACAAAATCATTTTCAGAATAATAAAAAGTCCCAATTCCATGGCTCCCTTTAAATAGTGAAAAATTGTATTCACTTTTTTTAAATGAGATTACTTTGTAGTATATTGTTATCTTCCACACAAGAATACAGAAAAAATTATTTATGAACGAATAGATCTTATTAATAACAAACTTATTATCATACCTCTAAAAAATGAATGATCTTCTTATTTCTAGTTTCATCAAGATCAAGATAATTTGATTTACCAATTGGATTGAATATAATGTTGTATTTTCATATCCATACTTATTATGAATATCATTAATAAAATTATTTTGAGATATATAAGTTTCATTTGGATTTTGAGAAATTTTAAAACCAAAGAAAATTATGAACTCAACCATCACACTCATTTCAATCTCAGATTTCATAAGATTCTCAACTGAATCAATTAATGATTGCTAAGTTAATCTGAATAAAATTTAATCACCATATTTTTTAACAATAAAAACATTTTTCTTTTGTTTCCTTATAAAAAGTGATGGATCATTAGTTCCATTAATAAAATTATTTTCAAACATAAATTCTATAAGTCTGTAATACTAGGCTCTAGGGGCTTGTTTTAGTCCATATAATGCTTTCATAAATTTAAAAACATGTTCAAGATATTTTGTGTCTTTAAAACTAGGAGGATGTTCCATATAAACAACCTCTTGAAAATATAAATTAATAAATTCACACATCAGTTCTATTTGAAAATGTTTGAAATTAATGAATATTTCAAATGCAACTCGGATATGAATAGATTCATGTCTAGATACTTGGGCATAAGATTATTCATAGTCCACTCTTTCTTGTTGATTATATCCTTTAGAAACTAATATTTATTTATTTCATACTCTTACTACATTTTCATCACATTTATACTTAAAGAACCATTCTACTCAAAATATAGAATAATCCATAGGCCTTTCATCCATGGTCCAGACATTGTTACTTTCGAATTCATTTAGTTCATCTTTTATTTCTTTAATCCAATCATCATCACCAAAATCATAATCAGCGCTTTTAGGTTTTAATTTGGAATGTAATGATATAATATCTACTTCATTTATTAAATAAATTATAGTGCTTACATCTTTATTTACATCAGCAATGATACTATAACTTTGAATATTCTAATAAAACTATTGATTTGGGTTTTGAAACACCTATTGATAGCAATTAGATAGAAAATATTATGGGGTAAATATTTCAGAAACATTTTCTTGACTATATTCCATATTAATGGAGTCTTCTATCAAATGATGAAAATTGGTTTTTGAAAACACATCTGAATATGTAGGTTGGGGTTGTTTAAAAAACAAAAGGATCAATTTCATCATATTTAACAAGAATTTTTTCATCAATAGTACATGAATTTTAATTGGAAACTCTATATGCCTTATAGGTTGTGAAGTACCATAAGAAAATTACATCATTTTATTTAGGAGAGAATTTTTGAGAGTTACAATTATTTTTCAAGATGAATACTTTGCATCTAAAAACACTAATTGAAGAATGTTTAGGTGTTCTACTTGTCCACATTTCACAAGGTGGTTTATTTATAAATGCTCTGATTATAACATGATTTATAGTATAACAAGAAGAATTAACATCTTCCTACCAAAATAGTTTAGTAATAGAATATTCACTGAACATGGTTCTTCTTATCTCTTGATGAATTCAATTTCTTCTTTCAACAACACAATTCTGTTTAGGTGTTCCTAGAGCTAATAAATTACATGTAATCACTTTCTTATTATGAAAGGTTTCAAAATATAAATTTGAAATTCTCGCCAATGATCACTATGAAGATTTATCAATGGATGTTTTATCATATTTATCATGGGATCTACAATTTTAAAAATAAGATAAGGCTTCAGATTTATTTTCTAGAATGTAAACCAATATAAATTGGTTGTAATCATTGACTAAAAAATACTTTGTATTTTCTTCCAATACTTCATGTTAATGTTGTATCAAAAAGATCCATATGCACAAGCTGTAATGCATCAAAAATTGAGACTTCATAGATTTATTTAAATCTTGACTTGTGTTAATTTCCATATTGACATGGATCACATTATTTTGAAAAATAAAATCAATGGTCTGATAAATCCTTAACAGGTCTTTTCATTATGATTTTTCATAAATTCCAAAGGTTAAAGTTTCGTAGTCTTCTATTCCATAACAAGGATTGATCTTTCATTTCACTAAGGAAGGTAAGCCTTTTCTTCTAAGGTCTATTATGACAAATATCTAAGCACTCTCATACCTATGGTCTGAGATAATAAACTCTTCCTTGGAATTATTTACTAAGCATTTATGTTTCCAAAAATCTACAAGGTATCCTTTATCACATAATTGAATTATTCATATAAGGTTACTCTCGAAACCATTAAAAATCAAATCATTTGAAATTTAAGCTTCTCTAAGATGAAATATGATAATTAAACCAACCATTCCACCCTAAGCATTATCTCCAAAAGTTACTTTTTCTCCTTTCATATTAATAATAATTTTAAAAAAAATTCGTAACCAGTCAAGTGCTGGGAACATCCACTATCCATGTACTAGATATTGTTGTTGGTACTTCTTTTTTATCTGAGAATAAAAGGGTTAGTCATTCAAAATTGAAACATTCTTGGATCTGGAAATTTCATAAATTAAAATCATTGGAATTGACATTTTATTATAAAAATAAGATTAATGAAAAGCAAATTATTGAGTTTATTTAAAGAAATTTTTTTATCCCAATGTTTACAACAATGACACTTAGTGAAAAAAATAATCATTTTGGGGAAAAACAATAATTATTTCTAAAGGAAGGATTGGAATGAGTATAACCAAAACAATAACTATTTATAAGTGGAATAATTAGTGAATACATTTTATCAAATATTTTCATTCCCAAAATAAAAATGGATAAAAGTTTCATTAAGTAAAAAATTTCCTATTTTAGTCTAATTACTAAATTCATATCCTCTAATTCATTATTTTCAAAATTTGAGTTACATTTAATACATTATTCATGGAAATAAAATATTCATGATCTATAGAATTTTTATCCTTATCAGAATTAACATCTTTTTATTTTTTGAAACATATTCAAAATCCAATGTTTTCTAATCAATATCTATAGAAAGATCTGATAATATTCATCATAAGGCATATATTTTATAATTTTTTCTCTAAATTATTTTTTATCATAATGTATTTATTCTATAGTAGTTAGAAATCATGAAATGTCTTCAAATGATGGTAATGTGTTATCTTATGATGAACCAGATTCATATTCTGAATGTTGATATTATTAATCATTAGAAAAAAATTCATTTAGATACTTTTCGACTAAGGATTCAGTAGTGTGTACCATAACCATAAGAAAATGATTTTCAATATGTAATTTGGCTATCAGACCAATATTCTTCTGACCAGAAGATTCATATTCAAAAGATTCATCTGAAGATTCACCACCACTAGCACTCTGAGTGTAATTTTCATTCATTAATATCATATCCTTATATTTATAGTACATATTTTTGTTCATTTCAGAATTCTTCTTATTTCATTGTTTTCTCTTGAGCATATGACAATCAGTTCTAATATGTCCAACACTTTTGTATTCATAATAGGTTATTTTATAATTTCTCTTATTCTCTTCATATTTTTTCTTATATCTGTAATGAAAATATTTATTTTCCACAATCATACTCATCTTTTGTTCAAGATTGGCTAACACATTTTCAGAATGATCACTATCACTTGATTGGGATATAATAGTATCTTTCTTAGCTTTAGATCTAGTTACCCTTTTAGGAGTATTGGTTTCAAATATAGTAGTGAAAGCTACACATCCATAAACATTCTTATTTTTTAAAATCATGATCCCTCTTCATTTTTTTTTCATAATGAATATGAGTTCCAAATAACCCATCAAGAGTAATGTTAGTTACTTTCCCAAG
The DNA here is from genome assembly GCA_963277665.1 of Viscum album. NCBI lineage: Eukaryota > Viridiplantae > Streptophyta > Magnoliopsida > Santalales > Viscaceae > Viscum > Viscum album. The sequence goes on along the minus strand of OY728157.1, from coordinate 346,300,705 downwards.
ATCATCAATATATGTTCTTTTAGATTCCTAATAATTGGGCATAATATCAATTAATTTTTCCACAAGAACATCATCATCAACACCTTTCTCTCCTATAGATTTAATTCTATTGAGAGTGGTCATAATTATTTGTTTTACATTACAAAGTAGTTCTCCATAAGTAAATCAGAATCCATGATATTCATCTCTTAACATAACTTTTCTAGTTACTATCACAATAGAAGTTCATAAATATGTATCTTCTAGTTTCTTCCAAATAAATTTGGCAGCTTCAATTAAAGATATCTAAATATATATATTCATGATAATTGTAAACAACATTGTATTGTGTAACTTGTAATTTAATTAATATTATTGTTTTTTATGGATGGAGAAAGCTATGACTTCATTTTCTCAAATTTTTTAATCTTCTGTAAGAATATCAAAATTGTCCACTACGGTGTTAATGACAAAGGTCTTTATCCTATCTCTCTTGTATTCATAATCATTTCCATCAAAAATTGGTTGTTTGGTAAGATTATAGTTGTCTATAGATTTGACATTCATACCTTTCATTTCTATAAAATATGTTTTCCAAAAAAAATTTAATAGAAAAAATTTATAAACATAGATAAAAATATTTAAGAAATAATTGAGAAAGAAACACTTCAGAAAGACAACATGTATGTTAATATAAGTATTTTTAGAGGCATATCTCTGATACCAATTATAGGATAGAAATAGTATATTAAGATACTCAGTTACAAGAGGGGGTGAATTGTATGTTTAAAAAATCATTTTTATCATTAGGTAAATCTAGGTTTAAGAATGTTATACAAGGTAGATTCACAAAACCTCTTTTGTTCTCAAACAAATGGATAATTAGAATGGACTAGGTCTAATTAGATGAAACATAAACATAAATAAGTTAAAAATAAGGAAAATTATGCATGCTTATCTTAGGGGAATAATCTACCATAGATAGTATAGAATCTTATTTATCAGAATAAATATAAGTATATCAAAATAAAAGTGACAATTATACATTCCTTAATTAACAAAATAAAGAAAAAAATAAAACATGAACCAATAATCATGTAAACATGTAGGAAATAATTTAACCCAAAATGAAGGGTATCGAACATCCATGGATAATGGTCCCTTGATTTTTACATTCTATATATTCAATCTTAACCACACCTAGGTAAGCCCTTGATAAGAATATTTGAGACTATCTTGATATCCCCACAAGACCTCGAACTTTATGTTTTTCAACACCTCTTTCATACTATCCCTAAAAGTCCTTGAACATTAACATTGGCAACATCACTATCTTCCTATACATAGAATACCTCGATTCTAGACAGAAACAACCAAAGTCACACAACGAAATTTAAAAAAGATGTTCATGATTGATCATAATGTTCATAAAACGCACAAGGCACGAGAGTCTTTCTGTCTCTAGAAATCACATCATATCATGTAATCTATAGGATTCTTAATCGATTCATTGATTTTGATATCATTATAATGAGCTTCTATTTATGGGAAAAACTCCAATGGTCGGCTCCCTCCTCCAATGGTCATATTTCTCCTTGAACATCGAAGGAACCTCTACATGTGTAGCTCAACCAATGGATAGTAAGGAAACAACTGTATAACATCATTTTATAATGGAAAAACATGGTAAAAATTATTATGCATAAGATATAATAATATGTAAGGAAAATAAATTAGATTAACTAAAAGTCAATTATTCAATTCTATGTTAAATTGAAATACAAGTCTAAAAATATAAATACACATATTATAGAAAAAAAGGATATTTGGATTCTATTTTTCTATGAATTCGGAGTATGAATTATGATGAATTTTGAGTGTAAATAATAACGAATTCAGTGTCTGAATTATATGTAAATGAGAGTTGAAATTTTGAATAATTCAAAGTCTGAATTCTGAAAAAATTAGAGTCTGGATTCCGAGGAATACGGAGTTTGAATTATAAGGAATTAGGAGCCTGAATATCAGATAATTCAAAGTATAAATTTCAAAGAATTTGGGTTATGAATTTTAGAAAATTTATATTCCAAAGATAAGAGATTTCAAAGTCTGAATTTTAGAGAATCTAGAGTCTGTAGTTTATAAAATTTTGTGTCTGAATTATAAAGAATTTAGAATCTGAATTGCAGAGAAATTAGTGTCTTATTTTTATAAAATTTAGAGACTAAAAATATAGAGCGTCTTTATCCATGGAAGTATAATATTTTGTGGTTTTAGATAAGGACCCAAACTTTTTAATATAGAAAAAAATGCTTAGACTTGGTTATTAGAAGACATTGAATAAGGAATTGAAAAACAATGTATGGATAAAACTTTCTATATATAAGAAAAATTTCTGTAAGAAAATAATTATCAAAGAAAATATTTTTTCTTAGGAAATTTTGTTTTTTATTTTAAAAAAATATAGGAATGGAGAAGTGATAAATAAATCATATTTACTCAACATGTATTCTATTTTACAAGATGATTAATAATGATACCATCTCCTAGTTGGAATAAGAGTTCTAGGACATCAGTAAGAAAATCAAGAAGTATCATCTATATCCTATAGTTTTGAGCCCATCCATCATTGTAAAGCCTCTGGTAATCAATGTGACAACCCTAGAATGATCTCTAAATTAATTTCATTCCTAGATGATAAATAAAGGTAGTTAGAATAGTTTACTCTATATCAATCACTTTCTCATTAAAGTAGAGACCAGATGATCTCCAACTGAGAACTGCTACCTCACAAGGTTTTTTAGTGAAGATTTTACAATAATATTTACATAATTAAGAGGTATAGAGGGTTTCAAGATTATAACTATAGATGTATATATTGAATCACCTGATGATGAAAAAAATATCTATAATGGTGTGATGTGATATTTCAGTATTTCAGCTAATTTTTTATCTCACATAAAGATGTCAAATCCATTCCTTGGTTTCCTTTCTAGCCACTCATCCCACTCCTGAAGAGTTTCTTCTAGATATCAATATCCTATACACGGATATCATCTATGAGAATAAGGTTATGCATTATTGTAAATTTCATTTCGAAGGTTCCTCTTAGATCCCATCACATAGAATTTTTAGTAATCCCATATTGAAAAAAGTTTGAATAGGAATCATCTTCATCACCCCTACATAAGAAGTTAATACATTGAAATTCATATTGTATAAAGCCTAGACAAGAAATGAGTTTGAGTATCAGACTCTCATTACTAGTCTCCAACTATCCCTCAAAATTTATGTTAACCACATTAATTTAGATGGTGACACTGAGCTATTGATCAAATAGATAAGTATTGAATATACCATTATTAATAAATAGATCATTCCCTTGTCAAAGTGCACTATCCAATTGATGGTTGAGTTCCATTCCCATCTAGAGGTGACTCATGATCCCTAGTTGAATAATGGGTGAGCCTACACCCTAGCTAGTATAGACCTCTATCTTTCTAAGACTTACTAGGATGATCAGTTAATTTACATAGATCAAAAGATATTCATTGATCATGTCATTCAATATGATGAAAATTGATGGAAAATTAACTAGTTAGAAACTGATTCATCTATATGTGGACCCTTCGTTCCCCCACAATAAAAGAATAATATGTTCGAACAACCAATTTCATTGAGCATCTCTAGCACAGTGTCATCCTACTGGATAGAAGGTGAGTGTGACTGAATCTATCATAAAACTACTCATTTCATGTCCTATAGTGATCCTAACCTAAATAAGACTCTCGAAAGGAGTTAGAAGGCATTTCGAGATTGGTTTTGTGTTTTGAACATAGTCAATGGTTAAAACTCATATATTAGTCCCCATTCTAGGATAAATGTATGGGTGATGTGTTTGGAACATGATGTGAATCAATCTTATATCTCCATGACAATCTCTCTATTTTATAGATTATGGAAATTGGGATTCACACATCGCATTCCCCATTTTTCAAAAATAATTCCACACACCCAATGTTATCCTATTCCGGAAGTGGAGCACATTCGGAAAGATTTTATACTATTCTAAGTGCCCTATTCACCATACACAACCTCTATCATCACAAAACCACATAGTGCTTAGTCAAAAAATTTATAGCCTATGTAATCTATGAGTTTATATAATTATCACAAGAAAATAAATCACATGGACATCCAATATTTCTCACAATGATAATGAATCGTGTGAGCTATGGTATTGGTCATTGGTTCTCCAAAATTTTTTATCAATGTGATAGTTTATTGAATTAAAATATATACATACAACGTCACAAGAAGGATTAAACATAAAAAAATTAAAATACTTTCTTGGTGAGGTAGATCCACAAATAGGAGCCTTTATTGACTCTTGTGAAAATTTCCCTATATGGTTATGCTCTTGTAATTGAAAACTGCATCCCCACAACACTATATTGCATGGACTACAAGGAAAAATAACACCTCTAGATCTTAGTTTCTTACTCCACATTACATCTGATAAAGCTTATATTCTCTAATATATGTTTGGTCCCACTCATCCCTTAATTCATAAATATGAGATTTTTAAACCACATCATCCTCCTGACTTCTTCCAACTATTCATTCAATTGGATGATGATCTCTAATTATGTTATAAATAAAGTAGTAAAATTGTTTTTTTATTCCTCTAGATAATACATTTATTGGTCTAATTATCAGAACATTCCAATTTTATCAAACTTCTCTAGACACAAGTAAATATACAGATGCTATATTTCATCCTAGACCTGCTCAATGAGAACCTCAGGGAACATCATCGGAATACCACAAGCATCCAGACACATAGTGTATAGATTTCATACACTATGGCATATAGAAACTATCTAGCCCACTAGTTGCAGTTCTAGATTCTGGTTAATGATGATCCATACTCACATACCAAACCATTTGTAGATTATACGATTCACTTTAGCCACATTATGGTCAGAGTCTTTAATCTCCTCAGGTTATGTGATATAGTGCTCAAAAACACGAAAGAAGAATAGAAGAAGGATCTTCCATAGGCTCCTTTTAGATGGGATGGGCTCTGGATAATGAAATTGGTTTAACTCAGTAAAATCATCCTCATTTTTTTCTCCCCCGCTAGTCCTGAGTTTCTTCCCACTAGAGGCATCACTTGCATCCATATCTGGCTCTTCATGTGTGACTAGGGATAGATTATCATAGAATGCTGGATCCTCATAAACTTGAATAGTTATCAAATAAGGTCCCTCAGATGACTTGAGAATGTAGTCTCTATAGGCATGCAATATTTTTTAAAACGGATCGGGGTAAAAATATTTCATCCAACATGATCAACACATGAAATGTATATATTTGTTAAATTGGTTGAATTATTGTATATGAGCATTGTTATGTTGATCTCTTGAGTCACAATAGGGACTTCAACCACATGAGACCCTTGAATACTAGTTGGTATTCAATTTATCATCAATAGATCCTATTTCATTGACCAACAGAGAGAAAAAAAAATATACATGCACATTGATGAAAAGACTATGTGGAAATATTATTACTGATGAATAGATTGAGTTGTGATATTTCCTTGAGATGATGGAATTTCAATGACGAGTCTTCTCCAGTGCACCACCTCTCCAGAAATAGGAACCACTGTTGGGATGTAATGAAATGACCCCTAGATAATAGGGAGGACCTGAGGTTCTGGAGTTATCTCCCTATCCACTTTGACCAGCCCAATAGTCACATAATCCTTTCGAGCATGCCATATAGCATGTTCATCCACACCCATCGGTAAAACATCAGCCCATTTAGCGGGGGAACCCTTGCCTATTGTCAAGATGATTATGTTCCAAACAAATTTTAGTTAGTGAACCAAGAAAATTAATCAGGATAGATCAAGGAAGTCATGTGATTTAATGATTACCTTGAGAAATGTATTGAATTCTTTTTTTAATGATGAAATTTTTACACATTCCTGGGGACACCATCAATGATCTAATAAACACCAGAATTTATCATTACTAGATTCTTATGCCTGATTTTCAGTCATTTCCAAATCCAATGATGAGAAATAAACTATTGTTGTCCAATCATGATCCTAATTGTCACCAAACATAATTTTATCTTTATGGAAAGGTGGTTTATCCAACCCCCATAGAGATGCATAAGATTTCATAGATATTATATATAAATGTATTTTTTTGTTGCTCACCCTATACACGATATGAATGGGACCAAATTATGATATCTTGATCACATATCACATCAGGTTTCACCACATTTGATTTATAGATAGTGTCATTAAATGTGTTCTCTAAGGTATCCAGATAGGGGAAATGATTGCATTGATAAAGCACTATAGAAAGTACCACAACATCTTCCTAGGAGAAGTTTTTTTTATTCTTTTGAGGTTTCATCTAATACCATTTCCATCTAAAAGGTAGTGGTGTGACTAATTATAGCTACATTCATGGAATAATTCTAGAAAGAGTTACCATAGATTGTCCACTTCCCAATCCAAGGGAATCCCTCATGCTTCCTCAGTGCACTAAATCCTCAAATTCTTGTTCTAGCCCCAAAATATTCTTTTGTATGATTCTCTATATATATAATGCCACTCATTTTATATCATAGTCCTTCAACAGGTCACGCATGATTTTTATAGAGCATCACAATTGCTTCCCCTGAGCCTATATTCCCCATCATGCATCATAGCTATCAAAGGATACATATGTTCCACTCTTCTTGATCTTAAATATAGATTACCTTCGTCGATTCCAGAAGACACCCAAACTTCATGGGTATTTGAGATCATGTATATAGATATCTTATGACATGACCATAAATCATGGTCACAAACACCTCACCTCTACAACCCTCAAAGAACTCTTAATGTTCCTTTGTTTCTTAATGGTTTTCCACCTTTGGGACTAAAATAGTTGAGAAGGGATGTACGTCTATGTTTTTTTGGATTCTGATCTAAATATTGTCCTTGAACAACTCAAAAATCCTTAGTCTAACCCCATCAATTTTCCACAGAGACTACTATAGACCAATATTTGGAGGGATGATGTTATTCCAATGTTTGTAACCCCCATGGTTCTCCACCATCCAAAAATGTAAAAATTAAAATTCTCTACAAATATTTCATGGAATTATACCCCATGCTATGTGTCTTAGTAAATTGTAGAGGTATTCCAGTATAGGTAGCCCCACACTGACTCTATTGTTGGTGGATAGAGTCACCACCATTACCCACATTGATATAAGTATTTTTTATGAGAATATCCCTAAAAATAAATAGAAAAATCTACACAAATGTGGAATGGAAATTGGAGTAGCCTGCCAGTGGATCCCAGCCTCCCACCATCTGGTACCCCAATTTCTAAAACTATCTAACTTCTAGTATCAACAAATATAATCACAGATTACTCTTCTATGATGATGGTGTGAATTTTTTTCCGCAACTTAGCATCCTAACATCTATTCATTTTTCAAAAACATATTGAACCATTTCTTGTGAAGGATATATCATTGAAATATAGTATCATGTTACTGATTTTCTTCAATTCCATCAAAAATTTGTTGCATTAAGGGAGGTGTCTGCTACCAATCATTCCATATGTTCTCAAATGGAAGGAACTCATCATACTAGAATCCTTGTAGTATAATTATACTGATTTAGTGGATGTCCAATAAGAAAATGATGACTTCCCCATGATGAAAATGGAAAGAATGTGTATCTGGGTTAAATCGTCTATGATGCTCCTGAACCAGCTCATGGTGATGGTAAAAGTGGATCTATGATGTCCACACCACATGATTTAGTATGAAATGGCATAATGAATCCCAGTTAACTTTGCAAATATATCATAACCAATACACCCATGCCAACTAACTTGTGAAACTGTCATCCAATAATAGGTGCCATTCCTTATTACAATCTAAACTATTGTGGTACAATCTACATCAAAAGATGGTTTTGTAGTGGACAAGGAATCATTTATCCCCGACATACTCTCTGGTAATCATCCTAGTTCTCCATTTCAATGAATAAATAGTAATATCTTCATTATCCATTAGAAAATGGCCATGAACTGTGACATTCTACGGATTGATAACATCTTCATGTTTGAACCATGATGGTTGTGTGTCAACCCTGAAGGATAGGATGGTGGACTCATCCATAAACCCAAAAACCCTATAGCATGATATAGTCTCTCTGTGGATATAATTTATGTTCTTCTATTATAAGGCCCACAAATATATGATTTTCAAACATGACACACTTGAAAGAGGGATCTGTGGATTTCTAGTAATTTTTTATCACTGAGAATGTGAAATGGATTTAATATCAATGGGGTATTATTGTTCATCCATTTTGAATGAGTTTGACAAATCCAAGGATGTTTTTTATAAAAAAGAGTTTATGGTATTCTAGAAGTAGTGGTGTAGACAAGTCTATAGAAATGAATGAATGATCAGTGTATGTTTAGAATTTCAGATGAGAGAATGATCTATTCTATGTTAATTATGAAGTTCTAGCTCAGTTTTTCACACATAAACAACCCAAATGCACATGATAGAAATTCATCTTATTTCCTAGAAATTAACTCCTTCCATACATGGGTCCCCCTATTACCATTTATTAGTGTAATCTATGTTCTTTTCCTCACGTGGAAGCACCTTATGTTCTAACTTGTGGATTTTATAGGCAACCATAGAAATTAATCCCTCTCTTCGGTGTTTCGTTCAAAACCGAACATTCTTCCCCCCATTCATTTAATATTGTGAGGGGGGTGGATTTATTTATTCTAAAATCCCAAATAAAAATATACAAAACAAACTATAGGAAATATGGATCCATCAACTGACTCAATGGAACAATCCTTGAACAAAAATAGCGATGAGTGCAAGTTTCAATGCCTTCGTTCAATATCAGAATCAGAGTGAAAACGAAATGCATGTAAAATATGTTGAAATATCTCATACCTTCCATGAATTCCACTCAAATTACCTAGAACAAAATACAGAAAACTTGGATTATGAATGTAAGAAACCACCAACAACATGTAATCCACTTGCATTACAAAGGTGGTGTCAAACTATCTTCTTCCTCTAGAGGCCACTGTGGAAAAGGCTGACGCTGCACAGAATACCTATTTTGTCACCATAATCATTTTCTTCCATTCCTAATGATTTATAATATAAATGAAATCACCCCATATTATTCATGGTTATCTTCTTGATGATGAATATTCTCTTCACAACACATACGATCAATCTTTCATGACATCACAAAATCCTGGAAGACTATTGGAATAAAATCATGCATGATAGGTTCTATATGTGCCCACGTATGGATGGTAGCATAGTTTCGTAATCCTTGGATATAATTTATCATCCAAAATTTTGTGTTACCAAAGGATCATCATGCATGTAACCCTTCAATTGAACATGAGCCCCAATCATGCATGCGCCCATTCATTAAAGATCAACGGCCATCCCTTGTGTTAGAGAATATTGATCATAAAACCAATGTATAGAAGACGAAAATCATAAATGTACCTCTTGCATGAAACCATCCAAACATGTGCTAAATAATTTCATGGTCCCTCATGTGATTCCTCTTATACATATATTACGTAACCTCTAGCTCCTAAACAATGGTACGCTAATGCCTATTGCATCAGATCATTAACTTGCTAACGTGGGACTCATGATTAACCACTACTTCCCATCATCATTTAATGAAATTAAAGAAGACATTACCTTCCTATATGTTCATGATATATGGTCAAAAAATCCCAAATGGTATTATGTGAGTCCACTACATCCAATATGGATAATGTAAAACATCATATTCCAGACATCCTCAACACATCACTTTAAATTGTGACCTTACCTAATGTAATAAGAACATGATTCCTCGTGTGTTATGGGAATTGGATGGTATCCACACCATCCACCCTCAAATGTAATGAAATTCTTCCCACACGGAATGAAATAATCCTCACATGGAATTATATCCTCCTTCAATAGCTTCCCCACATAATTCCCACACCATCTCTCATTGACACTTATTTCACGACAAGAGTTTCAAGTTTACTACATTTCTTGTTTCGTATATTTATAATGAATAATGTGGCCTTAGTAGTAAATACTGATCATTAAATCCACCTAACCACCACAATGGGCCTTCCCTAATGATATAAACCCCAAAATATATCTATATGTGACACTCTCACGTGTTATACCCAACGACATTCACCATTTGGCCTTCTCCTCATGTGTAAGCCCATGCCCATTCAAAACAACATGGCCATTGATTCACAATTACATTGTAATAAATGTAAGACTCTTTGTTTTACAAACACAACAACCACTAACATATTGGCCTTCTATGGAGAGCATAACCAGTAAGATCATTCCACTTATTTGGAGACCACATATCCTCCAGGTCCCTCCGGTATCGGAGTGCAAAAGCCCCACACGATCTATATCAAAGAAAAATCATCATGAGATGGTCATATTACATGATGAGGCCCCAAACAAAACATATTAAATTCTCCCTTTGAAATGGGATCATCGTAACTACATGATGAAAAACTGTATAGAATGGTCCTTTCATATTAGCATAAACTATGACATCTAACAATGTGGGTTTTTACCCATTCCTTCTAAGATGGGTTTGTAGGAAACATATCTGGGGTTTAATCCAATGTAATGATAATCCAAGGTTCTCCCTCCTAGGTATATACCTCTTGGATCCACCTATTAGGGTTTTAAGACAAACCATTACAGTGTGAAATCATATCATTATGGGACACAACTCTTAGATCAACCCCCACAGGTGTTATTATTCATCCATCAGTAAACCTAGGATCTCTCTATTATGGATTCACCTCTTTGATCCACCTACAAGTGGGTTCCAATCAACATTAATGGTGTCACATCTTTCCATTATGGGAGACACCTCAGGGGTCTTCTCCCATAGTCATTCTGATCTATCCATCGGTAAGACAAGGAGCTCCCTGGTAGAGATGTACCACTATGATCAGCCTCCATAGGGGTTCTGATCAACCTTCAGGATGTGACGACATTATTTTATGTCACAAAATGCTTAGATCCACCACTATTGGGAATTACGATTCATCCCTATGTAAAACATTTAGCTGATCTATCCATTAGATGTGCCTCCTAGATCCACAACCTTGTGTGTTTTGATCAACCATTATAAGGTGAAATATTCCCTTTATGGGAAACAACTTCTAGATTCACCTCTATTGAGACTTCTGATCCAACTGTCGATAAAACATCCATGTTCTACATATAGGTGATGCATCTCCTATATCCATATCCATGAGGAATTATGATCAACATATTCCCATATCCAAAAAATATTGGACTCATGCCCTCATATTTCTGGACCATTCATTCTGATCTGTCTCCACTAGATGATAAATATTCAACTCCAATATATACCTCAAGAAAAAAATGTATTCCAGACCTATAATATTTGGAAGATATTCACCCATGGCATCATTTACCACATGAAATTCATGGTATGCCTTAGGTGGAAGACTTAGAAGATATGTTCCCATGGCGCTAGCTAACTCATGAAAACCTATGGATGAATTAGGTGAAATCCATAGAGTATATATTCTTTTAGAGTTATAAACCTCATGATAAAAAAGGAATTCCATGGGTTCTATGCCTAATATGTCAAAATTTGATTTCCTCCTATGAGTAAGAATACATGTGACAAATGTTCTTATTGTCGTGACATTCCTATAATTCCCATCATGAATACTATCAAGAAATATGATTATTCCCATTCAATAACCACTGTAATTTATAGGAATATGTTACCTAATTAATTAAAATTAAAAAAGAGAGAGAAGGAATTAGGAATGAGTTCCTTTAACATGACATGACTCTATGTGAGAGACCCGAACAATGTGAAAATCTCTATGGAGGAATCAACAAATGGAGGGAATGAGATCCATAATACTATTTCAATCAAGGAGAATACATTTTTGGGAAACATAAGTATGTCCACCAACCCATGGAATATGATAATGTGGGGTAACAACCACACCCGCAAAAATTATCACACAATCATTGTCCCTAAAAAAGCATTGGAAATAGTGGCTTTTGAGATATATTGTAAAAAATGTTATTCCACTATCATGAAAATACATCCATTTTAAAAATATAAAATATGATCATATAATGAATAAATGGATTCAGAGGTTTGAATTTTATTATCAATTTTGTATCAACATTACCTGATTTCAATATATGGTGAAACTCCCCTCCCAACATAACATCTTATTACTACTAGATTTTAATAGTGTTGTCATTAAACCACGACATTTTCACAGAAATTTAAATTATTCAATAATACCATATCTATATAAATAATTTGTATCTCCACAATATACATTTTTATGGTGTTTCGATAACTCATTCATAAGCATTATTTCCATCCACATTGGCACTATGTTGTTCACCAATGTTTGGGACACCTCCTAAATATTTATTCTTCAGAAATTATTTTTTCTCAACCTTAAAAGAATAACATATAGTTATAGTTTCACATTAATGATTATATTTTGATGTATATTTCTGGTTCATTCTGATCTTATATTTCATCTTTATCATTACCTATCAATTTTTGTGAAAAAATAGTTTTTTACCAGACAGAAGATTGTTTAAAGATGGCGCACAATTAGTAGAAAAAATTGGTTGGCCCAGAAGTGATCGTGTGACCTAGATATTGAATTTTTTACATTCAAAAATTCCTACCACATAATTTTTTGACCTCCCTAGGAACACTATGTGGCCAGTTTCATCTTGTAAAGTGCAGACCGCACGGTTTCTCCACGGTTTGGAAAACCCTGAGGTCATACAGTGTAACTATTCGGGTAATTTAAAATGTAAATTTTACCCATTTTTAGTCTATTAATTTAAAAAAAAATCTACCCTAACTTGTTTCATTTAGTATTATTCACACTTTTCTTCTACTACCCATCTCATGGCACCCTTAGGCCCTCAAATCATGGATGTTTTTGTGTGGATATTTGAGGAATCACCAAGTAGGTCTGTCCATTTACCATTTCTTCATTCTCCTGGGTTCATTCTTCCGTGTTATTTGGGTTTTACATTATATAGTTTATGGGTTGACCATGTGAGGTATTATACATTATTTCATGTATTTATCATAGTTTTTATGTTGTTCCTTTACCTATCATTGGTCTTGTTATGGTGTAGTTTTTAACAATATATTATAGATGTTTCTAACATTGAGTTAGATCATTCATTGATTTAACATTATTGGAAGACTTTATTATGAATTAATAGTTTTATAATTTTGTTCTATCGATTATGTTTGTGGTGTGTTCATTTTTTAATGGTTTTTGGTGTGTTTTAGGGTTGAAAGTTGCCTTTCCAAATGAAAAATCCTTAGTTTTTTTATTGTTTAAAATTTTGAACCAATATATGTGAGAATGTGGATTTTAAAAATGATATTCCAATTTAAAAGGGATTTTTGGATTTGGATTAAAAAATATGTTCTTGTGAAAGTGGTTTATTTTTTATAGATTTTATTTATTATTTTTTATGTGAATGATTAAGTGGTGGTTCATGTAACATTCATAGTGTAATTTGAGCACAAAAAGGGAAATTTATAGGTGACTTGTTGTGTGTAATAGGACTAGTGAGACTGTCAAGTCAGTTGGGAAGAGTAACAATTCATTCTAGATTTAATGATTCTACAACACTAAATAAACATTGATAATTATTTTATACTATAAAACCCTATGATTCATTATTCCCTAGTGCCTCATTAATAAGGAAATTATTGGTAATAGATTATATACCATGTTTCACTTTATTATGAGTTTCAAAGGATTCCACTAATACTATTTCATTGGGACTACCCATAGTGATAATATATTTAAATCATTTCCATCACTGTATAGTGGACTTTACTTATCACTGTATATTTTAGATCATCTTTCCATTTTCTATTTCCTTAAAAGATTTTCTAAACGATTTTCATTGAAATTTTTACCTATCGTTTATTTAAAAGTAGAAAAGTGATTTGAATTACAATGTTTTCGCATGTTATTTTTTTTATGGTTGATAACCTACTGGACATTGGATCACACCCTACACACACCCTTTAATTTATGTATACCTTGTTATATTTAACATAGGTAAAGGAAATATGTTTTTTAGTGGTGATCGTTGATATGGGTTCAATTTGTCCCATTCTTGCAGGTGTCGGTGGAGGTTGGATGATGGTGATGGACCTCTTATTGAATGAAGAAACTCTTTGGGTTCTCATCGGTTCCTGTACAAATTTTTATTTTTTGGTTTTGGTTTAAAATATATAAGATGTTTCACTTTTGATATTTATATTTATTCTTGATATGGTTATTGACCATGTGATTGTTTATTTCTTTGAGATTTTCATGATTGTTTACTGTAGGTAAAATCATTATCAAATGAATTTTTTGTTTCTCAAACACTATATTCTAGAACATGGTGATTTGGAAAGCCCTTCTATCCATTCCATGGACTAGTTTGGGTGTTTGGATTGATGGAATCACATACTAGTTCTTAAAAAAAATGATTTCATTTCATGGTTTCACCCAATATTTTTGTGATGATATTTGGGATAATCTAGATAGATAGATGATAATACTATTAGGGATTGAGGTTCTATTTGTGAGTGGGGATTCGAGCCAACACACCTAATGGTAGACCATTGTTCACTATGGGAGGTTAGGAATTTGTTTAAATTCTTCGCCAGGTGAGGTGTGTGTGATACAGACATTGAATGGACATTGAGTCTAGTTTAAGTGGGTTTTATTTCTATTCTCTTTTGTATTGTGTTATTTTATCTATGGTCTTTTTTGAATTTTTTGATAATTCTTGAATTTTTTTAAAATTTTTTGTTTTGATTGTGTTGATGGTTTACTTGTGTTCAATGGGTGATGTAAAAAAGATAACTCCCTGAAGTCTACTTGTGCAGAAATAGGTAGAGCCCAAATAGATTTATCCCTTTCGAGATGACCAAAGAGTAGTGGATGTAGTGTTTCACATTATAAAAAAAATATAGTTAGTGACCCCTAGTTTGTGTGATGGTGGGGAATATGAACAAGGTCTCTAATAGTAAAATACATTAGAGTTCATAAACAAAAAGCATCCGAAATTTTGAGTTAACATGGACTTCTAGGAATTTGAGTTTGGAATTGGGAAAATCGAGAGGATGATTGGGTTTCCGGAAACTCTTTAGTCAGTTAGGGTGGAGTGTGTTTTTTTCGTTGATGTCACATTTTAATGTAGTGGGACTCAGAGATTCATGACAGGAAGCTCATGTGGATGGATATTTGGGACATTGAGGTCATCCTGAAGGATATTTATTACCTCATGACCTTGGAAATTTCTAACACAAGGGTGTTTCAAGATTTTCATCATGGGGATTATAACATGTTGGTGTATTCCAACTATTTAACTATGTTATTCCATTTTAGACCCAAATTGGTTTCTAATGAGATGATAAAGGTTCAATTTTTTGAAATAGGATTATGGAAGGATATATGGTCTTAGGACATCCTTATCCAGTATAATACATACACTGAGATGGTTGACCATTCTTTCATACTGGAAATTAATTACTCTGGAACGTATTTTTTTGTAAATACCAGTAAAATTCAAGGGACATTTTTTCTTAATTTTTTTTGGGATTTTACAAGAATTCAGTTTCTGACGGAACATGATTCCGAGCCCCGGTGTTCCCGGAATAAATTGCCGAAGATTTGCTCAGGTACGTTCAATAAAAAAACGAGCAGGTTTTCTTAACTTTTGAAACGGTGCACGGAATTGAAATCCTAGGGCACCAATGAAACCGCAGCATCAGAAATTTCTTCGGAACACCTTTTCTAGAGTAGTGTTTGCTCGGGTGTGGTTATTTAAAAAAAGGGTTAACTAATGAATAAAATAAAAGTTGTGCAACAATTTTTATTTTATGTTCTAAGTAGTTTAAACCTACCTATGGAAGTTGATGTGGGACCCACTATATCCTAAAACCTCTTGATAGGATATTAGTGAGGTGGGACCCACACGAGCCCCACCTTTTCAACTTCCTCAAACCCCCACTATTTTGTAACACACCCACACCCCCTTATTAAATGCCAAGTCAACTCTCACATTAATTGGACTGTTAAGACTCATCAATTAATTCATTTAATTTAATTAATTCTTTTTAATTTCAAAAGGAATGTTGTCTTTTGTGTGTTAATTAAATAAGAAAAAGTCTTATTTCATTAGTGGTTGCTTCGTTGTGTTGAGGGGGAGAGTTCCATGAAGAACTTAATCTTCATCCTTGAAGAACGTGAAGAACGCACTGACATCGACGAAGAATGCTAATTCCTAAGAGATCGACGACGTGACGCCCTATACCGTGATGTCGACGATGCTTACGGAGCCTCCTTATGCGACATCATCTTCCCTGATGTCTTTTATCCATGACAAACCTCGTTTGACGACTTCATCGAGGTAGGGGTTAATTTTTTGTTTGGGTTTTTTTACCGTTCATCGATTTTTATATTGGGCCACCTGTTATCATAATAATGGGAGGAGTTCGGACCGCATGAACATGGCCAAACCACCTCCCCCTTTGATGTTGTACTTGTTGCGGCATGAGCAAAGGAAGCGCGGTGCAATGGCACTGTGCGGAAGCAAGAGGAACTGGCCAAGATGGGCAGCGTTGTCACGCCGTGCCGTTGAGGCCGAACGAAGCCGTGGCACCGTCGCGCCACACTGTAGAACCACGAAGAAGCTGTGGCCGGAGCGGGGCAGTGGTGGTGGGGTGCGGCCCCATCGCGCTGCGCTAGTTGGACAAGGCCGCAGTGGTGCTGGGAGCGGCGGCCGGAACCGCCGGCCGCCGGTGCAAGGAAGGTGGGACCCATAGGGGGTCCCACAGTGACACAACGGCCGGCTTGGCCGGCCGGTTTCCGAGAAAGCCGGTGGGAGTAAACCCTGGCTAGAAAATGGTGGGCCCCCCTCTTGGGGGGTAGTTTCTCAATCAGGGGGGGCAGCACGTCCCCCCTTTCTGCGACAGCTCGGCCGAGCCGAGCTGTCTGGCCACGCGGCCCGCGCCTGCGCTAGGCCAACCGGCCGCCCAAGATGGGCCACGCCGGGCAGGCCGGTCCGGGTCGGGCCTAGCCCACCGGATCGGGCCACACCCTGTTTGGACGGACCCGGACCCGGGTCAGGTCGGCCCAGTTCGGGCCAACTTAGGGGGTCCTAGGCCTGGTCGGTCTGGGCCCAAAACCCCCTAAAAACCAGACAGTTCGTTTAAATCCCCGTAACATGAGATATGGACCTCTGATCTATGAACCATTAGTTTAGATGCAATCCTTAGATCGATACAGTCATTTTGGTATATTACACTCATGGTTTCGGAGAACATGGGTTTGGCCGGGTTGGTTCGAGCACAAAACCAACAGGGCCCTCAGAGCAGAAATGCTTATAAATTGAGCTCCAGACATCTGATTGACATGCCGTCGACTTTTTTGGATTTCTCATAGTGACACAGACCTTTTGGCTTAATCCGTTGGAGGTTTGGATGCATTTGGACTATGGTAGGGTTTGTTTTGACTTAAAAACCAATCGGGCCCCTGGAACGAAAAAGCCAATAACTCTAAGACCAGACGTCTGATTGATGCATCGTCTATCACGTTGAGTTCCTTTTTTCGAGGAATAAAATTGGGATACATCAACTCCAGACTACGTGTCAGTTGATGTTTTGACCCCCTTGTCTCGTGCAGTGCCCCCCCCCAGAATCGAGCATGTTGTGTGCGGGAACCCTAGAGCTGGCTATGACTACGACGACGAGGATGACTGCACTGAAATCCTCCGTGGGTTTGGCAGTGATGACGACTGCACTGAAATCCTCCGTGTGTTCAGAAATGATGAAGACTGCACTGAAATCCTACGTGGGTTCGACAGTGACGAAGACCGTACTGAAATCCTCCGAGGGTTCGACAACGATGACTACTATTCGTGTATCCTACGTGGGACCGGCAGTTCTACTATTCTTGTATTGTACATGGTTCCAACAGTGCTTGACTCTGTTATTATATCCTACTTGGGTCTGGCAGAGTAGATGTTCTATATCCTATGTGGTTCCGGCAGCTTAGCCGGTTTAGTATCCTACGTGGGTCCCACCATAGATGAATCAGTGGAAACATCTGATCATCTCTATTACCTTACGAAGAACAATAACTGTGTGAGATGAGTCATGACTTTCAATCATTATCTTCTATATGATTTACTTGCTTTTCTTTTGTGGATTGTGTTGTGATTTCCTGTGTGGATTGGGTTTTACTATCCTGTGTGGACATGATCGAACTTGGGCTCAGATGTTGGAGAAAAACTGGAATTGTTGACTTAGGTATATGTATGGGAAAATACCTAAGTAGTGTTGGATGTTACTTCGTGATTGTATCTTTCCTTTGTGGATTATCCATTGTGGATTCTGGGAGACCTTCGGGGGTCTCGGGGTCCCTACTGAGTAGCGTATACTCACCCCTTCATGGGCTATTCCCGCACTACGTTGTATTGGATGCAGACGACGGACAACGCTGATCATAGTTGAGGCTTGTGGAGCAAGTTGGTACCTGGAGGTGGACCACTGGGTGGGATGTACATTGAGCGGACGACTAGACCCGAGGAGCTGAGGAGGATATCTGTACCCACCCTTCAGGTGGGAGTTCCAGTGAATGGCTCGACATTGTTGATTTACATTAAATTGTTGTAATTTCTTTCCAGTTGTACATTATTTTCAGTTTGGGTTTGTATCCTGGCCCATTTACTATCCACACATACTATTGTACCCATTTTTACTTAGTGTTTACTTCTGCTAGTTTACTCTGTGGTGTTTGTTTACTTTATAAGGCAATGTGTTCCCCTTTTTTATCGGGATTTATGCCTTTGGTGCTATTCGCCTGCCCCTGGCCTATGGAAGGCGGTCTTGGGATAGTCACGACACGGGTCCCGAGGATGGGTCGTGAAAAATTGGTATCAGAGGAGTTCGGTTCTACCCCATAACTCAGGAATCTGATATTTCTACTATGTGAAGCAATAATGTTAAGGGTATTGAGTGCGGTTATCAGTCCAGAGAGTCCATTGTTCATGCGGCGGTCGACGTATCCATACACCCGGAACCTGACTTCTGATTTCCGACTCAATGCACAAAAACATTGATTGCATATGTGTTTCAAAAGATTTATTTGTGATTACATTGTGTAATCTCACTAGATATACTGTTATAACCGTGGCATACCTGTTTCTTTTCAGGATGGCCCCATGACGGCAGCCAGCTAGGGTTCTGAGATTTGTGCGAGACGACAACCCACCGAGCGATGAGGCCTCGATGCAGGGCCCTCTTACAGCAGAGGCACCGATGGTACCTCTACCCGCCGAGCCACCGATGCCACCAGCCCTATCCGCTGAGAGTGCATGTCGCCTTATTGCATTGCACGAGTTCCAATGTCAGATTATGCCCAGGTTCTGTAGGGAGATGGACCCTCAGGCAGCCAAGGATTGGCTAGAGGCGGTTGTGCGAGTTTTCAGGTAAGTGGGGACACTAGCTGACCTCATGGTGATCCTTGCAGCGAGCCTCCTGCACACAGTAGCATGATGATGGTGGATCTTGATTCTCTATGTGCACGACGAGACATCTATCCTCTGGAGAGACTTTGAATGCCTCTTTCGCTCAGAGTTCGCCCCAGCCACCCTTTGTGCGGTGTGCATTCATAAGCTACTACATCTGTGGTAGGACAACATGACGGTAGCCCAGTACTCGGTGAGATTTACCGATATCTCGTTCTATTCGACGGACATGGTACGAGACCCATTCTTCTGGGCCCGGACCATTTTCAGGGACTGAGGCATGAGATCAGGGCATTGATGATATCCCTCATCATTCCAACACATGCAGGACTACAGGAGAGAGCTCTTCTCATAGAGAGCTTTCTTGATGATCGTACACCAGCAGCGAGACCTACCGCCGGGTGGCACGTAGCAGAGTCGTCTGCAACTGGCAGTCGACGGACGTCACATGGGTTCAGGTGGACTAGACCATCAGACATATGACCACAAGACATTGGCTCAGAGGTGCGGGGCACCCGGCGTAGAGCTAGAATTCCGAGGAGCAGACAGTGCTACGCATGCGGCGGGCATGGCCACATGGCTCGTGACTGACCGACCCACCGTGTAGAGGAGCATTAGAAGGTCAAGGGGCCACCCAAGCAGTGGCAGAGGGTTAACTGTGGTGGTCCGCTGGGAGCAGGCGGATGAGGCAGAGGAGCTGGCCGAGCCAGGGGTGGTGGGTGACGCTTTGAGGCTTTACCACCACAACCACCAGGAGGTCCACTCCGACCACATGAAGCTGGCGGGCAGAGACAGGCTCATCTTCAGGCAGTGGAGGCCTACGACCACAATGCTCCAGTGATGATTCGAGGTACTGTATGTTTCTACTCCATCCTTGCTGCAGTTCTTATAGACACATGAATGAGTCATTCTTTCATTTCTACTGCCCTTCTTTGGATCTCGGAGATTCTGATGGAGTCATTGGCTCCATCCTTATGGCTAGAGACTCCTACGGGAGAAGACATGACAATTACGCACTGGTTCTAGCAGTGTGAGGTTACTCTAGGAGGCGAGAGTTTCGGTTGGGATCTTGTTGTAGAAGCGTCGAGTCCTTACAACATCATCTTGGTCATGGATTCGTTATCTACAGTCCATGCTCAGATCGACTATATTAGGCACATGGTGCGATGTGTTCCCACCGATGGGAGTAGGTTCACCTTCACCGGCGAGAAGGGAGCCTTTGCAGTATAGGATGGACTCACGCAGAGGAGAGGATAACCCATCACTCATTAGTTGGATAGCCTCATCCTATGAGTATTTGACATGCGGAGTCCTAGTTTTCCTACAGTGGTGGATTAATATGCGGAAATTTTTCCTGATGTTGTTCCAGGACTAACTCCTCACTGAGAGGTAGACTTTTATATTCACCTGTACCTCGGGGTAGCCCCGATATCCACTCCAGCATATCAGATGGCCCCAGCTGATCTTCGAGAGCTACGGGTACAGTTGGAGGACTTGCAGGGAAAGGGATTCATCTGATCCAGTGTTTCACCCTGGGGTTCCCCGATTTTGTTCGCTAAGAAGGAGGACGAGAGCTTGTGACTGTGTGTCGACTATCGTCGCCTAAACCAGGTGACCATGAGGAACAAGTATCTGCTACCAATGATTGACGACCTCTTCGATCAGCTCATGGGAGCACGGTGGTTCTAGAAGATAGACCTCAGATCAGGCTATCATCATCTCAGAGTTCGGGACGAGGACGTGCAGAAAATGACCTTCATATGTCGGTATGACCACTATGAGTTCTTGGTTATTCCATTCGGTGAAACCAATTCTATAGCGGTGTTCATGGGTCTCATGAACATTATCTTTTAGGCATACCTCGATCGATTTGTCGTGGTCTTCATCGACAATATTTTGATATACTCGACCACTGATGAGGAGCATGCCTACAACTTGCGGGTTGTACTAGACACACTCTGAGAGAAACAACTTTATGGTAAGCTCTCGAAGTGTCAGTTCTGGTTACTTGAGGTCCACTTCTTGGGAAACGTCATCTCTGAGGCGGGAGTTGCGGTGGATCCTGTGAAGATCGAGACAGTTCTAGCTTGGGAGCCACCCAAGAGTGTGAAGGAGGTGTGGTGTTTCTTGGGTCTAGCTGGATACTACTGTAGGTTTGTGCCAGGATTTTCCAGAGTTGCGGCACCACTTTTAGCTTTGAAGAAGAAGGGGAAACCCTTCGTATGGTTAGATAGATATTATAAGAGCTTCAAGTAGCTGAGATAGATATTGAACAGTGCACCTATCATGAGGATACCATAAAAGGGAGTATGGTATGTAGTTTACTGTGATACATCGGGGACTAGGCTCTGATGTGTCCTGATGCAGGAGTGAACAGTGATCGCCTATTGATCACGACAGTTGAGGCAGCATGATCAAAACTATGCTACCCATGAACTGGAGTTAGTTGTAGTGGTCTTCACTCTGATGATGTGGCAACACTATATGATGGGCAAGCTCTTTACAGTCTATTCTAACCACCAGAGTCATAGGTACATCATATCGCAGAAGGACCTGAATTTGAGAGACCGGTGATGGATCGAGTTCCTCCAGGACTATGATTTCGAGATAGTCTATACTCCTGGAAAGGGGAACTTAGTAGCTGATACTCTCAGTAGTAGGACATGCATTCAGATACTTGAAGAGGCGACGTAGCAGCTAGCCACTTTGCAGATATCCTTCATGGACAGAGATGGAGCAACCTTTCTTCAGTCACTCACAGTCACTCCTCCACTTCTACAGCGGGTCAGAGAGGCACATTGTGGAGACATTGACTATGAGACACGACGTGCACAGAAATCCTCAAGACTATCAACTGATGGATTCTCTGTGGGAGGAGAGAACGATGTTCTTTTCAGAGGATGTACCATGGTACCAGCTGCTTTGCAGAAGGAGATGCTGAGAGAGTTTCACACTTCCCATTTAGTGGTACAACTAGGAGTGGCGAGGATGTACCAGGATCTCAGACGATAACACTGGTGGCCGGGTATGAAGAAGGTTGTAGGAGAGTTAGTTTCTCGATGCCTCTCCTGCCAGCTGGTGAATGTGGAGCATCAGGTACCATCAGGATTGGTACAACCCTTGGAGGTCTTGGATTGGAAGTGGGATGGGATTTCTATAGATTTTATGTCTGGAATTCCATGTACTTGCAAAGGTCACGACTCCATTTGGGAGATTTTCGACCGACTCACCAAGTCGGCCCACTTCTTACCCGTCAGAGAGCAGGGCTCAGTAGAGATCTTGTGATGTCTCTTCGTTCAGGAGATTGTACGGCTTCATGGTGTTCCATCATCTATCGTCTCCGATCAATTTGCTCGCTTTACTTCCCAGATTTGGAAGGGGTTGTAGGAGGCATTCAGGACGCATCTACGTCTGAGCACCGCCTTTCACCCTCAGACGGATGGTCAGAAGAAGAGGAACATTAAGACTCTCGGGGACATGCTCCATTCATGTGTCCTCGACTTTGGTCGCAGTTGGGAGGACCACCTGCCCTTGGTGAAGTTCGCGTACAACAACAGCTAACACTCCACCATCGGGATGGCACCATATGAGGCATTGTACGACCGACCATGCAGATCACCTCTATGCTAGACAGACCCAGGGGAGTTAGCACTTGTGGGACTGAAGATGGTCTAGGCCACAACAGAGAAGGTGCAGGTCATCCAGGAGCGGATGCGGACAGCTCAGAGATGGGAGAAGTCTTATGCTGACAGGAGGTAGAGACCACTAGAGTTCGAGGATGGTGACCACGTCTTATAATGCATCTCACCTCAACGTGGATTACGGAGATTTGGATGAGACGACATGTTGTCTCCACGCTTCATCAGACCTTTTTAGGTACACAGTAGGATAGGAGAGGCGGCTTATCTCTTGGCTATACCACCTCAGTTGCACCAGGTGCATGACGTCTTCACGTATATCAGCTGAGGAGATACATGCACGACCCGACGCATGTCATCAACCATGGGGAGTTGGACATTGAAGATGAGGAAAATTTTGCAGAGGTCCCGATGAAGATTGAGGATCGACATGAGCGGGTCCTACGTGGGAGTCAATTCCTTTAGTGCGTATTAGATGGAAGCACAGGAATCTCCCGGAGAGAACTTGGGAGCGGGAGGCTCAGATCTGTGCACAGTACCCACATTTGTTCCCCTAGTTTATGATGTATCTTTACGGGGATGTAAATCCCTGAGGTGGGAGTAATTTAATGACCCGTAAAATTCTTGGGGAATTTTTTCTTAATTTTATTTGGGATTTTATAAGAACACAGTTTCTGACGTCACATGATTCTGAGGACTGGTGTGCCTAGAATCAGTTTCCAAAGTTTAGCTCGGGTACGTTCAGTGAATGAAGGAACGGGTTTTCCTAACATTTGAAACGGTGCTCCGAATAGAAAAATGAGGGCACCAAGGAAACTGCAGAACCAGTAATTTCTTAGGAACACCTATTCTGGAGTTGTGTTAGCTCCGGTGTGGTTATTTAAAAAAAGGTTTAACTGATGAATAAAATAAAAGTTGTGCACCAATTTTTATTTTATGTTCTATGTAGTTTAAACCTACTTATGGAAGATTAGGTGGCACCCACTATATCTTGACCCCTCTTGATAGGATATTAGTGAGGTGGACCCCACATTATCCCCACCTTTTCAACTTCCTCAAACCCCCATTTTTTTGTAACACACTCGCACCCTCTTATTAAATGCCAAGTCAACTCTCACATTAATTGGACTATTAAGGATCATCAATTAATTCAATTAATTGAATGAATTATTTTCAATTTCAAATGGAATGTTGGCTTGTGTATGTTAATTAAATAATACAAAGTCTTATTTCATTAGGGGTTTCTTCATTGTGCTGAGAGAGAGAGTTCCACGAAGAACTTCATCATCCTCCTTGAAAAATGCGAAGAACGCACCGACACCGACGAAGAATGCTAATTACTCGGAGATCGATGATGCGACACTGTGTATCATGACACCGACGATCCTCTACACCGCGACGCCATGTACTGCAATGTCGATGATGCTTACAAAGCCTCCTTCCGTGATTTCGTCTTCCGCAACGTCTTTTTTCCACGATGAACCTCGTTCGATGACTTCATCGAGGTAGGGGTTATTTTTTTGTTTGTGTTTTCTTTGTCGTTCATCGAATTTTATATTAGGCCGCCTGTTATCGTAATAATGGGAGGATGTCGGACCACATGAACACGGCCGAACCTCCTCCCCATTTGATGTTGTACTTGTTGCGGCTCGAGCAAATGCAATGCGGTGCAATGGCACCCCGCGGAAGCAAGAGGAATGGGAGAAGAGGCACGGCGCCGGCGCATCGTGCCGTTGAGGCTGAATGAAGCCGAAGAGCTATCGTGCCATACCGGAGAACCACAAAGAAGCCGAGGCTGGAGCGGGGCCGCGGAGGAGGGGCACGACGCAATCACGCTGTGCAAGTCGGACAAGCCTGCGGTGGTGTGGGGAGCAGTGGCCGGAACCACCGGGAGCCGATGCAAGGAAGGCGGGACCCACAGGGGATCCCGAGGTTACACACCGACCAGCTTGGCTGGCCGGCTTCTGAGAAATCTGGGGGTCGTAACCCCTGGTTGGCAAATGGCGGGCCCCCCATTGTGGGGGGATGTTTCTCAATCAGGGGGAAACACGCCACCCCTTTCCGTGACAGCTCAGCCGAGCTGAGCTCTCTGACCACGCGGACCATGCCCGAACCCTGTTGGGCCGGACCCGGACCCGGATTGGGTCGCCTGGATCGGGCAGACCCAGCGGGTCTTGGTCCTGGTCGGTCCAGGCCAAAACCCCCTAAAAACCGGACAGTTCGTTTAAATGCTCGTAACAAGGGCTACTGACCCCCTATTAACGCACTGTCAGTTGCGATGCGATCCTTGGATCAAGATGGTCATTTTGCTATATTAAACTCAAGGTTTGATAGAACTTTTTGTATGGTTGGGTTGGTTCAAGCACAAAACCAACCGGGCCCTCGGAGCGGAAATGCTTATAACTTGAGCTCCGGACGTCTGATTGACGTGTAGTCGAATCTTTTGGATTCCTCATAGTGAGACAGACCTTTTGGCTTACTCCTCTCAAGGTATGGATGCAGTTGGAGTGTGGTCGGGTTGGTTTTTACTTAAAAACCAACCAGGCCCGTAGAACAAAAAAGCCAATAACTCTCAGACCTGGCGTCCGATTGACGCGTTTTCTGTCACGTTGAGTTCCTTTTGTCGAGACGGAACTTTGGGATACATCAACTACAGACTACGTGTCAGTTTATGTATCGAACACATTGGCTCGTGGAGCGAACCCTCCCGGAATCGAGCATGCTGTGTGTGGGAACCCTAGAGCTGGCTGTGACTGCGACGACAATGATGACTGCACTGAAATCCTCCATGGGTTCGGCAACGACGATGACTGCACTAAAATCCTCCATGTGTTCAGTAGCAATGAAGACTTCACCGAAATCCTCTATGGGTACGGCTGCGACGAAGACCATACTAAAATCCTCCGTGGGTTCGACGGTGATGACTAATGTTCTTGTATCCTACATGGGACCGGAATTACTATTGTTCTTGTATCCTACATGGTTCTGACAGTGCTTGACTCTTTTTTTGTATCCTATGTGGGTCTGGCAGAGTAGCTAGTCTATATCCTATGTGGGTCCGATAGCTTAGCTGGTTTAGTATCCTACGTGGGTCCTAGATTAGATGAATCAGTGGCTACAACTGATCATCTCTATTACCTTACGAAAAAGTATACCTATGTGAGCTGAGTCTTGACTTTCAATCATTATCTTCGATATGATTGACTTTCTTTTCTTTTTGGATTGTGTTGTTCTTTCCTGTTTGGATTTTGTTGTACTATCCTATGTGGACGTGATCGAACTTGGGCTCAGATGTTGGAGCCGAACTGGAATTGATGACTTAGGTATATGTATGGGAATATACCTAAGTAGTGTTAGATTTTACTTTGTGATTGTATCTTCCCTTTGTGGATTATCCTTTGTGGATTCTTGGAGACCTTCGGGGGTCTCGGGGTCCCTAGTGAGTAGCATATACTCACCCATGCAAGGGCTCTGCCCGCACTACATTGTGTTGGATGCAGACGATGGACATCACTGATCGTGGTTGAGGCTTCTGGAGAAGGTCAGTACTTGGAGGTCGACCACTGGGCGGGACGTACATGGAGCGGATGGATGGACCCGAGGAGGTGAGGAGGCTATCTATACCCACCCTTCAGGTGGGACTTCCAGTGGATGGCTCGACGTTGCTGATTTACATTCAGTTGCTGTACATTCTTTCCAGTTGTACTTTACTTTCAGTTTGGGTTTGTATTCTGGCCCATTTACATTCTGCAATAACTATTGTACACAGTTTTACTTACTGTTTACTTATGATGGCTTACTGTGTGGTGTTTGTTTACTTTATAAGGCAATTCCTTCCCCTTTTTTATCGGAGTTTATGCCTTTGGTTCTAGTTGCCAGCCCCTGGCCTATGAAAGGGGGGCTTGGGGTAGTCACGACACGGGTCCCATGGATGGGTCATGACATTTTTCATTTCACTACATTCAACATGGGTTTAAGGTAGTGGATGTTTGTCTGAGAAGATGAGGAATCATTATGAAAAATAAAAGATAGTAGGTGGTGTCTTAGGTTATCCTTATCAATTTTTTTCATCTATAACTTTATGTGCTAGTTTAATCATGTACCATCTGTGTGGGATGGTGGGGAATAAGAGATAAGAATATTTATATCCATCCAAACCTAATACCCATTACATAACTATGAGGCACCGGTAGTGGGGTTTTTATTATGAAAATAATATATACATATAATCTAGGGATATTAGAATCTGGATATGTTTCACTCGAGTTAGAGGTGTCCAAGGTAATACGTTATCAGTTTGGAAGTTGCAGAAAAAGTGATATAACTTCTTCATGGGAATATAAACTTAAAGAAGATCCAAAAGTCAGTGGTCATTCTCACTCTCAAGAATAGATGATTCATCTTCACTCCATGGATCATGTGCTAGTGGAATCAGATATTGGACATACACAATTCTAGGTATAATTCAATTTTCCTCATTAAATTCCATAGTTCTATATGATATTTGTTCATTTATGTCATTTTTCTATTCCAATATTTTTGATTTTATGATGTTTTAAACTGGTCTTATGTCATATATGATGGAGTTGTTAACACCACTACATAAAAAATAAAAAGGTTTTAGAAGTCCATTTGTTTCACTCACCAGGTTAATAATCATGAAGGATTGTGACTTCAATGTTTTGCAAATGGTTTATTTTGATGTGATCCTCATTATGGATATGATGGTGGGTTTTTAGGCGCGTCTTGATTTTTATCATGGTGAGTGATATCCTTTTCACCGGATGGAAGATTATTTTTCTAGCTGAATGGATTCTTCACTAAAGACGAGCTAGACAAAAATATCATAGACTGGGATGTCTTATGTTTCTGATCATGTCACACAAGTTGGAGGATGATAGTGGAAATTCTGAGAGGGGGTTACCACATGTGGTGGATAAGTTCACGAAGGTATATCCAGATGATTTTATGAGGTGTATTCCAAAACAAGACATGGATTTCACACTTGATTTTGTGTTGGAAACATTGTTCATATCTATTCCTTCAATTATATGTCCATGACTATGTTAAGGTAATTAAACATACATCTGGACGATTTTGAATCCATAGGATTCATTCACCTGATATTCAAAACATGAGCCTCCGTAGTTTTCTTTCTAAGAATACTGATGGATATCTCTTGTTATGTACTTATTATTAGAATCTCAACATTATAATGATCAATAATAAATACCCCTTCCATTTTTTGGTGAATTTTTTTCTCAAGGGTTTGATGTGGTTCTCCAAGGTAAATTTGTGTTCTGGATATCATAGTGTAACAATTGGTTAGGTGTTTGTCACAAAAATGGCATTTGGATGTATGTTTTATTATATCAAGAATTTATTTATGCCATTTAGATCAACAATTTATCTAATGGTATTCAGGGAAATTGTGAATGTGGTGTTTAAATTGTATCTTGACTGCTTCATTGTGGTATTTGTGGATGAAATCCTTGTTTACTCTAAAAATGGGGAGGAGAATAAGCGACACCTAAGGGCTATGAAGGTAAATATTTGATACAATTTTACCCATTTTATTCTTTCCATGTTGACCATATGGACCATGGAAGTAATGTTTATGTTCCATGTGATCTTTTAATGAGGAGTTCATGTGGACCCCAAGAATACCAGTGACATTTTTTCATGGTATAATCCAATGAATAATATGGAAATAAGAATATTTTTGGGCCTTGTAGGTTATTATAAATGGATTGTTTGAGATTTCAGTTCTCTGGAATCACCAGAGATAGATCTTAATTAGAATGGGTTGAAATTTGACTGCCTCCTAGAAATGTTAAGAATCTTTTCAGGAGCTTGAGTAACAATTTACTATGGAAATCATTCTTCTATTTTCCAAATCATAAATTTATATGTGGACTAATATGATGCCTAATGTATGGGTATTGGGTTTG
Source organism: Viscum album (assembly GCA_963277665.1). Taxonomy (NCBI): domain Eukaryota; kingdom Viridiplantae; phylum Streptophyta; class Magnoliopsida; order Santalales; family Viscaceae; genus Viscum; species Viscum album. The sequence goes on along the minus strand of OY728157.1, from coordinate 346,271,427 downwards.
TTCTGATGTAGTATGATTATGTGGTGGAGTATAGTTCTCACCAGCTCCATGAATATTAAAATAATTACCCAAATATGGACATTTATTTAGTTGAAATGATTCATTCCCTAAGAAAAAAGACACCATTATCTCATCAGGGATAATTTTATTGTATACTCTAACCATAAAATCATTTAATGAACTTTTCTCCTAGATAGATATTAATGTAAGGAAGCATCAATGAATCGAGTACCTTTAAGTGTTCTTTTTTGATATTGTATATACCCTAGGAAAAGGTAATGTGGTTGAAGATACTTTAAGTATTTAAATGATGTTGCATTAATATAAATTGTCCATTGATTAGCGAAATTTAATTGGAATTTTTCTTTGAGGCAACTGGTGATCATGGATCAGAGTAGATGCCTTTTCTTTACAAGTATTAATCTAACACTCCCCCCCCACTCTTGTAGATAATTCAGCGGGATGATCATGAAAATGAGTTGGGTCAGTAGTTAATGTAGTTCATTAATGTTGGGGAGGTTCCATGAATGTGGTCACAATCTTTTTAGGGAGTTATTTTCTTGAAGGTCCATGTGGTGGTGTCATTATTGATGTTAAATATTGTGATTCAGGATAACAACCAGTATTAGTCGGACATTAATCTTGAGACCATCATGATGTTTTCTAATTCTTATCGCCGATTTTGGTTTTAGGGAATGATACATGACAATGATGGTTTTGTAAATTATTGTTAAACATTCCATCATGTTAAATCCTCACAACAAAGACCCTGTGATTTTCCTTATCCACAACCCATTCCTTCATTGAAGTTGGATGAGGTCTCTATGGATTTCATTATTAGCCTACCTCATATTTTCCTAGGAAGGACTATGAGTAAGGTAGTGATTGGTTGTCCAAAAATATCATCGCATCTCATTACAACATGATATTGAGGAAATTAGATTTATTTGGTTCATTGTATGTTCATAAGGATATTATGATTCATATTGTATCATTAGAAATTTATTCAATTTGGGATGCCCTATATATCTTTCATGTATTATTTCAGACGCTCATAGGATATCCATTTGGAATTGGTGTAATTTTCCTATAATTATAGTAAACAAAAATTATTAATAATGGCCCCCATTGAGTTTCTATATGGTCAGACAAGTCATCCACCACATTGCATGGAAGAGTTAGGTGAGACATTGTTGTTCGGACTAAGACGTGTAGAGGAGATGTTTGATAATGTTTTGATTATTAGAAAAAAAAATTGGTAGTGCAGAGATTATGATATCACTATGTCAATCAACAAATCCAAGCCTTGGATATTTTTGTTAGTTTATATCTGTTTTTGAACATGGAACATTTTTATGGTTACTTTTATATTCGTAAGAAATTAAAGACAACGAAATTGTATTTTAGACCTTTTGAGGTTACATATAGAGTTGGTAAGGTGGAATATAGATTACCAATATAATTATAGTTGATTTAAATCCATGATTTTTTCTATTTCATATAGATGAAATATAATAATTTAGACCCAAATAATTTTTATAATTATGAATATTTAGTGTTAGATTAATAATTTTTTTGAGAGACTAGTCTGGATTGTTGATTCTCCACTAAAATTAATTCGGAGAAATTCATCCCTATTGGAGTGTCATATTTGGTAATATGGTAATGATGAACGTGATACATAGGAGAAGAAATATTGGGTGCAAGAGATGTACTTGTTTTTTTTCTCATCAGACTTCATGATAAAATTATGATGGATGAATATTTTCATAGGGGGAGAATTTTCACATCCATGAATTGATTTTGAGTTTTTTATATTTTTAACTTCTCTTGGTCATTTATATTTCCAATATTTTTTTTTGTAAAAATTAGTTTTTGGACATTGAATTAAGTGTCCCATGGTTTTCACATGATTAGTTGAAACAACAAGCTAGCACGGAAGACTAAATGCTCTTGCGATAGTGGGACTATCTTGGAAACATGTCCTACTTCATGGAAGTTACCTATACTATAAAACTAAGTGGAAATTTTCCCTTGGGCATAGGAGACCACGAGGTTGCCACATGGTCTGGATGAATATACTTCCAAACCATGTGACATATCCATGTAATTAAAAATGGGGTTTGTACCCTTTTCTGTCTTCCAATTTAATAGCAAATCTATCAAAACTCATTACGTTCAATATTCATTATGATAGGAACCACCTCTCATCTTATTGGTTCAGTTAGATCCTAAAATATTGGGTTTTCTGTGTGTATCTTCAAGGAATCATCATTTTTTCCTTGTATTGCTCAATTTTTACTTCTACTTTGATCATTATTACTTATCATTGGGACTAGTTTTCTCTTGTGGATTGGTTGAACTAGTGAGGGTCTAATATTGTATTCTTGTGATGAATCTTTATGTTTAGGTTGTGACTTTACTCTCCACGGGTTCTTTGTGGTGAATTATTGGTTTTAGAATAGATTTTAGAAGATTACATGCATGATTTAGTTGATTCTAGGATTTAATATTATTATATGATTTTTTATGCATTATTTATTTATTATAAATGTTTTGTGGATTGTGTTTGTGGTGAAAATCGTGTTTTCAATCATTATTTGTTTGCTTATAGGTTGAGTGATGCTATCCAAAATGAAATTACTTTTATTTCTTGAATTTATAAATGAGTAACATGTGTATTTGTCAAATAGGTGTGGAAGAAGGGGTTTTCTATATAAAAGGGATTTTAGGGTTCGATGTTTTCTTGTTAGTTGTGTGTTTTTTATGATTTTGGATTTATTGAATGTTTTATCAATTTTTGTTTTTGTGAATGTGTATGTGGAAGTTCTTATAAAATGAGAAGTTTAATTTTAGCCCAAAAAGTTTAATTCCCAGGACACTAGTTGGGGGAATATGATTAGTTTACTAGTTTATCGGTATGGCCATAGACTGGTTCCTTATAGAAGGACCGATTCAAAAAAACTAATTATTGTTGATAATTGGAGATAACTATACATTGGGATGTGTTCGAATATAATGGCTTGTGCATGAGGATATTTTTTGTTATGTTTTCTAAAAAATGTTTCACTAAGGTACGAGGTTCCTATTGTCCCATTGAGTATAGTACATAAATATTACCCAAGGTTCTCATGTGATAAAATTATTATCATAAAAATACCATGGAATTTTCATTAGTATTACATTTTAATGAATGTTTCCATTGTGTATTTTCAATAAAATGTTTTTTAATGGTTTTCTATCTAAATGGTTCCCTTCATTTATTTGAAACTATCATGGAGATTTCTTGTATAATGTTATGGCATGGGATACTTTTATTTGGGTGATATCCAACTATGAATCGGCTCACACACTATATACATGCTTAGTTTTCTGCAAACATTGTTATGTTCGACCAAAGTAAAGGCTTGATTTTCCATAGTGGTGACGGTGAATCTGGTTGCAAGTAGTGTTTTTCATGAAGGTGTTGGTGGAGGTGGATTGAGGGTGATCGACCTTGTGTTGTATGGAGATTCTAGTTGTGGTCTATTTTTCCCCTACCTATTTTGATGTTTTTTATTTAATTAACATAAAATGTTTTACTTATGATAGTTTAATTTATTAGTGATATGGTCTTGTTAATGTGTTAGTTTACTCATGTATGATGTTCATAGATGTTTATTATTGGAGAAATCATTCCCAGAGGTGATGTTTGTTTCCCAGTCATTATATTTTTTCCTGTGGGGACAAGGAACACCCTTCATGCCATGCTATAGGCCAAGTTGGTATTTTTATTGGATTTAATTTGAGGCTAGTTTGTGAAAAGTAGACTTCTCATCAAATATTTAAACATTATTTACACCTAGTTTTTCAACTCCACTTATCTTTAAAACATACAATGATTTTTTTTTATATTTTCATTTTTATCATTACATATTATCATCTGTGGATATTTTTTTGTTTCTATTAAGGTTTATACCCATTTGGATATTCAAGATATTCTATAACTGTGTCGCAAATATATTTAATTCTATTCCATGCATTCACATGCCTTTGATTGAAATGTTCAAATTCATATTCCTTCACCATAATCAGTTCACCATGAATGAATAATTTGTTCTATATTACACAATTCCTCAAATCATATCACATATCTCATTTAGTAAATTGTATTTTTATACAATAAATGAATTCTTATTATTGGATGAGGGATTTTATATATTTAACCTATTTTTCTTGTTTATATATACTTCAACCATTTCATGATATTTCTCCAACTCTCTCATGATCCTATACTCTATATCACTCTATTATATTTATTCTTCATAGGTACTACATTCATCATTGTTGAACTTTTAAATATTAGTATTTTCATAGAGAAGGTTGTTAGTCTCTGTATCAATATATTTTCATCTTCTTCTTCACTTTTTTAATATTATACAGACATAAATAAACGATTTCACTTTTTCTTAGGGAAGAAATTAATATCCATTACCTTAGAATCAGAAATAAAATTTTCTTCCAACATAATGTGGCACATTCTTGTGATTTATTCCTCTTTAACACATTCTTCTTCATTATTAATGCTATTTCATTTGTTAGAAAATTTCTCACTACACCATAAATGAGTTTATTTAGGGAAAAACATCCATTACACTTTTTCTACCAATTTTAACCCTTTCTGAAAAATCATACATTCCTATAATTTTTACCAACCTCATATTTGGTATGCGAGTTGATGAAACTGTCCTCAGTTGAAACAGTCAGGGACTTTCTATTGTTTGTGTCCTTGAAAGAGTTTTCATGATCATATTTCTCATTCGTTAGGATATTAATTTTTATTATCATTTAATAAATCATTACACTAGTATAATGATCATCCATAGAATGAATTTTTGGATATCATATTTCTCAAGATGAATAATTGTAATTTAATATATCAAGAAAATATATTTTAAAAAAATAGTAAAATCTTCTAACATCTCATTTAATGGTGATCACAATGTCATGAATCAATATAAAAAAGTCCCCAAAATATTCACTATAAATCATTTTAATAACATCATATTTCAACATACAAAATTTTAACTTCACATCCTTCACATCATATATGTTCTTAATATTATCCCATGATAAATTAGACGTTAAAATTATATTGTGATAATAAAATCACATTCATATGCTGAGGAATGTATTCCATTTCTTTCCCTTCCATTATTCTGCAAATTATTCCTATAAATTGATATTTGGATTCAATCCTAATTATGGTTTGGAAGACCATATTTAATAGATTCAATAAAGTCACAACCAATGAAAAATTAACAAGTGTACATTATTTCATTGATTATATGGTAATTTTATCAAAAAAAATAGAAACCTATTTACTATTCACAACGTTTTATATTTTTTGGAAGATTATATTTTACTCAAACACTATAAAAAGCCTTAACAAAGTAATACTCTACTGTAATACGAATTTTATTGACTAATATGGATATATGTTATCACTAAGAGGGTGAGGGAGGGATTTTCAAATCATTTGAAAGTTATTTTTTAAATAAAATCTAACACCTCCAGAAAGATAAATATTAATTTTTTAGAAGAAATAAAAAGGAGAAAAATATAATGAAGAAATTTATTTATATTTTTCACTACTCAATAAGATTATTTTTTCATTTACATCATTTTTCAATAATCTAATACTATAAAAATAAAAAAAATTATTTTTATGTGGTTGTAGAGAATAAGGGAATAATATTACACTTAAAGAGAACTATATCCAATAAACAATTCATGACATCCCACATAGATATAATATATAACTATGTTATTAATAATTATAAGAATCCTACATCTATATTTTTTTGTCTATTATCACTGTGATTCATAAAATTTCATCACACAATATTTTCATGCATGTACTACTTCTTCATTACATTCATTCCCACTTTTATGGAATGATATTTTTCTTATTTTGTAGTAAAAAATATTTATCTAAACAAATTTTAGCCTGGTATTACATTATATTCATCAATTAGAAAAACTATTCTATTTTACCACTAATAATTGATACTGCATGTCATGCACTATATGAATGACCTCCTTGGAAAACAATCAATATGATACCACTAGGTATATATCCCCTCCAAATATCTCTCATTTAATTTGACCTCATATTGATCAACTGATCACATTTTCACACATCCTATTAAATATACATATAATTGAAAAAAATAGTTAAACCTCTAGATCAATACTTGTTTAAACTATTCGTTTATTAATCCTAAAACATTATCTCTACCTTTATTCACATCACAAATCATCATCAATGATAAAATGATTCATAAACCCCATTTATTTTTATAATTATTTTCTAAATTTTTATTGATACAAATATTTTACTATTCAAACATACCACTCCATATTTCCAACATCCCACATAGAAGACAAATTCCCTTATGTGTATTGAAAACTACTAAAAAGTTCATAGTTAATGTTACTTTCTATAGAACACCATTTTATTTATCACAATTTATACCATTATAAATTCATTATATATTATATTAATTTTAAAAACATTATAAAAAACATTCATCTTTTAATACATTATAAAATCAATTCTAAATGATGAAAACATTTTCTTTGTTATGTATAACTATAGATTTTTTTTGGAAATTATACCACCGGAAACATCCATCATTAGATATATTCCTTCCAATCACATCATTTGTTTCCTTCATATTCTCTCATCTTATTGATGAACATTAATCATAATTATTTTTCTCAAAAAATTAACCAAAATCATATATATGGTGATTAATAGAATTTTGTTTTGAAATCATGTTATATTGTAAAATATTGTGATTGAACATGTCTATCTAATTGAAATTTTACAAGTGCAAATAAATATATCATTATTATTTTAAAAATATCTATTGGTATTACAATTAGAATATGAGAAATGGAATTTATAAAATATCATTTTAGGGTCCTAATACAATGATACACCTTAGAAACATCGATTTATTCTAATATATATTTCCATGAAATTGATATATTCAGCAACATCCAACAAAAACATCACATAATAGATTTCACCCATATATGGAATTTGGAAATTGGATATGACACATAAAAACAAATCCCATCTATTGTTATATTGAAAATGACTTCATACGACCACAATATCTAAAACCATCATGAACATAGAACAGATACTCTTCTCTACAAAACCTATTATTAATATATTTTCATTAGTGGAATTCTATAATGCCCCATAGAATGAAATGTTTACTTGAAAATTATTTTATCTCTCTTTAAAATAACTCTTCAATATTTAAAAAATATATTGTTAATGATGTTGGGAATATTAAAATAAATAATGTTTTCCCATAACTAATTCAATGAATTCTCTATCTAAAGACACATATAATATATATTGGATAATTGTTTTCACGAAACTCATGAATATCATCTATATCCGGTAACCAATTTATATTATCCTCGATCTGATAAACAATAATGGGTTAACTATGTCTAATGAAAATTTATGGAATGTTAAAATAATTTACGGTATTTGTGTTTGAAAAAACTTATAGACAACCATATTAATTCATAGAATCCCTAATGAACATACTGTTATCATAGAATCTATAAAAAACATCTCCAAACTTTATTGTCCCGATATAATATATAAATCATGTTTAATATAATTTATGGTTTACTATTTCATTCAAATTGGGTAGGACCCATGAGAAACTACCAATAATTTAATCCTCAGTACAACCCCAAATCCAACTCAATATTGTTTGAAAAAATAATACAATTTTTTTGTTCATATAGAATTAGTATTTTGAAGAGGTAGACATTTTAGTCAACTAAATGATGGCTACCCCTATCTGGTAGAGACACATGAATTTTACACTATTTGTGGTATATTTTGTAATATCATTCATACAATTATAAAATTTTAGTAAAAATAGCTATTAATACCCAATAAATAATAAAAAAACCGAGTTTGAATAATATTACCAGGTTTTTCCCATTATGCAACAACCTACACCATCACTAACCAAATAGAAATACCAATCTCAACATTAAATTATTTTAAAAAGTTTAACTACTATATCAAAATATCATACTTTGAATACATTGAATAAAGATGATGTTGTATAAATTTAAAGATTATGATATGAAAATGAATCACACAATATTTTGAGTTATGTGAATATAATAATATGTCATCAACAAAAAACATGATGAATAAATCCAATTGCAGGTGATTATTTTTCTCAAAAGCCCCATTAACACATTTTAGGAATTCATTACCTCAAAAAAATAAGAATATAATCATATAAACCATATAATTATATATTTCATATTAGGAAACATTTAATGGTGTCTCCATTCGTTTTAAATACAAAATCACCTTAGCCAATTCCATATCATGTATTAGATTATTTAACTGATGAGGTCTCAGTTATTGTGAATAAAAATTAATTAATTGATCATTCTCTATCAGGAGAAAAGAAAACATTTTAATAAATAATATTATTATATGATAAAGAAACCATTTATATATGGCAGTTCAAGACTATAGTGTTCACCTATTTTATTGTGTGTTCCTAAAAAATCCATTAATATCTTTTTTATATGAATTGGAATAATTTCCAAGTTAATTTATTAAGTGGGATATAAAACCTAGTGATGATTTCAAAAATCCTAAAAAATTATCATGCAAATTTTTAAAAATTGTGAATCATTTTAACAATAGTAGGTCTTTTCATTACATCTACAATTTAGTTTTAGTGGGTTCAACAATTATGAAATCATTATTTTTATTATTCCAATGGAAGGACATCTATTTTAAACAAAAATAAGAAGATGAAAATTTTTCTATATAACTTATTTTATTTTGGGGTTTGTAGAAAAATACATAGATTTTTTGTGTGACCGTCATCCATTTTTTGAATAAATCATAATACCATCCAAGAAACTAGAAATGTATCCAAATGTTCATTTCATAATATAATCATAATATCTATAAATACATCGAGGTATTTTGATGACCTAATCAGAATAACAAGAAACTAATAATGAATATATCTAGTAAAATATGATATTTTCATAATTTCAACCTCCCTCAACCATATTAATAATACATGGATAATTGGAAAAAAATTAAAAATAATTATCTCAATAGATTTGAAAAAAAAATCATCTATAAGAGAAAACATATACTTATTTATAAAAGTAATTTCTTTCATAGATCTATAATAAATGTAAATGATTTATGATCAATAATTATTTTTAATAGATAAGATTAATGAACCACATGGTGATATGGAAGGATAAATAATGGCTTTATTATGTAACTCATGAAACTAATTTTTCAATTCCAGGAGTTTGACTATAGTACTCTGATAAATGGGTTAAAACTAGATTATCCGTAGGGAGTAAATTAATATTAATTTAAACTAACTGATCAGGTAAAACACTAAAAAAATCAATTAGAATAGTAAATATGTGTTCTTTTACTAACATAATATCATTAATCAATAATATTCCATTATTATTGATATTATGTTAGTGACAAAATTTATTTAGATCATTTAATAGTTTCTAGACTTCATGATATGTTATCAACTGTATGGGTTCATTCTTATATACATACTAAAATTACTCTTAGAAAAACATTTTTATCTCAATAATATTTCTTTTCATTGTAACGGGAAAGAAAATACATACCCCTAATAATATGAAAAACTACTAAGGGATTGAAATCAATGTTCAGAGGTAATATATATCCGTATAAATAACAATAGAATATTATTATTATTTCATAATTCATTAATAAATCCCCTATGTTTATTCATCGTAATTATATTAGTTATTTAATAAGGTGGTCTTTATTGTTTACCAAAATCATTATCGAGAAGGAATGAATTTGTAGACCTGAATGAAAAAAGACTCAATCATGATATAAATAAATAATAATTATTTTTGAGGGAAAAAATATTCAACGTCCCAGCTACTATATAATATTTTGAAAATAATTTTTGAAACCATTCTACATATATTCCTATTTCTTCCCATCAATATAGTACATATTTAGATAGTCATGTGAGTAATTCCCCATCTTGTTGCATTTAAAACATGTTTCATTCAGTTTATACAAATTGGTCTCACCCCTACCATGATCTTTTTCTTTGAAATTATGTTTAGTATTCCACACCATAAAACATAAAAATCACTTACTAGACTTTATAAGTCATCCACCTTTGTAATTTTTACTATATTAAAAATAATTAATATTAATTTTTTTACCATCGTAATCTGATGATCAATTCTTCCCATTTCCTTACCTCATGGACCTATTTTTCTACTACATGATATACTACACATGATCTTCAGAAAATTCCATTTCTACCTTCTTATAACAACTGAAAAGTTTATTAAATATTTTTAAATCATTGGAATATAATTCCCAATGATATATTGACTTCAATACTAAGTAACATAGACTAATATTACTATCTTGATCAGTGATAAAATGTAATGTGTACCTCTCTAATCATGTTATGTGTATTTTGAAAAAAATTACTAGGACATCCATATTTTTTGTTATTATATGAAATTTGTTTCCATATTATATTTTTCATTTTTTAGAAAAATATTTCTCAATGAATCTATTGATAAAAGTACCCCATTACAAGACATTAATATGTACAATTTATTTAGTATCATTAACCATCCCCCACAAATGAATTTCACCGAATTAAATATTGTAAATAACAATACATCGCATTGGATTATTTTCCCATCCCTATAAATTAAATATAATTTCTACTTCATTAATCCATCCTTTATGTACTGCTTGGTCAACATATCTACCAATATAGGGGTTTCTCCACATAAAAAGTTATATTATTTGAATGTTACATTTTAGAATTTATAGATAATCACAAGCATGAATACAAGAACCATTTCTAACACTCTTTAACTAATCCATAATAGAAAAAAGAACTTCCCTTTTCCTATTACAACCATTCCAGGTTTCTAATTTTGAAGGATATTATAAGGATCCCACCTGGAACATTAAAGAATTTAGTGTTTTTGAAATTGAATTCATATTATTATAATTAGGATGTCATTTTCACTATAGTGTAATATAGAATTAAAAAAACTATTATTAATTAATCTAGTACATTACTATTGGAAACTTCTACACAGTATCCATTTTCAACCAAACAATGGTCTTTATAATAAAACATGATTTCTCTTTTTCAAAAACAATCCTACTTTTCTCCTTGATCTCATCCTTGTCGCTTCTATCCCATATACCATGTGACAAATTTTTTTAAAAAAATTTATAATAAATAATCATTAATTGATAAAAAAGAAATGAATGAAATTGTTAGTCCATGAATAATAATAATACCATGACAACTTTTTCACACAGTTATACATTTCACCCACAAAACAAAAGCTCTTTAGCATAACACACTAAATCATAATATTCATATAAAAATCTATTATAAAGAGAAATCATAAAGGTAACTTGTGGCATGAATTACATATTAGTATTACATTTACTATGTCTCTCACGACTATATTTTTAGTAACTTTTATGGTATCATTTAGAATACACTGACATTATTTTTCAAAAAATACCTTAGAAAAAAACACTACCAATTAACTCCATCTGATTACACAATTCATTGGAAATATTTAAAAGTCTCACCAATCTCAATTTATCATGAAACCAACCAAAATAATATACAATTCCAAATAACAATAACATAATTTTAACACATAAATCCTACATAAAATAACAATTAATATTTCCACATTGAAATCACTTTTCTTTTTTATAATGACTTAGATTCCTAAATTAAAAAATAAAATTAAAAATTTAGATTTCAAAAAATAATGGGTATATATAAAATTATATAAAAATGAAATTGGTAAATTTAAATCATGTTGTATCTGTCAAAAATTATTCTTTCTCATTTATTTTAAATTTATTTTAAGATTAACTTTAAAGGAATATTTTCAAAAGATAGTTACTTTCCATGAGAGTGAATCTTCATGTATAATCATAATCATCCAACATAATAAATATAGATTAATTAAAAACTATATTGATAATAATTATAACGTTTCTTATTCCTTTTTAATAATTTATAATCATGTTTTAATAATTACTTATTTATTTATATTTACATAAATTGTTTTGATTATAGTTGATAATTTAGTCCAAACTAACTTTGATTTGATTTTTAAAGACAAAATGGTCATGATTCTATAATATCATAAACAATAATAATGATATGGTTGTCATTATTACATAGAAAATATACTTCTAAATCAAATCCGTTTTGTATGGTTTTGAAAAATTAACTATTTTATAGTCGTGGAGATGGTAGGAAATACATAGTCATGAGTAACGTTCTACTTTTTCATTGAACTTTTTGATAAAGAGATATGTATTATTTTATCCTAAAATAATTATCATAATGAAAATTTAATTTTATTAAACCCATAAATATAATTATATATTATTTATGTTCTGTGGTGTCAACAAATTGATCACATCACTTCGTGGATGTGATAGTTTACACATACGAATAAACAATGTTATAATTTTAATGATAATGTACAACAATAATTGTAAAATATATATAATACATTAATATTTATAAATATTTAATTATAATAATATATAAAAAATTAAATCATTATAATCATTCATGAGAGGAAGTGACAGAAAATAAATTATATTGGTTTCAGAGGTGGAATATGGTCGAACAAAAGAATGATTAATTCCATTCCCATTTAATGGAAGTGGATATGGTTTTAGGTGATAATATTTTCATAATAAACTAACAATGTAGCGAGGATACTATAGTTATTATTTCACAGTGGTTTAAAAATATTTTAATTAATGGAAAACCGTCTAATACAGAACCACTTATTAAAAAATGATACTTTTCTTCCGACTATATTAGTTGATTAACACCTTAAGACCACAATGGGTTGTGTTTTTAATAAGTTATGAGCTATAAAATTTGGAAATGGATTTGGGGTAAGTATGTTGGAAGTTATTTTATGATCAAAATAGTATTTTAAGTTTGATGTGATGTGAAAAAGAGGTTCTTTTTTTAAGAGAGGGGAGGGGCAGTCATGGAATTCGTCAAAATAATAAATTAACATAAGTTATTTTTAGATTCCAAATGGCTCCAAACAAAATTATTTATAATAAAAGATTATTATTGGCCGAACTAAATTCATCAAATGAATAGTATACATGTTTTGATTTATTTTTAATCCTTATCATTTTTTCCAACCATTTTAACTCTTATTGTGATATCATGTAATTTAAAATTTGAGGCATAATATAATTTCAATAAAATTCCAAATGACCAATAAAATTGTAATATATAATAATTTATGTCATAACAAATATTGTGGAAAAAATTTACAAAAGTTATTTATTTTATATCATTTAATATGTTTTTTATATATTTTTAATTATCATTAATGAAAATTTATGCACTATGCATTATAAGGCGTATTAAAAATATCATAATAAAATGATTTATTATAACATTCTTTTTAAGATATCACTAACATTACAATGTAATAATGAATTTTTTTGGATGGCATTAATTATCTCACAATATATTTATTTTAATATTTGTAATTTCATTTATTTGATATTTCCATTAATTAAACAGCTATTACAATATCATTATTTAATCCATTAAAGTAATTACTTCATTCCAAAAAATTAAAAATAATCTATGGTGAAGATAATAATTTCAAAATTAGAAATAATAATTATAGTCAAATTAATCCCAAATGTAACCCCATATTATGAATATTTCTCTTTATAAAAAATTGTTTGAAAAAAATAATTTTTATTTGAATAAAATAATATAAAATGGTTAAATTTGACCAATGTTTTCCAAGATATCATAATATTAACACAATTTTGATTTTGGTCGACGAAAACTCTACCAAAAAATTAGGGCAACTGATGGGGTTATAATATATTATTTATAATATTTTTTTACTCTTAATTAACAGATTTACACTTAAATGTGGTAATAAAATTCACTAATGTAACTATATATATTTTCCACAAATAAAGTGGAGATTTTTAATAAACAATGAAATTATTATTCAAAACATGACATTGGAATAAATAGTTTAAAATTATTCTCATTGATGAGGGGATAAAATTGGTAATTAAAATGAAATCATTAAAAATGTTTAAATGTTTATAAATACAAAATCAATGTGAAATCGAAAACAATGGAAAAAATTGTATCTAATGACATAAAAAACATATAATTATATTTTATAGTAAAAAATATAATATAAGATAATAAATATTTTATCTGAATAAGTTATTTTAAATATTGTTCTGTATTTTTCACTATTTGTCACAACATGTATTTTATTAGAAAAAACTCATAAAACATAAATTATTTTATTCTTATTTGAAGTCATAATTTTTTGTTTCATATATAATTTATTTATGTTTTAAAAGAATTATTTAAAACAAGTGAAACCTAAAAATCGACAAATATAATGTTTTAGAAAAAAAATAATTTTTTATAAAATTGAATTTGTTCTTATATCAATTTTAGAAAAAATATAATTTTAATTATAAAAATTAGATTAAAATAATTATATGTAAATTTTATTAATTTAATCAGATAATATTGATTAGATTATTTATTTTTATAAAACACACTTGTGTTCATCAATACAGTTTTCGAGAGAAAATATTTTCTTTTCAATTTCAAAGAAGGTTTTATTTTAATTTATAATAAATTAGCCATTGAATAATTTGTTATATATTCATTTGTAAGTCATATTTCCATAAATTAATTAATCATATTCATACTTTCCATTTTTACTACAGGTTTATAATGATTTCATCTAAATAACAATATTTAGTTGTTCGTTTATACTCGATGTGGCATATTATGTATGCTACAGAAAATAATGTTTCCATTTAGAAACTCAGGATACTACATAATATCAATTTTGATAAACTGCATCCTTTTACTATGAAATAGGAATACATAATAAGGTATTTTAATTACCAAAATACTTTTGAGGAAATCCCATATTGAAAAAATGCTGAATAAAACTTCAACAATAAAATAAATAAAGGGAAGTACGATGGTTACATGAGATAAAACATACCAGGGTTCAAAGTTTGGAAACATGAAAATTGAATAGAAAACTAAATATCATATTTTTATGGTGAATGATAGATAGAATATCCCTTATAAATATCACAGTCACAAAACCATAAATATGTGTTTTCTTAAAAGATCATTTATCACTTAGTTAGAAAAGTAAACAGATAACATTTTGATGTCAATATTATTTTATTATAGTTGATTAATTATTTTATTACACTATCAAAGAACATAAAAGAAATATACTTACTAGAAAATTAGAGCTTTACCCATTAATCAATTTCCACCAAAACTCAAATTTTTTCATAACATGAGTATTCAAGAAGAATTATTAATCCTAAAAGAACTAGAATTAGATTCTAGAGAATCACATAGTCTACAAAAGATTAACTATCTTTTTCACCTATACTGAATCACTAAAAATAAATTGTTTGGATAAAAAATGACAATTCACCAAAAATAATAATCCTTTATATGATTAAATACTAAATTAATCCAAAACTTTCATTGGTAAAACCCAAATTTTAACATAGACAATTTGTTAAAAAACAATCCATAGAATTATACAAAATAATCTAAGCAATGTTTGAAACCAAAAATTCAAAAATATTTTATCATAGAATAATCAATGATAAAATATAATAATTATATCCAAATAACATCAATTAATATCAAACTTCTATATCAAAACATAATTGTCCTAAAAACATTCAAGATAGGCTAAACCTATCCAAAAATAATGTAGATGTCCAAAAATACAATATAAAATAATATATTATTTCTAAAAAAATAAATCATTATTCCTTTAAATAAATAATTGTGTAATATATTTACCTCAATAATTAAATGGTTTCCAAAATTTTAAATGTCTCTTGAACTATAATTATTAAATTAACCTGTAAATAATTTTCCAATCTTAAAGTTATGTACTTGAAAAAACAAATGTTCCCATTTTCAAATTATTTTTTGTTAAAATTTCTTTGAAATAAAATGTCATACTGACAAGGAATTCATGAAGATTAGTGTAAGGGGATCCACACTTTTCACCCTTTGGTTGTGGATTTCATTCTTATAGCCTTGTTGGATGTGATATGTTTTTACAAATCATATGACTTGACCTTATTATAGAACTATTGAGTTCTTAAAAAAACTCTAAAGAGGATAAAATCCTCAAAATAACCATAGCATGTCATAACATCAAATGTTAATTTTACATATTATTTTTCATCAAAAAATTAATTATATCTTAATAACCTTATAATAAATGATCAAATAATCCTTAACCGTTATCCATACCTTTGTAATTATGTCCATGAAATGAGACATAATTATTTCTCAATGAACATTTTCCCATAACAAACATAATGATTTCATATAACACAAAATAAAAATACCGTTCAATGTTCTCCCAAAATCAAAATATTATTAAAAGTTTTAAAATTTTCATCATCGAATGATTTATCAAAACACCTTAATTACTTGTTTGTATAAAAATTAAACAGTCTTAATTTTTCATAATCCAGTAACCATGATTTTCAACGTTATTCCTTAATACATATTTCATATATAAATAATTATGAATCACATCCTACTTTTTAATAATGTTAAAAAATTAACCAATAAATAATCTATATCTTTATTATTTCATTTAAAGTTCAATCTATTTCAATTATATTAAAATTGTGTATTTAAAAATAGATATATATATACATATATATATATATGTTCCCACTGATCAAATTTATTAGCCTTCTTCCTAATTAATTAATTTTCATAATGACCATACACCTCACATTTAAAAACATTCAATTAATATCTCAGGAACATATTTGTTCCCTTTCAGGGAGTAAGCTGTACAGTTCCATTTTTATTAGGAACATTAGTTTTTTATCACAAGCTTTAATAGATTAAAACATATTATGATCCATTTAATTCATTTCCCTATGGGTTTCATTAAACATCATTAACATATATGTGATTGAATATGTTAATAGTTTTGATCACTACAACTTTAATTTCTACAAGGATTCATTTCTATCATACATAATGCATTAGAAAATACACCATGGATGAAGTGGTTAATCATTTCTCATAATAATTATTTTAGCATAACAATAATATTTCTCATTGTATCTACTATAAAATTCAGTTTCTTGTATAGAGAACCACCAAATTATTCCTTCGCATACATTTTAACATTGGTTCCTTTTATATCCAACATTTTTCTAAAACCAAATTGGTTATTATGAAAAATAAAATCTTCATATACCATTTTGTGAGGGTAATAAAAACTAAATTTCCTTATTAATGTTATTTTAATATCAATAAATTTATCTGAAATAACTATTAATCTTCCTATCGCACTGACAATTTATTTTAATATGTGTGTTGTAATTTCTGATTATATAAAATCCAAGCCTCTAATGTAATCTAGACCATTATTACGTAAAAATTATAATAAAATGAAATTAAACATTACATGTTTTGGTGTTTTTGAACTATAATTCAGATTCTCAAAATTTTGTTGATCTATCCAGTTATTATTATATATAATTATTAAATACTCTTAAAAAATTAATCACATAAATTAAAAGTTTAAACATATACTCAGTGTCAATTTTATTCACCAACAAAAGTTCATTAAAATAAAACATGTTTTCTCTTTATGAAAAATCATCACAAATTTATCCATGATCTCATCTTTGTCCCCAATATCCCTCATACCCTATTAATGGTATTTTAAAACACATATGTAATACTGAAATAATATTAAGGAACATAAAAAAAGTAAAAGAAACTTTTAGTCCATGAATACTTAAAAATCCATTCAAATAATTTCACAATGTTATACTATTCACAAAAAAACCATAAACTCTTTGGATTACATAATGAAATCATATGTGTCTTATAAAACTCCATCAAACACAAAAATAAGATTGATAACTTGTGATAAAAATTCAAAGTCACACTTATGCTTATAATAGCTCATAAAACTTTATTGGGTGAAACCATCATGCTTACACATGGAATACCAATCGTGGTATATTCACTAAATCACTTAGATAAATTGTACATATTAACACAATATAATTACCCAATTAATTGGAGTTCTATAAAATTATAACACACCGTTATTTTACAATGTAAATACCAATAATCAAAAATGATTCCCAAGAACCATAACATAGAAATACCATATAAATCTGAAATAAAATAAAAAAAAATTTCCACATTCAATTTACTTTTCTTTAAAAAAATATTTCCATTCATTAATGAAAACACTTAACTAGAGAATAAACTTTTAAACATGTAAATGAATCATTATAACATTAATGTGGCATGAAATTGGGAAGTTATTATCATGTTTTATATGATAAATAAATTATTTTAGGATTTTGTAAAAATAGTTGAATGAATAACTTTAAAAAAATTTATGAGAAAATCTTGTACCTTGAGTTTGAATCATAATCTATAATCATTATATTACTGAATAAAAAACATAGATTATTTATTTTCATTCTTTATAATCTTTTTAAATTTTATTATTAATTTTATATCACTTATTAACATTTTATAACTATTATAAAATTATTTTTGTTCATAACCAATATTTTGAAGATATTTCAGATTTAGTTTAAAGGGAATTTGATTTGATGTATAGAGCCCAAATGGAAATTATTACATATTTTCCATAACAATATTGATTAAATTTATATAATTATTATGAATCAATTATTATTTTTAATAAAAACATTATTCATGGTGTTGAAAAATTCCCTACGCTTTAATCATGGATATCGTAGGTTGTATGCATGGCTTAGTAAACTATCAATTTTTCAATAATAATTTTGGAATAAAAATTAGTTTTTTTCTAATTTACCATAATATTAATAATATAATTTATATAATAATAAAAATTTAAATATAGTTATATATATCATTCATGATATGTGGTGACAAAAAATGAATCACAACTCTTTGTAGAGGTGACAGTTCACACGTTTTTACAAAGGACATTATCATTTTTATATCAATGAAAATGTAAGTATTTAAGTTATATATCATACTTTAAAAATGATAAATAAGACATGAATATCATATATATACATTAATTACATCATTACAAACAGTATTGTGAAATTGTGATGGAAAACAGATTATATTTTTTGCGAGGTGGTAATCTATCCAACACATGGACATTTAATTATTTTAATATTAGAAGGATGTGGATATGGAATTAGGGGATGATATTAACAAAATAAATTATAAATATATTTAAGATAATGTATTTACTATTTTATCATTGTAGACTAATATTTGAAGTAGTTTTAAAAGAGAAACAACATAAAAACAATTAATTAAAAATGATACCTTTTCTTCAGACAATCACTTTTTTCCTAACACCTTAAGGCCATTAATAGTGGTGTTTTATATAAAAAATGAAATATAGTATGTTTTTAGGGATTATAAGAAGGGATTTTGGAATTTCATTCATAAAAAAGTGGTTTTATGTGTGATAAAATTATAATAATAGGTTTTCTTTTAGGAATGTGGGGAGAGGAACTCCTGGAATTCATTAATATATTAAATTAATATTAAAAAAATTATATTCCATTTGGTCAAATTTTTATTTAAGAAATATATTATAATTATGTGTCGAAATAAATTCATTAAATTAAAATTTTACATTTATTGATAATGTTTTCATCTTTATTTTTTAACAATTATTTTACACTTTTAGTACTTATAGTTATATCATGTAAATTACACTTTCAGGTTTAATATAATTTCTATAAAATGAAAAACTAAAAATAAATGATTCATTGATGAAATATTATTCCATATCCCAATCCTTTATTTTATATTTTTATAAATTTAAAAACATTTAATAAAATATTTTACATTTTATACTATCATTAATGTCAATTTTGACACTATTCATTATTTGAATTTTTAGAAATATCATAACAAAATTAAATATTATAATAAACCCATTTAACACAAATATAAAATTTCTTATTAAGAAATAAATTTTTTATGTCATTAATTATCTATAATTATTTTTCTTTAATTATTTATTTCATACATTTGATATTTCAAGTATTTAAACAATTACCCCATAATCAGTATTTATTTCATTATTATAATGTATTATCTTCTAAAAACAATAAATAAATTCCCATTAAGAATATGAAAATTTTATAAAATTAAATTTATAATCATAATGATCTCTTATATAAAACCACATTAAAAAATCATTATTTAAAAACAAAAATATGAGAAAATTTACTTTTATTTGAATAAAATACAATAAAAGGGTTCAATCCAGGCAATTGGATCAAGTGGTCATAAAATCTTCCCATTAATAATTTTATGTGTCAGTAACTCATCCAATTAAATTATTAGATGTGTTAGGGTAATTTTCTTATATATATATATATAACATTATTTTTACCCAAAATTGCCAAAATTATGCTTAACCATGGTAATAAAAGTTTCCAAAGTTACTATTAATTTAAATTTAATCTCATATATGGAGTGAGAAAACCTGTTTTTAATGTGAATAAATTCTAAATATTGAAAAGAAAATTATATCCAAATTACTATTTAAATTAATTGAAATGACCTAAATTATATTAAATTTTATATAATTGATATAATTATAATTAATAAAATCATATCTTTAATTTACCACTCAAATGATTAATGTAGAAAAATATTGTTTCAATTAATATTCTCTATTTTTACCTATTTATCAAAACATGAAACTTATTAAAAATATAAAAAAAATAAATCATGTAAATTTTTGTATTATTATTTTGATTAAAATGTTTATCTTTTTAAAAAATATTTTTAATAGTATCAAAAATAAATATTTATAATAATATAACTAATAAAATTACATAACTACCATTTTAGAAAATTACTTCTTTTATGTGTAAAATATGATTTGTTGATATATCATCTATAAAAAACACATAAGAAAAATCTTAAAAATTAAATTAATTATATTATATATAAAATTAAATAATTTTATTTCACAATGTTTATTATTTATTTATTTTTATAGAACATACGTTTTTACAATTAAAATATTTCATTTTATTTTTAAAGAAGTTTTTATTTTTATTTATTTGTAATCGGTTATCAAAAAAATAATTTTATATACATGTTTATACCATATTTTCATAATTCATTTTATCCTATTCATAAACACAATTCATACAACTACATTATAGTTGTCACATTTAAAAAATAGTATGATTTTTTTTCATTTAAGCTCGATGTGATATATTATGTACACTATTGAACATAGTGTTTTTTTCAATAATCAGGATGTTACATATATTCAAAATTTTGTGCATTCATTCTTCAAATTCCCAGTTCCATCTATAGTAATTCAATTTGAAATGAAGTATTTTAGACGATGAAATGTGGAAATCATAATGTTATATTTCATTTCAAAATAATTGTATCATTAAATCTATTATTTTTATTCCATTTAATTTATCAGCATCTATGAAGATAAAAAAACCATGATATTATAACAACTATATAGACCTCACCTTAAACATTTCATGTTATAGTGAATATTAACTAGAATTAAAATTAATTCATTCTCAAGTATCATTTAGGTTTAGATATTTAGTGAAATTGTTCCTAAATGATAAATTATAATGCCTTAATTTATGAAGTGTATACTTATGATTAGTACCAATTTTCTCTATAATTAAAACAATTAAATATAAAGCCAGGTTTCCTTCTAAGAAATGTCATCAAAATATTTAACATTACTGATTACTTAATATATCCCCCCCTTAACCCTATAAAAAACATTTTAAATCATAAGAAGTGATCAAAAATATCATTATTTTACATAAAAATAAATAAAAGAATTTTTATTCCAGGAATACATATAAAACTATTTTTTAAATAATATTTGGGATCAACAAACTTTTTACCCATGAAATCACATTTTATTATAAAATATCATTATATAAAATTTTTTAGGTGGTGATTACACAAACATAAATCTAATATTATTTCATTAAAACCACAAAAATAAAAAAAAACTTCTTTTCCCCAAAGTTATAATCTTCAAAATTTCAATGAAGTATTACTATTATTTAACTTGTAAAATCATAAGTTTTCTACTATAACTCTTATGAATAATGGATATTGAATTTTTGAAACATGATTCATCATTTTCAAATAATTATTACATACACATGAATTAACCATAATGATTATACTTTTAGTTATCATAACATATACATTTTCAATGATCATCATTGTTATACATGGAATTACCATTACACTAAATTCCAATAATATCTTATGAGAATCCTAATCAAAAAACCCCATAACCTTACCCAATGTTCTGAAGTTATTTTAATGTCTTAAGTAAATTTTTTTATAATAGAAACACCTATCAGAATGAAAAATTAATGTGAATCATAGCATAAACATAAAAAATAATGTATTGCAACATAAAAACATAATTGTCACCCATAAGAATGGTTTTTGGACATTGTTATTTTCATTTTCAATAAAAAATACACGACTAAATGGATATATTGGTTTTAATTCAATGAAAATTTAATATTTGAAATGAATAAAAAAATAATGGTTATGATGGACTTAAATGTAATTTTCTATGTATATGGTAGAATAGAACATTTAGTTTTTCCTTTTAGTAAAGTCCATTAAATTATTCCATAAAAGATAAAAAATTTAAAAAAATTTAATAAATTCAAAATGAAAATAATTTTTATCTTTTAATCTATTTCAATATATATATATATATATCATTATACTATTATTTTAAAATTTTGGATATCGAGTAAATATATTGTTTTAATCGAATCATTAAAAAGATTACTTCTAAAATGAACATCCCTTTCCATGAGTCTCAATCATCAAATATGATATTTATCATTAAAAATAAAAACCATTGGACAAATTATTTATTTATTAAGAAATTTATTATTATTATTATTTAATTTATCTCATTTCATAGATTTATTTATTAAATTTAGTAATTTAATAAGTTCAAATTGGATGTTTTGACAATATAAATTTCATAAGTCCAAATGGAATTAGTAAATTTTCATTCATAAAATATGTAATTACACTATCGTCTATATAATATTAATAATAAACTAATTATTATTTTGAAACATAAATTATTCTTTTGAATCTAATCCTTAAATATGGTTATGAAAAATAAACTATGTAATAATGATAAAGAAAGTAGTTTTTATGAAGACGTGAGTAAAATATCCATTCTTCAACGATCAATATGGAAGGACCTTATATATCATATTATCTTACCAAAATGATAAAAATAAACTCAATATAGAATTATTTTTTTAATTATAATTATATATATATATATATCACTTTTTTTATTTGGTGATGAAAAATTAATCAGATAGCTTCGTGGAGGTCATAGTCCACACAAACACCCAATTTTTTTTTAATTTTTCAGTGATAGGAAATGTAAGAAATTGAATGATATTTTTTATAATTATATATTTTTATTAAATATAAAATATATATAATTTATATACATCTTCAAAACCACTCATGAGATATGTTTCTGGAGAATTAATTACATCAGTTACTAATATGTTAATATGCCTTACATACAAACAATGGTTTTGTTTTCATTTTGTGGGAGTAGATATATATATATATATCTATGTGTGTGTCTGTGTGTGTGTGTGTGTGGTTCTATTTACATAATAACACCATAAAATAATGATGAATATTTTTCTATAAAATAATGATATAGTAATCATGGAAGTATGTATGTGGAGATATAATATAGAAAAATGTGGTCAAATATTATTCATGTTATTTATAATGTCTAATTTGATGAACACCTTCAACCCTCTACGGTTGGTATTTTTTCTTTAACCAAAACCAATATACTGAGGAGATGGATTATAGGATGGGATATGGGTTGATCATGTCTAATTGAAATTGTTTATTATGTTTAACTTAATAAGAATAATATATTCCCATTTTTATGTTATTGGATGGTTAATCCCGTAATTTCCCAAAATATGAAAATATTATAAAATAATTTTCAATTTAAAATTTATCCAGAAATATTTTTTAAATAAAAATATGATTATGGGTTGAAATACACTGACAAAATAAAATTTATATGTGTTGCATTAATGAATGTAGCTTTATCTTTTAATTTTATACCTGGGTTAACCCTTTGAACAATTAATCCTATATTATCACTCTCATCACAATAATGATTAATAATGTTAATTTAAAATGTCAAAATACATTTAAATATACCCTATATACTACTATTTACAAAATTAAATTTATTTTTAAAATATTTGATTTTTAGGTTTTCATATAATTTATTATGATATTATATCCAAAATATAATAAAAATGTGAAAATATAAAACTATTAAATTACATTTATTTTTTATAATATAAATACAACCACTTAATTTTAATATAATAAATATAATTATCTATAAGAATGATTTAGTTTTCTAAATAATTTGCAATCACAATAAATAATTCAAATTATATTACAATTTATATTTCCAATGTTATTTATATAATTTTTCCATTATGTATATAATTATTGTGTCAACATTGTGTAAGGATATAAGTTAATTATTTCATGACAAAAAACTATAAATAAATTTACTTGATGTAGATAAAATATTTTTATTTTACAATAATTTTTTCAACACAACTTAACATCTTATTATACCTATATAAATAATATAATTCTTATTAAAAATAAGAGATTTACATTTTTTAAATTTTCTTTAAATATATTAGTAAAATGGTTATAGTCACATCCAAATGAATAAATGACATACAAAATAATTATGAGTGGGTATGGATGAAACATACTTGTCTAATAATTTTAGGTCAAGTGTTGGGTCATTTTACATATGACATCTTGGCATAGAAACAAATAATTGGTGCCCTAATTTAGTGGGTCACATGGCCTCAAGCACACTTCCCTATATTCTAGAGGCTCCTTTCTAGCAGACATGCTCTAAGGTTGTATAATGGAGAGACAATACAATCATAATTAGCACCTTGCATAAGTTTTGTAAATTAATAAATATCATAATAATAATAAATGATTGAAATTGGAAGATAAATCAAACATATGAATAAACAATCATCAGTGGAAACATCATGTATCATATAGAAAATGATGTAATGTCGTGTAAATATTAAAAGAAAACCAGAATACATTATAGTAGGAATCTAGTAAATTTTATGTATCAAATTCAAAAAATTCAAAAAATTAAATCATTAATGAAATCATGATCCATATATCTGTTATGTTCTTTCCCACTCCCATGATATAATAACTCTAGCATCAAGAAATGGGTTCTTTCTCTTGTCCCTACCCATATCAACATAATATACCAAGGTATTATATGTGTCCTAGATAGTTTGTAAGATAATTTTAGTAGGACACTACAAATGATGTATATAAATACCCATTTAGTACATAAAATATGATAAGTGTGTAGTTTCCGTGATATAAAATAATAAAAAATTTAAATGCGCCATATTTTCATCTAAAAGCATTATAGGTCGACAATACCTACCTCATCTCGTGTCAGATAATAAAAAAACAATATTTTTATTATATGTGTTTTGCATATGTAATGACATCTAATTCTATATATATATATATATATACGGATACTGCTACTTTTTGGGACCATATGGGAAACATAGGTATCCATGGTTGTAGAATTAGTCTATCTAGTGTTATGGGACACTATGCGTAGTCTCATAATAGTAGGGTTGTATAGCCTATATAGTGTAATATTAGAGACGTCATGCTTATATATCATATTATGAGGGTCTCTATTTCCATTTAGAATATTCCATATTGGTATCCAATCCAATTCATCATAATTCATTAGGATTATATGCTAATTTATTATAATTCTTAAGGGCCTAAATTCTCATTTAACGTAATTTATATTTTTCTCTAGGAAAAAGTGTCATAGATGTAAGTGGCACAACGCCCATGTGTAAAAAATGTAATGGACACCATTCTCAGGAATAAAAATTTTGGGACGACATGCCTAACTATTAGAATATATGGTTTCCATGATCGTATCTAATAAATGTAGCATCATCATGCTCATATATAATAATTTTAAGGGACTCCATGCCTATATATCAAAATTCAGTAAATTGTTCCATTATCATATGTCATAACATTGTAAGGAACACAACTCCCATATATCATAATAGTGTAAGTAGTCAAAGGGCATAAGAGGATCCAAAATATTTTTTTGATCATTATCATTCCATTTTAACAAGGTTGTAACAATTTTTCAATATAAAGAGCTGATTTGGATGACAACATCACTTTCTATTAAATTCATTATAATCATCTCTATTAGGTTTCATACAAAAACTATATTTTAGATATTTTGTTCTCTTAAACATATATATTAAGAAATTTATTTGTATATTCATACCTCAAGGGATGTCATCAAGAAAATGGGACCTATTACACCATGTCTAATGGGTTATTATATTACATATATCAAACACATTGAACTAAACACGGATTATATGTATTATTATGGAAATGCAAGGAGAATCTGGTGTGAATACCCATATACAAATAATAATTCTACAGGACCGAAGGGACAATTATTATACCAACTACCTTATGTATGTGGAGGAAAAACCATATAGTATTGGCCTATGGTTTGGCCTATATTAGAAGAAAATGAAAAAACATATGAACAATTGATATATTTGGAATATGAACATCCACCAAAATAGAATCGTAGTTCAAAATCAGAATGATGAATGTAGACTAATGAGTAGAGATTATATCAGTCTGATTTATTAAGATGGGCAACAATCGAATCAGATGATAGATGGGAAAAATATCCATGAATCTAGGTTGAAGTGATTGAGAGCTCAAACATGAGGAAGTATAGCCCACTGATATGCTATAAATAAGAAATAAGTCATTTGGATTATGTTATAATAAGGTAAATTAAAACAGTAAAACCAATCATCTCCAAAATAAGAGAACGATGTGGATGTAAGGATGGAGAAACCAAGAGGAAACCATGTTACCAACTATATCCAATGAGGGTGATCACATATATAATATGTATGGTATGGGAATCCATGTTCAAAAAAAATCTATTTGTATATTTTAAAAACTATAGTTGGATTGAATGTTTGTGTAGCCTAGGTGGAATCGATAGGAGAAAAAATTAACCCACATCTTCCCAATAAAACACCCTACACTAATTGTAGAAACCATGTGGACTGGGCCTTACAGTTTCATCTAACCATGTTCCCCTACTATGTCTTTCAATTTCCATTTTTTTGGGCTCTATACAAGCCCCATACACCCTTGTAAACTCGATAGACCAATTTTTTAATTATAGTAGGACAATACCATGGAATTAAACAAATATTTCAATTATATGTGACTCATAGAAAAGTTGGATTCTTATAGTATAGAAATTATCATTATATTTTTTACACTATTTACCTTATTTAATTTTACCATAGAAACAATTATTACTATGTATACTATTCATATTGTGAAAAAATAGTCTTATATACAAAAATATTGACCAACTAATTTCAAATATGAATCAATTTTTAAATATTTTAAAATAAATAATTAGATCGATTTTATATAAAATGAGTCCAGAAAAACGCAATATGGGAAATGATTTTTTATAGATTTACCCTTTCATATATATATATATTTTACACTAAATTCATGTGTAAATTTAATTTAAAACCAACAATTGAATAAAATTAAATAAAAATGAACATATTTTTTTTCAAAAATATTTATTTCAAAATATAAACACATTAACAGAAAATATAGTGCTAAATAAAGGTTGGAATTTTTCATTATTTAGTGAAAATAAAATTTATATAAAATTAGAAAAAATTATTTGTGAGATAATTTGGTTTGTCAAATGAAAATTGAAATTATTTTTTCAGAATTAAATTATATAATGAAAAATTAATGGTTCAAATAAATCCATATAATAAAATATTTTAATAAAAATATTTCCATTTGACATTAAAAATTCTCATGAAACTCCTACAAATAGAGCTATTAAAAGGGCTAAAACTGCCTTTAACAACTTTTGAAAAGAATTGTTAATCACAAAAAAGATAAATTGGGTCCACTTTATCAGTGAACAAAACTGCACTGATAAAGGTGTCCCTTTATCCACACTAAAAAGGGACCATAAATGTCCCCCTTTATCAATACTTGTTTAGTGTGGGTAAAGGACCTCATTTATCAATGCTATTTTGTGAGATGATATAGGATAGATTTATCAGTGCTATTTTGAACACTGATATAGGACACCTTAATCAGCTCTATTTTGAGAGCTAATATAGAAAAAAATTATTTGCTCTTAATTATCGCTGATGAAGGCCATGTTGCCTGAGCAAAATTAGCTCCTACACAGCCCATGCACAATTAAGACAACACCGTCATAGACATCACAAAACAGCTGCAAAAACAACACCTACACACAAATAAAGGATTGAATAACAATACATCACACCCAAGAGTTTCAAAGACAATTCTATATACATTTACATGAAATCATGCATAAAACACACACAGATATATACATTTCAAACAATGTTTTATATGGTTACAATTATATTTATCGGTCAAAAAGTTAAAAACGTTAATGCTTCATCATTTTTTCATCTGTGATCCCCTGTAAAACAATGTCATCAATGTTCTTAGTTTCCAAACAAAGCATCTGAACTCAGGACAAAAATTCCACCTATACAAGAAAAAATATGTTGATAATACAATAATGAAATAAATTAATCCTTAATATTAAATAATACATTAATAAAATGTCAATTGATACCTATTACAACCTTTACATGTCCATATTTCCTGGAATTGAATTAATATTTTAGAAGAGGCTCAATATGATTCATTGAATTATAAATATTGTTTTTAAGATCACATTTATGAGAATATAAGATGAAGAAATTTCAACAACAATATGGATTGAAAAATGATTCATTTATTGACAATAAAAAAGGATGAATGTCCCTTGTCTAGAGTCTATCACATAACTCCCCAAATAGGGGGGGGGGGGTTGGATAACGATTGAATACCCAAAATAGTATGTGCTCAGAATACCCCCTATATATATACTAGACAAAGATGTAGAGTAGGCTTTGGATTATCTCAAATGAGTAATGGAATTAGTTTCAACATCTACACCCAGTTTTAGTGCTGCTTCCCTGCAAGCATCGTTAAATCCGGACTTTTCTACCACATTGATAAGATTATGTTGCTCTATCACTGTTTTCCCTACAAAATATACCATTTATTATAGGTGATTCATTTAATGATAAAATCCATCTATCTTATGCCTCCCATAAATGACTAAATATTAATGAGCTTATACATCTATTGTACACATGGACGTTGCATTCATGTCCTCATTGTCACGTTGAATGTCCAAATTCTATTCCTCCACCATCGATACACTTAGCTTGATGAACCAATTTTTCTCCCTTATGGTGACCAACTCCTTCATAGTAGCATGGAGTTATTTATAATATAACTCACCATATCCAATGGTTTTGAACATGTACAAGATGAGTCCATACTAGTATTTTAGCTCTTTAAAGGTTCCCACCATGATTATATTACAAATATCCCCAAAATTTGTCACTAAAACTATTGATGAAATGCTACGATTTCTAAAACTCAACTCTGAACTAGTCCATAAATAAGAATATACTCTAGGACCATGTTTTTATATGAGGGATTCATACTCAAATCCCTTTATATGCATAAATAAAGAAAGACTTCTGCACTATCTATTATAGTGGGGAGAGATAAATAGTGGAATGGTCTGGGACTTTAGAGATCTGAGGTGGACTTACTATAATAATGCATATAAATATTATTAGTCAATAGAAAAATAATTCCATCAAAAAAATCAACACTCAAGATAATAATTGAGAACATACATATACCATCCAAATTATTAGCCACTTCCATCACCTCATTGTTGAATTGCTTGGTGATAATGAAATATTCCAACAAAAAATGATCTCAAGACACATATATAGTCCCCACTATCAATACTAATATTTCTTCACCTTGATGTGCTACAAGTGTAAAAATATATTATATAATATAACACATACATATTGGTGAATTCAATTTCATAAGAGTATTCAAATTTAGAATAAATTCTTACAGGTTCCTAATGATACCACCATCCTAGATATGTTATGAACCTAATAGTTATATATATCAAGACCCTATAAGATGGTAATCTCCCATTCCAGGTCAAAGGGAATTAGTGCTAGCGCATCTTCATCAGACGTCAAGTTCAACCCTTATTGGACCCTAACCACTTATGCCTCTCTAAGGACCACATAAAATATCTATGGTCCTGTTGAAGGAATGAAAAGAGTGTATTTCTCTATTTTAGAGAGGTCCTAATCAGAAACATTAAAATTAGATAGGCTACGATCATACTATGTCAAATTTTTCATGATATCCTAGTTCTTTAGAGTGATTAGCCAAATCCCCCTTCCTCCCCTCCCTTGGACAACCCCTTGGACAACCCCCTCCCTACCCCTGGACACCCCCACCACCACTCAAACTACAGCCCCTCCCTCCCCCCTAGACAACCACCCTCACTTTCCCTAGAAACCTCCACCCCCTCCACCACTCCCCATGGAGCCCCCTCCCTTTCCCTGGACAACCCCCTCCTTTTCCCACTCCCTGGACACCCCCACCATACAGACACCCAATATACAGCCCCCTTCCCACACCCTGGATAGCCCCCCCCCCCCTCATGAACACCCCCCGCTCCTAGACAACCTTCTCTACTAGACACCCCCTCCTTCCTGGATACCCCCTCTCACCCTCCCACCTAGAAACCCACTCCCTCCTAGACACCCCCTCCCTCCTGGACACCCACTACCTTCTGGACACACACCCTCCCTCCCCTGCTGGATACTGCCTCAATTTGGACACCCCCACTCCTAGACACAACTACCTCCTAGAGACCCCTCCTTCTCTGACACCCCCACCAACCCTCCCACTTAGACACCCCACGCCTCCTGGACACCCCTCCCTCTTGTAAACCTCCCTCCTCTCCTGGACACCAATCCCTATCTTCTGCACACCCATTTTCTCCTAGACACACCAACCCACATATAAGGGGAACTAATTAGAAAATTTAAAATCAATGATATTTGTTCTAATAAACATTCTAAGATGACCAAGAGTGGATTAATGACTACGAATTGGTCGCCTTCCACACTATCATCCATTATAGTCCAATGGTATTGCCTCATCAACATCAATTAATGAATTCAATTGTGTTATAAAAAAGAGAAAAATTTTATTATTTATTAAAATGGATTATATTGGGTTAAAATGGACTTCAGTAAGAATAGGGAACATGAATAATTAGAAATATCCTATTAAGGGCATGTATTGTTCAAAGTCATGTGATCACATGACCATAATAGGATCACGTGATCAAATGAACCTAGTATATTTAGACGCTTACATGACCATTGATGCTTTATGCAATCATGTAAAAAAAGACAAGAATATATTAACCCTGGTTCATGTGAATTACCATAATTGAACATGTGATTGGTTTATGTGATATGATCATGTGATGAGAACACACAATCAGTTCACATGAAGAATTCATACAAAGGATCTTATGTGACCCAATCAAATGAAGAGTCTTATGTGAAGTAGAGAAAAACTCTATGAGTTCTCGTAGATCTATGAAATATTGAGTCATTAGTGAAATATATTTCCCATTATTCTCTAATAAATATAAAATTTCACAGAATACCAGCATTATCTTATAAAACTAAATGAAAAGTAGATGCCCAATGGAATCAGTTAGGTATTCACTTCCTTATAACAATGTTCTTTCTTCTTATTTTGGTATATGTATGTGATGTGTGAATGCATCTAGGCACTAATGTGATACAGGTTCTATAAGAGGTGTGTAGGAACCTAGATTTTGATGGTCACACACATATATATATATATATTATGCAGGTTTATTTGAGAAATTATTGATATGAATGATATTTGGACATGATTTTACTGTGGAAACATCAATATTACCTCTGTGATTGAGTAGACACGATGTCCTTTCTCTTCTTGCAATGAAATATCACATGGAAATAAATATTCTATAATGAACAAACCCTATAGAGAATAAAAAAAATCAAATCAATGTTTCATTATATAATTTTTCAATTAAATAAACATTTAATTTCGTAACCTTAACATTACATCTTTACAAATGGTTTCTTTGGCCCAAATATAAGCTAATAAAAAAATAACGACTCTTTGTGAACTATAATATTTTTGGTTAACTACAGGTTACCATAGAATCAGATCTGATCTTCTGATCGAGTGTCTCTGTGATTCTCTCATCCGACACCATCTCTATGATATCATCATTTAGCATTCACTTTTCTTGACCTTCTTGCACCATATTACCTAGTAAATGGGTGAAAGAAGAGAAGTAAAAGTGAATACTAAATGCCTATGTCATAGAGAAGGTTTCAGATGGGGGCTTCATGGGGACGCTAGATCAGAAGTTGAGATTAATTGTTATGCTTAGGAGTAGTTATAATAATTAGTGAAGAATCCATATTTTTGTTATTAAATTTATGACTTTTTCACCCCCAATATTATTCCAACACAATAAATCAGTAGAAAAAGATTCATAAATGAAAAATATATATAATATAAATGGTCCATGCCATAATATTTTGGGTCTATTTATTTTAGAAACATAGAAACATAAAGAACTAGTTCATAAGAGTCTCTCGATAAGTTATTCATTACTATAAAGACAAATAATTTTTAAAACTAATCTTCATTACCTATGGTTATAAAACATAATAAAATGTGATCAAATATACTAAATAAATGTAATCAACAGAGATATAAATGTTTATATTAAGATAACACAAGTAGTAGGAAATCACCTTCATCTTATTTGTCTATAATGTTCTGTCAGGTATGTTGCACATTTATTTATAAACACATCTATATCATCTTTTCAATATGTTTTTATACGAAATTCTTGGTGAAATTAAAAAAATATAAATACACAAATGATTAATAAATAATTTAAATGAACTCATAATTATTTTTGAAAATACCACTTCAGCGATGCTAGTTTGTTGATGAAATATGATCTCTTTCATAAATTTAAAAACATAATAACCGCAGTCCTTTCTATTTGATTGTTTTTGAAACAATAGAAACATAGATATAAATAATTATTATTTTTTCATATGGGTTTGGATAGTGCAATTTCATTATATATACCAGGATACTTGTCCATTTGTAGATCTTGTGGGAATTCTTGTCCTTAGGCCCTGGATTCATTTCATGATGTAGATGATATTTAAATTCCCTATCTAAATAGAATCCTCATTAGTAGATAATATATATTGTATAATAATTATATTAGATAAATTTTTTGGATCTAGTGCATTACAAATTGACAAATTCCATCATGCGTGGTTGGTCTGTTGCATATCCAGGCATTGAAAGCCGAAAATACATCTTTGGGGTATCCAAATTAACTGTAATAATCATCCAATGATGCCTAAATATAAAAAAAAGAATAAGTAATTAATGAAATAAAATTATTGTTTATATGATTAAATTTTAGAGTTTTAGCCTTGGATCGTTTCTATTAAAAATATTTCTTCATCCAAAATTTTTATTCAAATGATTTGAGTAGGGACACAATTTTTTCAACCCCTTTAGCAGAATGCAACTTTTTTTTTAAAGAGGTGATGTGAGGACTAATGAGTCCAAATTTTTGTTCATGGCTAAATCACTTCAGTTGTTTTTCATATATCTTCTTTTGAAAAATATGAAATTTATTTAGTTATAATTATCATATGATACAATCTTATCTAAAATATAATCATGAAAACATTCCACAAGTACACATTTATAATTATTGTGCCTACCCATTCATGCTGGATGATTTCATTTACATTTTTAGCACTAATGAAATGTGATTTTCCCTCTCAATATATATATTTTTCAAAACCATCTGTGTGAACATTCTTGTCTATCAACTTTTTATCCACATGATCCTGAAATGATATTAAATGTGGATATAGAATGGGTGGGTTGACGGTTCTCTCAGTAGATTGTTTCAATCAGTTATTTTAACCTTGAGATGGTTTTGATATGATCTTTCATTTCACCCACTTCTATTTTTCGTTCTGTAATAACATTCATTGGTTCAGTGATTTTTCATTAAATTCTAAAATTTTACTTGAAAAATAAATTTGAAATGGATAACTCCTTGTTAACATGTTTTTATACAAGAATTTATGGCCATGTGATGAATATCACAATATCATGTTAGACCACATGAATGTCATCATCATTATTTAGAACATGTTTCTCATAACTCGGCTCATTAGATACACTAATTGATACTCTGATATGGTCTGTTAGAAGTTGTCTCTTGTGTAGCATGTTTTTCTACAGATTGAACACCATATCCCTTGATACAAGGTGATAGGTCGGAGTTGTTAGATATAAATCATAGTCATTTCTACATAGTAGAATATTTTTTCAGAAAATTTATCAGTTTTTATGTGATTCACATTTCATATAAACAATTATTAGAATATTTATTACCTCATCTAAGTAAGGTTTTTTAGGAGAATTGATCTCCTCAAAGATAGTGGTGGAGGTACGAGATCTTCACACACAGGTTGTTGTTGAGTATTTTATTCTATTTTCCTCCCCTCTATCAAACTTGTTATAATCTATCTATGGTATTGTAATTATTCTTGAAAAATAGCTAAGTTGTATTTCATGTTTTTCATTTCCCCAGTTTTATCATCCTCTTTTATTTTGTTTCTGGAAATATGTTCATGGTGTCACCCTAAAACCCATACCTCTGATGCGACCATATAGTTTTGAGTGCTTCAAGGCTACTAAAAGTATGTTTGTATCTAGTGCGGGTGTTGTTGATTCCTATCACTATGTCAAATATAAAATATAGGAAAATAAGTATTCATTGTTATGGAATAGCGATTTCATGTAAATCAAATTTATATTATGTCATTATTACACATGTTGCCCATGCTTTTTGTGTGTTTTTATCTATCAATATGTCCTCTTTATTTACACTATCTTCCATCCATATCACATGGTGTGGGGGGGATATTGCTTTAGATTTTGATTCATCACTCTGCATTTAAACATAGAAACATGGTTAGGGTGTTTTTCTTGTCACATAAAACTATTACGGTATATTTAAAATATGAACCCATTTTTTCACACGTAAAGGGTACCCCATCCTTGATTTATGGGAGTGGTATGCTTATTTTGTTGGCCGTTATTTATTTTTAGCACTCAATTTGATTTTTCATAAGTAAAAAAACTGTCAATAAAAGTGATGAATACAAGAAATGTCAAGAAACCTGTTACCAGACACAATGTAC
The DNA here is from genome assembly GCA_963277665.1 of Viscum album. Lineage (NCBI taxonomy): Eukaryota > Viridiplantae > Streptophyta > Magnoliopsida > Santalales > Viscaceae > Viscum > Viscum album. Next base: position 346,235,672 of record OY728157.1, on the reverse strand, counting down.
ATGAAAATTATGTTGCACGTGATGACTGCAAAACACATCCCATGTTCTTTGGGATATCAATTTTGTATAAAGATGAGTTGGGTGCAGCTTGATTTTCCCTTCATCATCTATAAGATGATATTTCGTTAAAATTATATGGAATTCTCTATGAATCCTTCCTTTATCTCTTAATACATATTCATTGTTTGAGGCATCTACTATAAATGCACTCTGCAATGGATAATGAAGATTAATTCAATGTTCTAGTATTCTATTTTATTTTAATAAATTAATGAAATTATATAATAATGTTACTGTAATATCTTCCAACATTTTTGTCTTATGCCGGTGGGAACATAGTGCCACGATTGTACATCAATCATCATGCGTTGTCGAGTGACGATTCCAATGCCACTACTAAATATGGCTTTGTTGGGGTTAACTTGTTTTCCTTTCTTATTCCATCCCACGCCAAATTTTATGCCTTTTGATATTTTCTTATATATTTTCGCTAATAGTGTCAAACTACGACACTCTATTTGTGTCGTCTGTGTTTCATTTATTACCATTTCCTCAGAAACAGTATCATTATATTCCTCCAGAGAGCTATCATCAGCACTAGGACAACCAAATATAGGATGAGAAACATGTTGTACCTCAACACTGGGACCAAAAACAATAATCTGAGAAACATATTCTTTTCTCTACACTAGGACCATCAGTGGTAGGTGGAGAGACCTGTTGTTCCTCATGATTTGACATGTCAGAAGGTGCAGAAGTCATTTTCTACAGAAGTGGTCTAGAATTTAAATTAGATCACATAAAAGTTGCAGTGAGTAGATAATAAAACAACGTAACACAATATATATTATATTAAACCACTGACCTAATTATTAAACACTTTTGTTAAAGGCTGAAAATATTTGACCCCTCTATAGACTATGTAAATAACTTAATTTTGGTCTCATATGACATAAAAATGCCATCAACATTGGGACATTGCGAAATGATTATGAAGACCTAATTAATGTGTAAGTCTCTGTAGATATTTAATCTAATCCATAAATTGTTTTATATGATAATATAACTATGGACCAGTTTTTTTCAGGATTTGGAACATAAAATACTTGTATTACCTCGGATTCCATTATAAATGGTTCTTCTTTCTCCCTTTCCTTAATGAAATCAACTTTAATGAATCCTAATTTATCTATTTTTATAGCACTCCTATTATAAACCCACTTACACTGAAAAATAGGCACAAGGAATTTTGTATAAATCAACTCCCAAATTGGATTTATGATGCCACATTATGACATATTTGCATAAATTGTATATCAGTCCATAGCACTAGAAACATGCATCACTTAAACCACAAGTGTTACCCCACTATTTTGAATAGTATTGTGTTCATCATGTTCAATGGTTTGGAATGTATAAACATTAACTACATAGTCATTGTAAGAAAATACATACACAGATGCTCTTACTACTAGCCCTCAAGGTCATTTTGAAATTGAGTATGGATTTTCATCTATCATCTTAAAAATATTTTCCTGAAGCCATCCTATAAAATATCGATTATGTGTATCTAATATCTATTATTAAGCTCTATATGGTTTAAAATTTAAATGCATTTCATTGTGGGATTTATCATATTGGTCAATGTCAAAACTATTATGAAAAACATAATTTTGGTCCAACTCCCAATCTATAATATTGATTGTGAAAAACGCTCTTCCAGAAATTCCGTCACCCTCATGCCGCCTAGTGTGACAAGATTTTGGAAGGCCAATGTATTCCCTAGTAGATATTTATTTAGTACAGAATTCAACGGCTTCCTCATTATTATATTTCTCTACCATAAAACCCTCTAGGAAACATTAATTTTTGACATACCCTTTCTAAATCATCATATATCATTCAATGGGGTACATCCATCTTTAATGTTCAAGACCACAGATTCAATTCTCTGTACCAAATTAACCATCAAATGAACCCTCATATCAAAGAATGTTATCGAGAAGAACATTTCCCATTAACATAATATGATATAAATTTCTCATTCCATAGTTGTTAATTTCACCGGGATTATAACTATGTTGCATATATCTTCGAAGAAGAAACCAAGCATTGATTGTGTATGGAAAAAATTAATGGAAAAATGCAACATAAAGCAATAGGAATTGGATCTTGTATCAAAACATGGAAGTCATGTGATTTTTGACCCTTTAAATTTAAATCTCTCATTAACACGATGTTCTTGATATTATATAAATACCTCTCTGGAACCGTTACGTCATTCAAGATTTTGAAAAACTGATATATCTCTTGCCTGGAAATATGGTAAGCTAAAGGAAGAAAAAATGTATGTTTTTCACCAATCACTGATGCCAACTCTTCGAATATAAACATATCAATCATGTTCAATCTAGAGTTATTTCCATCCTTCTTTTTCGGGTTTATTTAGCAACGTGACGATGACAACATCACATACATTTTTATTCAAAATGACTGACATCAAGAAAAAGACTTACATATTAACGATTCTAGTATGGTAATTCAAAAAAAAATTGATCTCTTTATCAACTGGTTTTTGTATTGTTTTTAAAAAAAGGATTACCAAAATTAGTGTCCACATATTTTAATTTCATAAACAATTGATCACCTGTTAGTGGATATGGTTCTATACATTCTTCTAAATATCTGTCGAATTTTTTCATCCAAGATCGATACATATGTCATCAGGTTAAAAAACAGATATTTCATAAAAACATGGTTTTTAATGAATGTTTCAACCTAATTGACTGTATACCATGTTTGAAAATGGGACACCCTTGAGATAAATTGATGCTATATCTTGAAAATTTACATAAGTAGGGAAGTCATTTAGTGTCTCGTACAACATGGTTCTCAAAATGAATTCTTCATTTTTGTAAGCAGCAGTAACATAACATCTAAATCCTACAATAATTCCAAATTCTCAATCAATGGATCCAAATAAACATCAATATCATCACCTGGTTGATTTGGTCCTTATGCAATAATAGATAACATGATGTATATTCGTTTCATGCATGACCATGATGGGTAGTAATAATTTACCAACATACCCAACCATGTACTATGACTGCTTCTTTGAAAACCAAAATAATTCACCCCATATGTTTATAACAAAATATGAGGTTTCTCAGCTCATTTCCAAATTCAGGATACTCTTTATCAATTTTCATCAATTGAGGAGAGTCTTCCAGGTGATGTAGTTTCCCATATTTAAGTCATGTATCTGTATTCCAGGTTAATTGTCCTACATTATCCTCACTTCCATATATGATCCTAAACATTGGAATTATTGGAATGTACCATAAAACATTTAGAGGACCGGATTCATCATTCTAGTATCAATAAGAACCACACTTTGGGAATTAATTAATTGATTTTTGGTCCTTGATAATAAATTTAAAATCATTCAGACAGGCGTGTATTATTTCAATGATCAAACCCATAAAATGTAGCATTCTTTTTGGCATCATTTTTTTGACTAGGGAGCGCATTATCTGATTGGAGCATGTCATTCAAGAGAGCAATTAGTTCTGTAAATTTGGAGTCACTCTACCTGTTTCCTTATTTGAAATTATACAGCTTTTGTACAGGTGACAATGGTATATATTAAGTGCAAGAAAGCAATGGTGTTCTTCCACAACTATTTAACATCTCAAATACGTTTTTTAAATCAGGAAGTTCATATTAAAATATCTATTTCATTTCCTCAATACGATTTTCATCATCATTCACATCTATAATCACATCCTCTATAAGATCATCTTCATTTTTGTGCTTTTAATCATATTTGATGATCCATAAAATGTTGTGTTGTCCCAGTCACGACATACATTCATTTGCTCCCCATGTTTATTCAAACATTTATAACATTGATCTATTATATGATTGATCAGGTGTTCCTCCAACTCCCATGGAAAAATTTTCCTTTAATAACAATAGCCTAATCAAGGACAAAGGATTTGAGATGGGTCACACGCATGCTATTTTACAAACTTGATTTACCCTTTCACCCCATCTTCATAATATTCTATCAATTGATTGGAATTAATCCATTCTTAATTCATATTAATTATATTTTATACAGTAATATTAATATTTAACAAAATAATTACACAAAATATGTTCAACTAGCTATTAAAATCTCTTTCACTAGAATGTTTATGTATCCCACATTGGATCTATATGGATTGACGTAAACTGGTTTTTTAGTGTTTCTCTAGAAACATAAGGTCTCTAGTCGAGAAATATGGTACTAAACTAATGAATGGTATGATTTTAAAAATAGTTCTCATGGGTGGAAAGATTCATTACATGTGTTGTTATGGTTATTTTACTAGGGTGTCCATAAAGTGTCTCACAGAGTGCTCTAGTGATGTGATTTTCTATGATTTGGTGGAATTTCAATCATAACAATGTTGTGGTTCCATTAAAATGGGTAAATGTCGGATTGATATTAAAAGGTGGAAGAATGAAAACATGGAAAACAATGGCATACCAATCATGATAATAACATCAACACCATTCAAACACACCACAATGCTCACAATTGTAACACCATACAAACCACACAATCATAATTTCAGATTTTACAAAGCATCGCTTATCAAAATTCCATTTGTAAATTCAAGGGTTATCCAAGATGTTTTATCATAATTGGGAATTAATTTATTTTTTATGTATATGTATATTATGAATTTTTATATTCAAATAGTCAACAGTTACCAACCAAGATGCAATTCATTTAGTGCACAAACAAGGAACACCAACAGCCATGATTTTCAGCAGGGCATTTAGCCCATACATTTCCTATTATAACCATCAATATCAAACATTAATAACAAAGGAACATGATTAAAACATTGATTAAGAGGAGAAAAATCATCGTAAAGCTATCGTTCAACATACTATAGAGGTGTGTTCGTGGAAAAGGAGAGGCACTCGGTAGAGGACATTTCCGAATGAAAAGAAAACATAAAATATAAACTCATATTTTATACCTTTCCAAAATAGGTCCAATGAGATTTAGGATTGGGACATGTCTGGTTAAATAATTTTATTGGACAATAGTGGAATAATATTTTCTATCTATGATATCTGCTCTCTATTTAGTTTTTATTGTATTATTACAATTTTCCTAGATTTTTATCTTATGAACGTGACATGTCTGCATTTCAGGAGAAAGATACCTACATCTTATCTTTCCAATTATTGATAAATATCATCAATCAAGATGCTATTATATAAGAATATCATACATGACACGTCCTAATAATCCACAATAAATGTATCCATAATTAGAATATCTTATAGTAAAAAAATCATGATGATCCCAAGACCTATATGTAACAATATATCAATAAGAAATCTCCTTATTCCAATTTAGTTACCATCCTACACCACCCCATGTGTGTATTTTCCTGCCATTATGTTTATAAAGAATCCACATTAAAATTTCCACTAACATCACAATCAACCCGTTTCCATGTACTGTACCTATAAGGGTTCTGAGGGAGATGTCACAATTTCATACCGCCATGATAAATATTTTCTGTGGGAAAAAAAACAAACCATGTACTCAACATGATATCAGATATAAAATGATCCTTGATATATCTAACAAAACTACTTACCCCTGGTTATTCCATTACTATTACCCACCATGGCATCCCCCCAATCACACTAAGATATACTAACATAATAAGTGTTTCAGTATCAATATTCATTTCCCATAACATGATTTAAACACTTCCATTCATGTAAAACACAACGTGTTGGAATAAAAAATATTTTCACAACTATACAATGTATTAAAAAATATAAATTAACTTATAAAGAATATTACCATTCAAAATCCTTTTCAAAATATTTTTTGAAAGAATCACCAAAGAACACATAAAATGGGAGAGAAATTTGAAGTAGGAACCATGTTAATAAAGGGAAGTGAAATGAATACACTAAAAAAATTATTCATCAAGTCACACAATAAACTCATGATATAGTGACGTTAATTAGTAATCCCATAAAATGATCCTAAATAGGATCCAAGAAGCTTGTTATGCACCATATTATCTACATAATATAATTGGATAGAGATAACATAGTTCCCCACTAATTAATGTTCCATTTCCCAAAAATCATCTCGAATGGTCGAGGGATAAATATCTTAGAACACAAATACAATGTGACATAAGATTATATCTCCTAACCTACCATGATCTAATGATCACTCTCTAATATATTATCTCACTCAGTCCAGTGGTCCACCCTCCCAATATTATCGACATCCAATACAATTGTTTACATATATCCATTTCAATACCTAGTCTCCTAAGAGTCCTGAGACATCAAACAATGTGGTTAAAAATAAATAAATTCAATGAATCAAGAATCATCCAAATTGAATACATCTATAAATAAATGACCACACAATCAAAAATTACCTAGAAAGAAACATCAACATTATCTGTCACAAGAACACCCCATGAATAGAGAACCAATCATTAGTTAGAAGATAATAAAAATGGGAATAATATCATCCTAAGGATTTTATAAAAAACCATTTCTAATAACGTCCCAAATGAACAAAAAACATTTGTATGTTGAGAATCCAAATAAAATGATTTAAAATATATTCCCAATCAACTCTTATGACCAATATTATGAGTATAATTTTATAAAACTACATGCTATCCAAAAATCCAAAATAATAACATTACTAATAGTGAAAGTCTATCAAAATGTTTACAATATAACTCATATGGGTTAACAGGCCCTTGTAAAATCTAACAACCCCTTTAAGACACTTCCAAATAATTACACACCCCAAACACATTATTTATAAATCAATAGTTGTAAATGTCTCATTTAAAAACAATTATATAGTACTGAATTAAATTTTTTATAATATTTTAATTCTTTAAATGCAGCATGGGAATTTTTCTATACAATTGGTACATAACCTATTCAATAATATTGCATAAAAACCTCATAGAAATAAATATTATTCTATCATATGACAAATACATATAAACTATTTCAGAATAGAATCCTCTTATAACACTCAATAATTCCTTATTATTTCATAAAATGTTTATAAAATGAAACACCTGCCATAATTCAATAAAAATAACGATGGGTGATTCTTCCTTCAACGAAAACTAGTAAAAAACCACAATTTGTACTTATAAACTATTAATAAATAAAACCCCCATAGTTAAATTAACATTATCCATGATTTCTAGATTGATATATTTTAGTGTTCATAGGAGAAAACTAAAAAGGGAATTGAAAGGTCAAAAATAATTATGGAATGAGAAGGAGGTTTCTTGGGGAAACTCTTTTTAAAGATGGAACAAATTCACAAAAATGATGGAGATTAAGGGGGATAAGCTCCACAAACACCATTGTGGGATTTAAAAGATAGAGGGAGATATGAGGTGGATATAAATACTTATATAACAAGGAATTATTGTAAACTATAATATATTGTACTCATTTGTATATCATATAAATTATCTAAATGGTTTCCCATGTTGCATCATAGTAGTGTGGTAGCCAATGCTATGGAAAATCCTCCCACACCACGGTTTTTCATGTGGACATTACACACTAGGAAATTCTGACCTCAAGTCCTAGATTATGCCACTATAAAATTATATTCTGAACTCATATGATTATTCCATGGTTTTTGTAAAAATACAGAAGAATTGAGCCATGACCCATACGCACCAATGGTTCCAATTTTTTTACATATGTTTGTCATATTTTGCATAGAACATTGTTATACCAGTGATGAATGACCTTATATAGATCAGAATGATCTAAAAATTCATATCTATAAGGGTTACTAAGTAGGAGGTATCACGAAAGAGGAGGGATCGCGGTGTAGGAGGAAGATAAGGTAGCAGTAGAGGTGGAGGAGGAGGAGGAGGAAGGATCATAGAAGAGGTGGGTTTGCAAGTGCCGAGTTCAGATTACATGAGGTATTGAATGGGTGCGAGAGAGGCTGGGAATGTTTGGGTAATTATATAAAAACCACTAGAACCTTTATTAGTGTATGTTAAAAGAACTATTAAAACATACATTAATTAGTGCTTTTTTAGAACTAATAAAGACATGACTTTATCAGCACTGATAAAGTACATATTTATTAGTGTAAAAAATTTAGCGCTTATAAATCAGTGTTTTATCAGTTATTTTTTATCAATGATAATGGTCTATATTTATTAGTGCTAATAAAACACCTATTTATCAGCGCAATAGATTAAGCACTGATAAATACTTATTTTATAAAGGTAAAATTTTAACAATTTATTTATATTCTTCCATAATAATTTATAATGATATGTTGGATAAATATATATATTTATTTATTAATAATTATAACTATAAATTATTCATTTTGAATAAAAGTTAAAGTAAAAGGGGATTATACATCGTATAAAAGAAATTAGTGTATAAAACAAAAAATGCCTCAATAAAAGGATATTGAGACGAAGTCCCTAACAAAGATAATATCTTCATATTAAGGATACATCAATTACATAAATATGTATGAAAAACAGAAATGAACATAATATAATTAAATATTAAGTGTAAAACAATCAGAGTTCATCCACACATATTCATAGAATGACATAATCAAGAAGTAGAGGTTTAACCCAAAGAATTGAAATTGGGTTATGAAGTTCCCTTACAGAAATTTGACAGCCTAGCATCGTCTCTTTAAAATTCATAAAATGACTTGATGAGAGATAGAAAGGGTATATAATCACTTTGAAATAAAATTTACAGCAATAAGGATATATAAGAACATATCCCAACATTATTAGTATTTAAATTAAAATACCTATCAAAAGAAGACTTTTTAAAAGAGGAGGGTGAAAGATTCCCTTACCGACTAGGGTAACATTCGAAACGTACACCCCATGAAAGAAGGACTATACAACTTTGCTTTAAATACACATAAACAAAAGTATATTACACAAATAATATAATCATGGGATGTACATACACCACAAAAAAGGAAAAAGTGGCAAATGTAGCATAAATCTCACATGAATAAAAAGTGACCTAAAAAAATCCATTACCAAAACTCAACAGCCTAACGACGCCACTTAAAACATTAAAAAATGGATTGAAGAGATAAAATAGGTTCTCTAATCATATGAAAATTAAATTTAAAGTAATTGGAATAAAAAAGAACATCCCCCAACATATGAAAATGGAGCTTAAAGGAAATGAAAAAAATAGTACTTAAAAAGAAAGAGAGAGGTCGGATCCCTAACCTCAAGTCCGACTTGTGTTGTTCGTTTAATTATATTCCTGAATAATAAAAATTTGTCAATTTATAATTTCTTATGGACATAATTTAATGTTTATTATTCAATTAATATCACATATTATAATGTTTTAATAATTAGTTAATTATGTGAGTTCATATAAGATGTTTTTGTCGATGTTTGGTACATGAGTCAAAAATGAACATGTTTGAAAAGAATTGTCCTTGTAGTTATAAGTACATCATCTCAATAATAGTATTAATGAATTAAATATAATATATATCTAGTAAATATTATTTTTATACTATTCCATAAAATTTGGAGATAAAAAGAAATGAAATTAACCGTTAATGGAGACGGTAGGTTGTACGTACGCATGAACGCTACTTTCATTTCTTTGTCATTTTAATGGAATTAAAAATACATGAGAGATATATATATTATAATTAAAGTATAATATATATGTTATATAGGTGAAATTAGTTAATTAATTTCATTCTTTATACATTCCATGTATTGCATAAATGAGTCACGTCACTTGAGGGGTTGTAATCCACAATTCCTCATATGAAATTATCACATTTGCACAACATGCAAACAATAAAGGTATTTTTAAATACAAAATACAGAAGCATACAGAAAACATAAATACCATATATATCATATATAAAATATAGTGAAATCATAATGTCTGCCACGAGAGGTGGTATGAGATAATTGAACAATCATAATTTCATGAGGACGTAGTTGGTCGTCCACATAAACAATATGTTCTTCACCCATTAGATGGAGGTGTGCATATGTGTTGCCTAAATACTTCTCATAACAACATCCTAGTATATTGAAGATACTGGTGTTGTTACAAATTAAAGTAATAAAAAGAGTTTAAGGGTTTGTAGAAACAACATAAAATAAAAAAACATAAGAGAAGACATTACCTTTAAATTGGATAACTCTTTTTGATTTGAGCCCAAAGGCTTACTTGAAAAGACTTATACCCAAAGTGAGGCTTCTAGGAGAAATAGAGGGACGTGGAGAGAAAATATGAGCAGAGTCTAGTTGAGCCAAAGGCCAGAGAGTTGTGGGTAAGGGGGTAGATGTGGGGGACTTATTTAAGAGGGAGGAGGGTCACTTTTGAAAAGTCATGGAATGTTACTTTATTGTAAAATGTGTTTTGGATTTTAAAGGTCCCACAATGATATATTTCGAGGATAAAGAGATAAGGGTTAAGAATCCACCCATCCTATAGGTTTTAGACAAGTGTATGTCTTAGATTTTACCTTATCTTTTCATTTTATATAAATTGTTCATTATTGAGGTAATCACTGCATCATCATGGTGTCATAAATAAATTTATTAATTTAATGTCTAAAAATTAAAAAAAACATGATGTAGGAAATCTTTATAGATTTACAATTACTATTTATAGTAAAATATATCATTTATATAAACAAAATTAAAATTGTTTTACTTAGGATATACAATCCTTTGTTATATTTCTTTTTTTAAAAAAAAATAATGTGATTAAAAGTCACTATATCACTAAAATGATTCCATGGGGCCCCAAAGTTGGAAAACGGCATCCCATGGTTGGAAATGACACCACCAAAAGAATTATGTCACATGTTTGGAATATTTTATATTTTTATGATATTATTTTATTACCCTTAACTACCTGATTACTAATTAAACATGATGATTAAAGATAATTACCGTCATTACTATTCATAATGTCCAAAAACAAAAGATTATTAATTAAATAATTTGGACCTTCTAATTCCAAATTTTGGAACCCATTTTACCAAATTCAAAACACATTAATTGTAGTAATTATTTTAAAATTAAATCCCATTTTCAAAACAAAAGGTGAGTTTTTAAGAAGTAAAATTTATCAAAATATTGACTTGTTTTTACAACCAATTGAAAAGTGAAATTACATAAAATGAACAAAATTTAATTAAGTGATAAAAACATAATTCAATTATACTTTAAAAACAATTAAAATGACAATATAACTATATAAATTAATTGGATGAATGGAATATTTGAATTAAAATGTTGTATTTTTCACTATTCATTAAAAAAATGAACATTATCAGAAAAATACCAAATATTCACCTTAAGATATATTTGATATTCAAAATTAAAAAAATTATGTCCATTTTACCAAATTATAATCCTAGATGTTTCATTAATAAATTATATAGTTAATTCCTGCCGTCAAAACAAATAGCGTGTTTTTAAGAAATAATATCTATCAAAAGAATGACACTTGTTTATGTCCATTTTCAAAGTAAAATTAATTCTAATGAACACCACAGGATTAAATTGTAAAATTATATTCTAATTAAACTTTAAAACAATTAAATAGATAATCTAACCATATAATTAAATTAGATGAAAAGGCAGTTTTGAAGAAAAATGCAGTATTTTTCACTTTTCATTAAAAAATAAACATTGTCAGAAAAATACCCAAACTTTATACAAAGTAAATTTCAATGTCCCAATTCTAAAGAATAAGTTTATTTTTTCAAATAGAGATTATAAAATTTGCAAAAGTTAGATTTAAAAAAGGTTCGCTATCAAAAGGCGGTAAAACAATCTTTTAAAAATATTTGAGTATTTATTATTAAAATTGGATTCATTTGCATTTTAAGCCACTAACATTTATTGGATAAATGTAAAAATATTTAAAAAACATATGTAATAATTTTTTTGTTAGTTCTATTAATTCCCTCCATTACAACATATTGGCGTTAACTATTATTTAAAATATTATTATTATATTATTAGTATGCAACATTAGATTTCAAAGAATCTCATTGTTACGTATTGGGTACGCCATTGAGCGTAGCATTCCCTTTAATGTAATATTAACGTTTTATTCACAAATATTGATAAATATGAGAACGAAATATTCATTATTTACCTAGGATGTTACATCATTCCCCCTTTTTTGAATTACGTCCTCACAATTTTGAAATTGGGCATGAAACATCATTGAAAGCACCACATTAGAAAGGGAGTAAATTAAACTATCAATTTAAAAGAATGAAAGAAAATTAAATAGGTCACCTCAGACAACAGATACTAGGATTCCAGAAACACATGGATATAGAGGAGAAAAATACCATCATGTTCTGATGGAGAGTGATGGAAAATATGTTTACGAGACAGTTAACCACTGGAAAATTACAAACTTGTGATGGGGTTAAACAGTTTTAGATTCCCTAGTAGGAAAAGTAAATAGATAGTATTTCTATTTTAAGATACATTTAACTGAGTTATTTATTTATTATCTTAACTAAATCATAAGGAAACTTACTTACTTGTCATGTAGACTTTAAACATTTACTAGATTTCTAACACTAACTCATATTTTCTCTAAATGATGAGTATTCAAGATGTCTTGTTCACATTAAGAGCATTATAATCATCTTTGAGATAATGAAATAACTCAAAATAGATGAACTATATATTTCCCAAGTCTTTAGACCTTAACCAAAACCGATTTTTTTTGTATAAGATCAGATAATCCCATAAAAATATAATCTTTTACAAAAAGGAAAACTACTATTAATCTATAAAATTTGTCAATCAACCCAAAGTTCAACAAAGACTATTCAATAAAAAATTTCCCTTCATATTCATAAAAAATAAATCAACCTAAGATTGAAACCCAAATCTCTGAAGGATTTAATCGCATAGTCTTTCAAGGTAAATCTTAATATTTATCTCCAAATAACATCAGTTAATCTTAAAGTCTCATACTGAAAAGTAATTATCCTAATCACATATCCTCCATGACATGTCAATTGTTTCCATAAATGACCCAAAATCAACTTATTCGTGATTCATAAAGTCATCTAACTAAAAAGAATTTGTCATACTGACCAGAGAATTCACATAGTCCAGTGGTATGTGAATAATTCCAGCCACACTTTGGTTGTGGGTTCAATTCCCGCAGCTTGGTCTGATGCGACGGGTTGCCACACGAACTGTGTGTTGTCCATTTTTCCAAAACTATAAAATTCTTAAAAAATTCTCCAAAAGAGATAAAATCTTCAAAAAAAAACATAACATAATTTGTCCTCAATTTTATCCCATGCCTTTCACTTTCCATCATATAGTAACTCATAGTTACCTCAAAAGTAAGGACCATATAAACCCTAATGGTTACCATTATAAATATTAACTGAACATCCACATCGAGTTGGTTATCTCGTACATGATGCATTAGATAACTCACCAAGGTTTAAGTGGTTAATCATGACTCCTTGATAGTTGGTTTAGAATAACCACGAGATTCCTTCAATCCCATTGTCACATTGTTCCCTACTAGATCCATCCATTTATTAAAAAAAAATGTCATTGCGACTATATTAACAAAATCATCATGTACTAATGAGGAATATAAACACTCTGATATACTTATCAAAGTTATCTCAAACTAATTCCAACTTTCAAAAATAACAATGACTCCATCTAATATTCTAACCATTATGGTTATACAAAACTTGTCACTTATGCTCAGACAACACTCTAACCTCTAATTTTATCTAAACTGAACTTTGATACCAACTTTAAGGTCCCGGCCTTAAAACATTACTTATTCTTGAATTAAATGAATAATTCATATTGAGGTTCCTTTCAGGTTTAGTGTTTTAGAGACTTTGGACATAACTATTACATCTCAAAAGATTACAATGTAGACACCACTACTATAACTGATTTTTCACAACGATTAAAAAAATCCTTAAATAAAACAAGATTTCATTTCTTTATATAAATATTCTTGAATACTTATTTTCTCTTACCCTTCCTTATAACCTGTGAAAATAATTTCAAAAACATTTGATGAACCTAAAAAGCTCAGTAAGGGTTATAACATAATGAAAGGAACCATTAACCTGCCAATAAATAAAAATCAATGAAACCATAACTATCAATCATAACATACCTTATAAAATCATAATATTTATGTATGAAACATAGAAATAAAAACACATAAAGGTAACATGGGGAATTCATAACATTCTTACATAGGGAGTAACCCTCATGGTTACGTTTGGAATACCCATCACAGTATATTCCCTAAATCTCTTCCAAGAAACCTTAGAGTTTAAATAAATCGTGTTACCCAACGCATTGCAGAGCTATCATGGGCTCACTCTCCCTTAGTTTATCATGTAACCAACTGTCTTCATAAACAATTCCCAAGAACAACAACATAATCGTATCACATAAAACATGCATAAAGGAAACATAACATTTCCACATTTCAATCACAAGATATCAATACAACACATTGATATAATAAAAACATTATCAAAACCATTTTCAATACCAAAATAATTGAAAAGTAAAACATGGTATATATTTTTCATTTAAAAAAAGTTATGGCTCGTAGAGGATGCCGAAACTCAAATAATGGTCACGGTAGGAGAGAAGTTGTTGTCCCTGCATACGTAAGACAAAACTTTCCCTTTTTTCATTTAATAAAACAATTCGTATAAAAAGATTCATTTTGAATAAAAGTAAAACTAAAATTGGTTTATACACCATATAAAATAATGTTGTCTATAAAACAAATTATGCTTCAATGAATAGAGATTGAGATGAAGTCCCTTAGAAAGATGTTATCCGTAGATTAAGAATAAATAAATTACATAGATATGTGTGACAAACATAAATACACCCAATAAAAGTGGATATTAAGTGTAAAAAAATCATAGGTCATACACACATATTCATAGCACGACATAATCATGAAGTAGAGGTTTAACCCAGAGAATTAAAATTGGGTTAATAAGTTCCCTTATAGAAATTCGACATCCTAACGACGTCACTTTAAAATTCATTAAATGAGTTGACGAGAGATGAAAAGGTTATCTCATCACATAGACATAATATTTACAGCAATAAGGATATATAACAACATATCCCAACATTATCAATATGTAAATTATAAGACCTAACAAAAGAAGTCTTTTAAAAAAGGAGGTTGAAAGATTCCCTTACCGACTTGGGTAACTTTCGAAACGTACACCCCATGAAAGAATGACTATACAACGTTGCTGTAAATAACCATAAAAAAATTATATTACACAAAGAATAAAATAATGGGCAGTACATAAACCACACAAAAGGAAAAAATGCCAAATGTCGCTAGAATCTCATGAGAATAAAATGTGAGATAAAAAATCCATTATGAAAACTCAACAGCATAACTGCACCACTTAAAACATCAAAAAATGGATTGACGAGATCAAATACGGTATATGATCATATGAACATAAATTGTATAGTAAGTGGAATATAAAATAACATCCCCCAACATAATAAAAATGAGATTAAAGGAAATGACAAAAAAAGGGTACCAAAAAAGAAAGATAGAGGTCAGATCCCTTACCTCAGGTCTGAGTTGTGTTGTTTGTTTAATTATATTTCTAAATAATAAAATTTTTTAAATTTATAATTTCTTATGGAACTCCTTTAATGTTGATTATTCAATTCATAGAACATATTATAATGTTATAATAATTAGTTAATTATGTGAGTTCATATCAGATGTTTTTTCGATGTTTGGTACATTAGTAAAAAATGAACTTGTTTGAAATGAATAGTCCATGTAGTTATAAGTCCATCATCTACAGAATAGTATTAATGATTTAAATGTTATATATATCCAGTAAATATTTATTTTATACAATTCCATAACATTTGTAGATAAATAGAAATGAAATGCACTGTTCATGGAGACGGTAGGCCGTACGTACGCATGAACGCTACTTTCATTTCATTGTCATATTAATGGAATTAAAAATAAATGATAGATATATATTTTATAATTCTAGTATAATATATATGTTATATTGGTCACATAAGTTCATTAATTTTATTATTTATACATTCCATGTATTGCATGAACGAGTCACATCACATGAGGGGCGGTAGTCCACACCTCCTCATATGAAATTATCACATTTGCACACCAGACAATGCATTAAGGAATGTTTTGAATTTAAAATACAGAATCATATAGAAAATATAAATACCATATATATCCTATATAAAATACAGTGACATCATAACGGCCACCATGAGAGGTGGTATGAGATAATTGAACAACCATTGTTTCGTGAGGCCGTAGTTGGCCGTCCACAGAAACAGTATGTTCTTCACCTATTAGATGAAGGTGTGTGTATGTGTAGCTAGAATAATTCTCATAATAACATCCTATTATATTTAATATACCAGTGTTGTTAATAATTAAAGGAATAAAAATATTTTAAGGGGTCGGAGAATCAATATAAAACAATAGAACATAAGAGAAGACATTACCTTTAAATCGGAAAACTCTTTTTGATTTGAGCCCAATGGTTTCCTTAGAAAGACTTATACCCAATGTTAGGATTCTAGGAGAAAAGAGAGATGTGGAGAGACAATATGAGTAGAATCTGGATGATCCAAGGGCTTGAGAGGTGTGGGTAAGGGGGTAGAGTTGGGATCCTTTTATAAAAGGGAGGAGGGTCACTCTTTGAAAGTCTTAGAAATTTACTTTAATATAAAATGAGTTTCCGATTTTAAACATCCCACAAAGATATATTTCAAGGATAAGGTGATAAGGATTCGAAGTACACCCATCAAATAGGTTTTATAAAAGTGTATGTCTTAGATTTTACCTTATCTTTTCATTTTATTTAAATCGTTCATTAATGAGGTAATCACTTCATCATCGTGGGGTCATAAATAAATATATTTATTTAATGTATAAAAAATAAAAAAAAAATACCATGATGTAGGAAATATTTTTAGATTTAAAATTAATATTTATAGTCAAATATATCATTTATATAAACAAAATAAATTTTTTTTACTTAAGATATACAAACCTTTGTAATATTTTATTTTCTTTTAAAAAATAATATGATAAAAAGTCACTATCACACTAAAACGATTTAATGGGGCCCCAATGTTGGTAAAAGGCATACCATGGTGGGCCATGAAACCACAAAAATCATTAGGACACTTTTTGGGCTTATTTTATATTTTTATGAAATTATTTTATTACCCTTAGCTACCCAATAACTAATTAAACATGATGATTAAAGATAATTACCGTCATTACTATTCATAATGTCCAAAACAAAAGATTCTTAATTACATAAATTGGAACTTCTGATTACATATTTCCAACCTTTTTACCATATTAAAAACAGCTAAATTTTAGTAATTTATTTAAAAGTAAATCTCATTCTCAAAACAAAATACGGGTTTTTCAGAAGTAAAATTTATCAAAAGATTGACTTGGTTTTACATCCAATTGAAAAGTGAAATTACTTCCAATGAACAAAATTGTATTAACTGATAAAAACTAATTCAATTATACTATAAAAACAATTAAAATTGAAATATAACTATATAAATGAATAGGATGAAAAGGTAGTTTTGAATTAAAATGCTGTATTTTTCACTATTCATTAAAAAAATGAACATTATCAGAAAAATAAAAAAAATTCACCATAAGATATATTTGATATTACAAATTAAAAAAATGATTTCAATTTTACCAAATTCAAAAAATATAAGTTTCAATAAATAATTATATGGTTAATTCCCACTGTCAAAACAAATAGCATGTTTTTTAGAAACAATATCTATCAAAAGATTGACACTTGATTATGATTATTTTCAAAGTTAAATTATTCTAATGAACACCATTGGATTAAGTGGTAAAAATATATTCTAATTAATCATTAAAAAAATTAAAAATATAATCTAACCATATAATTAAATTAGATGAAAAAGCAGTTTTGAAGTAAAATGCAGTATTTTTCAATATTAATTAAAAAATGAACATTGTCAGAAAAATACAATAAATTTATCCAAAGTAAATTTGAATGTCCCAATTCTAAATAATAAGTTCATTTTGAAAAATAGTGTTTATAAAATTTTCAAAAGTTATATTTAAAATTGGTTCACCATCAAAAGGCTATAAAACAATCTTTTAAAAATATTACAGTATTTATTCTTAAAATTAGATTCATTTTCATTTTAAGACTCTAACATTTATTGGATAAATGTAAAAATATTTAACTAACATATGTAATCATTTTTAGTTATCTTTGTTCATTCCCGCTATTATAACAGCTAAGCGTTAACTATTATTTAAAAGAATATTATCATATTATTAGTGTGCAACATAAGATTTCAAAGAAACTCGTTGTTGCATATTGGGTACGACATCGAGCATAGAATTCCATTTAAAGTAATATTAACATTTTTTTCACAAATATTGATAAATATGAAAATGTCATATTCTTTATTTACATAAGATTTTACACATATAATTATATACTTCATTAATAAAGTTCAAATTAAATTTATTAATGTATAAATTTTGTAAGGTGTATGTAATCAAATAAACACAAATAAAATTTGAAATGACTAAAAAATAACATTAAAACTTTACTCACATATTTGTGAAGGGATATAGTTTATAAAATATATTAATTAGAAATAAATATTCTTACATTCTCCCCCTAAATTTAATTTCATATAAAAAAGTATTACTTGTAAAAAATACCTACTAAATTTAAATTATTATTTACCTAACTATGTTAAATAACACCTAAAGGTATAATAACTATTAACTAGAAAAAACATAATATGACATAGTATAAACACATTAGAAATGGTAACCATGGGTTATATAGTTAAAAATTAATTGGTTCACTATAACTATATATTTTCTTATAATGTATTGTACAGAATAGTTCTTATATCATAATTCCAAAAAATAAATAAACATATCCTTGATACAAGAAAATATTCCAACATACCCATACATCGTGATCTGATGTGTCACAGAAATACATAAGTAGTTATTTTTTTGTAATAATAAGATAATAGAATATTATGGAAAGGGTTTTGAAGGAGTTATTATATATTACACAATAAGGATATAAAATACAATGAATATTAATCAAATACACTATTTTAGGACTCTAATTTTTTCCTAAAAATATGTTTAATAATTGACATCACATTATGTAGTATAACCCTAGTTTGTTTAATGAAAGGAAAACATGGGTCATATAATCAGTCTAATAAATAAAGTAGTCATCAAATTTTACATGCAAATATTAAAAGTTATATAAATAATCAAAAACATGTCAATAATAAAAATAAATACATAATATAGTGGGATCATGGAATAAAAAAGTATTCATAATAAAATCATAATTTCTAAGAAGAACTCAAGTATTATAATAGAGAATATAATAGTTTTTGGTATATGTGTAATAGTAAAACATCCTAAACACATGTTGAGGATTTTTAAAATGATATAAAAACTTAATAATCAAATATACATATATCATTTATATATATGATATTACAAACAATGAAATGTGTGTGAATTAAATGTATAACAATATGATTAAAGCTAATTACATATTGTTTATGAAAACCATTTGAAATGTATTTAATCCATTACCTGATTTGTTGAAGGATTTTGTAATTACAAACTCAACTAAAAAGAATAATTTTTTCAAATATGTGTACTACAATGACATGAATATGAAAGTAATGGTCATATGTAAATACAATTAATAATACACTATAACCCATATTAAAATTTAATTTGTTCCACTAAAATTTCACATATCATATTGTAATATAATTCATGATATAATTATATCAATAGAAGCTAATTACTATTATAATTATAGGAATATATATATATATATTATCACATTTGATTAAAAGTAAAATTTAATCAACTATTTATTTGTTACAAACTATATGTACAAAATTATTTCATAAATTTAAATCAAAATTATATTTAGTAAGATTTTAATGTGTAACATTTTAAAACAATAATGTTATTTTAATATATTCAAAAAACAAGAATTTAATTTCTATAAGATATCATGATATTAATGGAAGAAATGATTCTAAATGAGGATAAGGAAATGAAATTAATTTATAAATAATACAAATAATAATTTTTTACCATAACATACTCTATAAAAGGTTAATATTAAATTTTTAATAATATTCATAATGGAAGAAAAATAATTGAATATAAATTTATTTCTTGGAGATTTGTGATAATAATGATACTATGGAGTAATAGTTATTTAAATAGTGTAGGATAGACAATTTTTATTAGAGAACCCAAAAAAATATTTATATAATGAATTCAGAATAAAAAAACTCATATTACAATGATTAGTTATGAAAACATTTAAAAAATTATATTAAAAATGAATGTTATTTTATTTAATAGAAAAAAACCTAAAAAATATTTATAGATTATATTTTTCAATGTTACAAATTCCTAAAGAGTATAAATAATATAAATCCCCATTTCATATTTTATGACATATAGAGATTGGATTAATCAATGTTTGGAGATAAAAGGTACATATAAAATTACGAAATTTATTTGAATAAGACTAATGATAATTTTAATTTTTTTTATATACTAATAAAATTTGTTTTTAGATCACGAATAAGATATATAGCTTAAATCTATTTACATGAGATAAAAATCCACTTACTTTTTATCAATTTTTTTCTCATTTTTATATGATTTATATTAACTTGTGTATTTTTAAAAAAATATAATGAATTATGTTAAAATAAATTATTATTTTTAATTATAATTGTTGTATAATGTTTTAACCATTCATTTATGTTAGAACTCCACAATAGTAATTACATTATTTTAATTATTCCATTTTATTATGCTATATTACAAATTTTAATAATTCTATTTTATTAAATATAAATATTTCTTTATAAAGAAAATGAATACAATATTTATTTCATTATTCATTATACAAACAATATATTAACAATCCATGGATGTTGTGATGAGTATTAAACATAGAATGTCCTCGTATCTTGTAAACCACCCATTAGTTTTACATTGTAAAAATAGGGATACCAATATAAAATTTCTACATTATAAATATTTTATAATAATTTTGTTGTATCAAAATTAATGATTTATATGTGTATATAATAAAAAACTATAAAATATAATGGTGGTGATAAATAAAGAATCAATATTTTCCTTATAGGAATATAAGGTGGAAATTAATTTTTTTGTTTTTAAAAAATATTTTGAAAGACATCATAAATGAATATTTTAAAAATATAATTTTTTTAAAAGCTTAATTTAATTAATATCATGATAAATTATTTGGGGGGGGGGGTTATTACACATTTTAATGGGAATAAATGTGAAATAGTAGGAAAAATAAAATGGAAAAGGGGGAATGGTTACATCTTCCTTAAACATGCTCATTTTTATTAACTATAATGAATTCAATAATTTTGGTATGATGAAACTATAATGTATCATAGTCTCTATAAAATTGTTAGGTAAATTTTGAATATATAATGAATGGGAATAGTTTTTATTTTTGACTCCATGGGGGGAGAGAGGGGTATTTATAATTGAAGGGGTGGGAGTTTTGGGTTAAAAATTTTGAATTAAACATTATTATAATACTATGCATAGAAATATATGTAGTATTTAAATTCATGTATAGATTTATATTAAAAAATATATATTATCATATAATATAATAAATTTTATAATTGAATATATCAGTTTATAATAAAAAAATAGATATAAAAAATATAGGTTGGAATGGAATACATTACATTTTTAATCATCAAAAAATAATTTTTTTGGTAAAAAATTAATTAAATCTTTTTAAAATAGTATTTATCCTCAGTAATACCAATTATGGTTCAAAAAACCAATTTAGGATTCATAAAGGTTATTATTACATCCATATAATGTCATAAAAATATTGTTTTTTTTAATAACATATTATATGAACAATTCACATAAACATTCACGTCTTTCATAAGAAATATAAAAATTCACCTTCATATACTTTTGTGAAGATGATTATAAAAATGATATTAATTGAATATGTTTTTTTCATAGGTATTTGTAATAAATATTTATTACTATAGACTTTATTGTTTTTAATGAATTAAAAATTAAACATTATTTAAATTATATAAAAACATAGTTTTTGAGTTCACAAATTCAATGTTTTGTTTTTTCGAAATTAAAATATTTATATATTCAAATTTTATCCAGGGTAACTAATATTTACATGTCATTTTTAATTTTTAGAAGAAAATTTAACATTATATTGTCCAAATCACATGTCTAATAGTAATATATATAAGGATAATATTACTTTAAACCTATATTAAATACCTTAAATTTCAATCATTCAATATTTAGATGGTTCTTCTGAAAGATTATCATCATCATTTACTCAATGGATATTTTATTTGAATTTTTTTGTTTTATTTTCTATATTTTGATTAATGGGTGTGATATTTTTTGGTTACCCTGACCTTATGGATCCTAAATTTCTACAAATTTTTTTATATATTTTTTTTTATCTTCATCTAATATTTTTTACATTATATATTTTATTTAATCTCCATATTTATTTTTAAACATTGATGGAATAATTTAATATCCATTTTTTTATGGGGCACATGAAACATTTTTATATAATATAGGTAAAATATAGTTTTCAAAAGAAAAAATAGATATAGTGATGGTTTTAAATGACTTAGGGTGTATCTATTAATGCGTATTTACATATATACAGATATTTATACAAGAATTATTAGATCATAAAATAAAATTAACAAATTATTCTCACACATACATATTAGTTATGGTGGAAAATTCTTATTGAATTATATATTGACTATTCGGATTTTTTCAATTCCTGTATTGGATCAAAATACTTGTGAATCCAGGCATCCTCCCACTTACATAGTTACCAACATATATGAGGATAATATAAATGTTCTACCATCATTTATATATGTATATCAATGAATTAAAATGACACATTTTATAGATTAAATAAAATTTTGTATCATGTTAATAAGTCCCGCACCAAACCATTAATAGTAACATTCTTATTGTTCATCAAAAAACATATCATTAAATTTACAATAAAATACATTTGTGTTATGAAATTTAAATACAAGGAATATTTATTTTTTATAGAACACCTTATAAGTAAAGACAATATCCAATGATAAATTAAAGTTTCGATCAAAATTGTTGTCCTTTGAACTTTATCATTGAACGATATGTACCTCTTTTCTATATAAAAATGATATATATTGGTTTATTTTACATTATGAATGATAAAATGGATTTATCTGTCTTGTCCTCAATCCCAAAAATAATAATCCAAATCTCTTTTCTCAAATAACATAATGTCCTCTTATGGTACTAAAACCCCTAAATATCATTTAATAAATCTATGATGTTATGAAAAACAAATATAACATTAAATATTTTGGGGATACCATAAACCCCATAGTAATATTTTACTTTTCATAGTGAGATTGATACTCTTGTATATCTTTTTGTCCCCAATAGATACCTTAAACAATTTAATGAAAATTAATATATGTGGAATTATATGAAACCTGATCATAACCTTACAATCTATTAAGTGGTATTAGACACAAAAAAAACTTAATAATTCAAATAAGAAAAACCCCACATTACATTATGACCAAATAAGAGGTATTAATGTCTTATATAAGATATAAACAATCATATATGGAATGAATAGCATATTTACTGTTAATGATCAATATGGTACTAATAAAGAACATGACTTAGCATGTTTATTGGTTTTTAATACACAATTGGTGAGGCTATAATTTCTAACTTTAAATAATGAATAGTCAATGTGTTATATTCTACCCTGTATGGTATTAAAGTATATAGAGAATATAAAAAACATAAAAATATAGATTGAACATTGAAATCCAAGGGAAACTTGAATTAAAATTCCCATTCCACTATCATAATATGTTAATCAATAAATTAAATCATTAAACCATCATATGGATAAATAAAATAGTTTTATAATGGGTTTCCTCCCCAATAATGGGGTAAGAAATTAAAAACAAACAAAATTTTTTATCAGGTGTGATTTCATGAATATATGTTTAAATTTAATATAATGAACCAAACATGGGGATAATATCCTCAATGAGATGTTTTGAGCACCAATCCATAAAATTTTAATTTGTAAGTCCATAAATAACAAAAAAATATCTAAATATTATAAGAATTTAGGAGAAATGGAGATCCATGTGTTACACTATTCACTAATGAAATAATTAATTTCCTAATGTTGATTAGTTTTTATGTTTTATATATTAGAATATTGTTGATCATTGATTTACCTATGTATCCCAAGGAGGTTTACCGAAATAATAATTCTACCAAAACTCCAAATTGAAATAGAGGTATCTATATGTTCCAAGCAACACGTTATTTTTTAGTCCATCTCTAATGAATCTCCATATCTAAAACAGTCATGTCACTTTTTCCTCTCTCACAATTCTTAGGTACCACTTTCCACTCTCTCCTGCGATGAATATCCATTCATATATTGTTAATGTAATGGATCAGGGTTATACAAAATCCAACATAATAGTTATTTAATCCACCGCATGAGAAAATATAGAATATATGATGATATATAGGATTTTTAGTCTTTCATGAGAGGGCATAAGTATAGTGGTGCAAATTAATATATTAGAAACTGTTAGGTGTATTTTTTCTAAATATGATATCACCATTCTTCTTATCTATGATATTACCAAGAAGTTTGTAACCAAAAAATCACTTAATATGTAGAAATCATATAAGAGTGGTGATACATGTAGTTCCTACCATCAATTTTTAATATTCTAAAAATCTCTATAGTAATAGAATTTATCATAATTATGACATTATAGGCCAGTCACCATGATGGTGTGAAAATAATGGTTTTAAAACTCATTCGATTTATTTGTTAATTATGTCCTATAAATTTCAAAATATAATCGATGTACACATAAATATTATGGTGTAATCCCTTAAAGAATCCAATATATTATTGACTATGAGACTCTAACAACCACATATATGTTCTCTTGAAGCCCCATCATCTATCCTTGTCCCCAAAATGGAGATATATTAACATAATGATAAATGATTTTTATCCATTAGAATAGAGCATGGTAAATTCATCTATAATTCAAATGATATAATATATTATGGTCCTTCAAATGGATACATTAACTATCATTGGGTTCTTCCTCATTAACATATTCTGAATCCTAAACCTGAGATATAACTAATAATTTTACATCCAGCAACCCATTTCAAGATATAATTAATAAAAATTGAGAAATACATCAAACTCTATAATTCATATGGAAATTAATATATATATATATATATGTAACATTCAAATATCTATAATTCACCCCTCAAGTCCTCAATTTAATTTTTTGAGTCTGTGTCACTTGCTACTTTTAAATAAGAATGCACTCTAGTTGTTGTAAATATAACATAATACTAATATATCAATTTAATTTAATAACACTATATAATATTCAATCCATCATTAGTTTATGATTATTTTATATTAATATGAGATACACTAAATTACTGGTTTTCACACCCACCTACAGAGTTTCTAACCCAATGTGAATTAAGAAATTCTATGAGATTTTTGTCCCAACATGATATAACTATGTGGAAGAACCCAATATTTTTAGAGAAACTGGTAAAATAATCTACATTATATAATTATTATTAAAATGAAATATGGAATTAATAATAATAGTATAAGATACATTTCATGTATTAACCCTTTCCACATACTAATACGTACATCTAATGTAGGAAGATAATGATTAAATTTCATAGAACCAACAAAAATATTAGGATACACTAAAGAATTTAAAATATTAGTATATTTAAGAAAAATTTTTATTAGAGGACCTCAAATTGAATAATAAATAATTTAAAAATGGAAATATAATATTCCAATTAATAGGGGGAATTCCAATATTCATCTTGAAATGAGACTATCTCTGACATTGTTTATTGTATATCTTCATAACGTTTTAAAAGAATCATTAAAGATGTATTCACCCCATATACATGAAATTCAACGTGGATATTAATTCCTTCCCTTCAAGAGTATTTTTAGATGTTAATAATATCTATATAATTTATATTAATCGAATCCATTAAAGAAGTAGTAGGGGTGGAGTGAAACTTAATATCTATTAATGATATCAAAAATTTAGGATAATTATATATTATGGCTCTCACATTGTTATATACTAAATTTAATCAGGTATGGAACGTTTTAAATTTTATTGTCAAATTTTTTAAAGCGACCCAGGGTGTGCACCTGCGCACCCCGCTATGGGTCCTAGGTATCAGTTTAATTTAATTAAACGACTGTAGGGGATATACAAAAAATGTTATATCACACATTAGCAAGGTGGTCAGGATTAAAATAAATAATTAAGAATTGAAATGAAATAAGTTCATATTTAAGG
Organism: Viscum album; assembly: GCA_963277665.1. Lineage (NCBI taxonomy): Eukaryota > Viridiplantae > Streptophyta > Magnoliopsida > Santalales > Viscaceae > Viscum > Viscum album. The sequence goes on along the minus strand of OY728157.1, from coordinate 346,208,913 downwards.
AAAATTTAAAATAAACCAATAAGGGATAAAAGTTAAATTCAAAATAAAATAGAAAGGGGTTATGGAAGACATAAATATAATTAAACTGAGACTTTACCAGTTTTTAATATTTTTTCTTCTTAATTTTCCATCATTTTTATTTTATTTATTTGTCATTTTATTTTCCATTTTTGTTTTTTTTTTAATTTTTCCTTTTTTCAATCTGTTTTATTTTCATTTCATTCAATTATTCTCTCATATATTCCTCTCAACCCAATCATGTCAGGCCTCTACCTTTCCCTAGGTGGTGAACCACCTTTATCCATCTTCAGAAGACCATTGTGCCTCAATTATTCATTTTTATCATTCACTATTAGTTGTTATATAATCCTTATGTTAGGTTAAATCATGGGCATTTAGAATCATAGTGTTTCATTGAGTATCCTTCATGCAGTTCGTTGTAGAAGGATTATACACCATTTTGGTGTTTTTCATAAAAAATATATTTTATTCTGTTTCTAGTCCAATCATAGACTAACAATTATCATATAACTATCAAAGACCATATGGTAGGGGTTTTAATCACTTTCTATCTATTTCATTTTTATTTAAAAAATGCACTATTGTGACGTTCGTCGTTACCTACTGACTTGTGGAAAATTAAAAAAATATTTTCAATTTAATTGTTATGATTAATTATTGAAGCTATATTTATCATAAATTTAATTATTTAAATTGTTGAAACATAGTCATACATCCCCATGGGTGTGTCTATGTGGTCGGTATACTTTATTTTAGCCCAAGAATTTATTTATTTAACTGCATGTGTTTTACTTCCCTTTATTATAATTTTTTAATTTAAATAATTATTTTGGAATAATTATGAACCTTGAATTCATGTATGTTGTTAGTTTTTTGTGATATATTATTTATTTATTAAAATATTCTTTTATCTACTTGTGCTGATATAGTGTCTTTCCTCGTTAAGTCTTGTGTTGAGATGTTAAATTACTCATTATGTTACATTGGTGTATATACATATATTTAAAGATTAAATTACATATTCATGATGTGTCATATCTGATAATATGAAATTTTAATTAAATTTATAGGGGGGAGAGAATGTGGGTCCTATTTTATGCGCCACACATGGATCTTCCATTCCTGACGGGTTATCACTACGTGTCAGGGGGCGGTGTCTTAGGATTTTTCTTACCTTGAATTCCCTGGGCTTTCTATATAATTATGAGTGATACTGGTACCTAAAGGTACCATCCAGGACATATCTATTGGAAATTTGGCTAATCCATACTTAGATGATGTTTTACACCTTTTTTGGAGAGATCAAGACGAACTCATGGTAAACCCATGCCTCAAGCAATACATGGTCTTTCAGAAGACTGCCTTTGACGGGCTCGATGGTATTTGATAATTTGAAAAATTTACTATAGTGATACATTCACTAAAAGCTCATACTCAAACTCTCAAATTGAACATTAATAATTATACATTGCATTTTTATGTTAATTATGCTTTTGGCCTCTTGAAAGTTGTGATATTTTTCTTGTATGTTGAATCATACCTAGTTGACACATTATTTAAACCCCAAAATAAGAAAATGCTTAGGGTTTTACCTCTTCATAGTTTACCTTGATTTTCATGTATTATATATCTACATATGTACATTCTTCTAATTACAGGTACTTCCATCAGACTTACAGCTTAGGAAAAATCAGGTGATTATGGATAGGTGTCATTGGGAACCCAGGCGGAGTAATTTATTATATTATTATAAATTAATTTTATTCAATTATTATATAAATAATCATTAAATTTTTTCATTTAATGAAATGGAATTATATAGACACCTTGGTCTCAGACCTAATCGGATTTTATCTCACACCCTCATCAGGCATCATTGACACCCATGTATATTACATTCTTGTAGGTATTGACAAAGGGAAGTGTGCTGTTTTTAATGAATGATTGTTTCTTTCTTATTAGGATAGTGACTATAGAAGATAACCAAGACGTGATCATGATATGTTTGTTTAACATTGTTTATTTTCTTTTTTAACTGATAATATGCTTGAGTTTCTCCTTTCGGTTCTTTTCTTTTTGATAGAAATCATAGAATGATATTGTTTTGTGAGATTTCAAACTTGATTTTCATTAAGTTGGATTATTCATATTGCATTTTTTTAATTTATTAACTTATATGTTTCTACTATTTATTATTAATTTTTGTTTAATTCTTCTACGATAATTATTTTTACTTGTGAGGGAATTGTTTCCCCCATGAAAAAGGTAAATCCCTCACTACTAGTCACAAGACTCTTACATTCAGGGAGATGCGCTTGAGGTTATGTGGCCAACCCAGTTCGGGGAACCCTTCAGGTGGCACCTAGGATGGGGATGCAACTTTGTGGTATCAGAAGGGGTTTTTCCATTTGTATTATTATTTATGTTATATGGGATACTAGTATATAGGTATTTAGAATGAAACATGTGCTTGGACGTATTTAACCAATGTATAGGGAAAACCCAAATTCCTCGCATGGGATTCCAATTCATGATTATTCCAACTATTGTTGATTTTATTTCACCATTGGGCGACTCAATTATATTGTGTTGTTATTTGTGTTGGTATTATAGAGATAACGGGTTTTACTATTTCATCCTGGTGATAATAGGGAAATACATTACAAGCATCATGTTGGACACAATAGGATTAAAATAACATGAATATTTCCATTCCATATCTACTTTCATTGTGAATTTGACTATTTTCTTATGACTGATTTTGTGCGTAGTGGTAAATTTATTGTGATTATTGCTAGCTAAATATATGGATGGGATATTATGTTAAATGATTTCTTGACTTAATAAGGAAATGGATATTAAATCTTGTTAAGTAATACTCTTTTGTTTTCTTTCCCATATCAAATCCTGGATCATCAAGCAGGTTATCTATTGTGTAGTTCCTAGAGGAATGCTATACAACTAACTGATTTTTAAACCTTACTTGTTTTCCCAATCCTTTTTACCTTTTATCTAATGGTGTGTGTTTGGTTGTTGCAGAAAAAGGTCACCATGATATTTTTTCCATGACTTAGGAGAGTGTAAATGAGCACAATCTAGAGTTGATGGGTCTCGAACCACCAGTGGTACCTCTTGTAGTGTCACTAGTGGTGCTACCTCCTATAAATATTTAGAGGGACCTGGATGCTCAGTTTAGGGATAGTCTCTTCATGTCTATACAGTCAGTCCAGAATATCCCCAGAACTACCCCATATAGGGAAGACCTCACACATGACATATTTCAGCAACACCCTCCCAACTTCGTAGGGAGTGGCGTCCCACATCATTTAGTGTCATGGATATAACCCATAAGGTCTATCTTCGATCACCTGGAGAGGATTCTAGTGTGAAGTTTCAAACATGATGTCCACATGCTTCCTGACTCAACCAGGTGTTGGTGGGCCATTGTTTATCAGGATGAGCAGACCGATGACATGGTTTGGTCTGACTTTTATGAAGCTTTCTATGATAACTTTTCCATAGGAATCTGAAAAATTATTTTGAATTGGAATTTCTACATCTTTAGTGGGGATCTATAACTATGTTAGAGTTTTATAAATCTTTCATAGAGCTTTAAGAATATTCCACATATCTAACTGACGAAGCAAAGACTACTGTGAGATGATTCGATAAATGACTTGAATATACTGTTCTGGATCTATTTGTGGAGAAAAATTTCAGGGAAGCTAAAAAGGTGAGCCAGGGTGGTTCAGTTCTGAGAAAGGGTAATAACTCTTATAAAATAAGGAAACAACATTTTGGAATGCATTGGGGAAAATACTATTCCAATAAATTTTTTTGATAGCTATGTAACATGTTTTATATGAATTAGATATGGTCACTAGAAGACATAGTGCACGATAGTCCCAAAAGAGTGTTGATATTAGAAAAAGATGGGTCACCTTAACCATTTATGTTGTTCTTTCTCTTCAGAATTCAATGGAAAGGGGTCTCCACCAGCACCTCCATTAGGCATGGGATCCATGACTCCACATCAGGTTAGATGTTCTTTTTTTCTCCGGCCAATCAGGTCAAGGTAATAGTTGATGTCATGGTCAAGGAAATCATGTTTTAGATTATTAGTGACAATATAGTGGACACGCTCAGCCCATCCAGAAAGATTCTTCGAGCTGTAGTTTAGGTCTCATGTACGCAGTGTAATCATCTCTAGAAGAGTATAGTATAATACCATCTACAATTATAAATAATATTCTAGTAGCCTAAAGTTTAGATTTATCTCTTTTTCATACTCACACATCGCACTCCTTTTTATCTTATGATTTTGTAGAAAGTCTTAGTTTTCCAACTGAGTACTTTTCCAATGTAGGGTCTCTCGACACTCCGTTTGGAGTTAGGATAGAGGGAATATGCCATTTCCAAGAGTTCCCCATGGGATATCTAAGTACCATTTTGTTTATAGTTTATGTAACTTTAGAATGTATGGCATCTATTTCGTTCTTGGAAGATACTAGTGTGATACTTTTCATGATCAAGTGGATCTCTTTCCTCGACGGGTGTCTATTACATCTCCTAAGGGTGACACACATCTACACAAAGGACAATGGGATATGCAGGTAGATCAAGCTAAGCCTAATTTTAAAGGGCTGGGACGATAGAATGCTCTGTTATTAAGTCTCTTCATTTGCGATCAGGTGATGTAGCTCGTTGAATTTCCTCCAGTGGTGGATCTTTTCAGGGACATCTTCCCTGATGATTTCTCTATCTTAACTCTTATGAGGGATGTGGAGTTCAAAATAGAACTCATTCTAGGTGAGATTCCAGTGTCAATTCCTTCTTTTGGGATGCCACCAAACAAGCTACATGAACTGAAAAAGAATCTTGAAGACCACAAGGCTATGGTTTTCATAAAACCTACAACATAATTGTGGGTTCACCTATTCTTTTCACCATGATGGAAGATGATTCCCTCTGGTTATGAGTGGATTATTGTCGACTTCACTGTCTTACAGTAATAAATCAATATCTATTTCCTCGTATTAATGATCTCTTTGACATGATCATGGGAGAAACTATTTTCTACAAGATTGATTTATGGTCGGGATATCACCAGGTATGTTTGTGACCATCTAAAATACCACATAAAAAATTCCAATGATGGTATGACTTGTACATTTATCAGGATATTCAATCCATCCTTACAATTAATCCCACAATCATCATGGATCTGATGAAATAGTTTTTTCACCCGTATCTAGATTACAAAGTTGTAATATTCATATACAACATCCTGGTGTATTCATATTCCAGACCTGACTATGAAACCCTTCATGAGATCGTGTTGAGTACAGTAAGAGACAATCAACTATATGCTAAACTCAACAAATACCACTTCCTGATTGATAAAGCTCAATTCGTGGGTCATATTATAATTGAATCAAGGGGTATCAGTTGACCGAGAAAAGGTGAGCTCCATAGATTCATGGGAGAAACCAAAGTGTGTCTTCGAGATCTGTAGTTTCTTGGGGATTGTTGGCTATTATGGGAATTTAATCCAAAATTTCTCCCACATAGTAGAGCCTCTTATCTCCCTGACTAACAAAGGAGACATATCATCTGGTTAAAATATTTTGAAAATTATTTTCAAGAGTTGGAAGGAAAACTAACCTCATCTTAGATCCTAATTCTTCCTAATCCAGGTAAAAGCTATTTTGTTTATTGTTATTTTTCATGAATCAAAATGGGAATAGTTTTGATGTAGGGTGATCAATTCAGGGCTTATGGATCCCAACAGCTGAGACCTCACAAGTAGAAATATCCTTCACACTACCTTGAACTGGTAGACTTGGTTCATGATCTATTATTCTGAAGACACTACTTTTTGGCTGAAAGATTCATTGTTTAAATGGATCATAAAAATTTAAAATATATCTCCACTCAATGAGACATGAATATAAGGCAACACAGATGGGTCAAATACATTTAGTTATTTGACTTTGATCTGTCTTATACCCCTGGTAAGGGTAATTCCATGGAAGATGATATAAGATTCAATTCATAGACACAAGCTGTTCAAGTATTCAGACGTGAGTGAATGATGATAGATTTGTTTTCTGAGATGCATCTGGAGGTTCTGAAATAGCGTGGATTGTACGTTCTTGAAAATATTATAGTGATGTCCACTAATCTAGTTCAATATCATATGTGATGGTTGACTAATAACGAGGGGCTCGTTTTGAGGGAATGTGGTACTGTAGAGAACCCACCTCATAGTTAGGTTATTGATGGGCGTGAAACCCTCCTTTATCATGTCCATGTATGGATACCTTAGGATATATGGGAATCTTACTGAATTAATTTCACACCTCTGTTTGGATAGTTCATCCAAGGCTGACCAAGATGTACCAAGACAAGTGTTAATATTACAGATGTCCTGGTATGAAAAAGATGATACTGGGTTTCATCACTTAGTACTCCACTTTTCAATAGGTGAAGACAGTGCACAAGTGACATGCTAGACTCCTTTAACCTTTATCTATTCCTGAATGGAAATGTAATGACATCGCCATGCATTTGATTATAGGCTTGAATGGATATCCTCGAGTAATTGATGAACTATGGTTGGTTGTCAATAGGTTGACCATGGTTTTTCACTTCTTACCTATCTGGGAGACACTTAAAATTGTTGAGTTGTGATGGCTATATATCTGGTATATTGTGCGACTTCATCGTATATCTCATTTTGTTGTCTTGGAAAGATATTCCCACTTTACATCAAGGTATTTGAAAGGGTTGAAAATGGTGTCAGGTTCACCTGTACTTCTGAGTACTACATAACACCCTTAGACTGATGGGCAGTCTAAGAGAACTATACAAGTGTTAGAGGATATTTTACATGCATGTATACATGATTTGATAGTTTCTGGGAGAAGCATATACAACATGTTGAGTTTACCTATAATAACAGCATCCATGAGACAATTCAAATCGCTCCGTATGGGGCCCTCTATTGTAGACCATGAGGTTCACCTTTATGCTAGCTCGAAGCAGGTGTGGTAGGTCTATTAGGTCATCATCTCATTTAGGAGACTTCTAAGAATGATCAGATGATTCAAAAAGATATGACTATAGATCAGTCTAGATAGATGTCTTATACCATTCGTTTCCATAGACCTCTGGAGTTTGAGGTTTGACATCGAGTCTTTCACCATGTTTTTCTAAGGTTTGGGTCATAGGCGGATCTGGAGATAGAGAATGTTTTCACCGAGATACGTCAGAATGATTGAGATAGTGGAGATTTTTGGGATGATAGCCTATTATTTACTGTTAACTTAGAGGTACCATTCCATGTATGACATTTTGCATGTATTTCAACTCCAACAACATCATCTAGACCCTAATGACATCGAGCTTGAGGTTGATGCATCCTTTGAGGATAATTTGATTTGTATCATCAACCATAGCATGAAGTTCCTCTATAGTAGGTCAGTTAATCTCTTTTGAGTGTTGTGGAAACACAGAAGCATTTAGGACAAGACTTGGGAGAAAGAGATAGTTGTACCTATGTTGTGTCCATAACATTTCCCTAACGATGTTCTACTATACTCAGAATGTAAACATGGGGAAGAGTTCTATTATGTAGGGGAGGTTGTCACATCCTATATATAATCATGAATAGATCATTTTATAATTTTTTTGTTAAATTATTTAATGTGAACCAGAGTTCTCGCTTACGCACCCCACTGTTGGTCTCGAGCATCATTTTACATTATTTAATTGAAAATACGAGATTTATGATAAATGTAATATCGTGATTTTACATGGTGTTCGAGATTAAAAATAATAACTATGGATTGAAAAGAAATAAGATGAGATTTAATGAACATTTAAATGAAAACAAGAAGGGATAAAAAATTATAAATAAAATAGAAATGGGGTTACAGGAAAATTAAACTGAATTAATGTGGGAGATTACCATTTATATTATTTTTATCCTATTTTTCTTACATCTTATTTATTCTATTTATTTTTATATTTATTTTCCTATTTTTTCTTGGTCTTCCTGTTTTTTCTTTAGATTTAATTTCATTTTTTTCAATCCACTCTTCCTCTCATACTTCTCAAGTCGCACCACCCACTCTCTCTAGGTGGTGAACCACCTTTATCCCGCATTAAAAGACTGTTGTGTCTTCATTCATCATCTGTTTTCATCCCTGTTAGGTGCACTACAAACTATAAGGTATGGATAATCATGTTCATTTGTAATCGTAGAGTTTTGTTCAGTATTTTTCACTCAGTTCACAGTGTAATTATTTTACCCTATATTAGGGTTTTTCTAAAATCATCTATTTTATTCCATTTTAGGTCTTATCAAATCCTATTGTAGATCATATAATTATCTGCGACCAAATTGTAGGGTGTCTACTAGCTATCCCTCTATTTTTTTCAATTTATAAAAACATGTGGTTGTGCCATTCGTCGACGCATATTGACATTATTAAAATTCAATAAATATTTTTGATTTCATTGTTCCACTTAATTTTTGAAGCCCTATTTATCATAAATTAAATTTTTATGTGTTTTCACCATGTTCGGGCACCCATTTGGCTTCTCTGATGGTGTTAGTAAAAATTTTGTTAGCCATGTAATTTAATTTATTTAATTTCATGTGTTGTACAAACCATTTATGTCGTGTTTAATTTAAATAATTATATTTGAATAATTAAGAACTCTGAATTGTTGGATTTTTGGTAGTTTTTTGGGATGAATTATTTATGTATTAAAAAGTTCCTCTATTTGTTTGTATTGATACTCTATCATGCCTCATTAAATATATCACTACAATGTTATATTAATACATTATGTTGTATATGTCCATCTACTTAGATTTCAAGCTAGAATTACTTATGAATGATTTTTCATATCTACTACTGTGAAATTATAATTAAAATCAATTTGGGGAGAGAAGGTGGTTCTCGTATTTAGGGCCATGGTTGGATCCTCCAAACCTGACTGGTTACCACTACCCGTCAGGGGGGGGTTACATTGTCTTTCACAGACCGAGTAATCCTTAGGATTTATAAATACTTATGAGTGATACTGGTTCAAATAGGCGACATTGAGGATGTATCAATTAGACATGTGGCAAGGCTAGGATTAGAAGATGCTCGACAAATTTTTTGAGAGATAGATATAAACTCATTGTAAAGACATGCCTTGATCGATACATGGTATTTCAGAAGATTATGATGGATGGGAGCAGTGGTATTTTATAATTTTTAATAATGTAATATAGAGATACCATCAGGATGAGATCATAATCCACCTATCAACATTAAAAATAATAATGACGTCCTAAATGATTATGTTAAAACTACATTTGGTATCTTGAGAATTGTGTTATTTTTCTGGTTGGTTGAAGCACACCTGGTTGACACAAGATTTAAAACACAAGTTAAAGCACATAAATGGGGTGTACCTTTTAATTTTTTACCTTAATTTTCTAGGATTTCATATCTGGACATATTCATTTTTCTTATTATAGGTACTTTTTTTAGACATCCACCTTACATCGAATCAGGTGATTTGGCATTCGTGTCATTGGGAACCTGAGCTGAGTTATTTATTTTGTTGCACTTAGTTAATTATGTAAATTTTTTATATAACAAAACACTTTATTTCACCAATGAACTAAATATAATGGTTTATACACTGTGGGTGTTGTCTTATGTGGATTTTATTTCACACCCTGCTTAGGCGTCATTGACACCCGAGTAGATTACATGCATGCATGTATTCACAAAGGTAAGCATGCTTCATATGATTCTTGATTGTTTCTTGATTCATTGGAAAAAGACTAGTTCAGAGGACCGAAACATTCTCAGGATTAAGTTTCCTCACTTTGTTTCTTTTATTTTTAGATGATTGTATGATTGGGTATCAATTTTTGGTGCTTTCAGTTTAGATAGATATCATAACATGACATTGTTTTGTGAGCTTCCATATGTGATTTTTGTTGAGGTGGATTATTCATATTGATTTTGTTGTTGTTTATTCACTTATATTCTTCCACTATTTGTTATTAACTCGTGTTTACTTATTCTACGATAATACCTATTACATATGAGGGAATAATCACCCCCATAGTCCCAATAATTCTATTATCTACTAGTCAGACGACTGAGGTGTTTGGGGTGATGCCCTTGATGTCATTTGGCCAACATGACTCAGGGAACCCATCAGGTGGATCCTAGGATGGGGATGCTACAAATTGGTATCAGATGATTTTTTACCTTTGGTCTTACTGTTTGGGTTAGGCATGATACTAGGATATAGGGATTTGTAATGTATCATTTTCTTGGATGTAGCTAACCCATTTATTGGGGAAACCCAAAGTTCCTATGTTAGTATTGCAGTTATTGATTATTCCAGTTATTGTTGTAATGATTTCACCAATTTTTGAGACAATTATTTTGCATTTTTATTTGTCTTATTATTTTTTAAATAATGGGTTTTATAATTTCATCTTGATGATTCAAGGGAAATAAATTACATGAATAATATTATGCACCGATTGATTAAAATTTCATGAATATTTCTATGACGTATCTATTTTCATTGTGCATTTTCCTATTTTCATGTGAGGTTTTTTTTCGTAGTTGTTAATATTTTGGGATAATTTTCTTCTAAATATATAGTATGGTAGTCTGATAGATTCTATCAAGAAATTACTAGAAAATGGATAGTACATCTTGTTAATTAATCTTCCTATGTTTTCTCTTCCATATCAATACCTTTCTCTCTAAGTGGGTTATCTATTGTGTAGTGCTCAATGAAAGAATATATTCCTAAAATATTCTGTGTATTGCCTATTTTCCCATATACATTACATTTTATCTAAAGGTGTGTGTTTAGATATTGTACAATAATGATTTTGTGACGTCTTCATTCCATGCTTCAAGAGTGTGGCAATGAGCACATTCAAGAGATGGTGGGTCTTGAACCACTAGTGGTACCTCTAATATTGTCTCATATTGTGTTACCTACAACTGACCATCCAAGGGACTCGAATACTCAATTTAGGGATAGTCACTTCAGGTTTATCCAGTGAGCCTAGAATATCCCTAGACCTACCCCGTCTATTGTAGACCCCACATGAGACTTTCCACAACAACACCCTCCCACCTTCTTTGGGAGTGGTAGCCCTCATTCTGCAAATTCATGGGTGGAATCCATAAGGTCTATCTTTGACCACCTTGAGATCCTTCCAGAGAAAAGGGTCAAACATGCAGTCTACATTCATTTTGACTCCACCAAGCACTAGTTGGACGTTTTTTCGTAGGCTAAGCTTACCAGTAACCTAGTTCGGGCTGACTTCCATGAATCTTCATACATTATATGACTGTGATATATTATTCTACTAATTTTAAAGAGCTTCGGCAGTTTACCCCGTCTTTTACTGGAGACGCACATACTACTGTGAGATGTTTTGAGGACAGAATTGAGTATACTATTAGCTCATTGGTGAATGTAATCTATTTTTACCATTTTCACAGATATTATAAATATGGGTCTAATTTAGAAGATAAATGTTGGAGAAGATAAATGAATGAGCCAGGGTGGTTCAGTTCTGAGACAAGGTGATGTCTCTCCTGGAAATAGGAAGCACCATTTTGATAATTCACATTTGTAAAATCCTATCCAAAGAGCACATTTTGATAGCGATTCTGCATGTTATCGGGGAGGAAGAGATGGTCACAAGAATCCATAGTGCACAAGAGACTTGATGGAGTTCTGTATTTGCTGCAATATGGGTCACCTTCTGCATTTCAGTCAATCCTTCCCTTCATCATCTTGTGGTGGGGGATCTGCACCAACACCTCAAGCAATTAAGCGATCTATGACTCCACATGAGGATAGAAGTTCATTTCCACTGTCCAATTAGGCGGATGTAAATGTAGAGTTTGTAGTCATTGAAATCAAGTTTCTGATTATCAACAATAGTAGAGTGGACCTACTCATGCCAACTAGGCAGCGTCATAGGGCCATGGTTTAGGTCACATGTATGATGTGTAGAAAAAACAAAGGATCCGAGTGTCAGACCATCTACAATTATATGTATTAATCTAGTAGGATCTACATTAGTTTATCCTCTTTTTCATACTGGCACAATGCACTCAATTTTATCTACTGATGTTATTTCAAGTCTTTGTTTTCCAATTGAACACCTTTGCAGCATCATGTCTCTCAAAAATAAACATTGGGTCAGGACAAACATCATATTCTTGTTCCAAGACTGCCCCTTGATATAGGTGGGTGTCGTTTTGTTTGGAATTTCTACATTCTTAATTTTTCTTTCATCGATTTCATTCTTGGTATAAACAGTCTTGCTCATTTTCGTGCTCAAGTAGATTTCTTTCATCATCAGGTGTCCTTTACATCCCCTGAGGGGGACACATATCTACACAAATGAGAATGGGATATAAAGGAAGATCAAGCTAATACTACAAATACAGGGTTGGTTGGACTAACAATTCAGTTTACATGTCTCTTCCTGAGCAATTAAGGGACATAGCTAGTTGAATTCCCTCTTGTGGTGTATATTTTGATGGACATCATCCCTGACGATTTCTCTGGATTGCCTTCTATGGAACATGACACATTATTATATAATATAAGTAAAATCATATTTTCTAAAGAACAAATAGATATAGTTATGGATTTAACTGATTTATGATGTATCTAAAAATGCATATTTACATATATAAAGATATGTATACATGAATTATTAGACATTAAATATAATTAATAAATTATTTTATCACATATATATTAGTTACAATGGATAATTTTTATTAAATTATATATTGAAAATTGGGCATGTTTTATTTCTTACATTGGATCATAATACGTGTAAATCGATGCATCCTCACACCTATATAATTAAAAACAGATATGAGGTGAATATAAATGTTCTACTATCATTTGGTTTGTCCATCAATGATTCAAATGAATAAATTTATATATTAAACCCAAATTTTGTATCTTGTTAATATGTATTACACAAAACAATTTATAATAACATTCTTATTGATCTACAAATAAAACTCATTAAATATATTATAAATTATATTAGTATTATGACATTAAAATAAAATTTATATTTTTCATTTATGGAACAACTAAAAGGAAAAATAAATGGAAAATGATACATAAACATAAGTGACACAATTTTTTCCATGTAACATATCATTGAATGATATGTTCCTATTTTCTATATGGAAATGATATAAATGGGCATATATTACCTTATAAATTATAAAAAAAGAAATATCTATCTCGGTCTCAATCTCAAAAGAAATAATCCAACCCTATCGTCTCAAATAACATTATATCCACTTATGATACTACATAACTAGAAGATCATTTAATAATTCTACACTGTTGTGAAAAACCAACATAACCTTAAATATTTGGGGGGTACCATAAACACATAGAAAAATTTTACTTGTTATAATGTCAATGAAAAGATTGTATATCCATATGTCACCCATTGATACTATAAACCAATGAATGAAATTTATTATTTGTGGAATCATATGAAACATAATAAAAACATTAAATTCTATTATGAGATATTAAAAACAACATAAAAATTAATAATTCAAAGAAGAAAAACACAAACAACATTATGCCAAACTAAGATGTATTAATGACTTATATAAGATATAAAACATTATATATGGAATGAATTTCTAATTTACCATTAATTATCAATATTATCCCAAAAAGGTACCTTTCATTATCCGGTGTATTTGTTAATAATAAATGATGGATGAGCCAACAATTTTTAAATTTTGATGATGAAGATTTTATTTGTTATTTTTCCCCTATATGATATAAAGAGTATAGTGACTATAAAAAACATCAATATATATATTGAACATTGAAATAAAAGTTAAATTAGAATTCGAGGACCCATTCTATTATCATAATATGTTAATAAATAAATTAAATCATTGAATCATCATATAGATCAATAATTTTTATTATAATGGGTTTCCCCCCTAGTATAGGGGTATGAATGTAAAAACAAACCACTATTTTTCTCAAGAATTATTTCATGAATATGTCTTTAAATTTATTTTAGTGAACCAAACATGTGGATAATATCCCGAGCGAGATGTTATGACCATTCATCCATCCAATTTTGATGTGTATGTTTATAAATAAATAAAAAAATCCAACCATTATAAACATTTAGAAAAAAATGGAGAACCTAGTTTACATTATTCACATATGAATGAAATTTATTTCCTAATGTTTATTATTTTTTATGTTGCATTGATTATAATCATGTTGATCTTTGATGTTTGTAAGTATACCATGTGGATTCATCCAAAAATAATTCTACTATAACTCCCAATAGAAATATAAGTATCTATATATTATTTGTAAGACATTATTTTGTAGTCCACCTTCAATGAATCTCTATATCTAAAACACTCATGTAAATTCTTCATCTCTCACAACTCTAAGGAATTATATTCCACACTATCATACATGAAATATCAATTCATATATTGTTAATGTAATGGATCATGATTACATAAAATCCATTATTATCCTTGTTTATTCCACCACTCTAGAAAATATATAATATATAAAGATGTATAGGATTAGTAGTAATCCAAGAGATAGAATATGTATAGTGGTGCCAATTATTATGTTGGTAAGTGTCAGAAGTCTTTTTATCTATATATGATATCACAATCATTCCTTTCAATGGTAAGATCAAGTAGTATGTAACATAAATATCACTTAGTATGTTTGAATCAGATAAGAGTGGTGATATATATTATTCCCACCAACTGTTGTTTTTGTCTAAATAACCCCTACAGTAATAACATTTACCATAAATATGATATTATAGTTCAAACACCCTGATGGTGTGAAAATAATGGGTTTAAAATGACTAAAATTTATTGGGAAATAATGTCCTATAAATTTCAAATGATCCTCAGTGCTCACATTACTATTATGGTGTAATCCCTCATAGAATCCAAAGTAATGATTATTACAAGACCCTGACACCCACATAAATGTTATCTTCATGCCCCATTATCTGACCTTGTCCCTAAAAGGGAAATATATTACCACCATGATAAATTATTTTTATCCATTATAATGGAGAATGAGAATTCACATATGATTCAAATGATAAAATCTAATAAGGTGCAATAAAGGATACATTAACACTCATACGGGCCTTCCTCGTTATCATATACGGAATCCTAAACATGAGATAAATATAATAAACCGACATCCAACAACCCATTTAAGACTATAATTATGAAAAAGGATGAAATACATCATAATACCTATTTCATATAGAAATTCATATATATATATATAATAACATTCAAATATTGATAGGTCACATCTCCAGTTCTAAATATTGTTGTTTGAGTCGATAGTACTAACTAGTAAATTAAAATATACTCTGTTATTTGTAATGAAATTATATTACTAATATATCCATTTAATGTGTAACACTATATAATATGGATTCTATCACCAGTAAAATATTATTTGATATTAATTAGAGACACATTATATTACTAGTTTTCACCCCCCCCCCCCCACCCGCACCTCTAGAGTGTCTAACCCTATGTGAAACAGAATGTTCTAGGATATATATGTCCCTACATGATTCCACTATGGGGGAAGAAACAAATATTTGTAGAGAAACTAGTTGAATTTACTATATTATATAATTCTCATTACATGGAAATATGGAATTAATTATTATAATATAAGATACATATCATGTATTAACTCATTATACCGAATAATATGTACATCCAATGAACGAAGATGATGATTAAATTTCATACAACCAAAAAAAATTTTAGTATACACTAAATAATTTCAAATATCAGTATATTCAATAAATAATATTATTTTGGGACCTCACATTGAATAATGAATAATGTAAGAAATTAAATATCATATTCCAATCAATGGGGGAATCCCAATATTCAAATACAAATGATAAAATCTATAACATTGTTGATTAGATATCATCATAAGTTTTAAATGAATCATTAAACAATCATTCACACCCATATAAATGAAATTCAATGGGGATATAAATTCCATCACATCAGTTGTATTAGTATATGTTAATTGTATCTATATAATTTATAGTTAAATGAATCCATTAAAAAAGTTTTATGGGTGGAATGAAATTCAATAAAAATTAATGATATATAAAATTTAGGATAATTATCTATTATTTCTACCTCATATAACTTATGAGGTCCCAAAAATGTTTGGTGGAAAATACCAAAGGGGTGAGGGAAAATATGAATTCTTACAAAAATTATAATAACTAAAATAATTATATAAAATTAAGTAGATATTATGAAACAATTCGAGCCAAAAAAACCTTATAGTCTATTTGAATTTTGTAAGTAGTTAAGATACATAAAATTAACATATATAATAGTAGTTGTTCTTATAGATAATTTCATATATATTCTCTTCACACACTCTCTATGTTCTCAATAGGTATATAAACACTATATGATGTATAAAACGTTTTAATGATAGTAATAACTATTAAATTGGTCCATTTTAAAACATATAGGAAGAAACCAAACATTAAATTTAACATTTAAAAAAGGATCCCATAATTTTAGGGGAGAAATACCCCCCAAAAAGTTTCCAAGAATAGTCAATACATATAAATTATATTTTGATGTCGAGGAATAACCCACCTTTCTTTTAATTTGAAACAAGAAATTATTAGTGTGAGATAGATTTTATCTAGTTTTCATAAACATGACTTAGTACCTTTAATGGATTTATAACAATTTTTGAGCCATGATTTCTACATTTTATAAAATATAAAGTAAGAAACTGTATAAAAAAATTGATTAGGGAAAACACTAAAATTAATGGATGATGTATTTGATGTTTCTAGTGCTGAAACATGTATCATAATACCTTCAAATATGTAATGAAATTATATATAATTTGGAAATACAAACAAATATCTTTGATAAATATAATAATGTTGTTACATATTTTTAATTCAAACATTGAAGATATTTATTTTTATATAATGAATCATATCATGTATTTTATATCACGACCAAAATGCTACATCCATTATATAGACAAGCTCAAATGCCATACTAATTTTCAAAATCTCCATTGTTTTTCTTCCTGAGGGTGTTTCATTAAATTTCATCTAACCCTACAATTGTTTGAATAATAAAATCATATTAAAATATGAAGACAATTTTGGTTTAAATATTAAGTTCATAATATCTTTGATAATAATTCACTTACTATTTATATAATATTTTCCAACATACCGTAATGGAACATTTTTCATTACCAAACATTATATTAATCATATCCTTAAAATAGAACATTATACCATGTTCTTAATAAGACACGGCTTCATGGTTTTGTTCTTTATAATATTATAACTTGATAATGTATTCTTCCAGCCCAATTCATCAATACATTTTTTATAATATATAGTTCCATCCAATATCATATATATAATACTAATATATCATAAAGTGTTGTTATAAATAACAGATTAGAAATATGTTTTAACACTGCATTCAAAAATATCAAACCACATTAGAAGGAATTATTAAAGTGCAAAAGTTGAATTTAGATTATATAAACCATCATGAATAAACCATAGTATTCAACTATAGAAAAAAATTAAAATGATATAGAAATATAATATTATGATTCCAATTATATTACAACAACATCATATTCAATTATGTATCAATTAGATGATGTAATTTTCATCATAGAATGACATTTAATACAATATTAAGATTTACTTTATTTTAAACAGATTTTAGGATGGTGTAATATATAATTGATAAAGTTATATGCCACTAATATTGGTCATATCATTTGGATTCGTCAATAGTTTCCAATATTTATGAAAAATAATTTACAATTTTGTTTATGAGATATTTATGTACTAATTCAATAAACTTTATTTATATTTAGATATGTTGATATCCTTAAATAATAATATGATGTTTCTATGTATTTTGTATCATATAAACACATATATTTTAGACCTAATGTGTGTTTTCTGTATTCTGTGTGTTGTATTCTTTATTTAGTTATATTTATAAAACTCATTTATCATAATTCATATGATGATATTTGGATGTTATAAAATATTCTCTCTAAAATCATCTACTCCTTAAACATTTATGATTTCTAAAATTCTTTCATAACTAAACTTATGTATCTTTAATAATACATTTACATATGATTTCAGGTAAAGGAAACCATATTCGGTTAAAAATATATCTTAAAATCTAAACAAGAATAAAAATAAAATTTTTCAGGAAATACTATAATTATAAGAAAGAAAACTGAAGGAAAAAAATTAGTTTTCAAAAAAGTCTTAAACAATTACAAGTATCAACAAAACAGTCTCCCCTATTTTTTAATTATGAGTCCCAATATTTTATTCTTAATTTTATATGATTAAAATTTATTAAAAATAACACAAGGGTTATAAAATTAAAAGTCAAATATAATGTTAAAATAAAATGACACTTAGTAGTAAGTTGAAAATATATGTATCTCAAATAATGTTATAATTATCCACAATAAAAAATTATAATTAATGTTCACTAACATTTTTATACATTATGAAATATAAATCATTGAATAAATAATTTAATAGATTTATAAAATATTTTAATTTTTAATTTATCATAAACATATTGATAACTAAAAATATATATTGTCAATTGAAGTTATAATCCCTTTTTAATAATTAGTAAAATATCCTTCGTATGCCATGTATTCCCTTCTTTTTTATATATATCCACCAATTATTATCTACCAATAAAAGCCATATGTATATAAATGAAAAACTATGAAGGTAAAAAGATAATTATTGATATTAAATGAATTAAAAATATATAATATGTATTAAAAACAAGTAATAAATATTTATGAACACACTAGTAAAATGAATTAAAATAATTAAATTGATGTTTTTTTTGAAAAATACATAATATTAACAATAAAATAAAGTATCAAAATATTAAAAAATATAAGGGGATATAATTTTGGAATATGATATAAATCACATTATCATATATATTATTTCAGTTTCCAAAGGGTTATTATTTATTCGAATTAGGCCAAAACTAAGTGAAATTGTCATTAACAATAACTCATAGAATGAATTATAGTAAATGTCTATTTCTTCCTTGTTTTTTTATAAAATATCATAGTGATAAAAAAATCAAGAACATTTAAGCCACATTTAATGAATGTGATGGTATAAAAAACAATTCTTATTCTATGATATAATTTATTGAAATTAATAGTATAGAAAATATTATTTTTTATTAAAAAATTACAATACAAAGTCATTCCAAAATGATAACTTAATTCTATAATACTTTCCATCACATTTTAACAATCTATTTTCATTGGAAGATTCCTCCAAAATATAAAAATATTTTCCTTTGATGTGTTATTGTATATTATTCAATATATCATTTTCAATATTATGCTTCATATTATTTTTTCTTTTTCTAAATTATATTATACATGTTAAAATTTAATTTCATTTATCCCACATCAATATATATACTAGTGGTATCATTAAAACTTTTATTCCCTCCCATGAGTTTCTAAATCACTTATTTATGATTTAATAATTTAGTGTAAAATTTTTTTTAATCCATACCAAAAAAATATGATCTTTCATTAGTTTCAATTATACATCTCACATATTACCAATAATATTCTATAATTAATCAATATTATGATTTAAATTTTTATCATTAGTCTTATAAAAACATTAATATTATTTAGAGTCTTAATAAAAAAAAATATTGGTTATTGACACATCCATTCTAGACATCATACACATAATGTCATCCTTATTTACTAATTATCTCATGTAAAATTAAATATTATTATAGTAATTTGAAAATTTCAACATACAATATTTATCCATACACAAAATATTATCAATGTAGTTTTCAATTTCTCATTCATCACATCAATCTAAAATAATATTTATATTAAATTAATCAAAATATATCTCCTCTTACATAAGAAATATCTTGTATTTTCCTTGATTCATTTTCCACATATGTCGAGATTTTATGTTTTTCTTTTTCTTGTAAAAATAAAAATTACACAATAAAATAGTAATTTTCTTATTCAAAGTATCCTTAGGGGATGACCATGTATCTCCATAATCTCTGATCTCCAACCCATTAAAAATATAAACTTTATCTGTTTTCATATATTTATAGTTCATTCTTATATATCTAAACATCCTATAACTAAAGTATAAATGTTCTGTATTTTCATTGGGTATAAAATCAATAAATTATAATTTTTAAATTACCTTGTCAAATTTTATTTCGTTTTAAAAAATTTTTATCTAATATTGTATTAATATCTAATTTTCCTGTAAAATTTAAAAATAACATAAAAAATAGTCCAGAAAAATGAGAAACAATGAATTTTAAAATCATAAAAAAATACTCTTAACTATTGGGATATAAAAAATTCATATTAACTAGATTATATTTGGGAATAAAAGAAAACCCCATAAAAATATCATTATATAAAAAGAAATCAATTTTTATGTATGATTAAAAAATGATATTCTACATACAATACATATTTTTATTTATATATGATGGTAGTGTATCATTCTGACCATTGAAATTTTCCATGTAATCCATCACTAAAAAATATTTCCACATTAGTCTTTTTATGGAGTTGGGTACATGATATCTCAAAATATATAAAGAGATAATTATTTGTTAATAAATATTATTATTGTTTCATAATTAAGTAATGAGATACCTACTATCATAAAATTGATGAATCTAGTACCAATTTAAAATTAAAAAAATCTATAAGAGAATATAAAAGAAGGGATGTATATAACTCCCATTTTAGTAACACCATTGTTTGAAGGGTTTTCAATTGTTCCTAGAGTATTGGTTTCACTTAAAATGAATTGTGAACAATGGGGATGGATTCTTGAAAACCATGTTGAACAAATTTCTATTGTAAAAGTTTTAAATGACCTGCAATAGTTTAGGAAGGTTTCATGCATATTTTCCTTAGCATGAAACCAATTTACGTCATGTAATAAATTATGGTAACGTAATTGGTTTCCCCAAAAAATTACTTTCAAGATGAAATGAATTTTTCAATATGTGGTCTCGCAAAAAAAATACCTTTTGAATGTTGGTTACATTTTGATTAAACCCCCCACATATAGAATGTTATGATATGTAGATCCCTTAAATTGTTCTCAGATACCATTATCTTCTTTGTATCGGAACCCACGATATCCTTTGGTGAATTTATGAAATTTTCAACATCCAAACTCTAATAATAAGTATTGCTTGAGTTTTTGGTTATGGAATGAATTTTTTTTGCTTTGTACTCCCTTATTGTGTTAGATCTTCTTGTCTTTTCATTATTAGAAACATTGATCAGTGTTGATATACCGATATCTATGGGTTTATATTTGTGTTACTGAGATATTGTTTCAATTATGGTAAAGGAACATTATACAATGGTTTAATCTATAAAATCATCATAATATCCATTGAATAAATTTTATAATGGTGGGTGGATTATCTCCCGGAATATAATTCCTTAATTATTTACCTTGATGGTTTATAAATTCCATTTCTACAATGTCAGAAATATTTATCAAATAGATTGGAAAATACCATTTGTTTTTATTTCAAAAGGGTGGATTTTTATTGATTTTTTTTGACAAATAAATGTTTTACAAGAAATTTATTAAAAACTGTGTGGTGTGTGTTTATTATTATGTGGGTCAGTTAGTGGTCATAATTACCAACATCAATCAATAATAATTATGGATGGGTAACGATTCAATGTAGAAACATTAAATAATTATAATTTGTGATGGATCACAGTCAAAATTACCATCAAACCATTTTCCATATTAAATGGCTTGGTTATAAGATAACTCACTACTAGAAAGTATAGATAGTTCCATGTTTCAATAATTATGCATATGGGTGTCTGTGAAGTGGGTTAATTATTCCAAGGAATATGAAATGGTTTTAAAATAGATATATTATTTTATTATTCTATGAAACGTATTTATAGGTTGGAATGGTTTTCTTATCTTGTTCTCTTCTATTTTTATTAAAAGATTTAAACTTCTTTTTCTATAGTGTCATGTGATGGAAAGTATTTAAAGAAATATAATTTATAATTTTACTAAAACAAGATTGGGAACTGTTATTTGTATAGAGAAGACATATACTAAGTTATATGGAAGGTTTATGTTCCGAACATCTCCAGAGGTGGTCCTTGACATCATGGTTCTGTTACAAATATTATTGTTTTTGAGTTTCTGCATCTTGGAATTATAAGGAGCCACATTGGTGCTGATGTTTTTGTACTTGGTGTCATTACTTTTCACATTTATATATTTATCCATAGTACAATAATAATGTTCTATATTGGTATTTAATTTATTTATGTGGTATAGTATCATTAATAATTTATTATATATTGGATATTTTTATATATTGAATTTCTATGTGTTCTTTAGAGAAAATAATACCCTAGTGTCCTCTAATTCCCTTGAAATTTATTTCCTTGCCTTTTTGTCATGGGGATGTCACCTAAGACCAGTACCACTATAAAGACCCATATCATACATACATTCATTTGACATCAATGATGAAGAATATTCAATAAAAATATATCAAATCCATCATAGGAATATATAGTTATATTTTCTTTGGGATATGGGAAACATAAACAACTGGTTCATAATACATCTTCATTGACTCCCGCTTATTTCATCATAACTAAACCCCTTTTTAAATTATCATAATTAATAACCTTATTCAAGACATATGGACAATAATTATAAGAAAGGGTGATCCCGGAATCTCTATAGTGGTAAACAAGGGATATAAACATCATATCATAATCAAATGACATTAAAACATA
The DNA here is from genome assembly GCA_963277665.1 of Viscum album. Lineage (NCBI taxonomy): Eukaryota > Viridiplantae > Streptophyta > Magnoliopsida > Santalales > Viscaceae > Viscum > Viscum album. The sequence continues at coordinate 346,185,840 of OY728157.1, read as the reverse complement.
ATATTTGTAAATCTTATCAGGTATATGATAGATTTTGATAGCATGGCATGGGACAAATCATGAAATTTAATAAGTATCAATAAACATAATACATAAATTAATAACATAAGACAAGATGTTTTGTGACATACCAAAATGTATATAACATTGTTTTATATGAGTCAAGGCTCATTTCCAAGACCATCATAGTGGACAAAGACCATTACTGAACTAAGGTCACTCCTCTTTTCCATAATGTCTTACTAAATCGAGATTATTTCATGTTATATCCATATATATCACATGACAAATAAATCATTACCTAATGAATTTGAGTGATACATACGTCCCACCCATCTCATAATTACATCATTCTTACATTTTCTAAAATAATATAAATCATTCATCATAACCCATGGAATAATATAAGTTTCTTTAAAAGTCATTACATAAGAACATAATCCATGAAAAAATGGATTTAATTAATTTAATTATTTAATAAACACAATTAAATAATATGAAGAATAAGGATATGATTATTAAAACATAACAATATTTAATAATTCCATCATAGATGGAAATTAATTTTGATAAATCATTTGAGATTAATTGATGAGGATAATAACCTTTCCTCTTCACATACATTTTCTTTTTTCAAAATTCCATGAAATTTTTATAGAAATGTATTTATTTGAAACTAATATTGAAATCATATATAGGAAGCATCTTGGAAATAATGTGTTATGAAATTTTAAAAAAATTTCCATTCCATTTAACATAAAAACATTCTCCACGTAGTTTTGCTGAAAAGGAGAAAAATTACCACTTATCGAATAATGAAAGAAGATTTCATTCATTACCATTAATAAAAATTCACCAATATTTAAAATTAAAATTAAAAAATTGTATATTAATATAATTCATATAAAATATTTTGGTAACCTAGATGGGGATTATAAATATACCCTAGTAAAAACTTATTTATAAACAATATCAGATAAAAATTAGATTGTGAAATTAACCCATACTGTATAGGTTCGATTTCCATTGTATGTATCCAATACTCATGTATAATGATTTAAATAATTCCATTGAATTATTTCAGAATCTTATTCATATTTTTATATAATATATGATAGTATTATCATATTTTTGCTAATAATATTTCATTATTACTTGTTATTCAAGTATTAACTGCTTCATTCTCTTATTCATGTTTTTTTCAAATAAGTATCGATTCCAATTCATAGGTTATATTTATATAATTACAATGTGATATTAAAATTATATAAATCATATTAATTCATTCTATATATTTACATAATCATTAGTTAATGAATATCATGAAGAATTAATCACATCATAAAGTGGATATGGTAAGTCGTACGTACTATCAAGCGATGATATAATTCCCATAATTGATGAGTGTTATTAAATTGAATGGTGTATAATATTTCACAATAATTATTGTGTCATAATAATGACATATATGTATAGTGGACATCATTATACCCATCCATGTTTGGTGGTGGTGAAAATAAGATAACACCACAGTGTGGAGATGGTTAGTTGTACGTACGAACATGTCATGATTTCATTTTTCGTTGAATTAATAGAAATTAAAATACTATTGTTCCAAAATAATAATAACATCTCAATAAATAAGTGATACTATATTTATTAATAAATAATTAATGTAATCATAAATATAAAATAGAATAAAATAAGTAGTTTGAAAGAATCGGTATTGGATATTACCTCTTCTTTAGTATGCTTTCTATAAATCTTCTCTTAGAGCACTAGAGTTGGTCATTGAAAAGAAAAGAACCACCAGAATGTAACATTGGATTAATAGAATTGAATAAGGCTAGGGATGTCTGAGAATTAAGGATAGATGTGAAATGGGGTGGTGAGGGAGGAGGTTCCCTAATGTAATTGACGTGAGGGGCACTATTGGGATATCAAAATATATTAATTTATTAAAAAATCAAACCCCATCCAAAAACCACCAAAATGTCCCAATTTTAAATATGATATGGTATTGGGTTTTATTATCATAAAATAATATATTTTAGAAATTTTTTGTTTTATAAATATAGTTCATATCATTTTATATTACACTTACTTATTATATTATATTTCTAAGGTAACAAATATTTCAATAAAAAATGGGTATAGTATTTACTTATTTTAAATCTATTTGACAATAAAAAATACCTTAAAACATTTTTGGCCATATAATAATTATTATATATATTACAAAAAATTATGATATGTTAATATTTTAATAAATCCATATTCAGATAAATAATCAATATTGTCAATTTTGGCCTTATCAAATTCATTGGTTTTTAAATAATATTATGACAACAAGTCAACTTACATAAAAATATTTTATTATATTCATAATAGGACAAGGTAATTGATAAATTTCATTAAAAGTATTATTTAAACACATTATATTTATTTTAATATTTTTAATAATATTTATTTGGTATCTCACTTTATAAAATAAATAGGACATCAGTTTTGTGTTATTATTTAATAAACATTTTGTTTTTATAAAAATTAAGAATAAAATTGTATGATGAGTATATGTCTGATATATTTCATAAGAATATTTTAGTTGAATTTATCTTCGAGAAAATCTATCATTTAAACTATTATACTTAATAAATTATTAATGTGAAAACATTAACAACACGTTAAATGAAATAATAAAATTGTATCATTCTCTTCTATATGGCTCCAAATGGTCACAAACATGACCCTTTTATTCATATGGTGGAGATATACTAGACCAATACGTTTTTTTGAAGTGTTTGGGTCTCTTAATGGTTATCAGAATTTTAATAATAATGGTTTTACTAATTTCTCACCAATTAATTTATTTATTCATCATCAATGTATATGTATTTAAGGTAACTATTTATTTCCAAAAAAATAAAAATAAATTATCTTGATAAATAAATATAAATTATATTTTAAATGAGTCTTTATAATCTAATTTATCTTCTATATAACCTCATATAAAAAATGATATAGTTTTTAATATTTGAGTGAGACATATTCTACTTTTCATTGAATAAAGTAAATTAATTGATCTAATCTCATCCAAGTGGCTTCCAAAGGAAAAAATTTCTTCAAAAAGATTATTTAGGTCAAAAAACACATTCAATGACATTAATTGATGTGTATGTGTAATTTTACAATTGTTTTATTACCGTAATTACCCAATTTACCCTTTTACTGTTTTAATAAAAATAATTAATGCTATTATTCATAATGCCCAAAAATAAAATAAACTAATTATTTTGGAACTAATTAGTCAAAATATTGAATCAATTTTTCAAAATTCATAACACAAAATTTTTAGTAATTAATTAAAAAATAATCTCGTTTTGAGAAAGAGAAACCTTGTTTTCAGTGTCGAAACATTCAAAAAGATTGAAATGTTTTTATATCTGAATTCAATGAAAAATTAATAAAACTGAAATTAAATATAATAAATGATAAAAATATATTATGTTTATACTTTAACCCCATTAAATAATATATCTTATCCATTTAATTTTTTTGATGAAAATAGTTGTTTTAAATTAAACGATAGTGTATTTTGCTATTGATTAAAATTTGAATGAAATCAAGAAAATATTAAAACTACATCCATTGTAAATTTTTATATCCCGATTTCATATAAAATTTTTATCTTATAATATAAAAATAATTAATGTTTCAAAGTATTAATTTTAAATGGGTCCCCCTATAAAAGGTAGAAAACACCGTTTTTAAAAAATAGGTTTTTACAAATCAATTATAGTTTATTCATGACCCATGATACAAATATCTACTACATGAATATCATAAATTTTTTATTAAATATTTAACTTATATATTTCATTTATTTAACTTACTAATAGCAAATAACTCAAATTATTAATAAAAAAATAAACATATATAATTGATTTATATTTTTCATAAATAATTTTTAGCGAATGAATTCACCTTACATATTCATATGATAGTTATATTTATACATGTTAACATAATGTTTTGGTTAAAATGGTAATGTTATAAAAATATCATCTTCTGGTTCATTTAAACTCTCAATTGTGTGCACTGCAAGAAACTGATGATATAAGATTATTTAGAGAGAATATTTCATAAAAACATATGGCTGTCAAATTCTTCCCCCATTAAAATGAATTTCACACTCAATATTCATAAATTGGATACAAATAAGTTAAAATATATCTATATCATCATTTCCCTTAATTCCCACATAGATTCCCCGAAATGGTGGTTCTATCACAAAACATTTACTAAGTGAGTAGTTTTGTTTCGTAGAACTTTTTCACTGAGATCTAGAATCTCAATAGGTTTTTCATCATAATAAAGATCCTGATATAGTGGAATGACTTCTGATTTTAGTACATTTGAAGGATACGATATGTAAATTCTTAAGAGATATACATGGAACACAACATAATATTTTGAGAGAATTGGTGGATGTTCCAATCGTTAAGTTGCCTTTCCAACACTATCAATAATTTCAAAAGGATTGATATACCAAGAGATTAGCTAAAACGTCATTGCAAATGTCATAACCTCTTCTAGGTATATATTTATGGAAACACATTATTCCCCATTTCAAACTATATGTAATTTTTCAATTTTAATCATAAAATATTTGTCAAATCTGAGCTACTCTTATGTGTTGTGGAACAGATCGAACCTTCTCATCCATTTTATCAAGGAGATAAGGTCGTAATAGAGTTGTTTCCCCTACATCACCACATATAGTTGTATATTTTCACTTCATTCCATAGAAGTCATTATAATGATCCATATAAAACACCAGTGAATGAAAATGTTCTGTGACAATTCCACCAAAGATTGCTATTAATCCCAAAAACCTTTGAAATCCCAATAGAAAGCTCTCAAAATCTCATAAAGAGTATTAATTGTATTCTTAGACAGACTGTTCACATGAAGATGATAAGTAGTACTGAAACTTAACATTTTATCTAGATCCTACTGAGGACTTATTTATAACATTGAGGTAATCCTTAGATCCCGATTAGATATAAGGTAATGTGGTACTCCATGAAATCGTACAAAATTCATTACATATATCATGGAAATATAATAAAGAGATAAATACTCACTAATATAAATTATGTTTTCTAAAATCAAAAGGTGATCAACTATAAACCATATAAAATTATGGCCTTTAGATGTACTGAGGTGTCTAACGACAATGTCAATAGTGATGTTTCCCCATTTCCATTCTGGTATGGCTAATGGATGTAACATCACAAAAATCTTATGTCTCTCTACCTTAAATTTATTACAATCTAATAACTGATATACATATTCACTAACATCTATTTATAATCCATCCCACCCAAATTACCCTTTCAGGTCTATGTAAATCTTTGTGCTTCCAAGGTGAATAAGAAATGAAGAACTATGAGCCTCATAAAGAAGATGTTTCTTTAATTATAGAATGGGATGAATAAAAACAAAATTCATGTAACCATATTTTTCCATCACAATCAAGGCTAAATTCAGGAAAATTTTTGATCTTCTTTTGTAGAGCTACATATTCCATATGCACCTCCTTAGTCTTTACTTTTACAGATGGTTGAACATTCTTTTGAGAACGATAATATTAATACCCTTCCTTCAAAATTTCATGACACAAACCTTGAAAATCCCAATATATGGGATGTTTTGTGATCCTCATATTATATAGGATTTGTTGGTTCTTTTGACTCAAGGAATCTACCACCTTTTTCTTTTTCCTAGGGTGGTAATGTATTGAGCAATATTATATTTAAGTGACCATAATCATCTTTTTTGTTTCATATTCAACTCATTTTGTGGGAAACTATACATTAAACTATTATTATTCATGTAAATATCACATATTTCATCATAAAAATAATGCCTCCATATGTTTAATTCAATGATTTCAACATCTAACTCCAAATCATGTGTTGGGTAACTTTTCCCATGGATTTTCAATTTTCATGAAGCCCAAGCTATCATAATATCATTTTTAATGTGAACACATCCTAAAACCATCATGGATGCATCACTATAGATCAAAAAACATTCTCCACTAAATGGTAGTGTGACTCCAGGTGCACTGGCTTACCATCATTTCATCTCTTTGAAATTATCTTCATATTCCTCCATCCACAAGAACAAAAATCCTTTCGAAGACAACATGGTGAGTTGATTAAATAAATGTAAAAAATGATTCACAAAATGGTGAAAATATCAAGCCCAAAAAAGAAATCATTCGATCTCAGTTACTAGTGTTGGTCTTAACCAACAGTCAATAAATTCAATTTTGTTGGATCGACAAATTTACACTACTTTGATATTATTTTACTCAAATATGAATCTTTCTAACGACAAAATTAAAACATGGTAAATTTTAATAAATTCTTTTACATTCTCTGGGTCTTCAGCACTATTCTCATGGAATCATAATGTTATTCCATACTCATTGAATGTACCAGAATACAATATATAAAGACTACCACTAACTAATATATATTGTCTCAAAATACTCTATTCATTATATCCATGAAGATGGAATGTGAATCAGTAATACCAAAAGGCATCAATAAAAATACATAATGTCCATTCATTCTACAGAATTTCATTGTTGTTGTATCCTCCTTCTTTACCATTAATTAATGATATCCTAATTGATTATGAATCATGGAAAAGTATTACACTCCATGTAGTTGGTTGAAAAACTCATCAATGTAGGAAAAATGATATCTTTCTGGATAGTGATCTTTTTTTGTTCTCAATAATTATTACACAGTCTCATTGATCTATATTTCTTCATAAAAATAGAACAAGTGAACCCCAAGGTGATTTACAAGGGAAATTGAACCCCTTGTCAATATTCTGTTAGAGTCTATTCTTTAATTCCAACAACTCAATTGGTGCTATTCTATAAGGTTTCTTGGAAATAGTCATAGCACCCTGTATTAATTCAATTGAAAACTACACCACACAATTCAGTGGAATTCCAAAAAATTCATCTGGAATAACAACATAAAACTCCCGTTTAATGGGTGTATTATTAATTGATAGTTTCTCCCCAACCATTTGAGAAAGATAACATTAATTCAAAGGGATAAAGACCCATAAGATGGATGAAATTTTCACTTAAAGGTCATCCGTGCATTGTCATATGATTTTAGATTGACCTGTATTATGAAATGCGACTTCCCTTCATTATAAATTGATATTATATACATTGAAAGAAAGCCAGTCCATGCCTTGAATCACATCATATTCTACTATATGAAGGATCAAATGATTTTCAGGTAGCAGTTTACCACAAACAACAATTAGAGATGAATTAAAAATTTTATGTAACTGTTGCACCATTCTCAGTAGTAACATCTTATACAACATATGATTATTGAGTTAATATTATTATAACATCAGAGAATTCTTCAGAAATAAAATTGTTTTTGGTTACAGAATGAAATAAAACATATTCTAAATTAGAGTGGATGGTAAGTGTACCTTTCAACACATTATTATGGTACTCTACATAACAGATAGTAATCTCATGTGACATGCCTTTACCCTTTTTATAATGAGTTTTGTAATGTTGATCATCATAAATAACCCATGTATTAGGGATTTTTTTTCATAATTACCCATTTCATGTCACTTGTATCATTGTATTATAGGAGGTACATTATGTGTAACATTTTCTCTATTATCATCATTCTATATCTTTTTCCCATCACATTGGAATTCAACTTCCCAATGACCTTTTTTCCTCACATAAAACATTAACTAGTACCTTTAATAAAATTTTATCCCCGTTTCTTTCAACACATGGAGAATAGAGGAAAAATATTTTCCTTTTCTGTGTGGTCTTTAGATTTTTTATTCATTTCTATTTTTCTTTTCAAATCAAACCCATATATATGATGGGTTACTCCAATATTCATCTCAACCTTGTGAGCATATATAACAATTTAAACATATATATTGAAGTAAATTATAGATAATTCCCTCAGAAGACTTGGTTTTTAACCACTAAATTATTGATCAATTTTACTCTCAGGTAGGATAATAATTCTATAATAAAACCCTGTTGGTCACATAATTGTTTTTTGTAGGTACAAATGGATTCAAATTCATTTTTCTTAAGTTCAAGGAACTCATTCTAAATATTTGTTAAAAGAATATTGGATAAGTAATTATTGAAAAATAAGTTCTTGAACTCATCCCATTACATGGATTCAATATCATCTCTTTTCAACATATTATTATTAAGGTTACACCATTTATCATCTTCATGTTCCCAAATATAGAATGGTAATATTAGTTTATCATGTTTTGAACATTTTAGAAATGAAAATATATTTTCAGTTGTAAAAATCCAATGTTAAGCCAGTAATGGACCAGAATACCCACTAAAAGAAGGTGGGTGCTGCCTCATGAAAGAATTAAAAGAATGTAGTTCCATTATTTTTCTAGTTTGTAAGTCCAACATGATTCATATCTTGAGAAATTTGTCTGATTAGAAATATTAGATTTTTTATTCCAACTCTGATTACATTTGGTTGCTCAGGAGGAAAATCATTGCATTTCCTGTTATAATCAACATTAAAAAAGTTCCTTCGTGTTCCAGCTATTGACTAAAAACATGAATCATTGTGTGATCAGCACTAATGATAATGGAAAAAACATAATTAAGAATGAAATTTAAATTAATGAAACTTTAGGTTATATTCTAGGTTATTCAGGATCATTTATAAAACACTAGTTTTGTAAATTATACCTTGACATTTCCATTCTGTTCTTACTATAGTTTTCTCATCCAAGTTTTCAAATGTTAACTATACCATTCCTATGATACCATCTATAACTACCCATACATTAAATACATATATTTTACATCAATGTTGAATAATATCCAGTATAAAATATAAAAAACCCACGATAGAAGTGTATAATAATAATGTCATCAGAAACTATGAAACATGAATACTTTGGTCATAAAACATCTTCATTACCTCCAACTTATTTTTTCATAACTAGAACCATTTTTGAAAAATCATAATTATTACCCTACTTTATGACCTAGGGAAACAAAAATATGAAAGGGTGAGCTGAGATACATAGAAAGGGTAAACAAGGGAGATATGAATCATCTCATAATCACAATACATAATAACATAACTTTTGAAAATCTTGTCCTCCATATGATAGATTGTGATATCATTCCATGGGTTAAATCATGAAAGTTAATAAGAGTCAATGGAAATAATCGAAAAATTCATAACATAATACATAATGTTTTCTGGAATACACATAAGCATATAATACCATTTCATATTAGTCATGGATCATTTCCAATAATATCATAGCAGACAATTCCCATTACTGAATTGAGTTCACTCTTCATTCCAACACTGTATTACTAAACTGATATCGTATCATATTATATTCAAGTCTATATCATGATATATAATACATTACATAATTCATTAGAGGGAGATATAACTAAAAACCATCTCATAAATACATCATTCTTTTGTGTTCCATAAAAACGTAAATCATTCCCCACAAGCCATGGAATAAAATTGGTTTCATTAAATTCCATTCATCCATAACATAATCCGTGTAAACAAATGTATTTTATAAATTGAATTCATTCATAAACACAATATAATCATTGAATAAATAAGGATATTATACATGAAACATAACCCTATTAATAAATTCCATCATAGATGGAAAATAACTTTGATATAACACTTGAAATTAATTATTGAGGAAAATATCTTTTCTTGTTAACAAATGAATAGCTTTCCCAAAATGATGAATAATTTAAAAAAAAAAGAATTTATTTTAAAATATAATTTACATAATGAAGATTAATCTTCTTGGAGACAAGGCATTCTGGAAACATATAAATCTGTTCATGTTATATATTTTAATAAACACAATCCTCATACTTTTTCATGAAAAGTAAAAAAGTATATCCTATAAAATATGAAAAAATGATTTGTTTCATACAACTTAATAAAAAGTCAGAAATGCATAAAATTGAATTTATAAAATTGTATATGAAAATAAATAATATTACACATTTTGGAAACATGGACAAGGATGATAAATATAACCCTGTAAATAATTACGTATAAACAGTCTTGGATAATTATGAGATTGTGATGTTATCCCTTACCTTTTAGATCATATTCATATTTTATGCATTTGAACCTCTAGTATAATGATTTAAATAATTCCCTTGAATTATCTTAGAGTCGTATTAATTTTTATTATATCTTATAATATATTATTTTCATCTGTTTTTTAATATCATTTAATTATTAATTGTTATTTGGGTATTAAATGCTTCATTTTCTTTAGAATGTTTTTTTGAAGAAGTTTTTGTTGTCATTAATAGGTAATAGTTATATAATTATAATATTATATTAAATTTATATATATAATATTTATTAATTCGATACATTTTCATAATCATTCCTTAATTAAGATCATGTAGAATAAATCGCATCACATTGTGGAGATGGTAGGTTGTACATACACATGTGCAATGATATCATTCAGATAATTGTTGAATGGTATTAAAGTGATGGTGTATCATATTTCAGAATCAATATAATTTTATAATACTAATGTGTGTGTGTATATATATATATATATATTATTTCCATCATAATACACATCTATGTAAGGTGGTGGTGAAAAACATATTGCACCACGTCATGGACATAGTATGTCGTACCTACACATGGGTGGTGATTTCATTTTTCGTTGGGTGGATAGAAAGTTCAATATTTTTGATCCATAATCATAAAAACATCTTAGTATATAAGTGATATTATAGTAATTAAATTACAATGAACTAACTAATAAATAATAAATAGAAGACAAAAGATGATTGAAAGAACCCGTAGAGACGATTACCTCTTCTTCAATGTGACTCCTCTAAATCTCCTCTTGGAGAACTAAATTTAGATTTTACAGAATATAAAAACCTATATAACGTTACAAGTTATGTATATAAGTGAAAATTTCATACTATGGCCAAGAATTGAGGCTCACTGTGAAGTTACGAGTTGATGGAGGAGGTGGCCTTTTATAATTGAGTTGAGGGGCCTGTTTGGGCTCTCGAAAATATTAATTTATAGTCAAATAAAACACCATCCAAAATACTAAAAAAATTATTAATTTAATATATGATATGGTATTGTGTTGTAATCTCATCAATAAATATATTTTAGACAATTTTTTTGGTCAACCATATCATTTTTATAAACCCGTAGCTATTCTATTAATTTTTTAACTAGTGTAACTAATATTTCTATTTTAATAGGGTGGAATATTTAATTATTTGATGACAACCAGACCATAAATTAATACCTTATACAAGATTTGTCCATATAATAATCATTATATATATTTTTTAAAAAGGATTTCAGATTTTCAAAAAATTTAATAATACATTACTTTGATAAATAGTCAATAATGTCAATTTTCACAATATTCAATTAATTGATTTTTTAAAAATATGAAGATAATGAGTTATCTTAAAAAAATAATTTATAATATTACTATAAAGTCATGGTCCTATATAAAATTCATTATGAATATTAATTAGGCCAAATTATAATTATTTTAATATTTTTAATAACATTTATTTGTTACCTCTATAAATACAATAATTAATACATCAATTTTGTGTCATTATTTATTATAATAATATGTTGAATAAAAACTAAAAAAATTATATTATTAATAAAAAACTAATAGATTTCATAACAATATTTTCATTCTATATTAGATTTTTTAAAATCCAATTTTTAAAATGTTATACTTATAAAATTATCAATGAGACAAATGTAACTTCACTTTAAAAAAATTAATATTTGTGTCAAAATCTCTTATATAAGGATCCAAATGGTCTAAAACTAGACCCTTGGATGGTTATGGTCAAGAAATTGTAAAAAATATTATTTTTTCATCTTTTGTGTCTTTTGATTGTTATTAACATTTTAATAAATGCTTTTATTAATTTCACATCAATTAATTAAATTTTACATCGTCAAATTATAAGTCATTAAGATAATTATTTTTTATTAAGAAATTAAATATAAATTTGCATCATAAATTAAATAATTGACTATATTAAATTAGTATTTATTATATAATTTATATTTGATAAACCCTTATATAAAAAATTATTATTTTATTATACTTTCAGTGAGACATATTAATCTTTTCATTAAATAAAATAAAATTAATTTACTAATCTCATCTATGTGGATTCCAAAGGACACCATTTCGAGCCAAAGACGATCTAAATAGAAAAAAATCCGTCCAATTATATTTATACAAGTTTTAATATAATTTTATAAGCAAATTCATACCCATAATTCCCTAATTTACCTTTTTACCGTACTGATAAAATTTATCAAAGTTACTATTTATAATACCTAAAAAATAAATGTATTTACATAATTTCGACCTTATTATTCCAAATATGGAATCCATTTTTCCAAATTAAAAACAAATATGTTTAATTAACAATTTTAAAATTACTTTCATTGTTAGAAGAAGAGAATGGGTTTTAAAAGTTAAACCACTGAAATAATGGAAATGTTTTTTTATCCAAAGTCAATGTAAAATTAATGTTAATGAAATCAATTATATTAAATGATAAAAATATATTATATATATAGTTTAATACCATTTAATATTATAATTTTACATTATAAATTATTTCGATGTAAATAGTTGTTTTCAATTAAAATTTAGTGTATTTTTACTCTTCAAAAAAAATTTAAAGTGATTCGAAAAATATTAAAAATTCATCCATAGTAAATTTTTATAACCCAATTCCAAATAAATTGTTTTTTCTTTCATATAAAAATTAATAATCTTTCAAAATTCTTAATTTAAAAGCGGTTTTCCATTAAATAGTGTATAATTACACATTTTAAAAATTTGGGTTTTTATACATCCAATTGGGTTTATTAATTCCCTATTACCAAAATTTCTATTTAATAAATATAAAAAATATTTTATTAATTATATAACATTTATGATTCATTAATATCATTAAATATTAGCAAGTCACTAAATTTAAAAATAAAAAATAAAAAATATATAATTTATTTATAATTTTCATATATAATAGGTAGTGGATGACTTCAGCATAGATTTTCATTAGTTTGTTATATATAATACTACAAACCTATCAGCAAGGATAAAATTGAAATATTATACTATAAGAATCTCGTGGTTTTCTTAAATTCACATTATCTGGAATGTAATGATATTGAATAATCAAAATTATTTAGAGAAAATGTTTCATATAATTATCTAGTTGTTACAACCACATCAACTCTTATATGTCTAATGAAGAGGCGAGTGGGATAACAAATGGTATCATATTTTTTCCCATGGGTAATATTTTCTATTATTGTTTCTCATTCCTTTGGATCAGTAGTCAGTAATAACACTATGACATGATTGTTCATTAATAATTCAAATGATTTCTAAAAACCAAATAAATCAGTTCATCCTAGAAATGAGGGATCCACTACATATTTTTTATGGTATTGATAGTTTATCATGATGTTTTTTAATTTAAAAAATCCATATACTAACATAATGAATATTCTAAATTGTGTATTATTTTTTTAATAAAAAATATCACTAGGAAAACATCGTAGAAACCATTTGGGAAAATACCACAAAAAATGTTGTTCCACAGAAAAACATGTGAACTAGAAACTTATGCAGAGTATTTTATAAAAGTTTTGAGTATTATAATGTGTAAAAATAAATTAAGAACCAAGATGTTTTAATTATTTATTATAGGTCTAGAAACAAAATCCACGAGTGTTTTGATGGGATTCAAAATCTTAAAAAGGAGAAGTTTGGTTGAACCAAATAAAACGAATATTTGATTTTCTTATATAATGAAAAACAATAAAATAAAATTTGAAACCAATATATGGGAGTATTCATTTTATTTCCATTATTGGATTAAGATATTAATGATAATGCTGATGATGTGCTTATTTGGTTTGAATTTGAGGAATTAATCAATAAATAATTTTAGCACCATACTTTCAAAATAGAAATAAAAAAATATTTATTCAAATTACAAGAAGAAAAAATATAAATGAAATAATATTCAAAATAAATTAATGTAATTTGGTTATATTTCCATTGAGGTGTATACTACTGCATCGTTCATGGAATGAATCTTTTTGTTAGGATTATAACCAGATGTTTCATCCCTTGTATAATTTCCATGTATTACGGATTATACATATATGGTTTATAGGTAAATAGTTATAAAAGGATATCTTGTTGGAAATTATTTAGTAGGTAGTCCATTTTATAAAATGTGTATATGACTGGACATTATTTCTAGAAATAATCGAAGTATTGATGTCTATTATCATGGAGTTATCACACATGAAACTCATACTATAGAATCAGTTAATTTTCAACCATGATCTAATATTAGAATATGTTGTTTCTATTGGGGGTTGTTATAGAACATGATGAAATAATGTATTGAATCACTATGCATTTTCCACCACTACACCAATAATGGTGATATAAATAATTACTTTCATAAAAATCAATGATTATCATGTGAAACAGGCTTAACACAACCTTCATAATCATTAATTGGAAAGTCCCATCAAACTTGTTTGTGGCAATAGTCGTAGATAAACCAAAATGTTTTTATAAATACTTAATTTGTCCATTCGACACCATAGTATTAGATCAATAGATATCCAACGACATCTGAGTGCCTAGTTTATGGAGTAGATAAATCTATTTTGAGTGGGAAACTAGGTCCCTCTACTATGTAATGAAACATCTTTCTAATGTTTACTCTCTTTCATGTACGGTTTCATACTGGATCATCACATTCTTTCCTTTCTTTATATATTTACAATAAATTGGGATTTAAAATGCAAATGATTCCTCATATCATGAATATCTGTAAAACACTCGAAAACCAGGAGTAAAAAAAATTAAATTCCCAGAATAATCCAATATCATTAATGAATTACAGATTCTATGAATGTTGGTTGTCTTGAAAATGGAAACATTTTATATTATCTCTACTGTGGAATGGATTTAAGGGTTGAAAGACAATATATACTTTTTAATCATGAAATGTGAATATTAAATCCCTATATGGATCTATTCCTGTAGTCTCAGGATATTGGAAAATAAATTCACGTAGAGTAAGACCTCAAGTGATTATATATGGAGAAATAGTATTCCCATTAGTAGCAAGTATTGTGGAAGATACTGATAAAACATATGATGAGATTTCTCCTATTATAGTGGATGAATAGATATATATATTTTTGAAATGATTTATTTAGGTTACCATGAGAGTAGGAAATGAAATTTACAATCATACTACTTCTAAGAAAATGCATTATTTCTTTACTATCTAAAATAATGGATTAGGAAATGTTTTGATAGATAAAAGAATAAATTTAAGAGATTGAAAAGTAAAGGATTTATCTTCCCTAAAATGTAACCTTGGGATGGATAATTTTTTCATGAATAAGTCTCATGAAGTACTTTAGTTGTGTGATAATTATAATAAATTGTATCAAGTAACACATAAAAATTGGTATCATATTCTTTATATTTATGACCTGTTTAAAAAATTAAATGGAAAATCAGGGTTCTCTTAAATTTTTATGTGGTCAGGATATCATCAGATCAGATTTTTAAAAAAGTAAATTCCAAAAATGTTACTTTTTAGTCCCTATGTAAATATTTAAAATGTCATCATTTCATTTGGTATAATGAATTTTCTGATAGGTTTCATTTATTTTATTAGTTTTATGATCCATAAATTATATAATTAATTTTTCCAGTATTATTTTATGAGATTAATGTTTTTTTGGAATTATGTGTTATCATGAAGGGGACATAAAAATTGTACTATTAACATTTAGAGAAATTATTTTGTATTCTATGATTTCAAATTGAAACTTTTTAAACAATAAATATTATTCAATAGTCATTTAAAATATGAATATGGAATATCTTCTAATCTGAGTGATATAAAAGAAGTAGTCTTGTAACACCCCAGGTAAATAAAGAATATGAAATTTTCACATTTGTCCATATCTGTGAATAAAAAATAAATATAACTTTAAAGTGGATGCTATGCTCGATGGCGTACCTAACACGCAACAACGTGTTTCTTGGAAATCATACGTTACACTCTAATAATAAAAAAATATTATTTTAAATGGTAGTTAACGCCTAGCTATTGTTATGGCGGGAATGAATAGAACTAACTACAAAATTATTATATATGTTTGTCAAATATTTTTACTTTTTACAATAAATGTTAGAGGATTAAAAATGCGAATGAATCCAATTTTAAGCGTAAACATTCTAATATTCTTTAAAAGGTCGATTAACCACCTTTTGATGGCGAAACTCTTTTAAATCAACTTTTTGACAATTTTATGTGTTATATTTGACAAAATAAAATTATTATTTAGAATCGGGACATCAAAATTTACCTTGTGTAAATATTTGGTATTATTCCGAAAAAGTTCAATTTTTAAATAATACTGAAAAATGTTGTATTTTAAATCAAATACTCTTTTTAATATAATTTATTTATATGATTATATTACCTTTTTAATTGGTTATAAATTTAAATTAAAATATATTTTTACCACTTAATCCAATAGTGGTCGTTGGAATTAATTTAACTTTGAAATCAGACTTAAACTAGTGTCAATCTTTTGATACAATTTGTTTCATAAAATCGCGCTATTTGTTTTGATAGCAGGAATTGATTATTAAATTAATTAATGAAACATATATTTTTTTTTATTTTTTAAAATAGACATCATTTTTTAATTAGGAATATCAAATATAGTTTAGGGTGAATTTTTGGTAATTTTCTGAAAAACATCAATTTTTGTTGAATAGTGAAACCACTAAGTGGTACATATAAAAAATGATTTTTTGTTTAAATGAAATTTTTCCATATTTGTGTTTTGAATTTCAAAAATTTGACATACATGGTTGTCATTAATAATTAAAATGTGGTTCAATGGGATTAAAATAATTTTTTGGCGAATAGTAACTTATTATGTTTTTAATCGTGATTAGAGGTAATTAGTGTAGTTTAAGGTAAGAATAATGTTTTAATAAAATGAAATGACCTAGAAACATGTCCTACCATCATTGGATGTGTCATGGCAGACCAAGAAAAACCATGGGTCAACTTGGGGACCCCATGGAGCCACTTTGATTGGAAAATGACATAAATACCTTTTTATTTAATGTTAAAGTAAAAATGACACAAACATGAAATGTTTTACTAAAACAATTTTTACATGGGGATATACAAGTAAGTTATTTGAATATAAATATTAATTTGAATGCTAAATAGATTTCATACATCATAGTATTTTTATATAATTTTTATACATTAAATAAATTAAATTATTTATGACATCATTATGATGCAGCGATGACCTCATTATTTTACGATTTAAATAAAATGGAAAGATAATGTAAAATTTAGGACCTACACATGTCCAAAACCTATTGGATGGGTGTATTTAGAACCTATATCACCTTATACTCGAAACACATCATTGTGGGACCATTAAAATCCGAAACCCATTCTAAAATAAAGTAACATTTCTTTACTTTCCAAGAGTTCCCCTCCTCTCCTCTTACAAAAGGCCCCCACCTCTACCTCCTTACCCACACTTCCAAAGCCTTTGGATCGGCCAAAACCTGCCCATTGTGTCTCAAAAAATCCATATCTAACTCCTTTAATGCTCAATTTGGGCAGAAGCCTTCCCAAGGAAGCCTTTGAGCTCAAACCAAAGGGAGTTACCCGATTTAAGGTAATGTCTTCACTTGAGTCCATTTGTTTTATTCTCCTTCTCCAACCCCCTAAAAGATTTTTATTCATTTCTTTTGTAACAAATACATTATCGTAAATATTATAGTATGTTGTTATAATAAGGATTCTAGCTATACTTACACACACCTTCGTCTAATGGTTAAAGAACATACTGTTTCTGTGGTTGGCGATTTTCTGCCTCACGAAATGATGATTGTTCAATATGCTTTTAACACCTTTAAAGGTGGAAATTATGATGTCACTATATTTTATATATGATATATATGGTATTTATGTTTACTATATGCTTCTGTATTTTATATTTAAGATATACCATTATTCTTTTCATCTTGTGTAAATGCGATAATTTAAAATGAGGAAGTGTGGACTACCGCCCACTCAAGTGATGTGACTCGTACATGAAATACATAGAATGCATAAAGAATGAAATTAATGAACATATGTGACATATATAACATATATATTATACTGGAATTATAATATATAAATATATCATTATTTTTAATTTCATTAATATGACAAAGAAAAAATAAAAGTAGCGTTCATGCGTACGTACTGTCTACTGTCTCCATGAACGGTCCTTTTCGTTTTTTATCTTCAAATGATATGGAATAGTATAAAATGAATATGTAATTAATATATATGATATTTTAATGATTAATACTATTCTGGAAATTATTTACTTATAACTATATGGACAATCATTTTTCAAACAAGGTCATTTTTGACTCCTTTACCAAACATCGGCAAAAACTTCTGATATGAACTAACATTATTAAACAATTATTATAACATTATAATATGTGATATTAACTGAATACTAATATTAAAATTAGGTCTTTATGAAATTATAAATTGACCAATGTTTATTATTTTGGAATATAAATAAAGGAACAAGACAAGTCGGACTTGAGGTAAGGGATCCTACTCCTCTCTTTCTTTTTAAGTACACTCTTTTATGTCATTACTTCTAAAGATATTGTTTCTTGTTATTAGGATGTTATTTTATATTAATAATACTGTAATTTTTATTTTCATATGGTGAGAGACCCAATTATCTCTCATCAATCCATTTTGTATGTTTTGAGTGGCGTTGTTAGGCTGCCGAATTTCCGTAAGAGATCTAACCCCTATCTTTATTTTTATGTACTCTCCTTTATGTCACTTATTTTAAGCTCTTCATTGTTATGTTGGGAGATGTTCTTTTATATTAATCTTTCTGTAAACATTATGTTAATATGATGAGAGACCCTAATTGATCTCATCAATACATTTTTGTAAGATTTAAGTGGCGCAGTTAGGCTGCTGAGTTTTCGTAAGGGATTTTTCATCTCACTTTTATTCCCGTGAGATTTATGCCACATTTACCACAATTTCTTTTGAGTGGTGTATGTAATGCCCATTATTTTACTAATTGTGTAATATAATTTAATTTATTAGTATTTACATCAATTTTGTATTGTCCTTCTTTCATGGGGTGTATGTTTCGAAAGATACCCATGTCGGTAAGGGAACCTTACACCCTCCTCTTTTTAAACGACTTCTTTTGTTATGTATTTTAATTCAAATACTATTATGTTGGGATATGTTATTATATATCCTTATTGATATAAATTTTATGTCCATGTGATGAGATACCCTTTTTATCTCTCATCAACTCATTTTCTGAATTTTATAGTGACGCCATTAGGCTGTCAAATTTTTGGAAGGGAACTTCTTAACCCAAATTTGATTCTTTGGGATAAACTTGTAGTCCTTGAATATGTAGTTCTATGAATATGTGTGAATATACTCTGATTGTTATACACTTAATATCCACTTATATTTGGTGTATTCATTTGTCACACATAATTAGGTAATTGATTTATCCTTAAACCAAGGATACCATCTTTGTATGGGGCTTCATCTCAATCTCCTTTCACTGAGACATATTTTATTTTATACACACCCTTCTTTAATAAAGTGTATAAACCCCTTTTACTTTTACATTTATCCAAAAGGAATCTTTTTTATACGAAGTGTTTTACAAAACGACAAAAGGGAACGTTTTGTCATACGTTGCGGCGACAATGACTTCTCTGCCGCCGTGACCATTATTTGAGTTTCAGATTCCTCTACAAGACATACTTCTTTTTAAAAGAAAAATAAATACCATGTTTTACTTTTCTTTTATTTTGGTGTTGAAAATGGTTTTCATAATGTTTTTATATCGATGTGTTGTATTGATATCTTGTGATTGAAAAGTTGAAATGTTATGTTTCCTTTATGAATGCTTTATGTGATACGATTATGTTATGGTTCTTGGTCATTATTGTGAAGATGGGTGGTTCCGTGGTAAACTAAGGGTGGGTGAGCACGATATACCTCTCCAATGCATTGGGTAACGCGAAGGAGTGAAACGTAAAGGTTTCTCTGAAGAGATTTAGGAAATATACTGTGGTGGGTATTCAAAACGTAACCAAGAGGGTTACTCCTTATGTAAGAATGTTATGAATGCCACAAGTTACCTTTTCTGTCTAATGATTTCTATGATTTATTCATGATTTGAGGAGGTATGTTAAAGTGCCTATGTTTTATGGTTAAGTTATGATTTCATTCTTATGTGTATATGTACTCATGTTTCCTTTCCATATTTTTATATCCCTTACTGAGGTTTTTATGCTCATCTCAAGTTTTTTTTGAAATGTTTTTTACAGGTCAAGGGAATGGTACATGATATGACGATAGTGTCAAGGAAGTGTCAAGAAAGAATCCATGTTTTATTTTTAAATATGTTTCCGTTGATGGGAAAAAATGAATACTATCTTTTATGTAACCACTTTGTTTAAATATGGAATGTAATGCAAGTTTTATGATCTAATTCTATAAAATTCCAAACCTGAAAAGATCCTCAATTTCTAATCTTGTAATAACTAAAGATTAAGTAAGGTTTAAGGCCGGGGCCTTATAGTTGGTATCAAAGGTCAGTTTAGATAACTTTAGAGGTTAGGGTATTCTTTAAGAATAAGTGACATTACCATAATGGATAGGATTTCAGAAAGAGTCCTAGTTTTAGATAAAATGAATGAGTAAGTATATCTTAGTTGTTATCTTCCTCATTAGTACATGATGGTTTTGTTGATATACTCACACTGAAATTTCTATTTTTAGTGAATGGATGGATCTAGCAGGAACCAAAGTGACAATAGGTTTGAAGGAAACTGTGGTGGTTCTCTGATTAAGAGACTAGATGAAATGGGCTATTCAATGAAGAAACTCGTGGTTGTTCTAAACCAACTATCAAAGAGTATTGATCAACCACTTCAACATTGGTGTGTTCTCTAATGCATCATGTACGATATGGCCAACTCGATGTGGAAGTTCAGGTAATAATTATAAAGGTAACCATTAGGGTTTATATGATCCTTACTTTTGAGGTAATTATGGGTTATTATATGTTATGATGTAAAATGAAAGGCATGAGATAATCTTGAGGTTAAAATATGTTATTATTATTTTTGAATATTTTAACTCGTTTTGGGGAATGTTTTAAGAATTATATAGTTTTGGAAAAAGGACAACACACAGACCGTGTGACAACCCGTCGCGCCAGACAAAGCTGCGGGAATCGAACCCACAACCATAGAGCGACTGGTATTTATCTCCTACCACTGGACTACGTGAAGTCCCTGGTAAGTTTGACTAATTGTTTTTAGTTCGATGATTTTATGAATTATGTGTAAGTTGATTTTGGGTTATCTATAGAAATATATTAACCTATCATGGATAATATTTCATTAGGTTAATTAATTTTCAATACGAGACTTTAAGAAAACTGATGTTGTTTGGAGATAAATGATACGATTTAACATGGAAGACTATGTGACTAAATCCTTCAAATATTTGGGTTTAAATATTCGTTTGGATTACTTTGAATAATTTTATGGACAAATTGTTTATCAAATGGTCCTCATTGAACTTTGGGTTTTGTTGGACAAATTTTGGAGATTAAGAATAGATTTTATTTTTATAATGGGTTATCCTTTTCTGGATTATCTGATCATGTACTAACCTTTTTGGTTTTGGTTAGAGTCTAAAGAAATGGGAAGTATATATTTCTCTTTTGTGGATTAGTTGATTCTCAAGAAGTTGATTATAGTACTCTTAATGCGAAAAAGACTTCCTAAAAACTCATCTTCTGGAGAAAATATGAGTTTGATTAAGAAATCTAATAAAAGTTGAAAGTATACATGATAAGTAATTATGTTTCCTTATGAATAAATTCCTCAATAAAAAGGAACATAAAACAAAAATGTTGTCTATTAACTTTTCCTACTGGGGAATCGAATACCGTTTAACCCATCACAATTTTGTGATTTTCTTGTGGTTAACTTTCTCCTAAAAATGTTTCCTATCACTCTCCATCAGAACATGACCCTATATTTTCTCCTCCATGTCCATTTTTTCCTACATGGAATCCTAGTATGGGTTAACTCGGGTGACCTCTGTACTTATCTTCCTTTATTTTAATGTGATTGTTTTACTGACTCTTGTTCAGATGTGGGACATTCAAGGATGTTTCCAAGCCCAGTTTTAAAATTGTGAGGACGCAATTCCCAAAAGGGTGGAAGGATGTAACACCCCAGGAAAATAAAGAATATGAAATTTTCACATTTATCCATATTTTTTAATAAAATATTAATATAACTTTAAAGGGGACTCTATGTTCGATGGCGTACCCAACACGCAACAATGAGTTTCATGGAAATCTTACGTTGCACTCTAATAATAAAATAATATTATTTTAAAGGGTAGTTAACGCCTAGATGTTGTGATGGCGATAATGAATAGAACTAACTACAAAATTATTATATATGTTTGTAAAATATTTTTACTTTTTACAATAAATGTTAGCAGATTAAAAATGCGAATGAATTCAATTTTAAGCGTAAACATTCTAATATTATTTAAAAGGTCTATTAACTGCCTTTTGATGTGGAACCTATTAGAAATCCAATTTTTGAAAATTTTATGTGTTATATTTTACAAAATAAAATTCTTCTTTATAATCGGGATATCAAAATTTACTTTGTGTAAATTTTTGGTATTTTTCCGAAAAAGTTCAATTTTTAAATAATAGTGAAAAATGTTGTATTTTAATTCAAAAACTCTTTTTTATAAAATTATTTTTATATGATTAGATTATCTTTTGAATTGGTTTTAAAGTGAAATTAGAATATATTTTTACCATTTAATCCAATAGTAGTCGTTAGAATTAATTTCACTTTGAAATCTGACTTAAAGTAGTGTCAATCTTTTGATACATTTTGTTTCATAAAAACACGCTATTTGTTTTGACATCGGGAATTAATTATTAAATTAATTAATGGAACTTATATGTTTTTAATTTTGTAAAATAGACCTCATTTTTGAATTAGGAATATCAAATATAGCTTAGGGTTAATTTTTTGTAATTTTCTGAAAAACATCAATTTCTGATGAATAGTGAAACCACTAAATGGTACTTATAAAAACTGAATTTCTGTTTAAATGAAATTTTGAAATCTTTGTGTTTTTAATTTTAAAAATATGACATACATGGTTGTCATTAAGATGTAAAATGTGGTTAAATGGGATTAAAATAATTTTTTGGTGAATAGTAACTTATTAAGTTTTTAAGCGCGATTAGAGGTAATTAGTGTAGTTTAAGGTATGAGTAATGTTTTAATATACTGAAATGACCTAGACACATGTCATACCCTCATTGGATGTGTCTTGTACGACCATGAAAATTAATTGGTCAACTTGGGGACCCCATGGAGACACTTTGGTTGGAAAAGGACATAAATACATTTTTATTTAATGTTAAAGTAAAAATGACACAAACATGAAATGGTTTAATAAAACAATTTTTACGTGGGGTTATAGAAGTCAGATATTTGACTATAAATAGTCATTGGAAATATAGAAATATTTACTACATCATAGTATTTTTTTTATAATTTTTAGACATTAAATAAATTAAATTATTTATGACATCATGATGATGCAGCGATGACTTCATTATCTAACGATTTAAATAAAATGGAAATATAATGTAAAATATAAGGCCTACACATGTCTAAAACCTATTATATGGGTGTATCTATAACCCTTATAACCATATCCTCGAAAAAAATCAATGTGGGACCATTAAAATCCGAAACTCATTCTAAAATAAAGTAACATTTCTTTACTTTCCAAGAGTGTCCCTCCTCTCCTCTTATAAAAGGCCCCCACAT
Source organism: Viscum album (assembly GCA_963277665.1). Taxonomy (NCBI): domain Eukaryota; kingdom Viridiplantae; phylum Streptophyta; class Magnoliopsida; order Santalales; family Viscaceae; genus Viscum; species Viscum album. The sequence continues at coordinate 346,161,615 of OY728157.1, read as the reverse complement.
CTACCTCCTTACGCACACTTCCAAAGACTTTGGCTCGGCCAACCCCTGCCCATTTTGACTCTCCACATCCCTATCTAACTCTTTTAAGCCTAATGTTGGGTAGAAGCCTTCCCAAGGAAGCCTTTGAGCTCAAACTAAAGGGAGTTACCCGATTTTAATGCAATGTCTTCACTTGAGTCCATTGGTATATTTTTATTCTCCAACCCACTAAACTCTTTTTATTCATTTATTTTGTAACAAATCCATTATATTAAATATTCTAGGATGTTTTTAGAAGAATTATTCGAGCTACACTTATAGACACCTTCGTCTAATGGTTAAAGAACATACTGTTTCTGTGGTTGGCGATTTTCTGTCTCACGAAACGATGATTATTCAATATTATTTTAACACTTTTAAAGGTGGCCATTATGATGTCACTGTATTTTATTTATGATATATATGGTATTTACGTTTACTATATGATTCTTTATTTTGTATTTAAAACATACCTTTATTCTTTTCATGTTGTGTAAACGCGATAATTTCATATGAGGAAGTGTGGACTACAGCCCCCTCAAGTGATTTGGCTCGTACATGCAATACATGGAATGCATAAAGAATGAAATTAATGAAAATATGTGAACTATATAACATATATATTATACTATAATTATAATATATATATACATATATATATCATTTATTTTTAATTCCATTAATATGACAACGAAAAAATGAAAGTAGCGTTCATGTGTATGTACGGCCTACTGTCTCCATGAACGGTGCTTTTCATTTTTTATCTCCAAATTATATGGAATAGTATAAAATGAATATGTAATGGATATATATGATATTTTAATTATTAATACTATTCTTGAAATTATTTACTTATAACTACATGGGCAATCATTTTTCAAACAAGTTCATTTTTGAATCATGTACCAAACATCGGCAAAAACGTCTGATATGAACTAACATTATCAAAAAATTATTATAACATTATAATATGTAATATTATCTGAATAATAATAATTAAAGTAGGTACTTAGGAAATTATTAATTTACCAATGTTTATTATTCATGAATATAATGAACCGAACAAGATAAGTCGGACTTGAGGTAAGGGATCATACTCCTCTCTTTCTTTTTAAGTACACTCTTTTATGTCATTCCTTTTAAAGATCATCTTTCCTGATATTAGGATGTTATTTTATATTACTCATACTATAATTTTTATGTTCATATGATGAGAGACCCTATTCTCTCTCATCAATCCATTTTGGAAGTTTTGAGTGGCGCCGTTAGGCTGCCGAATTTTTTTAAGAGATCTAACCTCTCTAATTCTTTGTAAGTACTCTCCTTTATGTCACTTATTTTATGATCTTATTTGTTATGTTGGGGGATGTTATTTTATATTCTTCTTTCTGTAAACATTATTTTAATATGATGTGAGACCCTATTTGATCTCATTAATCCATTTTTGTAAGTTTTAAGTGGCGCTGTTAGGCTGTTGAGTTTTCGTAAGCAATTTTTCATCTCACTTTTATTCCCATGAGATTTATGATACATTTGCCACAATTTCCTTTGAATGGTGTATGTACTGACCATTATTTTACTCATTGTGTAATATACATTCATTTATGAGTATTTACATCAATGTTGTATTGTCTTTCTTTCACGGGGTGTATGTTTCGAAAGATACCCATGTCGGTAATGGAACCTTTCACCCTCCTATTTTTAAAAGATGTATTTTGTGATTTCATTTAATTCACATACTATTATGTTGGGATATGTTCGTCTCTATCCTTATTGATTTAAATTTTATGTCCATTTGATGAGATACCCTTTTTATCTCTCATCAACTCATTTTTTTAATTTTGTAGTGACGCCGTTAAGCTATCAAATTTTTGCAAGGGAACTTCTTAACACAAATTTGATTCTTTGGGATAAACATGTACTCATTGAATATGTCGTTCTATGAATATGTGTGAATAACATATGATTTTTCTACACTTAATATCCACTTATATTTGGTGTATTCATTTGTCACACATTATTATGTAATTGATTTTTCCTTAAACCAAGGATACCGTCTTGGTATGGGACTTCGTCTCAATCTCCTTTCATTGAGGAATATTTTATTTTATACACAACCTTATTTTATACGGTATATAAACACCTTTTAATTTTATGTTTATCCAAAAGGAATATTGTTTATACGATAAATTTTACAAAATGACAAAAGGTATTGTTTTTGTCATATGTATGTGGCGACAACGACTTTTCCACCGCCGTTACCATTGTTTGAGTTTCTGCTTCCTCTACAAGCCATACCTTCTTTTTCAAAGAGAACTAAATACCATGTTTTACTTTTCTTTTATTTTGGTGTTGAAAATTGTTTTCATAATGTTTTTATATCAATTTGTTGTATTGATATCTTGTGATTGAAAAGTGGAAATGTTATGTTTCATTTATGCATGTTTTATGTGATACGATTATGTTATTGTTCTTGGGAATTATTATGAATATGAGTGGTTCTGTGGTAAACTAATGGCAAGTGAGCCCGATATAGCTCTCCAATGCATTGGGTAAGGCGAAGGAGTGAAATGTTAAGGTTTCTCCGAAGAGATTTAGGGAATATACTGTGGTGGGTAATCAAAACGTAACCAAGAGGGTTACTCCCTACTTAAGAATGTTATGAATGCCTCAAGTTACCTTTTATGTCTTATGATTTCTATGATTTATTCATTATTTGATGAGGTATGTTAAAGTGCCTATGTTTTATGGGTAAGGTATGATTTCATTCTTATGTGTATATGTACTAATGTTTCCTTTCCATATTTTTATATCCCTTACTGAGCATTTTGTGCTCATCACAAGTTTTTTTGAAATTTTTTTCACAGGTCAAGGGAATGGTACATGATATGATGATAGTGTCAAGGAAGTGTCAAGAAAGAATCTATGTTTTATTTTTAAATATGTTTCTGTTGATGGGAAAAAATGAATAATATCTTTTATGTAACCACTTTGGTTAAATATGGAATGTAATGTATATTTTATGATCTAATTCTCTAAAACTCTAAACCTAAAAAAGATCCTCAATGTGTAATCTTGTAATAACTCAAGATTAATTAAGGTTTAAGGTCGGGGCCTTATAAGTCTCTTGGAAGAAATGAAATTATGTTTTTGAGGTATAACGTTTTGTGGGATTATCATGTTACTATAACCTCTCTATTTGGGGTTTTTCAAGGATTTCTTCTCCCATAACTATTCTAAATATTTAATTTTTTCAATTCATATAGAATAAAGAATTCCAGAAATGAATTTTGGAACGTAAGACTCATCACACCTATTCACATAACCCAATCCTTCCAAAACTAGGTAATATCATTATTGTGTATTTTGATGCATGTATATCCATTATTGGTAGTGTTATCAAGCTAGAAGACCATGTTGTGTCATACGATTCAATGTAGTTTGTAATTCATGAAATAAGTAATCATGTTCATGACCTATAATTAGATTTAGTTTTTCATTACATAAAAACAAGGTGGCATAATATATTTAGTTAAAATTTCACAGTGTTCACTAATCATAAGTGTTTGAAATACATATTTTCTCACTGATATTTTTACATGAAACAATAAAGATGTTTTAGTACCTATAGATGTTTGATTTTGACATAATATACACTCCCAAAAAAAGTAACTTTTGTGGCTAATTCATTGATTTGAAAATATTATATCAAAGGGGTCTGATAAGCTCATGGCCAATTGAAGTTGATGATAATGATAAAAATATGTGGTTATATTTATCAAAATTGGTATAATACACAATTTTCATTCAATTAATTCTTATTCTAGACATGGTAAATATTATAAGATAAGATAAAATATCTTATTTTTACTATAACACAATCTGGTCAAACCTAAATGGTGGGGAGACTATAGATAATTTGACAACAGATGATAATTTTATGGGACATTTTAATAAATGGATCTTAGTTCCAAATTATTTTAAGAAATATCTTTATTTAGTGTATCACCATTCAAAATAGTCTATTCTTCCTTGTGTTCAAGAAATATTAAAGTCATTTAATGTGATTTTTTTGAGGGTAGTAATCAATTGTGGGGTTGTAATATATTTGATGAAATACATAACATTCTAAGAGGTAATGGTAGAGAATCAAAACCCACCAGGTATGCTACAATTTATTCCTATACCTATATAGAAGTGGGAGAAAATTATGTCGGATTTTGTTACACAACTTTGGAGAATTTCATAAAGACATGATTTTATATGGGAAGTAGTGGGTTGACATACTATGTATTTTAACATTATATTGATTAGAGAATCCAAAATTTTATAGGAACTGTAAAATGATATGTTTGAGAAGTGGTCATGTTATATAGAGTTCCATTTTCATTATATCTAATATAGATCACTACTTGACTACTCAATACTAGAAATTCGTACATAAATCTCTTAGAAGTCATCATATGATGAGAAGAGAATATCATCCACATAAATATGGACATTCATAAAGAAATATTCAATTATTGGATGATATTCTTATAGTGTGTGTTATGGGATTCAATTGATCATGAGAGGATATAATTCTATTGTTTGAATTTTCATATAACAATATTTATAATAAAAAAATTCAGATTTCATAGTTTGAATCTGTGTAAGGATTTTCTAGTCATTATCCTTTATATTGGGTGCAAAGAGAAGAGTCATCCATGATTGGACTTAGACTTTTACATGAGACTATGTGGAAAATTCAGATTCTTCAAAAATGGATGCAAATGAATCAAATAATTATGAAGGTGTATGTAGATAATTATAACAACCATGATCTTTTTAATTTTAGAAACCATGTTCTTGTTAATGTGTTTTTCAGAATTAGACATCGACTCCTTGGGAAACATGGGAAGTTAGTACCATAGTATGTGGGATAGTTAGATGTTTTAGAATGGATTAGGACTATTGAATACTAGTTAGCATAATCATTGTGATTCATTAGTGTTCATAACACATTCCATGTTTATCAACTAAATACGTGTCACCAAAATCCTCAACAAGTTATTAGTTAGGTTCATGTTACTTATGATCCATATGTGAATTTTATCCATTCATCATTATGGGTTCTAGATATATAGGTAGGGTAATACACTTCGATGGATATATTTTTCCATGGTGTGTTCGTTATGGTAGCATGATCAGGTTCAGGAGGATTCATTGGATTGTGAAATTCTTATGATGAAGTAGTGTCCGGAATAATTCTAGATTCACATGGATGGAAAGACCAATCGTTGAGAGAATTTGGGTCCCCATGTTTCAAAGACCCCATATATTTATTTGTTTTCTGTTATTATTCATGTTTTTTTTATTTAATTGAATGTGTGTTCAATGGGTCTAGCTGTTAGAAAACCCCCATATAATAAATAAATGTTCTGTAACATTTCAATTACATCAATTTGTTGCTAAAAAGGTACATTAGTATTTTCCATAGAGTAGAATCAATTCACTTAATGTAAGATATAATAGTTTTTTAATTATGATTTTTAGGAAATTTAAATCATTGCTATGTGAATTTTTATGTATGTTAACTTTTGAAAATACATAATAGGAAGTTAGGATTAATGTCATCTAATCCCCACGTCAAAAAATTTATGATATTGAAATCATGAATTTTCTTCCCAATTGTCCAATTCATCTCCCTCTGGACTCATAGGGTTTACTTGTGAGATTTACTCTTATTTAAATCATCTATATTAGTTGACATCAAAAAAATTAATGGGTTTTTTATGGAATCAAAGGAAATGGTTCAGTTTCTTCTACTTGTGTTACATCACCTTGTGTTGGATTGATTGAAACCACTAATCATTGTTATTATACAATGAACTCTAGGTTCATATTTTATTATTACATATTCTTAGATTTTGGAAATGGAATGGGAGACAATGCTATAAATTGTCTAATCATCTTGGGTCATTTGAAGTAGTCCTATCAAAGTAAGAGGATTATCTAACAATCGATTGATCTAGAACATGATGGATTGGACTTTTATAAATCATGCTTCTTCAATTTTGGAAATATTTATTATATGGTTTGGGATAACACTATTTGTATTATTTCTAATGGGTGGATTTTAGAACGATATGATATTTTTTTGTAATTTTTTATTGCATATTTTTTCATAAATTTGTGGTGTTTGTTCAAGATTATATGGGATATGTAATGCTCCAAAATACCACAATTAATTTTTAATAATTTGGAATGTTTTGTTGTTGGAAGTACTAATACAAAATTTTGATAATTTGGTATGGATCATGGTTGAATGTACCACCATCAAGATGATCATGAAGTGACGTCTTGGTGAAATGATAGATTACCACCCATGAGTATAGGGAAGATTATGGTTATATGAATTATGTGTGTGGGGATGAAATTGGTTAATTATTTCAATGAAAATGAAATGGAGTTAAAATCTTTATCATGATGTTTTATTTTTTTAATCATGTTTATATCATGGAATGATTTTCTTATCTGCTTCTCTCCTAGTTTTATTAAAATTCATAAACATATTCAAGTTCTTGTGTTTTGTTATGGGAATTATTTTATTTTAATTATACTTTGTGTTTTACTAACCCCATGGTTGGAAATTGTTGTGAATTTGAATATGTGGTCTACTAAGTTATATTGAGGGATCATGTTTTGTATTTATCTAGTGGTTCTACTTTATAACATGGTTATTTTTCAAAAGATAAATTCTTGGGCATTTATGCATCTTATCCTTGGTTGGTCCCACATTAATGTCAATGTCATTATATTTTGACCTTGTCCTTATAAATTAATTTATTTTTACAATAAAATATTATGTTGTCATGTATATGTATTATTTTAATTATATTGATTATTCTCATGAATCATTTGTTATATAATTGACCTTTTTATCACTAGAAAGGTTGTGCATTATTCAGATAATAACATCTCCCAATATATTATATTTACTTTGAAATTTATTTAAAGGCATAAGTGTTTTGGAGATGCCACCTATTTCAAGTTCCACTTCATATTTTTTCAATAGAATGAGGAGGCATGCGGTGTTATAGAATGGGGTGTTTTTTTATCTTTTATGCAATTAGATTATCTAAAATAGGTGTCTATAATATAATTGAAAAGATAAAAAATACCAAAAAAACAATATTATAGTTAGTGGGAAGTTTTTTTTGCAACAATATTAAAATGGATAATGTAATATATATATATATATATTGTAGTCTGAATCATATGTATCGACTATATAATTCATACATAGATTCTAATTCCTCATGAGCTATAGAACTCCACTATGACGTAAAAATATCTAGAAAGTTATTGAAAACATGTAAAAATTTCATTTTTTCAATGAAGGAGGAAGAATACCAATATTATTTATTTTAGATAATGTATAGAACCCAGTATTTTACAAAAATTTACCAAACCCACACATTATAGGTGTATTCAAAATCAGTAACTGGACATCTAATATGGTGAAAACAAATTCCATTACATTTTCTTTAGTGAGTGTCAATCAGTGAAAAATATTGACATGGTTTGAAAAATGATGAAACGTACCATTTAATATAGATAAAACCATGATTTAGTAATTATTAAATTTATATAACTATAATTTAATAGGAAAAAATAAAAAATAAAAAATAAAAAATAAAAAATACAATCCATAAATGAATTGTATAATTGGATGATATTTCGTTTGTTAAAATACATATATTCAAACATAAAAAATGAAATGGACTGATTTCACATCATGAAGTCCTATAAAACCACATCAATATAAAATATATGTGTACAAAAAGTTTATCTTGTGATTCTACTATAACTTCAATGTTATAAAATGCAGCATATCATAGAATGTGTTTCATTTTCCATTTAATTAATTATTTTATTAGATAAACTCCACATAATAACTACTTCTCTATAATCTCTATGATCTTTCTTAAAATTTATGTTTCCTTAATTATATAAATTTCTCAAATGGAATGAATTCAAATATTTATTAAAAAACTATTATATAAATATAAATTTTTATTTATATACTATCATTCATAATCCCTTGCTTCCAAATTATCTGTGGAATTCTCTCAAATAACATAATATCAACATGTTCATGAAAATAGTAATCATTGATTTATCATCACACTATATCAATGTAATGGTTAATGATTTTGGATCCTTTAAATGAAATACAGTTTTAATAAACATCATTCACCTGCTAAAACCAACATAAAAAAACCCAAAATATTAATGAGTCACTATTAATAAATACATAATAAACACTGATTTGGTAAGCAAGTAATATTTATTACCATTATATGGTTAATATCTAATTAAAATTATTATTAAAAACGTCATATACAATAAAAAAGTTTTTTTATTATATGTTTTATTTTAAATTTGAAAATTATCAAATTTTGTTATTTATATTTGATAGTATAATATTAATTTATTAAATACTCCCAAAAAATTTCTATGGTCAAATTTGATATTTTTTTAGTAGACAGATTGATTTTATAGAAACTAATAATTTTTATAACATCATCAAATTCAAATGACATAAATGTTTGTGAATAATTCTCAAGAGAAAATTATATTATTATATATAATATAACATTATAAAATAAAGATGAATATATAGACATATTGACTACAATTTCGAATTTTGGGAACTGTTTTAATGTCAATTGTTCATCGCTTGTTTTTTAATAACTTAAACATCATGAATGAGGTATTTGTATTTATACTATTTAAAAAAATACTCACTTAATTTTTTTAATAATATTAAATTCATTTGGATCAATCAAATTCATAATTCGATCCTAATCATAAATCCTTGGTCATAAAAACAATCTTTTTCAAAAATGGGGATTTAACTAATACATTCACTAAAATTTAAATTAATTTCCCCTCAAATTAAGAATTAATTTCTTAAAATCATCTCTTAATTGTTATAATAATTTGAATACTATGAAATATGTAAAATTTATTTTGTTGTGTATAAAATTTTGTTTGTAAAGATTAATGTTATTTTCCATACCAATTGCGAAACCATTATATTATATTTTTTTATTAATATCAATGAATTTATTAAAAACAATTTGAATTAAATTATTTAAATAAGTATTATAATATTATTTATTAAAACATAAATAAATATATTAGCAGTAATTTAATTATCAATAAATACTATATAATATTATGAATCAATAAAGGTGAAAATGTCATTTTCCTAATAAAATTGGTTTTATACTAAATTACTATTTTAATTTAAAAGATATTTATATAATAGTTATATTTTATATGTGATTAAATAGATTATAATTTTACATCTGTCACATATAATTCATTTATTTTTTATATTTAATAAGTTTAATTAAACATAATATCACATGGTAACCATTCGTATCAATTTTAAAAGAAGAGAGTAAAATGGTAAAAAAAAAATTGTTCAAATCCTTATATCATGTTTAAAACATACATGAAAACCCATTTTGAGTCTTTATTGATCTTAATACACCAAAAACTGAATATATTATAATATTTGGAGTAGTTTTATTTTTAATAGTGTCATGACATTATTCAAAAATGACATGTGTTTCAAGATGATCCATTTTTCTACACTTATAAATGGATTCCACTACAACCCTATGAAGAAAAACATCTCCATAAAATTTTATAATGAAACTATAACCTTATACTCTTTAAATAATACTATCACAAAATCATAATCCAATTTTCACTCATATTTTTCTTACTCGCTTCAATTTCAAGGGATATTCCAATAGAAAAATAAAGTCCCCCACTTTAGTTTAATCTCCTACATAACATTTAATTTTAATAATACTCCCAAAAATATCATATAAACATAATAATATGTTTAAATTTGTATCATTATTATACTATTATATTTTTTTATATTATTTTTGAACCCCTTATTGATTAATTTTCATCCACATAAAAAGACAAAATAATATAATTAATGTGTTGTTTGGACACTATCTTCCGTGAAAGGATGTCAATTGTTTTATTAATATTACATAGGATGATAATAATATTTATAATTATAAATATAATGATATATATATATTAGTATTTTGATACAAGAATTTCAATTTTATATCCACCTTCAACCCCTCTCATGCTATAGGAACCATCAACTATAATAATGCGCACATTTAGATTACCACCTCTACAATTAAGATTTTATTTTTTTAATTTGGATATTCATATATTTTTAATAAATACTCAAATTTATTTCACAAATATAATTAAATAGTAATATTTTATTTATCATTTTAATTTTATGAAACTATGTTAAAAGAAATTTATCCTTAACCATACACATGTACTGAGTTAAAGCATGTTCATGTTTCTGTCTTTTTAAAATCCTACATGAAAATTGACATAAAATAAGATTTTTAAAAGAATATGGGAAGAAGAAATTTTTATATTATATTATATTATTCATATGATAATTATAATATTATTCCGGTATATATTTTTATCTATTTATCTAATTACTAAATTAATCATTTTGTTTCCCTAAAACTACTAAAATAAACTATAATGAATTCAGTTTTCAAATAAAAGAACAGACAAACATATATAATAATATACTAAAATTTAAAATCAATAATATTTATATATTATATAATTTAAAATGATATATAAATAGTGAATATGGAATAAAATTATGGTTAACGATATCAAAATTATTAAACAAGAGAAAAATAATTAAGTTTTTTATATCTAATGATCATAATATTATATAACTAATTATTGTACTCTTCATATAGAATTATAATAATTATAATAAAAGGTTAATATTTTTCAAAAAAATTTAAAAAATCTTATTATGTTTTTTATTTTGTTTGGATTATAATGTCTGATCAAATATTCTAGAAAAAATGTATGGGTTTTCAGATGAAAACTCTTATCATTGACAAATTATTATGTAATAAACCATTTCTTCAACTCAATATTGTAAATAATATGAAATTTTTATATTTTTAGATTGATTAATTTCATTTCAGGCTACTAATGGTTCTATATAATTTTATGCATCTTGGGTTGTTTTGATTAAATAATTACTACTTCCGTAATATTATGCCTCAAAATTTCTATATATGAGGAACACATTATTTTAGGGACTTATTTCATCTAAATGTTGTATAGAATACATATTACTTTTATAATATCATGAATCATAATTATCAGGTAAATTTAACATAAATTTAAATATATATCTATTTTATGGTGTTTTATTGGAATTTTACTTATGTCACTTGGTATTTCCATCTCAATTTACACTTTATTGAGATATTATTTTTATTTCACAGCTATTTTTATTGTATTGTTATGCATAAATCCTATATGTTATTTTATATGATTAATTTATTATTAATTCCTTGTATTTTATTTTCAGTTTATTAGTCATTATAATTCATGATTTTATTAAAATTAATACAATTTGTATAGATTTATTTTTAACATCGTTATAAAAATCACAACCTCTAAAATGTTATAATCAATCTGGGAAATTTTAATACCAAATCATTCTAGTTGATAAATCCTGCTAACCTTAAGATATATTGTTGAAATTTCATCCTCTATTTATGTATATCAATTTAGATGTTTAAAAATACTCTTTGAAATTTTAAATTTCAATAAGGTTATTTTATAGTGTTAAAATGAATTTTATATCATTTTCATAATAAATGAATAATTACTCCATCCACATTATCATTTGATCATTCTTATGTGTCATTAATGTTTCTATTGTAAATGATTATTTTTAAATTTAAATATTTTAGATTTATGTTCACATTTAATTTTTGGAAAACATTATGTCTTATTCTTGTCTTGAATATTAATATTCCTTTAAAATGTAATTTTTTCATAGTATTTTCACATTAACATTTTATGTTTTAGTAAAAATGGAATTTAACAAAATAAAGATTCATAATGAATATCTATTCTATTTTATAAAAATAAAATATTCTTTTATATGATAATTATTAGTATGACTTTTACAAACAAATATAAAAAATGTTTTCAAAAAACACTCTTCATGAATTGACTTTAATTATGATCTACATCCAATCAAGTTTTTTTTTCATTTTTTAACCTATTGTACTATTTTCTAATATGTTTATTTTGGCTGAGAATTTTTATCAAATCAATCAATTAAATTCCTGATTTTTGGATATTTTTTAATCCCATTTTTTATATTGGTTATATATATGATTCTTTGGAAATATCCAGAAACCAATTTTATTTCTATAGGATATTTGATAATGTATTAATAATTTTTTATTGAAAAACAAATAAAAGGACAATGGTTTATGTTGGACCTTTATATCCATCCAATGTACTTTTTAAAGGATTATAATTCATGAGTTTGACATATCATATGAAAAATTTAGAATTTTTCTCTGGTCACAAAGGGTGAGTGTGATATCGTTTATCTCTACCCAAAATTTTATGTGTTTAGATCCAATAATGATGTCAGGTTCACAAATGGAAAGTGTCACAGAATGGAAGACTACTCACAATATTATGTGTCAATAGGTAAATGAGCCACTATTTTCACAAGTGATGAGTGTTAATGTCTTATGACCAAATCAAAATTTTACATGTGAATATAATAGAATGTATTTTGGTTCAAAAAGATAATAAATCATATGTTTGTGATTATTCTCTAATTTCACATTCTTTACCATTTTATGCCAATATGTCATGATTATGCCTAATTTTTAGTGTATTCAAAAAAAGTATATCACTATCACATGTTTTTGTTATTGTTTTTTGTTTTTAATTTGATTCATTAATTTTATGGTTCCTTAAAAACTTAATTATCAAAATATGATTCTCCATCATGTTTTATGATTACAATCTTTCGTATATTTATATTTTGTGATATTTTTTATTTCATTATAATATTATCCTTTATTCTTATTATCCAATTAATTATTATTTTTATTTTCTTTTCGGTGTATTTGATGTCACCCCATTCATATGTTTCTTATTCATGTGTTTTGATTATTACCAAAACATGTGACGTGTTTTGATAGTTTATATAGGACAACTATTATCAATTAATGTTTTCCACAATTTTAAAATAAGTTATTTATGTAAATAATCTTTAAGAGACAATTCCTTCCTATAATTGGATTATTTGAATTTTTTTGATATTTTCTATTTAAATACTAAGATTAATATAATATTTATTTCATTTATAATAGGGTTCATGACACACATAACACATATCAATATTAGAATTAGGATAATTTATAGGTTATTGATAGTAAAGTTTCAACGAAACTCATGGTTTTCCTAATATATAGTTATGCATATATTTTAATGAAGTCTCGCATTTCATATTGAAAATATGACATTCAGATATCATGTTGTGTCATTAAAAATATTCTTTCACAAATCAATAGTATTCATATAATAAACACTACCAACTCACACTACAAATCATCTTTATAAAATAATGATAAATTTATAATAAATAAACCCCCATTATTTACCATAATAATTTTTCATACATAGCTAAATCAAAATGGGATATTGACATTTTAATAAAATTAAAATTACATTTCCCTAATATTATTCAATATAATTTATCAATAATATTTAATTTAAAAAATTTTATCAAGTATTTTCATGTGATATTCTATTTATAATTATAAGAAATAGATTTTAGTATATTATATGAAAAATTTAATAATGTATCATGTCATTGAGTCTTGTCTTATCATGATTATTAATCAATATTATCCCTTATTCTGGTATTGTATTGGGGTTTTGTTTTGTAGACTGTTTTCTAAAAAAATATTACCAAGATTTATATTTGTAATATCTGATATTCTGAAATCATAGTGTGGAATTAATTCATGTCTAATTTTGTACCCTACAGTATGTTCAAATTTTAATTAATATTTTCTGCATGCTAGAAGTCATATCCTCAAATTCGAGTGAATTACCAACACATTCTACATTTAACAAACAAGGAAATATTGATATTGCAAACACTTTTATACAATTTATATATGTCACATTAATAACCATTATGGTTTATGGTTGTTACCCCAAAATAACCTTATGTATCGTATAAATGACCCTTGCATATCAATTACTATAATGAAAACCATCATAGATCTAAAAAAAATCATAAAATAAAATTAAAAATAATATGATATTTTTAAAAATTTTAATATCAATATAATTAAAAATAAACATGAATTGAGATGTATAATGTAATTATTAATAGACATATAATTTTTTCAAATGTGTAATTCTATAGCTTTATAATCTACCAATTTCTTATAAATATGGATATAAATTTCCTTGATCTATTGATATACATACTCAAAAGAATATCAAAATTAAAATGTGGTTTTATATATTAATGGAAAAAATATATTAGTACTACAACACCTCTCATCATGCCCTAGACTAAGAATGTCATCATTGAGGTGACCAAACTAATAATACCTTAACCAAACTCTTATAAGGATATAAGGATAATAATAATGATGGTTAATGGATTAAATAGGATATACAATCTCATAGTGGAATCCCCATCATAACGGGTAATGTAATTTTTATCCAAACCCTGAAACCAACATTTTAATTGGTAAGGGAATATGTAATTCATATGTCATCACTACTAAAAACCTATTTAATATAGAGGTTTTTCTTATGAAATCATCGTATTGATTGAAGAGATTATTCCTTTTATATTTTAATGTTTCACCATAGGCAATATTTTTGAACACGTCACTAATTTATACATTTAACATGGTAGTTATAGTAAGATAATTTTTTTGAAGTGTCATGTAGAATTTTATATAATGTTGATATATATTAATCACTGTAAATATGTGATGAATTAGAAGGTGAAAAATTATATAACAACCACATTGAAAAAGAAAGACACTTTTGATGATGGTGGTATCTTATATATTAATTTTTTTTCCTATAAGGATTCATAATACAAAGACATAATTGATGAATTTATCCCTAGACATATGTAATGTTTCATTTCTTCATGGTAATGAAATATGGACCATTGATACATGTTGGAAATAATGTTCCCAACATGGATAATTGATTATTAAAAAACAATCCTAGGATGATATTCCTGTGGAGTGTACATTTATCCTTTAAAAAGAGAGAAAATATAATTTGGAAACCCTCATAGACATTGACAGCATAACCATAACAAGTATAACCATATAGGTAAGGGTAATGTCATTAAAACTTCATTGGTTTTATTAATACATGAATATTTAGAAACCCACATAGTTAATGAAATATAAAGTATAATGTAGAAATAATATAACAAACTATTGATTCATTATGTGGTGTGATGTAAAAGTATTTTACCGTCAATTAAAGATATATTTCTTGAATTCCAATATATATCATCTAATACACGCAACAAGATAATTTATAACCATCAAGTGAGAATGAAAACTACCTATATATTTTTTATAGGAAACTCATGCTTTGTAATTTTAAGAGAATATATTTCAAATAAAAAATGAACCAAATAAATTTATTAATGTCATATTTTTGTTTTCTTTAAAGGGGAAATATTTTTCTTCTATATTTATTATGTGTGTTAGTTATATTATGATTTCTTAACATAATATTATTTTTATTTTTGTATTTTAAAAGGATAAAAATATGATTTAAAAAAAATTAAATTGTGGTCTAATAGAAGTTATTCCCCCTTAATAACTATTAAATGGTGATTCCATTTAATGGAACCTCTCTTATTCATCAATAACTGGATAAAACCTCATCTGTTTTTTCTTACTATATTTTGAATTGAATCATGAAGGTGAATTAAAAAATGAACATCCAAATCATACCGAGGAATGTTATCAAACACCATATATTACTCCTACAATAACAAACGTCCTTACATCATAAATAAACTAAAGAAAATTAAAGGGGACTACCTGTAAAATAAATGAATAAGAGAAGGTAAAATTAAAGTAAAATAACCATAAGTGATCTGAAATGTTCTAGAAACCCATAATATTATGATATTTAAATTATGAAATTAAACAATAAGATTCATGAATTCATTAATAGGGAGTGTAGAAGTCCTTATTGTCTCCATTTTTATTCACAAAATGTTCTATAATTTGGGAGATTATGCAATAGAAATAGGGAATAAAAATATAGCAAGACTTGTCAATCCTTGTCAATTTTCATATTTATCCCATTTAATATGGAATGATGAATGGGTGTATCAAAATTTCATGTTGTACATGTGGATTTCTTGAAAAATCAATCAGCACAATCTACATAGAATGCACTCCATTTATTGTCGATCAAATATAGGATTACCTTGATACCTATAGACTTATACTTCATAACTAGTACTATATTCATGAAATTTATAATCAGAATTTTTGTTTTTATCTAGTTGTGGAAGAATTATAATTAATTAATTAATTTTAGTTCATTATATATAGTGTGAGAACATCCTATATCAAATTTGGTCTCCAACGTCATGGTTCTTCATGTTTTTATACTATAGTTGTCATGACCCCCTCCCCACATGGTGTACCCCTCTAGGGACAGAAACATGAGAAGGGAGATAATGACCCCCGAGTGTCCCCTCTAGTAGGCCCTGAGTTGGAGACTATCACCGAGAGTATAGTAGACACACAAATGGGAGGCATTTCCCTCTAAGAGAACACATGTGAAAGAGAGAGATAAGATAGACACCAACCAACTCCAACTCAGACTGAAATATAATAACAAATCACAAGTACACATATGCAATGCCATAAAAAACTACTACAAATGAAAGGGGAAAACTATATGTACCAAAAAAAAGTAAGATATAATGGTGACCACAAATCCCAAACAGGTCCTGCAACCACAAGCTAATAGAAAACAGCTTGATCTCTAACCTTCACAATGTGACCTGAAAATAGTTTATATATTTATAGGGTGAGTATAATAGTATCCTCAGTAGGATTCTTCTAGGGGCCTCTCGTGCAAAAATAATGAAAGCATGTTAAAGCACAATGAACATCAAGTAAAACTAAATCATCACCTAAATATGTATACTATGTTCCCAGCCTCACTATGGATACTCTCACCATTTAATGAATACAAGATTATATAATATAATAATGAAAATCAAGGTTACCCCGCTACTACAACCCCACTAGTTTTCCTCTTTTCCACAAGATCACACTTCTTAAGCATCTCTCTCCAAAAAGGCTCTCTCACAAACATCTAGGTGAAGCACCACAACATGCAACTCATGCTACAAAACCACCACATCCACATAAGAAAAGTAACTAGATAGTTTCTATGAGCCACCATAGCTCTTAGAACATGTATCATATGTCGGGTATTAAACCTCAAGCTGTTATAGCCCATACAACGAGTAGGGATCCTCAAGCCATAATAGCCTATACACATTACACATATAGTAGTCTATATGAAACTATATCCAAAATATATGTGTGTGAATAACCACATGCCATTACATTTCTCTACATACATAAATAATGAAAGCTAACCATTATTCCTACCAGGAAATGTAACTAACAAGATTAGAGAGTAGGGCCAAAGGGGGTATTCAGCCATCCATCCTCCAACCGGGATGTATTGGAAAATACCCCCCAGGTCTTAGAATCCCCGAGGGGTTATAATCCCTAACTAACAAGGTAGACTAGTATATAGAAACACAAATAGTAAAGAATATACTATAGCTCACAACGACACTATGGGCACAACCTACTCTTAGACACAACTTCATCTAACATCTCTCGAACTCCTGGCTGCCACTTCAAAGACTAGGTATCCTATAAGAACACATCCATTTAAAGAGCTTAATTACATTACTTAATTCCCTTTTTATCAGTTTCATTTTATGTTAATTGATTCTTTAAACATTAATGAACCATTATCAATTCCACATTGAATTTCATTAGTATCACACACAAAGTCCACTGTCCCATTAAATTGTAACCTTAGAATTGCATCCCAGTGGGCTCAAACCCCTTAGGTTAACATCATTTATTCCATAATTTAATAATAAAATTACCAAATTCCCATATTCCCAGGTATTCTATAAAAACATTTTATGATACTAAACACAAGGGGGCTCAACGTGGTTAGTAGATGAAGTTCCCATCAATTATATTCTTTTAATAGAAAGGGCATAGACCCATCCTCCCTCAAGAAGCTAAAAACTGAAAGCACATGGCATAGAACATGTTTCGTCAAATATTTTTGGAAGAAGTGTATGAAAACAAGATGCCTTGAGTAATGGGGAAATTAAAGAGTATAAAAAAATAGTAAGAATCAGTAAGCATACAAACATTCACATCCAACCCGTTTCATCATCCCCAATGTCCTCCCCTATACCCACATGGATTAACTGATGCATCTCTCCACTCTATGAGTCAACTGCCACCAAAACCAATAGGCCTCCATGCCCTCACATATCACAACAACCATCTAGGCTAACATCATAACAAAAGAAGGAGGAAAACAAACATCATATAAATTTGGTTGTTGCCCCTTAAACAATAAAGATGGTAACTCAGAACCCCAGAAGGAATTAACTTTTATCAGACCACAGTTCTTTAATCCATCTTGAATTAATAGATTTATTATTCGTATGTAAAAAGATCCAGAAACCTAAATAGTAATCTTTTAAAAATTGATTAAACATGTTTACTGCATCAATTTGATTAACATAAAATTACAATAAAAACAATCAGATTCCTTCACATGCCTCCTTATCATTAGCCAAACAATTTTCAATTAATTCTAGAATTATGTTTTCTACTAATTTACATCACGAACGAAAATCTAAATAAAGCAAGAATATATATCACACTATCTAAAAAAATAAGAGGGAATAACATACGACTGATATAAATTTATTTATCTGCTTAAAATATTTATTATATCAATTACATTGTGATCCACTGGGACAAAACATGTTAAATATTTAGTTTCATGTAAAAAAAATAGAAGCAATGATTACCCTACCACAAATGGTTCTTGATGTTCATTAGACTAGAATTAGCCACACAACTTGTTACGATTTCCTCCCACCATGACAAACGTGTCCACTTGAGGATGCAGAGACACCACCACATCAGTCAACACCCAAGAAAAGCCCATTATGAACATGGAGATAGCATTCCATAAAAGGGTAAGGATAAATATAAGGAGATGAACCTAATATAATGACAATAGATCATACCTTATATTGAAGATTAATCCATACTACCCGATTGCATCAAAAATAGAGAGGAACCAATCTAAGGAGGGAAGATTGATCTCACAAATCCTATGAGAAGGAATGGAAGGATCGAGCATCTCACACCTGAGAACAAGGAGGATGAATTATGGGAAAAGATATCTCATCACATTAAAAGATTTAATGGAGCACCAGTTTAAGATAAGCTAGATTTTAATTTAATAATAGATTGCATTAAAGGATGTGGTTTGACCAATTAAAAGAGTCCTAATCATTATGAATAATTAATATAGGTGTTCTGGACTTTAAATCGGCCTTATAGTCCTTAAAATGAGACATTAAATTCATTTTACATCAATGGGAACATCAAAGGGGTAAAACTGTAGGAAGTTGGAAATACTTTTCACGAACTCAAAATTTCGAAAAGGAAAGATGCTATCATTGGACCTCACCATTGCACTATTCAAACAATCTTACCGTTGCAATGTTCAAATATTGTTACTGTTGGAATTGTTCACATAAGGATTCCATTTCACTATTCACCTAAGGCTACCGATGACAGTGTTCTCATATAGCTATCATTGCACTGTTCTCCTAAGGGTACTGATGACACTTTTCACATAAGAATATTATTACACTATTCACCTAAGGCTACTGATTAAACTATTAACATAAGGTTACCTTTGCACCATTCACCTAAGGCTACTGATTATCGTGTTCACATAAGGCTACCATTGCACCATTCACCTAAGGCTATCGATGAAACTATTCACATAAGAATACAGTTTCACTAATCACCTATGGCTTCCGATTAAACTATTCATATAACTATGAAATTGGAAAAGTGTTTGGATAAGTCATCTTGTCCTCCAGGAACACCTTAAAAACTAGATTTTCGCAATGAAATGGACCAGAGTGGTCTGAACCATTACATAAGAAACCTTTCAAAACAATCTCAGACTCGAGAATTCATGGACAATCTAAAATGTAACAGAAATAAATTATGAAGATCCACCCCACAAGATACCACTAAAAAGTGAGAAATCCACAAGAATAAACTAAAGAAATCCATCTCATAAATACATATTATGTGTAAACAAAAAGGGGACATCGTTACATAAAAAGTGTTAAACATAAAAAAACTCTAGGTACTGAGAACATATCAATGAGTCACATTCCCTGGTAATCCCCTCCAGGCCACCGTACCACTACAAGACACAAACCAAGGGGATAGAATGCCCATGAAACGCCTTCTCTTATAATTTTTGGATCTCCACAGGTTGATCCTCAAAGGTCGCATCATCATTAACATTGATCTCTCCCCAATAGATGACATGATAGTGATCATGAAGATAATGACAAATTTGTGACACTTGAAAAAATTGTGAATCTGGATTATCTACGGGGGAAGCGCTATCTGGTACGCCACAACTCCAACATGATCCAAAACCTCAAAAGGACCAACAAAGCAGGGAGAAAGATTACTCCTGCGAACAAACCTTCACTACCCACGACGGGTATTCACCTTCAGAAACAAGTGTTACCCAACATCAAACTCTAAGGGTATCTTCCTTTGATTAGAATATTATTTATGATGATCCTACACTATCGTTATCCTCTAATGAATCACATAAACCATCAATGTGGTATTCTACACTAGTTCCACTCTGAAAACTTCAGACTCTCCGACCCCATTACAACACAACGAAGAATGGAAAGGCTTGCCTTAGAAGGATTGAAATGGAACTATACCGATAGTGGAGTGAAAAATATTGTTTTAAGGGAACTCCACCAATGGTAAGTGCCACATCCAAGAACCTCCAATATCCAAGACATAGGATCACAACATGACAACACGAGTCTAGATAGTTTGTTCTGTATGACCGTCTGTTTGATGATGAAAATTATTGCTAAGGCATAGCTTAGAACCAAAATCATGCTAGAGACTTCTCCACACCCTAGAGGTAAAATGAGGATCTCAATTGGAAATTATCATCCTCAGGACTCCGAGGAGTCTCACCACCTCCTCTAGATACTACCTTGACAACACATCCACTATGCTCGACTCCTTGATCTCTATGAAGTGGGTCGATTTTGTTTAATGATCCACTACCACCAAAATAGAATCATCTCCTCCTGGTGTTCAAGGTAAACTAGTAACAAATTCCATTGGGATGTGTCTCACATCCACTAAGGAACCTCTAACGGTTATAGTAGACAACTAGGAACATGGTGTTCATTCTTCACCTTCTGGTAGATCAAAAATCTAGTCACAAACTCTTCATCTGGATGCTTTTTCCGAGGCTAAAAAAACTGAACACCCTTTGCTAGAATAAAATGAACAAGAGAACATAATAACTTCTTCTATATAAAATTGAAAAATTCCTTACATTGATCAATCCATATGAACACCTGATCATTTCTGGTCAAAGGTGTCATAGGAGTCGCAACTCGAGAGAAATTGGTTGTGATCCTCCTATAGTAGCATGTGAGACCAAAGAAACATCGCAGCTCTAACACACTCTTAGTGGCTGCAAAAGACGCAAATTCTTCTCTCTCCAATGGATCCACAACTAATCCTTACTAGGACACAACATTCCTTATGAAACAGACTTCTCAAGACCAAAACACACACTTCCACAACATCCCAAACATCTTATGCTGACATAGAACTCCCAAAATGATGTGTATATTATCTACATGCTCATCCTTAGATGTGGATTACACAAGGATGTCATCGATGAAAACTACAATGAACTTGTCTAGGAATTCATGGAACACTGTGTTCATCAATCCCATGAACCGAACTGGAGCATTTTTCACAACTAATGGAATTACGAGGAACTCATAATGCTAATGACGATAAGAAAAAGTAGTCTTTGGGATATCCTCATCATTCACATGCATATGATGATATCCAAACCTCAAGTCATTCTTTGAGAACCAACTTTCACCTTTCATTTGATTGAATAAATCATCAATAAATGGGAGAGGATATCGAATCATCACTGTAACTTTTTTAAGAGACTATAATCTACATAGAACCGCAAAATCCTGTCATCTTTTCTTCTCAAACAAAAGTGGTGCACCCCACGGTCACACACTCGGCTGAAAAAAACCACAATCTAACAGAACATTAAGATATATACGTATCTCTCTTAATTCAAAAGGGGCCGTCCTATATGGAGTCATATGGATAAGAGATGCTTCTAGTTGTATATCGATCCCAAACATGATATCTTTTGAGGTGATAATGCTACAAATTCTTCCAGAATAACATCAAGGTACTCTTCTACGACCCTAAGAAACACCAACTTCTTATCCTTTGAAGAACTCATCATATGCTCAGCTATCAAAGATGATAAGGACGAAACATTCCACTGACCCATCTGAGTGTCTCACTCGCCAAAATACAATGTGGGATCTCCATCTAAATTGAAGGACACCACCTACCTCTTGAATAAATCATCAAAATATTGAATGAATACAACTAATCCATGTTGAGGATGACATCATATGATTTTATCCATAAATGTAGAAAATTTCCCCATGAGTGGTGTTGCCCTAGCACTAGCTAATTGTCTCAATATACTTCAAACAAGTCAGCTTGACCTCCAACTTTTGTAGACAACTCCAAGTGAAGTTAAAGCCTCTTACTTTAGGTCCCAAATCATGGACAAGGGTAGGTGATATAAAATAGTGTGTTCCTCCTGAATCAATCATGGAATACACCATGGTAGAAAAAAAAAGAAAAGTGTGCCTCGAATGACGTCCGGATCGCCTGTAGATGGCAATGCTAAAGCATGAATCTGAGCTCGGCCTCCTCCAAGGCCTCTCTAACCCTGATAAAGACCACCACCATAGACGCAATCGGATATCTAAGGATGTAGAGTGTCATGCGGGATGTCCTCTTCTTACCTCATAATCCCTCTGCTGATCTAAAACTGGTGGAACCTCCTTCTATTGCCTCAGCTAGAACTACCTCAATGGAGGAACCTGGAGCGGAACACACTATGCATGAAGACTGCTCATAAAGGTAAGTAACTCTCACTATTGATGACTTTGACCACCACTCAAAAAACTAAAACATGATTCCTTGGCATAGGCCTGAGAAATGCTGCCCCTGGAGAAATGAGATGCAGAGAGCTGGGACCTACTCTTGGCTGAATGGAAACTCTTCTACCCTGAGAACCAGGAACCACAAACCAGATATCTTCTTCATGAGGAATCATGATGACTCCCCTCTTGTGATGATCCGGTTTTGGACAGTGACCTATCAATGACCTCTTCCCTCGCCAGCACCTAATGATATGTCTTCAGCATAAATGCGGTGACCTGGTGCTAGATCTCAAGGTGCAAAGCCTCCTCGAAATGCCTCACCTTGGACTCCACAGTTGGAAATAGGTCTGAAGCATATCATAAAAGGTTCCAAAACGGATTCAAAACTATCGCACACTGCAGATCCATAGACGAAGGGTAAGAACCTCCTGACGAATGGACGCCTTTGCAGTTGAGGAAAGAAAATAGACTCTAAACTTGTCTTGGAACATCTCCCATAAGAGCTATGACTCCATTCGATCTTGAGGAATAAGAAGCACCATTGCCTCGCTGCTCCACAGAACATCAACACAACCGAGGACACCCAGTTCTATTTCTGAGCATAGATCGAACTGAAACCTATATCGACCTCCTACAACTAGTATTCGATGACTACACTTGAATTGGATCCCTCATACTTCGGTTGACTCTAGCACTGAATCTCTCGGAGTGTCCTCATCCATGGGTCATCGTTGTAAACCTCTACCCAACGATGATCTGTTTGCATAGCCCGGTGGACATCTTTTATGAGATCCTGATGAGGACGTTGACCTGGAGCCATAACTGTAAAATAACAATCAATTAGAGCACTTATTCCTCGAATATGGAAAACTCAGCATTAATTAATTAATTGTTTTCTTTTATTCATTAATATTTATTCTATCCCAAGGTTCACCCATTGAAAAATAGGAATAAGGAAAAATGATGCATGGTCCTTTCTTAGGTCTCTACCCTGAAACTAGTATCACCTCATTTAGAAGCCATTGTAAACATAAATATCTGAACATCACATCATAGGGAGGCTTAAACACCTATGTATTACCTGATCTCTAGTGTTTACATCACTTGTTAAACATGACTGACACTTTTTCCCTACCAACCCATGAATCCTCCCCTATGTCTAACACCAAAATCAATCTTATCTCTCAACCAGACCTCTGATACAACTCTATCATGACCCCCTCCCCACAAGTTATTCCTCTCCAGAGTTGACAATGTTATAAGGGAGATAATAACCCCTAAGTCACGCCTCCAGTAGGACCCATGTTCATGACTAGAACTGAGGGTATAGTAAACACCGAAATTCGAGGCATTACCCTCTTAGAGAACACAAGAGAAAGAGAGAGATAAGATAGAGACCAAAAAACTTCAACTCAGACTGATATATAAAAGAATCTCCAAGATCACATATGTAACTTCATGCAAAACTACTACCACTGAAAGGGGAAAACTAAAAGTACCAAAACGAATGTAGTAACAGTAGCGACCACAAATCCTGAACAGCTCCTACAACCCCAAGCTAGTAGACAGTATCCTGATCTCCATCCTTCTCCAAGTGACCTAAAAACAATTTATATATACATAGGGTGAGTATTACAGTATACTCAGTAGGATCCTCCCCAATGCCTCTTGCGCAAAATAAAGGAAAACATGCTAAAGCACAGTGAACAACAAGTGAAACTAACTAATCACCTAAGCAAGTATACTATATTCATCACCTAACCATGGATACTCTCACCATGTAAGTTATACAATAGTATATTATATAATAAATAATATCAAGGGTACCCCATAATAACTTCCCAACTAGTTTTCTGCTTTTCCCCAATGTTTCACATCCTAAGAATATCTATCCAAAATGGCATGCCCATAAACACCAGGGCGAAGCACCAAAACATGCACCTCATGCAAAAAAACAACCACATCCATGTAATAAATGTAACACGGTAGTTTCTAGGATCCACCATAGCTTATATAACATTTATCAGACGTCAGGTATTAATTCTCAATCCATTATATCCCATAGATCGAGTAAAGATCCTCAATACATCATAGACTATGAAGGTTAAACTTATATTTGTCCATATGAAACTATATCAAGAATATATTTTTTTGAATAACTAGAATCCATTACAACCCTCTACACACATATACATGGAAAAATAACCATTGTGCCTACCAAAACAAGTAACTACCAAGATAAGAGTGTGAGGCCAAAGGGGGTAGTCAGCCACACTTCCTCCCACCAGAATGATGGGGAAAACACACACTAGGGCTCAGAATCACTGGGGTGTTAGTTTCTCAAACTGACGGTTTAGAGTAGCATATAGAAACACAAAAAGTATAGAATATACAATATATCAAAACCACACTATGGGAATAACCTAGTCTTACACACAAATGCAACTAACGTCTCTTGGACTCCCGACCGCCACTTCTAAGACTAGGTATCCTATAAGCACACAACCATTTAAAGGGATTAATTACATTACTCCATTATCTTTTAATCAGTTGCAATTTATTTAAAATAATTCTCTAAACATCAATTAACCATTAACAATTCAATATTAAATTTCATGATCATCACAACCAAAGACCACTATCGCTTTAAATTGTAACCTCAACATTGTCTCCCAGCAAGCTCCAACCCTTTGGGATAACATCATTTATTCCATAATTTATTAACAACATTATTAATTTCCCATATTCCCAGGAATTCAGGAAAAATATTCTATGCTACTCAAAAAAATTGGGATCAACTCAGTGAGTGGCCGAACTACCGGTTATGTCTTTTCCACCTATAGAAAGAGTATAAACCCATCCTCCGTCAAGAAGCTAAACATAGAAATCAGGTGGCATACCCATCTGGTCTTTACACCTTTTTGGGTGTATGGTAAGAAAAATAGTTTCTTGTGAGTTGTGGGGAATGTAAACAGGATAAACAACCAACAAGAATCATCAAGAATCCAGACATTCACATCCAACCCATTTATCACACATGGTGTCCTCCCCGACACCCACATTCATAATCCGATGAATTTCACCACTCTAGGAATCTTCTTCTATCACAACCAATAGGCCTTTATGCCCCCACATATCATAATAGCCATCTAGGGTCAAATCACAACACAAGAATATGGAAAACAAACATCATATCAATTGGGTTATTGGACCTTAAACAAGCAAGAGGGTAACTCAGGAACCTACAAAGAATTATCTTTTATCAAATAACTTGTTCTTTAATCTATATTCAATTAACTGATTTATTATTTGTAGGTTTAAACATTAGGAGTACTAAACATCAAGCTTTCACAAATTATTTAATCATGTTCATAGCATCAATTTGATTAACATAAAATTACAAAAACAACCATCAAATTCATTCACATGACTCTTTATCATTAACAAAACAATTCTAAATTAAATTCAGATAAACATTCTTTACAAATTTTCATCACAATGAAAAGCTATACAAATAAAGGACAGATATCACACTCTCTATCAATACAAAAGGCAATGACATATGATTGATATCAATTTATTTATCCATTTAAAATATTTATTATTTCAACTCCATTGTGATATAGTGGGATTAAATAAGCTAACCATACAGCCTCACGTAAAAGAAAAGAGATACAACGAATCCCCTACCTCAAATGGTTCGTGGAGTTATTTATAAGAGAATGTGCCACACAATAGGTTATGATCTATTCCCACCATGAAAACTATATCCACCTGAGGTTGTAGAGGCACCACCTCACCGGTCAATACCAAAGAAAATACAATTCATAACATAGAGATTGAATTCCATAAAAGGGAAAAGAGAAACACTAGGATATTAACCCAAAGGACTGATGGTAGATCATACCTTATATCATTGATTTATCGATACTACTTTGTGGCATCAAAAATAGAGTGGAACGGATCCATGGAGGAATGTTTGATCTAATAAATCCTATAGGAAAGAATGGATGGTTCGATCATATCACACCTATAAATAAGGAGGAAGAACTAGGGTGCAAGATATCTCATCCCTTTAGAAGATTTAATGGAGCACCGGTTTAAGATAAATCAGATTTTACATTAATAAACATATCGCATTAAACCACATAGTATGACCAAGTGAAAGCATCCCGATCATTATGAAAGATTAATATAAGAGTAATGGCCATTGAATTGGCCTTGGAGTCCTTAAAACGTGGCTTTAAATGCATTTTACTTCATTAGAAACTTCAAAGGGGAGAAACTATAGAAAGCTAGAATCACGGTTCACAAAATCCAAATTTGGAAAAGGAAATAGGAAATCGTTAGACCTCACCTTTGCACTATTCGACATAAGTATACCATTTTACCATTCAAATAAGGTTTCCATTGTAACTGTTCACATCAGATTACCGTTACACTGTTCACCTAAGACTACTGATGACACTATTCACATAAGGATACCATTGTACTGTTTAGCTAAGGCTACCAATGACACTGCTCACATAAAGCTACTATTGCACTGTTCACCTAAGGCTACAGATGACACTGTTCACATAACCTTATCATTGTACTGTTCACCTAAGGATACTGATGACACTATTCACATAAGGCTACCATTGCACTGTTCACCTAAAGCTACTGATGACACTGTTAAAATAACTAGAAAATTATCAATGTGTTGGGGTATGTCACCTTTTCCTCTCAGAACACCTCAAATAATATATTTTTACAAAGGAATAGACTAGAGAGGTATGGGCCTTTAAAATAGTCGTGGTTCGGGAGAATCAATGTTATTAATCTTAATGAATCCCCCTTAAATCAAATTCTATGGCTTAATGGAATTTTATATTTATCAATATGATCCATGAGATGTGGGATAACCACAATTTTTTTAAAAATCCACAGAAACTCATTTAGATATTTTTTCTGATGGGTCTACTTATCAGAAAATGTGATCAATTATTTTTCTCCACTAAGTGATATGGGATCAAATCATACACATGTATCATAGATATTATCCATGAATGTAATCCATAAAAAATATTTAGACATTTCAATTTTCTATCTATCTTTCTTGATTGACTCATATTTATTCCATTTTTACATTGAAAAAATAAAATATACTCTTATATGTATGTTTTATTACCACATTAAAATTTAAGTTACACTTATGTATCACATAAATTACTATAATTTCAACAAAAAATATAAACTGAATCAAATATTTTGAATCATGACACTTATAAAACCTTTCCAATGACCCATATAAAATAATGTGGATATAAGGAATGAATATAATTTTTTCATCCTTTCCAAAATTATCCACTTTAATTCTGAAATAATAATAAGAAATATATTTGGTCTTCTACACTTTTTTTCATTTCATTTCACATCAATTTTTATAATCCTTACATGTATATGTCCCATAAATAGTCTGATATTTTCTATAGTATACCCATTTGTGAATGTTACAATAAAGATGAGATCTTGGGAATTTAAAAAATTTAAACAATATACTGCATATTGATAATAGATTATTCATATATTGATTTTCAAAAACCAAAATATCTATTTATTTTAATGATTCCTAAAAAACATTGTATTTATTCAATTAATATTATATTTACTATCATAATTTATAAAATAATGAAAAAATTGGTTTCCATCCCTCAACTGTTGTCCCTCAAATCTCCACTTCCTTAACTACCGACTCATCACCATATAACTCTAATATTATTCCATTCTCCAAGAGGAACCACCACTTCATCCAGAAACCATGATAATATCCCACACATGCCACATTATATGAAATTTCCTTACCATTACTACTTAAGTATTCACACAAAAAAAATGGATTCATTCAGTATGATTATTTACATGCATTTGTGCCTAAATCACATGAAAAATCAATCTTTATTGCATGAATAAAATTGAGAATAATATTTCACCCATAAAATCACATGATGGATCTTAATTTTCCTATGAATCACTTCATAATTCATGAATCAAATCATGAATCTAGTAAAAAAACATGGTTCACCCCTTTATTCATGTTGTGACCACACTGTCACCCTTTTTCAAGATCACATAACTTCTCAAATCTCAATCCACTATCCTAACACCCAAATGTTACCCTCTATGTCATGTATATCACTATGGATAATGATAGGGTTTGACTACACTACATCCATGATAATTTCAATAAAAACCAAGGATCGTCAGACACCATGATGGCTCCCAACCGTACCCATCAATCAACCAACACATATGTTTTTACATCAAATCCATCCTGAGGCTCATGGTTCTTACAATAATATTTTTATTCTACAAAAAAGTATTCCAAGTAGTGGGTCATATATCTATATGACTTTCCTAACATAATATAAATAAAATTATCAATCACTATAGGAAAAAATTTAAAATGGTTCAACAGATGAAATCATCATGAAATATCTTGGGCCAAATCCGAAAACAAAAAAAAAACACATCTATAATCTCAATAATCACACCAATATTTAATAAAATGATCCTAAAACATGTTATATAATGAAATGAAAATTAAATAAAAATAGAATGAATGAGTTTAAATATTTTTCTCTATCATTAAAATTCTAAAATAAATAAAACCCAACCAACATAGTTTTTGGTTTCTTTCCTGCCCCCACCCATACCAAAATAGGTCTATACTCAAAAATCAAAAAGTATAGGTCTCTAAAAAATAAAGACCTATGATTGGTTAACAAATTTAATTCTTTTGATTAACCTATAGATCAAATACCTAAATCCAACCAGTCAAATTTTAAACATATATTATTAATTTCTTTAATAACATGATCAAATCATTTTACAGACACCGAAAATAACTTATGTTTCTAAAAATCTGAATTCAATCCAAGGGTTTTCAACAAAAATGTTAACATGGAAATTCTAACATCCTACAAAATTATAGAAAAATAATTTTTCATATTTATTAATAGTAATGAATTAAATAGAGATTTTTTTAAGAAATGATGACATGGAGAATAGTGTACTCAACACGCAATAATGTCCTTCTCGGAAATCATATGTTGCACACAAGACTGAGTTATACGAAAAAATAATATACTATTAATATTATTATATTAATTTCTAGTTATCTCATAGCCATTAGAATAGTAGGAATGATCGATATTAAATAAATAATGAACACAAGGTTTACAAATGATTATATAATGATTAATTATTTAGAAAATTAACTAAAAATGAAAATAAAAAACAATATAATATAGAGGATGCCATTTTATAGTGAACTATTTATGTTCAAATAATAGGGCACATAAAATAATAAAGTAACTATTATTAGATTATATTAATTAAATATAAATTTATTTATATTTTTAAGATTTATTTATATTTTTTAAAGACATGATTATTAAATGAAATTCAATTTTATGAATAAAACGTATTTTTGAAAAAATGTATCTTTACATCGTTTTGATAGAGAAACCATTTTAAGTCTTGTTTTTTCCATTTTATTTGTTTTATCTGAGAAAATAATCATCTTATTTAGAAGAGGGACATCAAAATTTACATTGGATGAATTTTTAGTATTTTTATGATTAAATTCGCCTTTTATTGAATTGCTAAAATACTTCATTTTCATTCAAAATGGCTTGTCATATAATAAATTTATGTTGTTATTGTAACATCCTGACATTTCTTATCCTCGAACTGGTAGCTGGACCGATCATCACATAACCTCAAACGCATCACCTTATATAGAAGAAGATGATAACTAGCTATGAGGGTCAATGGATAGTCATTGGGGGACTAATCCCCCATATTCAGAGTGCACAGTTGAAATATATAATAAACTCAAACAAAAATTGAAGTAGATGTAAAATAATAGTCAACTAAATAATAAAAATGGAAAAAATTAGTTTATACAATGCATGGATGACATGGTGGTACTATTAGAAAGTAGTAAACAAAACAAAATTATTTACATTCTAATATAGAAAAAAATAAATGATAAAATTACCTAAGGGAGATCTCCCTGAGCATCCCGATCTCCTGCTTGGTCAAGTTCTCTTATATCCCAAGTATAAGTAACATCCACAAGAAAAGGTCCACTTTCCTACAACCATGAATGTTTACTTGGGTACCACAGTGCAATGACGGCGCAAATAGAGAGTGGGATGTACATATTAGTAGGATGTGAGCACCAGTTTTTTTTTGATAAATCTAGAAAATTCTATATAAAAAATAGTGTGCAAATATAACAATATAATTGCAGAAGTCAATTAATAAACCAAAATCCATCTAAGTTTTAAAGGGGACTAAACATTGATACTTACTTTGGATTGTGGCTAGAATTAGAGTCTTCACAATAATCATACAAGCATATTTATCAAGCAAAAATACCTCTCAACACTTTACTAATTATTCACTATTCACTAATTTATTACATCCAAGATTCCCATGGTTGCTCATACCTCAATACTAACTTCAGATAATGCCATAATTTTAATTGTTCTTAACCTTTATTTTTTTAATCACATTTAACACGAGTTTGACACAAATCTACCATTATTTACATAATTCATTATTGTAATTTATTTGGTGTTGAACGACATGTCAAACATCCAAATTATAATTAAGTATAGAGAACAATGTCTAACACTATGAATCCTATTCATTTATTTATCATTAGTGTAGAATGATATTTTTAACACTGAAAAATCCAATCGATGCAGAACACCTTGTCTAACACATATAATCTCATTCATCATTATTTATCATTTGTGTAGAATTTCATATTTACAACCCCAAAATCTCATCTATTCATAACACAATGTCTATCACCTAAAATCCCATTTATCATTATTTATCATTTGTGTAGAACGTCATGTCTAAAACCCAAAAAATTCAACAATATAGATAGATCTATCAATGATGTAGATGGCCATGTCTAACACCAAAAATAAAATTGTTTTTTAATTCCATGTCTAATAACTAATATCCAATTCATTTATTTATATCATTAGTGTAGAAAACCATTTATACCACCACAAATCCCATCAATTAATTAATTCAAAAATTATTTAATCAAGTCCATCAACGAGTTAAAGAACTAATTTATGACAACAATTCCCATTCAATTAATTCTTCAATTAATTATATCGATTAGTTAAATATACCAAATCTATTAGTTAAACCAATAATTAACTAAGTACAAAAATACATTAATTAAACCATTAATTAATTATTAAACTATAAAAATGACATTACATGAATAATTTTTCTAGAAACAATTATTCAATATATATATAAACTCATCATATTTAATATCACCATAAATTATATTGAACAACATGAAGTCACATAATTAATTCACCACTAATTATCTCAATTCAACAAAAACAACATGTCAAAATTAATAACCCAATTAACTATATCAACATGGAAAATAAATACCTTGTTGTTAACCGCAGATCAATTTCCTATTTTAAAATCTCAAATGGTACAATTTATTCATGATTAATTATCTCAATTATCCAATTGAATAACTTATACTTAATCCCCTGATCAATTATCTATATTCATATTTCAAAGAGCGTAATTATTTCACAAATTAATTATCTCAAATTATCCTTCTCATAATTCATAATTAATTCCATGATTATTTATCTATATTTCAATTTAATGGAATATAATTAATCCAAAATTAATTATATTAATGTATCCTATTACAATCTCATAATTAATTCCCGAATTAAAAATATCAACTTATCCCGCAAAATAGTCATAAATTCCATTTAACCTAAGTGTGTGAACATAAAAGGGGAAAAAATAGATAATATCATAATATAGATCTAAATGAACATATCCATCTAAACATTATATATTTGGCTTGAAGGCAACACACCTCTGAGAGAGGAATTTTATTATAAAAACATGATTATGTAATCTGTCAAATCATTTAATATCAATAATCCATTCATTCAACATTTATAGTCAAACGTATCAATAAAACTATTAAACAAGTACTTTATTTTATTAATTTAAAAAATATGATGACCCTACCTAAATTAATTGGTTGAGAAAACACTTTCTAACATAAACTACAATAGTTACACGCTCAAAATCCACCAAAAAGCATTTACGCACTCATAACTCCTCAACGTACCTAATAATAAATAACTGACACTCATAAATAGTGAGACATAGATCAAAATACACCCAAATAATTAATGTATAACATTTAAACTGAAAGAACCATATTTATAGGGGAAACCCCCATAAACAGGTATTGAACGTTAACCGGCTTTGACGGTGGGGAACTGAATCTAGATGAAGCGTCGTGCCTTTGGCGACAGTTATCAAAATATGGACCAATGGGTCCAAATACATCTTTTCCACCAACTAGAATTAGAAGAGAATATGAAACTGAATCAAACCCTCAGTTAGGGATTCTACTGAACAGAGATTGGGGTACATATAGCTAAAATGGGCGATGCAAATAATTAAACTAATACAGACGAATTACCCTTGCCAATACAGACTTGATTTGTGAAGACATCAAAAGGATGTGGCCGTAATAAGGGGTGATGGTAGAAGGGGGTGGTGTGCCTCAGATAGGGAGAGATGGGGGGAGGGGACCTCACCTCACTTGTTGTGCACCTCTCCCTCCTTTTCTCTCTCTCAAATCATCTAAAATCCTTATTTTATTTATAATAATTAATATGATAATAATAATAATAAACACTATGATATTATTATTATTATCCATTAATTAACTCGCATCATAGATAAACCCCAAGACTCCTTTTACACCTCATTTAACACTATTTAATTATACTTTATCACATTGATTAAATTAAATTAAATCTCATTATTTCCTCATTTAATTGAATTACCTTAAATAATTTAAACAATATCACTCTAACTCGTTGTTATTTATATAAATTCTCTCTATAAAATTAAATTAAATAAAACCCATGTTTCACAACAATTTATTAAATTCTACCAACCATCACATTAAATAAAATAATATCCATTTTTCACATCAAATAATTAAATTCATCTTAGCCTTGGAATTATTAAAAATACACATTTTACAACATTAAATTAAATTCCATTTACAACATTTTAATTAAATAAAAATCTCAATATCACCTCATTTAATTAAATTCATAAAACTAAATTTTAATAAATAATACCAATATAATAAAAACCATTAAAATTATTATCATTTAATAAAATATTTCCTTAATAAAAAAATTGTCAATTTAGATAATATATATTTAAATTCTTCTCAACAATTTTAATGAAATAAAACTGTCACTTCAAATAATGTAATTAAACTATATTTAAGATAATTTATTTAAATAAATTCTCTAAAAAAATATTATTTATTTAAATTATCTGAATAAAATTTACTTAAATGAAACCCCCATTTATACATAAATAATTACATTCATCTTAACCTATAATTTAATTAGATTGAACCCCAACTCCAAATTTAACACATTATTTAATTAAAATATTTTCCATCCAAATACAATTAAATAAATATTCCAACTTATTATTAATTAAGTACATTCTCTCAACATAATTAATTAAAAAAAACCTCAATACCTCCTTAATAATCATTTAACTAAAATATTTCCATCTAAATTTAATTAAATAATTTCTCCAATTCATCTTACTTAATTAAATTCTATGAACACAATTTAATTTAATAAAACCCTCATTTTTCATCAAATAATTAAATTCATATTAACCATGAATTTAATTAAATAAAACTAAAACTCTATATTTAAAACATGAAACAATTAAATACATTTCTATTGAAATTTAATTAAATAAATTTTCCAAATCACTATTATTTAACTAAATTCTCTCATCATAATTTAATTAAAAACAACTCGACGCCTCTTTATGGATTATCTAATTAAATTCATACCAACAAAATTTAATTAAATAATATCTCTCATTCATGTTATTTAATTAAATTCTTTGAACACAATTTAATTAAATATAAAAAAACCTTGATGCATGCTCATTATTTAATTAAATTTTCTAAATCACAGTTTAATAAAATAATAACCAGAATTTCACAATGACTAGATAAATTATTATTAACATTAAATTTAAATAATTAAAACCACCATTTTTCATTAATTAATTAAATTTATATTTACCTTGAATTTAATTAAAAAAATTGAACACCTTTTTACTAGTCATTTAATTGAATTCCTCACATCTCAATTTAATTGAATATAGGCTCCAGCTCATCATCATATAAAATATATTTAATTTATTTCAAAATAATTAAATTAAATAACTACTCAAACTCAACGTCGTTTAATTAAATTCTCTCAACATTAAATTATTTTAAAAACCACCAATATCTCATTTAATTACATTCATTTCCACCAAGAATTTAATTTAATTAATTTAACATGAAACTCTAAACTAAGTAGACTTTATGGTTCTACATGCACACTCTAACAGAATATGCATAGACTAGGTGTCCACTACTGGACAACTGTTTTATTATGCTTGGCTAATATGCAAGGTTTTGACTATGTGTGTATAGCCCAAGTATAGGTCATTGCCTGGTCTGGTTTTCCTGAAACAGATCCGGACATCTGAAAAACTCCTTCAGCCTTTACCCTATGTCACTATCAAAATATTAAAATATCCCCCCTCACAAAACCTCTTTCCAAATCATGGTTTTTACCGTCGAATCATGCAATAAAAAAATTCAAAAACGTTGTAATTTTAACTTGGTTCAAAAACATTATACCTTACAATTTACCCATCAAATAAAAACTTCTTATTCCCATGAATCTATGATGAAATAAAACTACATAAACCAAAACACTATTGTATTGAAGTCCCATTTTCATTATCTCGTTGCATTCCCAAACAATCATTGAACCTTTAAGTCACTGATACACCTTACTCATAGAACTTCAGTTCCATTTATCACATCATATTTTCATTTAAACATTTAGAATCAACATTAATTTTTCAATTTGTTTGAAAACATGGATTACCCTTCCCCACATTATAAGGTACCCATACACCTTAAAACTATAACTAAGTCCCATTATAAACACAACTAACCAATTTTCAACTCATATATCCATTTACATATCAAAATATTGCTTGCATATTTTCATAAGAAGTAACACAATAGAATGTTATAACATGAAAGCATGGAATTATAGAAAACATGATTACAAATAGACGGCATGGTATATAAACACCCAAAAACCATATATCTATCACCGAAACATGTAGTCTAAAGGTGGATTCTACTGAAAATAAAAACATGGAATTTCATCTAAGGTACACAATAAAAATTAGTAGGAATCCTACTAATTTAACTATATGGTATGTAACATGAATTTCATTTGAATCTCTATATCCCTAAGATGATGAATGTAATGGAATTTACTTAACATTTGAGACCAAAGAAAATTTAAAAAAATCTCAAAATCAAAAATAAGTATTAAACACACCAGAAACTCAACGTGAAAACATATCAACTATAATATCAATAAGAATAAACATCAATTCACATCCCTCACCACTTTGTCATTTCTCATACATGGGGTGGTCTATCCCAAGAATGATAATTAACCAATCACTAACACTTTCCAAGTATCTTCTCTACCAACCTAAAACAGAGAGACAAGGGAAAAACAAAGAAAAAATAAACCTATGATACCACTTTGTAACATCCCAAAAAGGATTACCCTTAAACCAGAATCTGGACTGGTCATCAAATTACCTCAAGTGAATCTCTTTGTCTGATAGAGGATGCTGACTATGTGTAAGGATCTATCGATAGTCATTGTGGAGACTATACCCCATATTCAAATTCCATAGTGGAAATAGATAATA
The DNA here is from genome assembly GCA_963277665.1 of Viscum album. NCBI lineage: Eukaryota > Viridiplantae > Streptophyta > Magnoliopsida > Santalales > Viscaceae > Viscum > Viscum album. Next base: position 346,124,324 of record OY728157.1, on the reverse strand, counting down.
AACTCATAAAAAAGTGGAAGGAGATGAAAATAATAATCCACTGAATAATGAAATTGGCCAATTCCCTTTTACATAATGTGTTCTTGTCATGGTGATACATATCATAAAGAAATAAAAAATAATTCTTTATGTTCCAATACAAAAATAAAAAAAAAGGCTCAAATCCCCATTAGCGATCTCCACACAAATTATAAGCTAATGATCAGTCCTTTTCTCCTTAATCCCATATATAAGTAACCACCATAAGAAAAGGTACATGGTCCTGCAAACTAAAATACAATACTCAGGTACCCCAGTGAAATGATGACTTGAATAGAGTGTGAGATATAAAAATGAGTAGGTCGAGACCACTACTTTTCTATCTCAATCTGGACAATGAAATGTATCAAATAGTGTGACGATCTAAAAAAGTAATAACAATAGTGAATAAATTACAATAAACCCATCCATGTTCTGTAGGGACACCTCATAGTGATACATTATTTATCCCATATCCGAAATAAGAGTATTCTGAAGAATCATTCAATAATATTTATCAAGCTTAAATATCATTAATCACTTTACCAATTATTCACTATTTAATAAGTTATTATCTCAAAGGTTCTCATGGTTTCTCATATCCCAATACTATCTTTGGATCGAACTAGAATTCTAATCATTCTTAACCATTGTTTAGTCACATTTAACTCTCGTTTTAGCAACATCAATCATTTATTTTGTATTTCATTATTTTCATTCATTTGGTCTTAAATGCTATGTCAAACACCCCAATTGTCATTTGGTGTAGATCACCTTGTCTATCTCCCTGAATTTCATTCATTTATTTATCATTGGTGTACAAATTTGTGTCTAAAACCCCAAAATCCCATTGATACAAAATAACATGTGTAACACATAAAATCATATTTATAGTTATTTATCATTGGTCTATAATTTCACGTCTAACACCTCAAAATCCCATAAATGCATAACACCATTTCAATCACCTAGAATAAATTTTATCATTATTTATCATTGGTGTAGAATGCTAGGTCTAAAACCCCAAAAACACAAAAATATTAATAGATCCACAAACGGTGTATTTTTCCTTGTCTAACACCCAAAACTCATTCATTTATTTATATCATTGGTGTGGAACTCCATGTATGACACCCCAAATCCTATCCATTAATTAAATCATAAATTACTTAATACAGTATTTTAATTAGTTCAAAAACTAATTAACAATATCAATTTCTCATCAATTAATTATTCATTTTATTAACCATTAAATATCTAAGAAGGAAATAATTAATTATTCTTTACCCCAATAAAGTCAACTAGATAATTAAATCCACTTATTATCCAAATTCCTAGACCAGAAAAAATTTATAAATTCACCATATTAATTATCATTATTCCCTTAATAATCTAATCAATTAAAAAAATAAAAAATAAATTAGTAATCCGAAAAATTATTTAAATACAGAAATCAATTAAAAAATCAATAAATTAATAAATCTACTATATAAATCACATTCTATAATTAATTTTTCCAAACACAGTTATCCCATATAAATATTAACCCATCATAATTAATATCACCATTAATTATCTAGAACAACGTCAAGGCACATAATTAATTTTCCATTATTTATCTCAATCCAACCCAAGTGACATATCAGAATTAATATTCCAATTAATTATATAAAAAAATAAAATCAACATCATGTAATTAATCCCCCAATTAATTACCCATTTTAAAATATCAATGTGTACAATTAATTCATGATTAATTATCTCAATTATACCATTTAATATCTTATAATTATTCCTCCAACTAATTTTATATATTTTAATCTCAATGAAAATAATTAATTCACAAATTAATTATCTCAACTTATCCTACCCAAAATTCATATTTAATTCCCAAATTAATTATCTATATTTCAGTCACAAGGCGTGTAATTAATCCACCATTAATTATATTAACTTATCCAGTTAAAATACCATAATTAATTGCATGATTAATTATCTCAACTTATCCCTCCAAATACTACAAAATTATACTTAACCCTAGTGAGTTAACTGAAGAAGTGAAGAAATAGAAAACCAAATAACAAAAATCTAAACAAACATATCCATCTAAACATTATGTTTTTAGCTTCAAGGAAGCAAACCTACATTATAGGGGTTTTATTATTAAAACATGATTCTCAAATATGATAAATCAATTTATACTAATTAGTCATTATTAATAATATATATTCAAACATATCAATGAAAGTAATTAAACAAATAATTCATTTTATTAATTCAGGAATGTTGAGGATCCTAACTCAAGGAATTGGCCAAGACAACACTTTATAACTTTAACAGATATCTTTCTATTCACATGAACCTCCAAAAAATCAAGTGTGCACTTGGAATTCATTACCACACCTAACAAAAATTAACTGAAACTCATAAATAGAAAGAAAGACACTAATTTACAACCAAATAATTTACAGCAACAAATGTCAACCATAAGAACCTTATTTAAGGTGTGAAATAACCCATTAATGGGTATTGAGCCATACTCAGCTATGATAGGGGTGAACTGAATCGAGTTGACTAGTTATGCCTTCATTGAGAGTTGTCGAAATACGGACCAATGGGTCCCAATACATCTTCTACACCACTTGGAATCAAGAGAGGAGAATAAATTGAATCAAACCCTCAGTTAGGGTTTCTTCTAAACAAATATTTGGCATCAAAGAGCTGCACTGGCCAATGTGAACTAAGTAACACTTGCAGATGCACCCACTTTTCCTAGTGGAATATGATTCGTGAAGAAATCAAATGGAGACAACCGCGTGAAGAGGAGATGGAGGAGGGAATGGTGCACCTCACATAGGGAGATTCGAAGGGAGGGGATGAAACCTCACATGTTATGCACCTCTTAATCATTATCTCTCTCTCAAATCAATAAAAACCCTTTTATATTATAATAATTAATATAATATTAATAATAATAATAAACCCCATGATATTATTATTATTATCCATTAATTAAATCTATTCTTAGATAAACTCCAACACCATATTTACACCTCATTTAGGACAATTTAACTAAATTATATCCTACATATTTAATAAAACACAAACTCATTCTTACAAAATTTAATTAAATTCCCTTCATCTAATTTAGTTAATAAAAATCCAACTCATCAATATTTAATTAAATTCTCTCAAACAGATTTAATTAAATAAAGCCCTAGTTTCACAATCATTTATTAAATTCTCTAAACCATCATTGTAATTAAAATAAAACCCATGTTTCCCATCAAATCATTAAATTCAAATAAACATTACATTTAATTTAAAAACCGCCATTTCACAAAAGGTAATTAATTTTATTTAACTCAATTTAATTAAATAAAACACTCCGCCATTTCATTATTTAATTAAATTCATCATACTCAATTTATTTAAATAAAACTACCAAAATAAAAACCATTAATATAATTATTATTTAAAAAATGCAACATTTTTAAAACTGAAAACTCCCCATTTAGACTCATTTATTTAAATTATTCTTAAAAAAATTATATAAATGAATACCCACATAAGATAATTTAATCCAATTATGTTCAATGTAATATAATTAAATAAATTCCTTAACACGTCATTATTTAATTAAACTCTCTCAAAAAATTTTAATTATATAAAATTATCATCTTCGTCAAATAATTGAATTCATCTTAATATTAAATTTAAATAGGAAAAATATCTACTCCACATTTAACACATAATTTAATTAAATTCCATGCAAACTTAATTTAATTAAATAAATTTTCTAACTCATTGATATTTAATTAAATTCTCTCAACATAATTTATTTAAAAAAGAAGTTTATCACATCATTAATCATCATTTAATTAATTAATTTTATTTAACTTAATTAAATAATATCCCCAATTCATTTTATTTAATTAAATTATCTAATCATAATTTAATTTAATGAAATCCTCATTTTTGATCAAATAATTAAATTCATCATAATGTTGTATTTAATTAGATAAAACACCAAATTAAAATTAAACACATCATTTAATTAAATAAATTTTCAAACCCATTATTATTTAACAAAATTAACTCAATAAAAGTTAATTAAAAACATGAAAGCTCATTAATCAATGTTTAATTTAATTTGTTCCAACTAAATTTAATTAAATAATTTTACTAATTCATTTTATATAATTAAATTAATTGAACACAAGTTAATTAAATAAAAAAAACCATAACAAATCATCATTATTCAATTAAATTCTTTCAATATCCGTTTAATTAAATAATAACCCCTATTTCACACCGACTAATTAAATTATTACTAACCTTGAATTTAATTATATAAAACATTCAGTTCGTATTAATCTATTAAAATCATATTTACCTTGAATTTAATTAAAATAAACCCAAACTCCTCATTTACCAGTAATTTATTTAAATTCCTCTCATCTCAATTTAATTAAATAACTCATCCATATTAATAACATTTAAATAAATTCTTTCAAAAATAAATTAATTAAATCTTCCCTCCAACAACTCAATTAATTAAATTCCATTCGATAATGAATATAGTTAAATTAATTTAACCCAAAACTCAGAACCTTGTGGACCATATGTTTTGAATTTCAGAGCTTGAAATACTGTCCATAGACCGGATATCCACTACTAGACACCTACAATATTATGCACCACTAAAATGAATAGTTTTTACTAATCATGTGTAGCCTGTGAGAACATCACTGCTTGGTCTGGTTCTCCCAAATCACATCCTCTCATCCAACAAAATCCCCAAGCCTTTTCCCAAAGCTGTTTCTAACACTTTAAAATATCTCAACACATGAATTTTGTTTGATAATTTGTTTTTCAAACCAAACCATTTAGTAAACGAAAAAGGTAAAAAAAACTTTTGAATTTTAACGCGGTTCAAAAACATAGGAATTTACAATTATGCAATCCTTTTATACAGTTTTAAGGTATAATTAGATTATTTTTTATTAGTTTATCTAATTTAGTTCATTGGATGGTTTTTCAAATTAAAATTAAATAGAAAAACTATATTAAATGTTTACAATTTTACTTAAAAACTCTGTTTTGTTGATCTGTCTATGGGATTAGCGTTAAACCTAATTTAACATCTTTTGTGAATTGAATTTTCAAAAAAAATACATAGATTGTTGTACACATAATGAAAAATGTGGTCCAGTATGATCCAAATAATTTTTGGTGAATTGTAACTGTAGTATGTTATTTACTATGGTGGAATTCAAATAAAGTAATTAATGGTAAAATTAATATTATAATTTTAAAAAATTACCCTAAAAATTTTCAAAATCATATTAGATGATTTATTATAGACCATGACCATCCTTGGTCTGAATTTTTGAACTTGTGATACCACTTGGTTGTGATTATGACATTTATGGTATTCAAATTAATGAAAGGATAACATAATTATATCTTCTAAAATTACCCTAAGATGTCATAAATATGTAACTTCTAACTAAAAAAATAGTAATATGGCTTTACATTAGTAATATATAAATATATTAATAGTACATATAAATCTATAATTATTACCTATATAATTGTAATTTATTTAAATTTTTTTGGACTAAAATATTTAAATTTATTTATCACACAATGATTATGTAGTAATAGATTTATTATAGAAATAATCAAATAAATGATATTAAAAATTTTAAAATAAATATAAATTTTAATTTTGGCTTCCCTAAAAAATATTTATAGATGACTACGAAATTTTAATATTTAGTTAATGAAATTTTTTCGAATGATTCAAGTTGTTATGATTTTTTACAAATTTAATGTAATTAATTTTGTCATAATTGACATTATTCATTTTTTAAAATATAAAATATTTAATTAATTGATAAAAAATCTAAAAATACAAGACTCTATAAATAGGTATTGATGAAAAATAAAATATTATTAATGACTGATTTATTGGACTTTTAAAATGATTCCATAATTATTTTAACACTCTAAGTGTAAATTACATGATAAAATGGTAAGAGTTAAAAGGGATTTAAAAAAAGTTAAGTATTAAAATAACCTAAAACATTTATTGTTTTCATTTTATATTTAGATTTAAATAAATACTCATCCCATAATCTATATAGATGAGTTTTTATCCTTTTAGGTTGAAATTTAAATTTAAATTAATTTAATACTTTTAGTAATTCCATGGGTGCCCTCCCGTCGCCTATAAAAAGGCAGCCATTGTTCTGTATTAATTTCCCATCCAAAAATATTTGATTAATTAATGGTCTTCCCAATACATTTACAAGAGCCCTCCCAATATTATTGATGCCTTATTTCTTGAATAATACCTTCCTCAGAGGTGTTAAGGTGTTAAGAAATGTTATCATCTGAAAGAAAGGTACTCTTTTTATTTAAAAATTTCTATTTTGATTCTTCATCCAATTCCATCAAATATCCTCCAACCATGACAATTTAACAATTTTAGTATCATTAATATAAATATATGTAATAATATTTACATAATCACTTAAATAAATATATAATTTCATCAAATTGGAAATGAATATTTCCTTTGTGTGTACAGTGGAGTACCGCCACGGAAACTAATATAGTTATTTTTTTTCATTTCTATCTCACATGACTAGTCATGATGACATAATTAATGTTTATATATTACATTCATGACATATTTATCCTTATAAGAGAGTAATATATCCATTTGTTTTATTTATATACATATAAAAATTGTAATGTCGTTCGTGCGTACGTGTGAACTATCATCTCCACAATACCATGTGTATCAATTTTATTCACCACATCACTTATATGATATATATATATATATATATAAAAGATATTATTATGATATTATTATCATTTTGGAAATTCAAAACAATATTTAAATTATATACATAATTATTAATGAAGAATTGAAACATTGCTTTTGTGTATGTATGACTTGTCATCTCACTATTTATAACATTGTTAATATTTCATAACAATACATAATGGACTGATTTAAAAATATATTTGATGTATAAATATGGTAAAAATTTCTTGAATATTATTTTGGAGATGATGGACTTATGACCCCATGGACTATTAATGCCACGTCGATTTCATTTTTGACTCAACTACCAAATAAAGAAAAAACATATGATATGAACATAAATAATTATTTAATTATTATAATATGATAACAAGGGATATAAAATTAGTACATAACATGAATATTATTATAAATAATTTATAAATTAACCTAATACTTTTTATTCTTGAAAATATAAAACATACGCAACAAGTCCGATGGATGTGATGGATTTTTTATCAATTTACATTCCATTAACAACTATTTTTTTCCTATATTGACTTTTCTATGGTTAAATAATTCTATTTTGAAATACATTATCATGTATATATTTATCCTCATGATATTCTATTTTTTATTGTTACTTTTTAATTATTTTTCTTCATGTGTTTCTCAAGTGGTATGTGGCTTTTTATCAAAAACTACTTTTATATGTTTTGATGATTTATTCATATAAATATTTCTATTTCATGTCCTTGTTTTAAAATTATTTTTATTAATTTTTTTATTTGGAAATGAATTTTTTAAAATGAGACCTTTTTAATATCTCTCATGTTTTATCCTGAAAGGTTCATTATAAGGGAATTTGGATAAATATGCATTCATTGAGATATTTCTTGATAATATGAAACATTATTTTTTTTAATATGTATATAAAAATAATATGACATTTCATATTTGTATTTTATCTATAATAATTTTATTTATTATTTTGGTATGTTTATTAATTCATGGGGATTAGTAATAAAATTATGAAATTAGATTGGGACACATTAAACTTTTAAAGATTTAGTTATAGAAAATATTTTTCATATTATAAATTCACTTATTTATTTATATCGAAATAAAATGATTATACCTGATATTTTTTTGTCACAATTTTAATTACTTTAAATGGTTTTAAAAAGGAATCATTTAAACGAATCATTTATCGTTCATTATAAAATTACAAAAAGAATGTTTTTAAAGTATGTTTAAAAAAATATCTTCACTACCAAAACAATTATTTTATATTTCAATTATTCCATAATACATAATGTTTTTAAAATGGAAAAGAATTATATAATACCCTTTTGGGTATTATGGTATTGAAAATGTTTTTGAAAGTATATTGACTAATTCAAAATCATGAAATGATTTCTTATGATTGAAAATGAAATTTTATGAGTGAAATGTTGATAATTGAAATCTCTTAGTTATTATGATTATATAGTTGTACTTGGAAATTTTATTGGTGGTTCCATGAGAAACCAATGATGGGTAGTTAAATGATAACAAAATTAGGGGTTGTTTTGTGATTAACCAAGGATGGGTGGTTACGTTATGACCTCAAATGCATTGGGTATGAAATTCAGTCATATGGTTATTCCATTTAGTTATATGTGTGTATGCCGACCGTATGGTATTTCTAATTATGTATGATAACGTACCAAGTTAACATTATATATTATATGTTATAAATATAGTTTTTATGGTAATATATTGAATAATAAAATGGTATGAACTGATATTATATTTAGTTATGAGTATTTACTATTTTCTAATAGTGAAAAGAGTTAATTTACAATAAAGTATTCATGGATTACATATTTTCTCAAAACTAACAGCTCCCTTGATGTGAGTATCCCTTACTATGATTTTTTTCTCATCCTATGTTTTGAAATTTATTTCAAAATAAATTAAAGAGAATATAGTTAGGGATGGGATCATGTAAATTTTTTGATGACTAACCATAAAACAAATTTGTGTTTCATTTTTATTTTTTTTTGTTCTCTGTAAAAACGGATTGTGAGTAGAAGTGTTTACTTTGTAATATTTAAGATTCTATGTATGATTTATGGACTAATTATATATAAATATAAACATGTAAAGATATAGAATTTGAAATAATGTAAAATTATTAATATAACTCAAGATTATGTAATGCTTAAGGTCGGTTCCTTATAGTTGGTATTATAGGATGGTTTAGAAAATATTTGAGATGGGGATATTTTATAATGAGATAGGGATATCATCATGATTTTATATTTTATGGTTGATTATATGTTTAATATCCTATAATCCCTTTTGAGGCTATATGTTAGGAACATTTATAGTGACTAAGGGTATCATTAAAGACACCGACCTTTGACATAATTATGGGATATTAAATTTTGGGATGAACAATAAAATCTATAAGAAAAACTTTTAGGTTAAAACATGTTATGGTTATTTTTTTAGTTTTATAAAAATGAAAATCATTCATGATAGGTGACAACCCATCGTGTCTGACAAGCCAGTGGGGATCAAACCCACAACCTAAAGGAGATAATGGTGTATCATCTACCACTGGCCTACATGAATTCAGTTGATAGTATGAATTTTTATTTTTAGTTAGACGAGTTTATTGGATAAGAATTAGTTGATTTTGGAAACAAATGTTTAATAAAAAAAATATTTATTATTGAAAAATGATTTGGGGATTATTTGATAACTCTTATTTTGGAATATGTTTACTATTTTGGGATCATTATATGATTATGGTGAATAGAAAACTATGTGATTTTAACGGAGGAGAAATGGTTGAATTATATTTTGGAATACTTTAGGATTTTATTATGGAATTAAGTTGATTCATGAAATTTATATAAATTATTAACCTAACTGGAAGAATATGTGATTGGGGTAACTAATTTTTTTAATTAGAAATTAAGAGTGATCAATTTTAGTTAGAGATAAATGTTAAAATTTATCTTGTAGGACTATGTGATCAAATACGTTTGAATTTTGTATTTCAATATTAGTCTAGATTATTTTGATTAATTTTAAAGATGATTATTATTTGAGTGTACTATGTTTAAAATTTGGTATTAGTATGGAATTATAGATATTGAAGTAGTTTTTTTTCATATTGATTTTTTTCTATTTTGGACAATTATCACATATTGTACTAACTAGTTCGATTATTTTTAAAATATAGGAATATGAGAAAGAGATATTTAATCTTTTTTGGATTATATAATTATATATAAGTTAATATTAGTCTTTTAGGAATGAAAAAATAAACTTAAATATTCATTTTTGGAGAAAAATATTACTTTGTGGTGGAATTAGATTAAAGGATAAAACTCTACTAATCATATATGTTTATTTCATTATGTTCTTTTTCTATGTTGTAAAATAATTCATTAATAGTAGGAAATTTATCTTAAAAAACATTTTAGTTTTTACTTCTACAACTAAAAAATCAAAGAGCTTTTAACCCATTACAATTTCGTGGATTTCAGATTGTTATGTTTGTGAAGATCATGTTTTCTATCACTCTCCATCAAAACACGATGGTTAGTTTTTTATTCGGAATCACTATTTTCATACATGGAGTCCTGGTATGTTTTAACTCGAGAGAACATTTTACTTTTATTTCTTTCTTTTAATGTGGATGTTTTGTTAACTCTTTTTCAGGTGTGGCATTTCGAAGAAGAATGTTTAAAACTTGAAACATTAGTTTATGAAACCTAAAATTAAAATTGTAATGAAATAATTTCTACTATGGGAGGAAGGAAGTAACATCCGAGGTAATTATAGAATAAATGTTTTTCATATTAATTAAGAATTGTGAATTAAATTTTAATTTTACAATAAAAAAGATGTTATGTCTAATAACATTCCCAACACACAACAACAGGTTTCTCTAAAATCTTACGTTGCACACAAGACTCAGTTATACTGAAAAATAATATATATTTTTTTGTTATTTAATATTTATTTATGGAAAAGTAATTATGACGGCATTAATGAGTTATATTGACTGAATAATGAATAAATTTTGTAAACATGTTTATATAATTATTCATTGGTCATAAAATTATTTTGAAATGAAAATAAAATCCAATTTATTATAAAAGTTATCTTTTTTAAACTATATTATTGGGAATAATTGTGTTTATAAAATAATAAAATCACTCTTGTTGGATTATATTAATGAATTATAAATTAAATATTATGTTTAAAAATTTGATGTATATGTTTTCTAGACATAAATATAAGAATACATTCAATTTTTTGAATAAAAAGATTATTTTTCAGAAAATTCATTTTTACCACAATTTGATGATGAAACCATTTTTATCCTATTTTCATCACTTTTATATGATAAATGTAAAAAAATAAAATTCTTATTTGGAATCTAAACATAAAAATTTTCTTTTGTTGATTTTTGGTTAATTTTCTGATTAAATTCATATTTTAATGAATATTGAAAAATATGGCATTTTAATTCATACTACCTTTTCTACTATTTTATTTATATTATTATATTGTACATTCACATGGTTTTAAAGTATAATGAAATGGTTTTTATATTAATTTAATCCAATTTATTACCTTAAATTATTATTCATGTTATAATTAAATAAGAAAACATTGTGAACTTTTAAATGTTTTTCTTTAAAAACATGTTTTCTGGAATCGTCAATAGGATTTGTGTTAATCCTATTTTAAAAAGTTCTATGAATTGAATTTTCAAAAAATAACATACACGGTTGTACTAATTATTAAAAAAATTTCCAATATGATAAAAAAAATTATGAATAATAACTTAGTATTTTATTTACCGCGGTTTAAGGTAAATAGGGTAATTAATTGGAAAAATTAATATTATAATATTATAAAATAACATAACAATTTTTCTAATACTATTGGATGAGAAATTTGAGACCATGAGAATCATTATACCGAAATTTTGACCTTTGTAATCTACAAGGGTGTGATTATGAATTTAAAATCATTTATTACAATGTAAAAGAAAATATGTCATAAATATGTCTATTCATAATAAAACAATTGTAATACGGGCTTATATATGAGATATCTTAGACTATGAATAGTCCTTATACAAATAAAAATACATCCATTAAAATTTTAATTTATTTACATATTTATGCAATTAAATTATTAAGTTTAATATTGACATAATGATGGTGGTCTAAAAGAATTATTAATGAACGAATCAAATAAATGATATTAATAATTTTAAATTAAAAATAATTCCAAATATTTGATTACATCCACAATTTTAATGGATAATATGAAGTGTTTCAATTGATTAAATGTATTTTTTTCTAAGGATTCAAGTTGTTATGATATTTGTAAAAAATGATGTAATGAATAGTGCCAAAATTTACATAATTAATATATTAAAATACGAAATAATTAATTAAATGATATAAAACTTCAAAAAATATATTATTTGGCCCAAAAATTTTATATAACTCAAAAATTTTCAATAATGACTCATTTATTAATCATTTTAATGATTTTTTAATTAGTTAAACATTATATGTTTAAATTATTTCATAAAATGGTAAGAGTTAATAGGAGTTAAAATGAAACCACAATGATTAAAAAATACTAAAACATTTCTAATTTTTATTTTGCTATGATATTTGGACTCACACTGAAAGTAAATTCTTACTAAATGAGTTCATACTGATTTGGAATAATTATTTAATTTATATTAATTTAAAATATTTAAAATTCCAAGGGTTCCCCTCCAGTTTCCTATAAAAATGCACTCATTTATCACTATAAATCACACATAAAAAACCTTTTAACTAGCAAATATCCACCCCAACCCCTTTCTATAATCCCTTCCCACATTATTGAATCATTTCTTTTGGTAGAACACATTCCTTATATGTGATAAGGTGTTAATAAGGGTGCTCATGTGATTGAAAGGTAATGTTTTTATTTAAGTAGTTCTACAATATCTCTTCTTCCAATTCATCCAAATATCCTCCATCACTAATGAAATAATAACTCTAGTATACTCATTATACTCAGATTTTTTTATTTTAATATCATCACCTAAATCCATCAAAATTTCATCAAATGGGAAATCAAAATATCATTCTTTTGTGTAGTGAAATTTTGCCTCATGAACCGATATAGTTCAATTTTTATAACCATCTCTCAATACTAGAAGTAATGAAAGAATTTATTATTATATATTATAATAAATATATATTTTTAATTATAATAGAATAATATAACAATTATGTTATTAATTTCCATTCATTTAAAATAGATATCATCATTCGTGCGTACGTGTGAACTATCACCTCCAAAGAGCGATGTGATTCATTTTTATTAAATGCATCACAAGAATGATATATATATATATACATGTGATTATTATGATATTATGATCATTATACAAGGGTAAAATAAGAATTACCTTATTTATATAATGACCAATGAAAAATTGAAATATTACTCACGCATATGTATGGCCAACTGTAACCATAATTATAATTTTTTTTAATATTTCATAACAATAACTAATTGTGTGATTTAAAATGTATTTTTGTTGTATAAAACTGATAACAAGGTCCTTGATATTATTTTAGAGATGAATGACTTATAATCACATATAATATTTAAATTTTTCTTAGTTTATTTTTGGATCAGTTAAGGAATATCAATAAAAATGTGATATTAACATAAATAATAATGTAATTGCTATAACAATATAATATGTGATATAACAAGAGAAATGAAAATGAAAAATTTACTCAACAAAAAATAAATTAAACTATGATTATTATATAGGATGATAAAGAATGTATGGGAAAAGTAGGACTCAAGGTAGGGGATTTTTTCTCTATATAATTTCCATTGAGACTTATTTCTTACACATAAATTCTCTTTTATATGGTTTATATACTCCGATTTGACATATTATATCATGAATATCCTTATCCTCATGATATTTTATATTTTTTAATATTATGCTTTAATGTTTTTTATTCATCTGTTTCTCAATTAATATGGGGATTTTTAACTCAAAACCTCATGTTAATGTTTTGATGATTTCTTCTTATAAATCATTATTTTTCATGTAATTGTTTTCCAAAAAGTTTTTATGAATGTATTTATATGGAAATGAATCTCTTAAAATGGGAACATCATAATTTCTCTATATATTTTTCATAAAGGGATCTCTGTATTGGTCTTTATCTGAATCTCCATTCATTAATACATTTCTTGATAATATGCACCTTTTTTATTTTATAAGGTGTTTATATAGCCACTATGACATTTCATATCTATATTTTATCTATAATAATATTATTTAATATTTTTCTACATTTATTAACTCATAGATATTAGTATTTAAATGTAAAATGTTATATGGGACACATATAATGTGTAATGATTTTATTATCAAATCATTTAATCATAATATATATTTTCATTTTTATTAATATAAAAATAAAAGAATTATACGTGATATTTTATTTCTATATTTTAATTTCGTTCAAAGGTTTTCAAAAGGAATCTATTTATTTGAACCATTTATTTTCCTTTAGAAAACCAAAAAATAATGTTTTATTATGTATTCAATGACAATGACATCCCTATCTCCATTACCATTATTGGATATCTGGATCTCTCTATATGCCTTACTGTTTTAAACAAAGATATTAAATTCCTTATTCTCATTTTTGGTATTTTTGTGTTGAAAATGGTTTTGAACGTGGATTTACTATTCGAATATCTTGAAATGATTTCCTGTGATTTCAAATGATATATTATGTGTGAAATGTTAATAATTGAAATCTTCTATGATTTATGATTATATAATGGTACATAGATATTTGATAGGTGATTCTGTGATTAAACATAAATGGATGTTTATGAGAAAATCCCAAGACATATGGTTTAGTGATAAACCAAGGATAGGGGGTTACATTATAACCTCTAATGCGTTTGGTATATAATTCATCCATATGGTGATTTCTTTTAGTGATATGTAGGGAATACGAATTTATGGTTGTTTCATTTATTTATGATTATGTCCCAAGATATCTTTATAATATATATATATATATATATATAATTTATATGGGGTATTTTTTAATTTTTTTATTAAAAACATATTATTAAATGATCTTGAATTCACGGAAGAGTATTTACAACTTCAGAAAGGGGAAAAGCATTACATTATGAAAATGTATTCATGGTTTAATTTTTTCGTAAGACTAACAGTTTTCCTTATTTTGGTATCCCTTGCTGATATTTGTGTGCCCATCCCATGTTTTAAAAGAAATATATTTTCTAATGTATAATCGAGTCAGGGATGGGATCAGGGAAAATTTATGGTGATTAAACATGAAATGAAACAATGATTCTTTTTTAATGATTGTGTTTTATGAAAAAAAGGATTCTGAGTATAAGTTTATAATTTGTAATATTTCTGTTTTTATATAGGAGTTATGGAATAATTTTGAAAAGTTATTACATTTAAAATATCGTTAATGTGAAATAAATTCAAATTACTATCTTAACAAAAGATTACGTAATGTTTATGGTCGGTTCCTTATAAATATACTTACACTAGATGATTTATTATCAAAAAAAGTGGACATTTAATGATATTCAATTTTGATTTCCCAGTTTATAATACAATTCATCTACATTTTCTAAAAATCATAAAATCATACATGTTTCAAAATTATCAGCTATATAGGAGATTTTATATAAAACACATATAGAAAAACTTTTATACGGGCCTTGTATCAACCCAAATGGTTTCCATTCAAATCCACATTATTCTAAAAATTCCATAATCCTAAAAAAAATTGTTTCTAATCAATATACACATCACAATAACCATAAATCACTCAAGAACATTTTATCCATTTTATATAATCAACTATTTAATATATGAATGACTATTCATTTATAAAATATATTTCATTAATTAATATGTATTCTTATGAAGTGCAATCCCAAACAACACCTCCTATAGGCACTTGTATCATACCCCAAGTATTAATCTATCTTATATTTATACATCTCACTTTCTCATATATAATATATATGACTCATGTTATGTCCCATCATTTCCTTATTGGGATCCATGGTCTAATCCAACTATTTAATCATCGTGGAGTTTCTAATATATAAAATGGTTATCCCCTATAAACGTATGATTGATCCAATAATGTTTATTTTTGGTAAGAACTCCATATAGATCACCAATATAAAAATATACCTCCAAATCTAAATAAAAATATATTATATGAAAACAAAATCTGATAAAATTATGTAATGTCATGGACTATGATGCTAAAAAAGATCATAGAAAAAGATCACCGCATGAAATATTGTGATACTACTAATTTTTGAAAGGGTGATAATAGGTGGCATGGGTCAACAACATTAAAATATATAATATACCACCAAAAATAAATCAATATTATCATAGTATAATTTTTTTATAAAATCAACAAGGCTTATATTTATAAAATACATCCCAAAATTACTCAGGAAATAATTGTAGATCCCCTCATGCCCCCAAATTCTAGAATTAAATTATGTAAATATACTATATTATTAATTCATCTTAATAGGGTAACAATAAAAAATAATTATGGAATTATATAAATCATAAATAAGATGAAAAAATTTGATAGTTCATCTTCATAAATAATTGAAAAATAAATACATGGACTCTAGCTTAAGTCATATATCATCACGTCCAATCCAAATCCTATATGACTTTAAAGGCCTATACCATGTGTTCTTTTCAAGGATAAATCATTATACTATTCGAAAATATGAAATTTCCTCCACATACATCCCAACCTATTTCATGCAATGATTATAATATCCTTGTAGGAACCCTTATGGCCTCAATGATACCCAGTTATAATTGGACCTGGATTATAGGCATACACTATATGTTAGTTGAGGTATTCATGTATGTTCACCACACCCACTAATTAGCATAAAATAATATGAACATGCATTTATATATTTTAGGAAATTGTTTTTTAAATTATCCATGACTATACCCGACGTAATAAATGGACTAGTACTATTATCCTACAAAGATATGAAGATGTTGGGTGCAGTGAAAATAAAAATGATACTGATTATATACCTGACAAATTAAAATGGGATTCGTCTAAAACTCTACTCACTAAACGAATTAATTGGAAATAATTATATTCCCATAAACCTGGAACCATCACTTCTTACATGGGGGTGGACCATACTATATGTGAAATATGAAACCAAAACCCAAAAACCATTGTTTTCTTAAAAGAAATATCCTCCATGAATTTTCAACTTATATCTGTGAACCATCTATACAAAATCATGGAGGATCACAATCATACACACTCACCCATCCTTTCATGAACATGGGATGTCACAAAATGAACATAGACCTATCCCCATGGAATATGGGGATGAAAAAAATCATTGTACTGACCCAAAACTCTAATAAAATGGTCAAAACCCATTTATATAGAACACAAAACAGAAATCAAACTCACAAAAAATAATATGTCACCATTAAATAACTTTAATCGAGTAAGATTTCTTTGGAATCATTTCTCTCATATCATACACATCACAAAACCCATTTATATAGTATAAGAGAGAATTTTTTTAAACTTTCACCATCCCATATAATCAAATCTCCTTACAAAGTTTGTCACAAGGATATAAGCATGAAACAAAAGATCAAGAAAAAACTATCTCAAGGGAGACACACACTATATACATCATCATCCATCAAAATACACATACACGCACACAAGGAAAAGAAAAAAATGAAGGTCCCCAAGAACACATGATTTTGATAATATGTCATCTATCATGCCTTTTTAATGTGATCAAAACATGTATACGAGAAACATAGTATTTTCTTAAAATAAAAAATAAAACCCTGTTTAGAACCATTCTAAATAATCCTCATGAAATTCTTACTCATTTAATATCCCTAGTTAGATCCCATCAATCTCTCTATCAAAAAGATTAATTTTTGAAATACCATCTCAAAAAACCTCCAATAAATTACACATTTTACTTTGAGATTATATTTTTGTCAAATCCAGTATTTTGATTCAGATTACTAAAAATATAACATTTTCTATTTGATGTCCAATTCATATCCCCAAATAATACTAAAGGAGGTCTATTATAATTCGTTCTACTAGGGAACCAAAATCTATATATATTTTTTTCAATTAATATAGTATATGTTGAATATAAAGTCATTGTGGGACCATTATAAAAATATGATAGATCTCAAATATCTCTTAAAATTCATGTTGAAAAACTAATTATGGAACACCAATTTAAAATTAAAAATAACTAAGAGAGAACAATACAGTCATGTGTACCTACCTCAATTGAATTTTTTATGTTTTATCTCAAGACCCTATAGACATACATAGAGTCAATTTCCACTTATGGTATTAATTAATATAATCAAATTAAATAATTTTATAGTTAAAATTAGTGATAATAAATAGAATATCAAAATACAAAATAAAAAGGGGTCATAGGCTACAAATCTTCTACTGAATGGGATGGGTCTAACCCAATCCCAAACCAAATTCATTGAAACTAAATTACCTCAAATTACAATATTAAAGTGAAGGATAATAGAAAATATTTAGGTGAAATAACAAAATAAAACAACATTTTGTTATACATTATTTCATATTTTTTATAAAAAATTGATTTCAAAATCTAAAGATGTCATGAGTAATCCATAAAAAAATTCACCATTAGGAATAATAATTTCACCATTATGTAGAAATGTCTATTATTTCAACCCAATGTAAACAAATCTAAATAAGTTTAAATGGATGTATAAAGAAAATAGGGAATATTGATGAATATCCTATCTAAAATTAGTGTGATAGACCACTAAGAATCAACCAGTAACAATATTAAAGGAATGTGAGAGGACTGGATTAAAAAAAATCTGTCTCATTGTAATGTAAATAGGGAATCCCCAAGGGGTTTTTAATTTAGATACCCAGAAATTTCTTTATAAAATTCCAAATTAGCATGGATAATGAAATGATATGATTCCATGTTTTATATAAGATTAGGATGAAAGCCCGATGACTCTGACCAAAACATTTTTGTCTAAATCCACAGGTTTACACTGAGAGTAGTCTATTTCTTCCCCTCCAGTAGCTAGACCTCTATACGATTCCACCAACACAATGGTAAAAACATTAGATACTTCCATAAACATAAATACTATCCAAAATAAAATTTTAGGAATGTTTAGAATCTGGATTCCAAATTCTATGTCCTAGCTCTCAAAACATATAATCCACTAGATGAAAAATTAAAATTCTCTATGTAATTTGTAACCCATACAATGTTAGTCATTATAATATTTAGTAACCCACTTAAACATTAAAAAACATATATATTTTTGAGATTTATCTAGCCATAACTAAATATTAGTAAGACATATATTATTTTACAATAACAAAAAAATTAATATATATTATAAATAAAAATAGAACTATTACGAAGTGGAACATTTGAATCTTCCATATATATTGTAATATATTGCGTGTTATCATTTTTTATGTTTTAGTTGATAATTATTTTTGAATAAAACGTGTCCCATCATGAAATATAAAATTCTTCAGAATAAGATATATAATTTCTAAACGAAATAATCTATCATTAAATTTAAATGATGAGATTTATCAGAATAGATTCAGAATGCTAGTGATAAGAACAATAATTTAGTATCTCTTTTCTAAATGAAAATTTATATTTTTCTAGTTAGATAAAAAATTAAAATACATACTACGTAATTCATAGAATAGTATACATGTGGTAGATCCACCATTAGACCACTTGTTTTTATGAAATTGATCTATAGACAGTTAATATTTATATATGGTAATGGTTCCCCTTTTATTTAAATAAAAAATTGAACTTAAAAACTGTGTATACACGAAGGAGCGAAATCTTATTCTAGTATGAAATTTTGTTCCACCATCACATATAAATAGAACAAATATAAATCTAATAAAAAAGTAATTATGTGGAATAAATCATCATATTACACATTCATGATCCAAAATGGATAAATCAATTCATTTGAAACCATCTTGTACTCCTTATGAAGGGTAAATACCCTATAAAATAAAGTATCTCATATTTTATATAGAAATATGTAGTCATAAAACACACCTTCTCCACACTAGGTTAAAATACATCCAATTTTGTTTTTTATTTATAACCTCAAAAGGACAAACCTTACTGAAATGATGGGATATGCAATAGACAATCAACATGGTTTATTTGATTTTTATATAATAAACATGTATTATCAATATTGTATAAAATTAGTTATAACATACCTAACCATTAAAACTATCTATATAGGGGAAAAAGGCCTCCCTTTATATTTAAATAAAAAGAAATTCCTAGAATTATATTTCTCTTATTAAATAGGAAATTTAGATCAAGTCTTTATATGGGATGAAAGATGAAGAAAAATATTTCAATTTTATCATATCTTTAGAAAAATATATTAAGGATGGTAAACCTAATTTTATATAAGTTTTCTGAATCTCTAAATGGGAATATAAATGAAAATCTTGATACTGATAAATACCCAAAAAAATTTCAACCAATATTTCAATGAAACCCAATAAATAAGAGATGTTCATTTCATTCATTAATAAAAATGAATACATTCACATAGAATTTTAGAATAATTCCAATACTATAATCCGTGTTATCATCTCAACTCATGGGTCTCTCTACTATGAATTATGATATCAAACA
The DNA here is from genome assembly GCA_963277665.1 of Viscum album. Classification (NCBI taxonomy): domain Eukaryota; kingdom Viridiplantae; phylum Streptophyta; class Magnoliopsida; order Santalales; family Viscaceae; genus Viscum; species Viscum album. Next base: position 346,103,596 of record OY728157.1, on the reverse strand, counting down.
TACAACATGAACAATATATCCATATCATAGCACCATGGTGGAATTTGTTATTCATTAATTGATTATAGTCCATTTATTTTGTATTTCTAATATTGAAATTATCCTATGATTTTTCTTTTTATAATGAGTAAAACAACATTACAATATTCAATATTGACATTGAAGACTTATTTTCCGATTCAATAGGGTATGAATTATAATTATTTAATAAGTAATTACTAGTTGATTTCAAAATACTTTTAAACCCCATCCTACTTGGGTAGTTTCTATTGATATCTCCAAATTTGAATGGCTATTAAACATTAAAAAATTTATAATTTATATCATGTAAATGGATGTAATAATTTCATGTGAATCCATCTAAAATTGTTAATTTTAGAGCTATGAACTTGTGAGTAATGTATAAAATATTTTTCTTCCTCCAAAAATCATTTGAAATATATGAAAGAAATAGGGGTGATGAATTTGTAGCAATCTGAAAACATTATTATTGTATAATTAGTACGCAACTAATTATAGTGACAACACCTAAAGATAAATTCAATCAAATGAACCTTTAATGTCACATCTAGTAAATTCATTAAAGTAGTGGTTCACAATTGATGAATTGAATATATTCAAGAAAATACTTAATAAATTATTGATAATTCCACTCATTGGATCATCCTTAAATTAATATGCCAATATATGTATGTGAAATATACTGAGGACCAAATAATGAATCACAGAATAACTTTTCCAACATCATAATATTAATAAATAAGATTTAAGGATACCAATTGGAAAAAAACTGCATAAATATATTTTACAGCCTTAGGTAACAACTATTGTCTTCCAATATTGATGTTACTCAAGGATTATAAATATCTTATCCTCTATATTAAAGCTCTAGATATGTATCATTGCAATATATTAGTGTATAAAAACTGTTGAAAGAAATTTTAATATTGAATTCTACCCTTATCAGACCATGTAATAGATTTAGAATAGACACCACACACTCGAGGTGAATTATCTCGCATAGATATTTTTGATATAGATGATTTGTAACTACAAACATTACCATGAAGTTCATTTTTTCTCCCATAGTTATCTATTAAAATATATCTCAACAATATATTTTTTTATTTTATTTTATGATAGTGACTAATAATAATTATTATTTTTTAGATCTAGTTTATCTCATCGAAGGTAGTTAGAGTGTAAGAATATATTTTTTTTCGAGATTCCCACCCTTGACCAAGGGAATTTCTCCCTTATATATATTCATACAAGAGGATATTAAGATCAAGAATATTTATAAAATACTGGAGTTTCCCATTTATTATACATCTATAATACTAAATATAATATTGATAGAGGACCTAAATTCCAATAGGGTTTCCCAAGCGATTTTTTCTAACTCCTCTATATTGTTTTTTACTCCATATTAATTAATTCTCTCAGATACATTCATAAATAAAAAGGATAAACACATGTACATAATAAATTATTTAATGTATAACGTGTTAATTCAAATACCCAATGGTAATTTCACTTCATTCTCAATGATTACCTATAAGAAAAGTATTGGGGAATATAACATCATGAATGAGGATTTGAAATCCTCACTCAATCACCCTTGATAAATAATGTTGTAATTTAATAATAAATATTGTACTTTAATATCAAACTATTTAACAATGAAATTTGAGATTCAATGTAATTTTTTATCCTTTCCCTCATCAACCAAGATCAGTGTAAGATTATTTTATGTAATTTACATTACAGTGTGATATCAATTTAATCTAATGAATAAATTATAGATGATGGAATCCAAAAAAATTAACCTTATGGAAGTGTCCCTCCTCAACCTTAATATTTTCAATCCACAAATCGGATGTCCATAATAGAAGAATACCACTTATCTATGATATGTTATAGTATAGAGGAAAATGGAAATTATTTATATATGGAAAATACACATCACACTCTATAATGGCATAAAATATATAGAAAATGATTATTTGAGAATCATTCATTGATTCCATCATAGTTACATTGAAAGATATAAATTACATAATGTAATATTATGGTTCTATGAATGAACATGGGAATATACCTGAATAGAATCCATACACTATATCAATTTCAAAACACACCTGTAAAAAAATTCAATGGTAGTACATTATTATAAATAATTTATGAATGGATTTCATGCGTATCAAATTTTTTCTAATTTCATATATCAATACCAGAACATTCAGTACTCCAAAAATTACTAAATGAAATTTTCCATATAGTGTTAGTTAATATTCTCTTATAAGAGTTAGGTAATGAAAATTCCTCCCAATAAACAATTCTTTTATCAGAAAAAATGTTGAAGAAGAAAACATAATTAAAACAGAGAGACATGTGATGATTGAATTGTAAAAATAATTATCACCATAATTAGAGTTCCTCAAACTATCCTTTGGAATAATTTAATGATTATTAGTAATCAAGAGTTGAAAATATTTTAAAAAAAAGTAAAACATCCATTCCAATCACTAATTATGATATCATGTTTTATACAATGAATAGATAGATGTATTGAATATGATATTTTCAAATATCTGTTAGACTATAACATAAAAGTAATAATAGTCATGTCCATATATACATCTAACGGATTTATGGGAAGGTTATACCACCATACACACATAAACATATTTGAATACATATTCCCTATTAATGTAAAGGAATCTAACATGAAAATAGAGGTTCAATTATCATAACTCAAGATAACTATGTATGATCAACAAACATAAGATGAGTAGTATAAGATAATAATAAATGGAATGGATAGATCAATGAAAATATATTAGAGGATTAAAAAATCTAATGATCTTTCGTAACTGAATATATCATAGATTTAATAGTAGAACCCATCAATAATAATATATTTATGGATTATTTTTTTTAACACTAACAACGTTTTTCTTCTTTCATGAAACCTCGTAAATTGTAAAACAAATATGATATTAAAAAACTAATACATAAAGTAGACTCTATATTATTATTCATCATAAAAAAATTTATATAAATAGAATATTCCATCATAAAAGTGAGTGATTGTAAAATAATTTTTTATCATAATTCGATATAAAATTAGTCCAATGAAAAATATGTTCTTCTATATATCATGAATTTACTACCACATTACATAAAAAATAAAATGTATATTTTCCAATAAACATGAATATAAATTTATTTTAGTACCCCATATATCTTTTCCTTGAATTAAATTTATTTCCTTACGTATTAATGAAATATTTATAATGTTTAGAAATATTTTTTTTCTACATTTCCATTGGGCATCCACCACCATTATTATTCTTGGATATACATTCCATCTACAAGAGATAGATAAATTTAGAGACCATTTATTCACCAATACATTTCTAAAAATTCATATTTTCATATGATATATAATGATGTTAAGATATCTTATCATTTTACTAATAATGAGATTCATTATACAACCTTTCTTCTTTTGACACTAGTGATAAATATCCTAAATTAATCTTGTTATTCCAAATTTTAATAACAAATACCAATCCAAAGTTAAACTAAATTAAGAACCATGTGATCATTCCTTAATATTACCATATAATTTATAGTGTTTCATAATTCACTCATCTAAAAAAGAAATAAATAATTATGCATTCCCCTTTTCATACTATAATATCTTTCAGAAAATGGATAATAAATGTCTACTATAGAATTTATTTTCCTCCCACTCGAATAGTTTATCAGTAAATATCACTTTCCTAAACTTATAATATAGATCTATATACAGATATTTTATCTAAATCTACATTTATCTGGATTCTTGTTAACATAACAGTATATATCAATTCCAAAATCCCATATTCCTGTCTCAATGAAAAATTCACCTCTACATCATCTGGGAATTGATTCCTTGACAATTGAATATATTTTGGGTTTCCATAATAACATTATCCATTGGAAAATCCACTCAATTTTCCCAAATGTAGGGGAATTATTTTTGAAATGAAATTTTATAATGTACTATATGTGGAATGATCCATATTATAACTAGACAAGTAGATAATGGAAAACTATTTATATGAGTCCCCTATTAAAAATATCTTACAAATTTATACAATGTTTGAGTGTTTATATTAAAATTTACTCAAATAAATCCATACAATAATTACATTATCACAAATATATATGAAAATGTTTCAAAATATGTATTATTGAAGTGAATACAATTCTTAGACTATAAAATGATGTTTTAAAACCATAAACATGTAGTAACATTTTTTTTAATTTATATAATGATAAATTACCAATATCTTATAGAAAATAATAAATAATAATAAGTTAAAAAAGTATTCTTTTCATCTCAAAATGACATTATATTTCTAGATTGATATTTCCAATGATATTTCAACATGTGACATTGTATCTATTGGTTATAAGGTGTACAAACATAAATAATAAAATAATCCACACACAAGAAGAAAATTCTATGCACTGAATTTAATTCACTACTTAAATTAGATCAGTTTGGTTTAAACTGGGTATGAAATAGTATTTTAATCAAATAATAATTAAATTAATATGTATTCATTGACAATGAAATGATCTTGGATAATATATTAATATATTGTGTAGTTTAATACACATAACCATAAAAAATATGGGATAAAAATGTCAGTTTTTAAACCACCATATAATTCCATAAAGAAAATTAAATGAGGTGACCCAACATAAATGAAACCAATTATTTCCAAATTTTATTGGAATAATAATTTCATTAAAAAAATAATAAAACTAGAGAATAGATGGTTTAATGTCTGGGAAGATTAACTACACAGATATCATTTTTGATAATACTCATAAAATATCACCATATTATCTCAACAACAAATATCCTTCTAAACACCTTACATGAAATACAAATCTTCATAACATGGGGAATTATAAATACCTAATGATGTCATTAGATCGAATGATTTATAATAGATTACAGTGGAGATAAGAAATAAAGAACATAAGAGAACATAATATAAGAAAAGGAGTATGATAACCTAATAAGAATCCATAATCAAACAAATTGTAATCATACCCACAATATCATATGTCCTAAAAGAGTCAAGTAATAATTAATTTGCATATTTTGAAGTAAAAAATAAATTGGGAGTCCAATAATAAACCAAAACTATTGAGTATATTAAAAATTTAAAACATTTCCTTGTGGAATAATATTGAAATATATCATGGAAATGTTATATTTAATAGGATTATGAGAAACTAGTGAATTTTAGAACAACCAATTGTATATGGAAAATCATCATCATGATTCTCACAGATCCACCCATAATTCTGAGAGAAAAGATAGTTCTTACGAATATATGTACATTGAGATATAAACTCTTAACCAATTAATTATAAGGAGATACTAAACACTAACCCTCAATCAACCATAATTATTTGTTACGATTGAAAATAAATCTCATATCACATGACAAAAAATATAAATGGGTTTCATAAAAAATAAAGATGGTATAGAAAACATCACAATTCAATTTATTGACAAAGTAACATTAGCTTCCCAAAAATAACCCTATAATAATATAGAGAATTATTGTGAATCTAGAAAATAGGAATTTTTTTGAGATAGATATATTTGAAAATAGAGAGAAAAATTAAATTCAAATCACAAAAATATATTCCTTGAAAAATTATTTCCATTATTTTTTTTAAATTTCATTATTAAGATTCTATTTTTAATAGTTTGTATTCTATTAAAGAAAAAATTGAGGTGAAACCTATTCATGGGAGTGGATTTGAGATATAAACTATTTTTCTATTATCGAAATGAGATAAATAATCATCTAAAATAGAAATTCATTGATTTTAGTTAACATTGGAGAAGTTAGTTTGTATTGAAATCATATAACTAAATAGAATAAATTCAAATTACCAAATCCCTTATATTTACTATTTATTTCCATGGATGTGCTTTAAAAATATTTTGATGTGAATATTATATTTATGTTTATTGTGGAAATTATAATATCTATCAAATATTATGTAACTATAAGCATAATGATGTGGATGTAGATTTCAATGGATGTAAAATGGAATGAGTTTCAATCGGAAACCATATTTATTTTGCGTTTTTTCTTGGGTGAGAAGAGGAAACTTTTCAAATTGATGAAAAATAAATTTCATTTAATAATCATTTTTTCAAATATATAATTATAATATTAAACACTCAATATATCAAAAATATTATCATTATAGATTACGTGGTAGGATTGGGTGGTTATATCATCTAAAAAAATTACCACACTTATTTTAAATAGGTTTGATATCTTTTTCTATAATATTATTACATTTTATGTATTGCTTTTCCTAGATAACTGGTTTTTACAAATAAACTTATGTTTTACTAAAATATAAAATAACCCCTAAGAAATAATTTTTCAATATTGATATTCAATTTATCCACAATTTAATCTAATATAATTTGTAAAGGGAAAAATAAAAATAAAATTATATAATTTCATATATAAAGAAAATTGTTTCTTGTTGAAAAAATGATATCATAAAAATTTTGTGTTACTATTATAATTAACCATTGATAATAATTGTATGTATGTAAATATAATTACATATTTGTTTCATGATATTATAAGAGTGTTTATTTAAAATATGTTAATTTAATTTATTATATAATATTTATATAGTATTAGAAAATAAAATTATTTCCATCTTTTTCAATGTAATTTAAATTAATAATAGTAATATTATGTTTATAAATAGAAATTAGTTTTTAATTTTTTGTCAAATAATTACTAGATATATGTAATCCATTCAAAATAAATATTGTAAGTTAGAATAATTTAATCTCTATATCATTGAACTTGATTGATAGATACATTGTTTAGAAAAATATTATATCTATGAATAAAATAATGTCTTGTGTTATTATAAAATTTTATTTATTTCTAATAATGTTTTTCTGTATACTAATACCCCTAAAATAAACTAATATAATATAACATTAATATTTAATTATTATTTATCTGGTAACATGGTTTTTTGGGTGTTTTATACTAGACAAATTACTCAGATAATTTTTAATCAATGGAAATTATTTACTTTAATTTTGGTTCCATAAATTATACCCACTAAAAAATAATGTCATCCTCAATATTTTATGGCATGTATGAATTAAAGATATAGTACTTTATTATTATTATATTACTTTATTCTAATTTAGATTTCTTGATCTTTCGATTCGTCCTTATTATACTGATTAAATGAGTGGTATTGTTCTATAGTGCATTATCTCTTCATCAAAATGACTATAATGGTAGTTCCTCATATGGGTGATAATGATAATATTACAAAACTTCCAGGATCTTAATATTCGAAGGGGGTATTTACTTCCTCAAAAGTGATATATGTAATAGATATTACACTCAGAAGAGGTTTTGAGGGAGTGTTAAATTATATAATACTACCAAAACATGATGAAGAATATGTTGGGACAAATATAATAAGGTTTCAACTTCCATTACTATCCAAATATCATAACCATATATCATTGTGATGTTGGATGCAACACAAATTAAATAAGTTCAAACTCTATAACTCATTGATGATATTATATATAAATATTCTATCACGGTTTTTTTGTTTCATGTGCCAATAAAACATTTGAACCCCTATATCATTTTTGTACAACTTCTTGACCTATCAACATCCACTCTCTATATTCATCAATGAATATTGGAGTTATATATATCTTACTATATTTAACCACTTGTGGTTCCATTTGAATGATATAATAGGAACTACCTTTATGTGGGGAATCTATAATGGTTATGTGTTGATCCCAAAAACCTTCAATAGTCATAAAAAAATTCACTTCATATTGAAAAAATTTAATATCCAATAAATAGGAAAAACTAATTTAGGTAGATAATATTTAATTAAAATCAAATCAATGTTTATTTTTTAAATAATTCTTCAGAACCATGAGCTAAGAATTATATCCCTAATTTATATAATGGAGAGTGATACTCTATATAGATTTATTAAATCCCTTTATTATATAATGGTAAATTGGTCAAGAGAGAATTAATCATTATTTGTAACAATATACACTAACGGTGTAATGTATTTGGCTAAAAAAATTCATTATGGCATATATATAGGTTTTTGGACTCTTATGATGAAATATGTGGAAATGGTTATCCATTTCAATACTAATATGGGTAATTGTTCCAACATACCTTTATTTATTTGGCATTCATCCATAACATTATGGTATAAAATGTTTTGAGATATGTATTATATGATCTACCACATCATGTAATCCCTTATGAAGTTTCACTTTTTGTCTATTTACATCATCATGCCTCTATGATAATTGGAGAAGGATAGTCTATGAGAGTCATTCAACAGATCCATCTTTAGTTTTGGTTCTGTTAGTAATATATAATGGTTCCTTATGTATTCAATATATCATTTTTGAATTTGAACCCTATAATACTCCCAACCATTCTATGTTACTAAGCGTAATATTTCATGGATTAATTTTTATTCACATGAATGTTTGATTGATAATTGATTTAGGAATGATTGGATTTATCTCTTTCCCCTAATATTTCAATATTAATCAATTTAATATCCATGAGTTTTGAGCCTTTTTTAATCCTCATAATATATAATTTAGAAGTTAATTTGTTGATATGATCATCAATCAACTCGTTTTCTTTCCCCATGAGGTAATATATTTATCATTAATAATATGTTATCACGTCCAAAAATCATGTTCATCTATGTTTGAATTTTTATATGTGATTGTAAATTTAAATTTTTTTATAAAAGTATATGTCCAAATTTTCTAACAACACATTTTTGTTTTAGGAATGATTTTCAAATAAATTAAATTTCATTGATTTAATGTGGTACACGAAAAATATTAGTGAACCGCAATCTAAAAATTTAATCTACCCCATACCCCCTTTGTTTTAGTTACATCACCCTCTATTTATATATTTCATGTATATAACTAATTGATATATGTTTTCAAAGGAATGGATGGTTTTTGGAAAAATTTTGAATCATTTATTGAGGTAAATGGTTTGAGCATGATAAGTATAAATTCTGCAACCCATCCTAAGAAAATGTGCATCTCAAATAGTGGGTACTAGGTAGGCACACAGTAAGGCCTGTTATTTGGTCACACTATGATACATCATAGGAAAAAATGTGAAATGTTAGATAGTGTAGTTTAGAATCCTCGGTTCACATCTTTTCAAACCATCCAATCAAAATGTGTGATGTGGGTTAGGAGGTAGTGCCTTATTCATTGTTAGAATACAGTTTTCCTACGTATTTCCCTAACCATAAACCCTGAAATATTATATCAAAAAACTATGTATCTAATCTTATTTTTCACCTATGTATATTCTTTTCCCCAGAAAAGGTCATATCACAATTTCCACTTCCTTCTATGGTTTTTGGGACCATTTCATTCGATCATGGAGTGATTCCTAGGTAAATATTGATTTCATGGATGACTGACTTATTAGTAAGTGGATATTCCTCATTAATTTCCATAGATTTATTCTTTTTACCTTACTTGAATCCATGGATCCTATCGATTGGGGATATATTCTCGCTATTTAATGTCAATCATGATGACATATGATTATTTTGGTTTACGGGAACAATATCCAAGGTTGTATCTAGAATATCAAATTCGTTTTTTTGTGTTGTCCTTCATTTCGACATATGTTGTAGTGGTAGGTGAATTCCCACTCAACTCCTATTGATTTGAACATCGAGTATTGGTTTCAAATTGTTTTAGTTTCTTCAAATTGATAGTAAAATGGATACATGATATTATTAGAAAAAATATATAATAATGGTATGCGGAATTGGAGAAATTTGTAATTTAATGTAAATTTATTTTGGTTCAAGAATTTAGAATACGGATTTTAATATAATTGTTTTCTTATTAATAGAGATATTTTAAAAAAATAACTATAAAAATTAATGTTTTATGAAAATTTATTAAAAATTAATTATTTTTGAATGTTATTAGGATTTCATGGGTGGAATTTGTTCATCCTCCATGACATGACACTATGTAAGTGTCGTGTGCAATGGGGAACATGTTAATGGTTACCCTATGAAGAAATAGTTGATCAATTATATATATATATAGAGTAGGGAATGATCATTTGGGTATACACATGTGGTTGTGTGGATTTGTGGAATGGTTATGCCAATTATATTTAAGAAATAGTCTTAAAGTAAAAATTGATTACATTCCATACAAACTAATCTAGGTTGTAAACATGTTCTTTATTTTATAAAAACTAATATAAATTGATAAAATTATTTTATATAAATTTGATAACATGTTATATCCTATAGGAATGATTTGTGATCTTACTAGAAACATCTTACATTGTTTTATACTCACCCCCTTTTTGATCACTTTTGTGTGTTTACATATGTTGAATATCAAGAAACATTTAAATAAAATGCTTCTAATTTCATTAGTGATTAATTAAGATAACATGGGAGAGGATTGTGGATTTGTATCTTATAGTATTTTGAGAGTTTCTAAGTTGATTTATTCTATTTCATTATGTTTTTAACTCATTTTCCACATTATACTATGATATAGTTTTATTAAGAATTGTTACTCTTTTAGTTTTATTTTAGAAATCATGCATCAAATAAATAATTTATATAGTTTCATTCTATGAATGGATTTTTTATTTTTAGATGGAATAGAATCCCCCAAATTTTTATAAATCCCTTATTATTATTTTCAGGCCTTTAGTGTCGTGTCGATGTCACCTCTGACCTAGTAGCATCCTACACCTCTTCACCTGTTAATGGTATAAATGGTTTTAGTATTATTGGTCCTATAGTGGAAAATAATAATTCATTATTCCATGATTTGGGTCTGTAGTAAGGACTAAGATTTACAAAACATTAAATGGAGAGCATAAAAATGAACAACTATAAAATTTATGCTAAACATCTTGTTACCATGGATTTTGGGTAAATGATTTTTTGTATACAATTTTTTGAGATGTAACATCATTATTATGGGTTTATCCAATAATTATTAGATAACATGAATTGATATAAAATACAACACAATATGATTTCATATTTCATTTTTAGAAATTATTTGGGATATAGGGAAAATATTATTATTATTTAAAATATTATAAAATATTTTCATTTTCAAAAATTATGCTGTAATTTTTAAAAATGATTATAAAGTGGAAAATTTTAATTTTATAATACCTTGATGTGATATATGTGATGTAAAAAATTTATTTCCTAAGCCTTCAGTTTACAAAGTGTGGGAATTAATAAATTTTTTTATTAGAAATACAGAATGAAACCAAATAAGAATTTAAAAAATATAGCAAACAATTCTGTAGAGAATGTGGTTTCACTAGAGCCCCATGTGAACCAAATGTTGGTTTAGAGTGTTTTAAATGATTTTAATGCCATGTATTGAAGTAATGGGAGGGATGAAATGATTAAAGTGGATCATATCAATTTAGTTTCCAAATTATATTCTTCACATATTTTGGGTGATTCTAAAACAAAACATTTGAGATTAAATTTTATTATTCATATCATAAATATATTTATCACAATAGATGAGATAGAGGTCAAGTTAGAAATATATATTTTTTAGGATCAAGCATGATAATAATAGGATTTTTTAGTACATGATAAATTTGACCAAGGGATATAGTGGGGGTATTTAAAATAATTATTCAATAAATAATTCAATCCTCACAAGTTTATAATTTAAAGAACAAAATAAATCATCTCATTGAATGCGGATAACCACCCACTAACAAATTATTATTATAAATTTATGAATTATCATATTTCATAGGTGATGTTATAGGAAGTGTTCCCTTAAAATAATTTAATTTATTTTCATGGTTGAATCCATATATTTCCTTGAATAATCTTATATATTTCATTATAGATTAGACACATATGATCAATTGTATAATTGTGGTGGAAATAGAATTCTCAAATAACATAGGTGGAGGAAGAATGATTATATTTATAGGAAATAATGGAAACTCAAATGTTGGGAATAATAAGAAGAGGGACAGAAACATCCATGGTGGTGGGGTATAAATTTGAATTTAACAGAGGGAAATATGAATCTTCCACATAAAATAAAAATTATTTTTGGTTGTTTTTAATGTGGTTTATTTGAGAATTTAATGTGGATTGTGTAGAACTAGTTATATAATTAAAATATTTCATCCAGATTGGGTATCATTAATGCTATTTCCATAATTATAAAATTCAATGTTCTGGTAACACACCTCATGTTTCTCAGGAATCGTATGTTTAAAACATAAATTATTTGATTAATAGAACCCATTATATGTAATATAAAAATCCATGGTTATTCTATAGATACCATGATTCCTCAACGAGTGAATTATCAATATGATAATAAAGAGAAATGTTCTGTTAGTATGAACTGTTATGGGGAAATGAAAATGATTCTATATGATTAATATAGACCATTGATAGTGGGAGGAATGATTCATTTTCATTTCAGCCTTATGAATTTCTAGATTGATATGGGTGCTTCCAATTAATTTGTTTTAATTCATGTTATTAATCCTCTAGGGTTTCATGGTGTGGTTATTCCTTTTATTTTGAGAATTCAAAATCAAATTGGAAATATAAAATATCGAGCCTTTTGTGCAAATAATGTTCTGTAAAAATTGATAGGCCTAAATTTATTTGTGATTTCTATATGCACGAGATGGATATAGTGATCGAGGCATAACATGGAGGGATTTTAAATCATTTTATATGAAAATTAATAATATTAAAAAAAATAAATACATAAGGAACATAACTTTTTAGTGAATTTGGAAACATGGAAAAACTTATTCATTATTGGTAAAGGGACTTCAATGTCTCCATTAAATTACATCCCCTTTAGTACTCCTACATAACATTTGTTTTCATATCCTACTGAAAGGAAGCATAACAAAGGGGTGATTTCAAAGGCACAATATGGGTAAATAAAGGAGATACAAAAGAATAACATAAAAATATGGTATAAGAATTTGATAATAACATATTTAGATCATACGCTGCATATCAAAGTTAATAATCTTTTTATATATATATGAAATAATTCTGGTTCATAATACATGAATCATAAGGGTGAAAAATCATTTTAAATCAAACATGAACCATAAGAACATGTCATATATTTGTGGAACCCTTATAATTATAGAAATTTGTTTCTTGTGTCTAGGATAACTAGAATGAACATAAACAAAGTGAATCAGGACACAAGTGTTTCCCTTTTTTGGATTAGGATACAAATTTTTACCATAGTCGATCAAGACACACATATTTCCAATTTTAGATCTGGGCATGCATGTTTCCCATTTTTTGATCAGGACATACAAATTTGTCATTATATATTATGAAAAACTTCTTTCCCTTTATGGATAGAGCTCTTTAACATGATTCCTATAATTATATCATTATATATAAATCATTACCCCATGAATTGGAGAGAGATATAGGTCCCACACATCACAAAATAAAATCATACCTAAATGTTCAATTAGATAATAAAACATTCATCATATACCAAACCATTAAAAGGGATGGGTTTCATAAACATAATATCATAACCCATTGAATAAAATGGGTATCAAAAATATATCAATACATCATTACTTATGGAACATATATTGGTCTCATAAAAATTTCTCCAAAACATAACCCAAGAAAAAACCAGTTTTCATAATCATACACTCCATGAAAAAGATACAAGTTTCATAAATATATAAACCATTAAAGTGAAACGCGATTCATAAACATATAATCCATGAGTGTGAAATGCGGTTCATGTACATATAATTAGAAAAAGATAAATAAATTTTACCAACATATCACCTATGAAGTCGAAACAGGTTTTATAAATATATAAATTATGAAAGAGAAATTGGTTTCATAAACATATATCATATGAATGTGAAATAATTTTCAAAAACATTATTACCTTAAATCATAAATAGTTTAGATAAATAGTATGAATGGAACCCTTATATCACTACCCAAGTAAGGCATGATTAAAAAAATGGCATATTAAAAGGAACATAATTTTTGGAAAATATTTTAAATTAATTTTTGAGGAATATATATTTTCTTATTTGATGAAAAAATAATTTTAAAACATAAAAAAAATTAATAACCATTTTCATTGAAAATAAAAATGAATACCTATAATGCATAATTGATAAAAAAATGAAATCGTTTTTCATTGAAAAATTAAAAGTTTGTATTAAAATACATTTTGAAAAATAATTTCATAGAATACATATATGGTCTTCTTGAAAACTATTTGGAAACAATTACATTGAAATGTTATAAAATAATCTTGAAATGTTTTTAGAAAATATTTCCCCAAAAATATATATAGAAATCATGAAAACATATTTAAAAATTTTATACACGAAACTAGTAAAATAATATTTTAAATATTTAAAACACTTCGTAAAAAAAAATTAGAATTTTTTTAAAAGACATGGTTTTGAAGGAAGAAAAATTTCTGACCAAAGAGAGAGATAAAGTTTGACATTATTAAAAGAATTTAGTTTTATATTAAGTAACAAAGAGAGGAAAACATGGTACCATTACATTAAGATATCATAAATAAATAATAGATACAAAAATTCATGATATTTCTTCATATATGGATCATAATATTTCAGTAATATAATCATAATCATAAAAAATCATGATAAATGAATAGATATTATGAAAAATATGTTACAACGTTGATAACATTGAATAATAACCCTAATGAATGAATACAATTTCATAAAGAATAGAATACCATTAAAATAATAAGAATGATGATATTACATATAAAATTTCTTTTTATACACCTTGTAGGAGAACATTGGTCCATAACATGGAATTTGTCTCAAAGAAGGAAAATTGAGACAAAATTACTTTACCATTTTGGGATCTTTTGGACAATAAACCACATGAAGGAGAGATCCTAATATGTATATGTAAATAAAATTTATCTATATTATAGTAATTATATAATATATTCATGGGTAGTATATATACTACATAAAATAAACGAGTCAAGAATAAGGCATAAATATCTGAGAAATAAAAGTGAAATGAGAAAACCCTTATATTAAGTATAAACATTCGTTATAAATTATTAATATTATTTTATAATTAATACAATTTTACTAGAAATATTAAAATGAACCATATTATAATGTATAATTACATATATTATTTGATTAGGACATTATATTACCAGTTTATTAAAAATTCCATGTTATTATTACATTTCAAGTAATGTCCTCATTGTGGTTCATATATGATCTGAATTATTTATTCTCGATCCTATTACATGAATATTTATTTATATATTTAAATAATTTCAAAATATATTTAAATATCTAAAATATTCATTTTATAAATTTTTAAAAAAATCTATAAAATATATAAATATGAAATCGAATACATATATCATGTAGAGGGTATGTTGTATGAATGTATTATTTCTATTTCCGTTTTATCATCAATTTTAAAAGAAAAAAGGAAACAATATATATATATATTAGAGTAAAAATAAAATTATTATTTTATATATATCATATACACGTATTAAGCCTATATTTAAGTCATTCCATTAAATGGGTGAATGAATCACATTTCTTCGTGGTGGCGGTAGTCCAAACATCCACAAACAATGTTATCTTTTTTACACAAAATATAAAGAATGAAGGTATAATTTATATAATAATTAAATAATCATAATAACATAATAAAAATAATACATACATTAAAAATATATCAAATATAATTTCAAACCGTGAGAGGTGGTCAAAGAAGTCAAACAACATCATTTTGCAAGGTAGTATAGTACTATAAATTTAATTATTAATCATGGGTTATTTGTGGTAGTGTCCCTTCAAAAATTGCAAACTCATGGTAATTTAAAAATAATACTTCGTAAAATTCCTCATAAATAATTATTTTTAATGGGCCCGCAACAAAAAACATTTCAAAAAATAAAAAAAAATATTAATAAAAATTATTATAACAATATTACTAATGATAACAGAATATTAATAAAATAATATTAAATAATAATAATAGTAATAAAATAATATTAATAATAACTATATAGGTTTAATGGAATAATAATAATAATAATAATAAAATAATATTTCAATAGTAATATTATAAATAATTAAAAAAATAAAAAATATAATATAATATGTGAAATATTGAAAAAATTATATAAATAAAAAATTAATTAACTAATAAAAAATAATAAAATACTAAAAAATATAAAAAATTTCAACATTATAAAAAAAGAGGTACATAAAAATGTAGAAATATAATATTACAAACCAAAATGACATTCATATTTTTTATTATAAACTCTTAATATCTCACTGTGGGTTGTCTGGAGAAGCTAACATCACTAGGGGTTTTTCTGGTGGAGTTGACATCATAGGGCAGCCTTCTAGAGGTGAAACATGAGCTGGAGGAGATTATGGAGAGGAATCTATCTCTAAACAATGATTAATAAGACAGGTGTACTCCATCTTGTTCATGTACTACTACTGATTCCATCGATGCATCTCTTCATGCTACTACTGCTATTGTTGATGAAGCCCTTCCTTCTCCCAAAATTATACTCTTTATAAGCTCACTCTCGGCTCACTGTTGCACTTGATAATGTGTATCAGATGATGATGACTCTATGAGCTCCTCATGATCTAGATTCCAACATCGCAATGGTCCCACAAAAATTATTAGGCATCAATCGAGAGTTGATACCAATAACTCGGTGTTTCTTAAAGCCATAATATGTCAACTAAATCCATGTTACCTCATCAAATCTGTGGGTACCGATCTAACCCCTAGTATTGGCCGAACTCTCAGTCTAATTCTGAGACGACGTAGCGACATATGACTCCTTAAAATATAATTTAGAACTAAATTATCTAATATATTATTTATATATAATTAATAAACATTAAAAGATATTACACTTACCATAATCTGATGCTAGTGGTCACCTTTAATATCTCTAGTGACGGGATCTATGTATAATATCTAATAAATGTCGATCTCAATAATATCATGTTTTTTGAATGCCTATATGAATATAAAATAAATATTTTACATTAAAATTTATATAAATTATTCAAAAATACTTAATATATGTTACCAATATGTACTAAATATATAACTATCAACTTGATGAGTCACCTATTATCTCCCATGGTTTTTCCATCCTAGTGATGATAACCTCTAAAAATTACCACCCATTTAGGGTGAACATAATCCATCATATACCAGAGATGAAATATAATTAGGTTGTTCGGAATGACAAGACTCATCATACTATGTCACTCCTAATTTCTTCATTTCTTTCCATCTCAAAATGATTAAAACTGATTGAAATTTCAATACAAAAAACCCTCGCATGTCTTCCAGATAGTTCCACACATTCTCTCACTAATGGGATACCATAAAACCTAAAAAAAATTATAATATAATTTTATTAATTAAATAAAATCCAAAATAAATATTAGTCATTTACATACCAAACAATGATGGAACATGTGGTGCTGAACAAAAATATGAATCTGATCCCATTTGACCCATGATTCAGAAAAATAATTGTAAAATATATCCCCCCTTCCAATACGTATACATGAAATGATATGAAACAAAAATAAATTATAAATTAATAGTATGTAAATTAATTAATGAAAAATAACTACAATACATAGGTCAACATACCTCCACATGCATGGATTAAATCTATGATGTGGAAATCTCTCTATGATTAGGTCAGGAATCCTCAATCAGAAAAGTCCATGGCCCCCTCTGAGTCCTCCCTCAACCTCCAGCATTCTAAGGTTTTGATAATCTAATTCCATGCTCTTACAAAGGTAGATCAACCTCCTCGAACTGATGATATAGATCCTCATCCATCTAAAACATGAAATTATTGTTGTCAAAAAATAATTAAAAACAAATTTTATATTTAGATATAGTTTATATATGATTGTAACTAGAATTTAAACATTTCAATATTCATATGTATACTCATCTTCATATAAGATGATGTAAATATCATCATATTCTTCCTCAACATCATCACTCTAGATATAAATTTCTGTTTAATCATCTCTTGTCATTACAAATTCATTTCTAACATCCCTAAATTCTTCACCACCATCATTCCCTAATTGAGGGGTGTCATCATTTATATTCATGAATCTTCATAAAAGAGATGCATTTTTTAGAATTCCCTTAAAAATTATCAATTCTTTTCACTTCATTGAAACCACATTCACATTAATAAACTAATTTCCCTAAGATGTAATTTTTATTATTATACACCAGTCAGGAAAATCTCTTGATGCAGCATATCCGTTTTCTTAATAAATTTGATGTACTATATTTGAATATAAAAAATAATTATTTACTACAAGAATACATTTATATATAATATCATTGATTCCATTGATCGTATAAACTGAAAATAGTATCCCTTATCAAACCACTATCATTTAAAATGAGATACGTAAATTTATCCTAGATAACATAGTTCAATAATATCTTTTAGAATTCAATACAAGGAAAATTTTATTTCTCTATGATGTGATCCTACCAATAAAACACCACATTTTATTGTTTTTTTGATTCCCCATATGCATATGTAGAAAATCAAAAATCATTCACTACATCTGCATTATAATATTTAACCTGTGTGAATGGTGGGTTACTCAATACACACAATCAATTATAAATTTTATTAGCATGTTGAGATAACTGATAATTTCTAAACTAATTACCAATATAACTTATAATAAATTAGTTTTATATGTAAAAAAATTTATAATCTATGTTACATGTTTTTAAAACAAGTAGGAAAATTTATTTTTCCAATGTTCATTGTGAGAGTCTCATGTAATTTTTGGAACTTTTTTCCTGATATGATTATAATAAATCCTAAAAATAAAATATGATAAATTTACTATAACAATATTTTTGGATTATGTGATAGGAGCACTAACAATACTAGTGGTGTCATTTCTTAATATTTGGGAATAACATATGTATGAGCTCTATTATGTTCATCATCCGAAATACATCATTCAAGAAATCCACTGAATCCAATATCATGTTAAGTCAGTAAGTTTATCTTATCACTTCTACATTTCTTATGGATTTAAGTTTAAAAATCACAAACACATTTTCTTTAGTTCTTTTTTTTCTTCTTATGATCTGGAATTCTCATTCTGTTATACTTACAGATGCATCATTACAATTTTTCATAATATTATTCATATAGATGTATCATTACGATTTGTCCTAATGTTTTTCTTACAGATTTATCATTAAGATTTTCCATTTCGTTATACTTACTGATGTATCATTACGATTTTTCTTTCTGTTAGATTTACAGATTTTTCATAACGTCTTTATGATACCGATTCTGGTGTATATGTGATACCATATTTATGATATTGATTCTGCTATATATATGATATTATATTTACAATACTGAATCCGGTGCAATTGTGATTCAGTTTTATGATACTGAATCCGGTGTATAAGTGATATCATCATCATGATACTGAATCTGGCCTAAAAGTGATTCTGTTTTGTGATTCTGAATCTGGTACAAAACTCATTCCGATTTTAGGATTCCAATTCTGAAACAAATTTGATACCAGTTTCACAATTCTATTTACCTTTCCTTATGAATGAATTTTCTTGAATCTAATTTCTTGATAATGTTAGAGTTGATCGAATTTATCATTCCAATATTATTGGATTCTATGATTTCTTATACTTAACACTAATCTTTCACTAGAAAACATTTCTGTTACATGAAACAAATTCATGCAATATGTTACAATATAACCATTGTATGTTTGACATGTGTCTAGGTCCCTTATAAATTTAAGGAAAATATGACCGTTTGAGTGGAGCCGACCATTGAGAAGATTTTCCTATAAATACAGGTTCATTTGAACGAGCTCGAGATGGATAATTCGACTACATTTTCCAAACTGGATGAACTTGATGCATGTTGTTATGTGATTTCTAGAGAGAGAGTCTCTTTCAAAATTAATTTATCCATGTGGATGTCATTAACAACTTGTTTGGGTGTGAACAACATTTTATGACTTTCTTTTTGTAGACTCTGATCATGTTGATCGTGGGCTTCAGGGTTTGGAAGACAGAGGTTTCGATTTCCTTCAAAATTGAAGTATTGTGGGGATAACAAGACATGAAATTATTATTAGATTGAGTTATTACCTATGTTTGGGTAAGACATACTTTATTGAAAATATAAATCAATGAACCTTTATCCAAGGATGTTGTATAACCTTCTCTTTTAGAAAAAAAGAATCTTGTTGTTACTTGTTTTCTATTGCAAGTTGTTTTATTTCCATTGTAATCTTAACTTTGATAATGATATAAATTATAACATTATTATACATTCTAATTCCATTACTTTAATTATATTACAGATTCTATTCACTTTAAGGTATAATTTTCTTTTAAGAGAATGTATCTTTAAGAGGTTTTGTGAATGTTCTTTTAACTTTGTTAAACTAAACGTTAAAGGATCAAACGGAATTTTTAAATTATAAAATTCACACCCTCTCTTTTATATTGAGCATATATATTCATCATTGTGTTCCCACAATTGGTATTATACGAGGTATTTGAAATACTTATATTCATATACATGTTTTTTTGCTCATGTTTTATTTAAAAGTTTACTTCTAATATGTTTTGTGTAAGTAAATTAATATTAGTAAGGCATGCATTCATGTTGGATCTCAAGATAATATCAATTATACTAGACCAACAATATTTGATGGAAATGACTATGCGTATTGGAGAGAAATAATTAATACCTTGGTAATAAAAAAAGTTGTAGACAACTACATTATGTTCACTGGAGATTATAAGATTCATGATAAGGAAGTCAGAACCTTTAATAATCCGGAAATGATGGAATACCAGCTAAACATTATGGTACATAATACATTGATGTGTTACATGACCAGGAATATATATAGCCAAATTTCATCCTTTGAAGCTGATAATAGTCTTTCGAAAATGATTGTAGTTACTCATTTAGTTACATCCAAAGTTATCGAAACTAGAAGAGCTATGCTCGGAGCAGAGAACCATGGTTTTTTCATTCCTTATAGAGAACCTATATTTATGGTACACCAAATATTTATGACTATTTTCAACAACTTACAACCAATGGGTGAGAAAGTTTTAGATGATGAAGCTCTTATGGACAATATTATAGACATCGTGCCTAACAAATAGGAATCCAAGAGAACTACTATAGATGAAAATAGAAAAGTTACACAAATTTACATGATGAACTGTTGGGAACCCTACATAAACAAGAAACTATAATTAATATGGATGTTAACAATATTAAGAAGAAGAATGGGAATGGAGGTGTTTGTTTTACAAATACATCAAAACATATGAATTCCAAGACTCATAAGAGAGTTAAAAGATCTAAATATAAAAAGGTTGTTGTTAAAAATGAATCTAATGAAAGTGAAGCTTCAGAAAATGAGTTAGTCAATATTGCTCAGAGGATAAACAAGATTCTTGGGCAGAAGAACAGTCAATATTTATATAATAAGAAACATCGAAAAGATAAGAAAGACGGAAAAGTGACATGCTATGAATGTAGAAGAATAAGTCATATTAGACCTAATTGTCCCTTAAATAACAAAAGAGACAAGAATGATAGGTATTTTAAGAGAAATAAGAATAAGTTTTGTAGACCAAAGCATAAGAAAGTTGTAAAATCCAATGATATTTGGAGTGCCAGTGTTGGTGATTTTTATGATGATGCGTTAGATTATGAATATTCTGAGCAAAATAATATTGGTATAATTGCCCGACCTCCATTTCCAAATCAATGCCTTATGGATATGGTATGAAAATCTATGTACTTAACCAATATGTACTTCAGTGCAAATTTTCATGATAATGATTTTTCTTCAGATGATGAATCTTCTTCATCAGATAATAATAATTCTTTACCTTTCTGTGTGAATGTTTCTAGATTTTCTATGTTTGTTGAGATAAGAATTTTCAAAGTTTCTAAGAAACATGAAAATTAAAATTCTAGAGAATTCATTTTAACAAAAAAATATAGTATCTTTCTAAAGATGTTGATAAGAAAAATGATTTTTTAGAAAATCATTCTAAGAAACTTTAGGAATCTAATTATATGAAGGATAAGATTTCTAATGATCATTAAAATATGTTTTTTTGAAAAGTTGATTTATAAGATAATCTTAACTCTAAGTCTATTATTCCAAAGAATAGGAATTTAGTCCAAAGTATAATGTCTGAAACTTTTTCTTTGAAGAAAATTCTTGCAGACTTTATTTTCTAGTAAGGAAAATTTTGACAAGATATATTCTCATATCGGACATCATGGTAATAATCATGGATTAGGTTATTCTCATGACAACCCTATTATTAGGAATAATTATGTAGTTCCTCCAAGAGCACATTTTTGTACTAAATGTAAAATTGGTGGGCATTGGAAGAGGAACCATTCTTTAAATAATGTTTAATCTCTTGGGTTTCAAAAATATTAATTTTCAATACAAATGTGGATACCCAAAATTTTATTATCTAATAATTCCAGATCCAAGAATTTTTGGATTTAGAAAACCTAACTCTTATTTTTAGGTCAATAAAGGAACTAAAAAAAAACATATGGCACATTTATAGTGGATGTTCCTGACACATGACTGGAAACAATTAGTATTTAAAAAATATTTTAAAGACTAAATGTGGAAATTTAACCTTTGTAGATGACTCTCAAGGAGAAATTGTTGGTATATGTGACATTTTTCTTCTTGGAAAATCATTAATTTCGAATGTTTTATTTGTAAATGGTCTTAAGAATAACCTTATCAGTATAAGTCTATTATGTTATTAAGGATACCTTGTGAATTTTAGGAATGATGGGTTCATAGAACACAATTCCATGGATGAATTTATTCTCTAAGCCCATAGGCTAGAGAATGTATACACACTAATCCTAGAAGACCATATACATCAAGATATTACTTGGATAAGTGCAATTGAAGATCAATCATGGATTTGGCATAGAAGACTAGGACAACGCAACTTAAAGAATATTAGTAAACATTCAATGAAATAACATGTTAATGATCTACCAGATCTTAGGTTCGATTATTCAAAAGTTTGTGATACTTGTCAATATGGAAAGAAACATAAATCAAGATTTAAATCTATAAGTGAAGTTACAACTTCTAATTTTTTATAGCTAGTGAACATGGACTTATTTGTTACAACACAAACTGGAAGTATTGGAGGCAAATAATATGTGTTTGTCTTATTTAATGACTACACCAGATTTTCATGGGTCTATTTTCCCATAAAGAAATATGAATATTTATCTTATTTCAAAATTTTCAGAGCTCATGTTAAAAATTAAAAAAACCATCCATCAAAAACTATTCATAGTGATAATAAAGGAGAATCTCAAAATTATGATTTTGAATCTTTTTGTAAAGAAAAATGTTTTATTTAAATTTTTTTAGCTCCAAGAACTCCTAAACAGAATGGAGTTTTTGAAAGATGAAATCGCATTCTTCAATAAATGACTGGAACCATTTTGAGTGAATATTCTGTAGCTAAGCATTTTTGGGATGAAGCTGTAAGTACATCCTGTTATACTGTAAATGACGTTTTAATTAGACATTTCCTTAATAAAACATCTTATGATTTATGGAATGGCTGAAAAAAAAATTATCTTATGTTAATGATTTTGGATGAAAATTATTTATCTTGAATAATAAGGACAACTTAGATAAATTTACACCCAAATCCAACTATGGAGTCTTCTTAGGATACTCTACCGACTCTAAGGCATATAGAGTTTTAAATAAATACACTTGAATTGTGGAAAAAATAGTACATGTTAATTATGATGAAAATGATCCTTTTATTTTCAAACAACCTGAACTTATTTCTGATATATTTTTTAAAACTGATCACCAACATTTGATAGAATACCTTTCAGATAAGGATAATGTTCATGAAAATATTTCTAAAATGATTGCCTCTGAAGATTTTTTACCCTATGCAGATGATCAAGTCTTTCCAAACCGAAATCGTTTGCCACATAGAAATCATCCCAGTGATAATATCATTGGAAATGTAAACCAACCAGTAATAACTAGATGTTCTTTAAGTAATGAAGTTGAACATTTTGTTTTTAATTCTCAATTTGAACCTAATACTCTGGAAGAAACATTAGGTGATGAATATTGGATAATGGCTTTGCAAGATGAACTCATTGAATTCGTAAGGAACCAAGTTTGGACCTTGGTTGAAAGACATAAGGAAACATCTATTATAGGAGTAAAATGATTTTTTAGAAACAAATCCGATGAAAATGGAGTTATTATTAGAAATAATGCACATTTAGTTTCTAAAGTCTATAACCACCAAGAAATAATAGACTATGAAGAAACCCATGCTCCTGTAGCAAGACGTGAATCTATTCGTATTCATCTATGCTTTGTAGAATTCTTTAATTTCAAAATTTTATTAAATGGATGTAAAGTGTGATTTTCATAATGGTTATGTATAGGAGGAAGACTGTGTAGATCAACCCCCTCGCATTGAAGATACTAAACATCCTAATAATGTTTATAAATATTCAAATGTTTTCTATGGACTTAAACTAGCCCGTAGAGCATGGTATAATAGACTTTCAGGATTTTTGCTTCAAAATAACTATGTTAAGGGAACTGCTGATCCAACCCTTTTTATTATGAAAAATAATAAAGTTGCTTTAATTGTCCAAATTTATGTTGATGGAATCATCTTCAGATCAACGCATCAATCATAAACTGATTCTTTTTTGAATCTTATGAAATATGATTTTGAGATGAGTTTGATGGGTGAGTTATCATTTTTTCATTGTTTTCAAATTTCTAAAAAATGTGAGGGAACTTACATATCTCAATATAAGTATATCAAATATCATCTTAAGAAGTTTGGGTATGATAATTCTAAGAGTATAACTACTCCTATCAGAACCTCTAATACTCTTGATATTGATAAAGCAGGGAAACATGTGGATCAGACATCATATTGAGGGATGATAGGAATTTTACGTTACTTAATAGCAAGTTGACCTAACTTAATGTTCTCAGTATGCTTATGTACAATATTCAAATAAAATACTGAATAATCTCTTTTAGAGGCATTGAAAATAAATTTTCGCTACTCAAAGGGAACTATAGATTTGAGACTTTTTTATTCCTCTAGAAATAATTTTGAACTTAATAGTTTTTTAGATACTAACATCGGTGGTTGTAAAATGGATAGAAAATGTACATCCTGAACTTTTCATTTCATAGGATATTCCTTAGTGTTATGGTTATGTATGAAATAACATTTGGTAGCACTCTCCACTACTAAAGCTGAATATGTAGCGGCTATAAGTTGTTGTGCTCAAGTGTTGTGGATGCAACACACAATTACAGACTGTGGTATGAGTTTTACTAGGACTCAAATAATGTGTGATAACACATGTACTGATAATATAATTAAAAACCCCACAGATCACTCTCATTCAAAAATATATATATTAGACATCACTTTCACAGGGATCACACACTTAAAGGATATATTATTTTTCAATTCATTTGAATGCAAGAACAACATCATGATATTTTTAAAAATACATTATCATCCGATAGATTTTAATACATTAAACAGATGCTAGGAAATATTTCTTTAATTTAGTCATTCATAACTACTTCTTGTTTTAAAAAATATCTTAATATTAAAAAACTCCTTATTTCATGGAGAGTACATATGGTTGCTTGTTTTTGTTCTTTTATTAAGAATTTTATTTAAAATAATCTTTCTCTATGTTGTTTTATGAAATTTCTATATGGGAAATTTTGGTATTGGAAATTTTTTTATTGGAAATTTCAGTATTGTATATTTCGGTATTGGAATCCCATATTTTTAATGTTTCAATAGAATTCTTATAATACCGATAAATTCCTTAGAGTATTCAATAATGTGTGCTTACTTACCCTTTAATTTCTTAATTATGTTTTAGTTTTTGGTTTCCAAAATATTTTAAATACCAGATTACCATACTTCAAAATATCAGAATACATATTTCCCATATCGATCCACAAATGTCAAATCAGATCAGGTTACGTTCAGCCACTGGATTATCTTATGGAAGCTGAAAATCCATAGCCTCATCTATATAAGGGGTTCCTCGTTTATAAACTTTGAACCATCCTTACTAATAACTATGACGAAGATTTGTTGCAATAAATTTTTTCATTCTGAATTATTTGTCTATATTTCCCTGAATGACTCTTGAATCCTTAGTAGATCAGATGCCGAATAGAAAAGAAATAAAGGATTGGTCAATATTTAGGTAAAGGTTGGTTTTCTCTAAATTCATTTCAAAATAGTACTCCCTTATTTCTAATGTAATAAGAACAAATGGATGGGAAAGTGTTTGTCTGGAAAAAGAGAAAAGTGAAGATCTAGTTTATACTAACCTGGTCATTCTGTTTTATGAATCTGTTATGTTCTTCCAAAAGGATAGTAAGGATATACTTAAGTTTAAGTTCTTTTATAAGACATATATAGTCCCCAATAAGAAGGGAGCAAACGTTCATAATAATCCATATGATGGTGAACCTATTCTATGCTCTCAAAACCCCATAAGAAAGAAGGTTCTTTTGAGATCGTAAAAGCTCTAGATTATCTTGGTCTCAATTATGTTAAGAATCCTATGATTATGAATCTATAAACAAACCACAATATGTTTTCTCTTTGGATGCAAGGATTTCTTATACCATGTAAAGGAGATAAGGGCTCACTATAGATATGTGATATCTTTTTGGTATAATTTCAATTCAACTTAAGGAAAACTAACTTTTTTTAGTTCATATTCCTCACCATCCATGAAATAAAAGGTGGATCCATCAGATATCAAATTCATATTAATATGACAACTATCTTCAGGATAATTGTTATCTACCTTAAAGAGCTTAATCTCTATTTCCAACCATCCTCAAATCCTTGCAAGATTTTGTTACTCAGTGAGGACACTCAAAGAAGGATGAATTTAGAACACTTATATGTATCCACGATTTGTGAAGAAATAGTTATCTGGAGCAAAGGAGATCGTCCAGAATCATCAAAATCGGTATCCAAGAAAAGGAATCAAGATGATCCTAGCATGCCTATACAAGTTCCTGATGTCCCTGTATCAGTACCTCAACCTGGAAAGAGGCTGAAACTCTATTCCAATGCAATAGTGTAAATATGGAAAGAAATGGAAGCTACCATGAAGGAAGGAGATACTTCCTTTAGCTTTAACCATTCAGAGGATATGACCTTGAAAATAAAGAAAGCTAGATATATCGAGAAAGAAAATAAGGAGAATAAGTTAAAGAATAAATCCTTAGAAGTGAAAGTTTTATAGTCTCTTCTAAATGTTGTAGAAAATAAGTCTCAACAAGTACATGAATATGATTTTCTCATAAGAACCCGGTTGCCACTCTAGAAATCCAAAAATAAATGAAAGTTCTATCTTTATTATAATCTGATCAAGAAATAGATGATCAGATAGTTCAAGAAAACTATGATGATGTTTTAAGGGAAGAAGAAGAATACATTGAAAGTCCATCGAGATCTGTATCTAAATCTATTTAAATAGAACAAGTGGAATAACAAGTTAAAGAAGAAGTTGAGGAAGAAGTATAAGTTGATGAAGAAGTAGAAGTTTACGAAGAAGAACAAATAGAAACTGAAGTTGAAGAAGGAGGGAAAGAAGAGGTTGATCTTCAAATTGGTGAAGAATAAGAGTTTCAAGAGAAAGAAGATAAATATGGAGATCTAAATTTTCTCACAGTTTCAAATGAACAATCTCCAGTTCGAAATCCTACCAATGGAAAAAGTGTTTTGGTTTCCTCATCTAAAAAAGAAACACCTCATTAGTCTTTTAAGAGAACAAAAAAATCATTTTCCTTAACTCCATAAGAAGCTAAAAAGGGAAAAGATGATTCAGGTTCTAAATCCTGTTCATCTGTTGAACAAGATTTTTTCATGCTATCTTTAAGAAAGTTGGTCAGAACCATTCCAGTTCTTCAAAATATATATGCACAGAGTCAAATGGTTCAAGAAACATTGAATCAAAAGATGTAATCGATCAATATTCTTATGTATATGGTGTTCGAGAAAGAAGTATATTTCAGTAATCTTTAAATTGATTACAAAGCTTAGATTATCACCAATAGGAAATTATTTAACCACAACAGTACTATCAATGAAGGGCTAAGATAGTTTGTTGACTTTATGGATTCAACAAATGGATATTTTAATACATGTGAAACCGAGTTCAACAATGTCAAGGCATCAATATTAGATAAAGCAAGTCAACTCAATTCTATTGCCCGATCTGTTAGCAATGAGAACGACATAAGAGTAGAATTAGAGTGAAAGTTGGATGCTCAAGAAGAAATGATATTGTCATTAGAAATGAAGAATCACGATCCAGAGATCTTGTTGAAGAATATAGAAGAAGATCAGATGGATGTGAAGAAACTCAAATCCTTGATAAATAAGATATTGTCTGAGAAAAATAAGTATGGACGATTTTTCTTTACATTCCTATTTTGTGTTGTAATCTAAACCTTATTTCCAAAATTTCCTTAAGAAGCTACTAGAATATCTTAATTTTGATTGCAAATGTTTTCTTTCTTAACCTTTAAATAACATCTTATATTTCTCCATTCCTTTTCCACTTTTTGAAAATCACAAAGGTGGAAAATTTATTAAAAGGAAGAATTTATTGAAAATATCAAAAGAGGAGAATCTATTAAGGGAATGTATGGTAAGAATTGATAATGTCCATGTAAGGGGATTTTTTTGTCAAGAAGAGATGTTAATCTAAGGGGGATATTTATTCTTAAGAATTAAAACTAGATACTTTAGATCAAGTATATGATCCTTAAGAAAGATAACCTCAGGGAGAGTTAGTTGTAATCATCAGAAATATCATTTAATATCAGAGATAAGTTATTTATACTTGTTTATCTAAGTCTACATATTCTTACATATATAATATGTTTGTGCTTTCCAAAAAGGGGGGAGATTGTTGAGTCAATAAGGTTATCTTATGACTTCTCCATTCTTTGTGGTATTATGTTTTGAAAATCACAAACACTTTTTCTTATGTTGTTTATTTCTTCTAATGAACTGGAATTTTCATTCTATTATAATTACATATGTATCAATTATATTTTTTATATTGTTATACTTATAGATGTATCATTACAATTATTCATATTGTTATACTTTCAGATGTATCATTATGATTTTCCATTCAGTTATACTTATAAATGTATCATTACGATTTTTCTATTCTGTGAGATATACAGATTTTTCTTACCATCTTTATGATACTGATTCTGGGGTATTTGTGATACTGTCTTTGTGATACCAATTCTGATGTATATATGATATCTTTTTTAAGATACCGAATCTGTTGAAAATGGGATTCTATTTTATGGTATCAAATCTGATGTATAAGTGATAATGTCTTCATGATACTGAATCTAGTGCAAAATTGGTTATGTTTTGTAATTCTGAATCCGGTACAAAATCCATTCTAATTTTATGATTATGATTCGAGAACAAATGTGATACCTGTTTCACAATCTAATTTTCCTCTCATTACGAATCAGTTTTCTTGAATTTGATTTCTTGATAATGTTAGAGTTGTTCAAATGTATCATTCTACTATTATCAAATTCTATGATTTCTTATACTTAACACTAATATTTATCATAACACCATTTTTGTTACTTGAAATGATGTTGTAAAATCTATTACATACTAACCGTTGTATGTCTGAAACGTTTCCAAGTCCCTCCAAATTTTAAGAAAAATATGACCACTAGAGTGGGGATGACCGTTGTGAATCTTTGCCTTTAAATACAAGTTCATTTGAATGAGCTCAATACAGATATTTCGACTACATTACAGAAAGTGGATGAACTTGATGCATGCTATGAATTGATTTCTAGAGAGATGCTCTTTCAACTCTCAAGGCTTCCGGAAGATGTAGCGAACAACATGTTTGGATGTGAACCACTTGTTCAAACTTGCTTTGTGCAGACTCTGATCATGATGATCGTGGGCTTCCAGGTATGGAAGATAAAGGTTATGATTTCCTTCAAAATCGAGGGCCTGTAGGGATAGGAAGACAAATACCGATTTTCATATTGAGGGCTTAACTGGGTTTGGGTAAGACAGACTTCCTTGAATGTAAAAATCAAGGATCCTTTATCCAAGGTTGTTTGATACCCTTCTCTTTGGTTTAAAAGAATCTCAGTGTTACTTGTTTTCTATATCACGTAGTTTTATTTCCACATTAATCTTAACTTTGTTAAAGATAGAAAGTATAAGTTTCTTATAAATTCTAATTCTGTTAATATGATTCTATTGTAGATTCTATTTTCATTTAGGTAGAATGTTTCATTTCTTAAAAGGTTTCTTTATGAGGTTTTGTGAATGTTCATTTATCTTTGTAAAACTAAACATTAAAGCTTCCAAAGTAATTTTAAAGTATAAAATTCAACCACCTCTTTGTATTGAGCATCTACATTGATCATTTCAATCCTAAAAAACAAGATGATTAAAAACAGATAATTTATTACACATTTAATCATCAAAATTTCATTGGTTACAGCCCATGATGTTGAGTTTTGATAGTTATTCGGATTAAAAATAACGACAGCATAAAAAAGAAATGTCTACCTAAAAATAATTTTTTTTCAATTAATCCTTCATCTGAAGAAATATTATGGACATTTTTATTCAATTTCCACATGAATCTGTCAAATGGGAATATACATTACATTTATACTATACCACTGCATTTTTTTTCAGGCAGAAAATATAATATCAAATGTTCCATTGAGTCAAAGAAAGCACGAGGGAATATTTTTTCTAATTTAAATAAAATTAGAACAACATATTAATATTGTCTTCTTAGTGTATTGTAGATTAATTTTGCTGCAAAAATGTCTCGAAAAAAATATTATATATCTATTCCTTCATCACAAACCATATAATTCAACAAGACTCTTATTTAAATTAGTATAATTATTTCCATTACAACATGACTATCCAGACTATTTCATCAGGTAATATGACCATTTTTGACACATCTTTCATAATTAGATTCCTATCCACCATGAAGTCTCAAATCATTAATCCAATTACAAAATAATAATAAATTTTCTTTGGATAGTTTATAAGCTACTTTTTATTCATTATCTTCTTGTATCTTATATTTTCAAACAGTTCATGTTCTTGTTGGGTACAGATTTGGGCAAGATCTAATCATTCTTTTTCTTTTTCAGTGGACATACCTGGTGTATCCAAAATTATAATGAATAAATTAACAATACTAGTTATTCTAAATTTGTGTGAAATAAAAAAAATAGACCAAAAAATCAAATCAATATGAAGGATCCAAAAAAATTCCCCATTTTATCCCATTATGTTCATTCCCAAAGACAAAAATTTTGAGTTAGTCTATTATTGGTACACATATTATGGGTGGTAATAAAGAGATAATTTATTTTAAATCTACACTTGAAGTCATTATTGTGTTTCCATCGCTATCAATTTTTCCTTTATTGATTTGATATTTGTTCCTCCGAAAAGGGATGATTAGTTGGAAGGAATCTGTGATGATATTAGAAAAAACATTGGTTTTTACATATATGAGCATAAATGATTTGATGTCTCTCATTATGAATGGACATGATTTTTGAACTTGTGTACTCTAGCACGATAACATTCCATATACAGGGAAATGAATAATTGTCCACATCAATGCAAGTTTCAGTTGGAAATTTTGTTTCACAGTGACATTATATATACTGACACCATTACTCAATAATAAATTTAACTATTCAATCAGTGGTTCCAAATACATATGAACTTTATTTTTTGTATGACCTTGAATTAATAAGGCCAAAAATATGTATGGTTCTTTCATCAACATCCAAATATGTAAATTTTATTGAGTAATAAATATAGTCGAATATTAATACTAAGTATTATAAGATCGAAATAGATAGAAAACATCAGTAGAAAGAATCAATCACATGTTTCGGAATCTAACTAAAATGATTGATGCACTTGGTCAAAATGATTCCTGGAATCACCATGAATGGGATGATTTAATCTTTTACTAGTTGAAATATTGGAAATGTTCCATGAAATCAAGGCAGTTTTGTTTTGAGACATAAATAAATGTTGTAATCTAGGAGTAAGTGGTAAATATATCAATTGGTTTAATGTAATAAACCCAGAAATCCATAGATGGGCCTCTTTATACCGTGATATCTCACACATGTTCAAACGGTCCAATAACTCATTTTCACCATAATATAACATTCAGTCATTTTTGCATTCATAAATCATAGGATATCCAAGACCCATGTTATGAACTATCCTCTTTCTCTCATATAAATTTATAGGCAACACATTACCTTCAGGTAATGGTGATTTAACCAAAGATAATATCTAATAAGAATGTTATTTTGCATTCCATTATATGATTTAATTTCCATAAATTTTGAAATAGCTTCAAATATTCTTTCCTTGAAACCAGGATATAAGGTATCCTCAACAAACCTAAAAAAATCATAAAATTGATATGATTCCAAATCATGAGTTAAATCAATGTCATATATAGTTCCATTTCTTTAGAAATATGCATCATCAAATTCATGTACTAAATTTTGTAACCATTATGGAAGTGGAACAAAATTATTAATATCTTATCTTGAACTGTAAACACCAAGTTGTAAACAAAATACAAAATCTACTGAAAATACAAAATGCAATAGATGACCCCCACTATTTTAAAATGTGTCAAACAACCTCAGGACACAATTTTTACATGGTCATGTAATTTTTCTTTCTAAAACATAATCTAAATATTATGATGAAAATGATAATAGATATTAAAAAACCACAATATATACGAAATTTAAACCAAAACCATTTTGATTCCTGTACTGATTTATCCAACAGTGATCATCTAATAATGAATTATATTGACAGTATTCTACTATATTACTATAAAAATATAAAATAAGTATTTTTTAATAATTTTATATAATGAAAAAGGATTCCAAAAAATGTAAGAAATTTTAATTCACTTTTCAAGACCTTTTTAGAATTTTTTATTATTTCTTTATTCTTAATAGTATATTTGAATTTTTTTTACCAATATACAGTAATTTATACTAATTTATACTAATTAACACAAATTTTTCATAATTATGACTAATTTATACTTATTACGAGAGGAAAAATTTCCATGGGATTAATGACAACTATTTTTCACGATGGATCTTCTCCTAGAAACTATCTGCATCTAAAATCACTATGAAAAATCTGCCTTAACATATAAATGTCTATTTTTTATGAACAAGATTAGATTTTTGGGAGGCCTCACCATGCTGATGCTAATTTTTGTGTATCTAAAAATCGATATACATACATTGGGGTAGATTTTTCATTGTGATTTTATCATGAGAATGTTGCTAGGAGATTTTTCGAAAGGAAAATTAGTCTATTTTTCTAGATGGTTCATTCCATTGAATCTTTATTTGAATGAAATTTCTATGAAACATCTACTATGAGATATGTATATATATTCTTGTGCATTGAAAAATGGATACCCTTACATGGGAGAATATTTTTTATAGTGATTTTACTAGTTGAAATTTTCAAGGAGATATCTCCAATCCACTGGAAATTAAGCCTATTTATTATTAATTATTATTCTGTTGGAAATTTTGTAATTTAATTTCTATTTATTTCTAATTATTTGTATTTATTTCTAACTGTTACTAATTATTCTTATTTATTACTAATTATTTCTAATTGTTCTTATTTACTATTAATTATTATTATTTATTTATAATTATTAATAATTATTAATAATTATTTCTAATTGTTACTAATTATTACTTATTTTTACTAATTATGACTAATTATTACTTATTATTAACAAAAATTTCTATTTATTAATAATTTTACTAATTATTACTAATGATTACAAATTATTACTAACTATTACTAATTATTATTATTTATTACTAATTATTACATATTATTCATAATTATTACTAATTATTACTGAATATTACAGACTATTACTAATTATTACTAATTAATTCTAATTATTACAATATAGTTCTAATTATTACTATTTATTCATATTTATTTCTATTTATCTATATTTATTACTAATTATCTGTATATGTTACTAATTATTACTAATTATTCTTAATTATTTCTAATTATTCCTATTTATTACTAATTCCTCAAAATTCTTCCTAATTATTCCAAATTATTCCTAATTATTTCTCACTATTCCAAATTATTCATAATTATTATGAAATATTACTACTTTTTACTAGTTATTCCTAATTATTACAACTTAATAATATTATTTTCAAATTATTGCTAATTTTTTCTAATTATAAATTTTTATTTCTAATTTTTTCTAATTATTTGTATTTTTTGAAAATTATTACCAATTATTCATATTTATTACTACATATTACTAAATATTACTAATTATTATAATTATTACTGATTATAACTAATCAATACTTAATATTACTAATTTTGACTAATTATTACTAATTAAACCTAATAATTACATATTCCATATAATTATTACCAATTATCACTTATTTTGAATAGTTTCCTATAATTATTACTAATTATATCTATTAATCACTAATTTTGACTATTTATGGCTAATGAATACTAATTATTGCTAATTATTATTATTTATTACTAATTATCACTAATTATTACTAATTATGGTTATTTTTTTATAATTTTTCTGATTATACTAATGACTATTAATTAATAATAATTAATATAGTAACTATTAATTAGTACAAATTAATACTAATCACACAAAATTATTCTAAATAATAAACAATGAAAAATAAAATAATATATTTATATTATAATTTAATTATAGTTAATCAACAATAGTGATAACAAATATAAAATAAAATGAATTACCTAAAATATATATGAAAAGGATAAATAACATAAAACTGAATCTTTCATAGGATGTAAGAGTTGTAGATGGATCCGATGAAAAATCATAAATTTTTAAAATTTTTGAGGGAGAAAATGTTTGTAGAGATGGACAGAGGGGTAGATAAAGGAGTGACATGGAAAAAATCAGATGGTGGTATATATAGGAAAGAGTATTTGCGATGAGACTCCCGTTACAAATACCTTCCCAAAAATTAATTAGGGGTGGCAGTTTAAAAGATACTTGTGATGGGTCTCATCACAAATACTTACTTGTCGACATTCTATTGATGATGGGTGATAAACCCCATGGAAAATACTAAAAAACTCTCCAAGATTTTTGTAACGGCCAAAAAAATCAATCGCAAATATTGTTCCGTAGTTCGGTGTGCGGCTCACACTAAACATTTTGCAATGATTACCCAACTACCATCACAAATAAAAACTTATTTGTGATGGGATTTGGGAGCATTCAAATATAGTCCCTCTCGGAAGACTATTTGCGACGTGACCCCTCCCTATCACAAATAGCCCCTCATAAATATTACTTTTTATCGCACTAGTAGTCTGTCGCACACACAAACGGTATGTTCATTACACATAAGATGGATGTGTGTGTGGTTGTACTGGTTGAACCCTTAGAATTTAAAAAATATATGTAAATTTAGGATACCGTTGTTATTATATTAGAATTCAATGAGAATAATTTATGGATAGGATAATGGAAATAAAACAAAATAACATGGGGAAGGATGTTACCTCTTCTTTGGGTAAGTCTACTTGGTTTCCACCAAAGGGGTTCCATGATTAGGTTTATTCCAAATGTTAGGATTATCAGTTGATAAGGGGATGATGGTAACTTATTTAATTAGGGGATTAATGAGAGAAATGTGGCTTTAGAGGTGTGAGTATGTGATGGGGTGACTTCCCTTTTATAATGGATGAGTGTCATTCTTATAAATATAAACATTTAACCACTATTGAGGCGTCTCCATTACATCATATTCCTAAACAAA
Organism: Viscum album; assembly: GCA_963277665.1. Classification (NCBI taxonomy): domain Eukaryota; kingdom Viridiplantae; phylum Streptophyta; class Magnoliopsida; order Santalales; family Viscaceae; genus Viscum; species Viscum album. The sequence goes on along the minus strand of OY728157.1, from coordinate 346,067,216 downwards.
TTATCTAAATAAAATAAAATGGATGTTATGGCATAAAAAGGTCAAGAAAATTTCATGTTGACATCTCTCTATTGTATTTGTCTTCTTATGTTATTTTTTAACACCCAGGGAATCTCATTTTTACCCTAATCACTGTAATAAATTTAAATAACTTTCACAAATATTTTTAAAAAACTAATTTGAGCATAATAGATATTATGAATTGTATGAATTAAAATATTGAATCTAATTTTCAAAATTATAAACCCAAATGTATGAGAATTCAATTTAATATTAAACTTAGATATGTGTCATTGAAGTCGGTTTTTAATGCTTAACGACCAAATTTTTGAAATATTTGTATAAACAATATCAATGTGAAATGATTTATAATGAACTAAATGTGAATAAATTATTTTCAATTTATCTAATTTTATATTAAAAACAAATTAATAATAGATCAAAATATTCAAGTTAATATGATTAAAATATTGTATTGAAATGAACATTAGTATTTCTAACTATTCATCGAAAAAATAAAACCTCTCAAAAAAAAATAACCAACTGTTAATTTTTAAATTCTTAAATAGTAATTTCTGTTTATTTTTTCAAAATAACATTATAAAAGTTTCAAAAATTAAATTTAATGTGGTAAATCCACTAAAATGTGGTGAAATTGCCTTTTAGAAAATTGCATATTTTTATTCATATAATTGGATATATTTTTATCTTATACCTAGAAAATATAATGGATTATTATAAAAAATACCAATTGAATATATAATATATTCATATTATTGAAAACATTGATCAAAGCTTAATTTTTTTAGATAAATATGTTTATGTACACAGAAAAATTGTTTTCGTAGAAAAGTAATTTCTTTAGTTTCAAATGGTTCTTACGATCATTTGAAACTATTTATAACAAAATAATTAATTTTAAATACATTTTCAAACAATATATTCACTATTAATTAAATATTTTTTTAAATTTTATTTTGACTAGTATGTGGTGACTATAATTTTATTATAATAAAAATATTAATTGTATTTTTTAGTTCAGTAAAACATGACATTGTCTAAAACACTCGCTATCGAATGGAATCTATATTATGTGTAAAAAAATCCATACATAGGTTTTCATATACATCAAGATATAAAAAGTTTTTCTTGTATTGAAAGATTAACATTGTGCTACATATAATGAAATCCAAACTTAGTTAATTCCTATAAGAAATGTTATAATAATTGTTGTGTGAAATAATGAAAATAAAAAAGTTATAATTAATTTGAAATAAAAAAATCTCAAAAAATACAGTCTGATATATTTTACACCCCATAAAATGAATTCCCCCCTCTAAATTCCTTAGGGTTATCAGTGGATTAATATTTGAATTTTCCTTTCATAGAAACCCACAATATAAAAAATTGAAAATTAAACATCATTTGAAATTAGAAATTTTAAAACATTACAGTTACCCAATGTAACTCGTAACCATATTTATAAATAAGATAACATTGTTATAAATTGAATGCATCAACTTGGATAAAAATCATAAATAATCGTAGATATTAACAGAGATCATTGACCATAAGAGAGTTCGTTATGCAAGGATAGTTAAAAATTAGAAAACCATAAACTGAGGAAGCATAAAAGTGGTCATTGATGTCATTATAAATGATTATTATATGAAAAATGATATTTCAAGATAGTTTTGTTTCCCAAAATTGAATAATTTTCTAAAAATGTATTTTTTATGTTAATTTAGGACAAACTCTCACTTTGTTGTGATTTGATCAATTTCTACTTCATCTCTTATTCAATGAAAGAATGTGTATTTTTCATTCATGAATAATTTTTAGATCCTGAAAAATGTAAATATAATGATTGGTGATTCCATGTATATGTATATATCACAAAAAAATGACCACACGTGTTATCCAATATTCATAAATTCTTATATGAATTGGTAATTATTTAATCTCTAAAACTGCAACTTAATTTTAACATAAACCAATTAGTAATTTGTTAACCTTATAAAACATCTGAAATATAGATGTTCACAAATTTTGAAATAAGGTAACTAAATTTCTTGAAAACATATTACCATTAAAACCCATATATTATGAATTATTTATTTTATTTATTATTCCAATCATGTGAATACCTTCATCGTGTACCCTTATTAAACATGGTAGTAAACTAAAATACGAAAAATATATATTGAAAACAATCATTTTTCCTTATTCAAGATTTCATTATATATATTACATAAATCAAAAAATGATCTAAACATCATCAATGATATCATAATAAAATTTTCAATGAATCCTTAATTAGTTACATCGAAATGAGTACTATAAAATTTACTTATCCATATCCAACATATCCTTACCTAAACATCATTATTGTAACATAAGAAACATATTAATGGTTATCATTCCATTAAAAATGTCATTCCTAAGAATGTCACATTTCCATTAAATAATTTGTCCAAGTCATTAGAAATATTCTACCTATCATTTTCAATCCTTAAGGAAAAACTTATACTAAAATTTTTTATATATTTCGTGATTTTTTTAACATAATATATGGATTCAAAATCATATACACTTAAAAAATCCATATATATTTTTAAACCATTACACATGCTTCATCTCCTTATTCATTAATACCACATTCATTGAATACAAAATATGAATCATGTCATAAGGTTCATCAATGTCAATGTAATCATCATTATCATGTATATTATATACAATACTATAAGAAAATCTCATTCCTTTCACATGTCATGTGTGGTAACTTTCTCCTCATTTGTATTATAAATACTCTTACCACCTTCATGATTCCATTTATGAGAGTTCCACATATGATGTCTATTTTCATATTTCCTTGAATTTCAACCTCTAATTAATTTAACATTAACTATATTTTTATTGTTCCCTCAATTTTATAAAACCATAATTCAAATTCTGTGATACAATTATCATAGAATAAAATCACATTATCCTAAAAAATGACTTATAAGATGATAAATATTTAAACCTAATCTTATATTTATGTCACCTTAGGCTTATTATTATAGAAATACCTTGACATATATATAGAAATATATCTAGGTATCTCACAAATATTTTCCCATAATAGTATCCAAATATTGAATAAACATTTCCATTGATACAAACTATAGTGACCCAATATTAACAAGCATGGATATTAAATAATTTTACATTAATTTTCATCACACTATAAAAGTATGTTACCGATGACTGTAGTAGTTTAGTTTCATTGGAATCATCGAACAAATTATTTATTTTTTTCAAATATCTTCAACCTCTACCACAATATCTTCTCTTTAATTACTATATATTAATAACATTATTTATAACATAGGAAAAGGAAACATAATAAAGGGGTGAACTCAATTGATCAGTAAGTGTAAATAAAGTGGATATAGAAGAAATAAATAATCATAAAGATATATGAATTGGATAATAACCTTTGAATATCACACCCTGTATATATAATATCATAATCATGATACATGGAATAATATTTTCCATTTTGTAAGGAATGAACCATAAGGGTAAAACATTATCATAAATCAATCATGAACTACAATCTCATGGCATATATGTATGGAATAATTAAATATATATAAATCCATTTTATCTCTTTAAGGAAAACTACCAAGACCATCAACATAGCAGATCATGAAACACATATTTCTCATTTTTTTAATCCAGAAACACATGTTTCCCAATGTGGATTAGGACTCATATGTTTCCCATTTTTGATCATGACACACTTGTTTCCCATTTTGAATCACGACATATTTGTTTCCCCTTTTGCATAAAGAAACATCATTTTTCCATTATAGATCTAGACACACCTATTTTTCCCATATGATTCATGCTCATCGATATGATTTCCATCATTGTATCAGAATATACAAATAATTTTCCAAGGCACAACAGAGTGATACTGATCCCTCCCATCTTTAAATTAAATCATACAATTATGTTCTATAGGAAAATAATTATTTGATCACATCTTGACCCAAAAAAATATTTGGATTTCATTAAAATAATATCATAATCCATGAAATGAAATGTGTAAAAAATACTTAATCATATCAAAATATATGGAAAATATTCATGATTTATAATCAATTAATCAAATCATATCGAGTGAAAAGATTCAATTTTCATAAGTATAAAACCCATGAAAGACAGACAATTTCATTATATTTATAACCTCTCAAAGTGAAAGGGGTTTCATAAACATATAAGCTAGTAAATAGAAACACGTATCATAATTCTATAATATGTTAAATGGAAAAAGAATCATAGAGATATAAACAATGAATTATTATAGGATTTTATAAACATATGACATGTGAAACAGAAACTAGATTCAAAAAAATCATTAAATGAAAACATAAATTATTCGAATAATGAATATGAATGGACCCCTTAGAATATATCCTTAGTAAGGCATGAGTAACTCCAAATTATTTCATCTTATATAGATAAATTTTTACAAAAAATTATTGAATATCGTTTCTTGTTTAAAATATAATTTTTTCTATGAAAAAATATTCTTTTTAAAACATAAACCATTTTCAAATCCATTTTCTTTTAAAATATTCTCAAAAACATATAATATAATCTTGATAAAATTCTTAAAACCAATTTCCATGAGAAACAATAAAAGAATATTGAAAACATTTCCAAAACCATTTTCTTTGATGAAATATAAATTAATCATGTAAATTATTGTGTATCATTACCCCAAAAAAATATATAAAAAAGTGTGAAATTTTGTAGAAAACATTTTACCTTAAAAGTATATTAAAGAATCTAAAAAATTTGAATAATAATATTCTTGATACATTTAAAAAATATTCAAAATATTTGAAAAACCTTTTTAATATTAAACATTTTTTAAATCATTTTTATGAAACATTGCATTGAAAGAATACTTTTTTGCAACTGAAGATATAGAAAAATAATAATATCTATAAAAAAATTATTTAGTATATGGAGTACCAAATAGAAGAAAAAGACACCATTACATGAAGATATCTTGAATAAAAATACAAACATTAAATTTATAATATTTTGTGACATATAGATTATTAGATTTCATTAATGGAAGTATAATTATAAACTATCCTGATAGATGACCATATTATAGAACAAAACTATTACCACATTATTGACACGGAATTATTATACTCAAAAAAAAAATTCTGAATCTTTAAATATAATAAAAAAAATTATATTAATTATATATCATGTCAAAGGGTAGTTAATAAACCTTATATACTAATTTTGGCTGATAACATGACATGATTATAAATTGTGTCAATTTGAGACAAAATTACCTTACCAATTTGGTTACAAATGAATCTTAAAATACATGAAAGATATATAATAAAATGGATATTTAAATAATAATAAAAATATTTATAATATTAATATAATATATTAAAGGGCATTATATTAAACTAAAAAAATATATTAGTAGTTGTTATGAACTAAATATCACAGAAATAAACATGTGAAAAAAAACCCTTACCTTCATTCTTTTCATCCTTCATACATGTTAAAACTCGTGTATAATAAATAAAATATTATAAAAATTCTACCACAGAAAAATATTCTTATATATAATACCATATATGATTTAATTATGAATTTATATTTGACATGTATTAACAATTTAATGTTAATGTTACGTTTCGTTTAATGTCATCTTTGTTTTTTGTATATAATTAGACTTCAATTGTTGATCCTATTACATATATCATTATTTACTTCTGTACATAATAAAAAAATGATTTAAATGTGATATATATTTAGTATATAAATATTTATAATAATATATATGATATTTAAATACAAAATGGAATTCACTATCCATGGAGATGCTAGGTGGTACATACACATGATTGTTGTTTCCGTTTTATCATTATTTTCAAAAGATTGAAAGTAAATGAAATATTTTTATGTATATATATATATATATTTATTTATTACAAATCCATTAGAATTATTATTCCAAATATATCATATAAATTTACTAAACCCGTCCTTAATACATTCGATGTAATGTATGATTGAGTCACATCGACTTGTTCAGGTGGTAGTCCACACGTCCACAAATGATATAATTTTTATAATAAAATGCATTTAATGATGGTATATTGTATATAAAAATTAATTAATCATAAATAAATATTAAATATATCATATGTAGGATATTAAAATAGTATTACCTATATAAATACCAACCTTGAGGGGTGTTAATGGAAAAACAAATAAAATTATTTCACGAGGTGGTAGTACACCGTACAAAAGAACAACATTTTGACAGCCCATTTGATGAATGTTTGTATAGATATCTATCCAAACAATTGAATGAAAATATCTTAGTTCATAGAAGATATTGATACTATTTATAAGCATGTAATAATTATAATTTTTTTGATTTCGAATGAAAATATACAAAAATAACTTGTGGATGGATGTTACCTTTCCTTTTGGTAACGCCTCTTAGTTTTCCCAAAAGGGTATACTTTATTAGATTTTTTTCAATGTGATGATTGTAGGATGAGGGGATGGAAGTTTGTATATTATTTCTGAATTGTTCTATTCATCCAAATTTCCTTGAGTGGTGTAAATAATTGAGGTGGAGGAGTTCCCTTTTTTTATGGAGGAGGAGTAGCATTTCTATTAATATAAAAAGATATACACTATTGAGAGGTATCCCTTACAAAATGTGCCTCCAATAATTTTCAATTTTATATAAAATGGTGGATATAGTCTAAATGTGGCCATAAAATAATTTTTTGACATGTTTATATAGTACTTCCCCCCTTATGTTAATTTTTAAACAATATGTAACCCATTTTTACCTTAATAGTTGTAATTAATTTTAATAACATTCACTAATATATTTTTCTCAGAAAACTATGTTTTACATACTATATATTATAAGTTATGAGAAATTAAAATAATTATTAGATTTTGATATTTTATTATTTTATCCATGGAATAAATTTATATATAAATCATATAATAGATGTGTCACTAATGCGAGTTTTAAAATAAAAATGGTTCAAAAGATTACTATATTTTGAAATGCAATTTCAATTTGAAATTGGATCCAATGAAATAAATTATATTAATTAATGTATAATTGATCTAATTATAAATTAAATAATTATTATACAATGTAAATACAAAAAAACTGATGAAAATGCAGTGTTGAATAAAAATTCAATATTTTTCACCATTCATAAAAAAATCATCTCAGTTAAATACAAAAAAATCACCCAAATAAAATATTGATATTTTTTTTCAAAAAGACTGATTATTTTAGAAATTTTAGTTTAGAAATTTTAAAAAATTTATAATTAAAGAGAGTTCTACATTAAAAGGGGGTAAAATTACATTTTAGAAAAATAAATCTTTTTATTTATAAAATTAGATTTATTATTATATTATAAATATAAACTATATTGGATGAGTATAAAATATATTGATTTAATATGACATATATAAATTTTATTGAAAAAAACATCAAATGTGGCTTATAAAGTTTATTGAGACAAAATTGTATCGGTATATAGAAAAATATTTTTCATAGAAAATTAATTTCATTTTTTCAAATAGTTCTTAAATTCATTTGTAACTAATTGAAAACGAAGTATTAAATTTATATAAATCTTTAAATAACAATTTCACTATTTATTTAAACATATTCATAACTTCAAGTCCAATTTAAATGTGGTAATTATAGTAATTTTTAAACGAAAAATTGTTAATAGAATATATTTTTTTGGTAAAACACATCCTTTAATGTCAGAAAAGATCATTAAGAGACCCTATATTATGTGTAAATGAACCCAAAAATTGTTTTTCATGTAACTAAAGCTAATCTATGTGATGTTTTTAGCCTAATATTATATTTGTGTTACATATAACATAAGAAAAACATAGTGATTCATATAACAAAAGTTATATTCAATTTTGATTGAAATGGAAAATGTTAAAATGGTTAAATTAATTCAAAAAACAAATATTCAAAAAATATCTAGATTTTACAATTGATATGTATGAAAAAATTATGGGAATATATTGGTTTACAATGATTAAACACTATATGGATTGTTATGCCTAATGCGTCGGTTTTGCAAACTGATGATGGTTTTCATTATCAATTGAGAGGATAAAATAATGTAAAGTATGGTGGAGTATGATTTTCGACACGAAAAGTTGTAAATATCTCTTAAAAATTGGTAGATATTCCCTTGGAATCTCTAGATGTGATCATAAATTTTTTTCCGAGAATTATTGATATCATTCCTACTATTTTCCCCTATAATTTTTCAATATAACCAAACAAACATAAATTTATGTTTATAATATATCTCTTAGTAAATACCAATCATATATCACATATTCCTTATATAATGGAAATAATAGAATTAAAATAAATAAAGGTAAAGATAGAAGAGTTGGAATGTAAATGGTTTATTCAGTGGGGAACATCTCTGTGGGTTGCATTAGTTATTTTTAACAATATGTTGGGCGTAACCCATAGAATTTGTGATAATTGAGATAATATTACCCAACATGGTATAAATAATATCTATAATATTCCATGAATTGAATAATAATTTGATTAAATATGGTATATCCAATTTTTCTATAAAATTGTCTTATGTTTTTTATGTCACTAACTAAGGGTTTAGAAGAAGAATATTATGATGATAATTTTGAATTATATATTTCCATTAATAGTATGTGATTATGCTATTCAGTATTCTGAATAAAATATCCATTAATATATAAATATTTAATTGGATGTTTTAAATATATTAGGACTATTATATATTGGTGTTTCTGGATGACATACAACTATATTCATGGAAAAATGATAATCATTAGAAACACCTGTCAATAGTATGATGTATCAGGAAGAATATTAATATTTATATATAACATTAAATTTTTTTGGATATAAGAGTTATGTTTTATTATTCATGCAAAATTTTAAAACATTTTTTTGTGGATCCAGAAAATATTGAGGCTATCATCGATTTAAAACTGTAAATGAATTTCTTTGAGATATGTGGTTTCCTTGGATTTCTAGGTTATTAACGACTATTTGTTCAAGAAATTTCAAGACTAACATTACAAAATAAATTTTTGAATGAAGTAATGACACATTCAAATAGAGTAATTTATAAAATATTTCCTTTTCTAAGATCATGTTCTTTTCTAGGGATGTATTTGTCTTATTTTTAGGTAATCCCTTTCCATGTTTTTATTACATTTTGTTTTTGGTTATTTGATGGGATTAATATGGTAAAATTTTAATCTTTTGGAAGGAAATGGTATGTTCATTATTGGATCACAATTTTCAAAAACTGTGATCCTTTTTCCTTCAAATGAGGTAAACCCGACCGAGTGGATTCCCATGGCTAGAGCATTGTTTTGGTAAACCATAACCCCTTCCCAAAAAAACATGTGCTTTTTTATGCTACCTCAAAATTTGATTTCAAAATACATGGAAACACCAAATAACTCCAATTATACCCACACTAAACTAATAACATTTTATCTCCTTTTTTGGTGCTCCAAAATGAATACCTATGGTAATCAACAACCAATCAAGGAATACCAAAGGGTCGATTAAATATATGAACCTCCTCAAGTATGTGACATGTTAATGATTAGGTTTATATCTCTCCCTTGTTATTATTCAAGGATAAAAGTAGGATGTCTATCCATTTTTTGTTCCATGTCTTTTCTAGGTTTGTGGGATCTTCATTATTTTCGATTATATTATTGTTTCAGGTCCATATCCCATTCTACGTCATCAATCCATTAATTTTCTGTATTTGTATTGGAAAGAATTATTCATCAAAAAATATAGGTAGGTTTTATATTATTCAAATCCCAATGGATAGTTTTCAATTATGTCTATGTGATGGTATAATTCCTATTGGTTGGTTGGAAATTGTAATTCATTCAGTGAATTATTTTTTTTGGTATATTAAATAATTATCAGATTATGAAGTTGGGGACATTGTGATTGTCGAATTGAAGTAAATAATTAGTTGAATTAATTATTGGGTTATATTTAGAGGCCTGGGCTTTATGTACATGGAGTTTAAGTTTCTTTTTAGGAATACTTAATACCTGACACAAACAGATGCCCAAAGACTGTATTAGTTTAGTGTCTTTGGAAACAGAGAACATCATCTTCTAACACTGTGAAATATCTTCAAACATATCTCATAAGGATCTTCCACATTTTTTTCTTCATAAAACCTTTCATTATATCCTAGGGAAAATAAAACATAAAATGTGCAAGCTCAAATTCCATGTAAGGGTAAACCTAGAAAACCTAAGACAAATGATAAACATTTGAACTAAAAACATAAAAATCATTTAACATGAAATAAATAATGGTAGTAAGTAAGGCATGGATCATAAAGGAAGATTATCCATGATAAAATAGCATCGGCATAAAACAAGTAATTGTGGAAAATTAAAAAACACATAATATGATTTCTATATTATCCAAGGCATTGCTGTCAAACCCATCATTGTGGACAAACTTCATTACTGAACCAGGTTTAATTTCCTTTCCAGCCATGTTTTACTAAACTAGATTTACATGCTATTTCATCGCTGTATTACTGAGCCATATTTACTTTCCATTCCATTCATGACAATCTCAAGAGATATAAATCATTAACCAATTCATTAGAGGGAGATAAATGTCCCATCATTCTCATAATGAAATCATTCTAACATGTTCCCCAAAAAGACATAAACCATTGGTCATGGAATAACCCAAGTAGTAAAATGGGGTCCATAAATATCATTACATCATAACATAATCCATATAAAAGATTATTCCATAATCAGAATAATAAAATAATATTAATAATAGAGATATAAGAACAACCTTACATAACAATTTAATCTTATATGTAAAATAAGTTTGACAAAACACTTGAACTTAGTTCTCTAGGAAAATATCATTTCTTCTTTAAAAACATTTTATTTTTTCAAAAATGTCTTCAAATTTTAGAAGAAAAGAAATCTATTTCAAAAAAATTCTTCATATAAAGTAGATGAATCTTCAGGAATTTATGGCGTCAGGAAACTATAAAAATCCATTCATGCCATATAAGTTAAAAAACATTCTCCTTTAAATTTTGTTGGAAAAGAAAAACATACATATTATGGTAAACAAAAGTAAGATTCCTTCCATACCATAGAGTAAATGTCCAGATGGGGTAGAAATGAAGTTAAACCTACATATAATAATAGTAAACATTTTATGAAAATATTTTTAAAAGACATGGACATGGTTGATAAATAAATCCCCAGTAAATACTTAAATATAAACAACCTCTGTTAAAAATGGGATGGAAAAATTATCCCTTAACATAGGTCTGATTTCATCTGTATCTTTCTGAAACCCATGTATAGTGGGTTTAGACATATTATTAACTTGTAAAAGAACCATAATAATATTTATGATATCAGATATGTGTTACTTATGACTTTAAATTAACTGTTAATTTTTTTTAATTCCATATTAAAGCAACATTTTGGTTAATAATCATTTTATTTATTGTAGGTGTTCAGACTTGATACTCATGATACTACTACTTAAATCATGATTTAATTAATTATATAACGAAAAAAATTATTTATATATAATATATATTTAGTATATATATATATTATATAGATAAATGAAATGGAATACACCATTCATAGGGACGGTAGGTCGTACGTACGCATGGTCACTGTTTTAGTTACATATTTAATTGAATGGATGTAAGTAAATGAAAAATATATATATAAATAAATTCTATATAATTATTATTTATATATTTCATCATTATGTATTATATATACATTATAATCATTTTTTAATGTTTAACGTGGAAAATTAATCTCTTCGTGTTGTAGAGATGGTAAGCCGTACGTACGCATGAGCGACGATATATTTCCCATAATTGATGAATGCTATTGAAATGGATGGTGTATAATATCTCTGAATTAGAATCCTTTTATAGAAATTATATATAGTTATTATTTCTACCACTATACCCATCCAAGTAAGGTGGTGGTGAAAAACATATTGCACCACAATGTGGAGATGGTAATTCATATGTTCGCACGTGCAGTGATCTCTTTTTTCCTTGGATGGATAAAAGGTGAAATAAGGTTTTTTAATATTTATAATAACAAATAATTTTATAATTTATACTGATTTTATTACTTTATACTGAAACAAAAAAAGAAGAAGAATTTGAAGGAGAATGAAATTAGAATGAATCAGTTAAAGAGATTTCCTCTTCCTTAACGTGCCTCGTTTAAATTTTCTCTTATTGCACTAGAGTTTGTATTTTTAGGGGACCATAATCTATACAATGTTACTAAGTATGTTTTATAATGGAATTGGATAGGGTTTTTCCAATCATGGATGCTCAAAATTTAGTGAAGATGAGAGGTATGAGGTTCCCTTTTATAAGAGATGAGAGGGGAACTTTAAGAAACTCTCAAAAATATTAATTAATAATAAAATAAAACCCAGAAAAACACCTATAAATTTTAAAAAAATTAAATATGATATGAGATAATGATGTAATCTCATCATCCAATAAATTTTGGACAACTTGTTTTTTCAATTTAAACCTTATCTTTTTAAATAACATGGAGATAATCAATTAAATTTTAATTTTTTTTAATAACATTATAAATATCTAAAGGAAGTGAATATTTACTTATATGGAGTTAATTAACAATGAATGGATACATTTTTCCATTTTCAACCTTATAATAATATTTTAATGTTTTTTACATATTTTAAAAAAATTATGTTTATAAAATGTGAATATTGTCAATTTTGATACTATTCATTTTTTAGACACTAAATAAAATTCACACTGAAGATAAATTCAAACCAAAATATTTAATACTCCAAATATTTCATTGTCCCTAAAAAAATTCGTAGATCAAATTAATTAGTTCATATTATTTTTCTTTTAATATTTTTAACTCCATTTATTTGATATTTCAATTAATAAAATAATTTATACATCACTATTGTGTCATCATTAATAGAAATTATTTAATTTGATAATAATATAAATAAATTTATATGATGCAGGTAGTTATTTTATCTTTTTAGAGACTATATATGGTCGATCTTATCTCTTAGTTGTCCATAATTTAATATTAATAAACTTTTATAAAATTAAATTGTGACATTTTGTCCATTTAACTAGTTTCTATTAAATTCATGTCATTTTCATAGGTAAGTGTCCATAAAGTGATTAAATTTCTAAAAATAGTCGACAAGGGTTTAATTTAGTTATCTAATAGGATTTTATAGGTTTTAAGATAATTTTATAATATTATTTTTACCCTTAATTACATAATTTACCTTTAATCAATTTAATAAAATTAATTACCGATGTTACTATTAATAATGTCCAAAAATAAAATTATCATATTATCATAAAATGGACCTACTAATTAAAAATAATGAATCTATTTTTCATATTTGAAAACACAGAAGGTGCAGTAAGTAATTTTAAATTAATCATGTTGTTGAGAAAACATGTTTTAAAAGATTTAACATTTTGAAATATTAAAATGTGTTTACCTGTGAATTCAATGTAAAATTATGTATAATTACATAAAATTTGTTAAATGGTAAAAATATATTCTATTTATTATTTAAAACCACTAAATATTATAATTTTACTACATGAATTATCTCGATGAAGATAGATGATTTTAATTAAAATTTATCATATTCTTACTATTCATCAAAATGTGAAATATATCTGAAAAATACCAAAAATTATCCAATATTAATTTTTATATTCTGATTCTAAAGAAAAAGACTATTTATTCAACTTGAACTTATAAATTTGTAAAAATTTATATTTAAAATGGGTTTTCCTCAAAATGTGGTAATACTTCATTTACTGAAAAATATTTCTTTCATCTGAAAAATTGATTTTGTTCTAATATCATGTGTAAGATGAATGCTAATGTTATATAAAATTAAAATTTTGGTTAATAATATTCCTAATTACAGGTTTATATAATATTTTAATAATATATCATTTTTTATTGAAAATCAATATAACATACAATTCAAGCTATCAAGGAAGGTCTCTCTTAATTATAACGCATGGCATGTCAATGTTCTGTGTAGCGAAATCATCGATTGATGTTGCAGATAACATAGTCTAAACATATTTCATTTATAGATTGAACAAAATCAATGCTCAGTGTATCCTATAATTAATTCTACATAAAGAACTTGAAATTGTGTGCAACACAAGCCTGGAATAGTGTTTCATATACTGCAAGATAATATGGTGTTGTGTTTAGTTCCAGAAAATCTTTAGGTAGTGTACAAAAAAAGAAATAAATGAAATTTAAAAAAATTATCTCATAAAATCTTCGGTTGTTACATTATATCCCCCCTAAAAATGATTTTCACCCTCAAAATCCATTTATGTTGTAGATTTGTTTCTACATTAAAGTTTCTTTCATAGAAACCCACATTGTAAAAAAAGTTACTAAAACGTCAGTTTAAAAACGAAATTTATAATCATAGTTGTCACCCAAAGTAACACATCACTGGGTTTCCACATAAGAGAGAATATGTGGGATGTGAAATCATGGATATCGAAGAGAAATCAAACCATCATGTTCTGATGGATAGTGATAGATATTATGGTTTGGTCGATGTTATCTACAAGAAATCCATAAATCTGTGACAATTTAAGGAACCATATGATTCATTAGATAATAATTTACTAGGATAACATTTTTTTGTTTTCAATATGTTTTTATTCATATTGATGAATTTTTTTCAAGAGAATAAATAATTACATGATTTCAGTACTATTGATCATTCGAGAAAAACATCCACTTTATCTATTTTTTTAAAAAAATAATGTCGAATTTCTCATTCTTAATGTGTTCGAAGATCATGTGATGGAATGATAGGTCATTCCATAAGTCTTAACAAAAAGGTTAGAACAGGTTATCAAATATGCCTACGTCCATCAATAGTGAGATAATAAATCAATCTAACAAAGATAAAATAGAAATTAACTTATACTATCCATAAATGGAAAACATTATAATACATTGAAAAACAAAAAATTTAAATCTTTAGGAGTTAAAATCAGTTGACATAACCATTATCTCCCATATCTCATCTGGCAGTTCTCATTTGTCACATTCCAAACATGTGAACACCTTAATCATTTATTCAGTTTAAGAAATGATAATAACACGAATTGCCATAGAACCTTAGTGAAAACACGAATTCTATCAAAACATAACTCATTCCACATACCAAAATCCTTAAAATTTAATTTATTCTATCCATGATATCACTTTTTACTTAAATTAGTCATGTAGTTTTTAATAATATCTAAAATCTCATTATCTCTTTGTCCCTTAATTATGTGAATATCAATCACTTTTTAGAAATATTTCTATCACTTTTCATGGCTACCAGTACCATATAATTATGGAAGACACAAATAAACCAATATATAAATATTCCAATATTCCATAACACTATAAATGAGTTTCCACAACACTATTTGGGAATCCCATTACATAAAAAGTTAATCATTACACCACTTCGTTGTCATACTCAACATCACTAAAAGTGATTTCATGTGATTTACCCTTATCTTTGGATTTAAGAGGTTGTTGATGTCAATCATCATTAAACCTTGGATTATTTAATTGGTTAGCATAATTCCCCATTTCTTTTCCCTTGTATCATTGATTTCTTGGTGGTGCTTTCATTGACGCATTTTCTCTACTTATATCATTAGAAACCTTTTTCCCATTACTTTAGCACTCAACTACATGGTGACCTTCTTTTCTATACTTGAATCATTTTATATCCCCTTTAAAACAATCTCCACAATGTTTCTTTCCAAACATTGATCATAAGGTAACATTCTTATTCCTTTCACCATTATTTTAATATTCTCCCTTGAACTCCATCTTTTGTTTCTTGTCAAAATCATGAGATGGGTATATAACACCAACTTCTAGTTCTAACTTGATAGCACATCACACAATATCTTCATATCTAATGATGTCTATTAAAGGTAATTCCATTTGAAGTCTCGGTTTTAATACACTAAAAAATCGATCACCTTTACTTTTAGGATGGATGATAAATCCCGAAGAATACCTAGAATGTCTTGTAAAATTCATCTTGTATGTACCAACAGATTCATCATCCTTTTTCTTAAGCTCAAAGAACACTTTTTTCATTTGTTTTTGATGTAATTTTTGATAAACATGTTCTTAAAATCATATCATTCCATGGATTCAATTTTATCTGGCTGCATTGTATTCTTAATTAGAGTCCACCACTGGTCTGATTCTCCTAATAAATGATATACAACTAAAATATCCATTTCATGTTCCAAATAGAAAATTATAGAAAATATCTTTTAAATGGTACTGATCCATTTTTCAACAAAAAGTGAATCGGAAGACCCACTGAATGAAGGTGGATGTTTCCTCATGAAGGACTTAATAGAATGTTGTTCCTTTCTCTGCTCATGTGTATGTCATGATTGATTTATAGACTGTGTAATAATAGAAAAAATATTTTCAATTATATCTCCCCTTACATTTGGTTGGTTAGGAGGACAATCATTCCATTTACAGTGTATTGGTCATTAACATGGTGTCTTTGGGTTCCAGATATTGTCTAACACCCAAAAATAATTGTGTGAGAAGTAAGAATTATACTTGAAAACAACATGATCACATGTGAGTACATTCAATCTCTAACATCATTGGTTTTATCCTTTGTTATTCAAATTTATCAGAAAATAAACCTATGTTCGAAACCATTATATTACTTATTCTTAGTATATCCCTAGATATATACATTTAAATATCTCTAGGGATCTCACTAATTTTTCACATCCATGTTTTCAAAGGTTGACTAAACCTTTGATCTAATACCAACTGTAGATAAAAAAGCTTGACGTACATGGAAATTACATTTCATATTTGGAATACACAATACATGAGACAAATAGAAACCCAATGACCTTATATGTTTTGTGAACTTAGAATCTCTGTACATCATCTTCTAACATGGTGAAAGATCTACGACATCTCTATAAATATCTTACCCATTTTTCTACCTACCTAAATCTTTTAATTCTATATTTGGGAAAATAAAACATAAAAACAGTGATCTAAATTTCTTAGTATGGGTAAACATGTAGAACAGAAAACAAACAATAAACATTTGAATGTAAAAACATCAAAATCTGGAGACATGAAATAAATCTTGGAAGTACATAAGGCATTGATCATAAAGGAACATTAGCCATCATAGAATATCATTGGAATAAATAATTAAATACTTTAAAATTAATAAGAAAATAATATGATTTCCATAGTACCCAATCCACTTCTACCAAGTCCATCATAGTGGACAATGTTTATCACTGAATGTGGTTTACTTGTCGTTCTAGCCATGTATTATGGAACATGATTTACATGTTGTTCTAGCCCTGTATTACTGATCACGATTTACGTGTCATTCCAATCATGACTATATTATGATTTATAAGTCTATAAACCATTATTTAAGGGAGATATAGGTCCCACCCATCTCGTAATGCAATCATTCTCACTTTTTCCATAAAAATTAGAAACAATTCATCATATCATAACTAATGAAATAAAATAGGTTTCTTAAAAATAATTTCATCATAACACAATGAATATAAAAGGTCATTACATAATAAAAATAATAAAATCATTGTAATATTAGGGATAGAAACAGAACCATACATAAAAACATCATCTTATATGAAAAATAATTGTGACAAAACACATGAACTTTCTTCTTGAGGAAAATATCCTTTCTTCTTGAATGATGTTTTCTTTTCTCAAAATTCAATGAAATATTAAAATAACAGAACTTAGTTGAAAATAAACATCATGTATTTTATATTAAGATAAATGTATGTAAGGATGTATGAAACTGTATAATCCATTCATGTCGTATAAGTTACAAAAAACATTAATCATGTACTTTTGTCACAAATGTCAAAAAGTAACTTTTTTGGTAAACATAAGAAATATTCTTTCCATACCACATAGTAAAATTAAAAAGGGGTAAACATGACTTTAAAAATACATATAATAATATTAAACATTCTCTGAAACCATTTTTTGAAAACATCGACATGGTTGAAAAATAAATCCCCAGCAAATGCTTATGAATAAATAACCTCAGAAAAAAATGATGTTGAAAAATTATCCTTACCCTTAGGTCCAAATTCCTTTATATGTGACTAAAAATCCTATATAATGGGTTTAAGAATCTTAATAACTTTCTATAGAACCATAATAATAATTATGATTTCATATATGTTTTACTTATGACATTATATTACCTGTTCATTTGCCAATTCCATGTTAAAGGAACGTTTTGAGTAATAATAGTTTTATTTCTCATATGTGTTTGGACTTGTTGTTCATGATATTATTACATAAATCATGATTTAATTATACATATAATTTAAAACATGATATATTTATCATATATTTTTATTATATAAATATATATAAAATATATAGATAAATGAAATGGAATACACCATTCGTGGAGACGATAGGCCCAACGTACGCATGAACATTGTTTTAGTTTCATTATTGAATTAAATGGATATAATTATATATAACACACATATATATAAAAAAGCTATTAGTATTTTTATTTCATATATTAAATGATTATTTATAATATATACTTTAATATCATTATAGAATGGATAACGTGGAGAATGAATCCCATCGTGTCGTGGAGATGGTAAGTCCTACGTACACATGAGTGACGATATCATTCCCATAATTGATGAATGGTATTGAACAGGATGGTATATAATATCTCATACTTAGTATAATGTTATAATTATCATATATATTTATTACTTCTACCATTATACCCATCCAAGTAAGGTGGTGTGAAAAATAGATCACACCATAGTGTAGAGACGGTAAGTTATACGTATGCACACACGGTGATTTCAATTTTAGTAGGATGGAATGAATGTAAAATAAGGTTTTTCATATTTATAATAAATTATCAGTATATTATTCATACCGAAGTAATTACTTCATAATGAAATAACTAAATAAGAAGAAGTAGAATAAGAATGAATTTTGAAATAATTATTAGAAGAGATTACCTCTTCCATGACATGCGTCCCTTAAATTTACTCTTAGGGCACTAGAGTTTGGATTTTGAGAAGACCAGAACTTGTAGAATGTAACTGGGGATTCTGAGAAGAGAAATTTGAAGATTTTGGCTGAGCTTCAAGGCTTCAAATGGAGTAAAGAGGAGAGGGATGAGGATCCCATTTATATTGGAGGATATGGT
This sequence comes from Viscum album, assembly GCA_963277665.1. Lineage (NCBI taxonomy): Eukaryota > Viridiplantae > Streptophyta > Magnoliopsida > Santalales > Viscaceae > Viscum > Viscum album. The sequence goes on along the minus strand of OY728157.1, from coordinate 346,047,715 downwards.
CACATTACGAAACTCTCAAAAATATAAATTTATAATAAAATCAAACTGACCATAAAAATCTCCAAAGTGTCCCAAATTTGGGGATGAGATGAGAAAGGGTCATATTCGAATCAACCAAAATAAATTCAACAACACATTTTTTCAATTTAAACCATAACATTTTAATTGACACATAGTGATTCTATTAAATTTTAATTTTTGTAATAACATTATAGATATTTAATGATAATATATATTTAATTATGTGTTGTTAATTGACTATTAATGTATAATGTATTATATTTTCAACCTTATAATTATCACTTGGTAATTATTAAATATTATTATGCTTTTAAAATAATTTAAAAAAAATTATTACGTCTATAAAATGTCAATAGGATCAATTTTGAAACTATTAAATTATTAGACATTAAATAAAATTCAGAAATAAGATAAATTAAGAACACAATATTTAATAGACTATTAATATGTCAAGTTCACCTAGAAAATTCATTGATCACATTAATTAGTTCTTATAATATTTCATTTAATATTTTTAAAACCATTTATTTGTTATTATTATTAATAAAATAATTTCTATATCACTATTTTGTAATAATAAAAAGTAATATACTTATATAAAATGAGATTGTGACGTTTTCCCTATTTCATTAGTTTTTATTAATTTCAATTATCATTTATAGGTAAGTGTCCATAAGTTGATTTCATTTCATAAAATAGATGATAAGGGTTGAATTTAGACCTCCAATATTATTATTATTAGTGTTAATGTAATTTTATAGAATTATTTTTACCCTTAATTAGCAGATTTACCTTTAACCATGGTAATAAATATAATTACAATTCACTATTCATAATGACCAAAAATAAAAGTAGCCTATTTACATTATTCAGACCTAATTATTCCAAATATGGAATCCAATTATCAAAATTCAAAACACTAAACTTGCAGTAATTAATTTAAAATTAATCCTGTTTGTGAGAAAACTTGTGTTAAAAGTCAAAACATTGCAAATCATTAAAATGTTTTTACCTATCAATTTAATGAAAAATTAATGATAACAACATAAATTATATTAAATGTTAAAAAACTATTCTACATTAACTATAAAACAATTAAATATTATCATTTAACCATATAAATTATATCGATGAAAAAAGATAATTATAATTAAAATTTAATGTATTTTTACTGTTTATCAAAATATGAATGTTATCACAAAAATATAAAAAATATATCCAAAGTTAATTTTTATATCCTGATTCCAAATAAAAAGAATCTTTTTTTTCTAATTGAACTTATAAACATGTCCAATACTGGATTTAAAATGGGTGCGTCATCAAAAGGCGGTAAAACTGGATATATTTTAAAATATTTCTTTTATCCAAAAAAATGATTTTTTCTCATATCATGTGTACAATGAATTCTCATTTAACAGAAAATTGAAATTCTTTTAAATACTATTCATAACATCTAGTTTATATAATATTTTAATAATATATCATTGTTTTGTGAAACTCGGTATTTCATACAATGAAAGCTATCGAGGAAGGTTGCTCTTTCATGTAACACAAGCCATGTTAGTGTTGCGTGTAGTGCAAGCATCCTTTGTTGTCGCGTATAACATAATGCAACCTTAGTTCAATTATAAATTGATGAAAATATCTACATAGTTTTGTGTGAAATGAATTCTATCAAAAGAACTTGAAATTTTGTGCAACACAATCCATGAATAGTGTTTCATATATTGCAAGCTAATTCATTGTTTTGTATAGCGCAAACTTATCTTGGTGTAGTGTACAACACATGACATACATGAAATTAAAAATAATCTATCCCATAAAATCTGGGGTTGTTATAATATTGGGATTTTTTAATGAAATTTATTAATTGATGAATTAATTATAGGCATGTTGGGGTTGTGGATGTTTATTAATTAGTTATATAATTAAAAAAAATTAATTTTTATTTCTAAAATTGATGGAGTTATAGTAATTATTTTCCGAATTAACTATAGAGTTATTTTATTATTTAATAATAAAAAAATTATTGAATTAAATAATAGTGACTTTGATGTTTATGTGATTGATGGAATATTTTTGATTAATTGATGAATTAACTAATGGGATTTGTTTTATTAACTAATTTTTGTATTAATTAATCAAATGATGAATAGAAACAATGAAATTTATGTGTTAATTGATATTATGGATGGTAATTATGGCATTCATTTGCGAAATTAAATGATGAAAAATAATGATGGAATTCAGGTGTGAATTTAAATAATTAATGTAACAACGACATTCAAATTTGAAATTAAATGATGAATGGTTAAAATGCCATGCATGTGTGAATATAACTGTTGAATGGTAAAAAGAGAATTCTTATTTTAATTGAAATGATTAATGGTAATAATATAATTAATACGAGAATTGAAATTATGGATGGTAAAAATGGCATTCATATGTGACATGAAATGATGAATTGTATCAATATAATTTATTTGTGAATTGAAATATTGAATGGTAATAATAAAATTCATATGTGATGTGAAATTATGAATGTTAACAACATAATTTACATTTTAATGAAGATAATCAATAGTAACAATTTATTTTAGATATATGATATCCCTTGTGGATAACTAATACTCCATCCTAGATTGAAGCAGTTATTGAGTGATTACTATTCCATGAGAACCTGGATGGAATGTGGTTAAATAAAGAGTAATTTAATAAGTGTAAACGGTTTACATTAATTATTATTTTTATTTATACACCTACATAAACTAATATTGAATTGATTTTCTTTTAGAAATAATTTGTGGTGATCTACTAGGTTTTAGTCACACCCAACATAGGTATCCTGATCAGTACCAGAATAGAAATCATGAATAAAGTAAATGATAAATTAAAAAATCCCTATATTAGAAGAATTATTTGTGATTGAGCTTAGATGAGGGAACCATATGTGGTTTGGGAACCAAATTGTAGACTCCAGTGACTTTACTTTATGTATTCATCTTGACATTAGGCACATATTTTAGTCTGGAATATCAACAATTCAGTTTTCAAATTTTATTTATATTATTGATCATCTTGTGATACTTGTATTATACTGGTTATTGTTATATGTAATTTGGTTATTGGTATTTTTTTGCAGATGTGTTACTCTAAAAAAGAGTGTATAGTCTCTTCATGATTTATAAAATACCCTCACTACTAGTCGACATCCTCTAGTATATAGGGAGGCACACTTGAGGTCATGTGTCCAATCACCTTGGGGCACTGGCATTAGGCACCCAGTTCGGGTTGTCACATGGTGGTATCATAGAATCATTCTTTTATTTTCTTTTTTCATTCTATTTGAGAAGGTAGATGTTAGACTAGAATGATTCGAGCCTTGGACATGATCTCATTCATAAGATTTGAAAAACCATTTATTTGGGGAAAACACATGTTCAAAGGGTGGGATCTATTTTATTGATTTTTTATTACATTTGGATGTTATATCTCCTCAGGTTATTCACTTATTGTGTGATGTGATAATTTTTCTAATATTCCTATGAATTGACTCTTGTCCCATAATGATAGGAGAGTTGAGTAAGAATAAATTGTTCAAGGTAATTATGATTATGTTGTGACAATAATCATTTTAGGAATGCATGGGAAAATAGGTTTTGGGGTTAGTCATTGGACTTGAAATAATTTTCCTTTCTACTGTAATTTTATTGAAAATGGTGCCTAATATGGAATTGAGATTAGTAAAATGATTCAAATTTTTTTAATTGCGTTTCCAAATGGTAAGCCTAAATAATGAAAAATGTATTTACCCTTTGAAAACCATGACTTAAATGTAGTATGGTTAATTTTTGTGATAGTGCATCAGTTTTGATCTTTTGGTGGGTTTGGGAAAAAATAATTTTGGATAACTTGTGGAGTTTTCATTATACATAAATCTGATACAGTGGAGTTATGGGTCCTAAGATGTGTGTTTTTTATTTTAAATATATTCCTCTATGGGAAATCATTTGAGAGGGAGACCTGAGGACATGAATATGAATGATCCTCCATTTTGTAACCTAAGGCACATGTAGTATCATGTAAGGATATAGGGGATCAGTTCTGATAGAACATTTCTCTCTTACTAAAATTTATTGATAGAGAATTAGGGTGGATTTTGAAAAGTATGTTTGATTCCACAAGGTATTATCAATTGTAGAATTCTAAAAATGTAATTTGATATAGTGTACATGAGGTAACTGAGTTGGGACTGAGTCTATCTAGACTATACATGACAAATTATAGACTCATGTTGAGAAGTTGATCATGTTGGATGGTTTCACATTGCAAGTCTCAGTGGAACACTAGTGGGTTGTTTAGGTTTGTATAGGGTAGGTAGATGGGGTGTCTTGGGAGGAATTCATCGAGAATTTCATGGTTCACTTTTATCGAGATACACTAATACCGGATAGAAAATATGATTTCATTCAGTTGTCTTAGGGAGGTATGTCCAATGAGTACTATGTTGGTCATTATTCAAACATGAATTTATTTACTCCAGTTCTGGTAGGTGGTGAGAAAACTATGGAATGAAATTTTTATTATTGGACATAATGTGATATTTTTTCTTATGTTAACTTATTTCAATTTAAGAAAATTATTGAGGAAGTGGATCCAGATCTCATTACTGAGGGAAACCTAAATGAGGATACCTTTGTAATAAAAGGGTTTCTATAGATTATCAAGGGGTACATGATATGATTTAATAAAATATCATTATGAGGATTTTATCCTGGGGTGTAGTAGGAAAAGTGGCTAGAGGAATGGTTAATTACCCAGGACTGTGCTCATGTGATTTTTCACCAGCTAGGCTGGCCATGCCACGATCGAAAAAATTCTCCTGAACTACATGTAGAGTTCTAATATTATTGTAGTATGGGATACAAAATATGTTCTATAATAAACCATTAAATATATTTAGTGTTTTAGGAGAATGAGAGATCTCAATTAAAGGTAGGGGATATTTTACAACTTATCAATCTTAACACTAGTGTTATACTAGCTATTGAAATAGAGGTATTGAACATGGAGGTTTAAGGAAATAGATACCATAATAGTGGAGCAGTGTAGATCATGGGACTCAGACTACATCATACAGAATAGGGTAAGGATAGTTACATTCCATTCACCCAAAATGTTTGGACAGCGAGGCAGGATCATTATTAGTGAGATTTATTATTCTTGTTGTATCTATATAAGATAGTGCATTATTTGTTTCCGGTTCCACAAATTCCCTAATTCCTACAAAACATGTGAATGGTGTGATCCTAGAAGTGGGTTTTGAGAGAGGGGTTATAAAGTTATATACAATGTTAGGAGTATAGTAGAATGAATTATATTTATACAATGGGTGTTATCTCATGTATTATAACATAAATTTTCATTGGGATCAATACATAATATATTTTTAGATATTTTTCCAACATATGGGTATGGACAAACTAATAGAAAAATGATCCCATGTAGTTTTCTAGAAACATAGAGTGAATTTTACATCTCCTTAGAGTTATAATTATCGTCACCATGGATAGTGGGATATCAAGACAGACCCTGTTGGGTCAGTTCACTAGAAGCTGGGAGATCACACTACCATGTTTTCTAATCTATCTATAGATGATGTATGTTCAATGAAGTATTTATTTCCACCAGTAGTGGATGAATTTTGTGATGTGGTTATTTAATATTTCTCATGGATTTACTTGAGTGATATGGGGAATTTACAATTGCAATTTCTCTACGGGGTTGATCTAGTTTATATTCCTCCTAACAGAATGGAACTGATAGAGCATCATGTGCTCAACAATTATCTAGAATAGTTGATTGATTTTTGTTTTATCTATATAATTCCATCACCTTGGGGTTCACCATTTATTTTCTAAGAATTCATATTGGACTCTGTTCTTGAATTTGGATTACTATAAGTTGAACCACATGACTATAAAGAACCATTATCCCCTTTTGTGTATCAAGGACAACTCTGACCAATTGAGGGATGCTTTTGTTATCTCCAAGAATGATTTGAGATTAGGGTGTTGTTATTTGGGATAATTAATGGTAAAAATATCATTTAGATACATAATATCCCTTGTGTATAGTTTAGACTCCATCACAGATTGTAGTGGTTTTTGAGAGTTTAGGAGTCCATGAGAACCTAGATGAAATATGGTTAAATAATGTGATATTTAATATGTGTAAATTGTTTACATTAATTATTTTATTATTATTTGTACACTTAAATACACTACTATTGAAATGATTTTGTTTTAGAAAAAAATTTTGGTGGTATACTGTGTTTTACTCATACCCAACATAGGTAGCTTGATCTATACCAGAATAGACAACATGTTTAAAGGACATGATAATGTAAAGGCCCATTACTTGAAGAATTATTTGGGTTATAGCATGGATGATGGAAACTGCTATGGTTGGGGAACAACATGGTATTTTCCAATGAATTTACTTTTTTGTATTCATCTTAACACTATACAAATATTTTAGTATAGAATATCTACAATTCCGTTTTCAAATTGTATTTACAGTTTTGATAATCTTGTAATGTTGGTATTATACTGGTTTTAGTTATATATCATTTCTTTATTGGTGTTCATTTTCGATAATGTGTTACTCTTTGATTGATGGTATAGTCTCTCTGTGAATTATATAATACCCTCACTACTAGTATAAATCCTCGAGTATGTTGGGGGAAATGATTGTGGTCATGTGGCCTACCAACATTGTGCAATGGCATGTAGCCCCTAGGTTGGGTTTTCGCCTGGTGGTATCATAGATTATTTCTTTTATTTTAATCTTTCTTTCTATTTGGGGATGTTATATAGTATACTATAAAGAGTTGGTCCATGGACATGAGCTCATTCATGAGAGTTAAAACACATGTATGGGAGTAAAGCCCATGTACAAAGGGTGGGTTCTATTTTACTGATTTTTTATTTTACATTTGAATTATATAACACCTTGAGTGATTCACTTTTTCCATGATGTGCTAGTTTTTTCTGATATTCCTATGACATGACTCATGGACCAGAATGATAGGATAGTTGAGTAAGAATGGATTATACTAGGGAATTATGATAATTTTGTGACAATAATCATTTTATGAATCCATGGTAAAGTATGAGTTGGGGGTAGTCATTGGACATGAAATATTTGTCCATTCTTGTGTAGTTTAATTAGAAATGGTTCCTAATATAGTATTTAGAGTAGTAAAATGATGAAAGAAATTTATAATTTTGTGTTCAAATGGTAAACATAAATAATGAAAAATGTATTTACCCTTTGATAACCATGAAATATATGTAGTATGGTTAATGTTAGTGATAGCGCATCAGTTTTGATCATGTGTCTGTGTTTGGGAAAAATAATTATGTGTAACTTGTTGTGTTTTCTTTATGCATAAAATAGATAAAGTGGAGTTATGTGTCCTGAGATGTGTGTATTTCATTTTAGAGATAGTACTCCATGAAAAATATATTTGAGAGGGAGACATGAGTACATGGATGTGAATGATCCTCCATTGCTGGAACCTAAGGCACATGTAGCATCATGTGATGATATAGGGGAGAACTTCTAAAAGAACTAATATCTCTTAAAACAAATTATAGATAGAGACCAAGGGTGGATTTTGAAAAGATAGTATGAGCTGATGATGGATTATCAACTATGGAACCCCAAAAATTGTATTTGATATGGTGTACATGAGGTAACTGAGTTCAGGATTGAGACTATCATGACTATATATGACCACATATAGACTCTTTTTGAGAAGATCAACATGTTGGATGATTGCACATTGCGAGGCTTAGTGGTATACTGGTGGGTTGATTAGGCCCATAAAGGGTTGGTATATGGGGTGGCTTGGAAGGAATTCATGGAGATATTCATCAATAACTTTTATCTAGATAGACAGATATTGGAGAGAAAAGTTGAGTTCATTTAGTTTACATATGGAGGTATGTCCAATGTGGACTATAATGGTTATTGTTAAAAAATTATGTGCATTGTATCAGTACTAGTAGGGTATGAGACAACTATGGAATGAATTCTTTTGGATAGGACTAAATGTGAGATTATGTGTCTTGTTAAAATATTTCAATGTAATATGTTTTTTAGGTTGTGGATCAAGATCTCATTTATGAGGGAAACCTGAAGGAGGAATCCATTATAAGAAAAATGGTTGATTATAGATGAACTTGGGGTTCATATTATGATTTTGGAAATTTAACTTTAAGGATTTTATCTGGGGGAGTTGTAGGAAAAGTGTCTAGGGGAACTGTAAGTTACACCTGATAGTGCTCATGTGGTTTTTCACAAGGTTGGAAGGCCGAGCCACTATTTACAACATTGTCCCCCACCATCTTTGAGTACTGATATTATGGTAGTATTGGATAGATAAAGATGTTCTATAAGAACCCAAAATTACATGTAGTGTTGGATCAGAACTAGATAACTGAAGTATATGTATCAGATATTTTAAACCTAATCAATCTTGAAACCAGTGTTCTACTACACATTGAAATATCGGTTGTTGACATGGAGCATTAGAGAATGGGAACCCATACCAGTGTCATGGTGTAGATTAAGGGACTCAGATTTCATCATAGGGAAGAGGGGAAGGATATTTAAATTCCATTCACCTTACACGTTTGGACAGAGACACTGGAGCATTAGTAGTGAGAGTTATTATTATTATAGCTTCTATATTAGTTGGTACATTATTCAATATTGATTCCATTAATTCAATAATTTATACGCAAATTATGAATAATGTTATTCTAAAGGGGGTTTTAGAGAGGGGTTATGATGATTGATACATTGTTGGGAGTACAGGCGAAAGAATTCTATTTATACAAGGGGTTTAATCTCAGGTATTGGGAGTAAAAATTTATTTTGGGATATGTACATAATATATATGTCAAGATTTTTTCAAAATATGGGTATGGACTGACTAGTAGCATATCTATACCACATAGTTTCTAACAATCAATGAGTGAATTCATCATCTTCATAGAGATATACTTATCTTCACTATAGAGAGTGGGATATCAAGATAGACCATGTAGGGTCAGATCACCAGCAACTGGGAGAGATAACTTCAAAGTTTTATAGTCTATTCTGGAATTTTTTTTATTAATGAAGTATGAATTTCCACCAATAGTGGAAGAATTTTTGGATGTGGTTCCTGAATATTTCATAGGGATTCATATGATAGAGATGGGGAATTTAAGATTGAGATTATGTAGGGGGATGAGTTAGTTTTTATTCCTCCTTACATAATGGAACTTATAGAGCTTTAAGTGCTCAAGAGTTATCTTGAAGTTTTTTTAGATGAGTGGTTTATCTATCCATGTACGTCACTTTGCGGTCACCATTTATTTTTTAATAAGGATGAGGTGACTCTACGCTTGAATTTCGATTACTATAAGTTGAAGTAGATGACTATAAAAAACTAGTATACACTTCTGTGTATCAATGATCTGTTTGACCAGTGGTGGGGTGATTTTGTTTTCCAAAAAAATGATTTGAGACTAGGGTATTATTATTTCAGATTTCAAACTTAGGATATATCATGGAATTATTTATGTAGTTCGTCTGGACTATATGGGTTCATATTAATGTTGTTTGGAATAATGAATGCTTGGTAGTGTTTATTCCATTTATGAACAGAATATTTCATTTGTACCTAGATCAGTTTGATGCAGTATTCCTTTTATGATTTATTGATGTACATTAAGACTCATGATGATAATTCAAATTATCATAAAATTTTCTGAGAACACTATGACAACATCAGTTATACTCCAATCTATATATGTGTTAATTTTGAACTGAACAAGTACATTTTTTGGGTCACATCGTCTTGGAGGAAGGTGTGTAAATGGAGGTAGAGAATGCGAATGAATTTTTTTCATGGGGGAATCCCAATAATTTTCCAATATCAATATATTTGTGGTAGTATCTATATATTATTGGTGGTTTGTTTATGAGTTTCTCTATTCGGTAGAACCAATTTTGAGCATGAACAATTAGGGGATAAATATTGAATTGTCTAAAGAATGTGAGAATTCATTCTATGATTTTAATAGGCTGTTGACTTCGATAGAAATCTAGATCATACATGATCCAAGTTTTGATTATTATAACATCCCATGATTTTAATAGGCAACACTATGTACTAAAATTAACTACTAAGTACTATGTGAAATTTATAACCACCCTTCACACCCTCATTTTGACACACATATCAAACTTCTAGCCTTGTTTAATCATTTCCCAAACATCATCCATATCCCCTCTCCCACGTCCAAGAGCTTCTGGACTCTCCAAGAGACTAATCCTACCTTCATTAAGGAGGGTCTCAGTAGGGGGATTCAAGAGGTAATTCTTCTCTATCTCTCTTTTCCTTAATTTTCCTTTCAATTTCATGTTCTTTTATTATTCTCTCCCCAAATATATTCACCCAAATGGTATGGTAACTCTAGTATAATACATATACAAGAATTTTATGATACTAATGGGATATTATATAATCAAACCCATTTCTCCACTTCTTTTTATTTTCGAAAAGAAAATGTTGTTTTTGTGCTGTTAAATTATCACCTTCAAGAAAGGCATGATTTCATTTTTCATTTCTGCCTTCAAATCTACCCATAAAATTTATTTTTAGGGTTAAACCATATTATTTTATATTTATTATATTCTATTAAATGTTCTAGAACTAAATTATTTACATATTACTAAATGATTAAATGATACACGTTCATTGTGGACGACAAATATCCCGAATTAACCTAAACGGTCATCATCAAATCCTTACCTAATGATTCATCAATATGGAATATAACATAATTAATTATAATATCACTTAAAATACTATAATATCATTAATAACATGTAATATCTATTCTGGATGTTTACTCAAGTTCTACACGATCTTCCATTTCTGAATACAAGTGAACCATTCAAGAAAACATGAAAATAAACATTCCCGAACAATGGTTTTTAAACCATATAACTCATCCAAAGGCCTATAAATTAACTCAATGAAACCCTAATAAACAATATTCATCAGAAAATGGTTCTTGAATTTTTAATTAATAAATATAAAATGGTTATACATGACATTAAATCGAAGAAAGCGTTTAGATACAAGGTAAGGGGAAATTCTCGAACCCAAATTTCATTCTTCGGGTTCCCACTCATTCAATCCATTTTTTGTTTGGTCACTCCATAAAAGTAATTTTTCATCATTATATTACTTTTTATAGGATATACATTTTTTTTTTATGGATTTTATGTTAAAAAAATTTGTTTTCGAAAGGAAATATTCTTTCAAAAACACGCCTTTTATTTCTCACTCAATGTTGATGGTTTTTTTATCAAGTATATTATACACACATTCTTTTGGGGGACAAATGATTTTGAATTAATTATTATGAGATGAAACCCATTCCTTTAAATGGGTTTATTTTGTTCATTTTTTATATAAGTTCAATGTGGCATTCATGATAATGATAATGTTATGATGTGATGGGTGCGCCCAAAATTATATATCACAATATGAATGTTTCTATGTGACAGCTACACCTAGAATTATACACGGCTCCAAATAATTGGGTAAACTGATGAATCTCATGAGTTTAAGTGAAATTATGTGTGAACAAGATGATAGCTTTATTCTAAATGTTTTTTGGATGGTGACCACTAAGATATGATGCTTCATTTTTTATGCATTGCCACATTTCAATTCTTTTGTTTATGCTTCCTCTCATGTTCATGATCCTTTGCCTATGTTATTATTATGATCACCCATTTCTATATTGATATTATCTATCCTCTTACTGTTCTTTCATCTCATCCCTTTTTGATGTATATCCTCGTGTGGTTACTTGTACTAATGAATATTCGAGGGCCAATAAGAAGCTAGAAAATAAGGAATTAAATGAATATTTATGTTTTTGTAACCTCTAATTAAATTTATTGTTATTATAATACTCCAAACCCTATACTAGAAAAGGTACCCAATTGTATAATATACTCTTTGTATTTCTATTATCCTTTATAAAAAAATAAATACATGTCATGTTTTAGTACTGAATCTGAAAGTACGGGTTCAGGGCGTTACAATTGATATCAGAGGAACAGTTTAGAAATCCTTGGATATTTGACTTTGTCATTTTGAAATTAACTTTTAAACTTATTGTTAATTAGGTACACCTAAGAAAATATTTTTTTTCTTAATTATCAAAATATAAATTCATAAATATATGAACAAATAGCCAGGGGTAATTCATTTATGGGAGGAAGAATGAATCATCACAATATTTTAACAGGCCAAAATATGCGAATAAATGAACTACTTAGCACTATGTGAAATTTATAAACAAGCTGTTAAACTTATGTTGGTCACTTCTGGGTTTAAAATTTATAAAATCCGACATACACAGTTGCGATAAGTATGTTTTCTGGAGATCGATATGAAATACATATTTTTTTTAATAGTAACCTACCATTATGAATAGTAACACACCGTTATAAATAGTGATATAAGACAATGAATACTAACCATTCCTATGACTGTATATAAATAATATTCAAGTAAAATTACAATATACCTATATCCTCGAATAATAAAATAACTGTTTTAAAATTGTTGTTTTTCAAGTTAATTGTGATTTTAATTAAATATTAAATTAATGATATTTAGAAAATTATTTTTGAAAAATGGACTTCATTTTGGGATTCTACATGTTGTAAAATGGTTAGAGTGAATTTTTGGTAATTTTCCAAAATACTTGATTTTTTAGTGAATAGTATAATAAAATAATTTACTGTGTAAATACATTATAATTTAAACCCACTATTCCTAACATCACAAGTTATTTAAGAATCCAAATCACAAACCCACATGCCCTATTTAATATTCTTGTTCATGGAAGACTCATTATTCCTTTTCGTAGAAGAAATTAATAATCTAATGAATTAAATATTAAGGATAACCCTCTCCCCTTCACTCTAAATACCACCCTTCACACCCTCTTTTACTCACTCCTCTCAAGCTTCAATAATTGTCTAAACTTTACCCAATAATCATCCCTATCCCCTCTCTCACGTTCAAGAGCTTCTGCTGTCATTAAAAGACAAATCCTAGCTTCTATAAAGAGGATCTCAATAGGAGGATTCAAGATGTAATTCCTATCTCTCTGTCTCTCTCTCTTTTCCTTTAATTTCCTTTCAATTTCAACTTATTTTCTTATTATCACCCTAACTTCAATCATTTAAATTGTACGTTAACTCTATTATAATACATATAATATAATTTTATTATACTAAAGGGATATTATATCATCAAACCCCTTTCTCTACTTGTTATTTTTGAAAACAAAACGTTGTTCGTATGGTGTTAAATTATCACATTGAAGAAATACATGATTTAAATTTTTTTTCTCCATCAAATATGGCCAAGAAACCATATTTCTGGTCAAAAAAGATTGTATTATATTTATTATATCTTTATCAATGTTCTGAATCTAACTTACGTACATATTAATAAATGATTAAAAACTAAGTTTATTGTGGGTGAAAAACTGCCAGAATTCACCCAAACGATCATCATTTAATTCATATATAATAATTTATCCATATGGTATTTGAAATAATTCATTATAAAATCATTTAAACTCCTATAATATCATTTATAACATGTAATAATAGTTCTGGATGTTTATTCACATACTACACAATGTTCCATTTATGAATACGAGTGAACCGTTTAAGAAAATAAAGAAAATAAAAATTCCCGAACATGTTTTTAAAACATATAACTCATCAAAAGGCCCATTAATTAACTATGTTAATCCCTATTAAACAATATTCATGTTAAAGGGGTAACAGAATGGTTAATTTATTAATTTAATGTGGTTACATAGGACATGAAATCGAAGAAAGCGTTGGGATATATGGTAAAGGGAAATTCTCAAAAAAAAACTTTCTTTCTTCGAGTTCTCCATTTATCACAACATTTATGGAATTATCACTCATTAAAAATTATTATTTTTTCATTATATTTCCTTTTCTTGTATATAAATGTCTTTCCCTATAGTTTATGTCTAATGAATATTTCCCAAAAGAACCCTTCTTTTAAAAACAGAAATATTATTTCTCAATCAAGGTTGATGGTTATTGTATCAAGTATGTTATTCCCACATTGTTTTAGGGACCAAAAGTATATGAATTTTTTCTTATGAGATGAAACCCATTCATTTCCATTGTTTATTTATGTTCATTTTTTATATATATTCTATGTGTCATGCATGATAATGGTAATTTTATGTTTTGACGAGTGCGCCTGCAATTGTATAGACAAAATGAATGTTTCAATTTGACATATGCGGCCAAAATTATACTGTGATCAAATTCATTGGTAAAAGTGATAAATATCATTATTTTAGGAGATAATATGTTTGAACAATTTCCTCTCTTTTTTCACAAGTATTTTTGGCAGTTAACCACTAAGACTTGATGTTTCATATTTTATGCATTGCAACATTTCAATACTTTTTATTTATGCTTCCTCTAATTATTATGATCCTTTGCCTCTATTTTTATTATTCTCACCGATTTCTATATTGATCTAATATATCCTCTTACTAGTATTTCATATCAACACTTTTTTATGTATATACTTAGGTGGTTACTTGTACTAAAGTGTATTCAAGGGCTAATAAAAAGATGGAGAAGAAGGAATTAAATGAATATTTATTTTTTGTAACCTCTGATTTAATTTAATATTTGTCTAATCCTCCAAATACTAGACAAAAAATGGTCCCCAGTTTTATAATATACTATGTAATTTTCTGTTATCCTTTATAAAAACTGAAATACACATCATGTTTTAGTACTGAATCCGAATGTGTGGGTCCAGGGATTTATAATTATATTGTGACTTGTGAAATTTATTGGATATGTCTCTGAGTAGGGTTTATGGAGGGATGTTGAGTAATGGAATATGGGTCTCGATAGTTGAGGCCACATGAATGGATATATACTATTAAGGATCTCAAATTATATGTAGTTTTTTATGTAGTGATGTGTTGGAGATATTATCTATTTTGAGAGAATTTTACATTGTATACATATCATAAGGGATTGAAATATATATTTTTAATGTGAGATCAGAATATCCAGCATAAGAGATATGTTCTCTATATGGATTCATTTGATTTTGAACTAGAATTTTGATCCAAATAGTGAAAGAGTATTTTATGATGCTTTAAGAAGAAAAACATGGATTCATGCTCTTTAAAAATATAGTGTTGTGTTTAAAATGATGACTTTGCTATCTGAGATGCATGTTGTGGATGAAGATAATTAGGAGAAAATTATGCTACTATTAGTCTCAGTACAGTATATACTTTTGAGTCAGATCAGAGAAAGAAAGTACAAATACAAGAAGTGATTAACCTGGAGGGAAACCCTTGTTAGTGGTGAGACACCATTAAGATGGACTATATGTGAGAGAAATATCATATATGTTTGGAATTTTCTTGATGTGCCTACGGGTATATAGAAGGACCTGATGCGTTAATTCAGTGCCTCAAAGTGGGAGCTGAATCCATGTATAACCAAAATATAACGTGGCCCATAATAATTAATTTGTAGGCCTAAACTGAAAAATAAATTTGGAAGGTTTGTTAAATGATGTTATTCCTATCAATAGGTGAATGATGAAAATTAATGAAAATTTTCTTACTATAGAAAATTTTTCATTTAATAATAGAAGTGGGATGTCATTACTATGAATTTTGTGGTGGTTCTCCTATAAATTCCTTGAATGAATAACACTATCTTGGTGATTGAGGACCATTTGATGAAGGTACTTATTTTCATACTAGTATGATAGACATTATTAATGGAGAATTGGGGAGAGTTATATGTTTGGGTGATTGTAGGGTCCTGAAAATTCCTCCAAGAGGAGAAAACACCCCCACAATCACCATGCTAAAGGAATCAGGCACTTCTAAAATTCTGTCATGGTGAAGGGACTCAAATTTAGTTGTAAATTTTAGTAGAAACTTGAAGGAATTTAATTTTACATGGTTTTTTATGTAGCCAGTGTACCATCACAGAGAAAGGTACGCAGACTAACTAGATTGCAAAATGCCAGGTACGCTGAATGATCTGCTAACTGCAAGCATGTGGAGTGATGTCCAATGAGCAAGTAAAACTGTGAACCGAGTCGATGACAAATTCATACACTAGAATACCATGTACATACTGTACCACGAACTCATTAGTTCACTGATGAAGCGAATCAGTAGGGCTCTATGAACCATTAGCATAAACCAACGCTTCGGCAAACCCTGGTTAACCGAGTCTTCCATGGGGAGGAATAGTGCTTCAATGGGATTCCACAAATGATTTTGCGTGCCCAATAGATAAGATTGCTCCAATGCTCTATAAAAGGAGAATAGTAGAAGGGAGTAGTAGGAATGGAGAGGAATATGAATGGATATAAAGATGTATGACTAATGATTTAGGGGTAATTAAGGGTTCCAATCCATCTTCTGTCTTGTTTCATCAGTGAAACACAATCTGCGAACCACTCCCTCTGTAGGTACAGCCGTCCGTGATCCATAAAAGAGGGTAATTGATTAATAATAATAGAACTACAAACCTAACATGTGAATTATGAACCAAAGTCTTCCCATAGATAAACTCTCACGAATGATGATCCCCTAGAACCTCCTTCAATATGGTGCTCCATGTAGCATACAGCTATGCGGACTGAACCCAGTTCTGCATACCAAATCATTATGTGGATATAACCCAATGTGTGATGGTGAGTCGCTTACCACTCCGGTACATAGTGGACTATTCCCATGCCAGCATACCTAATTGGTACGGGGAAGGACCTTCTTCCCACATAACACCACGGTATGCAGAGCATTCCCCATCCGACATGAGAAACCACTACGCGAAATGGGCTGTTATCAGGTATTGTTCATTATGGTTCCAACTTGACCCCTTGATTACCATCTAATGCATCATGATCCCTTCACTAACCAGTACTCTGTCATTAGGCCAAATCCTCCGACAAAGGCACCATACTATTATGATCAGACTATTGGGTACATCAATGTGCCCCACTAAGTCTACATACCAATGATAAGCAGAGTCTCAAACTCCAATGCCACAAAGGAGTAGGATTGGGGAATGCCTATGAAGCTAAATTCCCACGATAATCCAATGTACAACCATGGGATGCCAACATGAACCTCATCATTCAAGGGATTTTGACTGATCACTTGATTTTACATTCAATTAGAAATAGTAATCAGTCTAAGGGGTTATGTTCGCTCCCCCCTTTGACGAGGAAGAGACTTCTCCCCTTCCCAGAACATGCTCTAGGGCTCTCTCCCTGAGGTAAGTCCCCAATCTTCCAAGGAAAGGCTATGTGACCTTCAATGTATATTCAGATTGAATGGTTCATTTCTTCGAACCCTCACCCATGGTTGTCCTGGCCTCTTCCGATGTGGGCTCTCCCTATGCCACCAATAGGGGAGGAGGCATGTGAATTGTTAAATCTTTCGCATCCTTTTTTTTTGTACACCAAACATGACTCACGTGGGATTAGTGGTTTGTGATTATTATAACATCCACACAATCTGATATATGAGAACTCTGATTCCTAACCATATCAGGATACGTAGGACACCCCCTAGAAATACCGAGATCAAAAGGGGGATTTCGCAAGAGGGTCCATCCAATCAGGCCTCCCAAATTAGAAGCATTCACACGTAATCCCAACATGATCTGAACTATGAGAACTCTTATTCTTGTCAATATCAGGATATGTATGACACCTTCCAAAAGGCATGAGATCAAATGGGTTACCGTCCAAGAGGGTTCACCCAATCATGTTTCCCAAATGGGTATCTTCCACGCATAATCCCCACACAATCCGAACTACATGAGTTTTGATTCTTCTCATAGGGATACATAGGAATACCTCCTTGTGGGCTCGTTCCCAATATCATGTCACCTTCCATCCACCCTGGATGATGATAAACTTCAGAGCACCTTATAATATGGTTCAAGTCATCGTCGCCTTTGTAGAATCACATATATGCATGCTTGCGATGTTCTTGAAAACCAATGGTAGCTCATGGACACACTCTTCAAGAATGAACCAAGGATTAAAAAAATAAGAACACAACTTAAATCAATAAGAGAGTCCCAGAACATGGGTCCATCCTCAACAAAAATGATGTGGTGAGCCTGACCTCCCATCCTCTCTAAAAATGGAGTCTTCAACTGTCGATGGCCAAATCGTCAGCCAACGTGCACCTAACGTTTGAAAGAAGGTCCATGAATCATGGATATCAGGGCCATTGGGCGTTCTGGAATCCACGAATCAACCTATTGGATACCATCTAAGGAATTTATATCTGAGAAGGACTGCTTGCACGAGGGCTCAACCCCCATGCAATCACCCACTGGGACCAACAGTCCTGAATTGGTTAATTTAAACTTCATTAAAGGTCAATGTCTTAGACCGGGTCGAAACAAATGAATGAAAAATTCAATGAGAAAGCATATCTATATAAAAATGGATGGGTGGTGATCGTCGTTGAACCATTTCCAAACCACTGACTAAATGAACTACCTTAGAGGTGAAAAAAATGGTGAACCTAACATGAATCATTAACCATGGTGGCGGTTATACCCTAAAGATAAAAGAAAAAAGTATACTGCACGTCAAACAATTTTGTTCGCCTCGTTATGCACAAAATGTACCAACTTAAAGGCGGAACTGAAATGGTGAACCCAATGTGAATCTTTAACCATGGTGGTAGTTCTACCTATATAATAAAAGAAGAAAGGATACTACACATTAGACCATTTTTCCCCCATATTCACAAAACATCCCACCTAAAAGGTGGAACAAAAATGGTGAACCCGACGTGAATCCTTAACCAAGGTGGCAGTCTCACCCCACTCAAACACCTTTCCCCTGTAGCAAAAGAATTAGGGAATATGGTAAATCTGAATCTCCAAAGATGCATATGTTTAAAGTAATGCTACATTGACGATGTTCTGTGGTATGTAATTCATATATGTATATTGAATTTTCTCATAGAGAGACCTTTGAACTAATTTCATACGAACAAACCATGAAGACACACACATCAGTGATCTCACAGGAGGCCATGGACTCAATGAAGAGCAGTACCCCCTTGCCTACCCAGCATCTTCAATGCTGGGTATACAATATGCTGATGAAAGAGTACCACCTAAATGGTACTCTCCCCGCACTGGAGGGCACAAGACAAACCCTCCAGTCTGTAAGGGTCTACCAGCAGCCTCTTTAGCCACTATCAGTACACCAGCGCAAGGCAGCCCCCATGGTCATCTCAACTTGTTTCAAGAGCCAGTCCCTAGAAAATTTATAATAAGTACCTCCATTACCTGAGGTAGGTAGATTAAGTCAATACTGAAGACTTCATATAAATAGTACAAGGGTCCAACCCATGTCCCCCACAATAGAGAGTCACTACCGATAATGGGTGACCAGGCCCCCTCCCGCTGAGGGGGACCTTTTGCCGAGGTAACCCACCAATGTCTTGGAGTCCCTGGACCCTCAGGATACATGCCAATGGAGTCAAATATATAACAAGAAACATGTTATCGCCCTATTTCCTGAGGAGTATCTCTATCATACTAATGTGGAAGCATTCAATTTGAAGACAAACTACTCTTCCCTCTCCACTCATGTGCACCAGAGAAATAGGGTGACACAATATGATCACATGCTTATTCTTACTAATAATTTCCTATCCCACCATGCAGACAGAGTGACAAAATATAGGTAGATTCAGGTATCTCCTAATCCAAAACAAGACTTCCATCCAAATAGGTAGGCATTAACATACACACAGGAACAAACCCATACAGAAAAATTTCAATACCACCATCCAAATAGGGTGCAATCATATATGTGAAGAGTCAAATTTATGAAGATGAATACAAATCTAGTGAGAAAAATATAGCAGAAAGTGAGCAGATGAAAATCTATGCTCGTGAATATAAAAACCACCTGTTGAATATAGTAGAAACAGAATAAGAAAATGGACGACAGACTCGTTACTCCATCCTGACACATGAGAACTACCAGTATATACTGGGAACTCATGGAGGACATGGGAAGGCACCAACTCCTACTCCAACATCAGAATGGCCCTTCATAATCACTCTAGCCAAATATGTATCTTAGAACATCATCAAAATGGTGGATGATCAATCATCAATTGAAGACTATATCCTCCAAACATTCCAAGATATCATTGCATCAGTAACAAAAGTGAGAAATCGGGCCCATGACCTAGTTTCCTCGAACAGAATGACTCACTCGCAAAATGAGTTAGTCACTCTAGAGCATTTATGAATTACTACTCTATTCCAGGTGGGTCGATGACAATACCCTGTGATATACAGACGACTGGATTGGGAACCAATACTCGTTCCAACTAAAGGACGACAGTACAATGTGGTGGCTGCTCCATTGCAGTCATATATCCCTACCAAAACTCGAGATGCATATCGGTGTATCCTGACAACATCACAAGACCCAATAAGATAGGGACCCATATATGAAGGAAATTACCAATAACAGATGGACCTGGTTACCCACAAGAGAGTTCCCAAAAATGTAAGGTGCCAAAGGAAACCGGAAAATGAAGAGAACATGCATGATCTTGATCTACAAGAAACTGAGGTTTTTATGCCCTAAAATATATATCAACAAAGGCTCAATACCCCTTCATTACATTAGTGTATTATGGAATTTTTATTAGTATTTTTGAATTTCCTCCTCGAAATGTCACTACCACCAGCTCTGAAGGTCCTACACAGAGCACTTGTGGGAGCTTACTCCTTGGGTTAAGAGTGAACGATCACTAGATCCTATCTCCTATTGCGTGTCTGGGTAACCCTCCCGTCAACTTGAATATCAGACAATAAGAAATTCCTCCCATTTCTAATATCCACCCTAACATTCCCACCTAGGGTATATGCTGCAGATATGCTTCTCCTTGTAGTCGAACATCAAGACATTGTGGTAGTCCATTCCATGATGAAATTCATTGCAAAGGCACTCCCCACAATGGAAGTTACTATGAAGGTCCTCCACATAGTAACTCCAAGTAACAAAAATGTCCTCCTTTCATTACAGTACATCCTGATGGCCCTCACCTTGATGTACGCTGCAGAAATTCTCCCTGCAGCCATGTATCAGTTCATGATGGTAGTCCTTACCATGATGACAGTCATTGGGAAAGAGCCCCCCCCCCCCCCACCACCCGCAATGAAATTTGCTTTCGAGGCCCGCCCCACAGTGACATCAAGAAGCAAGAAGCTACTAAACATTCTATCGCCTACCCTAAAGGTCCTCCTCAAGGTACATGCCGTTATGAAAATTCCTGTGGTCAGCCATCAATTTGCAATAGTTTTCCTTGCCTTTACAGCACTAACTTTGGAGGTCCTACCCACAATCAAAATTTATACTAGAAAGAAGTTACTCCCATTTCCAGAAGGAATATGATAAATACTTCCTATGTTGACGTGCTCAGAAAGCTGTCAGACACATTGGGAACTCCGTCTATAATGATTGATATTATTTATGAACCAGAGGAAGGATCTGGGCCATTATCATCTACTGAGCCACCCCTACGGCATCCAAAAACCAATAATTCTCCAACAAGCATGGTTTCATGGAATGAAATTATTCAAAATTGATTGATCTGGGCATATAAAGTATAAGAGCCTCCAGAAGAACAACTAGATGATATGTTTCTTGTGATAAGACCACTAAATAGAGATAATATACCAGTGCTATATTGGATGTTTCCCACTTATCACTTCGACATACCGGGACAACTTTCTTAGGAATATACACTTGACATTCTCTTCAATATTTGGATTACTCTTATAAAAAAGAATGGAAAATTCCTACCCAACCCAGGGTACACGGACCCTGTTAGCATGATAGGGGAGCTTCACTGTCTGGTCAACCTATAATCCCTCCCATCTACTAGGAATCCAAAATCAGAAAGGCAAAAGAAAAACCTTGAACTGGATTTCCTCCATGCACTACATAAATTATGTCTCCTATTTAGAAATGCCCTGGCTCGAGTTCATATTTTTGAGTGGGGAGAACATTGATCCCAACACTTCACCACACGTCCAACCCAACAGGCCCCATTGGAAGTGACATCCCATAATGTCATTACCTAGAGGCAACAATCAAGTGAAAACCCTGAATAGGAAAGATGGGAGACTCAAAAAAATTGTTATGAATTAAGGCTCAAAAGTGTCTGGGATGAAGAGGTCAAGCCATTTAAAAGCTTCTGAGTAAGGAAACCAGTAACATCCAATAGGCTTCACACCTATGGGAAGACAACTAGAATGAAATGCTCGTATCTTCAAAAGACCATAGATTCGGTGTAGTCCAAAGGCCACACTCAGCAAACACCAATGAATGAAGTACATAAAATTGAATGTGTGGAAATAGAGGCAGCTACCACCACAGTACGGGAACAACCCCATCCCATGGGGCTGGGGGAATTTTTAAATCAAAATGTCCCAATAAGGCAAAAAATTATAGGTTTTTGGGAATCAACAGGTGAACATGAACAACCCCATTCCAAAGGGTTGGGGGCATTTTTACCTCACATCCTTGCATAGTGGATGTCTGTCTTCCACCATCTTAGAAGAAATATGGAAAAAGGAGTTACCCATTCCCCCCCTTCTCGTGGTCTACACCCTCTGTGATAAAGGTGAATTACATGGTCTAACTAGGGCTCCCTTCGGGTCAGTCATAAATGAGAGACTGGAAAAGTACCACATAATGGAAGGAGAATGAAAAAAAAAGTGCATAAGAAGCCTTCCTACCATTCAGAACTGGGTAAACCACTCGCAATTCGGTATGCCTCGGTGAACGTGATAATCATCAACCCCGAATTTCTCATAGGAAATGATATAGGGGGATAAGACACAAAATAAGATGGTTCCCTCTTAGAGGCATCCCACACCGAGCCTGATTGTGTGCATAACTGGAACCGAAGGGCGGTCTAAAATTTGGGTATCCCTCAGTCAATCTGACATTAACTCCCCCATGATTTCCAACAAGGAGAAAAATAAATCCATGGTCATCTATGAGCCACCACCTCCTACTCATGAGAATACATCTCTCACCCATGAGGAATGGTTCACTAAGAAAGAGGAATAAATTAAAGAGCACATGTAAATTAATGCTGAGCTATGTTGAGGGAGTTATCTCATCAGATGTGTCCCCCCCCCCACAGAACGTCAGCAGGTGCTCCCAGAAGAGGTGCCCGTGCCACATGCACTCATTCCGATGATTGAAGCCAAGATCTGAGGACCATTTAACTAGGCCATATAAGGAAATCAAGACTTCACACCACTGACAAGGCAATCAAAATATATCTAGGTAAACCCATAGAGGATTCCCCCAGCTGGGTATCCACCCCTAATTCTAGTTACGCTGGAATGCAAAATCATGGCCCTACCACACCGGTTGAAGCTCAATCCCGACATGATATGCATCAAGAGTTCATAAACACCATAGTACAACTAAAAACTGAACTATAATCATTGGAAGGGTTTCTTGCTCCGATAGAACTAGAGAACAAACCGTACCCTGAGTGGGTGAGCAATGTTCAGCCACCACCAAAATTAGGGAACCACGTATTCCAATAATTCAATTGTTTGGGCTACCCAAAATAGAATTTAATGCCCAATTACTCTAATTGTGAACCCCTTGATGGGAACTCCAAAGAATAATGAAACTATAACACTCTTGTGCATTGTACGAACCTTATAGGTCTCGAATTTCGTATGGTATAGTAGCAGGCCATCTAAATCAATTACAGGCTGGGAGGACATCTGGTGACAATTGGTCATCCATTTCAATTAGACTTATTTCAATATGATGGTCAATGATCTAATGAATTTCAAGTATAAAGAGAATTAAAGAGTCTCGTAATTCATTTCTAGAGGAAAATGCCGGACATATTCCCTAAATGAGCCACTCCCTCAAGATGAGATGCTCACCATGACTATCAATAACCTTCAAGATGAATTTTGAATGCTGCTCATCCTGATGATGTACACCATTGGTTTTAGAGACATATCTGTCATTGCAAAGAGGATTTAATACTCCTTTAAAATTAATACTCTTAAGTCCCAATTGGCCCCATCATCCCCTACGAAAAGAATGGGTAAAGGTGGAGAAAATTCATTCATGCTTAAGCCACCTAGACATCAGATCCAATTGCAAGTCCACCACCGAACCATGGAAGACCCCTTTTATGCCAGAATCCACCCCCACCCCTCTTGTCAAGATGAGTGAGGATGTGGTAATAGATATAATTTTGAGAACAAGAAAATAATGTTTTTTCATTCCAAGATGACCACGTCTGTGGCTATTTCATATCTTCCATGAATTGCAATTTTCTCTGGCTGCAAGATCCAAAGATAGCTGATGAAGTGGGTGTCGATGACCGTCCAAATTATTTTCCATATAAATGGATACTATGAAACACCATATAATAATGCATTGTTTTCATGTATAACCTGCAAAAGATGGTGGATTTCAGCAAGTCATGTAGGGCCCCCCACATGAACAAGTAGCAAGGATCTCCACCTCCAACTCAAGGAAGTAAGAGCAGTGGAAAATAGTTTCCAGTAAGAAGGAAATTTTTCTTGAAAAGTGTATGACTTGAAAGCACTTCAACAGATTCCATGTAATCCTCTAGGTTCTGTTGAAAAAACCAAATGTTCCCCTAAAATCCCCTAATACTGCAAAACCATAAACCTCGGCCCTGCTGTCCTCTGAAGGCCAAAATGGCAGAAAGAAAGAGCTAGATGATGAGGTGACACCAAATCCAAAGACAGTTTTGGAACTTTTAGACTTCATGCCAATATTCATGGTACTATAGGCACCACCCCACCAAATGGTACAACTGGAATCGCCCCACCAAACAACACCATCAGATGTTGATAGTCAGAAATAAATTTTGTGAGATCAAGAACAATTGTAGTCATTAACTTTATGGACCCCTTATCTGATAGAGTCTATGTCCATGAATCCAGATTACTTGTTCCCAAGTAGAGAGATGGAGGAAGAGGTCTCAAAGGACAGAGGGTTCTGGGGAGGAATGATCATGGCAGGAGTCAAATTCCCAGCCATGCCACAAGTCAAACTGTTAACATTGGTGAGACTCACGTAATGTCCTCCCGACAGAAAGAACAAGAACCTTAATTATTATTTTACCCTGCCAGAAGTAATCCAAGACCATTTATATTAGAGTATAAATTTGGGTAATTACACATAATGAACCACCCAAAGTACACAGGTTGTCCAGTTTGGCCAAAAGTGCAAAGGATTGTATCACGGTCATCCCCTGTTACAGAAGATGAACCCTCTATGTACAAAGATCAAACCACTAATGTGTCTTTGAAAGAGAAACCCCTAGTTTTTAAGTGTCTACCTTTAGATAAGATGTATGATATTATAAAGAAGTTGGCTATAGTACCAATGACGCTGTTAATTCTGGATACATTAGGTATGTCCGTAGATCATATGGTGGCACTTATAGAATCCTTATTATGTCCTCATAAGATCAAGACAGAAGTAGAAGCAGCCGAAGTCTACTTAATGGAAACCAGTCACAAATAATGTCAGGACATCATATCTTTCACACACATTGATGAAAAAGTCGTCATAAAATCACACACCAAACCCTTATATGTGTTCGGTCAGATAAATGGAATTGATGTTTGGAGGATCATCATCAATATCGGATCTAGAGTTAACCTCCTCCCATTGAGAACACTTCATCAACTGGGATATTATGAAGAGAACATAACCTGTGCACTACTACACTTCTTGGATATAGAAAAAGTGAGAAGAAACTATTGGGATGAATCCAGAATAAACCATGGCTTGGAGATCTAATATCATATTACAAATTCATGGTAGTGTGGAAATTTATGGCCATAAATTCCTAGTTAATAAGGCCATGGCTTCATCAACAAACTAAATTCTTTCTTCATACCATCAGTGCATCAAATATATCACTAATGAAAAAAAACTGGACGTTTCGTACAGAAAAATCCATTTTTGAATCTTGGGAATTACATTATATTGACGTTGGGTTATATGGGAATAAATAAAAACATCTTTCATCCAACAATGTTGTTTGGATCAATGCCCCGAATGGATTGAAGATGGCTCCCACTGACCACCTCTAGAAACATGGGGAAGAGTGTGTACTACACATCAAACAAGTTGAATGCATAGGCATAAGTCTGGATACTGACTCAGTTGTCTGAATGGTATCTGTTATGACCACCAAGACCATAGACAAGGAAGAGAGGGTTGACTACCATGTTATTAGGAAAATCCATACTAAAGATTCTCTCGAACTATCCTTGGGACATCAAAATTATCTTGTCTCACACAAAAATGAAAAAATACTCTTTCTCTCCAAAAATTGGAGAATTATTCTAAAAAGAAATTTCTCTATCAGAAGAGGAAGATAATTAAGATGATTAAGAAGTAGAAAAAGAGGAAGAAGACCTCAAAGATGCCCCTTCTTCATTCAAATAAGGTGTCTCCATTGCAATCAATGAATATAATGAGAAAATTTTGGCCATTTAAAATGACACACGATCCACTCTAATTATTATTTCCATGACTATCAAGGAGAAGGAGGCATATACCTCCTTTATAAAGAAGAATCGAGATGTGTTTTCCTAGAAGTACGAAGAGATGCCAGGCCTCAAACCTGAGGATGCCACCCGTAATCTGGGATTACCAGAAGATCACTGAGGCCACAAGAAGCCACCCAGAAAGACCCACCCAATGCATGCTACCTAAGTAGATATAGAAGATGACATGAATATCAAAGACAAAATCACACCGGAAGACCAATATCTTACCTAGTTCAAAAAAATATTTCCTTTCAAAAATAAGAATAGACAGATTATAATCATTATTGACTTTAGGGAACTTATCGACATTTCCCAAAAGAAAAATTCTCTGTCCCGATCACAGAATATTTGATCAATGCATCATCTAGGTATGAGGACCTATCTTTCATGGACGGTTATTCTGGATACAATAAAATTCAGATGACCTTGGGAGATGAAGAAGCTACTGCTTTTAGGTCAAAATAGGGGGTGTTATAATAGAAATTGATTCACTTTGGTCTGAAGAATGCCAGCGCCACATATATGCGCACCATGCATTACATCTTCAAGAACTTCTGGGGAAAATTAATCGAGTGTTGTGTCGAAGAAATGGTGGTTATATCATGACAGTGTTCAAACCACCTGACTGATCTTGAAATTGTCTTCAAAAAAGTTTTGACAACACATTTTAATGATAAATCCCTTTAAATTCCTCTTTAGAATCACCTTAGAAAAATTCATCGACTTCGTCATATGCTGTCATGGCATCAACGTTGACCACAAGAATAAAAAATCCATACTTGGCATGTCTCCACCTCACAACCACACCAATTTGAGATGTCTTCAAGGGAACCTCAGCTACATTTGGCACTTCATATCCAACCTAGAAGGTAAATGTTTACATTTTACCTAACTCATGAATAAAGGTGCCACCTATGAATGGGATAATGATTTCTATGAATATTTTGAAAATCATAAAGGATATCTCATAATCCCGCTGGTAATTATGCTTCCATTCAAGGGGAGAATGCTCATTTTGTATGTAACCGCCTTGGAATGTTCATTCTGCACCTTCCTCGTGAATAAAAATGTCGTAGGTTGTGATAACAACCTCTATTACCTCGGTTGGACAATGAACGATGTAGAAACCAGGTATCCCATGGATGAAAAGGACAACATAGCCCAAATATTTTTAGTTCCGAAGCTCAGGCATTACCACAGCACCATGAGGTCCACCTGGTCTCACACTGAAACCCTCTCAAATATATCCTCAACAGTCCCATTCTAAATGGGATCCTTTCAGTATGGGCATTCATCCTACAATAGTTCAACATTTGGTGCATTCCCTATAAGTCCATAAAAGTC
This sequence comes from Viscum album, assembly GCA_963277665.1. NCBI lineage: Eukaryota > Viridiplantae > Streptophyta > Magnoliopsida > Santalales > Viscaceae > Viscum > Viscum album. The sequence goes on along the minus strand of OY728157.1, from coordinate 346,019,497 downwards.
CATGCATTAGTAGAATTCCTATACATTCATCCATCAAGATAAAGAAAACTATTGGATGCCAAAATTCCAAATGAATAATTTTTTTCTGTCTAGGAGGACCCCTAGGCATGGGGAATACACTTTGACGGTTCTTCCCAAATCCTAACAGGGAAAATTATTGAGGATCCTAAGCATAACAATGCAGGGACATGAGTTATACTATTATCTCCTGAAAATTACATCTTGACTTACTCTTTATTTCTTTTAGAATGGTTTACAAACAAATAAGTGCAATATCAGTCCTTCATTGAAGGCCTAGAATTGGCACTCCAGGTGTGTTCCAAACACCAAAAAAATAAAAGGTGATTCAAATATCGTCATCAAACAGGACAACAATGAAAATTCTATTAAAAGTGAAGTATTGGTTCCCTTGATGAACCACGTTCAAGCACAGATTGTAGAATTCCCATCAGAACAATCATTGACTCATGTCTCCCAGTCATAGTATGCCTATGCCAACGCTTTGGAAAATGCAGCCACAACCCTGGACGATTTCGAACAGGATGAAATAGTTATTAGCATTTATAATGGATGGATGTTGATTCCTTTAATCCATAGAAATAATGAGAAAATAAAGTAAATTATTCTTGATTCGGATCCTTATAGTCGTACCACCATTTTGATGACGCCCATTGAAAGTTACCTTCGGAATAGGGAACTCCCACTAGATATGGTTGAAAGGGAACAAGTCTGATGATTGGCCGTCAAAATTTACATGTACAATGGGGTAATCCAAGGGAAGGTTCTATACAAACAAGTCATTGATAGAGTCCTTCTCATGTGCATTAATGGAGAATATATTGTTTTTGTCCTAAAATAAGTGCACCCCAGAGCGTGTGGAGGACACCATTCAGTAACCAAGCTCTCTCAAAAAATATGATGTCATGGGTATTATTGGACCACTATGATACATGAATATGCCATATTTAACATCAAATTCCATTATTGAAATGTTCATGATAATTTCATACACTGAACCACGTAGTTACTTCACACGGCAAAGTATTCCTAGCCATTCATCTCCAGGGGGATGTGTGTGGTGGGACCATGTCTACGTACTACAACCAGAAAATTGAAGTTCATAATCATAGTGACCAAAATCTTTTCTAAATAGGCCTAATCCATACCCCCAAAATAATTATAGGCAAAAAAAAATCATCATCTTTTTAAATTCGAACAACCTTACCACGTTTTGTGTCCATCATACAATTCAGATGCACAACAGCAACAACTTCTACTCTACTGAGTTGGACAAGTTATATTGGGGGTATAAAATCAAAGCCAATCAATCATCAAACTACCATGGGGTCGTCAATGGGAAGATATAGGCATTCAACAAGGCTATTTCAAACATAATTAAAAAGGTCGTCAACAAGGACAAGAAATCATGGCTAGACAAGCTTCTTTATGCTTTGTTGTCATATCGGACCACGTCCCTCACTACCACCAAGGAAACCCCATACTTATTAGTATAAGGGGTGGAGGTAGTGTTACCTATTTAAATCCAGGTACCTTCACATCCTATGGCCTTTTTTAATCAACTTTCAATGGATGAGAAATACAAGTGATGGTTTGATGATTTGGAATAGCTAGATGTGAAAAGGATGCACACTCTGCACCATTTGGAAATCTACCAAAACTAGATTGCAAGTGCCTTCAACAAAATAGTTCTCCTTTTTTCTTTCCTAGAATTAGAAATGGTGTTAGATCTTATAACTTATATGATACTCAGAAATAATCCCCAAAAACATGATCCAAATTGGGAAGTACAATACATCATACATAGGATCTATTCTAATGGAGAATACTCCCTGCTATCAATGGATGAAAAACTCATCATGACTTTTACAAAAGTGAAGTTCTTGAAGAAATACTTTGCGTAACAGTAGGATTAAGGTCCACGATCTATAACCCCAATGTTGGAGTCATAAAACAACAATGTAAAGGTCCTAGGTCTCCAACCCTAAACGATGAGTCATAAATCCGCAAATTTATGGTCCATGCTCTATGGCCCTAAACAATGATTCATAGAACCCGAATGTTAGGGTCAAAAATATATGACCCTAAACTATTAGTTTCAATATCACCATCAATGTTATTGTCCAAACTATATGACATTAAACTCTGATTAAAATGACCAATGTCTAGGTCCAAGCTCTTTGACCCTGAACTACGAGTATCCCCTAATGTCAAGTTCTAATATCTATGACCGTAAACAATGTGTAAATAATGCCTCCAATGTTAAGGTCCAATCTCTAAGAACCAATACTATAAGTCATAAAACATCAATGTTAAGGTCCAAGCTCTGCGACCCTAAAAATGTGTCATAATATAGCAATGTTAAGGTCGAAGCTTTACAACCCTAAACTATCAGTCATAAACTGTATTGATATGGTCCAAGCTCTATGACCCTGAACTATGAGTCATAAAATAGAAATGATAATGTACAAGCTCTACAACCCTAAAATATGGGTCATAACAACCCAATGATATGGTCCAAACACTAAATCCTTAATATATGAGTAAAAGTTCCCAATGTCAAGGTCCAAACTCGATAACCCTAAACTATGAGTAAAAGTATCCCCTAATGTCAAGGTCCAAACTCTATGACCCTAAAATATTATTAATGAATGAATCAAATTTTTGGGTCCAATGTATAAGACCTTAAGCATTGAGTCATCATCCCTTCCATGTGATGTTAAACTGTAAGAAAATCTTCCCTGAAAAAGAAAAAAAACCATGACTCATGTCCTCTCATTATGAAGTTAAACTACATGACACAAGACATCCTAATTGGATGAAAATAAACTACATGATCTATTACAGAACTATGTATGGCTTGATTCCATCCCTCACAGGATACGTAGTGATGACTTGATCCTTATTCATGGCCTATACCCATAAAACATGCCTCCATCACACCCCCTATCTACCCATATTAATAAGGAAAACTATTATCACTCATTGTTTCTCACAATGAGTATAACTCACTTGAGCCTAGGATTAGTGGTGGAGATTCTCTTAGGAAAGTCAACTATGGGGTAACATGATGGAAATGGGAACTGTGATAGATTAAATGAAAATTCCCCCTCCCTTTGGACCAAGCCAAATATGTACATGGTACGTACAGAACAATGTGCGACTTGATTCCTAACCTTGCAAGATATATATCATTGCATTTGTCCTCAATTTTCACCCAACCCAACTTGGAATGAAAAATAAAATGCCCCCATTAGGTTCTCTACATCCCCACACTTGCGAAGGAGACTCTATGACCACTACTTGTATCTCAGGTCGAGTATAACTCGTGTGTTATTAGGATCTGTGGTACAAGTTCTCTTACATAAATAAATTGTAGATTACAATGGTAGGCCTGTAACCCCTATCATGTGAAACCAAAATTCCCTCACATGTCCTCACACATCGAAAAAGCCAAATTGGAACATGGAACATTTAGAACTATATGTTGATTGATTCCTACCCTCGCAAGATACATAGTGATGCCTCAATCTTTGATCTCATCCTAGCCATCATCATCAATAAATCCAACATGTGTCCCTAACACCTTGAGAAATTGTTTTTTGTGATAATTCATAACTATGTGTGGCTTCATTCTTTCTCTCAATGTATATGTAGTTATGTTCAGATTCAGCATCTTTTCCTAGAAACTAGAAAAAAATGCCCCTTTCCCCCATACATAGGTAATTCATGTATAGGGAGTCCATGAAAGGTCATATCACCTGATAATAAACTGAAATATTTCCCATGATTTATGTGTGTCCCAATCCTTAGTATTATGAGATTCGGAACATGCCTCTCTATTATGAGAAGTCAAAATATTCATCTTCCCCCAGTACATATGTGTCATACCACTGTGGATGCTCCAAGTAGTTCATAGTTAATCATGGTCAGGGTTTTGTCACATTCCCAGGAACATCTTTCATGCTTTTCACACTTCATACCTCGATATAACATGGATCCTCACAACCATCCATGGCCTTGTAAGATGAATGGTCAGTGTCCTGTGGGCACCTTGGAATGACTATGCACATCATTTCCAAGTGTCTCTACAGGTGTTTCCCAAAAAAATGGTCTTCAATCAATGGAAAAATCATCCCCATGACTATCCTCTCCTATCTCAGTATGCCCAATAGCTTCCAAGAACTATGTCATCCCTCCTGATTCATGTTCCCCTAGGACTATGGTTTACACCTTATATCATCACCCACATCTAAGGAACGCTGGAAAATCCTAATTGTGATTAATCGAAAACTATTGAAAATATTTAGGAAATCATAATTTTCATCACTGCATGACACTAAACTACATATCACCACGTCCTCACAACATGATGTTTAACTGAAAATCCAAAATCATTCATCTTGTATGGCATTAAATAACATAATAATGGTTAAACAAAAAAGTATACTCTAATGTTGATTTTTTAATCCCTAATCAATGACATGGAATCCTCGTGATCTATTGTTCCTCACACCCATCATAGCTCATGTGATATTTGGGATTTCAACAAGAGATCAACTGTGTCATTATGGAAAAATAGTCCAAGAATTTTTTTCTAGAGCAATGACCCTAAAAGGCATGTCATGATTCCCTCCCCCGAGAGGAACCCCATGTCCTATCCATGGGATGTAAAATAACTAGGTATCCCATATAAGAAACAATTGCCCCATCCTGCATATGAATCAGATCAATGTAACGAACACCTATTTCCCTACATAAATCGTAGCCTAAATGTCCCCAATATATTTGTGTGCACTCCTATCACACTCAAAAATCCGTGATATAAGTAATAAAAAATCTACATAAACCTCCAAGTCCATCTGAAATGGATGGCCAGTGTCCTGCGGACACCTTTAATTAACTATCCACATCATCCCCTAGTTGGTCTGCATATGTTTCTCACAAAAATGTCTATTTGTTAAAGGAAAATCCATTCCTTGGAGAGTCCATTACTATCTTAGTACACCCAATGGCTTATAAGCCTAGTTACATCCTTCCTAATTCAAGGACCCTCAATGTAATGGTTTGCATTTTTCACCATTCACACATCTTGGATGTATCAGAACATACCAGAATGATTCAGCTCTGGTCCCTTTTGAGTATTCTAATGATATTCTATATGTATGAATGAGGTTGATCCACATGAAAAAGAATACTTCCCCCACTAGTTTCCGGTTTTCCTAAAAAAAATTCAGTTTAAACAAAATGGAATCCTTTTGTGTTCAGGAGAACCTTTGGTCGATGGTGACAATCTATATTCAGAAAGTTACCAATCTCTATAATACTCAATGTACATTAGATATGGATGTTATGTGTCCTAAATACAGATTTTTTTGACTACACATATCATGCCCCAGCTTCTCGGCATTAATTTCCCACAAAATGGATATCAATCAAATAAATATTCATCCCCATAAGAGTCATTTCTAGCTTCTGTACGCTCAAATGACCGTTATGTCTAATAACACCCTAGTTTTGGAAAAATCATGCATAATGGATTGTGTACCTCCTACATTCCAAGTACCCCTAACATAAAAAAGGGGGACTCTTAACTGAACTGACCATTCTCCATCATTCCCTCACGCACACAAGAAATGTGTGGGAATAGTTTCCCAATCAAAGAAGATATTAATTTTCCTAATGTTCTCAGATAACACTACTCAGTCCAGACACCCATTTTGGCTCCCAACAAAAAAATAAATAAATAATGTTCAAAATCACACATGACAATAAAAAATGAAGGACTGGTGTCTTGTGGACACCATTGATTGACTATGAACATTATCCCCAGTGGAACTACAATCATTTCCCACAAAAATGATTGTCAGTAAGCCACAAATTCATCCATAAGAGTGTCCTTTCCTACCTCTATATGGATAAATCTACTTCTGATCCTTATGCATGTCCAGAATTCATATGTTAATGGTTTTCGAAAATCCCTTATCCACATTTGAAGGATACTAAAACATTCCCAACTAATGGTCCCAACACAGTCCCTCCCCTGTTATGACTGGTAAAAGATGTTCGGTCGAAAACATTGGTAACATGTTTTGTTGGAATGACAATGAAATACAAGCAAAAAAGTCTCCCTAATTTCCAGATGAAAAATATGCAAAGGACAAATCTCGAAAAATTTTATGTATCGGTTCATTAAAAAACCATTGATCTATCAGAAATTTTGTAAATATTGTTAGGTCAAAACCCACAAAGGGAAGCCTATGAAAAAGCCAAGTTATACCAACTAAGAAAAACCATACAAGATTAGGAAAAAAATCAGGTAATAATAATGAAAAATACATGATAGTTCATGAGATGTTCCATAAAACATCAGAAATAGTCAAACTACACTCATTGATCCCCTTGTCTCATGCAAAAATTTTAGCTTGATTTGATTATTTTAGTTTACTAATTTCAAGTAATGGTATGATATTAATACACGAATGAAATGGTGTTGAGAAGACAAGAAATCTAATTGAGGGAGAATTTATAGGAAAATCTGTTCCATCATATTCCTAAAAAAATATATGGTTGGAACCCATGGCCAAGAGACTCTCCCTTTGATGAAGGCATGACCATTACATGAGACATTCAGCAGAGTAGCAATGTTGCAGCAATTATTGGTGAGACACCCCAATGTCTTAGAGAAGCTTCAATAAATTATATGTCTCGTCTTCTATACTCACCTGCAATGACTCTGCTTTCCTCATGGCTTAGAGGCTGGTTCTCTCTCCGTCCTACATTCCCCATTGCCCCTCCTCAACTGTGGTTGTGTCATGGGCCCTCTATTGGTTAATCCATTCCAATTTGTAGCTTTATTTCTCCACATCTTGATCATGCAACTCCATCAATGAATCTTGCATCATGAGTCCATTTTTCAACTTTGCAACCATCCAAGCATGAGTGGTAGCTTCATCAATGATAATTTAACTTGTAGAAGCCAGTTAAGTCATCTAATCTTCCATGGAGAGTGCACTCGTTGCTTACCGGGCAACAACCACTTGTGTTAATAGATCATAAATTATATTATAGTTAAATAAACCAATACCTTGGACTACCCGTTGGTAGTTTATCTTTTGAAATCTTATAAGCATCTCTTCCAATGGAGATTGGGAGATTAAAATGTGCCTCCACTATTTTTTCCAAGTGGAATAAAATTCGACTAGGATCTCTTGGTCAGTCTCGAAATCAATCCCATATGATGAAATGTAGTTAGGCAGGAATGCCACCTGAGAGGGAATTGGTTCTCCAGCAATAGCATGGTTTTACCATGAAACAACCTTCTCTATGTTATTGATAATACATGGGATGGTAGGGACGTCTTTCATTGCCAAATCTTGTGGTTCTGATTCTGAGGATGGATTGGTTACGATAATATCTTCCACCCCCAAAATTGTACCACTATCTAAAATAGGTGAAAATTTATCCTCAATCATTAGTGGAACTTTGTGGGTATGTGGGATGGATAAAGACCAGGGTCATGATCAGACAAAATAGTAACTCTCAACATTGCCTTCAAAAGGATGTTAGTTATTATGAGGCATGAAGGTATGTTCAGTCTGGATAAGGATACTGGTCTTTGAATCCTAGAGGTAGAAAACATAACCCCTCTTAGAACTCTCAAAAAGGACATGATATCCAACTCCATATTTTTAGGGGATGGAACATCCACCTCCTTGATTTTTACTTCACCAGAGCCACCATGTGGAGACAAAACATCGGTCTCTGAAGTGGCTCTCTCTACTGGGAAAAAAGCTACACAATCAAGATTTATTCGCTCATCGATTATGAAAGCCCCTCCATGATCCAAGAGGGCATGGGGCTCATAACTGTATATAGTCTCTTCCATAAAGACATCCCTGTCTCTCCCCATGGGATTCATCTTGACACGGTCAAGAGTGACCCCCACATTTGGATGTCCTTATATTGTTGGGACATAGATTGTTTGATTGTGGTTAGAAACATCTGAGGGGTCAATACTACTCTTGGTCTATTCATATGGCCTGTCTTCCCAATTTCGATCAACCATGATAGATGGTGACCCTTCATCCACCCTAAAAGGGACAGGAGCTATATATGATTGAGTGGTTGTGGTCTAGTAACAAATAGGCCCTACCTCAAAGTACATATATTTACTAATGAGTTGAAAAGATAAGGGTAATTGTTTAAATCATCAGATAAATAGACAATTACTGGTGATCGTCCATCGAATACACTAGGAAATCTATGAATATTTCATAGGTGTATTTGACTGCCGGTGGGAGGGATTTTGAGTAATATCACCCAATGGAGTTAGAGGGGGAAACACTCTGGAAAGGTATGCAATAAACGCTTCCATATGTTATTAGGCTCTGAGGGATCCTTAGGCAGTACCCCTTATTATGGAGGGGGCGTACTCCCCAGCTAAAATACCTCTTATAGAATAACTTTGGGAAAAATATGTTTCTTGATACCCATTAGGCCCCTAAAAAATAATAAGGAAAGGGGGAGTTTCATCATCTTTTAAATTAATGAATTTAAGGACAAAGGTTGAAGATAAGACATCTCCCATCGGCCAGGGAAATACTTTCATAAACGCCAAATGGTCATACCAGTAACACCTATCTGCATGAGCGTGAATACACTTATCCATTTCAGTTAGTTAATATTCCACCTCATCGGGCTCTTCATCAGCTAAAATATTGGTAGGAGCAATGCCTCCACCAAAATTCGGATGATCGAATTATTCCTTTTAATGATGTCTCAATATATCTTCATTTAAGGTGCTCTCCCTCAATTCATCCCAGACTCTCCAAGACTCTAGAAAGGAATCCTTAATCCATATTTCTAGTGCTAGAAGGATGGTAAAGGGGAGTGGAGTTGGGTTTGATAACCGAAAACATTTTCAAGATATCCCCGAAAAATTAGCATGTTGAGAAGAATAATGTTTTTCTAATGGTGAAAGTGAGAAAAGAACTTCTTCTATGGAAACCACAGTAGGAGAGCCAATGAAATCATCATCCTCATCATTAGATTCTGGTCACAACATTCCTCAGTGGGGAGAAAAGTATCCTTTCGATAAATTTTTCCATTTAAAGCAGTTCCACAACTCCCTTTTTCGTCCCCATTCCTTTTTCCTTGGATTCCTTGGATATTGTCACAATAGGCACTAGGTCAGCTAAGTGGCCAATGGGATATGAATTAACCTGGGCCTCAGAAAAATTATTGGTAAGGAAGCACATAGAATCTGCATAATCCGAAAGTCTGTCCCTAATCTGGGTATCCTCTTGGGAGTACATTTTCCACAATTGGTTGTCTATAATCATATTCTTCTCCTGATGAACAAAATTTAGAGCAGGGGGACACAACGTCTAATCATAGTTGAATTTTCGACTAAATATATAGGTCACATAGCCCTTGCAAGTAAGTTCCCCTCTGATGTGGGAAATGTGAAAGCCTTCTCCCGAATAAAAGATGTAACCTTGGTTGATGAAGTATTTAGATGATATATTTGTAGCAATACAAATCTGGGAGTCATAAGGGTGGAAAGAAAAATGTTTTTAAACATTGAGACATGTCATCAAGTCTGGATTGTTCTTTTCATTCTGCTCCTCTTGCATATCCTATGAAGCCCAATCCATCGCCATGACCCCACCGGTGCGTTGAATGTATGGTCAGAGTGTAGAATTCATAATTTAAAGGGATTTGATGAATAAATAACACCCTATGTGGGTTCCTATCCACCCCAAGGAATTTCAAAAGGTCCAACCACCTGGTAGGGTCACCCCATTTGCTGATTTGGCCTAGTAGGTGATATATCTTATCCAACAAGGGGATATCAAAATTAATACATATTTTGGTGTCCAACTAAGTGTTCCTACATATGATTGAGGCTATTACACCACTATATTCCTACACTGGTAGGAGCCTCCCACCCAGGAACGTGGCCAAGAAAGCCACTGGTCGAAATAAATGATCAACATCAGGGACTATCCCCTATCCCCATTATTAAAAATCCCCCTATTATATGGTCAGATAGTGGGTACCCTCTTGCCTCTGAGTGGATCTCTTGAGACAAGTCCCGAGTATCTACATATTGGGCTCGAGAGTAGTATTCTTAGAAAAAGCACTAAACTGCCCTCAAACAGAATGTCTTGCTTCGGGCATGGATCTATTTCATTTAGAAGTGTCTTCACTAAGATGATGATTCTCATGGACAATTGGGGGATTATTTCCTCATCATCCAAAATAGTGGAGGGAAGAAGAAATTAATCATACGTGTCCCCAATGATAGTTACTCCGAAAATCAGTCGGATGTCCCAATGACTGATGATGATCTCTCCATGGGTCAGGTGAAAAGTGTTAGTATCTGGATTCCACCTACATAAGAGTAGTGAAATAAGGGTCGTATGGCGATGGGTGTATGTCAAAGAAACCAAAACGGCCTTGTAAAGTCCCACCGTCATTAGCTCGGCTTTGAATTCTTCACATCTCTGGCGAACATGAAAGGGCCACCCCTTGTCCAAGCCAAACGAGCCTTTCGAATGAAGGTCCCATTATGATGACCAACCATATTTCTCATTCTCTATTTCATTCCTCATGATGTTCATATAACAGTGGGCCATCTGATCTGGAATTTCCTTCACTCCCTCTAAGGATTGAGGTGCGTAGTGTAGAAAAGACTCAGATGTATTATCTTTATTAAGGTACCTCCAATAGGAAAAAATCAAAGCCTTCAAAATAGAAGTATTAATTATCCAGGAAGTGGGCTAATAAATCTTGTTTGTTGTCGAGATCGCTATGTTAGAAAAAAGTCCAAACCCATTAGAAGGAATCATGTCTGAGACCAGGTACTCCCATTGAAGTACTGTGGGAAGATTTGAAAGGGATTTGGGAAACCGAACAACCAGATTCTTATAATAAAATAAATCCATAATATCTGTCGATCATTCATTAGTAGCAGAAAAAGGAGAAGAAGTTGTAGCCTCAGAGAAAGCACTAATATTTTTGGAAACCTATGAGTCAGCCATTGTAGCCTGTACAAGATGATCTAGAAGACAATGAAAAGTCAGTCCAGTAAAAAAATATTGATAAAGTCTATGGAAAAGTGGTTAAAGGACTCAAAACATGTCCACATAAAGCTCTGTGTAATGATTATGAAAATGGAATGTGGTAGCCACATCCGGCATGCTGAATAATATGCGAATGTAACTCCACCTACAGTAATGGTACACAGTCTCATTCTACCGCAATCATACACGGTATGTGAACCATTTGTGAGGAATTGGCTTGCAGGTCATCGGCATGAGAACAAAAAGGCTTCTGAATGATGGCCCGTGAAGCTGGGCCTTGATTAAATTTGTATTCTTATGTTCTTGATTAATGCTTATGTTTTAATTGTTAATATTTTTAAAAGTATGGTTCATCGATCCAAGTGCATGTATGTGAACAAACTATCTGCATAGCATTATCCTATGTGAAATCTATATTTTATGTCTTAAAATTCCACATTTCCATTAACGGAATCCAAAATGTGGTATACGAATGGGAAAATTGAGAGGAAATCGGTTCGCAGAATGTATGAGGCAGTTTGCGATGATGATTCTAAAAAAGTGCATGGTACATAAAAGAAGACGAAGATAGGTAGATAGAGAGAAATTTTCACCTCTAGAAACAATAAAATAAAAATTACCTGGGCCTCTATATATAGGTGAGGTCCCCTCAAACTGGGTCTATCTATTTTACTGCAAACCATTTCAGTTCAGGATTGCTTCTACATTGTAATAGTTCCCTTTTCATTACGAATGGACACCATTCCCATGGAGGGAATTTTTAGGGTCCTAAAAATTCTTCCAAGAGGATAAAACACCCCCAAAATGACTTTTTAGAAGGAATCAAGCACTTATACAAGTCTATTAATGTTAAGGGACTCAAATTGAGTTGTAAATTTCAGTACAAACATGATAGAAATAAATTTTTCAAGGTCTATTAAGTAGCCCGTGTACTATCATAGAGAAAGGTACGCAGACCATTCGGATCAAAAATTGCCATGTACGTGCAACAATCCGTGAACTGCTAGCCCACAGAGTGATGTCCAGTGAGCAAGGAAAACTATGAACCGAGTCACTGACAGATTCATACAATGGAATTCCATCTTCGTACCATACTACAAAATCATTAGATCATGGATGAAGTGAATCAGAAGGTCTCCACAAACCATTATTTTGAACAAAAGCCTCTGTAAATCCTGGTTGACTGAGTCTTCTGTGGGTCAACATATTGCTTCAATGGGCTTCCTCAAATGGTTTCGTGTGCCCAATATATACGATTTCTCTGAATCTATATAATAGGAACATAGTAGAAATAGAGAGGAGGGACAAAGAGGGAGTAAAATAGAGTATAGGATGGATGAAGAAATCTTGAGGGAGGCATAGAGGTTGCATTATGGATTCAATTTTGTTTCATCTAGGAAGTCTAAACCGCAAGCCAATCCCTCCATAGGTACAAGCAGCCGTAAACCATAAAATAGGGGAATTTAATAAAAATAATAATGAAATGGAAAACCAAACTAGTGAATCATGAACCATGTACTTCTCATGGATGAACTCCCCATGAACGATGATCCCCCAGACGCTGCTTCAATATGGTGCTTAGTGTAGTGTACTTCTATGCAGACTAAACCCGACACCGCAAACCAAATTGGTACTCTAATAAAAACCAAAGTGGCATGGTGAGTCGCATACAACATCAGTACGTGGTGGACTATACCCATGCACGCGTACCACATCAGTACACAAATGGACATTCTACCCACATACCACCATAGTATGTGGGAGCCATCCATATCCCTCATGAGAAACTAGTACACATAATGGGGTATTTTCAACTATTATTCCTCCCAGTTCCAACCTCACCCCTCCATTATCGTCTAGTATTCCATGATCCCTCTGCTAACCTATCCTAAAAAATTATTCCAAAGCCTCCCCTAAAGCCACTAGACTCGTATGATCAAACCATTGGGTGTATCAACATGCCCCATTGAGTCTACATACCCATGATAAGTGGAGTCATGAAGGCCATCCTCCCAAAGGTACAGGCTTCAGTAATGCAGGTGAGGCTACATTCCCACGTTAACCCAGAGTCCAACCATGGGAAACCAAAGTGAACCTATACATTCTAGGGATTATGGATGATCACATTATTTTCCATTAAATGATTAATAGTGATCAGTTGATGGAGTTATGTTTTCTCCCCCATTTGATAAGGATGAAACTCATATCCTTCCCAAAACATGTTTTGGTTCCCTCCCACTGAGGTAGGTCCCCAATCATCTGAGGTAGGTTCATGTGACATTCAATGTAATTTCACATTGAAAGGTTATTTGTTCTGCTCCCTCACCTACGGTCACCCCATCCTCTTCCTTCGTGGGTTCTCCCTCCCTCACCAACAGGGTAGGAGGCGAGTGAATTCTCATATATTTCACATCCTCTTGTTTCTCACACTGAACATGACTCATGTTGGAATAGATATTTGTGACAATTACAACATCTACACAATCTGATCTATGATAACTATGATACTAGAAAATATTACGAGACATAGGGAGCCTTCCAGAAGTCCCGAGGTTAAAAGGCTGCCTATCCAAGAGTTTCAACCCAATCATGTCTCCTCAAACGAGAATCTTCCAAACGTAAGCCCCACACGATCCACAATTTGTGAACTCTAATTCCTAAAGAAATATGGATACATAGGATGCCTTCCAGAAGGCCCATGTTCAAAAGGGTGCTCATCCAAGAGGGTATGCCCAATTATATTTCCCAAATGGGAATATTCTATGTGTAATACCCACACCACCCAAACAATGTGTGTTCTGATTTCTATCATGGGAATATGTAGGATGCCCTCATTGTGGGTCTGATCCAAATATCAAGTCACCTTCCATCCCTATCGAAAGACAATAAACTCCAGAGCGCCTTAAAATATAGATCAAGTCAGTATTAATTTGTAACATCAAATATATGCATGCTTATGATGACATTCCAAACCACTGTTAGATCGTGGACACATTCATTGGGAATGAACCATGGATTCACAAACATATTTACAAGAATTAAATCTATAATAGAGTCCCAAAACAGGTTACAATCCTCACTTAGAAGGGTGTGATGAGCCTGCCCTATCATCCTCTTGACCAACAGAGTCCTTAAGTGTTGTTGGGAAAATCATCAGAAAACGGGTGCCGGAATTTGGGAAGGAGGTCCATGAATCATGGATACTAGAGTAGTTGGGCATTCTTGGCTCTATAAATCACCCCGTTAGAGAGTATACAAGGAACTTATATCTGAGAAGGATAGATTACATGAGTTCTTGACCCCCACACAATCGCCTTCTAGGACCAGAAGTCCCTATAGGGTTTATTCATCCTTTTTTAATGGATAATGATGCTAACTAGGTCGAAACAATGGAATGGAAAATTCGATGAGAACCTGTCTCTATAGAAAAATGGATGGATGACAATCCTCATCAAACCATTTCCACACCACCCACTAAATGAGCCACCTCGAATTCTCAACAATGATATTTCATCATCATGGGGTTCCATATACAATAATCTCATACCATGACTCATATTTTACTTCACACATCTGTAAGGGATCCTAGAAGGTTCTTGGTACCAAGGTTCTATTCAGTTTCGATTTCAATCCATATACAGATTGGTAGTAAAAATGTACTATACATGTAATTGATGATAAGATAAGAGTGTATGTCCTAGACCTCAGTGGGTCTTGTGGAAAGTACCCAAATTAGTGTGGTTTTAATATAATTTTTTTTTCAGGAAGCAATTTATATTGCACCATACGATGATCCTTATGTTAGGCCACCCAGATCACTTTTATACTGGATAGAGGTGGGCGAGTAATAGTAGTTGGGATTGAGTCTCATTTAACAAACATCAAAGGAAGTTCAACACAATTGGAAGTGTAAGGATACAACTATGGGTAGACACATGTTGTAGTTCACTAGACATTGACAACCACTAGAGCATAGAGTTGGTGATCGTGTATTCTTCTGGTGTCTCTGAGATTGGGTCACTGTAGCAAATGGAGATTGGTAATGTTGTTTCTTAGGATTGTTGTATAATTTGAGGTTGTGAAGATAATTTTTTCGGTGGTGTAATGATATGATATTCTATATAGATATATATATATTGTATTATGAAAAATGTTTTTTTGGTGTCACTACATTGGTGGTACCACCCCAACCCTTCACATTTGATCGATGTGGATTGAATTGAGGTTGAGATAGATGTGTCCTTTGATGAGTATCTTATTTGTGTCAAAGATAGTAGTGAATAAATTTTTTTGGTATTGATCATGAGGATATTTCATTTATTTTTGAGACATGGTTATCATTAAGATGAAACAATGGAGATTGAAGCGGTTATGAGGGCCCACTAGCTCGGACTTTTTCTCAAAATATTAGTGGTTCTTGGGAGTAAAACATGAGGACGGTTTGTTATATGATAGAGATAATACATGATCCTAATAATTTTTAGGGATGTCTCAAGATTTTTCCAAGGAAATATTTTTCATATTTTAGAGTATGTTTGTTTTCAGTTTTTAGGTGGGGAGTGTTTCTGTAAAATTTGGAAACTTTTGAAGGATTTGGGAAAGTGAACGTTTGCAACATAGTTTTTCCAAACTATGTTCCCTAGCCCCATAAACCATGTGACCCCAGACATATTGGACTCACATGGTTAGTGCACATTTTTTTAAAATGCACACCTTCTAGGGAGAAACCATGCACCCCCAAACTATAAGATGTTAATGGTTTTGGGGCTCAGTTTGGGAAATTGTGTGACCCTCCCATGAAAACCATGTGTGTTTTTTTATTTTACGCTAAAATTAGATTTTAAAAGTTTTAAAACCCTCATATTAACGTAAAAATTACCCCCACTCAACCCCTAACGTTTTATAACAATTTTTTAGTCTCCTTGACAAATTTATATAGATCCAGACTCCTTTTCATCGAAAAGATAAGGGTGGATTGTAGATATTCACCTCCCACTGTATGTGATTTATTCTTATTCAGATCTCTCTCTCCCCCTAATCTTCTCCCTAGATAAATGAGTTATATTTATATGATATTGGTTGTAGATACAAATCAAGGTTTTTGGGATCATGATTGTTTTATCTTGAATCAAGGTTTTATATCCATATCTCATTATATTCCATTGTTCAATTCAATTTGGTGACATCCATTAAAGAGTATTATTCATCAAAATATTGAGCTCAGTGGTCTATTATTCAAATAAAAATTATTTATTTCAATTAAATGTATTTAATTGTATAATTTACATTGTACTATCAACAATTGAGTTTCATACATTAAAATAATTAATTATGTAAATTAATTAATTATGTGATTGAAAAATTGCTGATATAGTTAATTTTGAATTGAAATAATTAAATATCTAATTAATAAAGGAAATAACAATTTTTTAACCTTAAATTAATAATTTTTGAGTTAATTATGGGGACTTGGTGATTTTTGATTTGGATTAATTAATTAATGTTAATTGTTTTTTTTAGTAATTTGATTTGGTTAGAATAATTAATTGTTGGATTAATTAAAGAGTTTCTAAAATTATTGAATTTTATTAAATAAATTTTGATTTAAAAAAACATTTTTTTTATTTAATGAATTGGATTGATTAAATTTTGAATTAATTAAGGGGATTAATGTGAATAATTAATTATTTAATTATTTAATAAAATTATGAATGGTAATATTCATATTCTTATGTGAATTAAAATGATGAATGGTAACAATAGACTTCATATATGAAAGGAAATTATGGATAGTAATAATTCAATTCATGTTTGAAGTGAAATGATGAATTTTAAAATTGGATTTCTTATGTGAAATGAAATGATGAATGGTAAAAGTGGAATTCCTGTCTGAATTGAATTTATTGATGATAATAATTGATTATAATGTTAATTGAAGTGATTAATGGTACCAATTGATTTATTATGTGAATTGAAATTTTGAATGGTAATAATGGAATTCATGTGTGACAAGAAATAATGAATTGTAATAATGGAATTCTAGTGTGAATTGAAATGAATGACCATAACAATGAAATTCATATGGAACTTGTAATTATGAATGGTATCTTATGTGACATGAAATGATGAATGGTAACAAAGGAATTCATATGTGTATTTTATTTATGAATGGTAACAATGGAATTCAGATATATGATATCCCTTGGGGAATGATTATACTCTGACCTGGGATGAAGAATGTATTGAGTGTTCTGGTGTCCATGGGATTTAAGGTGTCAAGTCGTTCAATAAATAGTAATTGGAAAAGTGAAAACTATTTAGTTAATTAATTTTTTTATAAAACTTTATACAATTTCATTGACTAGATATTGTTTTTTTGCTAGTGGTGGTGGCCTACAGAGTTGTACTCACACTCTAATTTGTCTGGTTGATTGGTAACCGAATAGGAAACATGTTTGTATGATAAAATAAGATAATGGGAATTTTTTTAAATGGATGATTTATGATAGAGAATTAATGATATAACCATATCTGGTTTGGTATCCGCTTGGGTTTTTTCATTTTCATTAGTTTTTTTTTCATTTTCTAACTTCCAACATATTTTACATGGTGTATATACTATTCATATTTGATATTGTATTTAATTTTTTGATCATCTTGTAAAAATTGTACTATTATGGTTTTGGTTATATGCCATTTGGTTGCTATTTTTATTTTCATTGATGTGTCACTCTGATAAAGAAATTATATTCTCCCCATGGATGATATCATACACTCCATTAAAGTCCATATAATTTTCTATATGGGTTGGTATGCATGTGGTCATGAGTCTAACTAGCTTTGGGAACTGACATGTGGCACTTGAGTCATGAAAACACTCATTTAATGACCTTAATGTTCCCCTTACGGCCACACCAATCAGGATATTCCCATAATTATAAAATGGCTATGTGGTGTATGCTGATTTTGTATGATATTTTTGGGGTTTGTTCTCATGTAGGGAGTTCAAGTTGTTTCTTATGGTTCATGGATGTTAATGTTTCATGAGAAGAACTTCCCCACCCATGATTTGTTTTTAGATAACATAGTTTATTCATTGAAGACATGATTTTATTAATTCATAAGTTAGGAATTTATAGTGTTTACACATCATAATATAATGAGACACATTTTCTCATAATGATAATTTATTTTGAGACAAAGAATATGGTTAGAGTATCATCAAACTAATGACTATGAACTGATGTATATACTGGGCTAAGGGAACTATATGGATGATATACTAAGAATAAATTCACATATTCAATTTTCAGAATAATATCAATATCAATGGTTGTTAATGTGGTCGATAGATGATATACACAAGGATTGTGAATACCATTATAGTGTTTCATTGTTGGTTATGCTTTCTATTTTTCATTATTTTGTTGAGAAGTCTAAAGAGAAACATAAATCTATCTCCAAATATACTACAATGAGGTCGAAACTCAATATATGGTAGACCATATAGGGACAGAAGAATGTTGGAAGATCAATGTTTTGGTTTCGAGAAGAAATTGGTGTACCTTTGGGTTTTCATGAACAAATTCTTTACGGTTTTCACCATTTAACATTGGCTAATCAACCTGGAATAAAAAACATATATGGAATTAAAAGGCATTTTTTTGTGTCCTAGAATAAAAATAAAGGTGTCTTAGTTTGATTTCAATTTCCTAATATTTTACTTGGTTCAGGAAAAGGGCCAAATGCAAGTGTTTTTGTGCAATATTCACTGATTCCCATTTTGAAATGGAACCAAATAGCAATATATTTTATAACAGGCCTATGAAATATGTTTTAGAAACAATATTACACATAGATTATAGTGGGATGACTCAAAACTTTTCCTCACTTCATTACTATTCATGAATCCAATATGGTGGATGACTCGTCAAAAATCTATACCCATGACGTGGTAAAGGGGAATAATTTAAATGTTTTGATAGTATCAAATAGTGACCCAAGGATTACATATTTTTTCTAGAAATCCATGCATCATTCCCTTGGAACTAAATTGACTATGACCAATTTCTATCATCCTATAATGGACGCAAAAAACAAAAGGAACATAAAAATTTCTGAATAAACTCTTAAGGATTATATAATAGATTTTGGTGGCTCATGACAGGACCACATAAGAAACACTCGTAAGGCCTATATCATCCTTTTATTTCTCTATATTCATGGGTAGAAGTATTTGAGACTTCACTGGTCAGAATGATCCTTATGAAAGAGACAATAGATAAGATACAACTTATTACAAATAGGATAAAGAAAACTATTATTCATCATAAATCATATTCAAATCGTCATATATTGTTATTTCATTTTATGGTGAGCAGTCACATGTTCTTGAGAATCACTACATGTATTAAGAATTTGATTTTTGGAAAAATGGTCATGTTATATCTTTAATACATAAACACTTTTGAGATACATGAACAAGTTTCTGAGGAGGAATATTTATTCTATTTTCCACCAAGGACTAGTTCAATGCAAAATGTGTTTCATGTATCTCAATTAAATAATTAACAACATTATCCTGAACATATAATCTATTAGGGTCCTTTTGACATAGATACAAATTCAATGTTAGTTCTTTTTCCAGTGCAGATTATGGATAGGTAAGAGAATGTCATACATGGTAAATTAGTCAGTCTAGTGTGGGGTTTTTGGAATCATGTTTAGAAACTACAAGAAACATGGGAGAATGAGAATTAAATTATAGTGCAATGACCCGTGATCATTTAGACCAATAGTGTTTTTTTATAATCTGGTGATGGAAATACCATTGCTGTTAATAATGTACTACTCCCAGTTTTAGATAAATAAACCATTAGTTATGTATTTTAAAAATATAATGTAATTAAGTTTTGTTTTGGGGGGATTGTAAGAAATTTTTCATTTTTTTTGTTCATTCATGGAGATGAAAGGATTGAGAATTGTTTGTAAATAGCATGCAACACCTCCCAAGATATCAGGAAACTAAAATATTGGGAACATTGTAGGTGAAAAATATAGTGCACATGTTTTCCATTAAATGTGGCTTCCTAGGAGAAACATTGAAACGTTGGATTATGGGGTTTAGTAATATAAGAAAAGGTTTTTCAAACCATGTGAGAAAACCTTGAGAGGTGAATTTGGAGCTGATGACTCATCCATAGTTATCGCATAACATGCATAACCGTGCACCCAAACTATCCACCGAGAAAAAGTAGATCTAGAAATAATGGATCTAATATGATTTAACTCCTAAGCTGATCCATTTTTCAACTAAACCTATCATTACTCAATTTCCTCTCCATCCTAATGATTTCAAGACCATTCCATTCAAAACAGGAGTGATTCCTATGATTATCTAGGTGTGTTGAAGGCCAAATATGCTGGTAAGTTATCGTTCCATTTTATTTGTGATAAATTTATTATTCTACCCTATCATCGAATCTTGTATATAATCTGTTGGTGGTATTTCCATGTTTTTTATATCAATCATGTAGATAAATTATAGTTTTATTTTAAGAAAACAATATATAAGGTTTAATATAGATAATAAAATAGGGTTTTTTATGTTTTTCAATCATTGATTTTTTTTAGTTAATTTAAAGAGGTTGTTAGATACTCTTTTTACTACACTTCATTAGAAAATGGATGCTTGGTTTCATGTTTATTTAATTTTGTGAATTCTTTTGGTGAAATGGATTTCTGATTTGATCATAAATAATATTTAGTAATGGTTTTTGAAATTATAAATTTTTTTTTTGTAAAATTTGATTTTCTTTTATTATTTTAAAAGGATCATTTTGGAAAAAAATAAATTTAATATATGAATTTATTTTACATGTGTTTTTAATAAAAATTAATTTTATACTAAAATGGAATTGAATTATTGGTATGGACTAATATTTAGTATACTTCATTGTCTTATGTTCATTTTCATTTAAGTTCTCATAGTTACAGTGAATGTTCCACTGTATAACTTGTTAATATATGGATTTTTAAAAAATGATATATCGAAGAGAGACTTCAAATGATAAAATAATATTAACTTCATAATGCATTTTTGTGGTTTCTGATGTATAGAATAGTAATTCAAAATGGATTTGAGAAATGGATTTAAAGTATTGTTTGATTTCATACCATGGAAAATGATTTAAATTGGAACACATTATATTAATTAATATAATCATAATTAATTTTTTTTATTTTATATAATTTTTCTAAATTTATACATCCTAGTGGTGTGAGTTTAGAAGTCTTTTGAGAAATATTACTGAGGTCTGTACTCCCCCTTCCAAGGTTCTTGGGTGCATTTTTAAATGATAAATATCGAGACATAGTTAATGTACTAGTATAACGTTTCATTAGTTATTCATCGTTATACCATGGGAATAGATATTGGATATGGAGAATCAAAATGGTTTGGAGTTATTGAGTAGATTCATTCGTTGTTACTGTGATTCCTTTTTTTGCATTGAAATTTGATATATTTTGTCGTTGTTTTTTACACTTTAAGTTGTAAATTAGTACTCATGCACCATATTGTTTTTTTATATTATTCATATTTTTGGTTTTTTTAAGGTAACATCAACCCACCATTTTATGCATCTATTGAGATTTAATTCCACCCATTGTTGGGGATATCACCTAAAACCTAGTATCACCCTCTGTCTCTTCCCACGCCAATGGGTGAGGGGAGATTTACTAGAATTTTAATATCATTATGATAACATGAATGTTATAACCAATCCATCAAAACTTGAGAAATGAATAGGAATAAAGAATTATTATTATGTATATTTATTTTATATAAATAATTCATGTTTATAAAAATAACATAATTTTTAATATAATCATTGTATGTTTTGGAAATTTAATTTTATTATAAAAAAGTTTATCACTTTTTGTGAAAATAATTTTTTTAATATTTTTGCAAATTGATTTCACAAAATAGAATTCATTTTTTTTATATAAATGTAAAAATTATGTTTGTTTGATTTTCATATATTTTTCCAAAAATATTAAATTCTAGTAGAATAGTAAATATCTTTTTTATTAAAAACATTTTTTAATATAAATAATTTACAAGTCCCATTTTATTTTTGGATGGAATTAATAGTAACATAGTGAAATTATATATATATATATATATAGTTTAAGTCATTAGAATCTATTTCCTATTGAATTTTGATAATATAATTTTATATACATATCAATATTTTCTATTTGGGAATTCTCTTTTTCATCACATATGTAGGTTTATCTTTAAAATATACATTTACACATATATTATTTAAATTTTAATAAATTGATTCCACATCTGAAATCATAATAATTAATATTATATACTTTGTTCAACATATTTTTTGTTACAAATGAATGGTAAAAACATTAAAATATAATTATAATTTTAAATGATAATATGGGTTTACAAGGATTAAAAGAAAAAGGTACGGGGTAATAAGAACTAAAAACATATCCTTCCCCCATTTCCATTTCATATTTATACTTTATATCATATATGTATATAGAATGATTGATTTTGGGTTCTTTTTTCCTATTTAAAACATTATTACAAATATTTCATTTCAAAAGTTCCAGGTTTTCCCTACCCCACGCATATAATGGTCCCCAAACACTCCTCTCCTATTAATAATTTTAAAAACTCTTGTCTTAGATATTTTATATTAGAATACATTCCCTAATTACCAAATCATATACTAGAACTTTGAATTGATAATTAATTCATCCTAGGAATAAATTTTGTGTAAACAATTAGATGTTATCCATAGATGAGGAGACTCATATATGTAGAAAAGTCGTAAAGACATAAGGTAATGGATTCCAACTCAGTATTTTATTCCTTGGATAATTATTCCATATTTACCACTAATATTTTATTATTAGAACTTTGAAAAATATTAATGAAAATTATTATTTCATGGATATTTCTGGTTTCGTTCGATTTTACTATTTAATAGAACTTACAATTCTAATGATATAAAATACTGTAAGGGGTTTTCATATCACATTTCTTTAATTGGGACATATTTCTTGAAAACAACTTTTTAATTTTTTTTATTGTATATAATACCAATGAATTAATTTTATAGTCCTTTTTAGTATTATTATTGGATATACATATCCTTCAAATTTTATTTTTTTCCAGGGTTTTGTGATTAAAATGGTATCATACGGAAAATGATTAATGATAAAATATCATTTTTAATAATATTATTTATTATATGCATGAAACAATGATATATTTTGATATAACTCTTATAAAACTCATATATTATATCCACCTATGGTAATTATTTAAAATTTATGATTTCATTTCATTTTATTATCCTAAAAGTTTAAAGACAACAAAATAATGATTTAAAGAAAAAACAAGTTCATTTAAGAACTGTGGTTGAGAATACATTTTCTTCAATATCCATGGAATCTAAAAATGTTATAAATAACATTTTTAATACTCTAGAATAATTAATTTAAATAAATGATTTCCAATTTTGGATTTTAAAAAATGGATTAAAAAAATATTCATATCATTTTACGAACAAGGTCAATTTGGATTTTACAAAAATATGAATGGAATTATTTTTTACAAATTAGGGATTGAATGAAATTTTCTGATATCTTGACAACTCATTTATTTAAACCTTCGTTTATATATCTCTAATGATATTTTCAATTGAAATGGTTTTGAAAAATATTTTTTGAAATTTTCATTTTAAAGAGAAATTATCAAATTGGAATGGATTTTATACTTTTTAAATGTTCCAAGTGGCCACTCACAATTATATTACATATATAATGATTTAATTTTATATTTATTATTCTTTATTGGGGATATGATTCAATTTTAGAACCTTTATTCTATTTCAGGAGGATTTGTGATTATGATGATAAGATTTTTATGGAACTCATTGATTTTCTATGCATTATGATATAATGAATCGATGAGATGATTATGAGACCCATTTACCATATAATGTTATGTTGTGATGGAATTAATATGAGTTATTTTTTTCATTTTTTAGGTTATGATGAACATCTTACGATCTTTTGGAATACTTATTTAAGATTTTTTTAATATTCGAGAGGTTTTGTTATGAACATGGATGGTGGTTGAATTATAACCAATGTCTATATTTAATATAAACATAGAAGTGGTCACATTAAAACAAATTAATAATGGGACCGATAGCTCCCTCTAATTCATTTTTTAATTATTTATATATCTCTAGATAATAGTGGGGAACAAGGACACATGTTTGTTTCATAATGGGAAATAGGTTATTCGACATGATACTCAATAGAAATGATGCTAATGGGATTGAATCATACTATAAAATTAGTGATGAATCCTAATTCACTATTGTTGATAGTAGTGGTAGTTATCCATGATAATTTAAATCATTTCAACACCTATTTTAGAGAATTTATTTTATGACATGACCTTTTAATTCATGAATTATGAAGATTTCACACACTTACGGGTCATATCAGATAGAATGATGTTCATTTATTCTATGAATTATTTTTATGATATATGATATGTTGGTTATGAACATTTTATCTTATTTTCATGATCACATACACTTATTAATATCATATTCATTCATATGACCGTAGAATGATAGCTCTCAGGATCACCATTACATTGAATCTGAGATAACCAATTCATGTGATTCCTTTCCACATGTTATGAAGAAATGATTTAATTTGGTTTTGTTTATTAAGAGTAAAATATGTGTAGACATTTATGATATTTCATTAAATAATATGGATATATATATACTCTCTGATGACACTAAACCATTATACTCCTTGGGAGTATATTTTTGAAATGTGTTGAATATTTTTCTAAAAATATTTCATATATACATATGATAAAATTGTATTTCCTTATTTATATCATAGAAATGTTTTATTTAAACATTAGAAACTCATATGATAAAACATTAGTTATATCACTATGTATATATATACATATAATTATAAGTATAATTCTATGTATAATATAAATTATTGGAATATTTTTTAGAGATAGTGGTTTCCAGTATATTACATGTATATATTTATATAGATACATAATGTTAATGTGGATATAGAATATTTGTACCTATGGTCAACAACATTTAATGGTGAACATTGAGCTAGACTATATCATCATCTCGAACATGAAGGATGGTTATGTTTGGTAACTGAACTGAAACCCTGAGGGGGATATTCCTTGGATGTTCACAACCTCTTTTTATACCATCATGAAGGATTTGGATAATGAAAATTAATTAAAAAAATCAATATAATGGTGGAATATATATAAAAGTAGGTTTCATTATGGTGACATCATATAAGATATTTTTTGTTTTATGTGGGTTCCCACTATGGTTATTAGTGTTTTCTCCATGATTTTTGGTTTGAGTTAATTGATGAAACCTGATGGAACCATTGTAATAATGAATAAAATAGAAAATTAATTGATTTTACTAGTGAAAAACATTACTTGGTATTGAATGAAATATTTTATAAATATTCTCACACAACATTCACAATCTATGAATCATGCTAAAAATACTAATATGCCAAGGAGAGAACAACATTTTGTTCATCCTTAATGAGGAAACATCCATCATATATTAGTGGTCCCAGTGATCATAAATAGTTGTGAAATTTATTAATACCATTTAAAATATATATTATAATATATAATGATGGGTTCATGAAAAAATAACTTTTTTTATCAATCATTTTGAAGTCAATGTGGATCAAAGGTAAATTATTATAATGAATATGAAGATATAAAGTGAAATAAAATCTGTATAGTGGGAATAATTTAAGTATTTATTATTAAATAAGTAATTTAATAATATTAATTCTATAGAAATAGATATAATCATTGAAGAGATATTGTGAAAGTATGATGAATCTAGTTCTGTGTATTGGGAATTTTTTACAATACATGTGAGTTACTCATATAGAATTATCATCTAACATAAGAATATGTTTGATTGATTGATCTGTTGAAAAAAACCTAAACATAGAGGTGAGTTATCAATTAATTGATTCAATAGAGTTTAAAAATAAATCTATGTACTATAAAAGCTGATATAGATATTGGATTATCCAATTAATCTCATTTTATATTTAAGAAATGAAATATGGAATTCAAAAGAAACAAAAAATACATGGAGATATGATGATGTTACTACCCTTATTATCAATGTATAAGAAATGGTTGATTTTTTATTATAGGATTATTAAATGTTTTATGTATGGAAATGAATGTCCTTTGGAAATTTAATGTCTATTTTTTGGGATAAATATTTCCAATGATATGTATATATTGAAATATTTTCAAAATTCACCACCCACACATCATTTATATAAATGTAAGGAGTTTCATAATTATTTGAATTTACTCTATAATAGATTGTATTATGATGGTAATAAGTCCGAACAACCTTTAATGTCAAATGAAAATTATTTATATATTCATTCATGGAAGACGATGTAAATTTTGATAATTTGGCCACAATTAACCTCCACTATTGATATTGGAATTTCAGACTGTATTTATTATGAATGAGTCCTATTAAAATAATATTCATTATCCATTATTGTAATTTCATGTCATTATGATAATTTATGATGTCCCTTTACAACTATTTAGGAATTATAAAATTACATTTTATACTTTATTGGTTCAAATATGATCCTAATTAATAATGGAAATGGGATTATCATAAATTTAACTTATTTTAAGAGTAAAGTGTTAATTGTCTTTTGTAAAAACATATGTATCCATGTATGATTTGTTAAGATTTATGGATACCATCATGGATATATTATTTTACAATTTATCACTGGTTCATTATATTAGACCCCACTTTTTAGGTTTATGTGATTGGGTTTTATCAAGATTATTGATTCTTCAGGAAATATTTTTTGATATAAAATGATTCTGTTTTTTATATATTTTTATTATAAGTTATATAATTAGGAATGTGTTTTAAATTGGTGGATATAATATTAAAGGTATTGGTAACCCTCAGGGACTATGTTATCATATTATTGATGAATTTATGGGTTTTTATAATTGGGTTAAATTTTATAAAATATATTAATATTGTTTTTTAAAAATATAACAAGAATGTTAGGGGAATAACCTATCACATCCAAAATGGTCACCTAGATTGA
Organism: Viscum album; assembly: GCA_963277665.1. Classification (NCBI taxonomy): domain Eukaryota; kingdom Viridiplantae; phylum Streptophyta; class Magnoliopsida; order Santalales; family Viscaceae; genus Viscum; species Viscum album. The sequence goes on along the minus strand of OY728157.1, from coordinate 345,992,144 downwards.
ACCCACAATCAAAGTTCAATATGATTATATTTCTTATCATTATCCAAAATTAATGTGTATTTTGATTTGGAAAACATTAATATTGATATTGAAAGATATGTATCACTATTCTTAGTATTTCCACATGTTAAGGCTAATACATAAAATTATGAAGGTATTTTACACCTATAACCCATACCAGAATGTATATGGGAAAATAAAACTTTGGATTTTTTCTATCAGTGAATATTTTCTCTCTATATCATCATCCCAGTATATAATATACGAAAGTGGTAAGGTTACATGGAGTACTGCATTCTATTACATCTGACCATGATTAGTGGATTTCATCACTGTTCTAATGGCCTCTTAAATATTAAATTAATATAGAGTTATTTTTTCGTCATTATGTTCATACTCATTAATATTATAAATCTAAGAGATAAATTCAAACCATAGAAGATATTATGAGACCATATACTATGGATTTCAATGGTGGTTGGGATCAACTCCTTCAACTTGTTATGTATGCATACAACAATAGTTTTCAATAAAGAATTTAAATGGATCCCAATAAATCCCTCATTTTAAATAAGTATAAAACCCCAAACATGATGGGATAAAGGTGTGGAATGAATGATATTGGGAACTGATCAAGCTTTAGAAAATGTCGACATGGATAGTTCTATTCATCAACACATAATGGTCTCAAAAAGTCGAATGAAAAAACTATGAAATGAATAGTCATTGTTATCTATAATTTTATATTTGTGAAAATATATTTCTATGAAACTCCAAAAGGATGAAGGTATAGAGATTCATAAAGAAGGGAAATCTAAGCCCTATGTATATCAGTCCCTTTTAAATTATTGAACAAATAGATATTATCACATATTAATTATTCCTTCTACTAAACCTCTCACTGGTGGACAATGTGTTCCACTTATATCTTATGAGTATGTACATACATTATGCATCACATATAATGATCTTAGATTTCATTCCATTAGATAATGAACACATTTATGTTTAATGAAAAGGTGATTTTGTGGATGCGACATAAAAACCTAGGGATGTAGTTAGGTAGAAAAATCCATAATTATTAATACAAAATTAATCGAATTTATAGGAATAAATTTATTTTTCGGGTTGTTATAATGAAAAACATTGATATATTTTTTGAGTTTTTTCTAAATATATTTAATTTTTTCGATATTGTTTTCTACATGCATCATCGTGTTTTAGAGAATTGTGATATTATTTTAATATTTGTATTCTAAAATGAATGTATTAACCAACGTGGTAAAAATAGAGATATTAATGGGAATAAAAAAATTTACATTTTAATTATAAATTTTATATATTAAAAAAACATATTGAAAAAATGTACTTTATTTCTAGTAAACTGTTTATATGTTTCAAAAATAGTATTTTCATAAAAAATATTTTTTTCCTTTTATAAAAAACAATAAATGTTATTTTTACACTATTAAAAATTTATTTCATCAAGAAACTCCAAAATTTAAAATTTACATGTAAAAAACATATTTTAATTAATTTTTTATAATTTTTTGAAAATATGAATTTTTTATGATGAGTACAAAAATACAGATTTTTATTAATAACTATCTTTTAATTTAAATCATAAAAATACGATTTTATTTTATAATGGGTTTAAATATAAAACTAGTAAAAATATATATTTATTAATATACTTTATTTCATTAGAAACTATTTCATATTGAATTTTTATATTAAAAAATTTCCATCTTATGAACATTTTCTTTTTAGAAAATTTATTTTTCATTAAATTTTTAGGTTTAATTCATAATTATTTTATACTAGTCCATTAAATATAATTTTGATTATTACATTAAACATTCGGATTCATAATCATTAAAATTATATAATATGGTAATATAAATTTTACATCAAAATTAATAGTAAAAATAAAAATATTTTATTTTGGCGGTAAACATTAAAATGAGTTTATCAAGGATTAATCTAAAAATATTCGGTGTAAAATGACATAGAAACTAGTTCATCCTGTATTTTATTGCAATTTTAGACCTTATTTAGTCAATAATTCTATAATGGACCATTTTGGATCCTTTTTTCTAGTTTATAATTTGGGTACACCTTTTTCACAATAGAGATTTCATATATGTCCTCACCCATTATTATAAATGGGAACCCCCATATTTGTAAACAAATAACACATCTATAACCTCATGGTATAATCGATCCCTAGGGAAACCATTTTTATAATTACATTTAATATCCTATATAAATTGGTTTTGTTGTGGAATCTAACTTATGTAGTCTTTGGGGGTAAACCAATGGTGTTAATCCTAGTAAGAGGGGATTCAAATGCGTATAAAATAAGATGAGACATATAGTAATGGATTTTAGTATACATTTTACTCAAGGGAGAATTATTGAAAATAAAATAATAATTTTTTAATATTGAATCTATGAATGAATTTTTTATGAATTTATTTTTTTTAGGATACTTATTAATTCCTTTCATGTTAGTATTTAACAGTCTATACCATTAAAAAGATTACCAAAGCGGTATATGATTACCATATCACATTTATTTTAGTGGGGGACAATACTTACTACACAATTTTATATTCTATGTGGTGTATATTCATTTAATTAAATTATTTTATGATCCTTATCCTTATAATTATAAGATATATATATATATATATATAATAAGCTTTGATTCATGCAGAATACAATTCAAATGATTCCAATATGGTTAAGTATTAATGCTATAATTTCATTATTTAAGTGGATTGCATATGATATTCTTACAATGATAATATATTATGATATAACACACATAATACTAATTTATTTTATTCTCCTATGGTTATTTCTATGAATTTCATTTTATCCTTTCATTTTATCCAATTAGAGGATAATGAAAAAAAATATTTTAAATTAAAATAATATTAATTTATCTTTTCCGTCGAAAACACTATTTGATCCATATTAATGTTTTTAGAATATTTTTTTAACATTTATCAATTGATTCATTAAATAAATTTTCATAATTGTTTTACTTTTGAAAACAAAATTAAAAATGATTCTCTTTTTTTTTAAAACCAGCCTTTTTAGAGTTTAATAAAATGTGATCCAAATATTCATTTCAAATTATATAGTAAGAATAGAATTTTCCTTTATTATGACATATCATATATTTAAATATTTATTAATATTTTTTCAAATTTCTTTTCAATAAAAATTATTTTGACAATGCGATGTAAAATTTGAATTTTAATAGTTTATTTTCATAGTGTGAAGCATATTTTAATCACGAAATGTTCCAAGCGATCGTTGAAAATAATTTTCCATCAAATATTACTTTAATTGATGATAGTTTTGACTTACTTATGATATCATCTAATTTTAACATCATTACACTTTTTTATGGATGGTTTATTAATATTATAATGATATTTTTATGAAACCGAGTACTTTTCCATTGTTAATGATATAATTAATTATAGAGATGATTATGGGAATCATTTCATTTATAGGGATTATGTATTTATGGAATGATATTGTGACCATTTTTCCATGGTTCAAAATATGATGAATGTTTATGGATATTTTTAAAAAAAAATATGTATTTCATTATGTGGGTGTGGTTATATTTTTACCAAGAATGGTGGAAATATTATAACCATGTACGATTGTTATGTTATACCCATGGAAGGTGGTAACATTATAACTATAGACAGGTATGACCTATATCTCCCTCAATTTCATTGAGATAAACTTTATATCTCATGACATAATAATTTTAAATAATTCAACATGATTGATCCACAATGGGAAATATTCGGAAGGGATTTATCCACAATAGAAAATAGGATGATGGGCTTGATCAAAAATGGAAAATGGGATATGTCACATGATACAATATGTATGATAGTGTTGGTTGTTAACCATTCAAAATAGAATGTTTTATATACCTATATTTGTGTCACACATTAATAGAATGAGATTATGGTTCAAGAATTATTATGATTTCACACTATTACTGATTACCCTATTTATAATCATAAATATTTATTCCATTACTCATGTTTATGATCAATTAAAAGGTGGATTTGAACATTTTATGTTATGGTAATGAATTCAAACACATATGTTTATCTTGTAATATTATATGATCGTATAATCATATCTTGCATGTTCACTCTAATTGAGAATCTAATCTTCCCCCTTCATATTATTCATTTACATAGGTAAAGTAGAATCATTTTAAGTTGATTATGTTAATTAATAGTATAAAAGAAATAGATATTTATGGTCTATGTAAATAATCTTTCCATATATTAAAATATTATTTATCTTTTCTCTTAATTCGCTAAATCTTTTAATCCTCAGGGCATGAATTTTGGAAATTTATTGAATATTCATCTAAAAATATATGTAATTTATGTATAAAAATCTGTGGTCTATATATTTTTCCATAGAGAAAATGTCACAAATTCTATAATGAAAGGATAAAATTTCCGAATTAAAATCTATTTTCGGGTAATTTTTTCATTATTAATTAATTTTAAAAAAAGGAATACTAAAATAAATTTTAATTTTACCTAATTACTCATCCTGGAACCTTTTTTGAATCTACATTATATACAATAAATCTATATCAACATTATGGTAATGTATGTAGAGGTGTATTAAATAACCTCTTATTTAGTTTTGAGGAAGAATTTTTTTTAAAATTATAAATCCAACATAACTTTATTTCCTTCACAGTTAAATTTTGTTGAGGATTTTAGATAGATGGGAAATTATAGAAAAATAATCGTTAATGTAAATCTAACTCTATAAAACTATTCCTCAATGTTATTTTGGTTATTTTGGTCCATTGATGAAAAAAATTAATCTATAAATTTTATTTATATATTTGTTTGTTTGTGATTAAATTATTAAAAAATAATATATTTTTTGTCCAAAATTCTTTATCACTAAATTTGGTGTAATTATTCAAAATTCATTAGTTTTTCAATATAATTATAATATGATCATGTTGGGCATCACTGATCTAAGAAAATATGGTAATATAGTCAATATATACAACTCAATGTTGATCATTGTAACCTCAAAAGACTCTATAAATTATATCCATGAATATAGTGGTAGGGTTCTTAAGTAAAAATGTAATCACAATAAATTCATTGTCTACATTCTTCATATGGAAAGTAGTCTATCAAATATACTCATGTTTGGTCGATAACTGATATTATCAAAATAAACGGTTATCCATTTGGGAATTACAATGTCCTTTTATTGATCATAATGATATTTAAGATTGGTTAAATGATATTTTTTCTTTATTGGGATTCTATTATTCTCATAATATAAAATGAAATGATAAATTTATTTATCCTTCTTTTTTTAATTTTGAATTGTGAAATCCATGATGAAGCATTTGAAAATATAAATCCTTTATCTAGATTTAGCTTAAGTGAATTCACTATTTTTATATTTCAATGAAGGAATTTTAATAAAAACTCATAGATATATTCATTAATAAAGGTATGAGTGCATTTCAATAATCATCCTCACACTCTATAGGATGACTATGAATTTCAAGGATAAATTAATTATTATATTCTCTGAAAATAATCATTCCATCCATATTGACATATTCATTGATCCTTCAATCTATAAATCCCTCATTTTAGTTATCTAAACCCATATAAAATATCCTACATCCTACAGAAGCTCTTAGTCATCCTATCATGGATATTTGATCATATGGTGATTTGGGATAGAAAAAGAGATCTCATTATCCAACAAATCATATGAAATCTATGTAATTATAAAAAATCGATGACTAAAATAATAAAAAAATTATCCAATGGTAAATTGATTAGATTTAGAGGATGTTAATTCACAAGATCCTTAGTATATGGGAAGTTTAGTAACATATATGGGATCATTGATCCATAATTCTTTAATATAAATTTCATTATCGATGGATTTAGGTGGGGAATAAATTTACATTGCAAACATGTGTCATTTAAATGACTGTAATGAACCCCAAAAATTTAATTTATAGTCCTACAATAATTAATGAGTGGAAATTCCACCACATTATTTCAATGATCTACCTAAACTATAGTGATAAAATACAATCTTCCTTTCTTCCTTTTTTTGGAGGATTTTACAAACTATTATCAGAAATAGATATAGGGTTACAGTGGTTATTTGTATAATTAATAAACAATTTTAACATTAAATGTTTATGTAAGGGTGATAAATTGGTTCATCCTTATTCTCTCTATAGGAAATAGTTTTCTTTATTGCACTACACTGATATTTATAAACATGGTGGACTGCTTTAGTTAACATAAAACATATGCAATAACCCTTGAGGAAATTACTTGGTGTTGTATTAATAATTTTCCAATTTAGTTATTTTTTTTATTTCCCAAATATATTTTATCCTCATAGAATAAATGAAACCCCACTGTTCAATAAAATGAAAAAAAATTACTTCAGTACATGGAAATTACCATGTAGAAAATACCATATGAAGAAATTGTTTTAATCAACCAATGGTATTATTGATCTTATATTTAGGGTACAGATATAAGATTTGGAACACCCCAAAATCCTTAAAATTTTTTCTTCATAAGATATAATAGACACATCATCATTCTATTAAATATTTATAAATTCTGAATCCAACAAAATGAGAAGAGACTGTAAAAATTACTTGAAGAATAATTCATTAATGTACTCATATTGTTCTATAAATTCCAATTCCTTCTACTCAATTTTATTCTCTATGATAATCAACCATTGTCTAGTCTATCATCTCAAATAATTAATATCCCAAATGACATTCTCATTCTAGGAAAACCATACAATGGAAAAATAATTTCATTAAATAAATCCATTTCATTAAAATATGAGTACAAATGAATCATTAATAAAGGGTGGATGTTATTACATGATTTATATGATAAAAATATTATCAATATATGGTTAATTATAGATATTTACCATTTTTATGTTATTATCCATGTCCTAAAAACCAATTTCATAAATATTATGAAGTTCTTTAGACTAGCATTCATCACATTAGGATATTCATTGAGAGACAAATTTCAATTCCCAATACACTACTTGATAACCTAGTAAATCCAATAACAAGTAATTTATTAAATTAATAAAATAAAAGTATAATAATAATTATACTAAAAGAAAACAATCAACAATTTACCTGTGTGTATTTGGATACAACCATTATGAATTCTATATTGGTTATTCAATTTATAATTTTTATTAGTTTCTCTAAATATATCATAATAATTATCTCATATACTTTATAGTTATCTAGAATAAGAATTCATAATAATAGTATCATATCCATGAAAAAATGTTAATCTTCAGGTATAGTCTGAATCCCACTAATTGAGCCTGAATGTGATGATTTTCTTTGATAATCAACCAGAATTCTGGGTTGAATGCTTCATGGTTTGATTTTTCAATATCCGTATACACTTTCTACTATCAGGTTAGGAATACAAAATCTTAAAAAACAACACAATCTCAATATTATCTAATCAATTTTTCTTTATGTCATACTTAGAAATATTTTTTGGGGAATCAATATTATACTATATATTAATCCTTTGAATAAATAAAATATACTTTTATACAAACTAAAAATACCAAATATTAATAAAAAAAATATTTTATTATGTAAAACTAATAACAATTGTATTGAAAAATACCCTCACAAACTAGAGAACATAGGGGTTTGTGCCACAAATATTTGTAATAAATATAATTAGTATTATATAATAGTCAGGAATAGTTCTCTAAAATAATTAAATTCAAAATTTCTATCTAAACATATCACATTTAATACACATAATTATAACACGAGGAATGTGAATTATAAAATATAGTGGTGTTTTCAATTTCTCATTACGGTAAAATATAGGAGATAAAAGATGGGGAACATAAGTGAACTTGAGATGAGAAAAATGTGTATGAGGTCTTAAATGGAATAAATTTTATTAAATAAAAAAACATTCCATGAAAAATATATATCATTAATATGTAATTGGATATAACATTTAATTGAAATGTAATTAAAAATAAAATGGAAGGTGAAACGTTAAATATTACTCACTTTTCATTTATGAAACATTGCATATGTATTTGGCATAACATAGGGATGTATCTTAGAAATATTACATATTATGTAAATAATAGATAATATGGAATTGTTGATCAACCATGGGTATAGAGAAACATCATAGTTACGGGTCATAAAACATTTCCCATACTTGTGAGAGACTAAATCCTTCCCTTTTATACTTTTCTCGTGAAGTATAAACATTTAACCACTATATTTGTGGGTCATATAAGACCACAACAATCATTCATCGACACTTATAGGTTGAAATTTAGAATAATATAGTCCACAGATAAAAAATTAGCCATGTAAATTAATATTTTGGATAAAATTTACAATTGAAAATCGATCAATACTAATAGAATAAATAACCCCTGGAATGAAAATGGGATTCATAACATTTTAAGAAGATAAAAAATTTTCACAATGAATTAAATTAAATTAAATATATCATGATCACCAAAAATAATGACATATTAAAATAAGAATTTTGGTTTTAATATGAATAATTAATCCATTACAGATATATTTTTAATGATATAGTGGAAAAAAATACCAAATAAAAAATGATTTCATAAATAATTTTTTTAAGAATTGATTAAATAGTCATAGTCAATATTATCATTTGGAATGATTCAATTTTTTTATAAAACAACAAATAAAAATTATTATGGATGTAGACATAAATATAAAACTCGTTATCCTATGTTATATTAGAGACAACATCATTTAAAATGTCAAAAAACATAATTTAGGTAACACATGAGAACCATGTGAATGAATAAATATTATAACTAACTTGTTTATGTTTAGGATACCTAATAACATACCTATAAACATGATTTATAGGGAAGTTCATTAAATTAAATAGTATTAATACTTTATATTTATGTTCTTCATGGAATCATTGGTCTTTGGTCAATATCATGTGACAAAAATCTCACATATGTGCTGGAGGATAATGAAGTAAGTAAATTGGGACGGTTGTTTAATGGAAAACTATTTTTTATGTGGTCATAATGAGTAGTGAGAGGCCCCTCTTTTATGTGAAGAATATGGATCTTTTAAGAATAACTATTATTTTTTAATGATGTCATTACACCATATGATGATCAATAGCTCAAAAATTTTGATATATTAGAGTCTAGTGTGACCATGGTTTGAGAGATCCTCCAATAAAATTCAATATAAATGTTCTAAACATGTATAAAGTCTATTACTATTATATTTTAACATGTGTATTTTTTTATTTATAGGGATATTGTTTTACCCAACAAACATAAATTATTAAATAAAAATACCACTCATTCCCAATTTTATTATGAAGAACCTAAATTTAAAATCTACCAAATCTTATTTAATATGTATATTTTATAATAATAAATTATATATTAAAAATTGATACATATAGAATTTTTTTTGTATAAAAAATAGTGTATTAACTAATATATGATCATAATATTTATGATTTTCATTTACCAAATAATTGTGTTTAAATACTATTATATATTAATTTGATTATTATATTTGATTCGTAACTGAAAAATAACAATTTAATTTAATAGCTATATTATATAAACAGAAAAATCAGGGAAAATAAAAGATTCCCCATTATCACAATAATTACCCATAATCATATTAATACTTTTTATTCATAAAAATAATATTTACCTCCTAGAATATTATGAACTTGTTGATTACATATATAGATAAAATTAAAAATAATAAAAGAGAAGAAATTGAGAGAAAAAAAAATTTCCATATTATCACTAAAAATGCATCAAAATGGTTTATGGAAAATGGGTATCTCTATGAATAAAATGAAATTTATATTATGATTTTTTTATATTTCTAAAATAATGGTTTTAATCCTCTTTATACAAAAAATAAAATTGTTTAGATTTAGTGGTAATATTTAAACACATTATAATATGAATGTGATTTTTTAAAATTTTGTGTTGAATGTAGTACAAGAAACTGACAATGTATATAATAATAGATAATTATTTATTAAAAGGAATGGATGATATAGAAAATTCATTGCCAATTATATAAAGGATTAAAAAATTAAATATTAAATAACTGAATGTGCACAATTATCATGGAACCTATCTATTAACCTTATAAAATTTGATCTATTCTATTCATATTCAAAGGATATAGGATAAATTTAGAGAGTTTTATCATTATCTACATCTAAATCTATCTCACTAGCTATAAATGGATATGAATATATATGAAATGTTTTCCAAACTTCTCATTAGAGAATCATAATTTATATTTAATCACTAAATACTATTTTAACATTAATAAGTTCCAAAACCCTTTCATACCTAATAAGTCCATACTGGGTTTACTATATTTTTCTAAGAAATCATGTGAAAAAAATTACCATCCAATTGCAGAAAAAATGAAGGGAAATATAATCATTACATCCCCAAAAATATCTAGCTTTTTTAATGTCATTTTTTATGAACACATAACTAACTAATACCCATTTAAGATAACACACCATGGAGGATATTAAAATTTCAATTGTTATTTAATATAATTACATTTTCCAATGATGATAGTTTATGTGAAAATGATATACCAATAAATACCTAATGATATATGATTCAATTGAAATAAATAGTTAATTCCATGATTTCTCTTTATTTTATATCATATAAATTAAGTATATAATAAATTTAATCATCTTCATGCTTAGTTGAATTTATCCACCATCAAAATTATTTACAATGGATAATTATAAAATATTAAATTGGTTTTCTATTTTTGATCATGGAAAAATTTTCAATTAATATAAAGTATATATCTATAAAAATAATTCCAATTTCATTTATATAATTTCCTTGAACTATAGTACTAAAAACATATGTAATTTCATATTATCATAAGAATTGAAACAAAATATATATTGGATTCCTTAAAAAATCATACATGAGGAACAATAAAAATTAGGAATACATTCACAAGTGAAATATATGATGCATTTTATAAGAAAAATTTATCTAGTTCCTAATCCAACCCATCAATATGTGATAGAAACTGGTACAAACATACAATTTTTTCATCTGTATGTGCGTCAAATTATCCCGCTTCGGATGATAGCTCTTATCAATGTTTAAAAACTCTCTCACATTTGTAGTAACCTTATAAATTATTTTCATAACATTCAATAGAAATGGTTGGAGTAACATTTCTTATACCTTATTATTGGAAATTCAATCATGGGTTTTAGATTTTATCTTTTACGACAAACTTAGATCATGTATGGCTAAATCTATGAATTCTATAGAATGACTTATAACTATAGAATAATATATTTATAATATTCAAGTTTTATACATTATTTAAATGATAAATATTTTTCCATCTATAAAATAATGTTCTGAGTAGTCAATTATAAGGGTTACCATGAAAATAAGTAACTTATATATATGATTCATCATTTATCCTAAATAATCAAATGATGTATTCATGATCATAGAGTATTAGTTGAACAAGTCCATCTTCCCTACTCTTAATTGTTAATCGAAAATTTGTTGGTTAAATATTTCCACTTATATTGATTTAGTTTACTAAATTTTAAATTGAATATGTTAATATTGAAATTTAAAATAAGAAACATTACCTTGTGTGCCAATTAGTATTTCCATATAGGATTGTTTTTCATTGATTATATACTATTTCCCTTCATTTTTGTAGAAAATAAAAGAGTTATTAGATTTAATTAAAAAATATTTAAAACATATAATTTAATTTTAATATATTCCAAAATAATCACCCAGATCTATTGGAAGAACCTCAACACTCTTAATTATGTGTCATGAAGTGGTTGGTGTATCATCCTGTGTGTCCCATGACACAAATTTTTACTGACCAAGTATTATAACGTTTTTTTTAATTTGGTTCTAGGAATGTTCCTTACATAATAAGTGATATCATAAATAGTAAAAATAATTTTTGGGCTTGATATGTTTTATCCCACTAGATATATATAAATCAAGGTATACTTTCAGTCTACTAAGATATAATGTTTGGAATAAATGGTTCTAAACCTATAATATTGATATCTACACATCGGAAAAAATGGCCTTTTACTACTGGTTATTTTTTATAGGAATAAATCCCATCCAAAATTGTCTGTCTAATAAGTTATTTTCAACGTGGGCATCGACACGTCTCAAAAAGATAGATGTTGTTTGAGGCTTTTGCGCATTAAACTGTTGGAGGAGTATTTGCTATGGGGAGGCACCCCCTCCCCCCGCTGTTAATTCCAGGAGTCATAAAATTCAATTTGTGATGGGGAATTTCACTGTCGAAAATAGTTCATCTATGTTCACTATTTGTGAAGATTACTGTCGCAAATACCCAGTGGCGATAAATACTATTTGCGATGGGATGTTGTGTCATCACAATTAGTGTGTCGGCATGAAACTATTTGCGATTGGTCGTATCACTAATACCATTTTAACTACCAAATGTATGTAATGTGGCCGAAGGTATTTTCGATGGGTCTCGTCGCAAATGCCACCATCGCAACTAATATAACCTATATATTCCCCCTTCCATTTTTTTCATTTCATTCTCTCAATTCCTACAATCTCTCTCTCTCTCAACTCTAATTTTAAAGTCAATTTTTTTCGAGTTAATTTTTTTTATGAAGAGGTTTTTTAAGTCTTCTCCAACTACAAGATATCATGTTTAAAGGTATTTATATTTTATTTAGTTTAATTTTTTATATTAATTTTAATTATTGTTAATTAGTTGTTATAAAATTAGATTTATATTGTTTTGTTATCATTATTTATTTTTTAATGTAAATTTAAATATTAGTACTAATTATTAATAATTAGTAGTAATTAGGAATTATTAAAGATAATTAGTGATGAATAATAACAATTATTCATAATTAGTAATTAGTAGTGGTAATTTGCTGTAATTAATAATAGTTAATGCTAATTAGTAATAATTAGTGGTAATAAGTAATAATTTGGAAATAATAACAATAATTAGTAAAAAATAGTAAAAAATACTAAAAAATAGTAATAATTAGTAAAAAATAGTAAAAATAAGTAAAAAATGGTAATAAATACTAAAAATAGTAAAAAACAGTTAAAAATATTAATAAATAGAAAATTACTAGTAATTAGTAATAAATAGTAAGAAATAGTAATAATTGGTACTAATTAGTAATAAATATTAATAATTATTAATAATTAGAAATAAATAGTAATAAATAGTAATAAAAATGTATTAAATAGTAATAAATAGTTATAAATAGTAATGAATGGTAATGAATAGTAATAATTACTCATAAATAGTAATTATTTGTAATAAATAGTAATAATTACTCATAATATATAACAATTAGAAATAATTAGTAATAATTAGTTCTAATTAGTAATAATTAGTAACAATTTGTAATAAATAGTAATAAATAAAAATAAATAGTATATATAGGAATAAAAAGGAAGAAAAGGGGATAAAAAAGAAATAAATAGGAATAAATAGTTATAAATAGTAATAATTAGTAATAAATAATAATAAATAGTAATAAATAGTGACAAATAGTAATAAATAGTAATAAACGGTAATAAATAGTAATAAATAGTAATAAATAGTAATAAATAGGAATAAATAGGAATAAATAAGATTAAATACAATTAAATAGGAATAAATATGAATATATTTAAATAAATTGGAATAAATTGGAATAAATTGGAAGAAATAGGAATTAATGTGAACAAATAGTAATAATTCAAAATAATTAGTAATAATTAGTACTAATTAGTAATAAATTGTAATAATTAGAAATAAATTGTAATAATTAGAAATAATTAGTTAAAATTAGTAATAATTAGTAATAATTAGTAATAATTAGAAATTATTAGTAATAATTTGTACTAATTTGTAATAAACAGAAAGAAATAAAATGAAACTATAAGAAATAGTAATAAATAGTAATAAATAGTAATAAATCGTAAGAAATAGTAATAATTAGTAATATTTATTAATAATGAATAAAAATTAGTAATAAATATTAATAAATGGAAAATAAAAGTAATGAATAGTAATATATAGTAATAAATAGAAATAATTTCTAATAAATAGTAATAATTACTAATAATTACTAATAACTAGAAATAAATAGTAATAAATAGTATAACATACTAATAAATTGTAACAAATAATAATAAATACTAATAAATACTAATAAATAGTAATAATTAGTAATAATTAATAATAATTACTAATAATTAGTAATAATTAGTAATAATTACTAATAAATAGTAATATTTATCAATAATTAGTAATAATTAGTAATAATTAGTAATAATTAGTGATTAACAAGAATATAAAGAAATAAATAGGAATAAAAGTATTACCCAAGAATTTACAAATAAATTTAATATATAATGCATCAAACACTAAGTCTCTACAAACACCAATTTGTTATAACCTAGTCAAGTAAACATATATTTCCCCCTCTGGGTTTTGAATTTTGAGAAATAGCTATACATGGTTGCGTTTAGTAAGAAATTTAGAGACTGATAAGACAAACTTAATTTTGAGTGAATAGTAACATGCCTTTATGAATAGTAACAAACCATATGAATAGTAATGAATAGTAAATTTGCCAAAAAATATAAACATCGCCCATGAATGTATGAATACTATATAGACATCTTAATTGTGGAAAAATTATCAATGCATAGGTATTTATATTTTTTTATGTCAACTGTTTTCATTATAATTTTCTGATTAATTTAATAATTTAAATTAGAAAATTGGTTTTCATAAAATATAATCAATTTTTTTATTTTATTATGGTTACAAGATAATACTATGGGAAATTGATTAATTTTTCATTGTTTTATAAATTGAGATATAGTTTTAATGTTGTTTTTTTGGAATTAATTATGATTTTATTTAAAAATTAAATAAAAATTAATTAGTAAATTATTTTCAAAAATTGGACTTTATTTTTGGAATTCTACATGTCAGAACATGGTTAGGGTGAATTTATGGTATTTTTCAAACATACTTGAATTTTGAGTGAATAATAAAATACGATAATTTATGATAAATGAATAATACATGATTTATTGGGTCATAAGTGATGTTATTGTGATTTAATCCCACTAGGTTCAAACTCACATGAACATATTAATATTAGGGATCACATGAAACAACACTGCTGGATTTTCTTGAGATAATTAATAAAATAATGAATAAAAATTCACAATTCACTCATTTCATCCACTATAAACCCCTCACTTCCTATTCTCTTCACTCCCCTCAAGCTTTGTGACATTTCTAAGCTCCACCCAAATAACTATCCTTAGTCACTCCTGAAGTACAAGTGCTCTTGGTCTAATATAAAGACCAAAACCTCTCCCTTAAAGATGATCTCAAGTAAGATTACATCAAGAGGTTAATACCACTTTTCATTTCCTTCCATTCATGTTCTTTATATGTGGTATGTATTTCAAGTTTTCATACCATGTTATTATTTTAATATTATTTTTCCCCTATACTATTTTCTGAGTCTTTTATGAATTGGTTCCCCATATCCACTATCTTCTTACTGTCTTCTAAAACCATGGTTTATTGCTGTTATGGTATAAAATGTTCATCTCAAAATCACTCTGTTTTTCAAGAACTCATATAATGTTATTATATTTTAATTTCAATTTTATTATATTATGATATTTAATCACATACCCCCCTTAAATTATATATTATTTAATAACGGTGATATTCACTTTTTCTTTATTCAATATATTTGATGAAATTTTAAGTGACACCATTAGGTTACTGAATTTTCTTAAGGGATTTCTCAACTTTTCTTATATTTTGAGTAACTTTAATTTTCATTCCACTCATAATTTCTTCAAATTGTTGTGATTAATTCATTATCTTAAATTTACTGGTAATTTTTCACGATAAATTAATAATTCTTCATCATCTTTCATTTCCTATTCTTTTATACTAAAAATTAAAACCGCAACAGAGATGTTCTAATTTAACAATTCAAGGATGTTGGGTTCTCAATTTCTATTATTGTATTATACATTGGTCATTATACCTTTATTTTGATTGTAGACAATAATATATGTATTATATCTCATATATGGTTCTGAAATTTTTTTCTACACATGGTTGGATTTTTAATGCAGAATGAGTTTGTTGGGTTCAAAAACAGCCAATTAACCTAAACGGTTTTCATTAAATTACTTATATAATGATTCATCATTACTCCAAATAACCAACTAAAATTTGAAACCATTTATCCTTATGTATTTTCACAAATAAACTATAAACTAAATTTTGTATAACCATCCTCATTTCACATGATTCTCCATTCATGTATATAAGTATATCGATCATGAAGAAAACACTACCAAACAATAAAATTGTACCTCTCAAAATCATCAAGACAACCATGAACGAACTTAATAAGTGTATAATAAATCAATTAAATAAATAATTGGTTATGGAAATATTAATTAATTAATTTAATACGGTTATCCAGTACAAAAAGATCATGTGAAGAACACTGACAGACTTAAGGTAAGGGGTTTCTTCGTCTCACTTACATTTTTGTGAAATATTTTGTATTCACTACTATTACTTGTGAATGATGTATGTATACTAAAAATTGATCTTTCATATCAGGATTACATTATTTTCATGATATTAAATGTATAATTTATTGATTATTAATTTTGGGGAATATGATTTAATTGATTACAAAGTTACACGTATTGTTAACTCGAACAACCATTTTCATTCCGGTTTCTATTATTTTCTACTCACCTCAATGATATTATTTTATTCTTAAGTACTCAGAATAAACTCTATATAAATCATCTATATATGTCTACCAATAATAATCCTAATTTAAATTATGAGGAGTTATATCTTTTAAAAGGATCTTTCAAAAATTATTCCCAAAATACAAGCCCAGTTCAAGGAACTTCTCGGATTCTTACATATTTTAAAGTTCACCATATAATCTATTTGAAGCCATATTTGTTTTTATAAAGTCCCATTTTTTACAATGATAAATATATGTTGGTTAATTTATGGTTTTATGAAATCAAACATTCCTTGTCTCTTTAAAATCACTATATTTAATTTCATAAACTACACTAAAATGTATAAATTATAAAGCTTCTTTTAAAACACATTTTACCCAATTTCACGTCAGTGGGACTTCTCTTGTGCCTAAAATGTAATATTTATTTCCTTACCTTTTTTTCTATGATATACATTTTTTATATAGTATTTATGACAAACAAAAATGATTTTCCTAAAGAACACCTATTTCCATATCTAAAAGGATTTTCCTCTTCTCAATTTAACTTTTATGGGATATATGCTCTATTAAACACTTATTTCATGATTTTGGTGTATGTACCACCCATTGGTACACTATATCATGAGTATCCTTAATCTCATTATATTATAAGGGATTATGAATTGAATGTTTCATTGTGGTATGGGACACTTTGAAATGTTTAAGGATTATTTCATCAAAAAAATTTAAATGTGCTCATTTTAAAGTATATTCATCTATGTAAATGTCTATTGTAGAATCTTGTTAATCATTTAGGATTATATACTATATTATTTTACACCACATTTTGTTTAATTGTTTTTGATTAAGTTGATTATAGATATAAAATCATGAAACCAGTCACCATGTTACTCTGAATGATTGTGTTTATGATTAATGATTAGGTAAAGTTATTTACATTTCAAATGTTAGTTTTAATATAAATGTATATGTTATTTATGTTCACCCAATGTGTATGAGGAATTCATTATAGTTACTAAGTGTCTGGTGGGGCCCTCTATATCCCCTATGTGCATCCTTAGGTCTCATGAGACAAACTACAGTCTTGGAACAAGGCCTTGACAAAATAATTATTTATGGTCTTGTCATGAGGTGTTGACAATATGGTTATGATGTCCCACATTATGAATTTATTCATTATGAAAATATAATTGATGGTTTATGTGGTTATTATTCTAGTATAATACCCATGATTATGGAATTATTTATTCATATATTTTCCCCCCAAAATGTGTTCATGTCTTTGTTAAAGGCATATGTTTTTAAATATTCAACATGCCTAATGTTTATGTTATGATATATTTTACTATATTACTTACCATTAATGAGAATTTTATCTCACCCCTTTCTTATTTTTCATTTTGTCAGGATATGAATATGTTTACTATGAATGACCTTTAGGGAGAAATAAAGAGTTTTGGACGTTCTCAATAAAACTTTTATGTAGTTTTTTTATTTCAAGTTGTAATTTGAACCTATTTCTGTATATGGATTTCCAAAACTACTAAACTACTATGTCCTTTAGAAGTTGATTCCTTGTAATCATGCTAATGTATTAAAATAAGGAAAATGAATATGGTAAACTTGAGTCAGGTCCTTAAAGTTGGTATCAATGAAAGGTCAATAGAAAAAATGGAAACTAGATATTGAAAAGTAGATTATTGAAAATATCCCTACGATAGACATTGGGGATAAGAATAGAAGGACATCCTAGAATTTTTGGAACGGAATATATTATGTGGTTTATCAAGAAAATACATCTCTACCTAGATACAAACAAGTAGAGGTTGTTGTGGCAATGATGTATCTAGGGGTAAAACCTGAAAACTATTCTTCAATTAAGACTCAAATAGGATCTAGTGCATGCCAAAGAGCATTGTTGTATTCTTGGTTCGAAACTCCCAGGGGATACACTTTTTTAAATTCATAAGAATACTACAAATAATTATAAAGTATTTATGTCCCCAAATTAACCAATGTATATGATTCTAGGATTTATGATGCAAAAATATATTTTATGTGTTATACCATGTTGATAGATATAGAGAGTTTATAATTTTATGAGATGATATACAATATATAATTTATTAGAAATGGAGCCTCACAAATGGAATGAGAACATAATCAATGCACGAGATATGAAGAGTAATAAGGATCATATCTATGATGGACTTAAGCAATCATTTCAATGGAATATTGTCTCCCATGTATCCTCAACATATGGGGAAATAACATCATGTGTTGAAAAGGAATGTAAATTCTTATCTGAGACCAATGAATTTTATGTGAATAAAAATTAGAAGATGATGGAAGGAAAACACATGGATAAAGGGAAGAAGGGAATGAAGAATTTTACCACATGTGATAATTGTGGAAGGAATCACCTTGTTATATGCCTGATAGGAAAATGAATTTGATTCATGTTTATAGAAAAAGGTGACCATGCTCATAATTTCAAGATAAATAAATAATTTCCCTATATTTAATTCCTCAACTACAATGAGATGGGATGATATGGTAATCAATGTCCCAAGTGTCAAAGGAATACACCCTAAATAATGATTTTAGATAATGATCAATTTATTATGCTACCTTAAATTAAGTAGAATGATTAATATTCCTAGTCAATAATCATATCATTTAAAAAAATCAGCCATGTACTGGTTGTAAGAATTATGAGATATGTAAGGACTGTACATAAGTACAATTTCATTAAGGAGTTATGGTCTTGCGATGAATTGTATAAAGGAAAAGTGATTCGGTAGAAAGATAAACCTATTAATAGAAAATATGATTGAGGGAAGGAAAACCCTTAATATATAGCTGATGTTATGATATTAATGAATAAATGATTGATTCAGACAAGTAATGACTACCATGGAACAAATTATTGACTTGTCAAGAAGTGGTCTATGATATCGCCAAAGGAGTTTACAACAGTTTCATATTTACGGAATATATCTAATAACATGAATCTATCTTGAAAAATATGAACAATTCATGTTTTCAATAAGTTTTTTAGTGTAATTCCAGTTATTACCATATTTCAAGAGGATATATGATGAAGGTATTCACATGTTTGGAACTTGAATTGTAGAGTTTCTTCTTGTTGATTAAGAGTTAATGATAAGTTCATTCTCGAAATTAAGAGATATTCACTATAATGTGTTGAATCATTATATTTTAAAAAAAAATAAAACCATTTATAAAATGGTTTATGTTGGTCATTGTATTAGGTTTTAGTGTTTAATGTCACTACATAATGGTTTGATTATTCTTCCATGAATATGTTCTCTAATTAGAATGGGTTGCTTCTTTAATAACCATTTCTTTTCCCCTTCCTCTTATTAATTGGTAATTTTATCCATATTGTTGATGTGGGTTTCCCATAAGGTAATGTTCAAGTATCAACCATTACCTTTCAATGTTCAATTTGAAATTTAGAGGATGACAATTTTGCCAAAAGGGGATAATGTAACACTCAAATAATTTACAAATAAATATAATATAAAATATATGAGACCCTGAGCCTCTACAAACACCACTTTGTTATAACCTATCCAATAAAAACAATTCCACCTAGGAGTTTTGAATTTTGAAAAACTGACATACACAGTAGCATTTAGTAATATATTTACAGTTTGATAAGGAAAACTTAATTTTTTCCCAATAGTAACATACCCTTATAAATAGTAACATACTCATTAGATTTGTATTGAATATTAATTAATATTAATGAATATTTAATTGGAATAAAATAGAAACATCAACCTTTAATTTATAAATACAATTTTGAAATTTTAAAATTGAAACAATTTTTATGGTATATGTATTGTTATTTTTGTACGTCATAAATATTGTAAATACAATTTTATGATTAATTTAATAATTTAAAATGGAAATTTATTTTCATAAAATTTAATCATAATTTTTTATTTTATTCTTTTATGGTTATATGGTAATTTAATGGGAACTTGACTAATTTTTAAAGGGGTTATAAAACGAGTGATAATTTTAATGTAGTTTTTTTGGAATTAATTAAGATTTTATTTAAAAAATAAATTTAAAAAATTTAGATATTTATTTTCAAAATTAGACTTCATTTTTTAAATCTACACGTCGAATAATGGATAGGGTTATTTTTTGGTATTTTTCTGAAATACATGATTTTTGAGTGAATAGTAAAATATGACAATTTATGATAAATGAAAAATACATCATTTATTTGGTCATAAGTGATGTAAGGATAATTTCATCCCACTAGGTTTGAACTCACATGCACATATTTCCATTAGTTGTCACATGAAACTACACTATTGGTTGCATTGAGGGAATTAATAAAACAATGAATAAAATAATCAAAATTCACTCCTCTCTTCCACTATAAAACCCTCTCACTTCTTCTTATCTTCACTCCTATCAATCCTTGTGACTTTTCTATGCTCTTCCCAAATACTCTTTCTTAGTTACTCCACTAATCCATGTTCTCTTGGTCTTGTTGAAAGACCAAAACCTCTCCCCTAAAGAGGCTCTCAAGTAAGATTACTTCATGATCTAAACACCTCTTATCATTTCTTTCCATTCAGGTTCTCTTTTATATGGTATGTATTTTATGTTTATGTATCATGTCATTATTTCCATATTATTCAGTCCCTACAATATTTAATTAGTATATTATGAAATGGTTCCCCCTATCCCCTCTCTTTTTATTGTTTTCTAAAACAATTTTTCATAGTAGTAATGCTGTAGAATTTTCGTCTCAAAATCACTCTCTTTTTCAACCAATCTTATTATGTTATTATATTTTAATTTCAATTGTATTATGTTTGGAAATGTAATTAGATATCCCCATTACTATATATATTATGTAATAATTTAGATATTCTCTTTTTCTCTCATCAATATATTTTATGAAATTTTATGTGACGTTGTTAGGCAGCCAGATATTCGTAAGGGATTTATCAACATTTCTTTAATTATGAGTTTGTTTGATTTTAAATATTCTCGTCTTTTAATCCAAATATTTTGATGAATCCATTATCTTAAATGTACTTGAATTTCATCAGGATTAATAAATAATTCTTCATCATCTCTCATTACCCATTCTTTTATACTAAAACTAAAAACACCATCCGAGATGTGCTAATTTACCCATTCAATGACGATGGGATTTATATTTCTATTACTGTATTCTACCATGGTCATGAAACCATTATTATGGATGAAGCTGACTATAATATATGTGCTATTTTCCATATATTATGGAATCCTCCCTTTTTAATACATAACTTTTCATTACATTTTACATATAGATGATCTTTAAATTCTAGTGTATTGGAAATGAAGAACAATAAAACATGAATACAACATAAAACATTATTCTAAAACACTTTTAGAGCATCATGAAAGGTTCATAATATGTAAAACTTATGCATCTCATATCCTGGAGACATACATCAAAGAAAATGGTGAGCATAAGGCCCAGTAAAGGTAAATAAATGAATTAGTTTACTTATGTTAATAATAAGAACTTGAATAACAATATAAAAACATTAGAGATGCAAGTATAAGAATATCATAATGAAAAGAAAAATGAAAATAACTTGAATATGTGTCTTCAACAATTCTATTATACATTCTGGAACATATCAGCTCGGTCCATCACCAAATTTCATAAAAATTACCAAGGTTATTCACCAAGGTATCATGAAACTTGTCATCCCTAGAGATTAATTATTTACCCAATGGATTAGAGTTCTATCAGGGCTCACCCTTAAAATTTATTTATATTAATGTGATACACATAGATCATAATCAAACATTTCATAAATCACCCATGGAAAATAAATGAAATTGGTTTTATTTCAAAATCGTGACATTTTAAATGTTCATAAAAATAAGAACATTATATCATTTATAACCCATGGAAATTGAGTAAGGGTTATATGTATGTCAATTACAGAATCAAATATATAGTTTTATTTATTTATGAACAACCATATAAATAAAACTGGTCTGGGTATTCCCATAAATAAACAATATAATTTTTTGAGAGAAAGAGATATAAATTTTGAGATGAAATTTCTATAGCATAATGGCTATATAACATGGTTTTAGAAAAAATTGAAAATAGAGGGGACTAGGGTCACCCACTCTTAAATAATACATAATAAATTATGGGTACAGAATAAGATCATCTTTTGAATATTTTAATGACAAGACTCATGAAAAGGAACTATGAAATAAAAGAGAAGATGTGATTTCTTTTACGAGATATTTAGCAGCCTAACAGCGTCACTTAAAATTTCAGAAAATAGATTGACGAGAGCTCAAAGGGTCTCTCAAAAATTAGACATGAAATGGAAATTAATAAGAAAATATCAAAAAATACAATCATGATAAATATATGGAAACTAGAAGACAAAACATAAAGGAAGTCATGACTTAAAAGGGGAGGGTGAAAGGATCCCTTACCTTGGAGAGTAACATCGAAATATTGATGTTCGAGACCTTATGATACTTTAGGGAACCTTGGGAGAAATCCTTGGGAGGTAAGGATACCATAAATTCATTGAGGAGGATTTTGAAATTAAATTAATGATGGAATGTCTTGGTATTCAATTTTTGTAAATAAATCCCCAAAAATTACATTAACCTAATATCAATGATCTGAATTCAAAAATTAATTCCATTTTATAAAAAAAATTCTAAATATTTTTAATTTAATTTTTTATTAAAAACACTATTCACCTAAAAAAACTAATACATGACTAATATTTTCTGAACAGTTATTTACCTATTTTATTGAATCACATAACATAATCAAGGGGCCTAAATTATATCAATAATTATTAAATTGAGGATACATAATCCATTTGGTCACATTACTAATCATAAGCTTAAAATAACTATTCATAATTTACTATTCACTAGAAATTATGGTGATCTTATTAGACTCAAAAATGTCATACTAAAGATAACTATAGAAGTCCATTTTTTAAAATAATTACATATTATTAATTATATATGGTTTACAAAAATATTTTAAAACATCTCCTTTTATTCTAAACATCAATAATATATATCATATATTTATCGAGACATTTAAAAATTCATAAACATCACCATAAAGAAGAAATGAAAATTTTATTTATAATAAAGGATTAAATAAGGCAAATAAGGTCTCATTATATAGCCCCTTATAACACCCTCAATGAACTAAGTGTAAGGTGAGCTAAAGTGATAGAATCTTGGGCCGGCTCGACCAACATTTCCCGAGTGGTGATTTCTATCAGCTTGAACTTCTCATGAAGGCGATTCTGTTCCAGCTTCACACGATGAAGTTTAGCTTGGGTTTGGTCTAAAGCAAAGACCAATGGTGCTGAATCATTACCAAATTCTGTTAAAAGGGCTTCGATCGGCCTAAGACCACTAGATGGGGAAATAGAATCCTTTTCTGTATTAATTAACCAAGATCACTTGTATTTATAAACAAAAAAATCATAACGTTAAGATTTTAGATTCCAGCGGTTATGTTGACCAACGGTCATATAACAGTTGAAACCCAACAGTTTCATTTAATTATATTCACTTCATTAATTAAAGAATATATTTTTTTGAGTATAAAAAAAAAATAACACACCAAATTTAGGAAACAAATATAAATAAATGTTCACATCGTTACATTCTTCCCCCTTTAGAAATTTTTTCCATTAAATTTTCAACTCGTACACTTAGAGGAGAAAAGGTGTGGGTACTTCATCATCATAGACTCCTATGGTTCCCACATGGCTTCTTCATATTTGTGGTTCCTTCACAACACCTTAATAAGGTGGGTAGTCCTGTTGCATAAAACCTTGTCTCTACGATCTAAGATCTCCACTGGCTAGTCCTCAAAACAGAGGTCATGTTCTAGTTGAACCACCTATGGGTTTTGTACATGTTAAGGGTCTGGTATGTACTTCCTCAAGAGGGATACGTGGAAGACATAATGAAATTGTGATAGATTTGGAGGAAGTGAATGTTTATAGTCCATTTCTCCCACAAGATCAAGGATTTCATAGGGTCCAATGTACCTTGGGATGAGCTTCGATTTCATCCCAAACCTCATGACTCTCTTATAAGGTGAAATTCAAAGAAAGACCTTATGACGGACATCAAACTCCAAGTCCTTTCAACGGTTTTCGGCCTAGCTCTTTAGTTGAATATGAGAATCCTTAATGTTTTTTTGGATTGAATGGTCTATTTCTATCATCTCTTACAGAAGATCAGGCCTAAGAAGATTTCTCTCACCAACTTCATCCCAACAAGTAAGTGTTCTACCTCGCTTCCCATATAGAGCTTCATAGTGTTCCCTTTGAATTATAGAGTGGAAGCTATTATTGGAAAAGAACTCAACTAAAGGGAGATGTTGATCCCATCCACCCTCAAATTCCATTGATAACATTCTCAACATTTCCTCGAGTGTTTGAATAGTCCTTTCATATTGGCAATCTCGTTGGGGGTGATAGTAATGAAATTCAATTCAGTGCTTAGATCATGTTGAATACTTCCCCAAAATTTTGATGTTATCCTTAACTCAAGATCAAATACGATAGAATGTGGAACTCCATCCAGCCTTACCACTTCATTCACATAAATCATGGCATGTTTATGAAGAGAAAAATCTTCTTGAATGGAGGTAAAATGGGCAGTCTTGGTGATACGGTCCACAGTAACCTATTTCACGTTGTTTCCTTTGTATGTTCTTAGAAAACCAGTGACGAAGTCTATAGTGATATTGTACCACTTCCATGCTGGTATGGGTAGTGGTTGCATTACCCCATTATGAATTTGTCGCTCTTCCTTCACTTACTGACATACAAGGAACCCTGTAGTATAGTCATCAATATCCCTTTTCATATTTTCCTACCAATAATGATCACGAAGGTCCCTATACATTTTTATGCTTCCTGGATGTATAGAGAAAGATGAGAAATGAGCATTATCCACATACTCATTCTTTATTTATGGAATAGATGGAATAAATAGTCTCCTAAATAATTTTTTTACACCTTCTTGATCATTATTGAACTCAGGAAACTTCTCATCCTTCACAGCCTCAAACTTCTTCAGTAACAAAGGATCTTCTTTCTGCGATTTCTGGATCTTCTTTAGTAATGATGGTTGATAAATCATTTGGGTTAAGTTTGATGATGTCAATTACCTTATAATTCATATGTATAACTTTACTAGGCAATTTATCAATGGATCTCTTTGAATATGAATCACAGAAAGAACAACTAGGTCATTCCTACTTAATGCCTCAGTGACTTTGTTTGCTCTTAAAGGAAGATAATGAATTGAACAATCATATTCTTTATGAGGTTCCAACCATCTCCTTTGTCTCATATCTAGTTCCTTTTGTATGAAAATATACATCAATCTTTGATGGTCTGTGTATATATCACATTTCTCCCCATAAATATAGTGCCTCCACATCTTCAAAGCCAAAACGACCGCAGCCAGCTCCATATCATGGGTAGGATAATTCTGCTCATGAGTCTTCAACTATTGAGATGCATAAGCAATGACCTTTTCATTTTTCATGAGGACGCACCCAATAACTTTTAAAGATTCGTCATTAAAAATAATTAATCCTTCTCCACATTAGCGAAGAGTTAACACGGGTGCAGTAACCAATCTCTTATTCAACAATTGGAAGCTTTCCTCACACTCATTTTTTCAGATGAAAATGACCCCTTTTTGAGTTAACTTGGTTAATGGATAAGAAATTCGTGAAATGTTTTTCACAAACCTATTAAAATATCTTTTTAATCCAAGAAACCTATGAATATTGGTTTTTGTTTTAGGTTGAGGACACTCCTCTACAACTTTTTCCTTTGTAGGGTAAACTATAATTCCATCATTGGTTACAATGTTCCACACAAAAGAAACATTTTGTATCCAAAATTCATATTTGATGAACATCCCAAAAATAATCTCCTTCTACAATGTTTTAAAAATAACCCTTAGATGATCCTCATACTCCTCACAACTTTTGGAATATATCAGAATATCATCAATAAAAACAACCACAAAGTTATCAACGTAGTCCTTAAAGACACTATTCATCAGATCTATAAAAATAGCAGGTCCATTAATCTGTTCAAAAGGTGTTACAACAAACTCATTTTTCCTATATCTTGATTGGAAGGTAATTTTTAGAATATCTTCTTTCTTCTCCCTCAATTGATGATAACCAGATCAAATATCAATCTTAGAGAAGAATTGAGCCCCACGATGTTGGTCAAATAAGTAATCATTTCATTGAAAAGGGTATTTTTTTCTTCATGGTGATTCTATTCAGTTCACTATAATCAATTCATAGCTACATCGATCCATATTTCTTCTTCACAAAAAGAACAGGTGATCCCCATGGAGACACACTTCGTCTGATGAGCCCCTTCTCCAAAAGATCTTGGATTTTTTTTCTTTATGTCTTCCAGCCCCACATTTTCCATCCTATATATGGTCTTTGATATCAGATGAGATCCATATATGAGTTAAATTGATAACTCTACCTCTCTTTCTTGGGGGGTCTAGGAAACACCTCATGAAATACATCAATGTATTCATGGATGATGGGGACACTTTCTATCCTTGAACCCTCATCTCCTTATTCTTCTTCATCAGTCAACTCCATATAGAAAGATATATTGAGTTATTATAGGAAAGGATCAGGTTGAGATACCTCTCCTTGGAAGATAAATGTAGGTTTTCCTTTCAAGACTACTGATATTTCCTTTCTTCTGCAATTGATCTTAGAATTATTCTTTGAGAGCCAGTCCATCCCTAATATGATGTCGAATTCCATCATGGGAGTGACTACTAGATTTTTGATAAGATTGTGCTCACTAAATTAAATACTAGAGTTTCTAAACACAGGAGATTCTTAGATAATCCCACAAGGAATCTTTAATGAAAACTATACTTTTAGAAAAATGGGGGTTGATTCTAAATTCTATACAAACTTGGAAGAAATAAAGGAATGTGTACATCTATAATCGCCCATATGTACTAGATAGATTTAAGAGAATAATAAGAGTACCTACTAACACATCATTTAGAGCTTTGAAATTAGCTGTCATGATAGAAAAATCACAGCTTTTATCCCTTAGCCTTTGATGTGGCTGATGGTGGTTCCCCTCCACTGCCGTCAGAATTGTACAGTAATTGGCAGTGTGCCCACGTTGTCCACACATAAATCACTAGAAATCAGGTAGGGCCTGCACCATCTTCCCATTTCTATTAGTGTCTGGATGTTGATGTTTCACCTCACTGGGTCAATTCCTCATAATATTTCCATATCTTCCACACATGTAGCATTTCTGCTCCCAAGCAGGAAGTTCCCCGAATGCTTCTTCCCACATTTATTACACATGGAATGTTGCACTTACTTGCCTCCTCTTCTGTGATCGAAATTCCTTCCTAAGCTAGGTTCCTTCAATCTCTTTTTTCATTGGATTTATGACACCACTTAGTCTCACCAAACTTTAGATCAACATTCACCACACTCCACACGATCTCCTCATAGCTATCATAGTCTCAGTGGGCTAAATTCATCCGCAGATGAGGTCTCATTCCACTGAAGAATCTATCAACCTTACAATTTAGATCCATGAAAAATATAGAGGTATATCATGAAATACTTCTTAATTTCATTTTTTATCTTCCCATAGATTCATTCTCCTTCTGCTTCAGCTTGAGAATCTCTTTATCTAATCTTGTTCTCGTGGAATGAGGGAAATACTTACTGAAAAAAATAACCCTGAACTCTTCCCACTCCATAGCCTCAACTTCCACTCCTATCCTTGGGTATTTAATTAGTTCCTCCCACTGATATTCTTCTCCTTCTAAGCGATAGATATCCAGGGTGACCTACATTCTCCATGAACAGCGGAGAACAGAAAATACCATCTCGATGGAGCTGATCCACTACTCATCAATCCATGGGCCAGTCGATCCACTAAAGTTTGGTGGTTGTTGACACATAAAGGACTCAATAGAATGTTGTTCCCTTCTTTGTGAGATTGGTCACTCAGCATCATTCAAGTTATTTCCCATAACACGAGTCAGTAAGTTCAACATTAACATGAATGTTTCCATTCTGGCTTCCATCGAAGGGTCGTCAATGCATGGTCTATTGTGGTCACCATTTACACGGTTCCTCCTATTGATTTCCATTATCTAAAAGACTAAAATATTCATGATAAACTTATATCATATACGAATATTTTAACTATAAAGGATTCTATGTCTTAAAATAGCATGATTAAACTGTTAAATTTCATTATAATTCCTTCATAATGTTCAATAAAAAGCTTATGATTAACCAAACATATCCCCCAGGAGTGTCATAACCAAGAGTGTAGCAAGTCCCGTTGTCGTGTACCAGTTCCCATTTGAGTCTTGCTCAAAGTGGTGTTTTTGGGTTTCACCCCAATGTACATATATTCCAGATCCACCTGTACCTGCTCGTATCTAGACAAGGATTTATTTTCGTGATAAAAAACCTACTCAATACTCACCAAAATACCATGAAGTTTTCCAATATTACAACTTTTCAAGAGGGTTCTTCCAAAATTTGTCATATCCTAATTTCCATAAATAACTAAACTATCATTAAATACCAACTATGGCATCCCACATTTTTAATACATAACTTTTCAATACATTTTTCATACATAAGCTATTTAAAGTCTACTGTATTCGAAATTAGAAACAATAAAACTTTAATACAACATAAAACATTCTTTTAAACCACTTGTAGGGATTCATCATAGGTTAAACCTACATTCAACTACTGAATCTCATATCTTGGAGACATAAATCAAAGGAAAGGGTGAGAAGAAGGCCCAGTAAGCGTAAACAACAGAATTAGTTTACTTGTGTTAAGATTAAGAACATTAATAACAACATAAAGACATGAGAAATGAAAGAATATGAATATCATAATGAAAATAACTTGGAACATAACATGAATATGAGGCTTCAACATTTCATTTAGACATTCATGAACATATCACCAGGGTCCAACCCTACGGTGTCATAAAAATTACTTGGTTATTCACCAAGGTATCGTGAAACTTGTCCTCTCTAGAGATTAATTATTTACCCAATGCATTGGAGCGCTATCAGGTCGCATCCTTACTATGTCATTATTTTCATGTGAGCCACATAGATCATAATAAAACATTTATAAATTAACACATGGAGAATTAAAGAAATTGGATTCATTTCAAAATCGTGACATTTTAAAAGTTCTTAATATTAAGATCATTATATCATTTTTAACCCATGGAAGAAGTCATGAACTTGTAATAGACTTGGAGGAAGTGCAAGCCAATAAGACCCTAATCCCATGCAATTAATGATTTCATAGGGGCCAATGTACCTAGGGATGATCTCCCATTTCTTCCCAAACCTCACTACTCTCTTCAAAGGTGAAATTCAAAGAAAGTCCATGTCACCGACATCAAACTACATGTCCTTTTGACGGTTTTTCTCATAGATATTTTTCTAACTCTGAGAATCCATAATGTGTTGTGGGATGGCATGGACTTTTACTATCATCTCTTTCACAAGATTAGGTCCAAGAATCATTCTCTCACGATCTACATCCCAAAAATTAGGAGCTCTACATCGCTTCCCCTACAGAGCTTTGCAAGGGTCCATTTGAATGCTAAAGTGGAAGATATTTTTGTAAGAGAACTCAACTAAAAGGAGATGTTGATTCCATCCACCCTCAAATTCCATTTAGCATGTTTTCAGTATGTCGTCAAGTGTTTGAATAGTCCTTTCAGATTGGCGATCAGTTTGGGGGTGATAGGCTGTACTGAAATTCAATTCAGTGCTTAGATCATATTGAAGACTTATTTACAATATTTATCTAATCCTTAGATCACGATCAGATATGATATAATGTGGAACTCCATGCATCCTTACAACATCCTTCTCTTAAATCCTGCCATATTGACCCAGAGAGAAATCTTAATGAATGGAGATAAAATGGAAAGTCTTGGTGATACGGTCCACAATAACCTATATCGCATTATGTCCATTAGAAGATCTCTAATGAAATTTGATGAAGTCCATAGTGATATTGTCCCAATTCCACGCTGGTATGGGTAGTGGTTGTAATACCCCTTTAGGAATTTGTCACTCTTCCTTTACTTTCTAACATACTAGGCACCATTTAGTGTAGTTAACAATCTCTCTTTTCATATTATACCACCAATAATGATCAGAATGGTCCCTATACATTTTTGTGCTTCCAAGATGTATAGAGAATGTTGAGTTATGAGCATCATCCATTAGATCCTTATTTATTTCCGGAATAGAAGGAACACATAGTCTTCTATGAAAATTCAGTACACCTTCTTTATCAGTATTGATCTCAAGAAACTTCCCATCATTCACAGCCTCAAACATCTTCTGTAACAAAGGATCTTCTTTCTGTGATTTCATGATATTCTGTAGTAATGTTGGTTGAGAAATCATTTGGGTTAGGGTTGATGATGTCCCTTCCATTATAATTCCAAGGTAAAACTTTACTATGTTATTGATCAATGGATGTTTTTGAATCAGCATCATGGAAAGAACAACTAGGTCTTTCCTACTTAATGCATCAGTGACTTTGTTTGCTCGTCCAGGATGATAATAAATTAAACAATAATAGTCTTTACGAAGTTTCAACCATCTCCTTTGTCTCATGTTCAATTCCTTTTGTGTGAAAATATACTTGAAAACATTGATGGTATGTGTATATATCACATTTCTCCCCATAAATATAGTTCCTCAATATCTTCAAAGAAAAAAGGACCACAACCAGCTCCAGATCATGTGTTGGATAATTCTGCTCATGAGTCTTCAACTGTCGAGATGCACAAGCATTGACCTTGTCATTTTGCATGAGGATTAACCCATGCCCTTTTAGAGATTCATCACTAAAAATAAAGAATCCTTCTCCACTTAAGGGAAGAGTTAACATGGGTGTAGTAAAAAATCACTTATTCAACACTTGGAAACATTCTTCTCACTCCTTTGTCAAAATGAACATGAACCCTTTTTGAGTTAACATGGTTAATGGATTAGAAATTCACGAAAATACTTTCACAACCCTCCTATAATATCCCGCTAATCAAAGAAAACTATGAATCTTGGTTATTGTTTTAGGTTGAGGCCACTCCTCTACAACTTTTGTCTTTGCAGGGTCAACTGTGATTCCTTCATTGGTTATATTGTGCCTCACTAAAGAAACATGATGTAACCAAAATTAACATTTTCTGAACATCCCAAAAAGCCTCTCCTTCTGCAGAGTTTGAAAACAATCCCATTGATGATCCTCATGCTCCTCATGAATTTTGGAACATATCAGATTATCATCAATAACAACTACCACAAAGTTATAAAGGTAGTCTTGAAAGACTCTATTCTTCATATCCATAATAATATTAGGTTCATTAGTCAGTCTGAAGGGCTTAACAAAAAAATCATAAAGCCCATATCTTGATCAGAAGGCTGTTTTTGGAATATCATCCTTCTTCACCCTCAATTGATGATAACCAGCTCAAAAATCTATCTTAGAGAGAAATTTAGCCCCACAAAGTTTGTCATATAAGTAATAAATTCATGGAAGAGGGTATTTGTTCTTCAATATGATCCCATTAAGTTCTCTATAATTAATGCATAGTCACATCGATCCATATTTAGTCTTCACAAAGAGAACATGTTCTCCCCGAGGAGACATAGTTGGTATGATAAACCCCTTTTCCAAAACATCTTGGAGTGGTTTCTTTAATTATTCCCACTTCACATTTGCCATCCAATACAAGGTCTTTGATATCAAATGAGATCTATGTATGTGTTCAATTGATAACTCTTCCTCTTTTTCTGGGGGGTATAGAGAATTCCTCAGGAAATACATCACCCTATTATTGGATGATAGGGACACTTTATATCCTTAAACTCTCATCTCGTTCTTCTTCTTCACCAATCAACTGAATGAAGAAGGATTTAGGGAGTTCTAATAGACAAGGATCATGTTGAGATATCTCTCCTTTGAAGATAATTGTAGGTTTTCTATTCATGACTACTGATATTTCCTAGCTTCTATAATTGATCTTAGCATTATACTTTAAGAGCAAGTCCATCACTAGTTTAATGTCGAATTCCATAATGAGAATGACTACTGGTTTGTGAAAATATTGTGCTCACAAAATTAAATACTACAGTTTCTAGACACTGCCGATTCTTGGGTTATCCCACCATGAGTCTTGATTGATAACTCTACTTTTAGAAAAATGGGGGTTGATTATAAATTCTTTGCAAACATGGAAGATATAAAGGAATTCATTGAACCAGAATCAAACAAAGTACTTGCTAGATTTGAGAGAACAACAAGTGTACCTGGTACCACATCATTAGGAGCATAGAATTCTACTATCGTGATAAAAAATCATGGCCTTGATCCCTTAGCCTTTGCTAACGCTGATAGTGGTTCCCCTCCACTGCCCTCAGATTTGGACAATGATTTGAAAAGTGCCTATGTTTTCTTCACATAAAGAATTGGACCCCAGGTAGGGATTTCACAATCATATACTTATTGTTAGTGTTTGTATGTTAAGGTTTCACCTCACTATGACAATTACTCACAATATGGTTATATCTTCCACACTTATAGCATTTCCCTCTCCTGAGCAGGAAGTTCCCCGAATGCTTCTTCCCACATTTATTATACGTGGAATGTTGTACTTTCTTGTCTCCTCTTCCCTGATCAAAGGTCCTACATATGATAAGATCTATTTATCTCTTCTTTTCATTGGATTTATGAGACCATTGTGTCTCATCAAAATCTAGATCAACTTTTATTTCACTTCGCATGATCTCCTCATAGTTATCATAGTCTCAGTTGGCTAGAATTTTCCTAAGATGAGGTCTCCGTCCACCGAAGAATCTATCAACCTTAACATTTAGATCAATGAAAAATATTGAGGTATACCGTGATATACATTTTATGTTAATTTCGTAGCTTCCCAAATATTCATTCTCCTTAGACTTCAGCTCGAGAAAAACTATATTCATTCTTGTTTTCAAGGAATGAGAGAAATACTTACTGAAAAAGATCCCTCTGTACTCCTCCCAGTCCACTACTACAACTTCCTCTTCTATCCTTGTGTTTTTAATCTGTTCCCACCACTGATAAGCTTCTCCTTATAAGCGATAGATATCTAGGGTGACCTTCTCATACTCTGAACAGTGGAGCATAGAAATGATATTCTCGACGGTGCTGATCCATTGATCATCAATCAATGGGTCAGTCGATCCACTCAAGGTTGGTGTTCATTGATGCATAAAGGACTCAGTATAATGTTGTTACCTTTATAGTGAGATCTGTATCTCATCTTGATTCAGGTTATTTCCCATAACTTGATTCAGTTGGTTCATCATTCGCATGAATGTTTCCATTCCGGCTTCAATCATAGGGCCATTAGTGCATGGTTCATTAGGATCACCATTTGCACGGTTCCTCATATTTCCAGCCATTTTCTAAAAGAATAAAATCATAGTGAGAAACTTATTTCATTTACAAATCATTTAACTATAAATGATTCTATGTTTTAAAACTTCATGCTTAAACAATTACATTTCTCTATAATTCCTTCATAATGATTCATAAAAAGATTGTGATCAACCAAACATATCCCCTGGGAGTGTCATAACCAAGAGTTCAGCAAGGCCTATTTTCATGTGCAGGTTCTCATTCGAGTCTAGATCAAAGAAGTTTTTTCGTGTTTTACCCCAATGTACATCTATACCAGATCCACCTCTAAATGCTTGTATCTAGATAGGGATGTATTTTCTTGATAAACCACTTAATAAATACTCACCAAAATACCAAGATGTTTTCCTATATTTTGGTTTTTCAGCAGTGTTCTTCATAATGTTTTCATATCCTAATTTCCGTAAATAACTATACTATCCTTTGATACCAACTATGGAATCCCGCCTTTTTAATATATAACTTTTTGTAACCTTTTACATTCAGTGGATCTTTAAGATCTAGTGTATTGGAAATCTGGTACAATAGAACTTGAATACAACATAAAACGTTGTTCTAAACAACTTTTATGGCTTAATAATAAGTTCATCCTATGCACAACTACTACATCTCATATCTTGGAGACATACATCATAGGAAAGGGAGAGCATAAGTCCCAGTAATGGTAAAAAAGGGAATCAGTTTACTTGTGTTAACAATAAGAACCTGAATAACAACATTAAGACATGAGCAATGGAAGTATAGGCATATCATAATCAAAATAACATGGAACATTACCGGAATATGTGGATTTAACATTTCATTTAGTCATTCATTAACATATCACCATGGTCCATCCCCAAGGAGTTATAAAAATAACGAAGGTTATTCACCAAGGTATCATGAAAGTAGACTTCGCTAGAGATTAATTCTTTACCCAATGCATTAGAGCGCTATCAGGGTGCACCCTTAATTTTTCATTATTGTCATTTTATCCACATAGATCATAATAAAAAATTTCCTAAATAACACATTCTAAATAAATGAAATGGGTTTCATTAAAAAATCGTTACATTTAAAAAGTTTCTTAAAAACAAGATCATTATATCATTTATAAACCATGGAAGACATCATGAACCTGTGATAGAATTGGAGGATGTACAAGACGATAGGCCACTAATCCCACGTGATCAAGGATTTCATATGGTCCAATGTACCAAGGGATGAGCTTCTCTTTCTTCCCAAATCTCATTAATCTATTCCAAGGTGAAATTTGATGAAAGTCCTTACCACTGACATCAAACTCCATGTTCACTCAATGATTGTCAACACATCTCTTTTGCCGACTCTGAGAAGCCTTTATATGTTGTTGGATTTCATGGACTTTTTCTATCATCTCTTGCACAAGATAAGGCCCAAGAAGCTTTTCTCACCATATTCATCCCAAAAAAGTAGGATTTAAACATCACTTACCATAAATACCATTATAGGCTGCCATTTGAATGCTCGAGTGGAAGGTATTGTTGTAAGTGAACTAAACTAAAGGGAGATGTTGATCTCATCAACCCATAAATCACATTGATCATCTTCTATACATTTCCTCGAGTGTCTGAATAGTACTTTCATATTGGCCATTACATTGGGGGTGATAGGCCATATTAAAATTCAATTCAGTGCTCAGAGCATGTTGAAGAATTCTCCAGAGTTTTGATGTGAACTTTAGATCATGATCAGATACGATAGAATGTGGAACTCCATGCAGCCTTACCAATTCCTTCACGTATATCCGGACTTGTTGATCAAGATAGAAATCTTCTCTAATATAGATAAAATGGGTAGTATTGGTGTGATGGTCTAGAATAACCGATATCACATTGTTTTATTTGGATGTTATTGGAAGACTAGTGACAAAGTCCATAGTGATATTGTACCACTTCTATGCTGGTATGGGTTGTGTTTTCAATACCCATATAGGAACTTGTCACTCTTCTTTCACTTGAAAACATACTAGGCTCCCTGTAGTGTAGTTAGAAATCTCTATTTTTATATTTTCCCACCAATAATGATCATGAAGGACCCTATACATTTTTTGTCTTCCATAATGTATAAAGAAAATAGAGCTATTAGCTTCATCCATCAGCCACTTATTTATTACTAGAATATATAGAACACATAGTCTTCAACAAAATTTCAGTACACCTTCTTGATCAGTATTGAACTCAGGAAAATTCCCATCCTTCATAACCTCAAACGTCTTCTATAACAAAGGATATTATTTCTATGATTTCTTTATCTTCTCTAGTAAAGATGGTTCAGAAATCATTTGAGTTAGGGTTGATGATTTCCCTTCACTTATAATTTCTATGTCCAACATTACTAGGTCATTTATCAATGGATCTCTTTGAATACACATCATCGAATGAACAACTGGGTATTTCCTTTTTAATGCATTAGTGACTATGTTTTCTCTTTTAGGATGATAATGAATTGAAAAATTGTAGTCTATATAAAGTTCCAACAATTTCCTTTGTCTCATGTTCAATTCCTTTTGTGTGAATATATACTTCAAAATTTTATGTCCTATGTATATATAATATTTATCTCCATAAAGATAGTGCTTCCATATCTTCAGAGCAAAAACGATCGCAAACAGCTACAGATCATGGGTAGGATAATTCTGCTCATGAGTCTTCAAATGTCGAGATGCATAAGCAATGACCTTGACATTTTTTATGAGGACGGACCCATTCCCATTTAGCGATGAATCAATAAAAAGAAAGAATCATTCTCCACTTTCGGGCAGAGTTAACATGGGTGCTGTAACCAATCTCTACTTAAACTCTTAGAAACATTCCTCACACTCTTGTCCATATGAACTTGACCCCTTTTCATGTTAACTTGTTTAGTGGATTAGAATGTCATGAAATGTTTTTCGAAAACCTCATATAATATCCTTGTAACCCATGAAAACTAAGAATCTCGATTATTATTTAATGTTGAGAACACTCCTCTATAACTTTTGTCTTTGCAGGGTCAACAATGATTCTTTCATTGGTTACAATGTGCCCCAAGAAA
Organism: Viscum album; assembly: GCA_963277665.1. Classification (NCBI taxonomy): domain Eukaryota; kingdom Viridiplantae; phylum Streptophyta; class Magnoliopsida; order Santalales; family Viscaceae; genus Viscum; species Viscum album. Next base: position 345,954,449 of record OY728157.1, on the reverse strand, counting down.
TTAACTTATTGTAACCAAAATTCATAGTTGCTGAACATCCAAAAAAGCCTCTCCTTCTGCAGATTTTGAAAAATATCCCATAGATGATCCTCATTCTCCACACAACTTTTAGAATATATCATAATATCATCAATAAAATTGACCACAAAGTTATCAAGGTAGTCCCTAAAGACTCTATTAATCAGATCCATAAAAATAGTAGGTGCATTAGTTAGTCCGAAGGGCATAAAAACAAACTCATAATGCCCATATCTTTTTTAGAAGGAAGTTTTTGGAATATCTTCTTTCTTCACCCTCAATTGATTCACATACCTAGATTCATATTTGGAAGGGCTGAGTAGTTCATATCAGCTCTCATTTGACTTCGGGGACTTACTATGGTACTACTCCAATGTTAGCTTCTTTCTCGAGAGAAGCTCATGGAGAGGTATCATCTTCTAGTTCATAGTATCAGGAGAAGCTACGACCTCAGAGTGAGCTTATAGAGTGTTTGCAGAAGCAACAGTAAGAGATACATCTATAGAAGCAGCAGTAGTATGAGGATGATATGGGTCAATGGAAGAATCAATAGCAACATGAGGAGGAGATGAATTGATGGCAGCAGCAATAGCACAAGAAGATAAAGTACATGTGTTGTCCAACTCATAGTTTAGTGATGGAGTTTCCTCTACCATCTACTCCAGCTACTCCAAATCCTCTAGAAGAATGTCCCCCAGTTATTTTTTCATTATGTTAAAAATATATAAATCCATGATTTATTGAATTATGAAAAATTATTAGTTTATTTTCATTACATTGGTGTGAATATTACATAATTTATTTTATTTAATTTATTTATTATTAATATTTTAATATTTTTTATTAGTATTATATTTTTTAATGTTTGTTTATTTTACTAATAATAATAATATTTTATTACTTTTTATATTTATTGTGCAAATATTGAGATTTTTAATATTTATTATTTTATTTATTATTTTAATAATATTAATATGTTTTTTTATTAATTTATCTTAATTTAATTAATTATAATTTTTCATTTTATTGAGTATTTGCAACGGGACCCCATCATAAATAGTTCATATGTATTCATTAAATAATTATGTGTGATAGAAAAAAGGGACCATCACAAATAGTTTTTTGCGACAGGCCTGTCCAAATGTTTTTCATATATATAGCAAGTATAAACAAATAACATTTTGCGATGGGCAAACGGGCCAGTCACAAAAAAAATTTATGATGGGCCCATCAATACACTTTTTTATATAAAAAATTTATATAATCAGAGTGCTATTTATGACGGGCCATTCACAAGGAAACTATTTGTGATGTCGTTTTTGCAACGGACTATTTGCGACAGAACCCCGTAGCTGAAGGTCATTTGTGACGGGCTCCCGTTGAAACTAGACAGTCACAAATACCTCAAATTCCAGTAATTCTATAATGTTATTCGCACAAAATTTACCAATTACCTATAAAATGTAATTTATATATTTGTTAAAAATGTGACAAAGGATGTTTCATAAATGGTAAAAGAATTTTTATTGAAAACATATTTGGATATACAAATAAAAATTATGCCAGTTCTTGATTCCATGGTCATATGTCTTCCTTACATTTGGACTACCTACTTTCTCTCGTTACATTCATATAGATTACTCGTAGATATTTTGATTTATCTGGGGTTATAAGATATATAATTAAATGTTATAGTTGATTCACAATAATCAACATTATCATGTATATAACACTACATGATTTTATTATTACCTAAAATTTTATATAATGTATTTAATATAATTCATTAAACATGTCATTGAATTAAAGAAAACTTGTAATTTATAAAAATATATGTATTAAATATGTTAGTTATAATATATCTAACAAATAAGAAGGTATAAATAAGAGTAACCACATTAAAAATTCATGAGAAAACAGTATAAACATCACGTAGAGGATTTCATCCTTTGGAGACACATTTATTCAAAAAAAATGGAATGATGTTTCTTCAATAAATATTTTGGTAGACCAAACACATGAAAAAATTATCAAATTACAATTTTAGGAAAATAAATTCTATTGTAATTTCAGGATCATGTTGGAATTTCCTTATTGTAAAAATTTCTATAACAACTATTCATACTTAACCTTTACCCATGAATTCTAAAATATCTTATATTATGCATAAATAATAATTGTATACCACAAGGACTTATTAATATAAAAATTTTGAAAACAAAAAAGTAATTAATAGTTCAAGAAATTATTATTTCTATATAAATTTTATAGAGTTTACATTTATAATTAATAATAATAATAATAATAATTTTTAATAGTAATTGATTGATAAAATTATATTATTGTGCAAGGATATCTAGTAAGGAAATTTAGAACATTACAATTTACTTTTTTAAAAAATGGGTTCTAATGCACTTTACAATATAAAAGAAAATATATTATAATAAAATGTATTTCTGATATGTATTAGAGACTCTCACTTATTTGAATTATATAATTAATAGAACTATTAATGAGATCATTAAATATGGAAAAAAATCAAAAAAAAATATTTCAATATATTTCAAATGTCAATATAAATGATAATTAATTTTTTTTGTTTTTTTTAGTTTAAATAAAAATTATTTTTGGATATAGGAAAAATAATTACTTAAGATGATTTTTTATAAATTTTTTATGAAATACAGTATTTTAAGGTGAATAATGAAAATAAAAATTTTATGAGAACAATGTGATTTCTAACTATATCAGTAACTAACTATAAAATCATAACTTATTAAAAAATTATCATGATCAAAAAATTATTTATAGAATGAAATTATGAATTTTAATAAAATATTATGAATCTTTAATCCCATGGTTACAATTTTTTTATTTCAACAAATTTTCCTATACTAAAGTATTTTTTTCATCATTATCATATAAATATGATTTCACTTTGTGAAATTATATTTTTGAATTATATTAATTTAATATAAAATGCCATTGGATAAGGAAAAAGAAATTAATTTTAATAAAATAAGAATGATTTTTTTCTAAAATAATGAAATTGTCACAAACACATCTCATAAGGTGTACCACTCCTAGGTTTCCAATGTGAGAAGTGAAATAGTGACCCATGAGTCCCTGCTCCTGTTGGCCTCAGGTTGGCAACTAGTACTTAGGGAATAATAAATATATAGTTGGGAGGTATTACCATCTAATAGAACACATGTGAAAGTGAGAGATATGATAGACACAAATCAAAACATCCTCAAACTATGATAAAATACCCATGTACAATATGTAATGTCATGGGAACCCCACTACAATTGAAAGGGAAAACTGTAAGTATCAAGAAAAAGTAAAACTGTAGTTACCACGAAGCACGAACAACTCCTGTAAAACCCCAATCCAGTAGTACCCAACCAGATCTCCAACCTGCTCTATGTGACCTAGAAAAGAATTTAAATAATGTAGGGATATTATAAAAGTATACTCAGTCAGACCATCCATGTTGCCTCTCGTGGAAACGTATACAAATAATGTTAAAGCATAGTGAACAACAAGTGAAAATAACTCATTACCTAAATAGGTATACTATGCTCCCAGCCTCACTATGGATACTCTCACTAAGTATCACATACAAGAGTATATAATATAATAAATGTAAAGACCTGTAAAATTCAAGGGAAATTTTTTCTTAATTTTCTTTGGAATTTTACAAGAGCGCGGTTTCTGACGGCACCTGATTCCGAGGCTCGGAGTGCCCGGAATCAATTTCCGAAGTTTGGCTCGGGTATGTTCAGTGAACGAATGAGCGGGAATTTCTAACTTTTGAACCGGTGCCCGGAATCGAATTCCGAGGGCACCGATGAACTCGCAGCGCCGATATTCACTTAAGGAGAACTTTTCCGAGGTTGTGTTTTATGCGGAATGAAAGTTAGTGTTGGGGAAAAATTTAGAAGAAGTTAAATAAAATTGTGAAACACAATTTTATTTTTTTCTTGTTGGTTAACTCCTCCCAAAGGGTGTTAGAGGTGGGACCCACATCCACTTAACCTCCCTTGAGAGGATTAAGTGTGGGTGGGCCCACATGAACCCTAACACTTCATCTTCTCTTTTTAAACTCCCTATAACTCCCCTTTAATTAACTTGACAACTTTGTTAATTAATTGAGTTGTGTTGTTTGAATTTCAAACCATTGAAATTCAAGTTGATAATTGTGTAAATAAAATAAGCCTTAGATTATTTTATTTTGGTTGGTCTCCTTAGCCATCTTGAGAGAATTTGAGAGGTTCTCTCCACCTTCTTCAACTTTGACGAAGAACAGGAAGAACACTCAAGATCCGACGAAGAACGCCGCTTCTCCCTTCTTCGAACCGGTGTGTTTCCGAAGATCGACGACGCCGCTTCTTCGATCTTCTTCCTGTGTCAACGAAAGGAGACGCCGCTTCCTCCTCAGATTATCTCTGTCAGCTTACGAAGCTTCTCCAGCGACGTACCTCTTCGGACGCAGCTCGACGTCAACGGAAACCTGCGACGCTCGTCTTCCACGGTTTTTTGACGTGCTCCGCACTCGAAACCGAGGTAGGGGTTTATTTATATTCTTTGTTCATGATTTATACCCGTCATTATTTCTTCGTGAAATTTTCCCAATGATTAGCAAATAACGCGAGGGGGCCGGACCACACGAACACGACCGACCCTCCTCCAATTCATGTTGATTCTGTTGTGGATTGAAACGGGTGTGGTGCGGTGCCGTCACACCGCGCAGGATCATACGACAAGAAATGTGTGGCGCCGTCGCGCCACGACGTAAATTAATGCAAGGATGCGACATCGTCGCACCGCATAGAAGAATGTTGAAGGTGTCGCGGCCGGAGTGGGGCCACGGTGGAGGGGCGCGGTGTCGTTGCACCGCGCCGGACAACGAAGGTCGCGGCCGGTTCCGGGCCGCGGCGGAACGAGAAGACCGGCTGCCAGCCGGGCCGCCGTTGTCGAAAGCCGGAAGGGGGACCGGCCTTGCCGGTCCCATTGAGGAAGAACCGGTCGGCCAGGTTGGGCCGTCCGGAAGGGAGGAAAAACCGGGGGGAATTAGTTCCCCCGGCCAGCCATAATGGCCCCCCATTATGAGGGGGCCGGTTTCACAAAGGGGGGCAGGCGGCCCCCCGTTTTCCAGCAGCTCGGCCTTCAGCCGAGCCTGCAGCGCGCGGCGCGCTGCTCCGGACCGGCGCCTGGCCGGTCCACCAGGCCGGGCCGCGCCGCGCCGCGCCGGGCCGCTCCGGGCTAGGTCGACCCTTTTCAGGGCGGGTCGACCCGGTTCGGGCCAACCGGGGGGTCTCGGGTCAGGAAGGCCCGGGCCCGAAACCCCCGTTACCGAGCGATTTGGATTCAAATGCTCATAACTCGGGCTACGGACCTCCAAACGACGTGCCGTCCGCGGAGATGTGATCCTTGGATCGAGATGGTCCTTTCGGTATATCGCACTCAAGGTTTCAGAATACTTTGAGTTCGTCCGGGTTGGTTTGTACACAAAACCAACCGGGCCCTCGGAGCGGAAACGCTCATATCTTGAGCTACAGACGTTCGATTGACGTGCCGTCAGATTTGTTGAGTTCCTCTTAGTGAGACAGATCTTTTGGCATACTCTGCACGAGGTTTGGATGCAGGTGGAGTACAGTCAGGTTAGTTTTGCCTTAAAAACCAACTGGGCCCCTAGGACGAAAAAGCTAATAACTCTCAGACCGGGCGTCCGATTGACTCACCGTCTGTTGCGTTGAGTTCCTGTTGACGATACAGAACTTTTGGATACATCAAATCTGGACATTGTGACAGTTGATGTATCCGCCTCTCGGCTCGTGGAGCGGACTCTCCTGAACGAGCTTGCTGTGTACGGGAACCCTAGAGCTGGCTGTGACTGCTACTGCTACTGCTACTGTGACTGCGACGACGACAGTACATAGAACCTTTGTGGATTCGACGACGACGACTACAGAACTCAGCTATCCTACGTGGATCAGTGCTACAGGTCCTGTGTGGGCCTGATCCTGTGTGGGTCTGATCCTGTGTGGGTCTGCGCTCAGCGTTCCTGTGTGAACCAGCGCCTATAGATCCTGTGTGGGTCTGATCCTGTGTGGGTCTTTGCGGGGGTTAGTACCTATCGATCATTTGTGGGTCCGACGATGTAGATGGATCAGTGGTCATCTCTATCGTCTTCCGAAAAAGTATACCTGTGTGAGCTGAACCTTGTTTCTTTCCTGTGTGGATTGTGTTGTGCTATCATGTGTGGATTTCGTTTTGCTTTCCTGTGTGGAATACGTTTACTTTCCTGTGTGGACTGAGTTGTACATGGGCTCGGAGGATGGAGTGTATCGGAATTGATGACTTAGGTATATGTATGGGAAAATACCTAAGCAGTGTCGGTTGTTACTTCGTGATTTTATCTTTCTTCTGTGGTTTATCATTTGTTGATTTTGGGAGACCTTCGGGGGTCTCGAGGTCCCTACTGAGTAGATTATACTCACCCCTGCACGGGCTATGCCCGCACTACGTTGTGTTGGTTGCAGACGATAGACAGCGTTGATCATGGTTGAGGCTCGCAGAGCAGGAAGGTACCTGGAGGTGGACCACTGGGCGGGAGGTGCTCGGAGCGGACGGCGGGACCCGAGAGCAGTGGAGCTATCTATACCCACCCTTCCGGTGGGATTTCCAGTGGACAGCTCGGCGTAGTAGTTTTTACTTTACAGTTGATGTTTTCCCTTTCGATTTGTACTTTACTTTCAGTTTGGGTTTATATACTGGCCCATTTACTTTTCCACACTTTCAGTTGTACTCTGTTTTTACTTAGTGTTTACTATTCCGCTTGCTTACTCTGTGGTGCTTGTTTACTTTTCAAAGGCAATGCCTTCCATTTTTACCGGGATTTATGCCTTGTTTCTAGTCGCCAGGCGCTGGCCTATGGAAGGCGGGTTTGGGGTAGTCACGGCACGGGCCCCGAGGACGGGTCATGACAAATTGGTATCAGAGCAGTTCGGTTCTACCGCGAACTCTGATCTTTTCTATGTGAAGCAATATTTTTTAGCGTATTGAGTGTGGTTATCAGTCCAGGGAGTCCAATGTTGGTGTGGCGGCCGACGTATCCGTACACTAGGATCCTGACTTCTGATTTCAGACTTAATGCACGAAATCATTGATTGCATGTTCTTTTCAAAGTTTTCTTTGTGATTACTTTATATCAGCTCACCAGGTATACTGTTCTGACCGTGGCGCACCTGTTTCCTTTTCAGGATGGCCCCACGACGGCAGCCAGCTAGGGTTCTGAGAGTCGAGCGTGATGACAGCCCACCGAGCGACGAGGCCTCGGTGCAGGGCCCTTTGTCTGCTATGGCACTGGCGGTAGCTCTACCGGCCGAGCCACCGATACTTCCAGCACCAGCCGCTGACGATGAACGTCGCCTCAGCGCACTGCATGAGTTTCAGCGCCAGCGACCGCCCAGGTTTCGTGGGGAGACAGACCCCCGGGCATTCGAGGACTAGCTAGAGGCAGTCGTACGAGTTTTTCAACTAGTGAGGACACCAGCAGACCTCATGGTGATCCTCGCTGCAAGCCAACAGCAGGCAGTAGCGGGCCGATGGTGGAGCTTGATGCGCCAAGTGCACGATGAGGCATCTCTACTTTGGACGGACTTTGAGAGCCTCTTCCGCTCGGAGTTCGTCCCAGCCACCCTCCGTGCGGTGCGCATTCATGAGCTTCTTCAACTGCGGCAGGGCATCATGACGGTCGCTCAGTACTCGGCGAGATTTACCGATCTCTCACGCTACTCGATCGACATGGTACGGGACCCATTCTTCCGGGCCTGGACCTTTGAGCAGGGTTTGAGACATGAGATCTGGGCATCGCTGATCTCCCTCAGCATTCCGACTCAGACGGGAGTACTGGAGCGGGCCCTTTTGATCGAGAGCTTCCTTGCTGAGTCTACACCAGCGCTGTGACCCACCGCAGGGCGGCACGTGGTAGAGTCATCTGCAGCAGGCAGTCGACGGATGACTCAGGGGTCTAGGCAGACCAGACCTTCAAGCAGACGACCTTAGGACACTGGCTAAGCAGTGCGGGGCACACAGCGCGAAGCTAGTCTTTCGAGAGGCAGACAGTGCTACTCGTGCGGCGGGCAGGGCCACATGGCTCGTGACTGCCCGACCCGTCGTGCCGAGGAGCAGCAGGCGGTTGAGGGACCACCGAGGTAGAGGCAGAGGGTTGACCGTGGCGGTCCGTAGGGAGGTGGTGGACAAGGCAGAGGATCTGGCCGAGCAGTAGGTGGTGGGCGATGCTTTGAGGCTCTACCACCACCACCACTAGGAGGTCCACCCCGACCACAGGGAGCTGGCGAGAAGAGACAGGAACAGCTCCAGGCAGTAGAGGCATACGACCAGAGCGCACCTGAGATGATTCTAGGTACTATCTGTGTCTATTCCACCTTTGCTGCAGTACTTATAGAGACAAGAGCGAGTCACTCTTCCATAGCCGTTTCCCTTGTTCGGAGCTCGGATATTCCGACAGAGCCGTTGGCTCGATCCTTATGGCTAGAGACTCCTACGGGAGTAGATTCGACGATTACGCAATGGTGCCGGTAGTGTGAGCTTACTCTAAGAGGCGAGAGCTTCGGCTGGGATCTTCTTGTAGCAGCGTCGAGGCCTTACTATGTCATCTTGGGCATGGATTGGTTATCTACGGTCTATGCACAGATTGACTGTTTTAGGCGCAAGGTGCAATGTGTATGCACCGACGGGAGCAGGTTCACCTTCACCGGCGAGAAGGGAGCCTTCGCAGCACAGGATGGACTTCCGCAAAGGAGTGGATAGCCCATCACTCATCAGTTTGCTAGCCTCATCCTAGGAGTAGTTGACGTGCAGAGTCCTGGTTTTCCTGTAGCGGTGGATCAGTTTTCGGACGTTTTTTCCCCGACGACGTTCCAGGGCTACCTGCTCACAGAGAGGTAGAATTCTATATTGAATTGTACCCCGGGACAGCCCCGATATCGACTCCATCATATCGGATGTCCCCCGCCGAGCTTCGAGAGCTACGGGTACAGTTGGATAGTTTGCAGGGAAAGGGGTTCATCCGAACTAGTGTTTCACCCTGGGCTTCCCCGATATTGTTCGCCAAGAAGGCGGACGGGAGCTTGTGACTTTGTGTTGACTATCGTCGCCTGAACCAGGTGACAGTGAGGAACAAGTATCTGCTACCGAGGATTGATGACCTCTTTGATCAGCTCAAGGGAGCACGATGGTTCTTGAAGATAGACCTCAGGTCAGGCTATCATCGGCTCAGAGTCAGAGACGAGGACATGCAGAAGACGGCCTTCAGATGTCAGTATGGCCACTATGAGTTCTTGGTTATGCATTTCGGCGTAACCAATTATCCAGCAGTGTTCATGGACCTCATGAACGGGATCTTTCAGCCATACCTCGATCGATTTTTCGTGGTCTTCATCGACGACATTTTGATTTACTCTACGACTGAGGAGGATCACACCTACCACTTGCGTGTTGTACTAGACACACTCCGAGAGAACCAGCTTTATGGTAAACTCTCGAAGTGCCAGTTCTGGATACATGAGGTCCACTTCTTGGGACACGTCATCTCTAAGGCGGGAGTATCATTGGATCCTATGAAGATCGATGCAGTGTTAGCTTGGGAGCCACCCAGGAGCGTGACGGAGGTTTGGAGTTTCTTGGGACTAGCCGGATACTATCGTAGATTCGTGCCAGACTTCTCTAGAGTTGCGACACCACTCTCAGCTTTGACGAAGAAGGGGAAAACCTTCGTGTGGTCAGACAGATGTCATCAGAGCTTCCAGGAGCTGAGACAGAGATTGACCAGCGCACCTATCTTGAGGTTGCCTGAGGAGGGAAAAGGGTACGTAGTCTACTGCGATGCATTAGGGACTGGACTCGGATGTGTTCTGATGCAGGAGTGGACAGTGATCATCTATGGATCACGACAGTTGAGACCGCATGAGTAGAACAACGCTAACCATGACCTGGAGTTAGCAGTAGTGGTCTTCACTCTGAAGACATGGTGACACTACCTGATGGGCGAGCGCTTTACAGTCTTTTCTGATCATCAATGTCTCAGGTATATCTTCTCGCAGAAGGACTTGAACCTGAGACAGCGGAGATGGCTCGAGTTCCTCTAGGACTATGAATTTGAGATAGTCTATACTCCTGGGAAGGGGAACGTAGTAGCCGATTCCCTCAGCAGGAGGACGGGCATTCAGCTACTTGAGGAGGTGACGGAGCAGCTAGCCTCTTTGCAGATATCCTTCGTGGATAGAGATGGAGAAGCCTTCCTCCTGTCTCTCACAGTCACCCCTCCACTACTGCAGCGGGTCAGAGAGGCACAGCGTGAGGACGCTGACTATGAGACACGGCGTGCACAGATATCCTTGGGACAGGCACCTGATGGTTTCTCCCTTGGATCAGAGCACGTCATCCTTTTCAGAGGACGTACCATGGTACCAGTCGCTTTACGGGAAGAGGTACTGAGAGAGTTTCACACTTCTCCTTTGGTGGTACATCCTGGAGTGGTGAAGATGTACCAGGATCTCAGACGACAGCAATGGTGGCCGGGCATGAAGAAGGTTGTAGCAGAGTTAGTTTCTCGATGCCTCACCAGCCAACAGGTGAAGGCAGAGCATCAGGTACCAGCAGGCTTGGTACAGCCCTTGGAGGTTCCGGAGAGGAAGTGGGACGGCATATCTATGGACTTTGTGAATGGACTTCCACACACTTCCAGAGGTCACGACTCCATTTGGGTGATTGTTGACCAACTCACCAAGTTGGCACACTTCTTACCCATCAGAGAGCAGGGCTTAGTGTAGAGATTGGGACATATCTACATTCAAGAGATTGTGTGTCTCCACGGTGTGCCATCATCTATCATCTCCGATCGAGATGCTCGCTTTACTTCCCGGCTTTGGAAGTGATTGTAGGAGGCGTTCGAGACGCTGCTACGTATGAGCACAGCCTTTCACCCTCAGACGGATGGTCAGACGGAGAGGACCATTCAGACACTCAAGGACATGCTCCGCGCATGTGTCCTCGACTTTGGTCGTAGCTGGGAGGACCACCTACCCTTGGTGGAGTTTGCATACAACAACAGCTTCCACTCTACCATCGGGATGGCACCGTACGAGGCGTTGTACGTCCGACCTTGTAGATCTCTTTTGTGCTGGACAGACCCTGGGGAGTCAGCACTTGTGGGACCAGAGATGGTCCAGGCCACAACAGAGAAGGTCCAGGTCATCCAGGAGTGGATGAGGACAGCTCAGAGCCAGCAGAAGTCATACGCTGACAGGCGGCGGAGGCCACTAGAGTTCGAGGATGGCGACCACGTCTTCTTGCAGGTCTCACCTCGACGTGGTATACGGAGATTTGGCCGGGGCGGCAAGTTATCTCTGTGTTTCATTGGACCCTTCCAGGTCCTCAGTAGGGTTGGCGAGGTGGCTTATCGCCTGGCTCTACAACCTCAGTTGCACCAGGTGCACGACGTCTTCCACGTATCTCAGCTGAGGAGATACGTGATCGACCCGATGCACATCATTGACCATGGGGAGCTTAACGTTGACAATGTGGTGACTTTTACGGAGGTCCCGGTGGAGATCGAGGATCGACAGGAGCGGGTCCTTCGTGGACAGTCGATTCCTCTTGTATGAATCAGATGGCAGCACGAGAATCTCCAGGAGAGCACTTGGGAGCGGGAGGCTCAGATGCGTGCTCAGTACCCTCATTTGTTTCCCTAGTTTTTGATGTATCTTTACGGGGACGTAAAGCCCTGAGGTGGGAGTAATGTAAAGACCCGTAAAATTCAAGGGAAATTTTTTCTTAATTTTCATTGGAATTTTACAAGAGCGCGGTTTCTGACGGCACCTGATTGCGAGGCCCGGAGTGCCCGGAATCAATTTCCGAAGTTTGGCTCGGGTACATTCAGTGAACGAACGAGCGAGAATTTCTAACTTTTGAACTGGTGCCCGGAATCGAATTCTGATGGCACCAATGAACTCGCAGTGTCGATTTTTCTTAAGGAGACCTTTTCCGAGGTTGCGTTTTATGTGGAATGAAATTTAGTTTTGGAGAATAATTTAGAAGAAGTTAAATAAAATTCTGAAACACAATTTTATTTTTATCTTGTTGGTTAACTCCTCCCAAAGGGAGTTAGAGGTGGGACCCACATCCACATAACCTCCCTTGAGAGGATTAAGTGTGGTGGGGCCCACACGAACACTAACACTTCATCTTCTCTTTTTAAACTCCCTATAACTACTCTTTAATTAACTTGACAACTTGGTTAATTAATTGAGTTGAGTTGATTGAATTTCAAACCTTTGAAATTCAAGTTGATAATTGTGTAAATAAAATAAGCCATAGCTTATTTTATTTTGGTTGGTCTCCTTAGCCATCTTGAGAGAATTTGAGAGGTTCTCTCCACCTTCTTCAACTTTGACGAAGAACACGAATAACACTCAAGCTCCGACGAAGAACGCTGCTTCTCCCTTATTCGAACCGGTGTGTTTCCGAAGATCGACGACGTCGCTTCTTCGATCTTCTTCCCGTGTCAATGAAAGGAGACGATGTTTCCTCCTCAGATTATATCCGTCAGCTTAAGAAGCTTCTCCAGCGACGTACCTCTTCAGATGCACCTCAATGTCAATGGAAACCTGTGACGCCCGACTTCCGCGACGCTAGTCTTCCGCGGTTTGTTGACGTGCTCCGTTCTTGAAACCGAGGTAGGGGTTTATTTCTATTCTTTGTTCTTGATTTATACCCGTGATTATTTCTTCTTGAAATTTTTCCAATTGTTAGAAAATAATGCGAGGGGGAAGGACCGCACGAACACGACCGTCCCTCCTCTTATTCAGGTTGATTCTATTGTGGATTGAAACGGGTGTGGCGCGGTGTCGTCGCACTGCGCAGGATCATACGACAAGAAACGCGTGACACCGTCGCGCCGCGATGTAAATTAATGCAAGGACGCGACGCCGTCGCGCCACGTCGAAGAAAGTTGAAGGCGCCGCAGTGGGAGCAGGGCCACAACGGAGGGGCGCGGTGCCTTCACACCGCGCCAGACAACAAAGGACGCGGACGGTTCTGGGCCACGGCGGAACGAGAAGACAAGCGGCTAGCCGGGCCGCCGGTGTCGGAGCTGGAAGGGGGACCGGCCTTGCCGGTCCCGTTGAGGAAGAACCGGCCGGCCAGGTCGGGCCGGCCGGAAGGGAGGCAAAACCGGGGGGAATTAATTCCCTCGTCCAGCCATAATGGCCACCCATTATGAGGGGGGCCGGTTTCACAAAGGGGGGCAGGCGGCCCCCCGTTTTCCAGATGCTCGACCTTCAGCCGAGCGGGCAGCGCGCTGCGCCGAACCGGCACCTGGCCGGTCCGCCAGGCCGGGCCGCGCCGCGCCGGGCCGGGCCAGGCCGCTCTGGGCTGGGTCGACGCTGTCCGGGGCGGGTCGACCTGGTTCGGGCCAACAGGGGGGTCTCGGGCCGGGAGGGCCCGGGCCCGAAACCCCCGTTACCGAGCGACATGGGTTAAAATGCCCATAACTCGGGCTACGGAACTCCAAGTGATGCGCCATCAGTGGAAATGCGATCCTTGGATCGAGATGGTCGTTTCGGTATATCACACTCAAGGTTTCGAAATACTTTGAGTTCAGCCGGGTTGGTTCGTACACGAAACCAATCGGGCCCTCGGAGCGGAAACGCTCATATCTTGAGCTACGGACGTCCGATTGACGTGCCGTCAGCTTTGATGAGTTCCTATTAGTGATAAGGATCTTTTGGCATACTCCGCCCGAGGTTTGGACGTAGGTGGAGTATGGTCGGGTTGGTTTTGCCTTAAAAACCAACCGGGCCCTGGGACGAAAAAGCCAACAACTCTCAGACCAAGCGTCCGATTGACGCGCTGTCTGTTGCGTTGAGTTCCTATTGACGATACAGAACTTTTGGATACATCAACTCTAGACTTTGTTACAGTTGATGTATCAGCCTCTCGGCTGGTGGAGCAGACCCTCCCGAACGAACTTGCTGTGTGCGGGAAACCTAGAGCTAGCTGTGACTGCTACTGCTACTGCAATTGTGACTGCGACGACGACAGTACAGAGATCCTTAGTGGATTCGACGACGATGACAATAGCACTCAGTGATCCTACGTGGATCAATGCTACAGGTCCTGTGTGGGCCCGATCCTGTATGGGTCCGATCCTGCGTGGGTCTGCGCTCAGCGGTCCTGTGTGAACCAGCGCCTACAGATCCTGTGTGGGTCCGATCCTGTGTGGCTCTTTGCGGGGGTTAGTACCTATCGATCCTTTGTGGGTCCGACGACTTAGATGGATCAGTGATCATCTCTATCGTCTTCCGAAGAAGTATACCTATGTGAGCTGAACCCTGTTGCTTTCCTGTGTGGATTGTGTTGTGCTATCCTGTGTGGATTTCATTTTGCTTTCCTGTGTGGAATACGTTTACTATCCTGTGTGGACTGAGTTGTACTTGGGCTCGGAGGTTGGAGCGTATCAGAATTGATGACTTAGGTATATGTATGGGCATATACCTAAGCAGTGTCGGTTGTTACTTCGTGATTGTATCTTTCTTCTGTAGTTTATCCTTTCTGGATTTTGGGAGACCTTCGGGGGTCTCGGGGTCCCTACTGAGTAGCTTATACTCACCCCTTCACGGGCTATGCCCGCACTACGTTGTGTTTGTTGCAGACAACGCACAGAGTTGATCGTGGTTGAGGCTCACAGAGCAGGACAGTACCTTGAGGTGGACCACTGGGCGGGACGTGCTCGGAGCGGACGGCGGGACCCGAGGAGCAGTGGAGCTATCTGTACCCACCCTTCAGGTGGGATTTCCAGTGGATAGCTCGGCATAGCGGTTTTTACTTTACAGTTGCTGTTTTCCCTTTTGAGTTGAACTTTACATTCAGTTTGGGTTTGTATACTGGCCCATTTACTTTTCCGCACTTTCAGTTGTACTCTGTTTTTACTTAGTGTTTACTATTCCGCTTGCTTACTTTGTGGTTCTTGTTTACTTTTCAAAGGCAATGCCTTCCCTTTTTACCGGGATTTACAACTTGGTGCTAGTCGCCAGCCCCTGGCCTATGGAAGGCGGGCTTGTGGTAGTCATGGCACGGGCCCCAAGGACAGGTCGTGACAATAAATCATTACGAGGGTACACCAATACCACTTTCATGATGGTTTTTCATTTTCCCAAACATCACACATATGAAGACATCTCTCTCCAAAATGGTTGGCCCAAAGACACCAAGGAAAGCACTACCACATTGACCTCGTGCAATAAAATGCTTTTCTGCAGACACCTAGGCATGGAACCACACCATCCACAAAAAAAGTAATCATGTATTTTTCAAGGGCAACCAAAGCTCACAAAACATGTATCATACGCCAGTTATTATGCCTCTAACAATTGAATCCCATACACAAAGTAAGGACCCTCAAGGCCCCATAACCTATACATGTTATACATATAGTATCATAAAGGAAACTATATCTAGAATATATTTTTGTAAAATAACCATAATCTATTATATCCCTCCACACATATATATGGAAAACAAACCACTATGCATACCCGCACAAGTATCTACCAAGAAAACATAGTGGGGAAAAAGGTTGATGTTATCCATCCATCCTTAAATTGGGATGTTAGGGAAAATATCCTTAGTGTTCGGAATGATTGGGGATTCAGTAACCCTAACCGACAGGGTGAGTTAGTGTATAGAAACACAAATTTATATTATATAATATAGCTCAAAACCACACTATAGAAAAAACCAAGTCTCATAGTCAACTTCAACTAACATCTCACGGACAGTCGACATCATTTCTAAGACAAGGTATTCTATACGCACAGAACCATTTAATGATCATTAATAAATCAACTTATCCATTTTAATTAGTTTCACTTTATGTTAATTAATTCGTTATCCATAAATTATCAAATTTCATGTTCACGTAATGTTCATTATCATATCAATAATGTTCTATACCCTCAAAGAATACACAATCTGATTCCACAGATCCTCCAAGAACAACCTCCGCAATTCATTCCAGCAATCACCAACCCCATGGTTTCAACGTCATTTATTAAAAAATTTATTAACATCATTATTACATCCCATAATTCAATTCATTCTATAAAATAAAGACTATACTACCAAAATCAAGGGTCTCAACACTATGAGTAGATGGACTACCCAGCGAGTCTTTGCCACCTATAACAGGATAAATTACAGATACATACATGAGAAGATAAACAGGGAAATAATGTGGTATAACACATGCATCTTAAACTATTTTTCAATGAGGGTAAGAAAAAACGGCTACCTCATGTAGTGGGAAATGTAATGTAGATAAAAATCAAAAGATTCAACAAGAAACCACAACCAAAACTGTGGGTAAGCCCCGCTTAAATCCATCTCATTGCCCCATGTGTCTTCCCCAACACCAGCATTCATAAACTGATGCATCTATCAACAATTGACCTCAACTACATCCACAAACACTAAGTCTCATTGCTCACACATCTCAAAACATCCATCCATTTTTAAAACACTTCACAAGTAGTAGGAAACAACAAGGAAACTAGGCTCCTGGACCAAAAAAAGGAATTCTTCCTCCAAAATAAACTAGCTTTCATTTCTCCAAGTATAAGGATCTTTGATATTACAAGACATCTGGTAACTCAGAACTATATCAGGATTTATCTATTAACAAAAAAATTGTTCTTTAATCCATCTTGAATTAACTAATTCATTATTAGTAGGTTCCAACTATCTGAAAACCTAATCTACAAGCAATTACAGCTACCACAAATTAATTAGAAAATTAATTTTACATGACATTAAAAACAATAAATGACACAATTATGGTTTATCAACCAATACAATTAAACATGCACATCTACATCGATTTGATTAAAATCAAATTTTCAATAACAACCCGATTCGTTTAAATGTCACTTTATCTATGGAAAATTAATTTACAGTTAATTACAAATTTAGGTACTTTACCAATTTCATCAAGCACAACATCTTAAAATGAAATGAATAGATATAAAAATATCAATAAATTCATGAGGGAGACTATTATCATGGTGTGAAGAATAAACATGTGATCAAACAAATTCTTTTAATTTCGATCAAGTAATTAATTATGTCAATTCCCATGTGATCCAAAGGGATATATCATGCTAACTCAATGATTGAACATAAATAATTATAGAGGTAATGAATCCCCTAATTAAAATGGTTACCAACATTATTCACTCGAGAATGGATGAAAGTAACGAATCATCATTGACTTCCCCACAACAACTACATCTACCAGAGGATGTCGTGACACAACCACATCAACAAAAAACAAAATAAAATCCATTAGAACCATGAGGATCAAACACTATTTCATTGAAAAAAGAAACAGGATACAAAGTTTTGAATAAACACCAAATAAAGGAGGTAGATATCACCTCATAATGAAGAAAGATTGAAATAGGAAGCGGGGAACCAATTCAAGAGGTTGGAATCCCCAAACATTGAATATGGGGGTATTAAGGCCATATAGGATCAAGAGGAAGTTCAATCAAGATATAGGGTTTGAAAACATGGAGTAACTAGGTGTCATTAAAACACGAAAAAGTAGGGAAGTAAATGAATTTTACCTCCTTGTCACTTCATGTACCACCAGGTGGCTAACTTAATCTAACAAAAGCGTTGCCTTGGAACTTTGAATTTATTTTTATGAAACCCAAATGGTACACATCAAGTACCCCTTAGTCATGTCATGTAGCCCCCCTTTTCCAGCATTTCACAACCAAATTCCTTCATATTTCATTTGATCCTTCTTTAAGCACCTCGGTCTTCAAAAACATGCCAGGGGTCAATCCACATGGATCTGATATCTTATATAAGAAACCTATCAAAAAATTCTCATCCTCGATAATCCAAAACCAACTGTGAGAGAAAACAAAAAAAGGAAAGAATGGGGTCATCCAAATAGGCACCTTGAGATATACCTCTGAAGGCTCTCACCACCATAGAAGCTCAACTATTTTAGAAAAAGGAAAATTCAAAACCACGTGAAAATTAAAACCAGCTCCCAAACACTCTCTCAGCATAGATACCTATAAAACGTGAGCAAGATAGAAGAAGCAATAAGTGGAAACCCTCTTATAGACAGGAAAGATCTACAACCATAAAATGATCACCATTATAAGGATAGATCTAAATATAAAACATATCACAACACTAAGTGTGTTTCTACAAATCACGTTTTTAGGTACGATCATCCACACCACTATTCCACCACAAGAAACGAACCCAGGAGATAGAACATCCATAGAACACATTATAATTACAATATAAACTCTATACAAGTTTATTGTGGAAGGTCGAAACTTCATCATCATCGATCTCGCTCAAATCGATGACATGGGAGTCATCATGAAGATAATTATAAAGATACTACATATGAAAAAACATATTTTATGTGGCTTATATGTGGGGGATGTTCTACCGGATATATCATGACTCCAATATGAGCCAAAACCTCAAAAGTCCCAACAAACATGGGAGAAAGCTTACTCTCATGACCGAACCTTCTATGCCCATGACGAGGTGTCACCATCCGAAAAACATGATCCCAAACGTACACCTACAGATGTCTCCTCCTAGGGTCTACATATGACTTCTAATGATCTTGTTCTTCCTTCATCCTCTCACAAATCACCAAAAACATCTCTGTCATATTCTATACTAGTTTCCGCCAAATAAATTCTTAATATCTGATCCTAGTCTAGCACAACAGATAACGAAAAGAACATCCACATAAGGATTCAAATAGATCCATACCGATGGTGGTGTTAAAACTATTGTTTTAATAAAACTCTACTATGGGTAAGTTCCTCATCGACGATTCTCCAAAATCTAGGACATAAGAGCACAACATGTCTTAAAGAGTCTTGATGGTCCACTCTTTATGGAAGTTCATATGTGGATGAAAAGCCGTGCTAAGGTATAGCTATGAAAAGAAATCATTATAGAGACCTTTCCACACCATAGAGGTAAAATGAGGATCAAGAATAGAAATGATCATCTGTGGGACTCTGTGGAGTCTTTCCACATCCTATAGATATTTTGTTGAAAAAAACTCCACAAATATTGACTCCTTGATTACTATGACCTGGGTTGATTTTCTAAAATGATCCACTACCACCCATAATACATCAACAACCTCCCTAAGCTCAAGGTAAGCTTGTATCAAAGTCCATCAAGATGTACTAAAACATCCACTGAGGAATGTCTAATGACTGGAGAAAACCATTGGTATCATAGTGCTTAGAACTCACCTGTTGGATGACCAAACATCAAGAGACAAATTCTTCAACTGTACGTGCCATCCAATGATAGAAAAACTAACTCATCAAGGCTCATTACATCTTTGCCACATAAGGATGCACTGTTAAAGAAGAACTATAGATCTCCTTGAGTTCTATCCAATGGGAGGAAAATAAAAAAAATCCTTAACTAATATAGAAAAAGGTGTTGTCCATCCACATACTAACCATCTAGGGCCTTCAACAAATAACTTGGTCTCTCAGACCACTATCTCAAGATCCCCCAATTGGGACTCGTCTAACTGCTACAAATGAGTTGACTTCGCCATCATACAGAAAATACAACCATTACCCCCATCCTCTCCCATATCCAGATGTAATGCTGAATGTTCTTCTATAACCCTCCATGAATAACTTGATTCATGAAATGCATCACTACGTGATATCCTGCTCAGTGCAACAGCTACAACATTCCCCTTTCAAGGTGTATAAAAAATTTCGAAGTAATAATATTGTAAGAACTCTATCCACCGATGCTACCACATGTCCAAGTGACACAAGGAGAAAAAATTACTCATGCTCTTATTGTCGGTGACAAAAATAACAATCTAATGAGGTATTCTCTCCAAAAAATCAATTCAAACATCCTTGCTGGAAACTCAAGATCATTGGTGGAATAACTACGTTTGTGGGAACAAAACTGCCGAGACCCATAAAAAATGACCTATCTATTCTACATTAGAATGCACGACAATCCCATACCTGAAGCATCACATAAAACATAAAACAAAACACCCACTTCTAGTAGAAAAAAACCAGAGCATTGAACAAATTCACCTTCAGATACTCAAAATATTCTTGACATAGATCATTCCACACTAATGCCCACGCCTTCATTGCCAATGATGTTATAGGAGTTGCAAACTAAGAAAAATTTTCAACAAACCTATTGTAATAGGCCACAAGACTGATGATACTTCATACCTCTACCAATATCTTGGAAGCATCCTAAGACACGACTACTTCAATTTTTGATGGATCTACATGTACTCCATGATGGGATACAACATTTCCCAAGAAAAAGACATTGTGATCCCAAAACTCAATCTTCAAAAACATTACAAACAGCTTATATTGACAAAGAACTCCCAAAATAGCACACAGATACTCTGCATTATCCACCTCAAAAATGGATTACATAAGGATTTATTCAATAAAAATCATCATTAACTTATACAGGAACTCGCGAAACACTTTTTTCATCAATATCATGAACATAGCTAGAAAATTAGTCACATAAAACGGCATCACCAAGAACTCTTAATGCAAATGGTGATAACCTAAAGATGTATTTGGAATATCCTAATCCTTTACACCCATATGATGATAAGATAAACAAAATTCAACCTTTGCGAACCAACTTTCACCCTTTAATTGATCAAAAAAATCATCAATCCATAGAAAGGGAAAGCAGTTCTTCACTGTCACTTTGTTCAAGAGACTATAATCAACACACATCCAATAATTATAATCAGCCATCTTCATGAAAAAATGGTGGCCCCATGGTGACACAATCTAATGAACACAGCTGAAATACTACATGACATCACGATATATACATATATCTTGCAACATATAAGGTTTCGTCCTTTACAGAGACATCACAATTGGAGACACACCCAACTATAGATCGATCCTAAAATAAATCTTCCATCGAGGGGGTAACACTACAACCTCTTTCGAAAATACATTTGGGTACTTTTCCAGGAACCTAGGAAGCACCAAACACTGATCCTTTTATGAAATCAACACCAACTCAGCAATCAATGATAAAAAGGAAGAAATACACCTTTTACCCATTTGAGGGTCTTGTTCGCCATAAAACACATATGGATATCCATCAGCATCAATTAACAACCCCTACCTCTAGAATAAATCAACAATATCTTAATCTAAATAAAACCCATACATGTAGAGGTTTAAATCCTATGGTTGTATCTGTATACATAAAAAATCTCCATAAGGGAGGTGCTACCCCAACACCATCTCACAGTCTCTATATACTTCAATCTAGTCTGGTCGTCCTCTAAATGGCGTAGTTGATGAAAAAGGTAATTGGAAGACTCTCTACCTCATGTACCTATACATGGACAAGGTCATGTGATTTGAAAGAGTGTGTCTCAACTGAGTCAAACAATGAATACGCCTGAGTATAAATCAAGAAAATGATACCTCAAATGACATCTGGCTCGCCTAACATTGGAAACACTAAGTCATGAAGCTAACCATGACCTTCTCAATAAGCTCTCTGACCTAGATTATGACCACCAACATGTCTTCTCTTTGCTCTCTGAGGATGGGAAGAATCCCGAGGATGTCCTCTACCTGACCCATCGTATCTATATTGATCCAAAGCTGGTGGAATCTACTATTTCTCCCTTGGCAGGAACATCCTCAATAGAGGAACCTAGAGTGAAACACCATAATCACATTGACAATTCTAAATGGTTGGGCACTTTTGAAACTAATGACCCCATCCTACAAAATAAAAAAAGTTCCTGATCCCTTGGAATTTTCATAAAACCTGTATCCCCTAGAGAAATGAGATCTCATGGGATGGGACCTACCCCCGGATGAACAAAAATCTTCTTACCTAAAAAATGGGAACCATAGACTGTAGATTTGCATCGTGAATAATTTTGGTGAATCCCCTCTCATGATGATTAGGTTCTAGATAATGTTACCCATTTACCATTTAGTTCATTTTCACCTCAAAATATGACTTTACCATAAATAGGGTGACATAAAACTGGATATGTGGATGAAAAGCCTCCTCAAAATATCATTCCCTAACATCCTAATCTAGAAATAGGACAGAAGAATATTTAAAAGGTTCCTTATAAAAAATTCAACACTCTCACACACTTGTGCCACTGTCACGAACCAGCCCGGGTACCCTGGGAACCTGATAACCGAGCCGGCCCTGACATAGCCCGAAGGGCGTTCTCGATACCCATGGGTTGGCGACTAGCAACTGGCATCATACAACAACCAAGTGGGAATTATTTTTGCAACATGAATGTGGAAGAAAAATAAACAAGACAGTATGAAAACAAAAGAAACTCCACTGGGAATGAAGTACCAGAATACAAAGAGGCATAAAAGCCCAAAGTACTACTACCCAAGTACTAAAAATGGGAGAAACAACCCCAAGGTCCCTAAGGGAAAAACTCACAAAAACCAAAGATCATCAGCTCGATACGCCTTCAAGAGGTTCCTTCACTTTGCTCGATCCTAGAGAAGAAAGTCTACAAACACCTGAAGGCAAAAGTAGGGTGTCATCCAAAGCCAAGTAGGATACCACCAAAGATTCTGTAACGGATGCCAAAAATATATTTTTAAAAGAAAAGCTTCAAATTTTCAAATAAACAGGTTTGGCAATTCAAAAGCACAATTTTAACAAAACATGCTATACATTTTCAAAATATGGAAAATTTACTTTATGAAAAGGCTTTAGAATGATAGAATATTTTTAAAACAATATCTTAAAAAATGTTTATATAAAACAATTTATATAAATTCACCAGCCATGTAAGGCAGTTCAAAATCATTGGCATACATTTATATCTCAAATACAAATAAACAAGCGATAAATAGGGTCATATGCTTAAATGTATGATAGTATTAACTATTTAAAGGATTCCATACTCTCTATGTGAACTCAGCAAAATGTGTATACACAATCCCCTATGACACTAGCCAAGGGAGACTCATCACCAACCTGTCAGGGATGTGACCCGCTGCATGAATGTTTTAGAATGTTGTCGTCGCATAGAGTGTATCCAAATAACACACTAACTACTTAAGGCTTGCACACACACTTACATGATGGACGAACTAATTTAAGAATGACTAAAATACGATCAATCCCGTTCTTCCATTTCAAAAGTTCCAATTTCATTCCATTTAAACCCAAAACATGCTTTATTCAAAACATGCCACTCCTAAAGATAAAACCAATGGTTTTAGATAAAATCCTTTTTAATCCATTTTCATATGTTTGAAATCCATTCAAAACCAATTTCATCATTAGACAATTCATTTACACAATTAAATTCAACAATTTAATTGAAATCATTTCCATCAAATCCATAATTTAAATTAAACAATTTAAATCGTCCAATTTCCATAAACACACCCAATTCCATGTAATTAAAGGATTTCCCAAATTTCTATACCAAAAACATTTAAAATATCTCAATTCAATGGAATGGATTTTTTATCAGTTAATTGAATGAAAATTTGATCAATTGAATTTGAATCAGCAATTGAAATAAATCATGCAAATAAAATGATAATAAATTTGGCATGTTGGGGTGGAACCATATATCTCGATTTATTGATGGGAGTTAGCCGAACGAGAAACCCCAAAAACTGAGCGGCACAAGGACATCGATAAAAAACTAGATCTTAATCCTTAAAACCAAAATTAATATGAAAGGAATCAATATCTTGAAAAAATAGATCTAGATTCACAATCCTAGATCTATACCTTAACTTAGAGGTTAGATCCATGGAAGCAAAGAAAATGTCCCTTGAAAAGATCAAAGAATGATTGTGGAATAAGCGAGAAGCACAATGGGATGAAATCCACTTACCTGGAAGAGAGCAGATCTTCAATCCGAGCCTTCAATCTCGATGAAAGATGTTCAGATGACCTTGGAATCTCTCTAAGAGGATTTGTAAAGAACAAAAATGAGTCATGCCAGAGACATGGTCAAAATTACGTAAGTCCAAGTGGTTCGGGTGGTTTTAAAAGGAAAATTTGTAATTAAAAACAACAAGAACGGTTTACCTATGTAGAGGCACACAGTTTGCCAAAATATGGGAACACCGTACATACCTTACTTTCCAATGATACATGTTTTGCACGCTTTGGTCGCACAATTTGTCAAACTGTGCACACACCATGTGTACCTCTCTTTCTAGTGCTTCTAGGTTGGCACATTTTAGTCACACGGTTTTTCAAATCGTGCACAAGCCATTGCCCTTTTGTTTTACTAAAACATTCACCCAAACTCACACCCAATTCACTAATCAAAAATAGAGGTGCTTAGAAACATCAAAAGTACATAGTAACGTAACGTGATGTTACAACCTCACAAACATAAGATCTTTTTGTCCCACAAACGCATATGAAGAAACCTCCACTTCAAAAAATATGAGGCCATTCCTCACTCATTAGTGTCTCCCATTCCCATATCTCATGAGAATCAGAACCATGATGCCAGAGTACACATACTAGAGGTATCGTTCTCCCACGAAGTACTTTGGTCTCATAATCAACAACATCGACTGGTCGATCAGTAATAGATAAATCCGGTTCAATCTCAAGATCACTGTAGCTCATAACATGAGATGGATCAGAGAGATACTTTCTCTATTGATATACATGGAACGCATTATGTATCGACGTCAGCTATGTTGGTTGAGCTAGATGGTAAGAAAATTTCCATACAAGACCAAAAACCTCTAAAGGACCTACATAATGGGGATCAAGCTTCCCTTGCCTCCCAAGCCGTTGATGACCAAATGGGGGTGAAAATTTCAAGAACACCATGTCACCAACTAAGAACTCTAAAGGTTTACAGTGATAATCAGTATAAGACTTGTACCGACACTGTGCTGTCAACATTTTATGATGAATCAGCTAGATCTTCGCTGTCGTCTCTTAGACCAAACTCCGTCCTACCAAAGAACATTCACCAATCTCTTACCAACATAAATTAGATTTACAAGGATAGCCATACAAAGCCTCAAAAGGAGACATTTTGATCATGGAATGATAACTGTAGTTATATGTAAACTCAACTAGCCCTATATGATCATCCTAATCCCCACCAAAGTTGAGAACACATGTGCGCAACATATCCTGAAGGATCTAAATAGCTCTCTCTGTCTGGCCATCTGACTGTATATGGTAGGTCGTTCTCAAATGGAACTGAGATCCCAGTTCCTCTTGAAGGCCTCTCCAAAAGAGAGAAGTACACCAAAGATCCCTATCAAAGACTATAGCATATGTAACCCCATGAAAATGAAAAATCTCGTTCACATTGATATTTTCCAACTCCTCAACTTTGGTTGTATCTAAAATAGGTATAATGTGAGCTGAATTGGTCAGTCTATCTATCACAACCCATTTCACATTCTTTTTTCTCTAGTTTGAGGTAACCCAACCAAAAATTCCATAGAGATTTCATCCCACTTCCATGTAGAGACTGGAAGTGGTTGAAGTGAACCCGAATGTTTCTGGTGCACGACTTTCACCTGATGGAACATATAGCAACGAGATACAAACTCAGAAATGTCTCATATCATACCTGTACACCAAAAATATCACCGCATATCATAGATCATATTCATGGTTCCAGGGTGTATAGCCCACTGAGAGTTATGGTAACTCCCCATCACATCCTTCCTTGCCGCTAACGACACAATGTAACGTTTTTGAAAAATAGAACACCCTCTATAGAGAACAACCACTGGGTGGTGGTCTCCCCACTATAAAGAGAGTCCTTAATTCTATGGAATTTATCATCCAGTTTTTGTTCTGGAATAATTAACTAATGGGGAGAAGAATTCAAATGAACACTGGCTAAGGAAACATCCTTCCACTTCAACTGAATTCAAATATGCAACTTCCGAAAAAAGATCCATCAAACTCCACTCTTCTGAATATTCTTTCACATCCTCTGATGGATGTTACCTGCTTAACACATCTGCAACTACATTCCTTTTCCCCAGGGTATAGGCAATGACAATGTCGAATGATTGCAGGTACTCCACCCAATGCCTTTGGCGGAGATCAAATATGTTTTAGAGAAGATATAACTCAAGGTCTTGTGGTCTGAATACACAATAACCCTTTCTCTAAAAAGGTAATGTCCCCAACACTTAAGTGGTTGAATTAAAGCTACATGTTCATGGTCATGGGTAGGATAGTTCTTCTCATGTGGTTTAAGCTGATGTCATTCATAGGAAACAACCCGAATACCTTCCATAAGAACACATCCCAAACCTGAACCCGATGCATCATAGAAGACCACATAACCTATCCCAGCCTCAGGAAGAGTTAACACCGAAATAGTAGTCAATAGACGCTTTAGCTCTACAATAGAACTTTGACATTTATCATTTCAATAAAAATTCACTCCCTTTTGAGTCAAAGAAGTCATTAGAGAAACTAGCGTTGAGAAGTCTTCAACAAACTGGTGATAATATCCTGCTAATCCCAAGAAGCACTAAAACTCGAAAACATTTCTTGGTAGTTCCCAAGTCTTAACAACATTTACCTTTTATGGATCAACTCATATTCCTTGTTTTGACATGACTTTTCCCAATAATTTCACTTCCAGAATCCTGAAATTTCACTTTGAAAGCTTGGCATAAAGTCGGTGATTCCTTAGATTATTCAAAATGGTTCTCAGATGATGTACATGATCCTTCTCAGACTTGGAGTAGACAAGATTTTCATCCAAAAATACTACCACAAAAGTATCTAGATACACACAGAAAACCTTGTTCATCAAAGACATGAAAACTTTAGGAGATTTTGTTAGTCTGAAGGGCATAAAAGGGTACTTTTAATGGCCATACATACTCTGAAAAGTGGTCTTATTAATGTCAGATTCTTTTATCCTCAACAGAAGGTAACTTGGTTGAAGATTAATTTTTGTAAACCACTTTTCCCCTTCCAATTGATCAAAAAAAATCATCAATTCTTGGTAACATATATTTTTTCTTTATCGTAACTCGATTGGGATTTTGATAATCAACACATAAGCGAAGAGAACGATCCGCCTTCTTGTCGAAGAGAACTGGTGCTGCCTATGGTGAAAAATTAGGGCGTATAAAACCTTTCTCAAGAATATAATCTAAATGAAACTTAAGTTATTTTAGTTCAGCTGGATCCATTTGGTAAGAGGGTATATAAACCATTTGAGTACCAGGAATTAACACAATAGAAAAAACAACATCTCTTACTGGTGGAAAACCAGAGAAGTCAGAAGGAAACAGGTCATGAAACTCAATGAAAACTACATGAAGATCACCGCACAATGAATCTCTCTCTAGATCAAAAGAAAACAGTGATATAATTTTCCCCAACTCCAGGTAAGAGGGTCCATCTCTGCTTAACGTTGGGTCCCATTCTCCTTGAAAAACAAGGGGCACACCACTTGGCGTAGTAAGGTAGACCCATCAAAGATAAAAATCAATCTAGGATTTATTGGAAATGAGCCAATCTATCCCAAATGTGACATCAAAAGACTTCATATCGTGAACCAAGATACTCTAAGCATGACCAACATCTGATAGAGAGAAGACACAAGAAGGACTACGGAGACCCTTCTCTCTTATTGTACCAAGGGATATAGTAATATCAATTGCACAAGGTAAAAGATCCATAGATAGATTAAGAAGATTAACAATGTGGGTTGAAATAAATGAGTTAGATGCACTAGTATAAAAAAGAGCTATCACTAAAGATGAAGCTATAGTAATGGTACCTCTCACAGTTGTAGGACCTACATCAACTACCTCTGACAACTCTTCCACTGCGTGATGAATCTTCATTCTAGATGTCTATGGCCTGAACCCTTTTGTACATGAAGCATTTGATTTCCCCTCAGTATTTTGAGGTGTTGATGATCCTGTTCCACTACGGGGAGTAGAGAAGTGATGAAAAAATCTCTTTAAGTTCCATAAATGTCCGCATGATCTACAATTATTGGGTACCTTAGTGCAAACCCCCTTAGAATGTCTAGGCTTCCCACACTGATAGTAAGTAAAAGAAGACCCTACTGGTGCTACCGAAGGTCTGGGAAGACTTTTCTGTCAAAAACTATGATGAGAAAAGTCAGGCTTCCATTTTCCTTTAAAGGAACCCAAACTGCCTCTAGGAGGGAATAGAAACTCCTTCAACCATGAATTTACTGCCATGTCCATCTCAACCATCATCGCCATATCCAGCACATCAGCATAAGTGGGTAACATCAGAAGGAAATCCGGAAAAGGATATATGATCGAAGTCCCAACTCGAATCGTTGAGTCATTATCCTCTCATTAGATATAATCTCAAGGGAAAACTTTACCAACTCAGAAAATTTATCTGAGTACTCAGTCATAGTTTTTTTGGCCTACTCAATCTTGAAAAACTCCACATCCTTGGCCAACACCATTGATTCTTGATAGAACTAGTTAGTGAAAATTCCCCTAATGTCTTTCCACTCCAAACCCTCATGTTTCCCAACTATCACAATTGTGTCCCACCATCTCCTACTTGGTCCCTCCAGTACTAAGGCGGTGCACTTCACCTTGATCACATCAGGTGTCTCCAAGAACCCAAATAGTTGTTCAATCTTACTCAACCATTCCTCAACTAGTTGAGGGTCAGTGGAGCCTTTGAAAACTAGTGGCTTCTGGTATAGGAATTTTTTAGAACAATTTTAGAGAATATCACTATGAGGATCTATAGCTGGTGTCTGAATAGGAATTTGAGGTGGTGCATGTAACATAGCTTGGATAGTGCGAACAATCACCTCAACCAGACTCGGATCCACAATAGGGCTCTTTTTCTGAAATTCAAAAGAAAACTATTTTTAGATTCTATTATCATTTCTTCTCAAAGGCATGTTTCTACACAACATAAAAATACATTTTATTAACAGTCAAAAAGAGTAACAAGGAAAAATATTTTTAATAGAAGTGATTTACAAGATTTGGAGTCAACTCTATCCAAATCATTATGTGGAAAATACTAGAATTAATCCACGTGTCGTGTTTCCCTAACAAACCTTTTTGACTTAATGTTCATTGTGGTGAGAGCTGTCCAGGCACTCAATCACAACTACCTTTTATGTCCAGACAAGAATACTCAAATGCATACTGTCAACAAGGGAAGATGCTTAACATGACCTCTGATACAACTTTTTCATGAACCATCCATGGTACCCTAGTAACCTGCTAACTGAGACGACACTGAAATAGCCTGAAGGGCATTCCCGATCCCCATGGGTCAGAGACTAGCACCTGGCATCACAAAACATGCATGTGAGAATGTTTTTTTCCACAAGAATGTGGAAGCAAAAGAAATAATAAAGTATGAAAACAAAAGAGACTCTACCAGGAGTAAAGTACCAGAATACAAAGAGGCATAAAATCCCAAATTACTACAACCCAAGTACTAAAAATGGAAAAAAAATCCCCAAGGTCCCTAAGGACACTACTCATCCAAACCAAAGATCAACTGCTAGATACACCTCCAAGAGGTCCCTTCCCATTGCTCGATCCTAGAAGACGAAGGTATACAAACACCAGAAGGCATAACTAGGGTGTGAGCTGAAGCATAGTAGGATAACACCAAATATTCAATAACGGATGCCAAATATATATTTTCTAATGAAAATATTCCAATTTTCTAATAAACAAGTTTGAAAATTCAAAATCCCAATTTTAACAAAACATGCTATATATTTTAAATAGAAGGAAAAATTACTTTAAGAAAATGCTTTACAACGATGGAATATTTTTAAAGTAATGGCTTAAGAAAAACGTTTATAAAAAATAGTTTATATAAATTTAGCAGGAATGAGAGAATGTTCAAAAGCATTGGCATGCATTTATATCTCAAATATAAATAAACAAGTGAGGAACTTGGTCATCTACCAAAAGGTATGACAGTATTAACCAGTTATAGGATTACACACTCTCTCTGTGAAATAAAAAAAATGTTTATTCACACGTCCCTATGAAACTGGATAAAGGAGACTCATCCCCAACCCATCGGGGATGTGACCCACCGCATGTATGTTTTAGAATGTTTTCATAGCATAGAGTGTATCCAAATAACACACTAACAACCTACGTCTTGCATGCACTCTTAAATGATGGGCAAACAATTTTAAGAATGTCTAAAATATGATCGAATCTCATTCTTCTATTTCAAAAGTGTGAATTTCATTCCATATAAAAACAAAAGAGGTTTTATTCAAAAAATGACTTTCCAAAAGATAAAACCAATGGGTTTCTATCAAATCCTTTTTATGCCATTTTCATAACATTGAAATCCATTGAAAAATAATTCCATAATTATACAATTAATTTCCATAATTAAATTAAACAAATTAATTGAAATCATTTCCATCAAAGCAACAATTTAAATTAATAAATTTAAATCGACAAATTTCCATAAGAACACCCAATTCAATGGAATTGGGGTTCTCCCTAATTTCTATTCCAAAACCATTTCAAATTTATCAATTAAGTTGAATTGAGTTTTTATCAATTAATTGAATGAAACTTTGAGCAATTGAATTTAAATCAGCAATTGAAATAAATCAAGAAAATACAATGATAATTAATTTGTAAAGTTGGGAAGGAACCACCTACCCAGATTTATTGACAGGAGTTAGCCCAATGAGAAACCCAAAAAACAAAGCGGCAAAACGATGTGGATCAAAAACTGGATCTAAATCCTTAAAACCAAAATTATGATCAAAGGAATCAAAATCTTGAAAAACTATATCTAGATTCACAATCCTAGATCTATACCTCAAATCATTGGTTAAATCCATGGAAGCAAAGAAAATATCTCATGAAAAGATCAAGTAATGATATAGGAATAAATGAGAAACACAATAAGATGGAATCCACTTACTAGGAGGAGAGCAGATCTTCAATCTGAGCCTTCAATCTCAAAGAAAGATGTTCATATCGCCTTGAAATCTCCCTAGGAGGATTTATAAAGACCAAAAATGAATTCAAGCCTAATCCATGGTCGAAATTATGAAATTCTTGGGGGTTCAGGTGGTTTTAAAAGAAAAATTCATAAATAAAAACTACGCACATGGTTTACCTAGGCAGAGGAACACGGTTTGTCAAACCGTGCGCACACCGTGCAGACCTCACTATCTAGAGATACACTGTCTGCACTGTTTGGCTACACAGTTTTCCAAACCGTGCACACACCGTGTGTACCTCTCTATCTAGTGCTGCTTGGTTGGCACGGTTTAGTTTCACAGTTTGTGAAACTGTGAAAAAACCGTGCACAAGACATTTACTGTTAGTTTTACTTAAAAGTTCACCCAAACTCACACCTAAGTCACTAGTCCAAAATAGATGTGATTAAAAACATAAATAATACCTTGAAACGTACCGTCATATTAAAACTACCCATAACACAGTGTATGAAGCTCTTGGGGACCAGAAGACTTCCCAATTGACAAAAGAAACTCATCTCTGAACTGCTCTCAAAACAACTCCTAATAGATTAAAGTCTCTATACGATCCCTATGGAACAAGAACCAACACTTTCTCACTCCTCCATAGAGCATCACCACAACGAAAAAAACCCAGTTCTACTTCCAAGAATGGATTGAACTAATGGATATCTAAACCTCCTGCAACCAGTCCTTTTTGACTATATTTGACATGGTTCCCTTATACATCTACAATCTCCGATGAAAATACTCTCAGAGGGTCCTCCTCCATGTGTTGAAGTCAACAACCTCTACTATGTGGATATCTCCTAGCACAACCTATTGGGCATAATCTATATGATCTTGATGAGGGTGTCGACCTAGAGCTATACTGGAAAATAGAAGAAATAATTTGGGATACTAAACCATGAATATGGAAGACTTTACCATTAATTAATTGTTATATTTTATTCGTTTTAGGTTAACCTTTCCCATATACTAACCATTCAAACACATGTGCAAAGAATAATGATGCATGATACTTTCCTAGGTCTCTACCCTACGACCAACATCACATTATTTAATAGCCAATGTAAACTAAGTGGTCCATGAATCATATCATATGGGCCCCTAAATAACCATTTCTTAATAGGTCACCAGTGTTTATGGGACTTTCTAAACATAGCTGACACTATTTACCTACCATCCCATGCAAGATCACATGTGCCTAAATCCAAACTTAATCATATATCTCAACCAGAGCCTTTTATACCCCTTTTTCATAACCCCATCCCTACAAGGTGTACCCACCCTGGAGTGTCAATGTGAAATGGTTGATAGTGACCCACTATTTTCACCTCCAGTAGGCCTCAGGTTGGTGACTAGCACTGAGGGTATAATAAACACATAGATGGGAGGCATTACCCTATAAGATAATACATGTGAAATAGAGATTTCAGAAATTCACCAATAAACACATGCTCATACTATGATAAAAATAGAAACCCACATACACATATGTATTGTAATGAAAAAACTAGTACAACTATAATGGGAAACTCCTAGTACCATAAGAAAGTAAAGAGATAGTGACCATGAAGCTTGAACAACTCGTGCAAAACCCCGATCTAGTAGTAACTATCCAAATCTATAACAAACTCGAAGTGATCTCAAAATTAGTTTTTATAACATACTGTGAGTATAACAGTATATTTAGTAGGATCCTACCTAGAGCCTCTCATGAAAAAAGTAATGAAACCATGATAAAGCACAATGAACCACAAGTGTAACTAACTCATCAAAAAATGAGGTGTACTATGTTCCCAACCACACCATGGATACTCTCACAAAGTATCTTATATTATATTATATAATATAATAATGAATATAGTGGGTAACCCTACCACACTCCCACTGGTTTTCCACTTTTATCCAAAATCGCACATCCCATTCCATCTTTCTCAAAAAAGGTGTGTCTGAAGACACCTTGGTGAGAACTACAATATGTACCTTGTGAAACAAAATCCTTTCCCATAGAAACATAGGTGAAGAAACAAGCCATCCATGAAATAAAAATAAACCAGGTAGTTCCTAGGAGGAACCACATCCCTCAAAACATGTATCATAAGTCGGTTATTATTCCTGAAACCATTACATCCCATACATCAAGTAAGGATCCTCAAGCCACACCACATCCTATACACATTATACTTATAGTATCATAAAGGAAACTATTTCTAGAATATATGTGTTTGAATGAAACCAAATCCATTACAACCCTCAAACTATATATGGGGAAAACTAACTACTGTGCATACCCGCAAAAGTAACTACATAGAGAAGGGATCTGAGCCAAATGGGGAAGTCTTCCATCCACTCTCCCAATAAAAAATTTCGTGAAAACCCCCTAGGGATCATTATTTCCGAGATGTAAATCTCACTATCATATCAGGTGGATAAGCATATAAAAACACAAATTTACATGATATAATACATCTCAGAACCACAATATGGGAAAAACCTTGTCTCAGTCTCAACTGCAGCTAACATCTCTCATACTCTCATCTACCACTACTAAGACTAAGTATCTTATATAGGCACAACCATTAAAACAATGTCATTAAATTATCTTATACCTTTTCATTAGTTTCAATTTGAGTTGACTAATTATTTAACAATTAATTATGAAATTTCATATTCACGTTATATTGAGTAGCTTCTCAATAAAGTTTCATTCCCTCCAGGATTACCGAAAACCGAGTCCAAGATTCCTCCAAGAAAAACCTCAACATTAAATCCCTACTATATCCAACCCATGGGTTCAACATCATTTATTCATTAATTTATTAGAAAAAGTATTACTTTCCATAATTCTAGTCATTCTAAAAGTGAAAAACTATGTTACCAAACACAAGGGGCTCATCACAATGAGTAAATGGACTACCCATTGAGACATTTCCACTTATAGAAGGAGCATAAACCTAACCATAATATATAAGATAAAAACTAAATTCATGTGGAATAACATGTGACTTTTCCCATATTTTGGATGGAAGGAAAGTAAGACCTTCTACCTCAAGAAGTGGGGAATGTAATGCAGACAAAAAAACAAGAGATTCTATAGGAAATCACATTCATATTAGTGGTTAAACAAAACCTGAACCCATTTTATCACCTCTATTGTCCTCCAATACTCCCAATTTTATAAACTAAGTCATCTATCCACTATTGGAATTAGACTTTTCCACACTCACTTGGCCTCTCTACCCCCATATCTCTCAACAGCCATCCAGGATCACAACACATCATAAGCAGCAGGAAAAAAGTAAACTGGGCTCTTGGCCCCAAAAAATTAATTATTCCTTCACATGGAATGACCTCCCATAAAGACAAGAATAAGGATATTGGACATTACAAGAAATATGTTAACTAATAACACTAACAAGAAATTATATTCTATCAAACAACAATTTCATTAATCCATCTTGAATTACCCAATTCATTATTATTAGGTACTGACTAGGGAAAACCTAAATTGAAAGCTTTCATAGATACCAAAAATTTATTAAAAAATTAATTTGACAAGTATTTAAACAAAAAAGAACCAACATAATTTAAGCTTGTCACCCAATTCAATTTATCTTACAAAAATGCATCAATTTGTCTAAATTTAAATTTACAATAAAAATTGGATTCATTTACATGCCTCTTTATCATAGGACAATTAATTTAAATTTAATCCTAGATTTATTTTCTCTTCCAATTTCATCAATAACAACACAATAACACGCAAATAATAGATATCACACTATTTATTAAATCAGTCAGAAATCATCTATCATGAGGAAAATAAACCGCATACAATCAAACCCATTCATTTAATCCAGTTCAAATATTTAATTAAGTCAATTCCATTATGATCCAGAGGAGTAAATCGTGAAAACTCTATGACTTCTCATACATAATTAGAGAAGAAACTATTCCCCTAATTCAAATGGTTTCTAATGATATTTTCTCAAGAATATATAAAACCAACCAATCAGGATCTCCTTCTCAAAAAAAACTGCATCCACCCAAGGATATGACATCATTAGTGCATTAATAACAATAAAAAGAAACTCCATTAGAATCATGGAGACCAAATACCATATAATGGAAAAGAGAAATATGAGAAAATAAATTAAAGAAATACTAAATAACAAAGGTAGATGTTAACTCGTATTGAAGATTGGCTGATGAAGGAATGGGGGAATAGATCCAGGACAAAGGAATCCCCAAATGTTGAAGAGGGAGGTCTCTGGGTCATCTAGGTTCAAGAGGGGGTGCGTTCAAGCCGGGGGGTTTGAAAAAACTGAGTGTTTGGGTATCTTTAAAACACTCAGTGGTGGGTAATTACATGATATGAAACTCTTAATCACTCTATCTACCACCTCATGGATGACATGTGCTGAAAAAAGTATCTTCTCGATGCTTTGTTTTATTTTTCTGAAACCCAAGAGGTACACCTCATGTACCCATTGGTCATGTTGTGTATCCCCAGCTTCTAGCTTCCCACAACCGAACTCCTATAGTTATCCTCTATTCCTTCTCTAAGAACCTCAGTCTTCAAAAATGTTCAAAGGGTCGATCCACAATGATTTGGGTCCTTAAAACAACTATTCATAAAAATTAACTTTATCTAAAAATGTGTTTATAAGAAATGTATACACTAATTCTAAAAATAAATTTTCTTAAAATTAAATATTTTAATTTTAAAAACATTTTTATAATTTCTAATAATTTAGTAATAATTAAGTAATATGCACTATTTCCATTTCAGTTTTTAAAATTAAATTAGTTATTTAAAAGTTAATTACCCTAAAAACCCCTAAACTTGTAAAATTAGAAAAAAATAAGATTAAAAGTCAAAAATTATTTTATAAAGCATGTTTGAAATTGAATTGATGATGGATTATCAACAATATCTCATCAACAAATTTAATATATTCCAATTCTACTCTACATCCATTATAAAACATGGTCTATAAATATTTTAGAAATTTATTTTTACAAAAATATCATTCCCATCAACTATAAAAGAAGATCACCTGCACTAAATTTCTCTAATGATGATAAATAAATAGTTCAAAAAGATGTATTATTTTTTCTAATGAACCCCTCCCCATTTTTTATCCTTCTCAAAACACCATATTGCAGAATGTTATTGTCACGACCTATCCTCGGGGCCCATGCCGTGACTAACCCAAGACTACCATCCATAATCCAGGGGCTGGTGACTAGCACCAAAGGAAAAATTCCTGATAAAAGGGAAGAAATTGCCTTTATATAAGTAAACAAACACAACAGAGTATGCAAGATGAAGTAAAGACTAAGTAAACTATGTACAAATGGAAGTGCTAGAAAGTAAATGGGCCAGAATACAAACCCCACAGAAAGTACAGTACAATAGTAAGAAAGAACAACTACAGTAAAGTAAACCAGCAACCAATGAGTCGTCCTCCAGATATCCCACCTGAAGGGTGTGTAAAAATGGTCTTCTTAGCTCCTTGGGTCCGGTCATCCACTCTATGTATATCCCGCCAAGTGGTCCACCTCCAGGTACCGTCCAGCTCCACAAGACTCTACCTCGATCAATGTTGTCTGTCATCTACATCCAACACAACGTAGTGTAGGCATAGCCCGTGCAGGGGTGAGTATACGATAATCAGTTTTGACCCCGAGACCCCCGAAGGTCTCCCAAAATCCACAAAGTATAAACCATAAGGAAAGATACAAACAAAAAGTGTCAACCTACTCTACTTACATATATTCCCATCCATATACCTAAGTCATCAATTCCAGTTTAGCTCCAACTCACGAGCCCATGTATAACCCAGTCTACACAGGAAAGCACAACCCAGTCCACATAGGAAATCAAGTGAATCAAATCGATGATAATGATTGAAAGTCAAGAATCATCTCACACAGGTATACTACACACGATGAGGGGTGGAGATGATAGATGTAGCCTCTGAATCATCTCCCCTGCCAAAACCCACGGAGGATCCATGTGCGGAATTCATTATTGCCAAACCCACGTAGGATCCATGTACAGAAGTCGTCGCTGTCAGACCCATGCAGGATCCAAGTATAGTAACCATCACTACCAAACCCAAGTAAGATCCTAGTATAGTCATCATTGCTGCTGAACACACAGAGGATCCATGTACAGTCATCCTCTCTGCCGAACCCATGTAGGATCCAAGTATAGTCGTCATCGTCATCACAGTCGTAGCCAGCCCTTGGATTCCCACACACAGCACGCTCGATTCCGGGAGGGTCCACTCCATGGTCCAAGGGGGTTGATACATAAAATTTCACAAGGTCCAAATTTGATGTATCC
The DNA here is from genome assembly GCA_963277665.1 of Viscum album. Lineage (NCBI taxonomy): Eukaryota > Viridiplantae > Streptophyta > Magnoliopsida > Santalales > Viscaceae > Viscum > Viscum album. Next base: position 345,916,905 of record OY728157.1, on the reverse strand, counting down.
CAAAGTTCCGTCCCATCAAAAGGAACTCAATGCAACAGATGGCGTGTCAATTAAACGCCCGGTCGGGTAGATAATGGCTTTTCCGTTCCAGGTGCCCGGTTAGAAATACACTTGTTTATAAACTGGATGATATCCAAAGCTGTCAAAAACTCACATAGAGTATCGAAAATGAACTGTCTCTTGGAAAGGGTCCTAGTGCTGCAGACGGCATGTCGATCAGCCACACGGTCATTATGTTATTTATGTTTAAACGAAAAACGGGACCGACCTGTTTAGCCCAATACGCTGATGGGATGGGTTAACCCAGTATGACATGTCCGACCTAGCAGGGGTGTCAGATCGGTATAAAGAAATAAAAAACTCGGATCGATGGGGGACGACCCGGTCCGAAGTGGTGTGGCCCAGCCCGAAGTGGCGCGGACCGGTCCAATGGGGCGCGGCCCGGCCCGGCACGGCACAGCCTGGCTCGGCCCAACCTGGCACGGCCCTGCTAGCTCGACTGGCTGGCCGAGAGGGTTCCAAGGGGGGGAGGCCCCCCAGGCTTTCCGCACCAGTGGTGCCAGGCAGCGTCGCCCTTCCCCAAATTGTCGGGCTAGACCGGTTGGTCTTCTGCGCACGCGGCCCGCATGGGAGGTCCACATGTCTTCCAGCGCAGCGCCCTCCCGGCGCCGCAGTCCACCTCCACCCAGCCGACTGATGGGCCGGCCGGTTCCTCCACCGATGTGGCCCATGTAGCAGGTCACATTTCTTCCCGCACAACCGTCATTACGGTGCCGGTTCCCTTCTCCAATTTCCCCGCAAGGTGCGATGACGTCATTCCTCCTCCGCCATCAATTTCCAATTCTATAATAATAAACGAGAACAACAGAGGGTTGTCAGGCCGTTTTTGATCGGCCTGCACCCTCCACGTAAAATGATAGCAATCAGACATATTTAACAACTATTTCCAACAAGAATGGGGTACCTAAACAACCTCTTTCAAGAATAAACCCCTACCTCAAGAAAAGATGACTAACGTAAGCATCATGGTTGATGGCATCGTGAGGTGAGGATTCATAGACGTTGACAAAGAGTGTTTGAGAAGGAAGCGACGTCTCCCCTTTTTATCACATATAGAAGAAAACAAGGCGTGACATTGTTGGCGAGTTCCTTCATCGGTGTCTCCTCCCTTGTCATGGAGGAAGAAAAGGATGGTGAATCCAGGGTCACCGAGTCGATGTTCTACGTTATAGAGTTGGAGTTCTTCAACAAATGAGATGAAGCATTCTTCGAAACTCAAGACCTCTCTCCCTAAAATCTCAACACTTCAAGCCAACTAAAAATAAAATAATGCTTCTCCATATATTATTTAATTATTCCATAAATTTCAAAATTTAAATTTCAAAACACTTAATTAATTAATTGACATGGTTCAATTAATAGATTTATGTGTGTTGGAAAAAGTTAAGAGGGGGAGAGATAGAAGGTGGAAAGGATTCACATGTAATTAGGAGTTTACAAAATTAAGAGTGGGGTTTAAGGAGTTTTATGGAATGTGAAGGGTTGGGGCTCGTCTGGGCCCCACCTCACATTTATCCTCACATGGGTAGTTATGTGCTAGTGGGTTCCACCCTAACTCCCCCATGTTGGATAAAACCACCTTAGATATGAAAATAAAATTCTTCCACAATTTTATTCACTTCTCATTTAATCCACAAATTTTAAGCATCTCTTTTCAAGAAAATGCATCTTCGGTAAAGGTCCCTTTAAGCAATCACTGGTGTTGTGAGTTCATAGGTGCCCTTGGATTTCAATTCTGAGAACCAAATCAAAAGTTAGAAAAACCCACTCATTCATTCACTGAACGTACCCATGAAAAACTTTGGAAATTGATTCCGTGCACACCAGGCCTCCGAATCAAGTGCCGTCAGAATCCACAAAAATGAAAAATTCCAAATTATTTAAGAAAAAACATTCCATGAAATTTTCGAGTCTTTACATTACTCCCACCTCTGGGATTTATGTCCCCATAAAACTACATCATAAACTAAGGAAATAAATGAGGTTACTGTGCACACATCTGAACCTCCCACTCCCAGGTGCTCTCCTAGAGGTTCCCATGCTGCCAACGAATGCACACAGGAAGAATCTACCATCCACATAGGACCCACTCCTGTCGATCCTTGATCTCCACCGGGACCTTCACAAATGTCCCCCCATCATTGATTCATCTCTCCCCGTGATAAATGATATGTGTTGGGTCGTGCACGTATCTCCTCAGCTAAGATACATGGAAGTTATCGTGCACCTGATGCAACTGAGGTGGAAGGGACGGGTGATAATCCACCTCGTCTACCCTAATGAGGACCTGAAATGGTCCGCTGAAGAATGGGGAGATCTTTCCGCCTCGTCCAAATCTCTGTAATCCTAGTCGAGGTGAGACCTGTAAGAAAATGTGGTCACCATCCTCGATCTCTTGTGGTCTCCGCCTCCTGTCAGCATAAGACTTTTGTCTGCTCTGTGCAGTCCTCATCTACTCTTGGATGATCTGTACCATCTCTTTCGTAGCCTGGACCATCTATGGTCTTATGAGTTCTGACTCCCCAGGGTCAGTCCAGCATAGAGATGATCTACATGGTCGATTGTACAATGCCTCATATGGTACCCTCCCGATGGTGGAGTGGTAACTATTGTTGTATGAAAACTCCACCAAGGGTATCTGATCCTCCCAGTTGTGACCAAAGTCAAGGAAATATGCACAGAGCATGTCCTTGAGTGTCTGAATGGTCCTCTATGTCTGGCGATCTATCTGAGATTGAAAGGCGGCGCTAAGGCGTAGCTGTGTCTCGAATGCCTCCTGCAACCCCTTCCAAAGATGAGAAGTAAATCGATCATCACGATTGGAGACAATATTTGATGGTACACCATGAAGTTGTATGATATCCTGAACGTAGAGGCATCCCAATCCCTCTACTAAGCCCTGCTCTATGATCATTTGGAAGTGGGTCGACTTGGTGAGTCAATATATGACCACCCAAATGGAGTCATGTCCTCTAGAAGTACGTGGAAGCCCCGTCACGAAATCCATGGATATCTTGTCCCACTTCCACTCCGGGACCTCTAAGGGATGCACCAAGCCTGCCTGTACCTGGTGCTCCGCCTTCACCTGCTGACAGGTGAGGCATCATGAAATGAACTCTACCACAAACCTCTTCATACCCGACCACCATTACTATCATCTGAGATCCCAGTATATCTTCGCCACTCATGGATTATCCGCAATAGGGGAGGTGTGAAACTCTCTCAGCACTTCCTCCTGCAGTGCAACTGGAACCATTGTACATCCCCTAGAGAGGATGACGTGCTCTGCTCCTTCAGAAAATCCATCAGGCACCTACCCTGTGGAAATATGAGCACGTCGCGTCTCATAGTCAACATCCCCACGTTTTTCCTCTCTGAACCGCTGAGGTAGTGGAGGTGGGACTGTGAGTGACTATAGAAAGGCTACTCCATCTCAATCCATGAAGGAGATATATAATGTGGCTAGTTTCTCTGTCAACTCTCCAAGTAGCGGAATGCCGGACCTCCTACTAAGAGCATCAGCTACTACATTTCCCTTCCCAAAAGTATAGACTATCTCAAACTCATAGTCCTCGAGGAACTCGAGCCATCGCGGCTTTCTCAGGTTCAGGTCCTTCTGCAAGAAGATGTACCTGAGACTCTGGTGGTTAGGGTAGGCTGTAAAGAACTCACCCATAAGGTAGTGTCACCACATCTTCAAGGAGAAGACCACTGCTACTAACTCTACGTCATGGGTAGTGTAGTTTTTCTTGTGATGCCTCAACTTTCATGATCCGTAATCAATCACTCTGAGCTTCTTCATCAGGACACACCTGAGTCTGGTCCCTGATACATCGTAGTAAACTACCTACCCTATTCCCTCCTTTGGCAACCTCAAGATGGGTGTACTTGTCAATTTATGCCTCATCTCTTGGAAGCTCTACTGCCATCTACTTGACTATAAGAAGGGTTTCCCCTTCTTCGTCAATGCTGAAAGTAGTGATAAAACTCTGGAAAAGTCTGGCATAAATATCCAATAGTACCCAGCCAGACCTAGGGAACTCCACACCTCCGTCATGATCCTGGGTGGCTACCAAGCAAGTAATGCCATGATCATCGCAGGATCCACAACCACTCCTGCCTCTGAGATGACGTGCCCCAAGAAGTGAACCTCACAAATCTAGAACTGGCACTTCGAGAGCTTACCATAAAGCTAGTGCTCTCAGAGTGTGTCTAGTACAACCCACAAGTGGTAGGCATGCTCCTCCATAGTGGTCAAGTAAATCAGTATGTTATCGATGAAGACTACGACAAATCGATCGATGTAAGGCCCGAAGATCATGTTCATGAGACTCATGAACACTTCTGGAGAATTTGTTATGCAAAAAGTCATAACCAAGCACTCATAGTGGCCATACTAACATCTAAAGTCCATCTTCGGCACATCCTCATCTCAAACATTGAGCTGATGATAGCCTGACCGGAGGTCTATCTTTGAGAACCATCGTGCTCCCTTGAGTCGATCAAAAAGGACGTCAATCCTCAGGAGTGGATACGTGTCCATTACAAACACCTGATTCAGGAAACAGTAGTCAAAACATAGTCGTAAGCTCCCATCCATCTTCCTGGCGAATAAAATTGGAGAAGCCTAGTCCGAAACACTGCGTCAGATGAATCCCTTTCCCTACATGTCCTCCAACTGTACCCGAAGCTCATGAAGCTCAGTAAGAGCCATCCGATATGCTGGAGTAGATATCGGGGATGTCTCGTGCTGTATGCCATATAGACGTCTACCTCTCTATGAAGAGGTAGTCCTGGAACATCGTCAGGGAAAACGTCTGCATACTGATCCACCAAAACAGGAAAACTCGGACTCCGCACATCAACCGCTCCAAGGATTAGACTAGCCAATTGATGTGTGATCAGTTTCCCTCTCCTCTCTGTGAGCCCATCCTACATTTCAATGACTTCCCTCTCATCGGTGAAGGTGAAACTGCTCCCATATGTGCGGACACAATGCACTTTGTGCCTAATAAAGTCAATCTGGGCATGGAATGCAGATAACCAATCCATGCCCAAGATGACGTCGTAAGGCCTCGACGCCACTACAACAAGATCCCAGCCAAAGATCTCACCTTCTAGAGTATTCTCACACTACCGGAACAAGTGCATAATCATCGATTCTTCTCCCGTATGAGTATCTAGATATACGGATCGAGCCAACGACCCTATCGAAATCTCCAAGAACTGAACAAAGGTAGTGGGAAAAATGAATGACTCACTTCAGTGACTATAAGAACTACAGCAAGGGTGTAGTAGACACAGTTAGTACATAGAATCATCTCAGGTGCACCGTGGTCGTATTTCTCCATTGCCTAAAGCTGAGCCTGCCTCTATCCGCCAGCTCCCTGAGGTCGGGGTTGACATCTTGGTGGTGGTGGTGGTAAATCCTCGAAGCATCATCCACCATTTGCTTCTCAGCTACCTCCTCTGCCTTTTCCACCTGCTCCCTGAAGAATGCCACAGTCGAACCTCAGCCTCTACCTGGGTGGTCCCTCAATGGTCTGCTTCTCCTCTGCATGGCGGGTCGGGCAGTCACGAGCCATGTGGCCCCGCCTACTGCATGCATAGCACTGCCTTCCTTTCTTTTGACTAGCTCTGCTGCGTGTGCCCCGAACCTCTAAACTAGTATCCTGGGGTCGCCCACCTGATGGCCTAGTCTGCTTGGACCACTGTAACATCTATCTAGTACCAGCTATGGAAGACTCTTCTATGTGTTACCCTACGGCAGGCCTCGCTACTGGCATAGGCTCAACAAGGAAGCTCTCCACAATAATGGCTCTCTCCAATACTCTTTCCTACGTCGGAATACTGAGAGAGATTATCGAAGCCCTGATCTCAGGCCTCAATACCTTCTCAAAGGTCTAGGATCGGAAGAATGGGTCTTGTATCATGTCTATGGAGTAGTGCGAGTGTTCGGTAAACCCTGCTGAGTACTGGGCTAATGTCACACTGCCCTTCCGCAGCTGTAGTATCTCTTAGATGTGCACCGAAAGGCAGGTGGCTGGAATGAACTCCAAGTGGAAGAGGTTCTCGAGGTCTGTCCAAAGTAGAGATTCCTCATTATGCACCTGGAGCATCAGGATACACCATCTACCTACTGATATGTGTAGGAGACTCGCTGCAAGGATCACCATATGATTTTTTGGTGTCCCTACCAATATGATGACTCGAACGATAGCCTCCATCCAATCCTCGGCTACCTGGGGGTTTGTCTCTCTACAGAACCTCGGTGGCCTCTGTCACTGAAACTCATGCAGCGCACTCAGGCGGCGTGCACTCTCCGCTGCCAGGGATGGGGGTATCGGTGGTCCAGTGGGTAAAGGTACTGCTGGTTCCTGTTCTATAATGGGGCCCTGCACTGAGGCCACGTCGCTCAGTGGGCTACCATCTTGCACAAATCTTGGAAACCTAGATGACTAACTTTGTGGGGCCATCCTGAAAAGTAACAGGTGCACCACGGTTAATACAATATACCTAGTGAGATAACATAATGTAATCACAAAGAAATCCTTTGAAACACACATGCAATCAATGTTTTCGTGCACTGAGTCAGAAATCAGAAGTCAGGGTCCTGGTGTATGGATACTTCGGCTGCCCCACCAACACTGGAGTCCCTGGACTGATATCCACACTCAATACCCTTAACATTGTTTCTACAAAGGAAGAAATAATCAGAGTACTATGTTCTGTGGTAGAACCGACTCCTATGATACCAATTTGTCACGACCCGTCCTCAGGACTCGTGCCGTGACTACCCCAAGCCCACCTTCTATAGGCCTGGGGCTGGTGACTAGCACCAAAGGAGAAAATCTCGATTAAAGGGAAGAAATTTCCTTTATATAAGTAAACAAACATAACCGAGTATGCATGCTGAAGAAAAGACTGAGTAAACTGAGTACAAAGTACGTTTTGGAAAGTAAATGGGCCAGAATACAAACCGAACTGAATCTACAGTACATAAGTAAGAAAGAATAGCTTCAGTAAAGTAAACCAACAACCACTAAGTCATCCTTCGGATATCCCACCTGAAGGGTGGGTACCAATGGTCTCGTCATCTCCTAGGGTCCGGACGTCCACTCCATGTATGTCCCGTCCAGTGGTACACCTTCAGGTACCGTCCCGCTCCACAAGAATCCACCTCAATCAATACTATATTTCGTCTGCATCCAACACAATGTAGTGCAGGCATAGCCCGTGCAGGGCTGAGTATAAGATACTTAGTAGGGAGCTCGAGACCCCTGATGGTCTCCCAGAATCCACAAATGATAAACCAAAAGGAAAGATACAGACACAAATTATCAACAAACTCTACTAAGGTGTATTCCCATACATATACCTATGTCATCAATTCCAATTCAGCTCCAACTCAAGAGCCCAAGTATAATCCATTCCACACATGAAAGCACAACCCAGTCCACATAGGAAACAAAGTCAATCACATCTATGATTATGATTTAAAGTCAAGACTTATTTCACACATGTATACTACTCATGAAGAGGGGTGGAGATGATAGATGTAGACTCTGAATCATCTCCCCTGCCAAACCCACATCGGATCCAAGTACAGAAGTCATTGTTGCTGAACTCACATAGGATCCATGTATAGTAACCATTGCTGCAAAACCCATGGAGGATCCAAGTACAGTCGTCCTCACTACCAAACCCACGTAGAATCCCAGTACAGTTGTCATGGTCGTCACAGTCGCAATCAGCCCAAGGATTCCCGCACACAGCACGCTTGATTCCGGGAGGGTCCACTCCACGAGCCAAGGGGGTCGATACATCAAATATCACAAGGTCCATAGTTGATGTATCCCAATGTTCTGTCTCATCAAAAAGAACCCAATGAGAAAGACGATGCATCAATCGAACTCCTGGTTTGAGAGATAATGGCTTTTCCGTTCTAGGGGCCCAGTTAGAAAAATGATCATTTCAAACATGGATGATATCCAAAGCTCTCCAAAACTCACATAGAGTATCTCAAAAAACGGTCTCATCGAAAGGGTCCTATTTCCATAGATGGCGCGTCGATCGGACTCGCGATCTTTATGATATTCCTTTTTAAATAAAAAATGGGCCCGACTTGTTTAGCCTAGTAGGTGGATGTGTCAGGTTAACCCAGTTTGACGGGTCCGACCCAGAAGGGGTGTCGTACCAGTGCGAATTAATACACAACTCAGCCTAAAGGGGCACATCGTGGCCCGGCACAGCCCAGATGGCCGAGCAGGTTCCAGGGGGGGCTGGTTTTCCGCACACACAGTGTCAGGTGGCCCCTCCCTTCCCCAAACCAGCTGGCTAGACCGAACGGTCTTCTGTACATGCATCCCGCATGGGTGGGCCGCCGGTCTTCCAGCGCGCTGCCCTCCCGGCGCCGCAGTCCAAGGTCCACCCGTCTGGCCGACGGGCCGCCCGGTTTCTCCGGCGAAGCAGCCCAGGTAGCGGGCCACAGTTCTTCCCGCACAACCGGTGCAACGGCAGCAGTTCCCTTTGCCACGTTCCCGGCACGACACGATGGCGTCGTGACTCCTCCTCCATAAATTTCCAATTCTAAAATAATAATCAAGAACAAAGGAGGGTTTTCGGGACATGTTTGTTCGGCCCGCACCATTCGCGAAAAACGATAGCAATCATCCATATTTAACAATGATTTCCAACAAGAATCAGGTAGGCAAACATCTTCATTCAAGAATATACCCTTACATCAACAAAAGATGACGAATGTCGGCATTGCGGTTGACGTTGTCGCGAGGTGAGGATTCATAGACGTCGATGGAGAGTGTCCAAGGAGGAAGCGACATCTCCACGTTTTATCACGGAGAGAAGAAAACAAGGCGTGATGTCGTTGGTGAGTTCCCGCATTGGTGTCTCCTCCCTTGTCGCAGAGGAATTGTAACGCCCCGACCCTAGTTACCTAGAGCCGGTGCTTTATTACATAACATTGGAATGATTACATGAATGATCAAATCATGAAAGACCGATTGGTTTAGTAGCCTTGGAAACAGTTGATAAATTCATAATGTTTTACATTACATCATAAAGTTAAAAACTAATACAACAACATATTGTCTCCATAGTCCACACTATTAACCCCTCATAATATCCCTGCGGGTCATTCATAATTTACTTCTTCACATCCTTGGAAAATAAAACGTAGAAAAGGTGTGAGTTCAAATTCCCAGTAAGGATAACAATATAGCGGAAACATTCATAAATAAGAATAAAAATTTTAGGAAATGTATAACTAAAACAAAACCCTTTTAAACATGAACTTCAACATAGTATGTCATAAATAAAATGAAATAATTCCATTTACTTATTCACCTGAATATTCTACTAATCGAATAATCACATGCAATATCAATAACCACTTTCATAATGATGGAATGCATAATGCCAGACTATCATAACCACATTGCCAAGGCCCCGTGCCAAGACTACAAATAAGATTTTGTCAAGGCCCTGTTCCAAGACACTAGTTTTTCTCATGAGACCTACCGATGCATCGAGGAGCTATAGAGGGCTCCACCCATCACATATTAAGTCCAATGCATTCCCATATGAAAAGGTTTAAACATAACATAAACATTCGTATTAAAACTAGCATACAAAATGTCAATACTTTAACCATAAACCATGAATGGTATAAAAATAGCACATCCATAGTCAAACATATCACAAAACCTTCAATATAACTTAGAAGTTTTGTATAATAATAAATCAACTTCACATATGCGTAAAATCCAACAAAGGATGTTGACATAGATGAAATCAAAACTCTTTTTATAGAAATATCACTTTTTATTTTGAAATAATTTAAGAGCCATATAAAATAAAAAATTTTCTTTGAAAATATTCTTATAAGCTGGTAAGAGAAGCTTTGATGATTTTATAATGGCGGAAAATAACTGCACCCGCCGTATAAGTTAAAAAAACATTCTTACCTTAATTATGTCGAAATGGTTAAAAGCACCTTGTTTGGAAAATGACGGAAAGATTCCTTTATAAAACTCTTATAAAAAGTCAAACAAGGGTATAAATGACTTTAAAACATATTCTTTTAAATAGTAAAAATGTTGTGAAATACATTTTTAAGAAACATGGATGTGGATGATAAAGAGATCCCAGTAGATAATTACGTATAAACAACCTTAGATAATGAAGAGATTGTGAAATAACCCTTACCTTGTAATTTTTTTTGGTTGGGGGTAGGTTAAACTCCTGTATAATGGTGAAATAATTGTTATTAAATTATAAAAGAATCATATACATTCATATCATATCATATATTATCTTTTAGCATTGCTTTGTTAATAATATCTTAGAATTATCGTTGTTTCGGGTGTTAAGTTACTCGTTTTCTTTTATATGTTTTGTTTAGTAGGCCACGTTTTTCATGTGTATGTTGTATCTTATTAATATCCAGAATGATATCAAGTCCTTAAAAATTATTTTTAAATCATAAAATTATAATTATACTTGAATGGATACGATGGAGAATGAATCTTATCGCGTTCGTGGAGACGGTAGTCCATACGTACGCATGAGCGATAATATCATTATTTTGATATTAAAATAATATATAATTGGATGGTATATCATGTATACAGAATCTTTATCATGTTATATTTATTATTTTCATGAGTTACACATCATTATTATACCCATCCAAATAATAATTTATTGAATAACAATTACACCACGATGTGGAGACGGTAAGCCGTACGTACGCACGTATGGTGACATGTTATTCAAAGGATGGATAGAATAGTGAACATGGTTGTACAATATTTATAATAACATCACAGTATATATATGATACTGGAGTTATTATTTTAGAATGGTAACAACAAAGGAATAAGAAGTGGAAGAAGAAGGGAACTTGAAAAAGGGTGGTGAAATCATTACCCCTTCTTCAGGTTCTTCATTTTGATTTGAAAAAAGGGGATCCTTAGGGTGGATTTATGATCAAACAATGGCCTCTAGGTTGTAGTTATGGAAGTTGGGAGAGTATTGGGGCAGATTTTGGCCGAAACAAAAGGCTATTAAGGTGTGAATAAATGAGAAGGAGGTGTGCCCTTTTATAAGAGGGGTGAGGGGCACCTCTGGAAAAGCTAGAAATATTAATTTATAATAAATTCATATTCGGTTTCTAATGGATAAAAAGTGTATTATTTAAAGTTTAAGGTAGGTATAGGTCGAAAACCATTCAACCAATAGAATTTAGACAGGTTTGGGTCATTATATTATCCTTATCGTTTAGTTTTAACTCTTAGTTAATTAGTTTGACATTTACCATGTCACCTTTTATTTTTATATTATGTAGTTAATAAATATACTATATACATCCAATAGACCCCAAAGTGGTCCATTAATGAGACACCTATCATGATATAAGTCTCTTGCTCGAACCTTAGATTTTTAGGAATTTAATATCAATTAATAATATAATATTTGTTTTAAAAACTCCTTTATGTCAATTTTGACAGTTTTCAATAGTTGATTTCTTTGAAACTCATAACAGATTGATTACTTCGAAAAAAGTCAATTAAATCAATCCTAATATGTCATATTATCCTAGAAAATTATTTTAATTCATTAAAAGTTTCAAATTATATTTATTTGGGTATTTATAATATAAATTATTTTAATTTTTCAATATTATAGTAATTACTACATCATCATTGTGTCAAAAATAAATTAAATTATTTAAGGTCTAAAAATTATAAATAAAATATAATTATGTAGGAAATATTACTATCTTTCTAATGAATATTTACAAATGAATTTATCTTATGTATAACCCTATATTAAAAATGTTTTAGTAACTAAACATTGATTTTAACTCTTTTAACTCTTCTTTGAATTAAATAATAATAAATGTCCTAATCTATTCGAATTGGACCTAAATGATAATATTTTATTCCTAAGGTTGTTTTTGGTTTAGATACACTTGTACAATAGAATAGGGCATGTTTCAGGGTAATATTAATATCATTTTTACAATTAATTACACTATTTACTTTTAAACGTGGTAAATAAAAGTAAAAAGATACGATTCACCAAAAATTATTTTCATCTCATTGAACCACATTTTACTTCTTGATATTAACCGTGACTCTCGGATTTTTGAAATTCCATTCACATAAGTGATAAAATTATGTTTTATGAATAATTCAGTTTTTGTAACTACCACTTAGTAGTTTCATTATTCATCAAAAATTGATGTTTTTCAGAACAATGCAAAAATTTCACCCTATGCTATAATTGATATCCCGAATTCAAAAATGATGTCTGTTTTACAAAATTCCAAACATATAAGTTTCATTAATTAATTTTATAATTAATTCCCGCTATCACAACAAATAGCGTGTTTTTAAGGAACAATATATATCAAAAGATTGATAATTTTTTATGTCCAATTTCAAAGTGAAATTAATTCTAATGAAAACCATTGGATAAGATGGTAAAAATATATTCTAATTAATATTTAAAACCACTAAATAGTATAATTTACCAATATAAATCATTTTGATTAAAAAATTTGTTTTTAAGTATTTTTCACTATTCATAAAAATTGGAACTTCTCAGAAAAGTACCAAAAATTCAACCTTGGATAATTTCGATATTCCGTATCCAAAAATTTTCCATTTTGAAATATAATATATAAATAATTTTAAAAAGTAGGTATTACAATTCATAACAGCTAGTTTGATTGGTTGTGGTGTGTTAGAACTCGAGGTTGCGTACAACACACGCTATCACATTATTCAAAGAGAAGCGTACCGTAGAAGCTTGGGGTGTTACATGAAGAAGAGGATGGTGAATCTGGGGTCGCCGAGTGGATTTTATTCATCGGAGAGTCGGTGTTCTTCAACAAATGAGATGAATCCTTCTTCGAAACTCAAGAGCTGTCTCCAAAAAATCTCAACACAACAATCCAACCAAAAATAAAATAAGGCTTCTCCTTATTTTATTTAATCATTCCATGAATTTCAAAACACTTAAATAATTAATTTAGGTGGCTCAATTAATTGATTTATGTGTTTCTACAAAAGTTAAGATGGAGAGAGAGAGAATGTGGAAAGGTTACAGATGTAATGAGGAGTTTACAAAATTAAGAGGGGGGGGGGGTTTAAAGAGTTTTTAGGAATGTCATGGGTTGGGGTTATTATGGGACCCGCCTCACATTTATCCTCACTTGGGTAGTTAGCTGCTAATGGGTCACACCCTAACACAACCATGTAGAATAAAACCACCTTAGATATAAAAAAAAATTGTTCCACAATTTTATCATTTTTCATTTAATCCACAAATTTTCAACTTCTCTTCCCGTGAAAATGCATCTACAATAAATGTCCCCTTATGAAATTACCGGTGTTGCGAGTTCATCGGTGCCCTCGAATTTCAATTCCGAGCACTGGATCAAAAGTTAAAAAAACCGGCTCGTTCGTTCGCTGAACGTACCTGAGATAAACACTAGAAATTGATTCCGGGAACACAGGGCCTTGGAATCAAGTTCCGTAAGAAGCCACAGACTCGAAAAAGTACAAAGTATTTATGAAAAAAATTTCCTTGAAATTTTAGGGTCTTTACAGTTATGTATTACTCAAGGTAGAACACCCAATAGGAGAGGTAATGTTCTCAATGAAGATCTATTAGTTATTTTATTATTATACTCCTTGAGACCTACTCTAAAAATTAATATATGGTGAGATTAAAATTTATAATATATAGAAATATTATTATACTAATGGATTATATTATTTTCTACCATCCACGAAAACCATTAAAATGGAAGAATAAATCCATGATTATGAGTGGGCTATAACCTCCATGGATGTCATTCTCTATTTATTAACATGACCAAAGTAGGATTATTTTAAAACATTATATTAAAAACCAATATTCTATATATATATATATATATATTATTATCAAATTTATTTTTTTTCTCTCTCATACACCAGATCTACTGGAAATGAACATGTCACTTGTGCCTATGTTTGAACACTGGCTCCACTAAAGTTGGGAATTGAAATTTTCACTATTATTTTTTTATTGTTGTAAAATGAAGTCCTAATAAAATTCTCCATAAAAATAGGATATAGATAATATATTTATTAATCATTAAAAATAATATTATTCAAAAAGAATAAATGTTACAGAAATAATAACCCAACGATTATAGAATGTTCTGGTTTGGGTCTGTTTGATCACATACAAGATCAACGTAATCAATTTAATTCATGGGTAATTAAGAAATTATTATGTCTAGATTTATTGAAAATAATAATTAAATAATTCTTTCTTTAGTTCTATTATAATAATAGTAAAATTTGATGTATTATTAAGATATCACAAAGACATTTTTTAAAATTATTTAAACCTGCTCATCGCTGACCATCTCTTCAGAAATCAAAAATAAAATACACGAGAAATGAAATTATAAAATTAAATATACTTATAATAAAAAACATAATAATAATGATTATATAATTATGACAAAAAATTAATCTACCAGTGTCAATTCACACTATATTTATTAAAGTATTAGTAACAAAAAAAATAATCTAATAGCATATAATGGTGAAACTAAAATATATAAAACTAAAATATTTTTAATAATTCATTATTAATTATGAAAATACATAATTATTTTTATAATTAATGCAAGTTTTTTTTATTATGATAATTACTTTTTATACAAGAGAAAATATCAAGTTCATCATATTTAGATTAAATGTAAGGGGTTTCACTCCTTAATATTCATTCTTTGAGACTTATGTTATATCCATACTTGTTATATTTTTAGGTACATATAAAATGAATGTGTATATATTTTAAATTTTTTAATGATAATAAATGGGAATATAAATAGACCCTATATTATATCATTAAGTTAATTTTTGATCTTCGGTTACTGAATTTATAATTTTTCATTCCAAACTGACATACAACTAAAGATTACCTATGCATGAGACTCCATATATGGAAATTTAATATCCATATTGTTAATTTTTTTATTAATGATAACATTAATACATTAATATTTAATGAGATGTATTTAAATGAATTCTAATCTCTTTTCTAATAAAATACCATGTTAATGTATTCTAGGCATTCATCTTCTACAACCATTATTTATAAAAATATTAAAACAATCATGTATTTATAATATTTTCATATAATTTTAATTTATCACAACATTCATAAAATGTATTTTTAATATTTTTATCTAAAATTTCATGATTTAAAATTTTTATTATATTCACAACATTTAAATATTTTCCAAAAACTGATTGAGAACATAATTTTTACTTGTTCAAGGACTCTATATAATATTTAATTATAATACAGTATATTGTATTCATCATGTTCATCATTAATTTAGGTCTAAAATAAATCAAAAAAATATATTTTCTTCTTCTATCATCCATTTTATTTATTTCAATGGGTTATGAAATATTCTATGTATTCTTTTAGGAAACCATCTATTTTCCATGTGTTAATTAAAATATAATATAAATTTTTTTGTTATTATGATCATGCCTCACTTGAATTTAATCTTGTTTTTCTATTTATTACTTTATAATATTATATGGATTATTTTTAGAGCCAGGAACTGAGGCAGTGTGAGATTCAAAATATTATTGACCCCATAATTGATTTTTTTTTTAAAATATTAAAAATATTAATATCACATGAACACATTTTTCCTAGAAACGGTTAGTAACCATTGAAAAGGGGCTGATATATAAAAATATTAGGTCACTATTGATCTCATAGAATGGGTATTTCCCTAACGGTGACATAATCCATATCACTGTGGGGACGTTCTGTAGAACTCTTTTGTGGTGACAAATAATAAATTAAAGAACATTATTTAATTTATTTCATTAATTTTATGTATCAACCTAGGATCCCATATTTAAAAAATTATATTCATAAATACCTATTTTATCCACATAATCAACTGATTGATAAGGGTTTTTGGAGATGGGTGATTAGAGGATCATTAAAAGATAACATTATCTTGATATCAGATAAATGATAATGTTCTAATGAAGTTTATTAATCACACCAACAATATAAATGAAGGACCATTATTCAATATTGATTAATACAACCCCTAATTATAATTTTATATTTATTTTTTTATGAAACAGGTTTATTCATAATTTTCAAACTCATATCATTTCCAAAAAATGTTATCCACACATTAAATATTGATTTATTTCTTCGTTGATGTATAAGTCCTTGTTCAGAGAATTCTATGATAATGAATCAAGGATAAATTGAAGACAGGATGAGGTTAAATACTGATGCTTATGGTTAATTTATTAATCTACAGTTTATTAATATTTTGATAATTTCTATTTTATTTGGAAAATATTTTGTCAAAATAAATGATATTTTATCATTACATGATGGTTATCCAATACAATAGATCAATACCAGAGGTGAGATTCATGAAACTGTGTGTGGTTGGGTTGTGATGATATTAGAGGATTATCAGAGATAAATGATAACTTATTAATGATTCTTATTATTCTTCATATGATTTTAAATGTTTCCATTCTAGCTAAAAATGGGGTTTTATGAGCAGATAATATCTCAGATCACTGTAATCAGTGAAAGAAGCATTCAAATTCTCTAATTCCTATGATAACAAGATATTACCATTGAGAATATGTTACAAATACATGAAATAACTAAGAACCAATGGATTTAGTATATTTTAGTGTTACATGACATGCAATCCATAACTACACATCGCATGGGGCCCATGTATTGGTGCTATTGTTTCCGCATTGAAGATAAGTATCACACATAGTGTATTCTATACAACACGCCATGTGACACTCCCCATTTAGATCATCATGTAATAGTGATGTTTACATTATGTTATACAAATAGAAACGTAGGATGGTACACATGCAATTCAAGAGTACATGAGCACGGATAGATGGAACAGACAATGTTTGGGAAGACCTCTAAATGCCATGTACCCTTTATTTCTCACCGGGTATATTGATATATTCTTTTCATGTGATTCATAAGAACATGGGAAGACCATTGGATTTCTATAAATGTTGTGTATCACTAGTACACATCAGTTACACCATCTAAGGGGGTTTAGATTCCTTTGTTCCTTCATTTTAGACTATTATTGGATAAGTGAGATCACCTTAGCCCATCCCCAAGAGTGTACAGATTGGAATAGAATCCATATCTTAGGATTTTGACCCCATTTTGATGATGATTCAAAAATAATTATTTTAGTGACCCTCCATGAGACCAGATTGTGATCCTGTATGATTCATTTTTTTACCCTATGTGGGATTTGTGGAATCAGAATGACCTATATGCACAGGGAATTGATCCCCGATCTTGTATTCTGTTTCCATATTTTTTGTATTATCAACATCATTAAATCACACATAATATGGGATGATCCAATTTTTTTGGTGTCCCCTTGTGGTACTCGGTGTGATCCTTTATCGGTTTATCAATATATTCCTATACCAATGAGTTTTCTTATGAGGATCCCAATGATCATGACCTCATGGATGAGTGTATCCAGCGATAGCATGACTCATGTAATGGGTTCCTCAATAATAGTCATTTCCTATATGCATCAATATGAATCCTTTTGAGGGATATAAGGTTAAGAACTCCCAGAGGAATGGTTTCCTAAATAAGTAAGTCTATGATTTCTACATCCATTTATTAACTTAATTTTATGATATTAATCATCCTAATTATTTATATTTATTTATTTAAAGTTTCCTAATGGTTATTATTATACATAAACCTATGTGGTCTCTTCCCTTATGTTTTTTGTCATATAAAGGTGAAACACATTTTAGAAATTTTTTTGATGGTCCAAGACATTGCATATCATAGTGATCCATACAATTTGATTTGTGAAAAGTGGTTGAAAATGATTAAAATCCCTACCTATGTAGAATGATATTTTTTTTTCAAGTTAATTTTTTTCGGATTTAATTTTTCCATTTATGCTTCCATTTAATTTTTTTAATCTTATTATAGGATTAAAGATGTATTTAATTATTGTTATAATTTTTTTATATATTATCATTTTATCGCAATGTATATATGTGCATGTGTATAGGTACATTAGGCTATTGTGTCAAATATTTGGTATATCCCTACTCTGCAATGGTTGTTATCCAATGTCTAGTTGAAGGAGGACTTGGGGGATTCGTGGATTAGTCCTCATGGTGTTGGGTCTTGATAGTGTGATATTAGAGATCACCATTTCTACCTTATGACATGAGTATATGAGATTTTTTTATGGATTTTGGGTAATAGTGATAAGGTTTTTTAGTCTCAAGAGTTATGGCATGGGACCCATTATTGGTGTGGTGTCCATTATATCTATTCAACATGACTCTAAAAACCAACTCCTTGACTCGGCACATTTTGAAACTTATTACAAGTAATAATTTGTAAATGCATCATATAGAAATGGGTTGTGGTTTCCATTTACTACATGAATTATTAACCAGGTATACTCAATGATTGTGATACAACATGTTTATTTCAAGATTCCTTCTCAAATACATCAATATATGATTTTACTAGATTATGACAAGGGTGATTTGTCGATTAATAAGGCTTCCCCAAAAGGGCATGTGATGGTGATAGTATATCCATGTGGTTTAATATCTATAACCCCACACAATATTTTTTATTTATTTCTTACAGTATCTACTGGGGAAGTACATAAGTGAAGTTTACTTCAAGAGTTATAGTTGTAGTCAACACATTGGTTTCGGGTCATTCATGATCCATATGTGGTTGTAAACTAGTAGTAGGAATCAGTGGACTATTTCACCTTTGAAGGATTCATGAAGATAAAATGTCAATCCTCACGGTGATCTTTATTCATGGATTTGTTGGGTAATAGTGGATTCAAGTGAAATAATCAAAAGTCCAGACAACATTACCAGTTTTAGAAGTAAGGAATATTTTTGTGAGGATTTTTATTCAGCCATGGTATAATAATTTTTTAATTTGAGAGAATTTGAATATATAGAAATAAACCCTGAATGTGGTAGAGTATTCAATGATGTTTAATGATCTCTCACGATACTCCATATATATTTAATGAGACTCATACATCCAGAAACATTCATTTAATCTTGGCTTATAGTTGATAATCGGTGCATAATTGATATCACTTTCCATTCCAGCCTATATTGGTGTGAATGAGTGATACATACATATAGAGAGATTATTGGAAGATAAGATGCCAATAATGTGTGATCACCGATGAAATCCAAGAGTTTTTATCTCAACATTAGGTAGTTTATGGTAGTCAAAGGGATCTAGGGGTGTCAAATGATTCTTGAAACAATCGTATAAGAGAGGAACTATGGTGAAGAGAAATATTTTTAGTTCAATTAATCTGAGGGAGAGTTAATGTTTCCCCTTTAATGGTTGGGAATATCATTCATGGGATTGTCTATATAATTATAAATATAATCAAGAGATAGTCAAGAGACCCTAATGGTTGATATATTGGTTGGAATAAGGAGGTCTATATGTTATAAATCATAGATGAAGAGAATGTGTTGTAGTATGACATAGAAAGAGTTTTGACCTATTTCTATCCTTACCACTAGGTAGTCTATGCCATTCTCAATGAGATAGTGGTCAGTGACAACCAAATTTGTATGCTATGTAGGATTTTGACTGTGAGGATCCTTGGATGATAAAAGGTATGATCTATTTTTTTTTCTATTGTAGATATAGTTTTCATTGAAAAAAGAGTGTGTCATTCCATTCATGAAACATCTCTTATTGGTGACATGGTGATTACAGTCAAGCCATTGGCTTGACACTTGTTCATTAAAACTCACACATGAGTTTACGTATAGATCATACAATTTTTTAATAGTGAAATAAGAATCTATGAGAAAAGATATTTTCATGGGAATGCTCTATAGTAGAGATGATTCCTTATGAAATTATTTTATTTATGGAGAATCTATCCATAGTTCATGACCAACATGAATTTTTTTGGTAGAGAATCTAATGTATCTATTGTGATGGGATGTAGTTCTCCTTTTTTGGTGAAAGGAAAAATTGTATAAATGTATGATATGTTCAATCATATGATAGTGAACCGGGTTACACAATATAGTCTAACATGACTCTTAGTGTAGTTAATAATATGAGCTACATGTTTCCTATTGGGGTAGTGGAGTATGAGGATAAATTTTAGGAGGACATTATCAACTATACTCACCATTTGGAGAGAAAATCCACATTTAATTATAATAAAAGAAAACAAATATATATAAAATACAATAATGGGTGTCTCCCTATTATATTTGGGAGCATGTATGTAGTTATAAGAATGTTGGGAAAATAGATTCTTGAATCCAAGTGTATCAGCGGCATATCCCATGTTTTTTTACCCAGAAGATCTATGAGATATAGATGTTATGTTTAAATTTTCGAAACATATACCATGTAACAATGATGAAGAAGTATAAAATACTATGGATCAATGTAATTTTTTATTAGTTGAGAGTGGATCAATGTTTCTCAAAGACAATCCTTAGATAAAGTTAACTATAATTGCATGTAAAAGAAAATGCTATATTGAAGACTATATCTAAATATATCAACACACATTATGTGTACATATCAATTCTATTTTGTGTGAATAAATCCCAAGTATTTTTCTTGGGATTCATGAACTAGATATTTTAGCCCTTTGAATAGTTTCTGGTGGTATTCATCAATGATATTCTATTATACTAATAGTCAAAGGAGGACCATATGATTTAATTTAGGATGGTACAAGAAAGGCATTGAGAGAACCATCTTTTTGGGAAGATCTTTCTCTTTTAGTTATTGATTCTTGACATCCATATTCCGGTATATGTCTACAGATAGGTAGTAGTGGTAGCTCATCCAATGATGGTTGAGGTAGTACCAACTATGGGACCACCTAGGAGAATTATAGAGGTGTTGAGTTTCCTTTTGATGATAGGTTACTATTATATATTAGTAACTGATTTCTCTATATTTTCCAAACCTTTGATAGATTTGAACTGAATGTGTAACCTATTTATATTGATGTAAAAGTTATAAAACAAATTATATGAGTTATGAAAGATATTGAACCGAACCCCCATCTTTGGATTGAGTGAGGAGAGTGTCAAGTATGTTGTGTTCTATGGTGACTCAAGGATCATAAATGGGGTTTTTATGAAGAGGAAAGAAGTGGTTCACGATGGGTCTACAAAGTAGATACCTCATTTGTAAAACTATGAAAAGTAGTATCTTGAGATAATAGTTTTATTATTTTCCCTAAATAGATCATGAAACCACATTATGATCTATATGTTTATTGTATCCTTTGACAAAAAAAGTCTCAAGAATATATTTTCTCATGAGAATCATAACCTGATTCACATGATATGGCTAGAGTTCCTCCAAAACTATTACTCTGAGATAGTCTTTAATCACAGTAAGGGGAAGATGGTGGTACAATCCCACCTCATGAGATCTTTATTTTTCATATTTTGGATGATTCTTCATAGATGTTTTCCTCATTGTTGTTTTTTTGTTGAATTCTATTATGAATAATATTATTAGTAGATGGTTGTTTGACCATCTTTTTTATATAATTTTATGGAATCTTGTCCAGTAAATACTGACTATGACACCTTACATTCTCATATATCCACAAAAAAGTTATGGTATAATTTCTATAGGTGGTGATCATGTTTATATTTCAAGGGAAATGTGGCACTACTTGTTATATTGAAGGAAGATGTTATGAGGGATTTTCAGAAATCCTATTTTATTTTAAATCTATGTGGGTAAAATATATACAACGAACTCCAATGGATGTTTTGGGGGGACATGTGTGAAGATAAGTGTTGAATATTTCATCTATTAATTCCAAACATATCAATAAGTGATAGTTTATTACCATGATCCATCATGTATAGCTCAACCATTTGACGTTCCAATATGGATGTGGGTCGACATATACATGAGAATTTTTATTTTGATAACAAATATGTATATAGGAAGAAATTCCATAAGGGTGATCATAGATCGACGTAAAAAGTAAGACTCATTTCAATATATTCACGAAAATAGTTTATTTTTTGGGGGTTG
Organism: Viscum album; assembly: GCA_963277665.1. Classification (NCBI taxonomy): domain Eukaryota; kingdom Viridiplantae; phylum Streptophyta; class Magnoliopsida; order Santalales; family Viscaceae; genus Viscum; species Viscum album. The sequence goes on along the minus strand of OY728157.1, from coordinate 345,894,633 downwards.
GGACTCTTTCACAAGAATGAGATAGTCAATATATATAAATTTATATTTGTTATTGTTTGAGATCATGATTCTTTCTTCATGTTGTGATTGTGGTGATGATTGAAGGGGGATTTGGGACTCAGTTTCATTTGAGAATACATTTTCTCCCATAAGTTGATGGATAGAATGAGTAGTCCATTCTGGTCTTGGATGAAATGATATGGGATTTCATGAAAGAATTTGGAAATTTTTTGGATAATCACTTATACATTTTTGAGTTTTCATACAATAACATCTAACATTCCATAATCGTAATGGCACTATTTGAAGAACTTAATAAGAGAGAATGTAGGTCACCACATTGCTGGATACATCTAGGTGATTTAGAATTCATATAACTTGATTAGGTGTGAATGATGACAGATAGGTTTTTTATAATATCAATGTATATTAGGACTACACAAATCCATAAACATACAGTGTAGACTAACGATGTTGGTCTTTTCAAGTTTAAAGAGGGAGACCTTGTTTTCATAAAATTTTCACATTGATGTGGATTATGGAAATTTGAAATGGGAAGAATGATGTATCTCAGACACATTTATTCTTTTTAGATACTATATAGTGTTGGTGTGGTGGGATACCACTTAACCTAATCACTGTTTTTAGACTTTTTTCACCACTTCTCTTACCTATCACTATTGGGGATGCATGTGCATGACTCTCTAAATGTTATTGTCTATGGAAATTTATATATTGAGGATTGTTCCACAATTTTAGAGTATCAAATTGATATTTATTATCATATGAATATGATATGATGTGGGTGAGAAATTCCCTTATTTTGTGTCTGGTTGCATCATGAGAATCTTCTAGGGAAAATTGGGGACTATGAGACATTGATGCGAGCTCAATAGCCATGTCTCATTAAGGAGGTTCTACTTATTTTTATGATGAATGTTACTAACAATGGGTAAATTATATTAACTTTAATTTTCTATATATTAACTTATAATTATATATCTACGTTTTTAAAATCTAGGTAATGAGATGGAGTGAGACTCCATGCACGGATGAGCCTGAAATTTATATTTGAAAAAATATTAAATATATTAAAACCAAACATTCCGAGTTTTCTAGAAAAGTGGAATAACTCCTATATAGATTCTGGGATCAAATAAATGATAACTCCAATGACTTCATAATGTTTATTTAATAATATGTTCAATATATTCATTGTCGGAAATAGTTGTTTATGTAATGTCCTATAACAGGGACATATAATAATTAAATTACTTATTTTATTTATTTCATTATTTTTAAACATATACCCAAAATCCTATATTTGAACATGGATATGCCTAAATAACATGGGTTGTTTGTATAATCATGTGATTTAGGGGTTCTATTATAGATGATTTGTTGTGGGATAATTTTTATATTACATTATGTCAAGATCATAAAGCAGATTGTGTTCCAAAGTAGTTTTTAGATCTCACCAATGAATGAAATTTTGTATATTTCTTCATATTCAATCAATCCAAACCATAGGTAGGATGATTAATTTATTTTATTACGTCCCATTTATTTATATCTATAATATACTAATAAATTGCATGAAAAATTTAATTATTTATACATAAACATGTGAATTATTTAATGTTTAAATTCTTTGTTTGTTGATTTCTACACCTCTTAATTAATCTACATTTTTGACAATGGATTAAGGAAAAAAAGGAGGAGGTTTATTCCATATTATTATGGTTTATATTTTTTAATCCCATTTCACCACACATTCTTTTCCGTTTTTTAGAAGTCCATCGTACTACATAAATGATACATTTAGTTATTTCATGACTCTTATTTGGTGAAAATGATCAATAATGTGGGTGTGGTTTGTGATATAGAGTATAATTGAGTTGCAATGATGATAGGGTAACATTAAATGTATATCATAACAAATCTATGGTTGTCTTTCTTATTTTTTTGATGCACAACGATGATGTTTAGGCATGATGAGGGTGATTTTTGAGATTATCGAGGCCTAGATCCCAGTGAACTATGAAGGTAAGTGACAGACAACCCCATAACCATTATTCATGGTTGGAATCATTGGAATGTTAGTGTGGATATATGAAACCATGGAGTCCAAATGGTTTTTAAAATTTCCTTGTTACATGGATTTTAGTATATAAATTTTACACCATGCGAGACCCAATCTACAGTGCAATGGTTTTTGGGGTGACGATATGGGTCTAATAATATTTGATTCCTACAACATTTTGGGTTCACCTCTCATGAATTCTAAACATATAACAAATGGATTAATAGGTTGTTACATAGATTCTTACATAGGATGGCACATGGGAAGGCTAGGAGTACATCTATTTGGATAGAAGACACAATCAGGGTAAATGTTGGCCTCTATCTACCATGTAAACATTAGTAAAAATCATGTATATGGACATCTATAAGTCATGTAGGACAGAATAACATGTTAGGTCCTAGGGTTGGATAGACACATTTTGTACACCCATACTGATCTTGTACCCCATTTAAGTATCTTTGGAGCCCTTCATTCCATTATTTTAGACCATTATAAATAGTGTGTGTTCCATATGGTCAATCCTCATGAGGGTACATTATGGATTTGTGTCAAAATATCATTATTTTTATCCATAAAGGAGGAGGAATTTTAGAAATAGTTTTTGGTCTCCCTCTATAAGACTAATTTTTTATCCAATATCATCTCATCACATTCACTCTACAGGGTTCGTGAAAACATTGTTCCCTTCATGTATATAGAGTTAACCCCCCAATATAGTAAGAAAATTTAGGATTTTTCACATTGTCACCAAAATGCAATCCACTATACAATAGGTTGACACATATAGGGTTTGTTTTGTCCCCTAATTATAGTGGGTTTTATCAACTATCTATTTATAATATTTTTTAGAGACGAGAATGTTTTCATGGGTGGTGACCAATAGTGAATACCAATTAGATTAGTGTCACAAGTGATAACATGTCTAATTGTGTTACTTAACCTGGAATGATGATTTCTTATAATCCTAATGTACAATCTTGTGGATGGAAGTTTAGTTGAGACTTCTCGTTAGAACAGTGTCCATCATTAGTATATCTTGGTGTGTAACATCTATTAATTTATTATAGTTTTGAGATGACTATTATTAATCCTATAGGATTAGTGATTTCAAGTTGTTCTTATAGATATTTAAAAACTCATTATTTCATGGGATCTTACCACACTTGTTGTCTATTATGTTGATGAAATAGATTTTAATAGATTTGTAGAGGTACCAAGACTATGGGGAGAATGGTGTTCTAGATAGACCAAGTTTTGTCCCAGTGCTTTCTTTTGAAAATGATCCCTGCATACTTATCAGGTGGGACTCATTTTGAGTTTCATTTGGCTGGGATTTTATATTGCCCCTATATTCATTCAATTTATATTCATGAACTATTTTTATGGGATTATAGATATAATCATGAATTATTGTATATTATTTTAGATTTCTTCATTGTATTGTCTTGGTTATATGTGGGTGAATATTTGTATATTAGGTCAATGCCTCCCGTGCATGAGATTTTCCTAATCGATGCAAGCCACCATCCCCTATCTAATAGGCAGTTGGATATTGGTAATCCTAGCATGGTCCATGTCGGTTTACGTTATGAAATCACACTAATGTTTGTTTTTTTAATTACAGTTAGGCAGTGTATAAATCTCTAATTCATTGTGTATAGATATACATATAATGAGATAATAAGAAAAAATAATTTCTAATGCTAACCCATGAAAGGGAAACAGGTTGTGAATCATTATCAACCAAAGGAAAAATGTAGTGATACCTAGTCCACAATGGGAATTAGAGTGTGATTCTTGATACACTATGTTATTTTTATATTAATTATTCTTATAGTGAGTCAATTTATTTTTGAATGTAATCCACTTATGATGGATTCTTTCTTATTAAAATAGTTTTATGTTAATATTTTTTCTTAATATTTTGTTCATAGATCAAAATTATGCACTCAGACCCATATAACTATAGTTTTTTCACTTGGGAGAATCTTTTTTTATATCATATGTTTCCCTTATTGATCATATAATCTCATTAAATTAATATTATCCTATTCATTTGGATATTAATAGGAGTATTATTTATATGATTTATGAAATGGGGTTTAGGGTTTTATGATTTTGTAGAAATGTTTTTGAGTGTTTTAAAATAAATATTTTTTATAGAAAATATTATGAGTTACTAAACCATTGAATATTAAATATTATAGACTATTATAAGATCAATTACTCATTTTTGTATAATAATGAATTAAATATTCATCTCTCTCCTAGGGAACCACAGTTAGTATGTCGTCTAATTTTGTTAATTTTTATGATTTTATAAGTTAATAATTGGGATTTGGATGAGTCAACATTGGTGGAAAACCTAGAGATAAGTATAAATATTGAATAATATACTAATGTTTTAGTAATGAAACGAGTATATCATTATCATAAAAATTGAATCATAGTCTTGACACAGGGATGTAGATAATATTTTGGCCTAAGATATACAAATGGTTAGTCACCAATGAAAAAGCCTAAAGTTAATGAAAATGATTATTAATCGGTGTATGATGATTATGTGTAAGACTAAAAATGTGGTTAGGCAGTCTCATGTGTACCATATTGTTAATTGAAATTAACTTTATAAAAAATTATGGGAGGTATAAATATAAATTGTTTATATATTTATTTAGAAATGTATATAGGTAAAATATTTTAAATCATTAATATTTAGAATATTTTATTTTCACATCATTTATGAGTTATTTATTCTAATATCTTAATATTCACTTAGTAAATTTCCAAATTTTATCCCAAATACTTACTTTTGAACTTGTTTCTAGAGTTAGTTGAAACAATGTTAACAATGCGTGTGGTGGGTAATACATTAATTAGACAAATGAATAACCAAAATTGATATTTTTTTAATTGTCAAATCGTATGATTATTCCAAACTAGATACCGTGAATTTTGATTAACCACATGGTCATAGATGATTTACCATATGTGTCAATACTGTGACTGATGTTTTTACATTGATTTTAATGTGAGAATAATTTCAAAAGGTAAAATATTCAATTTCTAATGTGTCATTAATAAGGTAATAATAAGTTTTGGAAACTTCTAAATTGAACAGGAAGATATTTTACTATGGTTAATGAGGAAACAAATATGTATAATAATGAGAAAACTAGAAAATTATGATTGAAATTATAAATGGAAATCGAAATAATCATGGGGAATCACTGATTATTAAATGTCATATAATTATAGAAAATTGGGAAATATCTATTCTAATTACATAATCCATGAACTAATGGAGTTGATAGACATCTACAACATCTATGACCAAGTGAACAAGGGAAATATTATTCAACCAAATCCAATAAATTGTGTTATGAAAATTATATGAAGTTAGGAACAATGAGAATCCACTAAATAAATATATGTTTTTTTATTTTTATCTTCTCTAAACCCCTCCTTGGTAAATTTTATTTTTTATGAACATAAGATCCCCCACACCCAATTCAGTGATGCCAAATAAAACAATTATGGTATGATTATTCAAGAAAACTTCTAAAAACATCTCTAATATATATCAATATTAATATTCTTCCATGAAATCATATTATTTATCGGTTAAATAAATTATATTACCCATTTGTAATGGAATTTATATAAATATGTAGAGGTTTAGGTAATTTTTAAAAAAGATAAATAAATTTTTAAATCATAAATCATTCTAGGACCTCTTATTCAAACTATGCTAACTATAAATTTCGTATGAAAAACCAACACCATCATACATGGTATAACATCCAATTTTTAATGATATATGACATTGATAGTGAAATAAGAAATAAATAATACAGACATAATAAAAATATAATTTTTGAATTTTGACCTAAGGAAGTTTGAATGAATCCTCATTAGAAATAAATCTAATGTTACAGAAATCCATAGATAGTATAATTAGTTTTTGATTATTAAGAGTTTGAGGATTCAATTTATTTATGGTGGAAATAAAATACCCACAATTGTTACTATTTATTTACCTATTATTTAATATATTGGATTATTTAATATATACTCAACACCACACTATTTCAAAACTATAATTCAATAAAAATATATCATTGAATTGGATAGTTACCATATATACATTAAATAAACATGTTTATATAGGAGTAACAATAAAATGAACATTTTTTCAACAAAGTAATGGAATAATATATAAAATTTTTTCCTTATGAAGTGTGTATATCAATGTATGAGATGAAGGTAACATCACATGATTTTTCAATAGTTTAATATTTATCATAAAATAAAATATTTAGGTTTAAGAGAAATTATTTTCAATTGAACATCAATTTTATGTAAATTTGTTCATGATACTTACTATATGAACCTCTATCTTTGAGCACCATAATAACATATTAAATGATTAACACTTACATAGATACCATGAGGGGTAATGAAACTAGAAATTAAAATTAATTAAACACACAATTAATTATATAATAAATTATTTATATATTATATAAATTTAATAATATTAAAATTTATCTTATTCTGAAAAATATTTTTATTTTTTATAAAATAATTTTACATTAAAAATTAATTAGCATTAACAAATTAAAAGAAAATTCATTTTGTACATTAAAATTTATAATTTATAAAAAATGATTTTTTCACGAATTATATTATGAAAACCAATAGTTTATATTTAAAATTTATTTTTTATATAAATAGTATAGAAAATAAATTAAATTAGAAACTGAAATGATATATGATTAAAAACAATTAAAATGAGAAGAAATCATTTCCAATAAAAATTTATTTTTATCATCAATTTAAAATTAAAAATATTATTGTTTTTAAATTAAATTTATTGAATAAACCTCATATTATTATTCAATAGGAAATTATTACCTTACAAATATTATATGGGACATTCTGTAATTCTTTTTTATGTGAAGAGTAGAAAATTTATTTTCTACCAGAACTCTAGTATTGTTTTTACAATTAAATAAGAAATTATATCCTAAAAAATATATAATTGTTTATATGATTAAATATTTATTTATAAATTGAAAATTATTTTATTTATCTCTATTTTATTATTTTTTCTCTAGTGAAATAATATATTGGCCTTCAATAAAAGTCATATAACTCTCATTTTGTTAATAATAATATAATTAATGTCATTTAATTAATTTATATGTCTAATTTATTCTTAAAAATAACATGTATAAATGAAAATATAATTTTTTTAAAAAGGGGTTTCATGAATTTTATATTAAAAAATTTAATTTCTTATTTCTTATAAATAATAATTTCTTATAGAATAAAATTCATATATGGAGTCTTTTGGTCCATATTATGTTGTCATAGTTATTTTTTTCTTTAAATGAACACTAAAATGTAAAAAATTAATTACCTAAAAACAAATAAATAGTAAAAGTGAAACAATTATGAGTAAAAGGAACAAAATAATAATTAAATAGTCTCTACAAATGAATAGTTGGTGAATATGAGACCTTATGTCAATGTAAATCTATTATTTTCTAATTTTGGTCCACTTTTTATATGAACCATTTTATATATTTATATTAAAATTTTATATTTACAAAACTTTCATTCCCTTATCATATAAAAGGACCTCACATTGACCCTATTTAACCAACTATTCAATAAAATTATCTCTAATAATATTCTGATCAGGTACATTGTAAAACTCCATCCCTGGTTACTATAAGAATTGGTATTTTAGAAACACCATGATTTGGTGGCTTAATGTATTAAACAATTCGAATAGCCAACGAGAGAGGTAATTTAATAAACCATGGTCTCTTAATTATTTAATTATAATTCCCCATAGATCAACACTGTCGATTAATGTTTGTAAGATATTTATTTCGATTATGCTAAAAAGAAATCATACTACTGGAGTATGGATTTTATACCTTCCTGAAAAACCATTGGAAAAATTATGATGTATGCATCCATACGTGTGGAATACTACACCCATGAATGAAAAGTATGATTTTCATCACCACCCTACATGAAATTTTTTGAATGTCAATTTTAAGGGTTGATATGATATTTAAAACATAATTATGATTTTAAACATATTTCCCAATGTTTACTCTATATTTTTACCTTTATATAACTCTCATATAAAATGATTCAGCAGCTAGAAAATATCTAAATAATATCATTATGCTTCTAATATAATTATATCATTAAAATTTAATAACATTCATGAAAATACTCCCCCATTTATTTTCACAAGTTCATGTTCGGGTTTCTCTGACAACATACCGAAAAAATATTATTAATTAATAAAATGTATAACTAAGAAAACATAATAAACTATTTTTTTTTAAATAATATGTAAATTATTATTTATTCTTGTTTTGGAATAATGTTTTAAATATGTAACCAATTATTAAAGCATCACCCCTTATTCATTACTTTTACTAAAGCATGTTCATCGCCAGAAAATATTCCATTAATCGTATCTACAATCATTAATAAATAAAATTATAAAAATAAATATAACTATAAGAATTTTTACTACTATATATGATGATTTAAAATCGATTAAAATTGAATATATAATATCAAATTGAAAAAAACATTATGAAACTACTATTAAACATAAAATAAAAAATAATAAGATCAATTTTGTAAAAAAAACTATTGTATATATAACAAATGATTATAAAAATTGATTATAAAATATTATTGTTATAAATAAATTTCAAAAATTGGCTACAAATAAAGTTATTTAAATAATATAAAATGTTAGAGGGTTTTCATCTAAGCGTGATTAATGTTCTGGGCATTGTCATAAAAATAATTATTCTTTTAAACTTTTATTATATACTCCAATTTTTTGCTTTTTTTATTGTATATAATTACCATGTATAACATCATATAATTTTTATAATGAGATTAAAAGTGTTTATAGGTCCCTTTAATGTTATATATTTTTTAATATTTTGGTTCTTCTTTTACCAAATGTTTATAGTTTTATTCCAAACGCACATTCAAGTAAATAATTCCTATAAAACATAATCTATTTGGGATTATTGTGTGATTATCCTAATAATTTTTTTTATTAATGTTCTTACCACGTCTTATATTACTTATTGGGGAATTTTTTAAATAATTGAACTCTCTTTTTAAATTGATTCATATTTTAACATTTTTGGTGGAGCTATTTCCCACAAAAATGATGTTTTTACAAAATATATAAGAAATGTGGTTATTAAAAATTTTATGTAGTATCATATTTTATATCCCCGAATTCTGGAAAACATTTAGAAACATATTATCTATGGTTTCATACATCTAAAAAAATCATTCAAAATAATCATACATTTTTTCTCAATAGTGTGGAAGGACATAAAATATATTTATTCTTTATTCTCAAAGTAATTATTAACACTCTTATTAATGTTTTTTCATAATTATAAACAACCTTTAGTTGTCACTATATTACACAATGGGTTATGTTAACTGGATTATATATTTATTCATTCCCTATATGTCTTATGAAATGATTTACTAATTCATTAAGGAAAACAGTCTCTCTCTAATTTATTTATTAATTAATGATTGATACGTTATCTGCTGTTATAATCCTAGGAACATATATGTATATAATTTCATTATGTGATTGTACGAACCTATATATCCCTTAAATTATTTTTTGTACACATTACACCTCCTTATATAATGTAATAAGAGTAGTAATTATTTATTAATAAAAGGAAAGTTGTAGTGAAGATAAATCCCCAATGGAAAACATGTTATGACACTATATCCACTATGGTAAACATGTTATGATTTATAATATACTAAATTATTACTCCTATGTTATTTCAATGCGAAATTGTTATATTTATCCATATACTCTTTTTATAATGTATAATTTATTTTTCTCCTTGTTTTATCTATTTATGTTTTCCTACTGATATACTTATTTATTGAGATTATACAACAATTCCCAAATGCTTGTATTTTTCTCACTTTTTGTTATCATTGGTTATCATTTATGTTTCCCCTATTTTGTATATATTCCCACCCCTATCATCTGATTTATTCTCCTTTCTATGAAGTTGTACAAAATTCATGATATTTCTCAAAGGAGGTTTAAATTTATAAGATTATGGAGAAATGTTCAGTACAATTGTAAAATAAGATTCTTATATAAATAATTTCCAAATTAGATAAACCATATATTCTCAAGATTAAGGAGATATTTTTAAGATGAATTTTTTGATGAAAAATATTAAAGTTATTATCCTTATCTGGATTGGGCCATGAAGATAAATTTACTCACCTTCACTGGGAATTTCTCCCTCATTTCCATCCATTGAATTTCATGAATTTATGATATTTGGTTCACCTGTAATCATAAACATTCCATAATTTGTGAGTTTAGTTTATGGAAAAAACATGAATGTAAAATTATTTAAATTTTTTTCAAGGAAACTATTACACTATAGCATATATTCAGCTTCAGTCACTATAAATTGTGCAAATATTTTCGGTTTTCTTGTTATAACATCAACAATACTGCATGAATACTAAAATCAATAAAATTGTTAGTGGGTTATTTAATTATTGAATGAAATTAGTTGAAAATTGAAACATATTTTTCCTTATTATAAGTACTTATAAATTTTTTTAAACATACCCTCTCACAAATTTTATGTTTCACTGCCCCATTATTATCAACTACCATATTTTCATTAGATCACCTATTATAAATAATCAACATAACTAAAAAAACATGTTCTTCCCCAACATAAAAATATGTTGAGAATTTTTATATATGTAACTATTATTATTAAAATTAATAATTACTATAATTTATTTTTGGGGATAAATAAGATCATATTTGGTAATTATATGAAATATTATTTTTTAGGACCCGATATACCCAATAAGAAATAAATATAAGATTTCATGATTGTCACCACTATGTTAGGGAAAGTTATCAAAAAATATTATTGAATCCCATATCTACCAAACCTCAAGATATATGACATCATTATAAATTTCCCAATCATGTGAAGAATTATCTAAGCATTAGTTATTTATAGATATATATTCAAATAATGATATATCTTTCATTGATGGTACCACCCACATCTGAAACCCTAATTACCCAAAAGGTAGATCTTCTCTTGAGGTGTAATTTGGTTAGTGATTCTTTTCTATTGAAACGATGAAATTTTATTATAATTATTTTATTCCTTCTAAATACTTGTATATCTATGAGTAATATGTATAACTCAATGGAGAGGGTAAATGGGTTCACATAAAAATGATTTATAAAAAAATATAAATAAAATAATATTATCATGAAAAGAAAGTAAAATTATTATATCTGACTAATACTACAGAATTACTACAACCAATATAAGATATGGAATTAAAAATGATATATTTTTGTAAAAACCAAGATTGGATGGATGAAGATGTACAATTATTCTTGAAAAAAATTTAATTATATGAAAATTCATTTGAAATAAATAATACTCAATAAGTATCTAGAGAAATAATAGACAATGGATGAATCTATATTTTGTCATACTATTGAATCCAAAAAGGGAAAAATAATTGTGATTTAAGAACAAAATTTAAATTTTGATCAGTGTCGATGTGGAAATTTTTAATTATAATAAAATATGAATTCATTATTAGTGAACTATATAAATTTTTTCATATAATGAATCAATAAAATAAAAAATGAATCAAAAAACGAGGAGTAAGGGATAATCCTCCACAATTTATATTTTCCTATCAATTTTCTCATCTAGTATCATTTTATTTCACGAGCAGAACTGGAATTTCAAAATTAAAAACACTAAAATGAAATAATGAATAAAGATTTAATGTGAAATAACCCCTATAATATTTCTTGAAAACTAATCCATATAATATATGTATCTCTTCATTAATAAATAACTTTCTTCCCAAAGTCTCCAATAATAAATTGTTTCTATGGTCTCTTCTAAGATTAATTTTCCAGTCTCCACATTTTTTCACTATTGTGATATTTATTTAATTTTTTCATACTGGTTTAATGAAAAATTTCTCCAAATTAATTAAATATTTACCTAATGATTTAAAATTGTATTTTTGATAGTATTTTATCTGATAAATGTACAATACATTTAAAATAGAATTTTGAAAAACATATGATCACAACAGTAGTTCAAGGAAATATGGACATGTATGAAACTATATATTGATTAAAATTTAATCCAAATGTACTTTAATTTTTTTTTCTAAGAATTATGAAATCATATTGAAACTAAATCATTGTAACGCCTCATGATTTTAGAAATACACCACATATTTTTTAGTGTATATAATAGACGACAACAATATTTTACATACCATGAAATATTATTGTTTTCATTTTACTATTTTAAACTGTCCATTGATTTTTTGGATATTAATAAGATTATGAAAAATATTAAATATAAAATAAGTAAATATTAAATAAAAATTTAATAACTTGTTCTTTGGAAATAAATTTTATTTTTTTGAGAAGTCGCATATTTTTAAAAAATTCTTGTTTGTCAAAAATAATATATATTTCTATCCATGAGAAAATGATATAATTTTTTCAAATTTTAGAAAACTTATTTTCTAAATTATCTTAATGCTTATAAATTATTATATGAAAATATTCTTATGGTGATTTTTTGGGGTTTTTCAGAAACGCATGATTTTTCACTAAATTTTGGAAAATACATCATTTTTAAGAAATATTTTTGTTCCAAGAATTTAACATTTTAAATTATATTTTAAATTACTACAATGAAATAATAGTTTGGTTATATTTTTTTAATAAAAGTATTTAATTTTTAATGAATTTTATACTTTAATTCTGTATAAAAACATTTTTATATGTAAATATAACTTTTCCTAAAAAAAGGTTTATTATTTCATTTTTCATTTAAATATAAAATAATATTTCTAGAATTTTAATATTTTATTTATCACTTATTGAATCGTCTAGGAATGTTAATGGGATTAGTGCACATCAGAAGTTATAGAGGTAGTGACACAGAGGATTTGGGTCATGTAAGATCCATATGTGACTGTGGACGAGTATAAGAAATCTATTGACCTTTTCACCTTGCAATGAGGCATATGGATCCAATGATAGTCCTTACTATTTGACTGCTTCATGGAATTTTTTGGTGATGGTGGATTCATGTGAAACAATAAAATGACCATAAAAATATTCCATATTAAATATTAATTAGTATTTATAGTGAGGTGTTTTATCAAACAATAGTGCAATCATTTCTTAATTAGAGAGACTCTAAATTTATAGAAGAGTAGTATGAATGTGGAAGAGTATTCAGTGGAGTTTGCTGATCTCTCACAGTACTCCCTAGATATGTTATGAGACTCTATATTCAAGGAACTGACATTTGATCTTTGATTATAGAAGGTTATCGGGGTGAAATTGATAACTATTTTCATTCCAACCTATGTTAGGGTGAATGAACGAGACATACTTATAGAAATATGTCTAGAAGATAAGATGCTGATAGCGTGTGCTGGTAGTGGGAAACCATGATTTCTAAACTCAATAGTAGGTATCCTATGGTAGTCAAAGGGATCTGAGCATGTCAAATGATTCACAAGACAATATTATAATAGAGGATCACTGGTGAATGTCTCTATGTTTGGTTCAATTAATCTGATAGAGAGTCAGTGTTTCTCCTAAAATGTTTGGGAACATCTTGAATGAGATTTTCTTACTTGTTGTACCACTAATATAGAGATGGTAGAGTGACAACCTTGGTAGAGATATTGGTAGGATTAAGGATGTATGTAGACTATAAATCCTGGAACAGGTGAATGTATTATAGAGGGTGTAGTAATAGGTTTGACATATTTCCTCCCCCACTATAAGGTATTCTATTCCACACTGCAGGGGTATTACGTTCGGGGACAATAAAATTTGTATCCCATGTAGGCTTATGAACCTGATGTTCCAAGTATGATACACATTTTTTGTGTTTTTTCTACTTTAGATATAGTGTTAATTGAAAAAAAATTCAATCCTTCTTTCCAATGACACTTCTCTGGTTTGATACAAATTAATTTAAGTTAATCCATTGGCTCTTCCCTTGGGCTTCATAACTCAGATGTGAGGTTTCTTAAAGAGCATACACTTTTGTCGACATTGAAATATCATTCTTTATTGAATGTTCTTTTTATGGGATCTCTTTGTAGTATAGATAATTCCTTATTACACCATCATTTTTATGGGCTAGCTATCCACAATTCATGACCAACATGACTTTTATTGTTAAGATTTATTGTCTCTAAGGTGTTAGGATGTGTTTCCCATTTTGGTTTCCAAAGAAAACCCATGAAATGTCAGACATGTTCAACAAATGATAGTTCATTTGGTTACACACTAGTAGTCTAGAATGACTCTAGGTGTTGTTGATCCTATGAGCTACATATTTACTATAGTGGCGGAGGAGTATGAGGATGAATTTGATGAGGACATTTTCAACTTACCCCACCATTGAGAGATAGAAGTACACATTGAATTATAGCCATAGACATCCCATATATCTAAAATATAATAATGGGAATCTCCATCAGATATCTTTGTGTATATGGTGTAGATATAATAATTGTAAAAAAAGGAATTCTTGAGTCTATGTGTTTCAATAGTGTAACCATGTTCTTGTTACCTGGATTATCTATGCAATATAGAGGTTATGTGTACATTTCCCACACTTTAACCATGTGATCGTGATGATGTAGAATACACTACCAAGGATCAATGTCCTTTTTTATCAGTTGAGAGGGGTTCAATGATTCTCAAAGATTATCCTCAGATTAGCTTATCTATATCCCCATGAAAAATAAATGGTTATATTCAATGCAATAACTAAATATCTCTACACATGTTTTGAGTACATATAGATTACATTTTGTATGATGAACTCCCTAGTATTTTTCATTGGACTCATGACCTGGACATTTTCGACTTTATTTGAATAGTTTTTGATGGTATTGATCAATGATATTATATTATACTAAGAGACTACAGAGGAGTATATGATATACTTGAGTATGGTCCCTAATAGACACTGAGAGGGCCATATTTATTAGAAGGTCCATAAGTGGAAATTTTGGATTCATGTGGTCCATATTCTAGTACATGTCTATTCATAAGTAGTAGTGGAAGTTCATCCAATGATGGTTGAGGCATTACCGACATTGGATCAAACCTTAAGTCATACTAAGGTGTATAGTTTCATTTTGTTGATATGATATTATTAGATATTTGTAGGTAATTTCTCTATATTTGCAACACCTTTTGATATATTTCTCCAGAAAGGGTTACCTATTTATTTAGTTGGAAAATCATTAGTAATGTTTATAGGAGGAAAGGAAAAGTTTCAATATAACCCCCATATTCAGATTGAGATAGGAGGGTAAAGAGTAAGTAGTGTTCTGTACTAACTCAAGGATCAGACATGGTGTTTTTATGATGTAGTAGGAAGTAGTTTCCTATGGGCCTACACAGTGGATATATCATTAGTATAACTATAAAACCCATTATGTTTAGATAGTTGTGGTTGTATTTACCTATAATATTTTGTGAAACAACATTATGAGAGATATTTTTATAGTATTATTTGAGTAAAAAAGTCTCAAGAATATATACTCTAATGAGTATCATAACCTGAGTCATATGATACAGATAGAGTTCCGTCCATGAATATGACATTGAGATAGTCCTTACTCATAGTAAGGAGATTGTGGTGGTAGAATACCACATCATGAAATCATGTTCTTTGTTATTGGAATAGTATTAAGAGATGTTTTCCTATTGTATTTGTTCTTAGTGGAATTATATGGTTCATAATATCATTAGTAGATCATTGTTTTACCATTTATTTTACATAATTTTAGGGAATCTCATGTTGGAGATACTGAAAATGTCACCTTACATACTAATAACTCCAAAAAAATGTTTTTTGGAATATTTTTTGAAGGTGATGACCATGTTTCCCATTTGGATGAAATGTGGTGGTACAAGTGATATTTAAGGAAGAGGTTATGAGGGAGTTTCATAAATCCTATTTAGTGGTAAATATAGGTGTGAAATGTTGTACAAGGAACCCAAATGGTAGTTTTTTGGGACCCTTGTGAAGAGAAATATTTCACAATTCATTTATTGTATCTATAATTATCAAAAAGTGATTGTTTATTACCATGATAAAACATGTTTAGCAGATCCCCTTGAGGTGTCAAAGTATAAGTGGGTACAGATATACATGGGAATTTAAATTTGGATACCACATATGAATAGAGGACGAAATTCCATATAGGTGATCATAGATCGACTAAAAAAATATGTCGACCTCATAGATATTCAAGAAAACAATTTATAATAGAGATTGGGACTCTTTTACATGAATGAGATAGTTAATCTCTATGAATTTACCTTGATTATTTTTTAGGCCATGATTCATGAATCATGTAATGATTATGGTGATGATTGAAGGGGGATTTGGGAATCAGTTTCATTTGATAATAATTTTTCTCCCATAATTAAATGGACATAATGAGAAGTCCATTATAGTATTGGAACCCTTGATGGTTGTTTGTAGTATTGTTTGAGTTTCTGCTTTCAACCAGTCTACTGATTGTGAAACAGTTTGAAGGCTGCTTTTTTGATTTATGACATAAACTGGACTTCAGGATTTTCTGGCCTGCTTCACTGATGCATTAGCAGACTGAATCAGTATGGTTCCTTTCTGCTTGATGTGAATGAGTTGGATGGATGAATCACTGCTGCTTTAGTTTCTGTTCTGAATTGAAAGACAGTTTCCTCTTGGAGTTTTGTTTCATTTTTCCTACACTCTTGGAGTTTGACCTCATGTTGTTTGGCTTTACCAATGATTATGAGGTTTTCATTCTGGATGGTTATCTCTATTTATGAGCTTGATTACAAATCATGGAGGGCTGTATATGGATTTCTTCTTCACCCTTATGGAGCTTCTGTTTGGCTATCTGGAAGAACTAGTTTACTGCTTTTCTTGAAGGGCTCTCTTTTGACAGCTTGTTTAGTTCTACACTTTGGTTTGGAAAGTGCACACTCTACCTGGATTATTTTGTTGCTTGCTGATGATTGCTTCAAGGATGGGCTATTTTCTGGATTCTGTTGCAGATTGGTGACTTTTATATTATGGTTGACAGCTTGTATAATGCTGCATTTTGGTTTGGAAAGTGCACTCTCTACCTGGATTAGCTTGTTTCTTGCTGATGATTGCTTCAAGGATGGGCTCTTGTATGGATTCTGTTGCAGATTGGTGACTTTTACAATATGGGTACGGCTTTCTTGAATTTCATTGTACCCCTTCTGTTTCCCTGCTGGTGTATGAACAGTACACCTCGTGTTTGTACTTTATCTCTTTTTGCATTTAATAAATTCCTTTGATGACATGAATTGGGAAACCAGTTCATGTCATCACCTTCTTAAAAAAACATACACATTGTTCTGTTTTCATACAACAATATCTATTATTCCACCATCATAATTGAAATATTCAAGTCATTTTATAGGAGGACATGTAGGTCACCACCTGGTTGTAAAAATCATGGTGTGTTAACAGTAATGGTCCTAGAGTAGGTGTGAGCTATGATATAGTGGTTTTATATCATCTTAAAGGAGATTAGTACTATAAAACCCCATAAACATCCAATGTCGACTAACGATGGAGGAATTTTGGTGTTTGAGGATGGAGACCATGTTTTCCTTAATGTATCACATTGATTTGGATTATAGAGATTTAGAATGGGTAGAATGTTCTATATATGATACATTGATGCTTTTTAGATACTATATAATGTTGGTGATCTGGGATACCAATTATCATGATCGCTATTATTATACTTGGTACATGATTTCTCTCCCCTATCATGGTTGAGGATGCATGTGCATGAGTCATCAAATGTTATTAACTAGATATAGATGTACATTAAGGATGGTGGTACCTTGTAGAGTATATAATTAAGATTGATAATCAGATGAATATGATCCAATGTGGGTGAGGAATTACCTTAGTCTATATCTTGTTGAATTTTGAGAATATTACGGAGAAAAATTGGGAGTAGGAGTCATAGATGCGTGCTCAATAGCTATATCACTTTGAGTAGGTTATTCTCATTTTATGATGAATGTACCTAACATATGGTGAATGAAATTACCTTTAATTATATATGTATTACCTTATAATATTATATGGGGTTTTTTAAAATATAGGAAATGTGATGGGGTGATATTCCAAGAATTTTGTATCCTATAATTTATATTTGAATGATATTAAATATATTAATACCAAAGATTCATAGTCTTTTAGAAAAGTGTAATTTCTCCAATATAGAGTCCGAGATCGGATATTTGAGGCTAAAATTTAGTTTATAATGTGGATTTTATCATATGTTCAATATATTCATTCTCACAAATAGGTGTTTAGGTAATGATATATCATGGGAATGAAAAATAAAATATTTTTATTTAATTTACATATATCTATATTTTAAAATATAAACATAGAATAATATATTTAAACATGGATATTCCTATATATCATGGGTTTTCTATATAACCTGGTGATTTAAAGGGTCTATTATAGACGAATCATTGGAGGATCATTGGAATATTGCATCAAATCAAGATTACAAATGGGATTGTCTTCCAACAGTGTTCATAGATCTCAATAATGAATGAAAAAGTGGATATTTATTCATGTAAAATCAATCCAAAACTCATGTACGATCATTCATTTAAGGTATTACATCCCATTTATACGTCCCTATCAAACAGAGATCAATTACAAAGACAACAATTGATTTAAAATCAATATGTGAATTATTTAATTTTTAATTTATTTATTTTTTGATGTTTATACCTTTTCATTAAACTTATTATTTAAAATTTTATTAACTACAAAAAATAATGAGGTTTATTCCTTATTTTTAAGGTTTATATTTTTCGATCCTATTTCATTACACAATTTTTTTTGGTTTTTTCATTTTCCCATTGTTCTACAAAATATCATACATTTGTTGTTTCATGGATGTTCATTGGTGAAAATGATCAACAATGTAGGTGGGGTTTGTGATATAGATTAGAATTTAGCTGTGATGATTATGGAAGACAATCAAATGAACATCATAACAAATTGATGGTTGTATTTATTCTTGGATTGACACACTATGGTGATGGTCTGGCATGATTGTTTTTATTTCTAAGATGATCAAATCCAAAATCCCAATTATCAATGAAGGTAGGGTTCAATTGATCTCAAATCTATGATTATCGGTTGGAATCACAAGAGTGTTTGTGTGGACAGATGAGACCAAGGAATCCAAAGGGTTATAGAAATTTACTGGTTATAATGATTTTAATCTAGAAATTACAAACCATATGGGACCCAATATATAGTTCTACGGCTTCTTTGTGAATATTTGGATCTAATACTATGTGGTTCCTACAAAATGTTGTGTGAGCCTCCCTTGGTTTTTCAACATGTAACCCATTGGTTAATAAGTAGTTACATGACTTCTCATATTGGGTGGTACACTAGAAGTCCAGGAGTACAACTACATGGAAAGAAGACACAATCAAGGTAAATTTAGTCCTCTACAGGCCATGTACCCTTTAGTAACAATCATGAATAAGGATATCTATAACTCATGTGAGATAGATAAACATGATAGGACCAGGGGATGATAAACACATTTTGTAACCCCATACACATCCTTTACCCCCATTGAGCGTTTTTTGATCAATTTAGTCCATTATTTTGGACTATTTGCGGTTAAGTGAGTTCCCAATGGTCAATCCCCATGATGGTATAATGTCGAATTGTGTCAAAATCCCTTTATTTGTATCCACAATGGAAGTTGATTTTTAGATGTACATTCTAGTCTCCCTGTATGAAACTAATTTTCTATCCTCTATCATTCTATCATACACACAATGTGGGGATCATTGAATTAGTGTACCCTATATGTATTGTGAGTTGATCCTCCATTTGGTAGGCTATTTTAGTAGAATTCATGATATAACAAAAATAAAATCCCCTATATAACATGTTGACACGTATTGGGATTGATGTGTTTCTTAATGATAGTGGGTGCTACATTCTATCTTTGTATAATTTTCTATAGAGACTATATAGTTGTCATTGGTAGGGTCCAATGGTGAATAAATTTTATATGAGTCTCACTAGTGATACCCTGGCTCATGGTGTTGGTTACCCTTGAGTGATCGTTTTCTAGGATCCTCGAGTGGGATCATGTGGATGGATACTTAGTTGAGACCTCTTATTAAAACATCTTTCTTTATAAGTATATCTAGGTTTTTGTACATCTATTTATTTTTTTCTATTTTGATATTGCTAATAATGATTTTTTATGCCTATTTATTTCTGGATATCCTACTAGACATTTTTATACTCATTGTTACATGGGATATTCCCCCACTTGATTAAGATTATGAAGATGAAATTGATTTTAATATATTCCTTGAGGGACCAAGACTAGGTGGAGAATAGTGAGTAAGAAAGAATGGGTTTTGTAACTTCGATTTCATTTGAAAAACATTCCCTCCTAATTATCATGTTGGACTCATTTTTGGTTTCCTTTTGTTGGATTTTATATATCCCCTAAATTCATTCAATTAATTTTCATGCAATCTTATAATGGAATAATAGATTTTTTCAGGAATTATGATATTTTGTTTTAGATTTCATCATTCTATAGTCTTAATAACATGTGAATGAATATCTATATATTCGGATTATTCATCTATTTCATGAGATATTCCTACTTTATGCAAGTCACGAGACCTTATCCGATTGGATGGGGGATTGGGTTAATCATTGTATTGTATATGTATGGTTGTGTTAAGAAATACACAAATGTATACTTTTAATTTAGTTATTGTTGGAAAATATTTAGATCTCCAATTCATTATGTATAACTATATATATCATGATATAATTTGAAAATAAGTTTTAATGCTCGATCCGGATTGGGAAATAGGTTGTGAATAATTATCCACTAAAGGAAACATATAGTGATTCCTTGTCCAATATGGGAATTGGAGTGTGATTATTGGTAAAATATGATATGTTTCTATTATTTATGCTTTTGGGGAATCAATTTATTTTTAAATTTAATCTGTCTCATTAGATATTAAAATATTTTTATCTTAATATGTTTTCTTAATATTTTGTTAATGGATCCTGATTATGCTCTCATACACATATCCCAACATTTTTGTAACTTGTGACCATATTTTTGATATCTTATGTTGACCCTATTGATCATATAATCCCACTAATTTAATATGTTTCTTTTCTTTTGGATATTAATAAGATTATTATTTATGATATTTATGAAATTGGGTTTAGAGATTTATGATTTTGTATAAATGTTTGCGAGTATTCTACAATGAGTATATTATATAGAAAATATAATTAGTCACTAAACCATTAAATATCAGATTTCATAGACTACTTTTTAAGTTGAAATATTCATTGATGTAAAATAATTAATTAAATATTAATATCTAACTCGGGGAACCCCAATTGGTGTGTAATCATTTTTTTAATTTTCTGGATATGTTAATTTAATCTTCTGGATTTGGATGAGTGAACATTGGTGGAAATGATAAAGAAAGTTCTAAATATTAAATAATATACTAATATTTTTTGTAATTTACTGAGTATATAATTCTCCTAGTAGTTAAATACATGTATAGATAAATGTATGTAGAAGTGATTTTTGAATAAGATCTACCTAGTTTAATAACCATGGAAAAATCATAATGTGTGTGAATTTGATCATTAATTGGTGTATAATGTTATTTTGTGTGACAAAAAATGTTGTTAGATAGTCTCTTATGGTTATGATCTTGTTAATGAATATTCATATTATAAAAATTTATGGGAGGCCTAAATATGAATTGTTTATATTTCTCTATAGATAATTACACAAATAAAATATATGAAATCATTTATTTACATAATATTTTATATACAAACCATTTATAATTTTTTATTCTAATATCGTAATAATTATTTATTAAATAACTTTATTTCTTACCTAGTATTTCTTTTTTAACTGGTTTCCAGAGTTAGTTGAATCAAAATTAACAATTGTTATGGTGGGTAATGCATTAATCAAGCCAATGAATAACCAAATGAGATATGTTTGGATGTTACAAATCACATGATTATTCCAAAATGGATACCGTGAATTTTGATTAACAACATGAACATAGTTTTTTTACCATATTGGATAATAATGAGAATTATTTTGTCACATGGAGATTAATGTAAGACGAATGTCAAAGGAAAAAATATTCAACTTCCTTTGTGTCATGAATGAGGTAATAATAATTTGTGTAAATTTCTAAATTGAACTAAAAGATACATTCTGTTTGGATAATGATGAATCATATATGTTAAATGTAGAAAAAAGATGAAAAATCTAGTTGTAATTATGAACCGAAATTAAAATAATCAAAGGGAATCACTAATAGTTAAATTTCATCTAATTAGAAAAAATTGGTATATATTTATTCTAATTACCTAATACAAGGACTAATGAAGATGATATTATTTATAATACCTGAGACCAAGGGAACACGTGAAATATTATTATACCAAAACTACTAAGTTTTGTTTGAAAAATTATATGAATTTTGGAACATTGAGAATCTAATAAATAAATACATGTTTTGAATATTTATCTTCTCATACCCCTTTCTTAGTAAATAGAATTTTTTGATTAACATAAATACCCACCAAATTCAAGGATGTTAAATAAAAAACATATTGGTATGATTATTGAAGTTGGAATAAAAAACATTTATGATATTTATAAATATGAATATTAATCAATGAAATCAAAAAATTTATCCTTTAACCAATTATATTTTATATTTTAAATTGAATGGATATCTATACGTAGATGTCAAGATAATTTTCAAAACAGTGAAATAAATTTTTAAATACAAAATTATACAATGTCCTCTTATTCCTAGAAGGCTAACTATAAATTCCCTATGAAAAATATTCACCATTATATAGGGTATAACATCACATATTTAAGGAAATTAGAAAATAAATAATTGTTATATATTAAAAATATGATTTTTGAATTCCTACCTAAGGTAGTTAGGATGAAACCTCATTAGGAAATAAATATTATGTTATAAAAATCCATAGAAAATTTCATTTGTTAGTTATAATTATAATTTTTTGGATTCAATTTATTTAATGTGGAAATGTGATTCCCAAAATGTGACATTTAATTCACCTATTATTTACTATATATTATTGTTTATTATATAATCAATAACAAACTATTTTGAAACAATTATTCATTAAAAATAAATAATTGAATTCAATTATTGCAATATATACATTAAATAAACATGTATATATAGAAGTAACCCCGAGAAGGAACATTTTCACAATGAAGTAATGGCATAATATATATAATGTATTCCTTATGAAGAGTGTATATCCATGTTTGAGAATGAAGTAAAATAACTGGGGTTTCAATACTTTAATCCCAATTCAAACACTATAAATTATGATTTTACTATAAATTTTTTCAATAGAACATCCATTTTAAGTTAATTTATTCTTGACCACACTATAATATCCTCTACCCTAGACTAACACTCTAACATATCAACTTTTTAACCCTTACATAGATATCATGAGGGGTAATGTAACTATAAATGAAGATTATATAAACAAGTAATTAATAATTTCATAAATTATTTATATATCTTTTGAATTTTATAACATTAAAATTTTATCTTATTATGAAAAATATTATTAATTTTTTAAAATTAATTTAACTTTAACAATCAATTGGCCTCTTCAAATAAAAAAGTAAAATTATTTCAAATAATAAAATTTATATTTCATAAAATTGAATATTCTATAAATTAAATTAAGAATCCAAATATGTTATAGTTAAAATTTATTTATGATATGAATATTATAATAATAAAAAAAACTAAATTAAAAACATAAATGATATATGAATCAAAAAAATTAAAATTAGAAGACATCATTTTCAAATAAATTAAATATATTGTTAACATAAATTCAAATTTTAAAATTATTAATTTTTAAAAATAAATTTATTTGACACACCTAATATTATTATTCAACAAAAAATTATTACCTTATAGATATTATATGGGAATTTTTGTAATATATTTTTAGGTGAAGAGTGGAAAATATATTTTTACAAGAACACTGAATTAATTATAATATCAATAAGAAATTATATCTTAAAAAAATAAAGAATATTTTTTTATGATTAACTATGTATTTATCAAGTGAAAATTATTATTTTTATTTCTATTAAATTATGTTTTCCCTAGTGAAATAATATTTTTGGCTTCGATTGAAGAAGGATAACTCTCATTTGGTTAATGATAATATAATAAATTTCAATTAAATAAATTATATGTCTTATTATTTCCTAAACATAACATGTTTACATGAAAATATAATTTTCCTAAAAATGGGGTTTCATGCATTATATATACTAATGTTTAAATTACTTTATCTTATAAATAATTTTTTATATAAAATAGATTCCATATTTGTAGTCTTTAGTTCCAAATTATGTATCAAGAGTTATTATTATCATCAAAGGTACACAAAATTGGAAAAATTATTTACCATAAAAATACAAATAAATGGTAAAAGTGAAATAACTATGAATAAAAGGAATTGACAAACTTCAAAAAATTTGTACAATTGAATTGTAGGGGAATGTATGACCTTATATCATTCTAAATCTTTTATTTTACAATTTGGGTTGGCATTATATATGAAACATGTTATCTATTTGAATTAAAAAATTATATTTAAAAATATTTCATTCTCTTCTCATATAAAAGGACCTCATGTACACACTATTTTCACCAGACCTTCTTTTGAATTACCTCAAATAATATTCTTATTTAGTCCAAAATAAACTATACCCCTATTTTCTCTAAGGCTTAGTTTTTATGAAATACCGTGATATAGAGTCTTATGGTACTAAACAAGTAGAAAATCCAACAGGAGATATAATGTATTGAACTAACATCTCTTAATTATATTATTCTAATTTCCCCTTATATGTACACTTTCCATTAATTATTGTTAAGGTAAATAATTCTTTTATGTTAAAATTTAATTATACTAATGGAATATTGTTTTTATACCTTCCTACCGAACCACTTGAAAAATGATGATGCATTATGCGGATGTGTGGAATACTGGCTCCATGAATGAAATGTAATATTTTCGTCACTAGTCTAAATTAAATGTTATGAATTTAAATTTTCAGTATTAATGGCATATTTAGAAGTTAATTATTATTTTGAAAATATTACCCATTTTTTACTCTCATATTTCCATCATTATATAACTGTAATATAATATGATTAAACACATAAACAAAATCTAAATAACATCATTATGCTTATATTATAATGAAATCATGAATAAATAATAACTTTCATGACTATACTCTCCCATTTATTATCACACGTTCTTGTTCTAGATTATTTAACAACATACATTAAAAATATTATTATTTATTAAAATGGATAACTAAGGAAACAAAATGAATTTAAATTTTGTTAAATAATAATTAAATAATTATATATTATAGTTTTGGAATAGTTTTTTAAATATCTAATCTATTATTAAGATACCACCAATCATCCATTAGTGTTACTGAAGCATGTTCTTCACCAAATAGTTTTCCATGAATCATATCTAAACTAATTAATAAATCACATTATAAATTTAAATATAATTATAAAACACTGTAACTAGTTCCTAGAATGATTTAATAATGATTAACATTTAATCTATAAAATGAAATTGACAAAGCCTTTATAAAACTACTTCTCAACAGATAATCCAAACTCATTTCATCTATTTATTATATAAAAAACTAAAATTCTATTGTATATACAATAAATGATTATAAATAATCACTATAGAATATTATAGTTTTGAATAAATTTCATAAATTGGTTATTAATGTAGTTATTTATGTCATACAAGAAGTTAGGGGACGTTTAGCTAAACTTTATTACTGTTATAGGATTTGTTATCTAAATAATTATTCTTATATACTTATGTTATATCCACAAATTTTTCTCTTTTTTGTTTTATATAATTCCCATGTATAACATCATTTTATTATTATAATGAGCATAAAATGGATTACGTATCCATTTAGTTACATATCTATTATGGGATCTTGGTTCTTCTCTTAGAAAAGGTCTAACACTTCATTCCAAACCAATTTTGAAGTAAATAATTCCAATGAAACATAATTTATATGAGAATGATTTGTACCTATTTTAAATAATTTTTAATTAATGTTTTTACCACTTCTTATATGATTTAATATGTTATTTTTCAATGAACTAGACTCTATTTTTAAATTTTATCATATTTTAACATTTTTTGGGACGTCATTTCCCACAAAAAATGAGGTTTTTTCAAAATATATAAGGAATGTAGTGCTTAAATTTTTAATGTAGTGTAATTTTTTATATCCATCATTTTTGGATAATATTTTGAAACATATTATCTTTGTTTTAATGATTCTAAAAAATTATACAAATTCATCATATTTTTTTCAACAGTGTTGAAATACATAACATTTATTTCTTCTTCATTAACTAAAAATTCTTAACTCTCTTATTAATGTTTTTTCATAATTGTTGACATCCTTTAGTTGTAAGTATATTCATCTATGGGATATGTTAATTAGATTAATTATTTATTCATTCCTTATGTGTCTTATGAAATGATTTACTAATTCTTTTATGAGAGTCATCTCTTTCCCCTTTATTAAAAAAATAATTATGGATAAAATGAACGTTGTTATAATACTAGACAAAAATATGTATATATATTCATTAAGTGTCATTAGGGACCTATATATGACTTGAATAATTTAGTGAACACATGACACCTCAAAACAAAATGTGAAATAAATTTAAATTATTTATTAATAAAAGGAAATATATTCTGAAGATGAATCCCTAATGGGAAACTTGAATTGACAATAGATCCATTATAGTAAACATTTAATATTTTTAATCTACTATGTTATTATTCCTAAGTTATTTATATACCAAATTCTTATATTTACCCTTATACTCATTTTATGATGTATTGTTTATTTTTTTCATGTTTTATATATTTATGACTTCATACTAATATGCTAAATTATCAGTAATATTCTGTAATACACAAATGATTATATTTTCCCACTTTTGGTTATCATTGGTTACGATTTTTGTTTCCCTTTTTGAGAATTTGATCCCATCATATCATCATATTTTACTCCTCAGGTTATGAAGATGTATAAAAATCATGATATATATAAAATGAGGTTCAATTTTATATGATTAGGGAGAAATTTTTGGTTGTATTATAAAATAATATTCTTATATTGATAATTTACCAATTAAATAAACATTTTATTATCATGATTAATGAGATACTTGTAAGATATTTTTATGTGAAAAAATAATAAATTTACTATACATATATTCATAAGGACACCACAAAGAATCTCCCACCATCATTGGATATTTCTCACTCCTAGCCATCCTTTGAATTTCCTAAATCGATGATGTTTGTTTCACATGAAAACATGAACAGTCGATAATCTGAGACTTTTAGTTTATTCTATGAAAAATAATGAATTTAAAATGATGAAATTTTTTTCAAGGAAACTATTACACTATACTATATAATCAGTTTAAGTCAGCATAATGAGTGTATAGATATTTTTATTGAGATAATATCCACAAAAACACAAGAAAAACAACATATAAAAAATTCTAAGTGTATTATTTAATTATGGAATGACTTAGTAGAAAATTGACACAATATTTTTCTTATTATAAGTAGTTCTAAATTTTTTTAAGCATACCCTCTCTAGAAAATTTTATCTTTCACTATCTCATCATTATCAACTTCCTCATTATCATCTGATCACACAATATAAAATATTCCTATAATTGGTAAAAAATGTTTTTCCCCAGAAGAAAAACTATTTGAGAATTATTAAATAAATAAATATCCTTTTTAAAAGTATATATAACTAAAAATAATTGTTGTGGATAAATAGAATAATATATGGTAATTATAAGAAATTTTGTTTTTAAACCCGCCGTATGCTTGATTAGAATTAAATATATTATTTCATTTATATTGCTATAGTGTAAGCTGAGTTTGTCAAAATATATTATTCAATCCCACATAACCCAAACCTCAACATATATGTTATCATTATAAATTTTCCAATCAGTTGAAGAATCATCTAAACTATAGTTATTTATTGATATATATTCAACTAATGATACATCTTCCATAGATGGTACCACCCATATCTCAAACCTTAGTTACCCTTAAGATATATCATCTAGAGAGGTGAAATTTGGTCAATGATTTTTTCCATTGATAAGATGATATTTTATTATTATTATTTTATGACTTCTAAATACATTTATATCAATGAGTACAGTGTATAACTCATTAGAGAGGGTAAATGGGTGAATATTAAAATTATTTAAAATAAATATAAATATAAAAATAATATTATATTAATATAACTAAACCTGTAACTATTATAATGGAATAAATGTACAGGATGACAAAGACCAAAACCTGATATGAAAACAAAAAAGGTTGTTTTTTGGAGAAACACATTTGGATAGAATAAGATTAACCTTTTTTCATGAAAAAAATGTAATTAGATGATAATTCATTGGAAATAAATAAAACAATCAATGTCTATAGGAAACCAATAGAAATTTGAAAAATCTATCATTTCCTAAACTACTGAATCCATAACGGGAAAATAATAATTGTCATTTGTCTCCAAAATTAATATTTTGATAAATTTTTTTGTTCCAATTTTAAATAAAAAGATAAGATAAATTATTTATCCCTGAACTATATAAAATAATTAATAAATGAATTAATAAAATCATAAATGAATCCAAAAAATAAAGATGATGTTATAATCATGCACAATTTATTTTTCTCTATTAATTTACATTTCAAGTGTCATTTTATTTCAGGAGTTAAACTGAAATTTCATAATTAAAAATAATGGATTTAACGAAAGAATATACATGTAAAAGGAAATAAAACCTATAGTATTTATTGAAATCGTATCTATATAATATATGTATCTTCACATAAATAAAGCTTATTCTCCCCATAGTCTCCAATCTAAAATTGTTTCCATGGACTCTTCTAAGATTAATTTTTGAGACAACACATATTTTTACAACTGCATTATTTATTTAATTTTTCCATGATAGTTCAACGATAAAATCCACCAAATTAATTAAATATTTACCTAATGATTAAATATTTTTATTTTTGATATTATTTTGTCACATAAATGTACAATACCCATAAAATTGAATTTAACAAAACATATAGTCCGAACATTAGTTCTATAAAAGATAATCAATGATCAAATTATAGTTCGATTCATATTTAAACCAATGGTATATTAATTGGGATGTTTTAACAATTCATATATATGATTGAAACTCAGTCAATGAAATAACTCAAGATTTTAAAAAGACACCACATGTTTTTGAGTGTATATAAGAGATGACAACAATATTTAACACACCATGAAATAATATTATTTTTATCTAATTATTTAAAAGTATCAATTAAATTTATAGACATGAATAGGATTACCAAAATTTTTTAATATATAATATGTAAATATTCAATATAAATTAATTAACTTTTCCATAGAAAATAGACACTCTATTTTTAGAAAAGACATATTATTTTTCAAAAATAAATGTTCTTCAAAAAAAGATATATATATCTATATCTGAGAAAAATATATAAATTTTTCCAATTTTAAAATTTTTATTTATGTAAATGAGACTAATTTTTAGAAATTATCATTTGAAATTTATCTTAGCATGATTTTATTGGATTTTTATAAAATTTGGATTTTTCGATGAATTTTGGAAAATACATCTATTTTTGGAAGCTGTAATTTTTTTTCAAGAATTTACTATGTTAATTTTCATTTTAAAATGACATAAAATAAATAATATTTCATTTATATTATTTTTAATAAAAATATTTTATTTTTAGTTAATTTTATTCCTAAATTTTGAATAAATACATGTTCAGACCAAAAAATTTATTTTTCCTAGAAAAATGTTTTCTGTTTTATTTTGAATTTTAATATAAAATTAATTTTTTAAAATTATTCATTTTGAATAATGAGAAATATATTCTATAATATTAATTGTGATTTAATAATTTCTTAAATTGGGACATTTATTTTATATTCATTATGAATTGTAATCAGTATAAATAATTGTCACCACAATAAGGGTATATTAGGGAAAATAAGATTAAAAATAATGTTATATAGAATTCAAAATATACCAAAATAATACCTTAATATAATTTTACGATAGACTTCCATCTATATTAAGACAATGTTTTAAAATTTGACATTTTTTATATGTTGATATAGTATTTACCTTCAAAATTTTTAGTTGAGAGAAAAATACAACAATTTCAAATTTCTTCTATAGAATCTATAATATTTTTTTGATACATATAAGTACAGAATATGTTGGGTTATAAGTAGACAAGTGAAATTATATTTTTTTAGTGTGGTAATTTATTTATATTTTATTTTGATAAAATAATTATATTAAATTTATATGCAACACCGATATAGTAATAATTGTATTAAATAAGAAATACATTATTTTATTTTAATGACACTAAAATTCCAATAATTTGAATGAATTAAGGTGTACGATAAATTTTATAGATATATATGAAATTTTGAAGATGTTTTAAATGATTAAATTTTAATTCCCTCTTTTTCTTAATGTGTTTAATGTTAAATTGTATGAGTATTTTTTAAAATTAAATTCATGATATTTCATAATATTTTAAATTTTATTAAATGATTTAAATTTCAAAAAAATTAAAAATACACAAAAGTGTAGGGGATATGGATCCAAACAAAATACATGATTCGTTGATGGATTATTCATATTATAGTAAAATCACTGACCTTTAAATGGCAGGACAAATTAATAAGTCTGTAATTGACAAATGGGTTAATAGGGGATAAAACTAATTCATAGAGGAAAAAATATACAATAAAAGTTAAAATTTTAATATACGATATAAATTACATACATAAACAACAAATAATATAATTATATAATTTTATTCCATTTTAATATGGAAATTATTATATATTAGTTTAATAATTTTTGAAATTATAAATGTTCCCCAAGCCACACTTATTAATGGTTGCATCATCTCTTAGTTTATTCAGTCTTATAAAAAAATTTAATAAAAACAATCTTCCCTAATCTATTCATTACATATCATACCATGTATTGGATTACTCATTTTGATTATAAAGACATTATGGGATGTATTTTCGTATAATTATAAAGAGTTTTTCTGAATAATAGGTATTGTTCACAACCAAGAATATTTTTTTATTTCTTCTTCCACCTCCTTAAAAAAATTTTAATCATTGAATATAAAATAACATTATTATCCAACATATACAATGATTTTATTATGTAAATTTAATAAACTACATCCACCTCCATCAAATTTTACACAACCGAGCATTTTGAGTTCTAAATTTGGGATGTAATATTCTAGAGGTGTCTTAAGTTTATGAATATATAAAATTGATGAAATTAAACATTATGAGTTTGGTTTTTTGTTTTGGTGATTAATTTTTTATTAGATAACTTGTGATCCCCGTTTTCCTTTTGTATAATATAAATAAATAGAAGGAATGTATTATCATTCATTAATGGATATTATTATCTCTTAACAGTTAATTTTAGTTCTCCACATATAAAAATAATAATTCATAGTACACACCATTTGGAGAAAGAAAGGGATGATGGTTTAAATTTATTAAATGATTAAATTATTGTTTCAATCGATGATATTTTCATATGTTACTAAAATTTATATTAAAATAAAACTCCATATATTATAAAAGTATCTGGGAATTTTTTTTCTTAATATGACC
The DNA here is from genome assembly GCA_963277665.1 of Viscum album. Lineage (NCBI taxonomy): Eukaryota > Viridiplantae > Streptophyta > Magnoliopsida > Santalales > Viscaceae > Viscum > Viscum album. The sequence goes on along the minus strand of OY728157.1, from coordinate 345,862,337 downwards.
ATTTCCAATTCATTGATAGTTATGTCACACATCATATATTCACAGTTTTTTGCTCCCTATCATTCTCCATAACATGTTTTTTGTCACTATATACCATTCCTTGGGAAATATATTTATCCTTTGTTTCTATATTTTCACTTCACATTTATTTTCTCATATTTGGAAACCTCGTTTACTGTGATTCTAGGGGACCCTAGTATTTACATTCCCTATTTTTTAGAGGATGTTGTATTAAATATTTTTATGGTGTGGATTCTATATATAATAATGGATAAATGTAAAAATGAGAAAAATTTCAAACTAAATAAAAAATACTGGTGGTCAGAGAATGTTACACCTCCATATTTAAAATTAATAATATGATTGATATCATATACAATACTCAACAACGAGCTTAAATGAATAATGTACTATTATTATCTACATAGAGATGACATATAATGTTAATTTAATTGTTGGTAATGAATAAGAATAACCAAATTAAATATATATAAATGTAATACTCAATAACATTATTATGACTAATTATTAGGAAATAATGAAACTTTTTAGCAATGTCATTTTTTCATCAACAATATGTTTACATTAAAAATATTTTTTAGTTTTTCTTTGATAAAATAATTAAAATAATTTATTTCTATTATTGAAGACATATTATTGGAATAGATCAGAATATGTTTAATCAAAATATAAATATTATCATATGTTGATACTTTGAACTTTATTTGGAAATATTTTTTCAATTAATAGTAATAAATTATGCTTTATATTTAATAAAATAGTTTTTGGGGATATTTAATTTTTTTAAGACATACCAAAAAAAATTATATTAGTAGTAATAAAATTAGTTACTTTTTAATAAATTTTAAACATCAACTTAATAGAAAACTTTTTAATACATAAAATTTGATTTTTCTGAAAAATATTTTTTCGTTACATTGTGAATATTATCCTTCAATTATTTTATTTAAAATATAGAAAATTAATCCTTAAAAATGGATTTCATAATTGGGATTAGGGGATCAAAATTATTTTAAAAAGGCCCCTTTTTTATTCATTATTAATACAAACAATAAAAAATATTTGACATTATAATTAGGGTAAATTGAGTAAATAGGGCTAAAAATATGATAACACATTAAAAATAAACTCAATAAATTCCTTACATTTATTTTATGCGATTATTTACTCAATAATTACAAAATAAATGAAAATAAGTAATTTTTAATCAATTTGGATAGGATTTTTAGCATTATAATCTTTAAGATAGAGGTAAAGAAAAAATATTAAACTTTTATTCTTTATATGCCACTAATATTTTATAAAAGGGAAAAATAAAATAGATTTTAATTTATACAAATTCATTTCAAGGATAACATAATATTTTTTCTTGGTAATTTAATTATAATTATTAGATATTAAACAATTACCTTATCTATTCATGAATAAGTACCACCTTATTTATTAAATTAATAGAAAAATAAAATATATTATTTTAAAATACTAATAGTTATATAATATCATTGAATTAATATCTAACACATGATTTACAGCTATATATTACATATTTTTGTACGTTTTAATATATTATAATTTAATTAACTCTTTTTGTTGATCCAGTAAGATTTAAATTAATTGAATTGTTTTAAAAATGATATTTATTGTATTTTTAATAGATAATATTGTATTAAATGATTTAAAATTCATTAAAAAATATAATTGTATAAATTATTGATTTATTGTTTAAAAAATCAACCAAAATCGATTTATTTATGTTTTTTAGTATTATTGTAACATTATTGACCCTTAATGTTTAGAAAATATTAATATTATGGATATTATTGAAATTCATAACTAAGGGGTTAAAATAAAATATAAGATTAAAAAGTTATCAAAAAAAATATTTTCATTTCATTATATGATATTATTTAGATATGTGTGGATCATATATTATAATTATATTACTTTGGATCCATTTTTAAATGAAAATGACTCGATTTTACTTTAATTCATTAAGAAATTCAACAAGTGCACCCCTTCACTAATAAATATCACATCCTTTCCACATTTCCACACAATTTAAAAACAATATTTTTTAGTAATTACCTACCCAGATATCATTATTAAATACACTAACTCATCCTATAGGTGTCTTATATATCAAATATTTAAATAAATGAAGGATTTAGGTATACTTCTAAGGAGGTAGTCCGAAGAAGAGGTATTGTTCGTAAACGACCATTTTTTTTCATCCACATCTATCAAATATTATTCAACCATACCATGATCAGAAAATATTTATCTAAAATAAATTTAGATTATATTTGATTAATTTTCATAACCTACATCCAAATTCAATTCCATCAACTATTAGATGAAACCATTGTTTATCTGCATGATGGATTAGCAACATGTGAATTGATGTGATTAGTTTTCTATCACCACATCTCATGAATTATTATAATGAGGTATCTGATATATATATATATATATATATATGATATTAATGAAACAATTATAATTCTATAAATATAACATATCATTTACTATTTTACTTTCACATTAATTGAAAAATGATAGTGTCATGTGTGCATATGGGTGGACTACCACATATACGAAGAGATGAGATTTGTTTTCAACACCAAATCACATCAAAGGTTCATAGTAGTTCACTTTAAAAAATATTATTTACTATATAATGGACAATTGTGATGTTCAAACTAATAATAACATTCATTACATCATTATCTTCAAAGAAAGAAAATCATTACTAATGAGTACACACAACATATCGTCTCCATGATTGTAATATAGTTCATTCCTCATAACCATTATTATTTATTATTATTAAATGTATTTTTTATTTAATAAAATGATAATTATTTAATGATTATGATTCTATATATGGTTAAATAATAAATTCATAGACAATAATCATCCTATTAATCACATTTTTTGACATACGAGGAAAATTCATCCAAACATATAGTTTGTGATTAATTGAATAACTAATTGAATATAACATGGAAATAAAAAAATTTAAACAAATAAAAAACGAAAATAGGTTCCTTAAATTCTAAATAATTATAAAAAATAGCATCTTATGCATGATAAATGATTTATGTGAAATTTCGGGCTAGTGGAAAGGGTTTTCTTAGAACAATTCTTTTATTCGGTTACATCAATTATTAATAAACTATATTATGGAATGATTTAATTCCAAATGAATTTTTTTTATTGTTATTTATTTTTAATTTGTTATTTATGTGTTTGAATTTTATTTTCACATAATAACTAATTTTATTAATTCTCACATTTATAAAAAATTCATAGTAATGTGTGTCATCTCAATTTCCACTCAATTGATACATACTTCCTAATATATACATATTTAATTTTTTGTGGTTAATATAAAACCCATTTTGTTTTTTTATAATATATATCAATTTATTCATTATGATTACTAATTCAATTAATTTTAAACTATATTTAATTATTTATAGTTAAAAATTAAATCTTATTCATCTTTATTATAGGGTATATTTTTCTTCCATATAGAAATTTTTCATAATGGTTTTAAAAAAGGCCTTTTTACTGAAATTATTTATTATGTAAATTTTACGATATATTTTACTCATCACATGGTTCGAAATTATATATTATAATGTTATCAAAAATTTAAATTGTTAACATTCTTTTTTAAAATATATAAGGATGTTTTCTTTTAATGTATATTGTGATAACTAATGTTCCTCTCTTTATAAAAATCTTACTCCCATTGGAATATTCTAAAATTTTTCAATGGTTCTAGTAAGATATGTCATTAATGAGAATTCATTTTAAATGATATGATTCCATATTTATATATTTGTTAAAATAATCTATTTTTAAAAAATGTATAATTTTTGGATAGTTTTTATCATTTATTGATTAATCCCAACGATATTAACTTTCTATTGAAACGTTAAATTATTTTGGATAATTAGAAACTAATTTTCCATTAAATATCCTTTTTATTTTTTTCATGAATATTCAAACATTCTTAATTTTAAACCATTTCAACATATAGGGATTTACATTGACTATTATATTAATTGCTGTAGAATTATTAATAATATGTATTCTTTAGTCTCTAAAAAAATTATAATAAATATATATTATTAATTTAATATGATCATTCAATATATCAATATTATATTAGAAATGTTGTGATTGTGGGTCCTTGAAATATATATTCCATCAATCCCTCAACATATCTCACAAGAAAAATCATTAAGTAAGCATCTCATGGATTTCTAGTAAATAACTTCTAATCAATTAAAATCTATTGGATAAAGACTTTAATGCTCATAATATCATGATACCATAAATAATTATTTTAAATATTAATAATTTTTATCATTGAGAATTTAGGTAATATTATCCATGAGATTAATGCATTGATATTATCCAGGGATGTATTTGGTGATCAATTTTTTTTATTAAAATTAATGTTTTATATGTTATTTAACATTAATATTTATTATTCCTAATTTACTCATTATATCTCCTATTTTCTGATACCATTTATACTAATCTAATCATACACTTTAATTTTTTATTTTCTATTCCACAATATATAATGAAGGATAGTATGATGAATATCAAGGATGAATGAATAATTATTTCTCTATATAATTTGTATTTCCAAGTTAAAATGGTAATCAGTTATATATCTTGTTTTATAATACATATAAACTTATCAATACTTCAGGATGAGATTCCTGATATCTATTAAAATTTAGTTTTTTTACACTTTATCTCTATGATAATAGAGTTAGGGTTTTTAGAATCAGAATCATTGATCCAAAACAAGTAAACCATACAACATTATTCAACTTCTTATTGAACTTTATCACACTTGGAATTGTTATATACCAACAATTGATGATCAACCCATCAAAAAGGCTTTGCTGAATGGACCATTAAATCCACATATATATTATTATATTTTTCTAAGATCAACCATTCTATTAATTTCCATTTAACAACTAAATTTTTTACCCTGTTTTCATATAAATATATAAGTCTATTAGTTTCTCATCACCTATTTGAAATGATCAGTGACTTATGAGAGAGCTCCAATGTGTTATTATTCAATTGTATAAGTCCATGTAATCATATAAAAGAATAAAAGACCTTATAAAACAATATAAATTGTTTTTATTACTCTACGAATAGATATCCATAATTTTGTTCCATAATCTATAGTCAACCATGGATGGAATTCTTTATTTTTGGATTTACATTATTATTCAGATTTAGTCTGAATCAATCCTCAATAATCAATCTCTAATATGTAACAATCTACACCACTTATCAACACCATAAATTTACAATACCATTCTAATCCCTACAACTTTCTTCATAATTAGATCACAAATAATATTTATATTTAATAGACTAAGGACTAGGTTAATGCAAATATGTTTTAAAAAAAGAATCAAGATATAAAAATCATATCTTGAATTCCAAATCGATCGAATTTGGTGATTTCACCCCTATATATTCAATAATTTTTCATTGATCAAAATATAAAATTATGAAACCATGTTCAATAATAGGGTACTAGATTTTCATCATGCTTAGTTTCATAAGACTATTGATTAGAATATTAATATCCTTAACCTAATATTTTTTCTTAGTTCACCCCAACCAATTTCCAAATGGTTGATATCGTAACAATTATCATCAGTCATATTTTTCAATTGATCAATACAAATTATTATGGAATGTTCAATCTTATATAAAAAAGAACAAATTAATAACTTGGCCAACTTCAAAGATGGATGAAATAGTATCTTGGAACAATTATTTTTTCTCAAATTTTATGTTCATATATCCTCTTTATTATGGATAAACGAAATTATTTCATTCAGTTAATCCATTTTAAAAAATATGGTCATTTTCATGTAAGAAAAAATAAAAATAATTTTAATGATAATAAAACATGAAAAACAATTTGAATGAGTAAATCATTTTATTATAAATTAATTACATATCAAATACAAATATTATAATAAAAATTGAATTAATGAAATAAATTACACTTAATTTTAAAATGAAATTATATAAAATTTTATGTAATATTTCTAATGCAATTAGAATAAAATTCAATTCCAATAAGGGCCACTAAATAGGAGAATGGATAATTTATTTTTTTCAACACAATATCGAAATTCAACTGATTTGCATTAATTTTTATATCATTAAAAATTACTATATAAACAAACTATGAAATTGTTTGAAAACTATTAGTAAATAGAATTATAAAAAATTAATCAATTCATCATTATATATTTACATTTATTGGAAATATTGATGGAATTCATATTTTTAATTAAAAAGAATAGAGTTAAAAAAAATATATAATGAAGATAGTATTCTTTAACAATGTATATATTATTTCACTTAAATGATCTGGAAAAGAAGTATTAAAATAGAGTATCATATAATTCCCCACACATATGACTTTTAGTTTCCTCATGAAAAAATGAATGTAACGTTATTAAAAGAAAATATTCATGATTTTTGAATTGTGATGTGGCCAAAAAAATTATATTCATTAACATATCATTCACCATGGACTCTTACTAGATAAAATTTTGATTTTCCCTTCAAATAGTTGGACTGTCAATTTTTTTTTTCAAACTTGATTTCCATTTAATAATATTAATGTGATTATAAAATATATATATTGAATTAAATTTATTCTTATTAACAATTATTTACATAAAGGTTGAAGGACATGCATAATAAAAATTCATAACAAACATAATCCAAAATGAAAGGGAAGGATGAAATACAAAAATGAATATAATAAATAAATTATCAAATTAAAATAGACGAAATAAAAATAAGTTCATCCTTTTATTATTATACTTTCCATATATCACGCAGATTAATAATATCAAATTATAAAACCTAGAAGAAATTATCAAAATGAATAATTATTATCAATCCTACAACCAATGTGTTATCATAACCCAAAAAAATGAATATTTCAGAGAAAATAGTTAACATAATGTAATATTTGAAAAAGAAAAAATTTCCTCCATAAAATGGAATATCACAGCTCAAACATTATACAAAATATTACCCACTAAATATGAATCATGGATCTATAAATTTTTCAATATTGAATTTTCTTTGTTTCATGATGTGTATAACAACATTGTAAAATTTAGCACAATTTATATAACATCCCCCACTGTTATAACCCAAAATGTCCCCAAAACTGTGTCTCAATGTGTGTATATAAAAAAGATCATTTATGCACCAAAATATATTTAATATTTTTTATAGATCATGGTTAATAGTTAAAATAATGTTCAATTAAAAATTCATCAATAATTTCTAACTAAATTTATTTCAGAAAAATATCCAAATGTTAATTAAATATAGAAAAATTGTGAAACATTTTAATAATTAAATCATTTATGGAAAGGAATTTATTATTTAATGTTTTATAATAGTTTTAATACTTTTAAAAATAGAATGATTTTGATGAGATCAAATAAATTCAATCATGACAATAACAAGTCAAAATCATCATGACATGGTTATAAAATTGTTTTAAATTTACCAACAATGAATTTAAAATTATTAGAATATTATAAAAATTACAAATCTTAATAATATAATCTTGATGATTAAGAATATAAATAATTATAGTTAAGAATAAAAGTAAAATTCCCCTCATATTTTTGAATATATTTTCATAATAGGTTTGAAAAAAACCCATCACATTTTCTTGTGCAAAATCCCTATAGTCATTAAAATATAAGTTTTTATAATTTTAAAACCATAACATATGACTCCATTGGATTATGATAAAAAGTAATTAATATGTATTTGATGATTTAGAAGGAGGTATGGTTGAAATCTATCTTTAATGTATCACCTTTTTGATAGGAAAAAAGTGGGATTGTACTATTGTGATTTGAAGAGTTATTTCATCTTGAATAAAAATGGAGGGAAATCTGTGGACCAATCAATATAGTAAACAGAGATTAATATTCATACCACGATATTGTTTTTTCATAAATAAAATATTTTAAAACACAATGATGACCATTAAATGATTCCAATGATGTACTAAATTCATATTATTCTTTTATTCATTAGTAGAAATAAAACTTTCATACAATAAATGTTATCCATTCCAATTTTATCTTCTTTGGTTTATTTTACTCGTAAAAAAATTAATTTAAAATTCTCTTTCATTCATCTCATATAATCTCATTATCCCCATTTAAAAGGACCTTAATTATGGTGAATAAGGAATACAATAGAGATATAACATTCCTTATAAAAAATATATATCTAGTATTGAAAAATAAGACCTAATGTGTATTATTGCAGAAATCATGGGAGAATTTCTTAGTTTATTTTTTGGTTTATATCCCTTAAATATGGTTAATGGAATTTTTATCAATTTTATGAGGAGGATTATAGGTGTGATGGGTGTTTTAACATGAAAGAAGGATGGAAAATGACCATTTTCTGCAACTTTCATGGCGGACACATAGTTAGTATAAACCATGTGTCCAAATAATGAAAGCCAGGTGGAATTGCCCAAAGTTATGTAAACTAAAAAATGGGATAGCCAATACACGTGACATAGAACAATGTAATTTCACATGGTTTTCACATGGATTTTCAAACCATGTGGGCCTCACTAGGTATGAATTTGACTTAACTCTTTTTTAAGAGAGGCAAGCACACATTTAAAAATTAATGTAGACAAACCTTGTTCCCCATTAAAATGTGGGAAAATATAGTTTTTTCACAATATTTTTTTATGTATCCCACATGGATTCCCACCATTTTATCCTCCTCTAGCCCTAGTTAGAATCCATTTTGACCATAGCATCGCATGGGTTGATCTCCTTTGATTCTATCCCTTTTGGAGTGTCATTTGTTATGGATTGAAGCCTAGGATAAGTCAAATAGTTAACTTTACCCTCTTCTGGATTAGTAATTGTGGTTTTTTATATTTTATTGAATTCCTTAAACCCTCTATTTCTGATGATTTCTAGGTTGGTGCTTTATAGGGTGCATGAATCTGGATCTATGGATTAGGTTAAGTGTGTGTTCATCAATGGATTCTAGTATGGTTGTTTAAAAGTTATATATCGTAATTTTATTATCGATTTCGGAATGTTCAGTTCTATTCTTGGTTCTCACCTTTTGTTCATTAGATGCCTCTAATGGGATTTGGAAAAATATTGGGTTAAATGATACCATGAACCCCTTATATTCCCTTTGGGATGTGTTGGGGATGATTTTACTATTTTTAGGCCACCCTTGGGGTTCATCAATAATCCCAAACTTGGTAAATTGTATTGTTAATAATTGATTAGCCTTATGTTGAAATAGATCCCATGATAAATGCGTTCATGTGTTAGCTTGAACTGTAAAATTCTCTAATATAGGTTATGTATAGTTTTATGTAATTGAATAAGTTATTGTTTTTCATTATCTTAAAAGGGAGTTAAATGGATTAATGTGAATATTTAAAATGGAATATGAAATTAGAATGGAAATTTGTATGTGGATTTATAATATGAATTGATTATGTTGTAAATGGAATAATTCATGGGTATGGATGCATTATTTGAATGGGCTATGGAATGATAATTTTTTTAATAATTAATGGGTGAAAGTATGAAACTGGATATGGATTAAATAGTATAAGATAAGTAAATGGTAAAATTATTAATGGGATTAAGCATATAGATGAATTTTGTTTTAAAAAAATGTTGATTGAGATTATTATGATAATTGATTATGTATGGTTTGTGATATTGTATATGTCAAAAAAGGGAAAATACACATGTGCACATGGCTTGATGGTATGAGGGGAAATGACTTGAGGTTCTATACCCATATATTGGGATAAAATCAGGCTCTAAACACCACTCTTAGAATGTAGGCCTTAGGGAGTTGAACTGAGGATTTAAACCAAAAATGGTTGCATTGGATGAGACTACCTAATTTGATGCTCAAAGGTGAGTATGATGTAATTGATTATGAAATTGTTTTACCTTAATGAGATAATGAACATGATTTATGCTCTTATTCAAATTAATTTATGGGCATAGACCATTTTTTGAATGATGTAAATTCACAATCCATGGAACATGTCATGAAAATGGGATATGTGATGAAAATGTAAATAATAATATAAATGGTTAAAATAAATATTACTAAGTAATAGAACAAAATTTATATTATGCTTTTCCTTTTTATTTATTTCATACATTCATACACTATCATATTAGACTGTATATTTTGTAGAAGATGTTGGTTGTGGTATACTAAGTTGTACTCACACCCTACGGCATATGTTATTGGGTACCAAAGTAGATTACATTGTTGGAGGTCAAGAGATAGTCAATGTCCCTAAACCAGGGAGATAATATGTTCTTAGGATATGCATGGATGTGGATCTGGACATGGAGTCTAGACCCATTTTTGGGGATCAGTTTTTGTCATATTTTATATGTTAATTTTTCTTTATGTGGGGTTAGAATGACATGAAATAATTACTATTAGTTGCAGTTTGTACAGAATTTTGAAAGTGTTTAGTAATGCCTGGTTATAGTTTATTATTCATTTTTTTCTTTATTTTAAATGTTATATATTGATTCTTGCTATGGGATAATGGTATAGTTTCCCCAAGCGATCTAATAGACCCTCATTTCTTGTCAGAAACCACTAGGATATAGGGAGGTGTGTTTGTGGTCATGTGGTGACCCGACTTGAGGTATTGGTTTAGTGGCTTCTTTGAAGGGTACATTACAATGTGGTATTTAATCGGTTCTTTTCTGTGGTCTTACTATTTTTGATGGTATATTGGAGAATAATAAGTGTCAATACTTGGAAATAAGTTATTTAATGGATGTATCATCCACATATACTTGGGAATTTATCCATGGTGGGAATAATTGTTCTTAATGTATATTGTTAGGGTTGAGTGATATTTCACCATTAGCAAATCCCCTTTTTTGTGATGTGAATATTTTTTGATATTATTATAATGGAAAATGATAGAAGGTTTTTAATTAAAGAATAATTATAAGAAATTTGGAATATATGTGGCATACATCATGATAGGTACACACGTGATGGGTGTTTGGGACATGTAGGGTATGCTTTATTTTACAACATGTAAATTTAAAATAAAAAAGTGTCTAATGATTATGATGTATATTTGTATATCTAAAGTAGGTTAAATATTGTATAGAGAGTTTTTCCTAATGAATTGATGTAAATGAAATAAAATTTATGATATAATGAGTTATGAATAAGTTAAAATGTTAGTTGTAACAAACATTAAATATTGAAAAGTTAATTGTAATAATATTTTTTGTTTTGAATTCGAAATTGTTTAAAAAGTGTGTCTAATGAAATATAGGTTTATACATTGGTCGACTTACCCATGGTTGACCATGAACCATTTTAGGAATGGTTTCAGGTTGTATTAGATATGTGATCACATCAATTGTGATAGTGTGTGGAGTGGGTGGATTATAGAAGGTTGGGTTTCACCATTATGGCTGACACTGATTAGATATTATCTGATATTTAATGTGATGAAAATTTTATGAAATTGAAATATGAATAAATATATAATTTAAAAATAATGGTAGATTAGACCAATCTAATTTGTGACCTTTTGGGTTTTCAAAATAGTGTTGTTTATTATAAGATAATGTGAAATGATGGAAAATTTGGTGAAAGAACAAATTGAGCAATATTTATGTTGTAATCTATCCCATTGTATGGGGGGTTTGGGTAGTGAGATTTACCTAGGATGAGACCTTGATAATATGATAGGCGACCATTATGAGTTTCACTATGTGTGAAAAATTATGTTTCTTATTATGCTCTCAGTAGTTATGTGACATTGAGGTTTTGAGATGTTTCTTAATTAAATGTATGTAGTGAACCATGTAGGTTGAAATTGTGTGGGTGGTATATTAGACATAATAATTAGTGTCTTGGTTGTGGAGTCACTAGTGAAGGGTGATTTTTTCTAGGTGTGGTGGACTGGGTAGGTTCTGATCCAATGAGTTGTGTTTTGGACTTTAGAGTGGGGGTTTTGGACCGTGGTGTTGTTTTATGTGTTCAAGAATGATTGGTGTAGAACATGGTGTAAATGGTTTCTTGGTGCACTATGTGTAGGGTGTATCGAAATAGTAGATATATTTCCACCATGAGAAATGGTTTTTGTTGTTGTTTTGTATGTCATAGAGAGAGGTCATATGTCATATTCATGTCACGAATCAATTTTATGGAGTTGGTATCGTTTGACATTTGAAGGGACTTGTGGGAGAAATCATACAAGGTTTCTAGTGATTTTGTGTGTGTATCACACATTTGATTATTTTTGGAATTTAGAAGTGGAAAATAGAGTGTTTCCTACTATGGGATTTCCCTAGACAGCAAGGTGGGATGGTTGATTTTTTTTGAAAATGCGACTCGATATGTGTTTATACATTTTAAATTTCGGTGAAATCAAGGGTAGCATCATGGGATGTTTGATAGTATTGAATGTACTTTAGGATGTGAATAATGGGTTATGGATTCATAGGTGGAATTAAAGAACAATGAGTGACATTTATTTTTTTGGCAATAGTGAATAGTTATGCATAATTTTATTTTTCACTAAGACACTTATGTGTTGGTAGAGGGTGTATGGTTGGTTTATATGGGTTGGATCATTTTGGTGTCTCACCCATCTATTTTGCTGAAGATAAATGGGGGTCATGATGATGATTTAATGTGGATGATACAAGGGTCAATGATGTGATGATCAATGCTTTTATAATAAAGGTTACACCCAAGTGGGTGGTCATGTGGTGGGTCATATTTCTAGAAAATAGTTGGTGGTTGTGAGATATGTCTAGAAATCATTGAGTCCGATGAGGCTGAAATACTATGAGGCCTAGTTAGTTTTGTATGTTAGAAATTGGATCATGCGCTAGTTGTTTTTGGATCATGTAATATAATTTTGGTTTCATCGTATAATTATCGGAAATTGAAAGACCTAAAGGGCTATGTGGAGGTTCATATTGGGGGGGGGTACATGATAGGATAGAACAGTGCCATTTTGGAAACATACACTTGTGGTTTAAGAGTAATCACCTATTGTTTCCCTTGAAATTTTTAGACTGTGTTGTTTATATGGGAGACCCTTTAGTTTTTGGTTGTTGAGAAAGTTTATGGTGTTTCTATTACGAATATTTAATGTCTTTATGGTAGAAACCAATAGTTTTGTTGGTTGTAGTGTCAATGAAAAAATTGGTTCATGACTACTTGGTAGAGGGTCATGAAGTGATGGTGAGTTCTATAGGTATCCCTACATGAGTCTTGGTGGATAGTTGTTAAGGTGATCTACGGTAGGGAATCCAAATAATTTTGATCGGTTAATGTGTCCCCATAGTGGGAGGTTAAAATGATGATGTATAATTTGTGGTGGTGTTCGCTTTTGAATTTATAGAATACTTTTAGCTTGATATGATCATTACCAGAATATTGAAATCAACCTATGTAAAGACCCGTAAAATTCAAGGAAAATTTTTTCTTAATTTTCTTTAAAATTTTACAAGAGCGCGGTTTCAGACGGCACCTGATTCCGAGGCCCAGAGTGCCCGGAATCATTTTCCGAAGTTTGGCTCGGGTACGTTCAGTGAGCGAACGAGCGGGAATTTCTAACTTTTGATCCGGTGCTCGGAATTGAAATCCGAGGGCACCGATGGAACCGTAGCGCCGGTATACGCTTAGGAACTCCTGTTCTGGAGTTGCGTTCATGCGAGTGTTGATAATAAAAATTGTGGATGTTCACTTTGTAATTACACTACAATTTTTATTATTTTACTCTAAGTGATATCTCTTGTTGGATGTTGGGTAACCACCCAACCTCCCATGGGAGGTTATGAGGGTGGTGGGGCCCACACGAACCCCACCCATTCATATCCTCTAAAACCCCCTCAACTCCCACTTAAATTATGTTAACATAAGTTATAAACCTATGACTTAAATGTAATGAGTTAATGAGGTGAGTTGTGTGTGGTTATTGAATTTCAAACCTTTGAAATTCAAAGAGGTTGGGTTGTGTGAATAAAATAAGAAAGAGTCTTACTTTATTTTGTTAGAATTTTATCTCCTTGAGAGAGTAGGGAAGTCATCTTCATCTTCTTCAAACTCAACGAAGAACGCGAAGAACGCCGTTCTTCAACGAAGAACTTCTCCGCCGAAGAACACGGTCCATCCGCGACGCCGTATCCGCGACGCGACGTACTTCTTCCGCGTCGTCTCTTCCGCGACGGATTTCCGCGACGAACGCCATCGACAACGACTCTTCCTCCGACGTCAAAGGAATTGACACCGATATTCCACGACTACGTCAACGTGTGACTATCGAGGTAAGGGTTCTTGAGTTCGTTGTTTTCTTTTTAATTGACTTTCCTCAAGACTTGACGAAGAACGCTCAAGTACCGACGAAGAACGCAGCTCCGCTCTTCTTCGTCTTCTGTGTCAACGAGAGAGAACACCGCTTCTTCCTCGGACAACCTTCGTCGGTGAACAAGGTTTCGCCAACGACGTGCCTCTTCGGACGCACCTCTTCGTCATCGAATTTGACGAACGATGACCGCGACGCCCGACCTCCGCGACGTCGTCTTCCGCGGAACGTAGACAAATCTTCGAACCTTATACCAAGGTAGGTGTTGTTGATTATTGTTTAATTATTCTATTCTTGATCATGAATTTTAGCAAGTTTATCGTGTGGATTTGGATAAATTTTAAGATGCGTTATTGCTTAACGTGAGGGGGCCGGACCGCATGAACACGGCCGAACCCCCTCCATCGTTCTTGTTGTTATTTCTTGCGGGTGGAAGCAAAGTGGCGTGGTGCCGTCACACCACGCGAATAATCGTGCAATTATTTTGCGCGGCGCCGTCGCACCATGCCGAGGAAGAATCTTCAAGAACGCGTCGTCGTCGCGCCGCGTTGAAAGGAATCAAATGCGCGGCGAAGGGGCGCGGTGCCGTCGCACCGCGCCGGACGACGAACACCCCGGCCGGTTCCGGGCCACGGCGGGACGAGGAGACTGCGGCCGGTTCCGGGCCGCGGAGGGATGAGAAGACCGGCGGCCGGGCCTCCGGCGTCGTAAGCCGAAGAGGGGACCGGAATTTCCGGTCCCGTTGGAGAAAATCGGCCGGCCAGCTGGCCGGCCGGATGACGTTAAACCGGGGGAAATAATCCCCCGGCCAGCGTATAAAACCCCCCTCTTTAAGAGGGGGGGGAGGTTCCATGAAGGGGGGGGGGGGGGCAGCAGCCCCCCGGTTTCTTTCTTCAAACCGGCCCCACGTGGGGGCCGTTTTATTGCAAAGGCGCGGCACAAAGGCCGCGCCGCCTTCAATCAGCGGGGGCTTAGCCCCCCGCGTGCGCAGCCTCCTCGCGGCGACAAGCCGCCGCGCCGCACCATGGGGGGGGGGGGGGGGGGGGTCGGGCCGGGTCGGCCCGGACCCGGACCCCCCCCCCCCCCCCGATTCGAACCAGTTCCGGTCTTTTGGCCATATCTTGAGCCTCGGACCTCCGAATGACGAACCGTCTGCGGAAACGCGATCCTTGGATCGAGACGGTCATTTCAGTATATCGCACTCAAGGTTTCGGTTTACTTTGAGTTCGGCCGGGTTGGTTCGTTCACGAAACCAACCGGGCCTTCGGAGCGGAAACGCTCATATCTTGAGCTACGGACGTCCGATTGACGTGCCGTTAGTCGCGTTGTGTTCCTCTTAGTGAGACGGATCTTTTGGCATACTCCGCCCGAGGTTTGGACACAGGTGGAGTACGGTCGGGTTGGTTTTGCCTTAAAACCAACCGGGCCCCTGAGACAAAAATGCCAATAACTCTCAGACCGGGCGTCCGATCGACGCGCCGTCTGTTGCGTTGAGTTCCTGTTGACGATACGGAACTTTTGGATACATCAACTCTGGTTTTTATGACAGTTGATGTATCAGCCTCTCGACTCGTGGAGCGGAACCTCCGAACGAACTTGCTGTGTGCGGGAACCCTAGTGCTGGCTGCGACTGTTACTGCTACTACTACTGCTACTGTGACTGCGACGACGACTACAGCACTCAGCAATCCTACGTGGAACAGTGCTTCCGAACCTGTGTGAGCTGAATCTTCTGTTTACCTTGAGCGGTGGAGCGCTTGGTTGTAGCAGCATATCCTTGGCAGTGGAGCGCTCGGTTGTAGCGGCAGACCTGCGATACTGGAGACGAGCGTACAGAGTACGGAGACCGTGAAACCGGCTGAGACCTGAAGACTGCTCGACCGACTCAACTTGGAGTGAGTCGACTAGCCCAGTGGACGGAGCGCCCGGTATTCGGCGGCAGACCCACGGCGGACGGAGCGCCTGGTAGTTGGCAGCAGACCCGCGGTACTCGACTGGAGGAGTACCTCTGTAGGCTATCTGGGTGAGCGCCCGGTATTTGGCAGCAGACCCTCAGCGGACGGAGCGCCCGGTAGTTGGCAGCAGAACCGCGGTACTCGACAGGAGGAGTACTTCAGCAGTCTTAGGTTAGTGAGCAGTACCTCGGAGTCGTGACAGGACCACTGTACACTTCAGAGATGGGACTCTTCAACAGTTACGGTTTCGTTAATGAAAATCCTGGTTGAGCTGAAACCTGTTGTTTTCCTGTGTGGATTGTGTTGTGCTATCCTGTGTGGATTACGTTTTGCTTTCCTGTGTGGAATACGTTTACTTTCCTGTGTGGACTGAGTTGTACTTGGGCTCGGAGGTTGGAGCGTTTTTGAATTTGATGACTTAGTTATATGTATGGGCATATACCTAAGCAGTGACGGTTGTTACTTCGTGATTGTACCTTTCTTCGTGATTTATCCATTGTGGATTTGAGAGACCTTCAGGGGTCTCGGGGTCCCTACTGAGTAGTTTATACTCACCCCTGCACGGGCTTTTCCCGCACTACGTTGTGTTGGTTGCAGACGACGGACAGCGTTGACCTTAGCTGAGGCTTGCAGAGCGGGACGGTAACCGGAGGTGGACCACTGGGCGGGACGTGCTCGGAGCAGACAGCGGGACCTGTGGAGCAGAGGAGCTATCTGTACCCACCCAAAAGGTGGGATTTCTAGTGGACAGCTCGGAGTAGCAGCTTTTACTTTTCAGTTGCTGTTTTCCCTATCGAGTTGTACTTTACTTTCAGTTTGGGTTTGTATTCTAGCCCATTTACTTTTCCGCACTTTCAGTTGTACTCTGCTTTTGTTTAGTGTTTACTTTCCTCTTGCTTACTCTGTGGTGATTGTTTACTTTACAAAGGCAATGCCTTCCCTTTTTACCGGGATTTACGCCTTGGTGCTAGTCGCCAGCCCCTGGCCTATGGAAGGCGGGCTTGGGGTAGTCACGGCACGGACCCCGAGGGCGGGTCGTGAAAAATTGGTATCAGAGGAGTTCGGTTCTACCGCGAACTCTGATCTTTCTATGTGAAGCAATAATGTTTAGCGTATTCAGTGTGGTTATCAGTCCAGGGAGTCCAGTGTTGGTGCGGCGGCCGACGTATCCGTACACCAGGACCCTGACTTCTGATTTCCGACTTAATGCACGAAAACATTGATTGCGTGTATGTTTCAAAGTTTTCTTTGTGATTTCTTTGTGTCAGCTCACCAGGTATACTGTTCTGACCGTGGCGCACCTGTTTCCTTTTCAGGATGGCCCCACGACGGCAGCCAGCTAGGGTTCCGAGAGTCGAGCGTGACGACAGCCCACTGAGCGACGAGGCTTCGGTGCAGGGCCCTTTGTCAGCAGTGGCACCGGCGGTAGCTCTAACCGCCGAGCCCCCGATGCTTCCAGCAGCAGCCACTGACGATGCACGTCGCCTCAGCGCACTGCATGAGTTTCAGTGCCAGCGACCGCCCAGGTTTCGCGGGGAGACGGATCCCCAGGCAGCAGAGGACTGGCTGGAGGCAGTGGTTCGAGTGTTTAGGCTAGTGAGGATACCAGCAGACCTCATGGTGATCCTCGCTGCGAGCCTACTACACGCAGCAGCAGGACGATGGTGGAGCCTGATGCTCCAGGTGCACGATGAGGCATCTCTACTTTGGACGGACTTTGAGAGCCTCTTCCGCTCGGAGTTCGTCCCAGCCACCCTTCGTGCGGTGCGTATCCAGGAGCTTCTTCAGCTGCGGCAAGGCAGCATGACGGTCGCTCAGTACTCGGCGAGATTTACCGATCTCTCGCGCTACTCGACCGACATGGTACGAGACCCATTCTTCCGGGCCCGGACCTTCGAGCAGGGTTTGAGACACGAGATCAGGGCATCACTGATCTCCCTCAGCATACCGACTCAGACAGGAGTACTGGAGCGGGCCCTTCTGATCGAGAGCTTCCTTGCTGAGTCTACACCAGCACAGCGCCCCACCATAGGGCGGCAGATAGCGGAGTCTTCGGCAACTGGTAGCCGACCGATGACTCAGGGTTCCAGGCAGACCAGACCTACCAGTGGCCGACTGCACGATTCAGGCTCAGTTGTGCGGGGAAGCCGGGGTGGAATCAGAGCCAGGCGTGCCGAGAGTGGGCAATGTTACTCCTGTGGCGGGATAGGTCACATGGCTCGTGACTGTCCGACCCGCCATGCTGATGATCAGCAGTTAAGTGAAGAACCTCCCAGGCAGAGGCAGAGGTTCGACCGTGGCGGTCCGCAGGGAGGAGGCGGACGAGGCAGAGGAGCTGGACGAGCAGACGGTGGTGGGCGACGCTTTGAGGCTCTGCCACCATTACCACCAGGAGATCCACCCCGACTGCAGGGGAGAGCTAAGCTTCAGGCAGCCGAGGCCTTTGATCATGGAGCTCTGGGAGCCGACGGACAGGAGCAGAACTAGTGGATACATCCTTTGTACTTCTGGTTCCTTGTTGATTTTGTGTAGCGTCTTGTATTATGAGCTGCAATAATAAAAGATGCATACCTTTATGATATTTTCGTTCCTGTCCTCTTTCGTGATGTTACTAAGAGGTTCCAGTTTTGGCTGTTGACTTGACACTCACTTGTGAGACATCTACTGGAGGAGACCCAGTTACCACACACTGATGCCGACAGTGTGACTCAACCCTTGGAGGCGAGAGTAACGGTTGAATCTCAAAGTAGTAGCGTCGAGGCCTTACGACGTCATCCTTGGTATGGATTAGTATCATCCATGTTAGGATTGACTGTTTTAGGCAAAGAATGTGGTTCATCCTGGGGATGGGACCAGATTTCTCTTATCGGCAAAGAAGAAATCTTGCAGCTCTGATGGGACCGGAGATGGTCCAGGCCACGACAGAGAAGGTCCAGGTCATCCAGGAGCGGATGAGGACAGCTCAGAGCCGACAGAAGTCTTACGCTGACAGGAGGCGGAGGCCACTGGAGTTCGAGGATGGTGACCACGTCTTCTTGCAGATCTCACCTTGACGTGGTATTCGGAGATTTGGCCGAGGCGGCAAGTTATCTCCGCGCTTCATCGGACCTTTCCCGGTCCTCAGCAGGATTGGTGAGGTGGCTTATCGCCTGGCTCTACCACCTCAGTTGCACCGGGTGCACGACGTCTTCCACGTGTCTCAGCTGAGGAGATACGTGCACGACCCGACACACATCATTGACCATGGGGAGCTTGACGTTGACGATGGGGCGACTTTTACGGAGGTCCCGGTGGAGATAGAGGATCGACAGGAGCGGGTCCTGCGTGGGCGATCGATTCCTCTTGTGCGCATCAGATGGCAGTACGAGAATCTCCAGGAAAGCACATGGGAGCGGGAGGCTCAGATGCGTGCTCAGCTACCCTCTTTTGTTTCCCTAGTTTTTGATGTATCTTTACGGGGACGTAAATCCCTGAGGTGGGAGTAATGTAAAGACCCGTAAAATTCAAGGAAAATTTTTTCTTAATTTTCTTTAGAATTTTACAAGAGCGCGGTTTCAGACGGCACCTGATTCCGAGGCCCAGAGTGCCCGGAATCATTTTCCGAAGTTTGGCTCGGGTACGTTCAGTGAGCGAACGAGCGGGAATTTCTAACTTTTGATCCGGTGCTCGGAATTGAAATCTGAGGGCACCGATGGAACCGTAGCGCCGGTATACGCTTAGGAACTCCTGTTCTGGAGTTGCGTTCATGCGAGTGTTGATAATAAAAATTGAGGATGTTCACTTTGTAATTACACTACAATTTTTATTATTTTACTCTAAGTGATATCTCTTGTTGGATGTTGGGTAACCACCCAACCTCCCATGGGAGGTTATGAGGGTGGTGGGGCCCACACGAACCCCACCCCTTCATATCCTCTAAAACCCCCTCAACTCCCACTTAAATTATGTTAACTTAAGTTATAAACCTATGACTTAAATGTAATGAGTTAATGAGGTGAGTTGTGTGGGGTTATTGAATTTCAAACCTTTGAAATTCAAAGAGGTTGGGTTGTGTGAATAAAATAAGAAAGAGTCTTATTTTATTTTGTTAGAATTTTATCTCCTTGAGAGAGTAGGGAAGTCATCTTCATCTTCTTCAAACTCAACGAAGAACGCGAAGAACGCCGTTCTTCAACGAAGAACTTCTCCGCCGAAGAACACGGTCCATCCGCGACGCCGTATCCGCGACGCGACGTACTTCTTCAGCGTCGTCTCTTCCGCGACGGATTTCCGCGACGAACGCCATCGACAACGACTCTTCCTCCGACGTCAAAGGAATTGACACCGATATTCCACGACTACGTCAACGTGTGACTATCGAGGTAAGGGTTCTTGAGTTCGTTGTTTTCTTTTTAATTGACTTTCCTCAAGACTTGACGAAGAACGCTCAAGTACCGACGAAGAACGTCGCTCCGCTCTTCTTCGTCTTCCGTGTCAACGAGAGAGAACACCGCTTCTTCCTCGGACAACCTTCGTCGGTGAACAAGGTTTCGCCAATGACGTTCCTCTTCGGACGCACCTCTTCGTCATCGAATTTGACGAACGACGACCGCGACGCCCGACCTCCGCGACGTCGTCTTCCGCGAAACGTAGACAAATCTTCGAACCTTATACCAAGGTAGGGGTTGTTGATTATTGTTTAATTATTCTATTTTTGATCATGAATTTTAGCAAGTTTATCGTGTCGCTTTGGATTAATTTTAAGATGCGTTATTGCTTAACGTGAGGGGGCCGGACCGCATGAACACGGCCGAACCCCCTCCATCGTTCTTGTTGTTATTTCTTGCGGGTGGAATCAAAGTGGCGTGGTGCCGTCACACCACGTGAATAATCGTGCAATTATTTTGCGCGGCGCCGTCGCGCCACGCCGAGGAAGAATCTTCAAGAACGCGTCGCCGTCGCGCCGCGTTGAAAGTAATCAAATGCGCGGCGAAGGGGCGCCGTGCCGTCGCACCGCGCCGGACGTCGAACACCCCGGCCGGTTCCGGGCCACGGCGGGACGAGGAGACCGCGGTCGGTTCCGGGCCGCGGCGGGATGAGAAGACCGGCGGCCGGGCCGCCGGCGTCGGAAGCCGAAGAGGGGACCAGAATTTCCGGTCCCGTTGGAGAAAACCGGCCGGCCAGCTGGCTGGCCGGATGACGTTAAATCGGGGGAAATAATCCCCCGGCCAGCGTATAAAACCCCCCTCTTTAAGAGGGGGGCGGTTCCATGAAGGGGGGGGGGGCAGCAGCCCCCCGGTTTCTTTCTTCAAACCGGCCCCACGTGGGGGCCGTTTTATTGCAAAGGCGCGGCACAAAGGCCGCGCCGCCTTCAATCAGCGGGGGCTTAGCCCCCCGCGTGCGCAGCCTCCTCGCGGCGACAAGCCGCCGCGGCTCCCCGCGCCGCCGCCGGCCGCCCCAGGGGGGGTCGGGCCGGGTCGGCCCGGACCCGGACCCCCCCGATTCGAACCAATTCCGGTCTTTTGGCCATATCTTGAGACTCGGACCTCCGAATTACAAACCGTCTGCGGAAACGCGATCCTTGGATCGAGACGGTCATTTCGGTATATCGCACTCAAGGTTTCGGTTTACTTTGAGTTCGGCCGGGTTGGTTCGTTCACGAAACCAACCAGGCCTTCGGAGCGGAAACGCTCATATCTTGAGCTACGGACGTCCGATTGACGTTCCGTCAGTCGCGTTGTGTTCCTCTTAGTGAGACGGATCTTTTGGCATACTCCGCCCGAGGTTTGGACACAGGTGGAGTACGGTCGGGTTGGTTTTGCCTTAAAACCAACCGGGCCCCGGAGACAAAAATGCCAATAACTCTCAGACCGGGCGTCCGATCGACGCGCCGTCTGTTGCGTTGAGTTCCTGTTGACGATACGGAACTTTTGGATACATCAACTCTGGTTTTTATGACATTTGATGTATCAGCCTCTCGACTCGTGGAGCGGACCCTCCGAACGAACTTGCTGTGTGCGGGAACCCTAGTGCTGGCTGCGACTGTTACTGCTACTACTACTGCTACTGTGACTGCGACGACGACTACAGCACTCAGCGATCCTACGTGGAACAGTTCTTCCGAACCTGTGTGAGCTGAATCTTCTGTTTACCTTGAGCGGTGGAGTGCATGGTTGTAGCAGCATATCCTTGGCAGTGGAGCGCTCGGTTGTAGCGGCAGACCTGCGATACTGGAGACGAGCGTACAGTTTACGGAGACCGTGAAACCGGCTGAGACCTGAAGACTGCTCGACCGACTCAACTTGGAGTGAGTCGACTAGCCCAGTGGACGGAGCACCCGGTATTCGGCGGCAGACCCACGGCGGACGGAGCGCCTGGTAGTTGGCAGCAGACCCGCGGTACTCGACTGGAGGAGTACCTCTGTAGGCTATCTGGGTGAGCGCCCGGTATTTGGCAGCAGACCCTCAGCGGACGGAGCGCCCGGTAGTTGGCCGCAGACCCACGGTACTCGACAGGAGGAGTACTTCAGCTGTCTTAGGTTAGTGAGCAGTACCTCAGAGTCGTGACAGGATCACTGTACACTTCAGAGATGGGACTCTTCAACAGTTACGGTTTCGTTAATGAAAATCTTGGTTGAGCTGAAACCTGTTGTTTTCCTGTGTGGATTGTGTTGTGCTATCCTGTGTGGATTACGTTTTGCTTTCCTGTGTGGAATACGTTTACTTTACTGTGTGGACTGAGTTGTACTTAGGCTCGGAGGTTGGAGCGTTTTTGAATTTGATGACTTAGGTATATGTATGGGCATATACCTAAGAAGTGATGGTTGTTACTTCGTGATTGTACCTTTCTTCGTGATTTATCCATTGTGGATTTGAGAGACCTCCAGGGGTCTCGGGGTCCCTACTGAGTAGTTTATACTCACCCCTGCACGGGCTTTGCCCGCACTACGTTGTGTTGGTTGCAGACGACGGACAGCGTTGACCTTAGTTGAGGCTTGCAGAGCGGGACGGTAACTGGAGGTGGACCACTGGGCGGGACGTGCTCGGAGCAGACGGCGGGACCTGTGGAGCAGAGGAGCTATATGTACCCACCCAACAGGTGGGATTTCCAGTCGACAGCTCGGAGTAGCGGCTTTTACTTTTCAGTTGCTGTTTTCCCTATCGAGTTGTATTTTACTTTCAGTTTGGGTTTGTATTCTGGCCCATTTACTTTTCCGCACTTTCAGTTGTACTCTGCTTTTGTTTAGTGTTTACTTTCCTCTTGCTTACTCTGTGGTGATTTTTTACTTTACAAAGGCAATGCCTTCCCTTTTTACCGGGATTTACGCCTTGGTGCTAGTCGCCAGCCCCTGGCCTATGGAAGGCGGGCTTGGGGTAGTCACGACACGGACCCCGAGGGCGGGTCGTGACAACCTATGTATACTGATAAATATCTTGTCTTTTTTCTAGTGAATTAAATGTGCATTGGTGAGAGGTGGGGCGTCCTGGAGGTAGCAGTCATGGAGTAGTGTATAGGATTTAAGATGTTGTCATGTACACCATCTAATTTTATGAGCGAGGTCCGTGGGATTGACTAGGGTTCAATGAATGCCATTACTGTCATTATAAGAAGTTGGGAATAGGTATTATGTGGTGTTCTTTTTTGTATTTTGGGAAAATATAGTTAGCCACATCCTATTTTTGGGGTTTAGATTAGCTAATATTATTGAACCATGATGGATAGAATTACATGAGGAAATAGATTGTAACCACACTCTTATGGTGGGGAGTAATGAGTCTGTTTTGTATGTGAGAGTAGAGAATTAAGTTGATGCAGAGGTATCAGGATTCTAATGAAAAATATATAATGTGCATGATGGTTATATTAGGGTTGTTAGGTGGGCCTTGATAGTGGTGCTATATTGATTCAAGTGTTTTCCATGGTCTCAAGGAGGTTCCAAAAAAAATCTCAGAGGCGAATGATTTCTGATACTTAACAACAGTTTTTGGGAATGGAATTTGGTTTCAAGAACTCCATCAAGAATCTGTCATGGACTTGGGTAGGTATCCTTGGGAGGCATTGGAATATATTTATGATTTAATTAAACTTGAATTTGTGATTTAGTGTCATAAATTTTGTTATTCTAGTCATTTATATGATAAGGTAGCCAGAGATAGCATGACACACCTTGGAACAATATATGAATTTATGGAGCTAAAAACCACATTAGATGAAATTGTTGACTGAAAGGATTGATTTAAAGTTAGAAAATGGTTGTTGTGTAAAGAACGACTATTCTTTAGTCCATTTATAGATGATAATGGTTCTTGTGTTTGAAATGTTTTTGGGTAATGTAGATAACGATG
This sequence comes from Viscum album, assembly GCA_963277665.1. NCBI lineage: Eukaryota > Viridiplantae > Streptophyta > Magnoliopsida > Santalales > Viscaceae > Viscum > Viscum album. Next base: position 345,837,546 of record OY728157.1, on the reverse strand, counting down.
ATGGAATAGAGTGTAGTGGATGCCTCAGTTGTGGAGTTTTAAAGGAAGTCAGGGAATGACCCAGGTAGGTTCATAGGATAATGGTGATAGGAAATATGTAAGTAAGAACCATTGGAAGGTGAAAAAGGGGAATCATTTCAAAATAGGAATATAGATATTCTATTAAATGCTAATATGGGGTTCCATGACAATATATAGTAAAAATAATTGATTTTGTATGTTGTGATCCTCTTTCGGTTTGGTGTTTGTAGAGGAAATGAACTTCTAGAAAAGAAGGTGAACTTTATTTAGGTCAGGTTTTTCTTATTCTGTGAATGGATGGTGTTTGAAATTACCCAAGGGAGATTTTTATTGAAATATTGGATTCCACTATGGGGTGATGTCCTTATCAATGTTCAGCCACATGGAGTTTAAAATGCATAAAATATGTTTTAAAAGTTGAGTTTATGTTCTTGTGGTATTTTTTAATAGTAGAGGTGACAACCATTTTTAGTGGTGGGGATCAACATAGTGTGGATGTTGCCATTTGATAATGTTTTCAATGTTTATGGATGAAGGTAATCGAGTAAGAACCAATTTTTGTGTTTTATAGTGGTAATGAGAATTTAATTTGGCTTGACTGGTAGGTTTCCTTTCATGATTTGGTTGAGTCTAGGATGTTTGATTGTGGAATGGGTTAGTCATTTCATGATTTTTGGTCATGTATGTTAGTGATTGTAATCAGAATGACCGAGTGTTTTCATTGGGAGGTTTAATGTTTGTGTCACTATGTGGGTTATGAAAATGGGTTAAAATAGAACACATTTCTTTGGTTCACAAGTTGAGAATATGATTGAACCGATGTGGGGATGACAAGATATTCTATTAGTGTATGATGTCGTGTGATAAGTTCCTTGTTTTTCATTTTAATCATTGTTTCCTATGATTCTCTATGGATTTATGATGGCTAATTTATAGTTATAAGTTGATGTTTCCTTTGAGAGGCATCTGATTTTTTTATAGATTGTAGTAAGAAGATATTTGGGGCAAGAATGTGTTCTTTGATTTAGTTTTGTAGCTACATGGAAAGACATAGGAAGGTAAATGGTAGGGAGATATGGACATGTGTGAAAAATTGACCTTCCTCTTTTCCATGTAAGCATAGTGACACGAGGAATTGCTGATGGAGGACGATCCATTTTAAAGTGGGGAGGTTGTAAGATCTCAAAATTCATAGAGGTATGTTCTTGTCTAAATATTGTTTTAAATAACTTTTAATCTTTTTAATGTAATGTTTATTGGGTGTTTGAGGAGGCATGGGGTGTTTTAGGGGTCAGGACATGATATAAAAGGGAAAATTCCTTTTTTATGAATGTTTAACCTTCGAACAACATTTAGTGTTATCTTTGTACCAAAATTGTTCTAAGTAAGAGGAAACACGAATGATCATTAAAATTGTACAAGTGGTAGGCCATGTGGTGAAACCTCAAAAAAAGTCATTCTACATAGTTGGTGCACATTTTATCAAACTATGTGGTCTTCCTCATGAAACTGTGTGATTTAAATATTTTTGGATAGAGGCAAGCATGCAGTTTTAGCATGATTTGGAAAATTGTGGAGCTAAAGCATGTCCCCGTTAAAAATTGGTAATTTATGGGTCCCCCCAATATTTTAAGTGTTATATCCGATTTTCTCCCAAATTCACCCTCTTCTATCCTCTGTGATCATCTATTTCAACCTAAGACTCCTAAACATGGATCTTCATTATTAATAGGCTGTTTGGAGTACTTCTAGATATATATTTATGCTTTGGGTATCTCTAACCCTTCTCTTACAACACTTTAATAGATTAGGTCTTCTGGTTTCATTCATCTTATTCTGAACCATTGATAACTTTTTTCTGGTGCATCATAGTTTAGGGATTCAAATGGTGTTTGAAATGGATCAATGGTTAATTTTAAGTGTGTATTGATCACCGAATTCAATGTTGGTGGTCAAAAGTTTATATCTTATAATTTTATTCTCCATTGGTGCTTGACCAGCATGGTTAATGGTTATTTCTTGTCATTCATTTTATGCATTTTATATTATTAGGTAAAATGGTTGGCTATATGATAAAATTAACAACACATTATCCCAATGGGATTCTTTGAGGATTAATTTATTTGTTCAAGGCCACACATGTGGTGGACCAATATTCCCTAAAATGATTTTTTTTGTTAAACATAGAGTTTCTTTACGTTGGAATAGATCTCAAAATAATTTTTTTTGATTTTTTAGTTTGAATTATGAATTGAACTAATAGTGGCTGTTTCTAATGGTTTGTAATGGAATAAGTCATTGATTGGCATAATGTGAAATGGGATTTAAATGGATTAATAGTAATGTTTCTAATGGATTATAAAATTAGAATTTAAATGCGTTAGTGGAATAAGAAATATGAATGGATTATGTTGTACATGGATTAATGCATGGATATTGATTAATATATTGAATGTTACAAGGTATGTACATTATTGATTATACTAAATGGGTTAATGTAAAATATTGGTTATGGGTTAAATGGGATATTCTACCTAAATAGTAAATGTGTTAATTGGATAAGGTATAAAGATGAATTTTTTGTCAAATATAAGGTTAATTGTGAATATTAAATTTATCAATTGTGTTTGGTTTGTAATATTTTATATATAGAAAATGGATAAATAATCATGTTCAAATGGTTATGTGGTATGTTGGTTATTTAAATGTGGTTCTAAACCCATGGGCCAGGTTCTTCTAAGGCTAAAAAACAAGACCATATAATTCAAGTTTTAGGGACTCAAACTGAGGCTTTATCCCCAAAAGATTTAATTGGTTGAGACTACCTGGACTTAGGATCCATGGTATATGTTATTTAATTTATTGGAAAAATATTTCCTGTTACTGAGATATGGAACTTTATTTGTCCCTTATGAATGTTAATTGACTAGATAAAGAAATTGTGTATTTGATTTAAATACGTTACCCATGTAAGTTGCGATGAAAATGAATTTACTGAGGAAGATGGTACATGGGATGAAAATTGAAATAATAATAGAAATGTTTATCGTGAATATCATTTAATAATGGATCCTAGTTTTTCTTTTAGTTTATCTTTTTATTTATTTCATATGTTTATGTACTATCTTTTTAGACTCAATGCTTTGTAAACACCATGGATGGAGGACTTCTATGTTTTACCCACACCCAATTTGGGTATCCATTGAGTACCCAAGAATATTTCATTGTATTATGTATAGATAAATGTAAATTCTATCACCCGGGGAGATGAGCAGGGGAATAGATATGCATGTTGGGGGATTTAGACTTGGATTCAGGGCACATTTTCTGTATTTGTTTTTTGGGATCCTTTCTCTTTTGTCGTAGTTAACATGACATGGAATATTTATTTTTGGTTGAAATTTTTACCCTCATTGGGAAATGATTATTAATTCACTATTATGATTTATTTTTCATTGTTTTATAAATTTTATATGTTATATCCCTTGTCTTACTATAGTAAAGTGGGTATAATATCCACATATGATCCATTTTAATCTATCTATTAGATGGAAAACCATAAAATAAGTGGAGGTGCAGCTTAGGTCATATAGATACCCAAATGAAGGAAACAATTTAATGGATTTTGGTTCAAGGATATTACATTATGACAAACAATATATTATCTATTCATGATGATTGATTATTAAAATTATTTATTAAACCCTTTATGAAACCAATCATTTTCATATATCTCTCTTATAATCTCATTCAACTCACCATGATCAGTATAGCATCCCTTCTTTTTATAACATAACTTTCATTCCATTACATGGAACTGAGGATCTTTAAGGTTTAGTGTCTTGGAAACAAGGAACATACAACATGAAACAAAAAAAAACATTCTTCTTAAACACTTGAAAGGATTCTCCTCATGTTAATCCTAGGCTCATTACTGCATCTCATAACATGGGGACATACATCAAAAGGAAGGGTGAGCAGAAGGCCCAGCAAGGGAAACAAGTGAAACATTTTACATATGAACTTGAGATAAATCAATAACGTCATGAAAAGAACTTTAAGGCATGAAAATGAAATAATGAGGCATATCATAATAAAAATAAAACTTTTTCATAACTTGAAGATGTGGCTACATCATTTAACATAGACAATCATGAACATATCACCAAGGTCCATCCCCAAGGTGTCATTTGAAAATTACTAAGGTTATTCACCAAGGTATCGTGAAAATTGTAATCTCTAGTGGTTACATCATTACCCAATGCATTGGAGCGTTATCAGGGCGCACCCTTAAATTTGACTTTATTATCATGTGAGCCACATATATCATCATCAAACATTTCATAAATAACCCATATAGCATAAAATAATGGGTTTCATTTCATAATCATAACGTTTTAAAAACTGCTTTAGAGGCATGATCTTTACGTCACTTTAAACCCACGGAAGGGTAGAGCGGGTTTTATGTATGTAAATCCCAGAATTTAAAATAGAAAATTTTTGTATATATGTGAATACCCCTATAGAAATAAGAGCTTTGAGTATTCACTTTATAACATAAAATAATTTTGCGAAAAGAGAGGCATTTTGAGACGAAAATTCTGCACATAATGGCTATGTTACAAGGTTTTAGAAAACTTTGAAAAGAGAGGGAACATGGGTCGAACAATCATAATTGGCCCATAAAATAGTAGAGGGACATAATAAGAAGGATATATGGACATGGTGATGCAATTTCAAGGACATACCGTTTGAAATGAAAAACATGGAAGGAACACAAAAATTTGATTTCTCTTATGAAAATTCGGCAGCCTAACGACGTCACTTAAACTTCAACAAAAATGAATTGAATAGATCAAATAGGGTCTCTAATAATATGATCATAAGAGATAAGTATGATAGATATAGATATCATACCCCAACATAATAAAAAGGAAATTTCAAGACATGACATAGAATTAGAACATTCAAAAGGAGAAGGGTGAAAGAATCCCTTAAAAATTCGGCAGCCTAACAGCGCCACTTAAAACTTCAAAATACTGATTTGAAGAGATAAAATGGGGTCTCTCATCATATGAACATAAGAGTCAAGTATGATATATATAGAGATCATACCCCAACATAACAAAAAGGAACTTGAAAGAATTGACATGAAAGTAGAACTTCAAAACGAGAAGGGTGAAGAACCACTTAAAAATTCGGCAGCCTAACGGCGCCTCTTAAAACGTCAAAATACTGAATTGAAGAGATCAAATGGGGTCTCTAATCATATGATCATAAAAGATCAGTATGATAAATTTAGAGATCATACCCCCAACATAATAAAAAGGAACTTGAAATACATTACATGATAATAGATCTTGAAAAATGAGAAGGGAGAAAGAATCTGTTACAAAAATTTCGGCAGCCTAACGGCGCCACTTAAAACTTCATAAAACCAAATAATGAGAGTAATAGGGGATATCACATTATGTGAACATGAAAATGGCAGTAATAGGAGTATAAAATAACACCCTTTAACATAAGAACATGGAGAATAAAAGAAATTACAAAAAGAGATTTCTTGAAAAGAAAGAGAGAGATCGGATCCCTTACCTTAAAACATAACTCTTAAAACTCAATGTTTGGGACCTTGAGGGCTTGGGGACACCATGGGAGGACTCCTTGGGAGATAATGAGACCATAACATAGTTGGGGGAGAGTGGGGAGTCGAATGGATGAGAGGATGGCTTGGTATTTATAGAGAAAGTGAGGGGACAAGGCATTAATGGCAAGGGGACACCTCATTAGTGGTTTTGGCAAAACCATGGGCTTGCCCGTGGTATTTGCCCATGGTATTGGCCACATGGGACACCTCATACCTTATCTAACTATTCATAATTCGAACATATTGATTACAAACTTAGTACATCATTTAATGATGTCATTAAACACCCGTAAGTTAAAAACTGTATTTTCACTATTCATCGAAAATTCAACTTTCTCAGAATAATCCCAAAATTTCACCTTAACCAAATATCAACGCTCTAATTAAAAATATGAACTCCATTTTATAAAAATTATTTTCTAAATATTTTTAATTTAATTTTTAAATAAAAACACTATTCACCAAAAATTCATTTTTTTCAGAAAAACCCCCAAAAATTACCATAGCATAATATCGGTGCTCTGAGTTCAAAAATGAAATCCATTTTATAAAAATAATTATCTAAATATTTTTAATTAAAAAACACTATTCATCCGAAAAAACTAATAATTGAATAATAATTTATGAAACCGTTATTTAACCGTTTTATTGAATCACATTACTTAATCAAGGTGCCTAGATTATATTAATACTTTCTCTAAGTGAGATTACTAATACATTTGAACACATTACTAATCATAATCATAAAATCACTATTCATAATTTACTATTCATCAAAAATTATGTTGATCTTATTAGACTCTAAATTTCGTACTGAACATAATTGTAGAAGACCATTTTTCGAAAATCATTACACATTTTTAATTATTCAAAGTTTACACAACCATTTTAAAAAAAATCATTTTTCTAAAATTCATAAAAAATATGCATACTATATTTATCCGGTCATTTGAAATTTCATAAACTTCATCATAAGAAGAAATCCCAATTTTTATTTAAAACAAAGGATTACACAAGGCAGTTACAGTCTCCTTACATAGCCCCTTATCACACCAGCATAGGACCTAAGTGTAAGGTGTGCTAAATGTGAGAGAATCTGAGGGAGGCTCGGCCAACATCGCACGAGTAGTAATTTCTATCAGTTTGAAATTCTCGCAAAGGCGATCCCGTTCTAGCTTCACACGATGAAGTTTAGCTTGGGTTTGGTCCAGAGCAAAGCCCAGTGGTGCTACCTCCTTTCCAAGTTCTGTTAGATGGGCTTCGATCGGTCCAAGACTACTGGGTGAGGCCATCGAATCTTCTTTCTATATTAATTAGCCAAGATTACTTGTATTTAGAGACAATAATCAAAACGTTTAGTTTCTAGTGGTCATATTGACCAATAGTCATATAATAGTCAAAAACAAACGATATCATTTTAATTATACTCATGTTATCAAATGAAACATTTTTGTTGAGTATAAAAATAAAATAAAATAACGCATAAAATTAGGAAACAAGATTTATTCAAAATTTCCGGTCGTTACAATCTTCCCCCCTTAAGAAATTGCGTCCTCGCAATTTTTTAAAATTAGGTTTTGAAATTTCATTGAAAGTCCCACATCGGAAAAGGAGTCAGTAAAACTATTACTTTAAAAGAAAGAAAGGGAAGTACGAAGGTCACCCGAGTTAGCCCACACTAGGATTCCATGTAGGAAAACATGGACATGGAAGAAAAAAAGGGTCAAGTTCTGAGGGAGATTGATAGAGAACATGATTAGGAGAAAGATAACCATAAGAAAATCCCAAACTCTATGATGTGTGTAAACGATCTTTGATTACCTAGTAAGAAATGTAAACTAACAACATTTTTGTTTTACGTTCCTTTCATAATTTTGAGGAATTCATTTACAACATAGAACAAAAACATAAGGAAATATACCTACCTTCATGTAGAGTTTCATCCTTTAATATGTTTCTACCAAAACTAATCTTTTCTCCAAATGATGAGCATTCAAAACTACATGGTCTCATCAAAACACAAGAATTATCTTCTAGAGAATCACATAATCCACAAAAGATTAACTATCTATTTCTTCTATCTTTAAACATTATCAAAAAAACAGAAAGGGTAAGGTAAAACAACTCTTCAAAAAGAAAGAATCCCATAGGAAGGGAAACTATTTTTAAATCTTCAAAGTTCCATGGTACTACCCAATGTTCATCATAGACCATCCCTTAAATAACGGTCCTTAAAATTCCTCAAAATAAACCAAACTAAGATTGAAACCCAAATACAAGAGGGATTTGATAACATAGTCTTCCAAAATAAACTTCATTGTTCATCTCCAAACAACATCAACCACAACTAACATCTTATAACAAAAGTAGCTAACCTAAACATATTTTACCCAAGATAGCTTAATCATTTCCATAAGTAAACTAAATTACTATAAGTCCTCCTTATATTCATTGATTCCTCAAAATATAAGTCAACCATACTCCTCAATGAAAATACCGCAGTAATCTATTTACCTTGATCATATAGGGTCCTCAAAATAGTGAACGTCTTCCAAAATAATAATCATCTTTTAATCCCCTAATCATCTTTGTCGTATTAATACGGAAATCGTAGCATTTCCTATCACATTGGTTGTTGGGACATGTTCTTCCATTTCCCGCCATTAATTAAGAAAAGAAGTTATAATTAGGGGATTAAATACTTAGCCAATAATCATGAAAACAAACTTAAAGCATATAAGGATAACTTGTAGAAGAAAAGTATACACTAACTTGTGATCCCCTAGGTTCCCATCTAGGTTATCCATGATCATATATTCTTATGTGAACCATTATTTAATTTTATCTTTGTTCCTTTAATAATGGTTCATACTAAGCTTATGAATTTACCAAAGCATATCCCCCGGGAGTGACGTAACCAAGAGTGCAGCAAGGCCCATTGTCGTGTACCAGTTCCCGTTCGAGTCTAGCTCAAAGCGGTGTTTTTGGGTTTTACCACTATGTACATCTGTGCCAGAGCCACCTCTACCTGCTCGTATCCAGACAGGGATGTATTTTCTTGGTAACCCCTTACTCAATACTCACCAAAATACCAAGAAGATTTCCTATATTTAAACTTTTCTATAGGGTTATTCCTAGAGTTTTCATATCCTAATTTACACAAATAACTAAACCATCCTTTGATACCAACTATAGCATCCCGTCTTTTTATAACATAACTTTCATTCCATTACACGGAACTGAGGATCTTTAAGGTTTAGTGTCTTGTAAACAAGGAACATAAAACATGAAACAAAAAAAAAATTCTTCTTAAAAACTTTAAAGGCTTCTCCTCATGTTCACCCTAGGCTCATTACTGCATCTCATAACCTAGGGACATACATCAAAAGGAAGGGTGAGCAGAAGGCCCAGCAAGGGAAACAATTGAAACATTTTACATATGAACTTGAGATACATCAATAAAGTCATGAAAAGAACTTTAAGGCATGAAAATGAAATCATGAGGCATATCATAATAAAAATAAAACATTTTCATAGCTTGAAGATGTGGCTACATAATTTAACATAGACAATAATGAACATATCACCAAGGTCCATCCCCAAGGTGTCATTTGAAAATTACCAAGGTTATTCACCAAGGTATCGTGAAAATTGTAATCTCTAGTGGTTACATCATTACCCAATGCATTGGAGCGCTATCAGGGAGCACCCATAAATTTTCCTTTACTATCATGTGAGCCACATATATCATCATCAAACATTTCATAAATAACCCATATAGCATAAAATAATGGGTTTCATTTCATAATCATAAAGTTTTAAAAACTGCTTTAGAGACATGATCTTTACGTCACTTTAAACCCACGGAAGGGTAGAGAGGGTTTTATGTATGTAAATACCATAATTTAAAATAGAACATTTTTGTATATATGTGAATACCCCTGTAGAAATAAGATCTTTGAGTATTCACTTTATAACATAAAATAATTTTGAGAAAAGAGAGGCATTTTGAGAAGAAAATTCTGCAGCATAACGGCTTTGTTACAAGGTTTTAGAAAACTTTGAAAAGAGAGGGAACATGGGTCGAACAATCATAATTGACACCTAAAACAGTAGAGGGACATAATAAGAAGGATATATGGACATGGTGATGCTATTTCAAGGACATACCATTTGAAATTAAAAACATGGAAGGAAGACAAAAAATTGATTTCTCTTATGAAAATTCGGCAGCCTAACGGCGTCACTTAAACTTCAACAAAAATGAATTGAACAGAACAAATAGGGTATCTCATCATATGATAATAAGAGATATGTATGATAGATATAGAGATCATACCCCATCATAATAAAAAGGAACTTTCAAGACTTGACATAGAATTAGAACTTTGAAAAGGAGAAGGGTGAAAGAATCCCTTAAAAATTCGGCAGCCTAACGGCGCCACTTAAAACTTCAAAATACTGATTTGAAGAGATCAAATGGGGTCTCTCATCATATGAACATAAGAGTCCAGTATTATAGATATAGAGATCATACCTCAACATAACAAAAAGGATCTTGAAATAATTGACATGAAAGTAGAACTTCAAAACGAGAAGGGTGAAGAACCACTTAAAAATTCGGCAGCCTAACGGCGCCACTTAAAACATCAAAATACTGAATTGAAGAGATCAAATGGGGTCCCTAATCATATTATCATAAAAGATCAGTATGATAAATTTAGAGATCATACCCCAAACATAATTAAAAAGAAATTGAAATACATTACATGATAATAGATCTTGAAAAATGAGAAGGGAGAAAGAATCTGTTACAAAAATTTCGGCAGCCTAACGGCGCCACTTAAAACTTCATAAAAAGAAATAATGAGAGTAAGAGGGGATATCTAATTATTTTAACATGAAAATGGCAGTAAGAGGAGTATAAAATAACACCCTTTAACATAAGAACATGGAGCATAAAAGAAATTACAAAAAGAGATTTCATGAAAAGAAAGAGAGAGATCAGATTCCTTACCTTAAAACATAACTCTTAAAACTCAATGTTTGGGACCTTGAGGGCTTGGGGGCACCATGGGAGGACGCCTTGGGAGGTAATGAGACCCTAACTTCGTTGGGGGAGAGTTGGGAGTCGAATGATGAGAGGATGGTTTGGTATTTATAGGGAAAGTGAGGGGACAAGGCATTAATGGCAAAGGGACACCTCATTAGTGGGTTTGGCAAAACCATGGGCTTGCCCATGGTATTTGCCCATGGTATTGGCCACTTGGGACACCTAATACCTTATCTCACTATTAATAATTCTAACATATTGATTACAAACTTAATACATCATTTAATGATGTCATTAAACACCCGTAACTTAAAAACTGTATTTTCACTATTCATCGAAAATTCAACTTTCTCACAATAATCCCAAAATTTCACCTTAACCAAATATCAACGCTCTGATTAAAAATATGAACTACATTTTATAAAAATAATTTTCCAATTATTTTTAATTTAATTTTTAAATAAAAACACTATTAACCGAAAATTCAATTTTTTCAGAAAAAACCCCAAAAATTACCATAGCATAATATCGGTGCTCTGAGTTCAAAAATGAAATCCGTTTTATAAAAATAATTATTTAAATATTTTTAATTAAATTTTTATTTAAAAAACACTATTCACCCGAAAAAAATAATTCTTGAATAATAATTTATGAAACCGTTATTTAACCATTTTATTGAATCACATTACTTAATCAAGGTGCCTAGATTATATTAATACTTTTTTAAGTGACATTACTAATACATTTGGACACATTACTAATCCTAATCATAAAATCACTATTCATAATTTACTATTCATCAAAAATTAAGTTGATCTTATTAGACTCTAAATTTTGTACTGAACATAATTGTAGAAGACCATTTTTCGAAAATCATTACACATTTTTAATTATTCAAGGTTTACACAACCATTTTAAAAAAATCCTTTTTCTAAAATTCATCAAAAATATGCATACTATATTTATCCGGTAATTTGAAAATTCATAAACTTCATCATAAGAAGACATCCAAATTTTTTTTAAAACAAAGGATTACACAAGGCAGTTACGGTCTCCTTACATAGCCCCTTATCACACCAGCATAGTACCTAAGTGTAAGGTGTGCTAAGGTGAGAGAATCTGAGGGAGGCTCGGCCAACATCGCATGAGTAGTAATTTCTATCAGTTTGAACTTCTCGCGAAGGCGATCCCGTTCTAGCTTCACATGATGAAGTTCAGCTTCGGTTTGGTCCAGAGCAAAGCCAAGTGGTTCTACCTCATTCCCAAGTTCTGTTAGATGGGTTTCGATCGGTCCAAGACTACTGGGTGAGGCCATCAAATCTTTTTTCTATATTAATTAACCAAGATTACTTGTATTTAGAGACAATAATCAAAACATTTAGTTTCTAGCGGTCTTATTGACCAATGGTCATATAACAGTCAAAAACCAATGGTATCATTTTGATTATACTCATGTTATCAAATGAAACATTTTTGTTGAGTATAAAAATAAAATAAAATAACACATAAAATTAGGAAACAAGATTTATTCAAAATTTTGGGTCGTTACAATCAGGAAAACCTTCCTATGAAGTAATATTAAAATAATCTTAATAGGCCTCTACTTCTTAATTGGACTTGTGATGTAACTCCACAATCAGGTGACTTAATATGTAAAACAATAGCATGTATTGATTTATAAATTTTAGAGTGATAAAGGTAGTTTTATTAGACCATAATATTTTCATCGATTTTAAAAAATAATTCCTTCCATGATTTATAGAAACCATTTTTTAAAATATATTTAATATACATATTGGAAATTATTACATATCCACAAATTTCTAATTATATGTAGTACTTAATCTATGATTACAACCATAAATCCCCACAAATTATTGGAATTTAAACTTCATAAAATGGGTTCTATCATTAGCCATAACTGAATTTTGTTCCCGAAATAATGAAAATATGTTCATTTTAAGAAATTGAATCACACTATTTTCCTAATTTTTTGGAACTTATACAACTGATAATAAATAATATATGTATTAAATAACCACAAAATTCCCCTTTTCACATCAGAATTTGAAAATATCAACATATAGTGTAAGGACCAAACCATAAATATAACATATCCCAATGTTTTTGACTAGAATTGAAATTCAAGGATACTTTAATTTTAGATTTTTAAATAATAATGAAAAAATATTATTGGGTAGTCTCAAACATTACTTTTGAGTTATTATACTCAATATCCATTTTTTGCATCAAATAAATCCCTTTTAAAAAAACAAAACATCCTTTCAAGAAACAACATTGATAATTTCATCACGATATCATTTTTATCCTTAAAAAACTTAAGATCTGTGAAAATAATTTTAAAAATTAGTACGACAACAAAAATCCCAGTATGGGATATAACATAAGTAAATAAATATTTATTCCATAAATATTTTATAATCATTAAAACTTTTTCACAAAATCATAAATTAAACCCACAAAAGAAAAAACACATTTTCTTTCCTCTTGAAATAATATGAATCATGTAGTACTCCATATAAATCATAAATATTAATGTTAACATGTGGAAACCAAATAATTCTTAAATTTTATATTTCATGGCTATAAAAGGGGTAACCTTCAGGGTTACATTTTGAATACCCACAATGTTATACTCCATAAATATCTAATGAGAACCCATATTGATTAAATCTATCTCATTACCCAATGAATTGGCAAGCTATAATGGCCTCACCCATCCTAAATTTTTCATGTAACCAAATTTATACATAATAAATTCCAAGATAAAAACCATAATCATAACACATAAATACTGCTTAAAAGAATAATATCATTTCCAATTTGAGATCATATTTTTTACAAAAACCTGAACTCATAAATGAAAAAAAATATTTTAATATTAAAATTTAAAAATTTGAAGGAGTCATCAAAATATTAAATAGAAATAAAAGTAGTATAATAAATTAATTTCATATAAGTTAAAAAAAATCCCTTTGACTTTTGTAAAAAAAGTGTGTTTCTAATGAATTTCCCTTACCAAAACCCATTTAAATAAACCCCCAGGAAAGGTAAAATGGTTTAATATTATATAAAATACATGAAGGATTATAGTGGAATATAAATATCAAATAATATCCATAGTGGTGGTGAATTTCTTTTCTATGTGTACATTATATTAAACATCCATTTTTTCATTTTTCAAAACGTTCCATATAAAACACAAAAAAAATATTCATTTTGAAAAAATTTTAATTATGATATATATAAATATATATCCATTAAATTCAATTTATATTTGTATAAAAAATATTTAAAATTATATCAAGAATATTTTCATGGAGAAAAAGATGTGATAATTAAATATGTCAACTTTCAAGCTGTCCCATTCAATTTTGAACATTTGAATCTTATTCTCCAGGAAATAATATATTTATGAAAATAATAAATAACATGTGTATAAATAATAAATTGATATTAAATTTCATTGTAGAGATATGAAAATAATATTAAATAATAAAGGTGCATATCATCAAGAAATGACTTAATGAATGGATATTGAAAAGAAATACCTTACATCGAGGATGATTTGTCTTGTATATTATTTATAATCCTGCACAATAATCTTGTGATAATTTTTATTTAATTCATACCATTTTCCATTTTTATTATACAATTTATATAATTTGATACCATGCTATAAAAATTACTAATTATTTAGTTTTGCACTGGACATTTTGATAACATTCAATACTTGAGTCAAAAATGACTTTCGTATGTTGTCAATAGTCAAATTTGTCATTCATCCATCAACTTGATAATAATATTCATGAAACAATAATCACAGTTATAAATAAATTATTAGTTTAAATCAAACCATTAATAAGAGTTATGGAAAATTTACTACATTACAAACAAAGAGAATGTATGATTTACATACACATGAATTACATTTCCACATTTCAAGGAACATTTTGGAAACATTGTATATATTATTTTATATTTTTAGAATTATAAAAATATCATTAATATCATATTAATACTTTAAATATTTTTATATATCTTATACAATGTGATTTGGAGATCGAAAATGAATCACATCACATCATGGAGGTGATAGTTCACACATACACATAAACGACGTTATCATTTTTATGTTCATTAAAAGTAACAAGTTAATTGATATATTACTCTCTTATGATCATAAATATGTCATGAATATTAAATATTAACATTAATTCTATCATTATAACTAAACTTGAGATATGGTTATGGAAAATGAATTATATCAGCTCGTGAAGGTGATAATTCACCCGTACGCAGATACAATTAATTAATTTCCCATTATATGGAAGTGGAGATAAATTTAATAGATGTAATAGACATAATAAAATCATATTATATTTAGGATATTGGATTTATTATTTCATCATGTATGAATAAAATTTTAATGTATTGTATGAATAAAAAATAGAAACACTTAAATAAAAATTTTACCTTTCCTTTGGAAGATCACCTTTTCATAGCACCTTCACATCCATATGGAGGGTGGTCTTCCTAATATAAGGCCTCTAGAATATGAATATATATATTCTAGGATTGGTTTTTGTTTGAACTTGGATTGAAAAATTGGGTTTCTTGTGTATGTAATAGTGATTAATGGGTGTTCTTTTATAAGAGATGGGAGGGGCACTGTTGGATTTATTAGGAGTATTAAATTAGTATATATTAATTTTATTTTAAAAATGGATCCAAAATATATTTTTTCTAATATAGTATTTTTTTGGGTCAAAATAAATTCATTATATTAAATTTATACCCGTTTTTTGAATTTTTTAATCAATATCATTTTTCTTTAACACATAAAATTTTTTACCGTGACATTGTGTAATATACAGATTGAGAGTAAATATAATTACAATAAAGTACCCAAATGAAAAAAATGAGTCTTTAATAAAAATGTTTGAAATACCCCTATCATTTTACTAGAGATTATACCTTTATTTATTTTATATAAATTTATAAAATATTATTTTATTTAAAATCTCATGAATCTCAATTTTGAATCTATTCACTAATTCAATTTTCAAAAATATCATAACAAATAGATTCATTTAAAAAACAATGTTAACTCATACCAAATTTATTAAAGTAAGATAAAAAATTCTGGGATAGAATCAAATATCTTCTATTATTTATATTTTAATATTATTAATATCATTTATTTGATTATTCCATTCATAAATCAGTTATTGTGTCATCATTGTTTCCAAATTAATTTCAATTATATAATATCAAAAAATTATATTTAAATTATCATGATGTAGATAAAATTCTATATTTCAAATTTCTATCTTTAGTAATATTTATTATCTATGTAACCTTGTAGTAAAGACTATTTACTTAATAATAATTTTACTATGACATTTTTAATTTTTCTTTAAGTAAAATATGATAAATATAGTATTCATTACCTAGTAGATTAAAAATGTAATTATTTTTTATAAGGAAGATTTTGGTAGAGAAAATATCATTAAATGAAATTAGTAAATGTTTTATGGTAATTTTATTATATTATAATATTATTTTAAACCATGAATAGATAATTTTCCCTTAACGATGGAAAATAATATTTAAAAGTTACTAATCTGAAAATAAAATTTGTTTACCTATTAGAAAAAAAATTTCAAACTTATTACAATAACGCGTGTTAATTTTTAAAAATTAATTTCATAGAATTGGTTACAATTAATTTAAAATTAATCCTTTTGATGTTTTGATGAAATATGTTTTTAAAGTAAAAACATTCAAATGTTCGCAATGTTTTTATATCAAATTTTTATTTTAAAATTATTAAAATAAAATAAATTGGAATAAATGATAAAAAAATATAAATAATTATACTTTATAACAAATTAAAATAATTTTATAAATATATAAATAATATAGACAAACAAGAAATTCTGTATTAAAAATCATTATTTGTCACCATTCATTAAAAATTTAATATTATATAAAAAATACAAAAAATTCAACAAAAGTAAATTTTTGTACTCTTGTTTGAAGCAATAATTTTATTTTTGAATATAGAAATTAGAAAAGGTAAAAAAATTGGATTTAACATGGTTTCACCATCTAATGGTGATACAAAATTGTTTTCTTTAAATCCTTTTATGCATAAAATAGATTTTGTTATTTTATCATGTATAGAAAAAAATTAGATGAATTAAAAAAATCACACTAAATATAATATATATATATATGATTTATATAACCCATTAAATAGAGCTTTTTAATTTATTATTGTAAAACACACTTGTGCACATTTAAACACTTTTTTAGAAAATGATTTCCTTTTATTTTAAAATGGCATTTTATTCATTGAAAATTAACTGTTCACCAAATAATTAATCATAAATTCATGTTTAAAACAAATTTTTAAAATTCAGTTAATAATGTAAATTAACACTATTCTAAAATATATATTATAATAGTAACATTTAAATATTAATATTTAATTGTTCATTTAAACTGGAATTAGCTTATCATGAACACAATTGACGTAGTCTTTTTAAAAAAAACTCTGGATGTTACATATATTATATTCACCAAACATAAAAAATATCAACATTCAAAATACCTATATATTTAGGCCTTTTAATTATAAAATATTTTCTTATCAGTTGATTCTTATAAAAGTCATCAACAAAACCCGTATCATCATTAAGAAATTTTGACTAACAGAATATTTCTTCACTGAATATTTGTGTAATGTTTTCTCCTCCATGATGTCCACCTCTAGGTGAAAAGTGAAATCTCCCATAAAATTTAAATATAATTCCTCCAACACACATATTGTAGGGATTAAATAAATATATATTTTAAAGTGTATAGGGTCACCCCATAGAAAATACTTAATAATATAAAATAATTTAATATTATTATTTTCTGATAAATATTATTGAAGGAGTCCTATAACTCAGAAATTATAAAAATATACACACCAAGATGATTACATTAATGAGATATTTTGTTTTTTTTCATCTAAAAGGATGAATTAATGTATTTCTGATTTATTTTTTGGATACTATAATTCCACGATATGTGATTAGTGACAATATTATTACCCTTGTTTGTATCCCAAATTTCAAAATAAACACTACTATAAATAGTATAAACCTAATGAGCCTATGTTTCTTCATATATTTATATAACATTTATTTCAATGTAGATATGTCTACAAGAACATTCTTCAAATCCTATTCAATACAAGAAAATATTTCATAAATAAAAAACCAATTAATCCTAGTTAGTAGTGGAAGAGTACCTTTGAGAATCATCCAAAAGCCAACTACCATTGTAAAACCAATGAAATATTTTATCATTTTACATTATTATAACTATTCAAATATCATTGTCATTAGAGTTGAAAAAAATTTCAATAGGTAACATCCAATCAGGTTGAGTATTTATGTTTGATAGTTGGGGTTCTCCTTAATAATACTAAAATATTCCAATCATTTTTTCATAAAATAATAAATGTTTATCATTTACCTTTGCTGAACATAATGTGAATTAATATTTTGGAGATGTCTCTAAAGAACCTCTATAAAAACACGGAATTACATAAAGATATCTAAACACCTTTGGATTTTTCAATAAGAAATTATTTTTTGACTACTTATGTCATATAAAATTATACTCTAATTGCCCTCCTATAGTACATAAGACCAAAACAAATTCCCACATTCAAGATGTAATGGAATTTCACTGATTAAATTAAATCATTTGTATATATGAATATCTCCATAACTAAATAAAAAATTCATTAATTATTATAGCATGTAATCCCATGATAATAAAATTCATCAAGAAACAACTCAGTGATACTCAAAATAATGTAATAATCGATATACATCACGCATCATTAAATGGTGGTTCTAAAAAAATAAAAAAAAATGGAATTTTAGGGTAGAAAAATATTCCCACTATGAATGTGGATGTATTATATCCCTATCGTCATGATTAATGAGAGTCTATTTGAAACTAGAATACCCTTCAAGAAAACAGTGAACCCCTTTCCTAGCCAACATCTATTTAATTTTAACAATTAATTTAATTGGAAATTATCATTATAGTTTTTACAATGAAATCCTATAATTAATAAAAAACTCTATTTAGTATCATTACAATCTGAAATCTACTCATTCTTATAATTGTTAACAATAGTGATACCTACTTTCATTGGACCTGCTTAATTAGACTAGCCCAAAAAATATCTAAAGGTGGATAATTGATACAATTTTATTATAGAATGATAAAATCTTATATCACAACCACCTTAGGTTTATATTTACTCACATTGGATGACAATCCTTGGATTTCAAGTAAGGTTATATAAGAATCATATACATGAAATATGAAATGACAATCACATTGATGGAAGATATAGAGTAGCCTATTATTGTTTTTAACATTTTGTAACGCCCCGACCCTAGTTACCTAGAGCCAGTGCTTTATTACATAACATTGACATGATTACAAGAAAGATCAAATCTCGAAATACTGATTGGTTTAGTAGCATTGGAAACACTAGATATATTCATAAAGTTTTACATTACAGCATATAGTGAAAAACTACTACAACAACATATTGTCTCAATAGTCCACACTATTAATCCCTCATAATATCCATGTTGGTCATTCATAATTTACTTTTTCACATCCTGGGAAAATAAAACATAGAAAAGGGGTGAGCTCAAATGCCCAGTAAGGATAACAATATAGCAGAAACTTTCATAAATAAGAATAAACATTTAAGGAAATGTATAACTAAAACAAAAGCCTTTTAAACTTGATGTTCAACATAGTATGTCATAAATAAAATGAAATAATTCCATTTACTTATTCACATGGATATTCTATTAATCTAATAATCACATGCAATATCAATAACCACTTTCATAATGATGGAATGCATAATGTCAGACTATCATAACCAAAGAGCCAAGGCCTCGTGCCAAGACTACAAATAAGATTTTTTCAAGGCCTTGTTCCAAGACACTAGTTTGTCTCATGAGACCAACCGATGCATCGAGGAGCTATAGCGGGCTCCACCTGTCACATATTAAGTCCAATAGATTCCCATATGAAAAGGTTTAAACATAACATAAACATTCGTATTAAAACTAGCATACGAAATGTCAATACATTTACCATAAACCATGAATAGTATAAAAAAGTACATCCACAGTAAAACATATCACAAAACCTTCAATAAAACATAGAAGTTTTATATCATAATAAATCAACTTCACATAAGCGTAAAATCCAACAAAGGATGTTGACATAGATGAAATCAAAACTCGTTTTAGAGAAATATCTCTTTTTATTTTGAAATAATTTAAGATCCATATAAAATAAAACATTTTCTTTGAAAATATTCTTATAAGATTTTAATGGAAGCTTCGATGATTTTATAAGGGCAGAAAATAACTGCACCCGCTGTATAAGTTAAAAAAACATTCTTACCTTAATTCTGTCGAAAAGGATAAAAACACCTTGTTTGGAAAACGACAGAAAGATTCCTTTATAAAACTGTTATAAAAATTAAAACAAGGGTATAAATGACTTTAACCCATATTATTTTAAATAGTAAAAATGTTTTCAAATACATTTTTAAGAAACATGGATGTGGATGATAAAGAGATCCCAGTATATAATTACGTATAAACAACCTCGGATAATGAAGAGATTTTGAAAAAACCCTTACCTTGTAATTTTCCTTGGTTGGGGGTAGGTTAACCTCCTGTATAATGGTGAAATAATTGTTATTAAATTATACAAGAATCATATACATTCATATGATATCATATATGATCTTTTAACATTGCTTTGTTAATAATATCTTAGAATTATCGTTGTTTCGGGTGTTAACTTACTCGTTTTCTTTTATATGTTTTGTTAAATAAGCCATGTTTGTCATGTATATGTTGTATCTTATTCATATCCAGAATGATATCAAGTCCTTAAAAATTATTTTTAAATCATCAAATGATAATTATTCTTCAATGGATACGATGGAAAATGAATCTTATCGCGTTCATGGAGACGGTAGTCTGTACGTACGCACAAGCAATAATATCATTCTTTTGAAATTAAAATAATATATAATTAGATGGTATATAATATATACAGAATCATTATCATGTTATATTTATTATTTTCATGAGTTACACATCATTATTATACCCATCCAAATAAGTATGGTGACATGTTATTCAAAGGATGGATAGAATATTGAACATTGTTGTACCATTTTTATAATAACATCACAGTATATATATATGATACTGGAGTTATTATTTTAGAATGGTAACAACAAAGGAAGAAGAAGTGGAGGAAGAAGGGAACTTGAAAAAGGGTGGTGAAATCATTACCTCTTTTTCAGGTTCTTCCTTTTGATTTGATCAAAAGGGATCTTTAAGTTGGCTTTCTGGTCAAACTAAGGCATCTAGGTTGTAGTGAGGGACGTTGCAAGAGTATTTGGGTAGAGTTTGGCTGAACCAGAAGGCTTTGCGTGGGTGAAGAAATGAGAAGGAGGTGTGGCCTTTTATAAGAGGGGCGAGGGGAACCTTTGGAAAAGCTAGAAATATTAATTTATAATAAATTCATATTAGGTTTCTAATGGCTCAAAAGTGTATTATTTAAAGGTTAAGGTGGGGATAGGTCAAAAACCATTCAACCAATATAATTTAGACAGGTTTGGGTCATTATAATAGCCTTATCTTTTAGTTTTAACTCTTAGTAAATTAGTTTGACATTTACCATGTCACTTTGTATTTTTATATTATATAGTTAATAAACCTACTATATACATCCAAGAGACCCCAAAGTGGTCTATTAATGAGACATATATCATGACATAAGTCTCTGGGTCAATCGTTAGATTTTTAGTAATTTAATATCAATTAATAATATAATATTTGTTTTAAAAACTCTTTTATGTCAATTATGACACTATTCAATAGTTGGTTTTTGTGAAACTCATATAAGATTTATTACTCCGATAAATGTTAATTAAATCAATCCTAATATGTCATATTATCCTAGAAAATTAGTTTAATTCATGAAATGTTTCAAATTATATTTATTTGGGTATTTATAATATAAATTATTTTAATTTTTCACTATTATAGTAATTACGGGATCATCATTTTGTCATAAATAAATTAAATTATTTAATGTCTAAAATTTATAGATAAAATATCATTATGTAGGAAATATTATTAGATTTCTAATTAATATTTACTATCGAATTTATCTTATGTATAGGCCTATATTAAATTTTTATTAGTAAATAATCCTTGATTTTAACTCTTTTAACTCTTCTTTGAATTAAATAATAATAAATGTCCTAACCTATTCCAAGTAGACCTAAATGATAATATTTTATTCCTATGGTTGATTTTGGTCGAGATACACTTGTCCAATAGAATTAATACATGTGTTAGGGTAATATTAATATCATTTTTACCCTTAATTACCCTATTTACTTTTAACCGTGGTAAATAAAAGTAAAGAGTTACTATTCACCAAAAATTATTTTCATCTCATTGAACCACATTTTACTTATTGATATTAACCGTGTCTCTCGGTTTTTCGAAATTACATTCACAGAAGCGGTAAAATTATGTTTTATGAAAAATTCAGTTTTTTTAACTACCACATAGTAGTTTCACTATTCATCAAAAAATGATGTTTTTCATAACAATGCCAAAATTTCACCCTAAGCTATAATTGATATTCCGAATTCAAAAATGATGTCTATTTTACAAAATTCCAAACATATAAGTTTCATTAATTAATTTTATAATTAATTCCCGCTATCACAACAAATAGCATGTTTTTAAGAAACAATATATATCAAAAGATTGATAATTGTTTATGTCTAATTTCAAAGTGAAAATAATTATAATGAACATCATTGGATAAAATGGTAAGAATATATTCTAATTATACTTTAAAACCACTCAATACTATAATGTATCACTATAAATGATTTTGATTAAAAAATTTGTTTTTAATTATTTTTCACTATTCATAAAAATTGGAAGTTCTCAGAAAAATACCAAAAATTCAACATAGGATAATGTCGATATTCCGTATCCAAAAATGAAGTCCATTTTGAAATATAATATATATATAATTTTAAAAAGTAGGTATTACTATTCATAACATCTAGTTTGATTGGTTGTGGTGTGTTAGAACTCGATGTTGCGTACAACACACGCTATCGCATTATTCAAAGAGAAGTGTATCGTAGAAGCTTGGGATGTTACATTCTCCCCTCCTTCAAATTATTTCGTCCTCGAAATTTCTAGAATACTACCGCATGAAAAGACTCGGGTGGTTTTTCATCATATTTTCCTCGGGTTCCCACGTTGCCTCTTCCATCTTGTGGTTTCTCCACAAGACTTTTACCAGACAAGTCGTCCAGTTTCTCAGTACTTGTTCTCTCATATCAAAAATCCTAACAGGCTCTTCACAATAAGACAGATCAGGTTCCAGTTCTAACTCATCATAGGTGGGTACAAGAGTTGGGTCAGCAATGTATTTCGTCAACAGAGATACGTGGAACACATCGTGAACTTTGGAAAGACTTGGCGGTATTTCCAATCGGTAAGCTACAGCCCCAATTCGTTCTAGAATTTCGAAAGGTCCGATGTACCTGGGACTCAATTTACCATTCTTACCAAAACGTATGACTCCCTTCCGTGGAGATGCCTTTAGGAAAACATGATCACTGACTTGAAATTAGAAATCCTTCCTTCGATTATTGGCATAGCTTTTCTGCCTACTTTGAGCCGCTTTGATGTGATTTTGGATTACCTTCACCTTTTCCATTGTTTCCTCCACCAGTTGTGGACCGACAAGTTTTCTTTCACCAACGTCATCCCAATAGGTTGGTGTGCGACACCGCTTTCCGTATAACTCTTCATATGGTGCCATATGAATACTCGAATGGAATCTATTGTTATAGGAAAATTCTACAAAAGATAAATATTGATCCCACATACCCTGAAAGTAATGTGAACAAGATCTCAGCATGTCTCCTAAGGTTTGAATAGTCTGTTCTGATTGTCTGTCTGTCTGAGGGTGGTAGGCAGTGCTCAAATGAAGTTCGGTATCCAGTGATTTCTGAAGACTTTTCCAGAATCATGATGTAAAATGGGGATCACGATAAGAAACAATCAATAGGGGTACTCCATGAAGTCTCACAACTTCATTAATATAAAGTCTTGCTAGAGGTTCCAGTGGTAGATCTTCTCTTATAGCAAGAAAATGTGATGACTTGGTAAGACGATCAACAATAACCCATATTGCAGCATTCCATCTAGGAGTCTTTGGTATCCCCATGAAAAATTCCATCGTAATATTGTCCCATTTCCACTTAGGTGTGGGAAGAGGATGCAATACTCTACCTAGTTGTTGCCTTCCAGCTTTCACTTGTTGAAAAACCATACATCTTGACACAAAATTGGTGATCTCCCTCTTCATGTTGTCCCACCAAAAATGTTCTTTCAAATCTATAAACATTTTGGTGCTCCCAGGGTGTATAGAGAAATTGGAACTATGAGCATCATCCAGCAATTACCTTTTTAGATCAGGTATATTGGGAACACAAATTCTCTTCATGAATTTCAAAATTCCATCTTCATACATAAAGTCTCTCAATCTACCATCATTCACATCATTAATCTTCTTTTGAAATTCTTCATCATCGGTCTGAGAACTCTTAATCCTTTCTAGTAAAGATGGTTTGGAAACCATTTGAAAAAGCATTGATGTTTCACCTTCCCTGGTTATTCCCATGTCCATCTTCACTAGATCCATGAAAATTCGATCCCTTTCAATTCTCATATTGTTCAAAACTACATGGTCTTTTCTGCTCAAAGAATCTGCCACCTTGTTTGCTTTCCCCAGGAGGTAGTGTATCATATAATCATAATCCTTGAGTAATTCAAGCCATCCCCTTGGCCTCATGTTGAGTTCTTTTTGTGAGAAAATATAATTCAAACTCCTATGATCAGTATAAATATCACATTTTTCTCCATAGAGGTAGTGCCTCCATATCTTCAAAGCAAATATCACAGCTATTAACTCTAGATCATGAGTAAGATAGTTTTTTTCATGAATTTTCAACTTTCGTGATGCATAGGCAATAACCCTATCATTCTGCATAAGGACACAACAAAGTCCTTTTCTTCGATGCATCACTATAAATAATGAACCCATCATTCCCCGATGGGGATAATTGACTAATCTTCTCTTCAGTTATTTAAAACATTTTTCACACACTTTTTTCCAAACAAATTTAACCCATTTACGTGTGAGCTTCATTAATGGGTTAGCCAATCGGGAACAATTCTGGACGAAACGTCGATAATAACATGCTAAACCAATAAAACTACGTACCTCAGTTATATTCGTAGGTGCTGGCCATTCTTGGATTGCCTTGGTCTTAGAAGTATCAACAGATATTCCATCTTTATAGACAATATGGGCAAGAAAAGAAATCTCCTGAAGCCAGAATTCACACTTGCTAAACTTCCAATATAACTCATGTCTTCTCAGAGTCTTCAGAATAATGCCCAAGTGATTTTCATGATCTTCGTAACTTTTGTAGTATAACAAGATATCATAAATAAATACCACCACAAATTATTTGAGATATTACTTGAAAACTCTATTCATCATATCCATGAATACAGAGGGTGCATTAGTCAATCCAAAAGGAATTACTGTAATCTCGTAATGCCCGTACGTGGTTCGAAATGATGTCTTTGAAATGTCTTCCTTCTTCACACACAACAGATGTTATCCAGATCGAAGGTCAATCTTTGAAAATTATTGAGCTCCATGAAGTTGTTCAAATAAATCATCAATGTGATGTAGGGGATACTTTTTATTTATTGTTATAGCATTGATCTCCATGTAGTCGATATATAACCTCAATGATCCATCTTTCTTTTTAACAAAAAGAACAGGGGCTCCCCATGGAGAAACACTAGGGAGAATAAATCCTTTTTTACTCAATTCCTCTAGTTGTTTCTTTAGATCAAGTAATTATACAGTTTCCATTCTATAAGGGGTCTTCGATATAGGCCTTGATCTAGGAATTAAATCGATGTAAAACTCAACTTCTCATTCTGGAGGATGTCCAGGTAAATCTTTTGGAAATACATCTACATATTCTTTCACAATAGGTACATCCTCTATTTGAACATTCCTTTCCTCACCCATAGTCATTTCATTATCTTCCTCCCCAATAATTAAATTTAGTTGAGCTACTGGGGGTGGATCTAGATAAGAATTAGGTGGTGACGATTCTTCTCTAATGATAATATGTTCCTTATCATCATCCTCACGAATCGTAACCTATTTCTTCTTACAATAAATCTTCGCATCATAGTCTGAAAGTCACTCTATACCGAGTATTATATCAAACTCAATCATAGGTATGATGATGAGATCAACAGATAAAGAACATTTATGTGCTCTAATGGGGACTGATTCACAAAACTTTGTTGCAATCATACTTCCCTTAAGAGTTTTAACTGACAACTCCCTTGTTAAAAAAAATTGTGAATATCTATGTTTCTTAGCAAAATGGGAAGATATGAAACAACGATATGATCCAGAATCAAATAATGCATTTTCTAAACTAGAGGAAACCATTAAATTACCTGCCACCACGTCTTTCGAAGCTTCTACTTCAGCAGTATTGATAGAATAATCTTGGCCTTGATCCCTTGGAATTTTCTGAGGTAAGTTCCCCTGACGCTTAGAATATTCATTTGAATAATGTCCCGCCTCCCTGCAATTGTAGCACTGAACAATGATAGCTTCCTTCATCCCTTTGCAATCATGAGATTGGTGGCCTTTTTCACCACACTTGTAACAGACACTCATTCTCTTCACGAAAGTACCGGGGTGTTTCTTCCCACATTTACCACAGGATGAATATTCTACCTTTCCCTTCTTCTTCTTATTTCCATTCCCAAATTTATCAGCAGGTCTCTTCTTCTCTTGCTTTGCTTTGAAGTCATAAGATTTAGAAAATTCCTTTTCGGTCTTGATAGAACATGAGACAATGTCTTCGTACGATGAAAAGGATTGTGATAATAATTCTCGACGGAGAAATGGTTTTATCCCATAAAAGAAACGATAAATCATATTTTTTAGGTTACATATATAATCTCCAGCATACCTTTATAACCTTGTAATGTTAGCCTCATACTTTGTGACATTCTCATCCTCCTTTTGTCTCAGACTCAGAAATTGCCTTTCCATATCTGCTTGATGGTCACGAGGAATATATTTTTTTAAAAACAGATCTTTGAACTCCCTCCATTACATATTTGATACTTCATCATCTTCCTTGGTATTTTGAATCAATGTCCACCATTGATCAGCATCTCTAGTGAGGCGGTAAACTGCCATGATAACTTTTTCCCTTTCACTACTCCCCAAAGCCTGAAATATTTTCTCTAGGGAATTTATCCATTGCTCAGCTACTAAGGTATTTGTAATCCCATTGAATGTTGGTGGTTGTTGCCTCATGAAGCGATCTAACATTGATCCTCCACGCTGCGGATCAGGGTGCTCCATACGGGTAAGGTTATTATTCATAACTTGAGTGAGTTGTCCTAGTATGGTGATTAGCTGATCGGCACCAGTTGCATCCCCAGCTCCACTATAATTATCTTGAGTAGGAGGGAAAGTCCTTCATGGAGTGTGTGCATTGATACAGTTTCCATTTCTTCCACTAGTCGCCATTTCTAAACAATGGCATAAACTAGAGAAGTTATGAAAAAAAATACATAATCCCATACTTATAAAACACATAACATAAATTGAACTATTTATGGATATAATGCATAATCATAAGAATTTTTTCTTTGAGGAAGTATATACACATATACCCTTCATAATGATTTGTAAATAAAATGATAGTTATCCTATGCATATCCCCCAGGAGTGTCGTATCCAAGAGTGCAGCAAGGCCCGTTGTCGTGCACCAGTTCCCGTTCGAGTCTATCTCAAAGCGGTGTTTTCGGGTTTTACCCCTAGGTACATCTGTGCCAGAGCCGCCTCTACCTACTCGTATCTAGACATGGATGTATTTCTTGGAAAACTCACAAAATCTCTACAATACCAAAATTATAGGAAGTTCTTATATACTAATCCTCAAAGTTTATCTTAAGTCTATGTGCTCTAATTAGAGTTTATCTAAATCTAGGATCCAAGGTTTGTACTTAACTTCCTCTCATACAAACTGTAAAACCCCAACCCTAGTTACCTTGAGCTGGTGCATTATAATATAACATTGTCATGATCACAAGAAAGATCAAATCTCGAAAGACCGATTGGTTTAGTAGCCTTGGAAACTTTAGATATATTCATAAAGTTTTACATTACATCATAAAGCGAAAAACTACTACAAAAAAATATTGTCTCCATAGTCCACACTATTAACCCCTCATAATATCCCTGTGGGTCATTCATAATTTACTTCTTCACATCCTGGGAAAATAAAACATAGAAAAGGGGTGAGCTCAAATGCCCAGTAAGGATAACAATATAGCGAAAACTTTCATAAATAAGAATAAACATTTAAGGAAATGTATAACTAAAACAAAATCCTTTTAAACTTGAACTTCAACATAGTATGGCATAAATAAAATTAAATAATGCCATTCACTTATTCACATTGATATTCTACTAATCGAATAATCACATGCAATATCAATAACCACTTTCATAATGATGGAATGTATAATGCCAGACTATCATAACCACATAGACAATGCCTCGTGCCAAGACTACAAATAAGATTTTGTCAAGGCCTTGTACCAAGACACTAGTTTGTCTCATGACACCTACCGATGCATCGAGGAGCTATAGCGGGCTCCACTCATCGCATATTAAGTCCAATGCATTCCCATATGATAAGGTTTAAACATAACATAAAAATTTGTATTAAAACTAGCATATGAAATGTCAATACTTTAACCATAAACCATGAATGGTATAAAAATATCACATCCACTGTCAAACATATCACAAAACTTTCAATACAACATATTAGTTTTTTATCATAATAAATCAACTTCGCATAAGCGTAAAATCCAACAAAGGATGTTGACATAGATGAAATCAAAACTCTTTTTAGAGAAATATCCCTTTTTATTTTGAAATCATTTAAGAGCCAAATAAAATAAAACATTTTCATTGAAAATATTCTTATAAGACTGTAAGGGAAGCTTCAACGATTTTATAACGACGGAAAATAACCACACCCTCCGTATAAGTTAAAAAAAATTCTTACCTTAATTCTGTCGAAAAGGTTAAAAGCACCTTGTTTGGAAAACGATGGAAAGATTCCTTTATAAAACTCTTATAAAAAGTCGAAAAAGGGTATAAATGAATTTAACCAATATTATTTTAAATAGTCAAAATGTTTTGAAATACATTATTAAGAAACATGGATGTGGATGATAAAGAGATCCGAGTAGATAATTACATATAAACAACCTCGGATAATGAAGAGATTGTGAAATAACCCTTACTTTGTACTCTTCCTTGGTTGCGGGAAGGTTTACCTCCTGTATAATGGTGAAATAATTGTTATTAAATTATACATGAATCATATACATTCATATGATATCATCTATGATCTTTTAACATTTCTTTGTTAATAATATCTTAGAATTATCATCATTTCGGGTGTTAACTTACTCATTTTATTTTATATGTTTTGTTAAGTAAGCCTTGTTTGTCATGTATATGTTGTATCTTATTCATATCCAAAATGATATCAAGTCCTTAAAAATTATTTTTAAATCATCAAATGATAATTATACTTGAATGGATACGATCGAGAATGAATCTTATCGCGTTCATGGAGACGGTAGTCCGTACGTACGCACGAGCGATAATATCATTTTATTGATATTAAAATAATATATAATTGGATGGTATATCATATATACAGAATAATTATCATGTTATATTTATTATTTTTTGAGTTACACATCATTATTATACCAATAAAAATAATAATTTATTGAATAACAATTACACCACGACGTGGAGACGGTAAGTCGTACGTACGCACGTATGGTGACATGTTATTCAAAGGATGGATGGGATAGTGAACATCGTTGTACCATATTTATAATAACATCAAAGTATATATATGATACTGGAGTTATTATTTCAGAATGGTAACACCAATGGAAGAAGAAGTGGAAGAAGAAGGGAACTTGAAAAAGGGTGGTGAAATCATTACCTCTTCTTCAGGTTCTTCCTTTTGATTTGATCAAAAGGGGTCTATAGGATGGATTTAAGATCACAATAAGGCCTCTGGGATGTATTGAGGGAAGTTGGGAGAGTATTTTGGCAGAGTTTTGCCGAACCAAAAGGCTTTGAAGATGTGAAGAAATGAGAAGGAGGTGTGCCCTTTTACAAGAGGGGTGAGGGGCACCTTTGAAAAATCTAGAAATATTATTTTATAATAAATTTATATTCGGTTTATAATGGCTTAAAATTGTATTATTTAAAGGTTAATGTGGGGATAGGTCTAAAACCATTCAAAAAATATAATTTAGACAGGTTTGGGTCATTATATTAGCCTTATCTTCTAGTTTTAACTCTTAGTTAATTAGTTTGACATTTACCATGTCACTTTGTATTTTTATATTATATAGTTTATAAACATACTATATACATCCAAGCGACCCCCAAGTGGTCCATTAATGAGACTCCTATCATGATATAAGTCTCTTGGCCGAAACATAGATTTTTAGGAATTTAATATCAATTAATAATATAATATTTTTTTTAAAAAATCTTTTATGTCAATTTTGACACTATTGAATAATTGATTTTTGTGAAACTCGTAACCGATTGATTACTTCGAAAAAAGTCAATTAAATCAATCCTAATATGTCATATTATTCTAGAAAATTAGTTTAATTCATTAAAAAGATTCAAATTATATTTAATTGGGTATTTAGAATATCAATTATTTTAATTTTTCACTATTATAGTAATTACTGGATCATCATTGTGTCATAAATAAATTAAATTATATAATATCTAAAAATTATAAATAAAATATCATTATGTAGGAAATATTATTATATTTCTAATTAATATTTACAATCGAATTTATCTTATGTATAACCCTATATTAGAAATGTTTTAGTAAATAAACATTGATTTTAACTCTCTTAACTCTTCTTTGAATTAAATAATAATAAATGTCCTAATCTATTTCAAGTGGACCTAAATGATAATATTTTATTCCTAAGGTTTTTTTTGGTCTAGATACACTTTTCCAATAGAATTAGGACATGCATCAGGATAATATTAATATCATTTTTACCCTTAATTGCCCTATTTACTTTTAACCGTGGTAAATTAAAGTAAAAAAGTAACTATTCACCAAAAATTATTTTCATCACATTGAACCACATTTTACTTCTTGATATTAACCGTGTCTCTCTCATTTTTGAAATTCCATTCACAGAAGTGGTAAAATTATGTTTTATGATAAATTTAGTTTTTTTAACTACCACTTAGTAGTTTCACTATTCATTAAAAATTGATGTTTTTCATAACAATGCCAAAATTTCACCCTAAGCTATAATTGATATTCCAAATTCAAAAATGATGTATATTTTACAAAATTCCAAACATACAAGTTTCATTAATTAACTTTATAATTAATTCCCGCTATCACAACAAATAGCGTGTTTTTAAGAAACAATATATATCAAAAGATTGACAAATTGTTTATGTCCAATTTCAAAGTGAAATTAATTCTAATGAACACCATTGGATAAAATATTAAAAATATATTGTAATTATAATTTAATACCACTTAATATTATAATTTATCACTATAAATTATTTTGATTAAAAAATTTGTTTTTAAGTATTTTTCCCTATTCATAAAAATTGGAAGTTCTCAGAAAAATACCAAAAAATCAACTTAGGATAATTTAGATATTCCGTATCCAAAAATGAAGTCCATTTTGAAATATAAAATATATATAATTTTAAAAATTAGGTATTACTATTCATAACGACTAGTTTGATTGGTTGTGGTGTGTTAGAACTCGATGTTGCGTACAACACACGCTATCACATTATTCAAAGAGAAGCGTACTGTAGAATCTTGGGGAGTTACATTTTTCTATAACACCAACCATTTTTAACACTTAATTATTTTGTGTGAGTATATATAATATTTTGGAATATTTAGTTTCCTATTTTAAATTTGTATTTTTGGTTTGTTACGATGTTTTTAGAATCATAATTGGGTTATTTTACAATAGAAAGAATAATATTGGTTCATTATTTTCTAACAAAAAATATGTGTTTCCTAAACCAAGATTAAAATAATGAAAAAAATTCAATTTCAAAAATTTATTTAATATTTATTCATTATTTTCAAATGTAGAAAACCCATTGTTCTTAATTCATATATCATATTTCAAAATTTATTTAATAGAAAGAATTATAGATTTTTATAAATCCCACCATAACCTATATGAGTTTTTTCCTATATTTTATCAGAAGCATGAATTGGAAGATATAGCTCTAATAGAAAGGGATTCTTCCATGAAAATAAAAAATCTTCATAAAAATAACTCTTCTCAATGTGAATGCACCAATTTTTTTCCTCATGAAATTTTTCCTAACATAATTCAAGGAATCTATAAATATGGTGGGAAACATTATTTAAAACCTGAGAGGAACGTATTTATATGATTATTTTATTTAATTCAACTTGAGAAATAGTTGAATCATTATATTCTAACATTTAAATCCTTGATCAGTTCTCACCTAGTATTTTTTCTTTAGCATTTTTTAAAATAATATATTTCTATGAACTCAAATCTTTTTTTTAGTTATAGATATTAATTTCTGGTTATTTTTTAGGAAAAAGGAATAAATGTGGTTTTTTTGTGTAAACGATGTGTACTTTCACGTACATGTAATGTACCTGGTTAGTACAGACAGGCATGTATTGGTCATGTAACGGCTGAGTACAAGGCTTTGTGGTGACATGGAAGGCCACATAAGTTGGGGGTTGGTTAAGGCTACTACACAGTGTGTAGATTTAATACACTCCAAGTAGTTTTCTTTTTATTTTATATATAATATATGGGTTACATTTCATTTTAATAAATATCTTTTTCTAGCTATGGTTTGTACAAGAGGATGGGGAAAGGGCTAATGAACTCGAACCCCCTTCTGATTCCCCATCCAAGATTCAATTGAGACACTGTTGGGTGTGTTGGAATCCCACCCATTAATTCACCAAACCCATAGATAATCTCTTCCTGATTCATCATCTCATGTGATTTATTAAAGGTTAGGTTTTTATCACCTTTTTTAAGATATATGCCTATTTAGGTTTATCCATGGGTCCACATTCAAGTATGTTGATCGTACGATATCACAGTTCGTGGTTTGGGCCTTTAGTTGTGCTGCCTTAGATTATATATGCTTAAAGTGATGCATTCCCATATTTGATGTATTTCATGATTTCGAATTTAACCCTATTTATCACATTTTATTTCTCGTATAATTGATATTGGTTTTTTTCTTATGTGAGGTTATATACATTGTCTAAGGAACACCCCATTTGTGTGTTTTCCTTGGTTTATTAATTATGGAAGATTTTTCTATAATTTCTATGAGGCTTTCCTTGTTGTCCATGACCAATTTTTTAGGATGTAGTTGTTATTTATATAAAATTCACGTGATACATATTTTGAATGTTTGACCAAGGGGGATGGACTGTGAGATCATTCCAAAGGGGTTTAGAATTTAAGTGCTTCCCAGGTGGACTTTTATAATTTAATGATTTTGTTACATTGACCCAGGGATATTGACAATCAGAGCTTTCTAGGTGGGAAGTTATAATTTATTTATTATGCTTGGTTTGCCCTATGGTATTGGTCATGAGATCCACCCTAGTAGTTGTTTATAATTTATTATTGTTATGTTTACCTAGGGGTATTGACTACAAGAGACATCCAGGTGGCCATTTATAATTTATTGATGCTATTTTGACCAAGGGGGGTTGAATGTGAGACCTTCCCAAGTGGTTGATTTTAATTGATCTGTTCAATGGGGATCCAAAGGGTTTATACCATGAGAGAATCCTAAAGGGTCTTTTATGAATAATTCAATGATTGTGATGATTATTAGAAGCCAAATCACAAACATGGTATAACTCATACTTGATTGTTTAGATGGTCTTCTAAGACATCTATTTTTTACTTTTTATGGGGATACAAATCATAGGCTAGATCCCCTAGTTTAAATGATTCAATAGATTGAATAATAAATGTAATTTAATGTCATTGAAAACTGTAGGATTGATTACTTTTGAGTATTTCCCAGTTTATTGCGTCATTCTTTCATATTACGAACTAGGTATATAATAAATGATTTTTAAGAACATATATTTTGGTCATTTCATATTGGGGTTCATCTCACACCCTATTTGGGGCATGATTTTGGACCTAAACATGTTATATGATTATAGGTATTGATATGCGTAATCGGCCTTATTTATCAGGTACTTGATTACTAGGGGAGATAGAGAGCATGGGAACATGCTGAGGCATGCGATGCTAATAGAGTTTACTTGATTTTCTATACATGGGTTTTTGAATTGTATTTCTTGCATTGTGATTTCTCTAGATTCTTTCCTAGATCCATTTGACTTCAATCATTTATATATAGGATACAACTATTTTATTACTACAATTCTTCTATTATTTACCTCTGTTGTATTTCATTATTTATTTACTAATTTTTACAATTTTATTTTTTCAATGAATACTCAGAAAGTGAGGGTATAGTTTCCCCATTATCACACCATGGAACTCCCTTCTAGTCAGCATCCTCTAGAATTTGGGGAAATGCACTTGAGGTTATGTGACCAACCATGTTCGAGGCACCTTTGGGCTGCACCAGAATCCAGGATGTTGCAAAGTGGTATCAAAGTAGGTTTTCTTTTCTGGTTTTTCATATAGTTTAGTGACATTAGAAACTTATAGGAAGAAAATGGTGTTTGGTAATTATCTATTCTTGGTAGTAGCTACCCTGTGTACATGGATAATCAAAATTACCTCGAATTGAACTGTAATTTTTGGATATTGAACTATCCAATTGATTTAATTTTACCATTTTGTGATTCAATTATATATTGAAATTTTGATTGATATAATTTTAGTACTATCTCTATTTAAACCCAATGAGATTAGGGTATTCTATCTCATTCATTATTTAGTCACTTTCCAGATATCGCATATCATGCATTTTAGGGTGCACTAATGATTTCATTCTATTGTGATAGATGTTGTACTAGATTTTCATATTTTATTGATAGATATCATGATATAAATACATTCTATTTTTATAGGGTATCGACATCTCTAATGTTTTATTTGGATGGATGCAAATAATTGGTCCCTTAGGTGTTAGGGGCCCTCTTGGATAAGAATTTGGTGGATATGGTTTCAAATTTAATGGAATTACGTTAAGATATGAGATTAATAAGGATTAAAAACATTGATTCATAGGGAGTATGGGCTCTCACAGATCAGAACATGGAATTTCATGAAAAAATATTATTATTTTGGAGGTTAAAGAGATGTTTCAGAGGCTTACTGTCCGAAAAACCGAAAAAAACACAGTGTGTGATATTTTAAACACACGCCATGTGTTCTTTTTTCTTTGAAGAAATGAATTTTTTTTGTACACGATGTGTACCATATATAAATTATGTGTAGTTTTTTACTATATGACTATATTTGTGAGTGGATACATTGGGTTGGTTAACCTTTGGTAGAACACGCCGTGTACATGGAGTACATGAAGTGCTGAAATCAACAGTGTATCCAGCAAGGTGACTAATGACACAGGTGGATGTAAAATTCATTTTACATGTCATGTATAGAGTGTGCACACAGTGTTTTGTAACAGAATTAAAACCATTTAGTTATATCCATTTATATGTTCTTGGGAATGAGTGAATTTTCATGTACACAAGATGTCATAGATGGAACATGCCATTTTTATGGGGTGTTGCATGACCTGGTTAGCAGGGGTAGACACCCATGATAACACTTAAGGGAACACACCACGTTGTGGTTATACACACCGTGTAACCCACTTTTGTGAAACATGAATTATTTATTAACTTGTTTCAATCATGAACATCTATGATTCATTTTTCTTTAGCCTTCAACTAAGGTGTGTGCTTGACCTTGCAGAGTCATGCCACTGAGACGTCCTATGGTTGTAGTCCATGTACATGGCGATGATTAGACACCAAAAATGGTAGATCAGGGACTACCAATATATTCTCCCAACATGACCACCATAGAAAACACTGTTATACAAGACACAGGTGCAAATTCAAAATTCCGTGCAAGAATTATGAGGATAATTTAGTCTTTTCAGGGAGCATCAGATACAGTCCTAGCTAGGGAAGAGTTGACACATTTATTCCAACAGCACCATCATCTAACATTTTTTGTGGATGGAGGACCTCCGAATATAGAGTCATGCTTGGAGGCCGTGATTTCTATTATTGAGAATTTGTAAATGCCTCCTGAGAGGAGGGTGAAGCTTGTGACTTAAATTCAATGTAATTCAACTAAGAGATGATGGTATATTATATAAGGCCCCTGCCTTAAACCTTACATAATATTGAATTAAAAGAATAATTCACGTTGAGGATCTTTTCAGGTTTAGAGTTTTAGAGAATTAGAACATAACTATTACATCTCAAAAGATTACAAAGTAGTCACTTCTACTAAGTTTCCATAATTAAAAAAACTCTTAAAAGAAACATGTCTAGTTCCATGTTTTATATAGCATGACATTCCCTTGATCCCATCCTTGACCTTATTCCACATTAAGTCCTGTAAAAAACATTTCAAAAAAATATGGGGTGAGCATAAAAAGCTCAGTAAGGGATACACAAAGAATGAAAACTGTTAGTTTTTCAAACATCAAGTAAACCATATATACTCAATCAAAGTAATACCTTCACCTTCATGAAGAAGTAAAAACTCTTAACTGAAAAAAATATCATTACATACCTTTTTGTAACCAAAGGATTACCATGAAACACATATAATGAATACATAACATATATAAAGGTAACTTGGGACATAAACATACTTAAGTGGAATAACCATACGGTCGACTTCCACACATATCACTTAAATGGAATAGCCATACGGACAATTTCCATACATACTTAATGGAATAGCCATACGGCTGACTTCCATACCCAATGCATTGGAGGTTATAACGTAACCACCTATCCTGGTATTCACGGCACCACCCGTCATATGGTTTATCACGTAACCACCCATCAAATGTCAAAGTACTAATATAAAATCAAAAAACATAAAACCAATATAAAGGAATTATAACATTTCCACATTTCAATAACAATATATCGTAATAGAATCCTTTATCAAAACCATTTTCAATACCAAAATACATAAAAGAGTATATGGTATTTATTTCATTTTAAAAACATAACGGCTTGTTGAGTAAGCCAAAGACCAAATAATACTCGCGGCGGCGGAAAAGGTTGTTGTCGCCGCATAAGTACGGAAAGAAAATCATTCCCTTTTTTCCGTTTAGTAAAACGCTTCATATAAAAATTATTCATTTTGAATAAACATAAAATTCAAAGGGGTTTATACACCGTATAAAAAAAAGTTGTGTATAAAACAAAATATGCCTCAATGAAAGGGGATTGAGACGAAGTCCCTTACCTCGGGTCTGACTTGACTCGATCTTTCCTTAACATCCTGAATAATAAACTTGAGTTAATTTATACTTGATTAAGAACCGTTTTAAAGTTCATTATTCCTTTTATATCACTTATTGCCATGTTATAAACATTATGTAACCATTTAAGTTAATAATGTTTGTTTTGTCAACATTTGGTTCTTAAGTCGAAAGTGGACTTCTTACAATTACATGTTGTTCATGTGGTCAAAGGTTCTTTATATCCAGAATGACATTCCTGATTTGGATATCATATATATCATATATATCCAGCATATACATGTCTTTATAATATTACATAATCATTTAGAGGTAAGAAATGAAATGCACCGTTCATGGAGACGGTAAGCCGTACGTACGCATGAACGCTACTTTCATTTCTATTTCGTATTTTATAGAATGGAATCATAATGATATAAGAGTATATTATAATTCCAGTATAATAAAATATATAATATCATTAACTTTATCCTTTACACATCCCACATATGGTACTAACGAATCAAATCACTTTCAGGGGGCGGTAGTCCGCACTTCCTAAAATGAAGATATCGTGTTTACCCATAATGGAACAATAATGGTATGCCATAAATGGAAAATACAGAAGATTAAGGAAAAAATAAACATATTATATATCATATACAAAAATAGTGGCATCATAATGGCCACCTTTGAAGGTGTTAAATGAATATTGAACAATCATCGTTTCGGGAGGCAAAATTTCGCCATCCACGGAAACCGTATGTTCTTTAACCATTTGATGCAGTTTTGTGAGAGTGTATATCGAATAAATCTTATAACAACATCCTAGTATATTTAAGATACTGGTGTTGTTACAAAAGAAGTAAATAAAAAGAGTTTAGGGGGTTGGAGAAGCAAAATAAAACAAATGAACAAGAGAGAATGAATTAACTTTAAAAGTATAACTCCTTTTGATTTGAGACTAAATGCTTCCTTTGAAATGATTCTTCCCAAAGGGAATCCATTAGGATGAGGAGAGGGATGTGGAGAGAGTAAATGGGCAGGGTTTGGCCGAGTCAAAGGCTTGAGGAGTGTGTTTAAGGTGGTAGAGTTGGGGGCCTTTTATAAGAGGAGAGGAGGGGCACTTTTGGAATGTAAAGAAATACTACTTTATTTGAAAATGTGTTTCGGTTTTAAAAGGTCCCACATTGATATAATTCGTGGATAAGGTGATAAGGGTTCGAAATCCACCCATAAAATAAGTTTTGGACATGTGTAGTTCATAGATTTTACATTATCTTTCCATTTTATTTAAATCATCAAATAATGATGTCATTGCTGCATCATTATTATGTCACAAATAATTTAATTGATATAATGTCTAAAAATTATAAAAAAATACAATGATATAGGAAATCTTTATATCGTTCCAATGACTATTTATAATCAATACCTGACTTGTATAACCTCATTTAAAAATTGTTTTAGTAAAACATATCATGTTTGTGCCATTTTTTACATTATCATTAAATAAAAGGTATTTATGTCATTTTCCAACCAAAGTGGCTCCATGGGGTTCCCAAGTTGACCCATGGATTTTCTTGTTCGGACATGACACATAAAATGAGGGTAGGACATGTTTCTAGGTCATCTCATATTATTAAAATATTATTTTTACCTTAAACTACACTAATTACTACTAATCGCGATTAAAAACATAATAAGTTACTATTCATCAAAAAAATTATTTTAATCTCATTGAACCAAATTTTACAC
Organism: Viscum album; assembly: GCA_963277665.1. Classification (NCBI taxonomy): domain Eukaryota; kingdom Viridiplantae; phylum Streptophyta; class Magnoliopsida; order Santalales; family Viscaceae; genus Viscum; species Viscum album. Next base: position 345,798,178 of record OY728157.1, on the reverse strand, counting down.
CTTAATGAAAAACATGTATGTAGGATTTTTGAAAATCAAAACACAATTATTGCAAAATTTCATTTAAATGGAAAAATCAATTTTTATAAGTACTACTTAGTGGTTTCACTATACATCAAAAATTGAAGTTTTTCAGAAAGTTACCAAAAATTCACCCTAAGCTATATTTGATATTACGAATTCAAAAATGAAGTCTATTTTACAAAATTCAAAATTTATAAGTCACATTTATTAATTTAATAATTAATTCCCGTTGTCAGAGCAAATAGCGTGTTTTTATGAAACAATAAGTATCAAAAGATTGACACTAGTTTAAGTCCGATTTCAAAGTGAAATTAATTCCAACGACCACTATTGGATTTAATGGTAATTTTTTTTTCTAATTTAACTTTAAAACCAATTAAAAAGATAATCCAATCATATAAATAAATTAGATTAAAAAGAGGTTTTGAATTAAAATACAACATTTTACACTATTCATTAAAAAAATGAACTTTATCGGAAAGGTACAAAAAATTTACACAAGGTAAATTTTGATGTCCTGATTCTAAAGAAGAGTTATTTTTGGTCTAATAGAATTTATAAGATTGATCAAAACTATATTTAATGATGGTTCGCCGTCAAAAGGTGATAAATGAACCATTGGTGAAAATTAGGGTATAAATGCCTAAAATTAAACAATTTCCGTATTTTAAGCCTTTATATTTTATTGGGTAAATGTAAAAACATTTAAAAACATATATAATCATATTTTAGTTATTTATATCCATTCCTGCCATTATAACGGCTACTTGTTAACTAACATTTAAAATAATATTATTTTGTTACTTGTGTGCAATGTAAGTTTTCAAAGAAACTCATTGTTGTGTATCGAGTACGCTATCGAACGTAGAAACCCCTTTTAATTAAAATTAATATTTAATTCGTAAATATTAATAAATATGAAAATTCTTTATTCTTTATTTACCTGAGATGTTACATCCTTCCCCCCTTTTGGGAATTGCGTCCTCGCAATTTTATTCACTTATCAAAATAAGTGGGGGTATTTATCCCTCATAGCATTTTCAGATTCCCACGTTGCCTCCTCAATCACATGGTTTTTCCACAAATCCTTTACCTGATGAATCACCTTATTCTGTAACACCTTCTCCCTGTGGTCAAGAATTTGGACTGGTTGTTCTTCATAAGATAGGTTCTCCTCCATCTGAACTACCTCTGGACTCAAAACATGAGATGGATATAGAATACACTTCTCAACATTGAAACATGAAAAACATTGTGTACCTGAGATAAACTCGGGGGTAAAGCCACATGGTAAGCAACTGATCCAACTTTCCCCAGAATTTCATATGGTCCAATGAACCTTGGACTTAGCTTTCCTTTCTTACCAAATCTCATCACACTTTTACATGGAAAAAACCTTGAGAAAAACATGATCACCTACCTCGAAAGATAGATCCTTCCTCCGGTTATCCGCATAACTCTTCTGCCTGCTCTGAGCTGTTCTCATGTGTTTCTGAATCAATTGAACTTTTTCTGCCATCTCTTCTACCAATTCTGGTCCCATCAGCTTCCTTTCACCCACTTCATCCCAAAATGCTGGAGTTCGACATCCCTTCCCATATAATGCCTCAAATGGTGCCATCTGTATTCTGGAATGAAAGATGTTATTATAAGAAAACTAAACCAAAGAAAGATGTTGGTCCCAACTTCCCTGATAATCCATCGAACAAGCTCGTAGCATATCCTCCAAGGTCTGAATTGTTCGTTCTGACTGCCCATCTGATTGAGGATGAAAATCTGTACTAAAATTTAATTCAGTCCCAACTACTTCTGAAGGCCTTTCCAAATGTTAGAAGTGAACCTGGGATCACGATCAGATATAATGGAGAGGAAAACTCCATGTAACCTGACTATCTCTTTAAGATACAAACGGGAAAGTTGATCTAGGGAAAAAGTATCTCGTATAGAAAGGAAATGAGCAGATTTATTCAAACGATCAACAATAACCCAGATTGCATTATTACCTCGAGATGTCCTCAGTAATCCCACAACAAAGTCCATAGATATGTTTTCCCATTTCCACTCTGGAACGGGTAAAGTATGAAGCATCCCTTTCGGTAACTGCCGCTCTACTTTAACCTGCTGATATGTCAGACACTTCACAGTAAAATCAGCAATATCTCTTTTCATTCCATCCCACCAGTAATACTCCCGCAGATCTCTGTACATCTTAGTACTGCCAGGATGAACTGAAAACGGGGAACTATTAGCCTCACATAACAAATCATTCTTCAACTATGAATCTCAAGGCACACATAAACTATTCCCAAACCTCAAAACACAATCCTTATCAATGTTGAATTCAGGAAACTCACCTTTCTGAACCAGCTCTACCTTTTTCTTCAACTCACAGTCTCTCTTCTGTGCTTGCTTGATTCTATCTGATTGAGATGATTTCACTGATACCTGAAACAAAACAGAAGAACATCATGTACCAACAACTTATATTCCAAAGTTGATCATATCTTTAACCAAAGGATCACGTTCCAAACGCATCATTGCTAATGAAGCATTACTTTTTTGACTCAAAACATCATCCACTTTATTTGCTTTTCCCGGATGGTAATGAATTGTGCAATCATAATCCTTGATTAATTCTAGCCATCTCCTCTGTCTCATGTTCAATTCTTTCTGAGTGAATATCTACTTTAAACTTTTTTGATCAGTATATAATTCACACTTTACTCCATACTAATTATCCCTCCAAATTTCTAAAGCAAAAACAACAGAAGCTAATTCCAAATCATGTGTAGGGTAATTTACCTCATGATTTTTCAACTGTTGTGAAGCATAAGCAATTACCTGATCATTCTGCATAAGGACATAGCTAAGTCCCTTCATAGAAGCATCACTGTATATAACAAACTCTCCATTCCTGGAAGGAAGTGCCAAAACTGGAGCATTCACCAATCTTCTCTTCAACTCCTGAAAACAATCATCACATTCTTTTGTCAATATGAACTGAACACCCATACGAGTTAGCTTAGTCATTGGACTAGATAACCATGAAAAATTTTCAACAAACCTTCGGTAGTAACCTGCCAAACCAAGAAAACTACGGATCTCTGTTACATTTGTGGTTCTTGGCCATTCTTCAACAACTTTTGTTTTAGTAGGATCAACAGTTATGCCATCTTTTGAAACAATGTGACCTAGGAAAGAAACTTGTTGTATCCAAAACTCACACTTGATGAATTTTCCATATAGTTTCTTTTTTTTAAGGTTTGCAAAATAACCCTTAAATGACTTTCATGCTCCTCTTTACTTTTTGAAAACACCAAAATATCATCGATGAAAACAACCACAAACTTATCCAAGAAGTCATGGAAAATTATATTCATAAGGTCCATGAATATAGCAGGTGTATTGGATAAACCAAAAGGCATCACTACAAATTCATAATGGCCATATCTAGTACGGAACGCAGTCGTCGGGACATCTGCTTCTTTTACTTTCACCTGGTGGTACCCCGACCTCAAGTCAATCTTCGAAAAATATTGACCTCCCTGGAGCTGATCAAACAAATCATCGATATGAGGCAAAGGATACTTGTTCTTAATAGTAATATTATTCAAGGCTCTATAATCAATGTAAATTCTCATTGATCCATCTTTATTTTTAACAAAAAAGACAGGAGCACCCAATGGTGATGTGATAGGTCGAATGGAACCTTTATCTTATAACTCATGAAATTGTTTCTTTAACTCTAAAAGTTCAACTTGAGCCATTCAATAAGGGGGTTTTGAAATTGGCATAGAATCAGGAACTAAGTCAACAGTAAATTCAACTTCCCGATCATGAATAATACCAAGCAACTCATCAGGAAAAACATCAAGATACTCATTTACCACTGGCACATCATTAATCTGAACAGTTCCTTTATTTTCAACAATATGTGAAAGGTAACATTCATTTCCATCTTTTAATAGTTTCTCATCTTCCTGATATGTTATCAAAATCCAGGGTTCATTCTTGTACACAAACTGAAAATCTTTCTGAAAAGATACCATTTTAGCTCTGTAGTAAATCTTAGCATGATAAATAGAAAGCCAGTCCATGCCCAAAACAACATCAAACTCTACTAGAGGCAAAACAATAAGGTTTGCTGGTAGATTATTTCCACACACAAGGATAGGAAGGTTCTTATAATTCCTTTTTGTCTCAACGTTCCCTCCGGGTGTTTTTACCATAAGTTCAGGATTCATATCTTGATATGGAATTTCCAATTTACTAGAAAACTTCTCAGAAATGAAAGAGTGTGTAGACCCTGAATCAAACAACACATTGGCATAATCTGAACAAACAAACAGTGTACATGATACCACTGCATTCAATGGCCCATCATCTGCTGAAGTTGTTGCAAAGGATTTCACCACCCCTTTCTGCTTGTATTCTGGCTGCATTCCCCCAGTTGAGTTCTTCGTTGGACACTCGTTTGCATAATGACCCATTTCAGTACACTTAAAACATCTTACCGTTGGGTTTTCATTGCCTGATTGATCATCTTCCTTACAGTTACGAGCAATATGACAAGACTTACCACACCGAAAGCACTTACCAGCCTTATATAAACATTCTCCAGGATGCATTTTACCACACTTCTCACGGGATGGATATTTGGTTTTCTTACATCCTTGCTTCTTTGATGAATTCTTCCCCTTTGCCTGCCAACTAGACCTCTTATTCTGTTGTTTGTCATAGAACACCTGATCATCGGCAAACTCAATTTCAACCTTCTCCGCACATCGAACAAGTTTTTCATAACTTTTGAACTCATGAGAAGCAAAATCCCTTCGATACATTGGCTTTAACCTTGAGTAAAAATGGTTTATTTTACTATCAAGATCTCGTATGAAGTTTGGAGCATACCTTGCCAATCGGGTGAACTTTGCTTCATAAGTAGGCACTGAATCATCCTCCTGCCACAATTCTAGGAACTGTTTTTCCATCCTAAGACAAACCTCCTTAGGTATATATTTCTCAAGAAACATACCTTTGAATTCGTCCCAGTGAAGATCCTCAATCTCATCACTATCCTGATATTTTTCACCATCGACCACCACTGATCAGCTTCACCTTCAAAACGGTAAACAACAAGACTAACCATTTGATGTTCTGAACACCCCATGACATCAAAAATCTTCTCCAGTGCTTTAATCCACCCTTCAGCTTGCACAGGGTCAGATGATCCTCTGAATGGTGGGGGATGTTGCCTCATGAAATGTTCCACCACTGACATGTTCCGCTGCGGTTGATCTGGCTAATCTCGTGCATGGATACCACCACCATTTATAGCCTGAGTCAACTGTGCCATCACTTCAACAAACTGTTCAGTTCCGATTCCGACCATATGAGGCTGCTGATTAGGAAGGTTTTCTTCCTCCTGATGTCGTTCCAACATAGTTGCTTTGTTTCCTCTGCGGAAAACCATTATAAACAAAGAAATATCTTAGGCGAAGCAACATGGTAATCCATAAATGCTATATCATTTCAATCATATTATAATTTAACGCTTTTCTAACTCCTAAAGCTATCTAAACCGACCTTTGTTACCAACTATAATGCCCCGGCCTTAAACCTTAGTTAATATTGAATTAAAAGAATAATTCAAGTTGAGGATCTTTTCAGGTTTAGAGTTTTAGAGAATTAGAACATAACTATTACATCTCAAAAGATTACAAAGTTGTCACTTCTACTAAGTTTCCATAAAAAAAAAAAATTAAAATAAACATGTCTAGTTCCATGTTTTATATAGCATGACATTCCCTTGATCCCATCCTTGACCTTATTCCACATTAAGTCCTATGAAAACATTTCAAAAAAACTTGGGGTGAGCATAAAAAGCTCAGTAAGGGATACACAAAGAATAAAAACTGTTAGTTTTTCAATCATCAAGTAAACCATGTATACTCTATCAAAGTAATACCTTCACCTTCATGTAGTAGTAAAAAATCTTCACTGAAAAAAATATCATTGTTTACCTTTTTGTAACCAAAGGATTACCATAAAACCCATATAAAGAACACATAACATATATAAAGGTAACTTGGGACATAAACATACTTAAGTGGAATAACCATACGGTCGACTTCCACACATATCACTTAAATGGAATAGCCATACGGCCAATTTCGATACATACTTAATGGAATAGCCATACGGCCGACTTCCATACCCAATGCATTGGAGATTATAATGTAACCACCCATCCTGGTATTCACGGCACCACCCGTCATATGGTTTATCATGTAACCACCCGTCAAATGTCCAAGTACCAATATAAAATCATAAAACATAAAACCAATATAAAGGAATGATAAAATTTCCACATTTCAATCACAATATATCGTAATAGAATCCTTTATCAAAACCATTTTTAATACCAAAATACATAAAAGAGTATATGGTATTTATTTCATTTTAAAAACATAACGGCTTTTTGAGGAAGCCAAATACCAAATAATACTCGCGGCGGCGGAAAAGGTCATTGTCGCCGCATAAGTACGGAAAGAAAAGCATTCCCTTTTTGTCGTTTAGTAAAACGCTTCGTATAAAAATGATTCCTTTTGAATAAACGTAAAATTCAAAGGGGGTTATACACCGTATAAAAGAATGTTGTGTATAAAACCAAATATGCCTCAATGAAAGGGGATTGAGACGAAGTCCTTTACCTCGGGTCCGACTTGACTCGATCGTTCTTTAACGTCCTGATTAATAAACTTGAGTTAATTTATACTTGATTAAGAACCTTTTTAAAGTTCATTATTCCTTTTATTTCACTTATTTCCATGTTATAAACATTATGTAACCATTTAAGTTAATAATGTTTGTTTTGTTAATATTTGGTTCTTAAGTTGAAAGTGGACTTCTTACAATTACATGTTGTTCATGTGGTAAAAGGTTCATTATATCCAGAATGACATTCCTGATTTGGATATCATATATATCATGTATATCCAGCATATACATGTATTTATAATATTACATAATCATTTAGAGGTACGAAATGAAATGCACCGTTCATGGAGACGGTAAGCCGTACGTACGCATGAACGCTACTTTCATTTCTATTTCGTATTTTATAGAATGGAATCATAATGATATAAGAGTATATTATAAGTACAGTATAATAACATATATAATATCATTATCTTTATCCTTTACACATCCCACATATGGTATTAACGAATCAAATCACTTTCAGGGGGCGGTAGTCTGCACTTCCTAAAATGAAGATATCGTGTTTACCCATAATGGAAACAATAATGGTATGCCATAAATGAAAAATACAGAAGCTTAAGGAAAGAATAAACATATTATATATCATATATAAAAATAGTGACATCATAATGGCCACCTTTGAAGGTGTTAAATGAGTATTGAAGAATCATTGTTTCGGGATGCAGAATTTCGCCATCCACAGAAACCGTATGTTCTTTAACCATTTGATGCAGTTGTGTGAGAGTGTAGCTAGAATAAATCTTATAACAACATCCTAGTATATTGAAGATACTGGTGTTGTTACAAAAGAAGTAAATAAAAAGAGTTTAGGGGGTTGGAGAAGCAAAATAAAACAAATGAACAAGAGAGAATGAATTACCTTTAAAAGTGTAACTCCTTTTGATTTGAGACTAAAGGCTTATTTTGAAAGGATTATGCCCAAAGGGAACCCTTTAGGATGAGTAGAGGCATGTGGAGAGAGTAAATGGGAAGGGGTTGGCCGAGCCAAAGGCTTGAGGAGTGTGTGTAAGGTGGTAGAGGTGGGGGCCTATTATAAGAGGAGAGGAGGGGCACTTTTGGAAAGTAAAGAAATATTACTTTATTTGAAAATGTGTTTCGGTTTTAAAAGTCCCCACATTGATATAATTCATGGATAATGTGATAAGGGTTCGAAATACACCCATCCAATAAGTTTTGTACATGTTTAGTTCATAGATTTTACATTATCTTTCCATTTTATTTAAATCGTCAAATAATGATGTCATCGTTGCATCATTATTATGTCATATATTATTTAATTTATATAATGTCTAAAAATTATAAAAAACTACTATGATGTAGGAAATATTTTTATCTTTCCAATGACTATTTATAATCATAAATCTTACTTGTATAACCACATTTAAAAATTGTTTTAGTAAAACATATCATGTTTGTGCCATTTTTTACATTATCATTAAATAAAAGGTATTTATGTCATTTTCCAACCAAAGTGGCTCCATGGGGTCCCAAAGTTGACCCATGGCTAGTCTTGGTCGGCAATGACACATCCAATGAGGGTAGGACATGTGTCAAGGTCATCTCATATTATTAAAATATTATTTTTACCTTAAACTACACTAATTACCACTAATCGTGATTAAGAACTTAATAAGTTACTACTCACCAAAAAAATTATTTTAATCTCATTGAACCATATTTTACTTCTTAATGACAGCCATGTATGTCGGATTTTTGAAAATCAAAACACAATGATTGCAAAATTTCATTTAAATGGAAAAATCAGTTTTTATAAGTACCACTTAGTGGTTTCACTATTCATCAAAAATTGATGTTTTTCAGAAAATTACCAAAAATTCACCCTAAGATATATTTGATATTAAGAATTCAAAAATTAAGTCTATTTTACAAAAATCAAAATATATAAGTCACATTAATTAATTTAATAATTAATTCCCACTGTCAGAGCAAATAGCGTGTTTTTATGAAACAATAAGTATCAAAAGATTGACACTAGTTTAAGTCCGATTTCAAAGTGAAATTAATTACAACAACCACTATTGGATTTAATGGTAAAAATATTTTCTAATTTTACTTTAAAACCAATTCAAAATATAATCCAATCATATAAATAAATTAGATTAAAAATAGGTTTTGAATTAAAATACAACATTTTACACTATTCATTAAAAAAATGAACTTTATCGGAAAGGTACCAAAAATTTACACAAGGTAAATTTTGATGTCACGATTCTAAAGAAGAGTTATTTTTGGCCCAATATAATTTATAAGATTGATCAAAACTATATTTAATTACGGTTCGCCGTCAAAAGGTGATAAATGAACCCTTAGTGAAAATTAGGGTATAAATGCCAAAAATCGAACTCTTTCCGTATTTTAAGCCTTTATCATTTATTAGGTAAATGTAAAAACATCTAAAAACATATATAATCATATTTTAGTTATTTCTATCCATTCCCGCTAGTACAATGGCTACTTGTTAACTAACATTTAAAATAATATTACTTTATTACTTGTGTGCAACGTAAGTTTTCAAAAAAACTCATCGTTGCGTATCGAGTACGCTATCGAACGTAGAAACCCCTTTTAAATAAAATTAATATTTAATTCATAAATACTAATAAATATGAAAATTCTTTATTCTTTATTTACCTGGGATGTTACATATTATCTCCGAGGAGGGACATCATTGGTATATGGCTTGGGATAGGTTCTAGAGGAGTTTCTATGAATACTTATGTCCTGATACTTTGAGGGTCGACCCAACATGGTTTTTCATGCATTATATCAGGTCTCTCTTTCTGTGATGGATTATTCTTCTTGATTTACGATGCTTTTTCACTTCACACATATTCTAGGGGGCGGTGAATTATCACTGGCTAGGTGATTTGTGGATGGAATCAGGTATGAAATCCGATCGAAGATTATTGTTTCTAGTTTTAATTCGGTGAATGCTATAGAAAATCATGAACTGATTTACAAGCACAATCTGAGAGAGTTTGAAGCTGCGATCCAAGGTGGTTCATCATCGAAGTCTAGTACTCCTTAGACCGAAAACTTGCAGTGAAACATGGATGTTTCAGGAGGTGATTCATCTAGTTGCATGGATGATTATTCAGGTATCCATGTGGTGTGATACTAGTGTGGTAAGAGTGGGAAAATGAGGCCACATTTTCCAAAGGGCCAAGTTAGGTGCTGAACTTATGGCATGATGGTCTACATTCATTTTTTTTGCTAGAAGTTCTCACTAGCAGTGAGTGATAAGGGATCCGTTTTGGATCCATGTTTAGAAGTAGGACTACCAGTTTATCATCAGTCAAAGACTTTGGGTTTTTCAGGCCAAAGAGGTGGTCACGAATGTGGTATCCAAATGAAAGGTTCTTAGCAACAATATGGTTGACCATCATAGGGTAGAGTGGTAGGGTCGTAGGGCCATGATATATGTTATAATTTTGAAGTTGGAGCAGACCTAATGTGACCAGGATCCAAGAACCTCTAGAATTTGAGGTAAGATTCTTGTTACCTCAGTTTTAGCTTCTTCGTTTTTTGATACATGGGATTCACATAGTTTTATATCTATTGTTTCTATAAAGAGCCTTGGGATCTGTATCATTACATCTAATGATGTTAGGAATCAAGAAACTTCGTTTGGAATTAGGACGACTATTGTATTTTACTGTAAGGAGTTCCCTCATGAGGATAGCGTGTGCCACTTATTATGGGACTGTTATTTTTTAGAGATTATAAGCCTTTATTTAATTCTTTTAATGGACTATTTGATCTCCTTTTAGGCCATTATTTATTTCTTTCACCACAGGGTGATATTCAAATCACCATTGGATTGATATTTTATATAAAAGGGTGAATGAGATGTCCAGGAAAGCATCTATGGACACAAGAATCTTGGGATAGTTGGTTTCAAAACACAAATTGGTGGTCTATATTTAGATGACCAGGGGACTTCACAGATGGAAATTCATCATGTGGTGGATCGCTTCAGGGAAGTCTTGTCAACTGAGTTTTCAGGTTTACTGCTGGAGCGACAGGTGGATATCTCTATTGAGATTGTTCCATGAGAGGCACTGGTGTCCATTCCCCATAATAGAATGGTTATAATAGAGTTATATGATATCAAGAAGCAGTTAGAGAAGTGGAAGGCAACGAGTGTCATATGACCCATTACATCTCTTAGGGGTTCACTTATCCTTTTTGTGAGGAAGACAGATGGTACCCATAGAAATTCTATATATTATTGAAGCTACACATTCTGATGACCAAATACTGATATCCAATTCCATTTATTGATGATCTCTTTGACCATCTTCGAGTATCCCAAGAGTTCATGAAAATTTAACTGGGATACAGTTGTCCCCGGTTACATATTAGTCTATCGGATATACCTCTTATATTCTTTCGGAGCATGTATGGTAAATAATATTATTTGGTTATGTAGTTCGGTCTCATGAAAACACTAGAATTTTTCATGGAAATAATGAACCTAGTGTTCCAACCTTACTTCAGTTCTTTTGTGGTAGTCTTCATGGGTGATACATTGGTGTACTATTAGACTTGACAAGACCATCCAGTCCATCTTGATATCATACTGAGTATAATGAGAGAGCATCATTTATATGATATTCTCGTCAAGTGACACTTTTGGATAGAAAATATTGACTTATTGGGTCATTTCATCTCAAAGGGATGAGTATGAGTATACCTAGAGAATTTGAGAGTTGTAGTTTCTTTGGACTAGCTAGAGAATGCCTTTAAGGTATCGAATTTTCTAGGGATGTATTGTTATTACAGGTGATTTTTTCATGACATTTCACACTTAGAGGAACCACTAGCGGGACCGACTATGAAGAGAGTAAAATATATGAGTAAAAGTTCATGTGATTCAACCTTTTAGGAGTTTAATCATAGATTCAATTCAGTACTGATACTGATTTTTTTGGAGATTGGAAAGTGTTAAAATATGTACTATGATGCATATGGTATCGAGTTGGGATCTATGATTATCTATGGGGAAAGTGCTTTTGCATATGGATATTAGAATTCGAAGCCATAAGATAGGAAATACCCTATTCCCATTATTGAGGTGGCTATAATTGTGAATGCTTTACACTTTTGGAGACATTACTTACTGGAATAGTGTTTGGTGGTGTACACATACCACAAACACCCCAAGTACATATTTACTCATCACGATCTGAATTTGAGACAAAAAAGGAGGGTTGAGTACCTTCAATTTTTTGACATTGAGCTTGACTACACTCATTGTAATGAAAACGTAGTGGTCGATGCATTGAGTTGGAGGACTCAAATACATAACGTTTAAGAGACTTGCATTGAGTAGTAGCATATGGATATGTTCTCAAAGATGTATTTTGAGGTTCCTGAAAAATAGGGGATGATTATTTTTTTCTATAACTGTAACCTCGAATCTACATGATCGAGTGAGAATGAGGCATTTATCAGATTTTTAAGGCCTAGTATTACAGGATACTATGTTAGGAGAGGACCCTACTATTGGGTGGACCTTAGTAGACGAAGAAGTTTTTCATATTCATGGGAACACATGGGTGTTATCCTACATACGTGAGGAGTTGTTGCATGATTTTCATGACATAGTATGACAACATAATCTTGGTGTCACCAAGATTTATAAAGATCCTCATCATTAATATTGCTGTCCATGAATGAAAATTGATGTAGCTGGTTTTGTTATGATATGTTCAACTTGTCCGCAGGTGATGGTGGAACAACATCAACTGTCATGGATATTAAAACAGTTACCCTTTACTGAGTGGAAGTGGGATGTTGTTTTTATGAATTACATTACATATTTAACAAGGTCACTATAAAGTAATAATGAGGTGTGGGTTTTAATCGAAAGGCTGATGAATGTTTCACACTTCTTACCGATCAAGGAGACCCTCAGCATTGACGAGAAAGAGAGGTTGTACATCTACGATTTTGTAGGTCATCATGGTGTCCCACACGCTATCGTTTAGGGATACCATGTTTACATCTCAAGTATAGAATGGACTACAGAGGTATTTGGGTACATAGGTACTTCGTAGTAAAATTTACCATCCCAAGACAGATGGCCAAATTGAGCACACGATTCATGTTTTGAGGACATTCTTTGAGCATGAGTCCTCGATTTTAGGGGCTACTGGGAGAGACACATAAACCTAGTGTATTTTTAGTTCAATAATAGTATTTATTCCATGATTCAGAATCCAACTTATGAGGTCTTTTAGTGTAGTCCATTCCAATAACCTATATCTTGAATGGAAGCTGGATATGCAGCTATGCTGGGACATCTTCTGGTCCAGGAGACAAATGAGTAGGTGGAGTTGATTCATAATAGGATTTCTCTTACACAGTCTCAGTAGCTATCTAATTTTGACTGATGGAGATGACCTTAGGTGTTTGAATTTAGAGATCATATTTTCCTTCATGTCACATGAAGGATAGGAAACCAAATGATCAAGAGACATGGAAATCTAGAACTGAGATACATCAGGCTATTTTTTTTCTTTTGGAGAGAGTCAACCCAATTGCCTATTGATTTTAGTAACAGTAGAGGTACCAAGATATGCACAACATCTATCATGTTTCTCAACTATGACATTACTTTTCAGACTCGTCTCAGGTTTTTCAACCCGAGGAGGTTGTTATAGAGGTGGATGCATTCTTTGATAAGTGGCCTATTTAGATTTTAGATCGCATCACAGAGGTTATCCATGGAAGTTATGTTCCTCAAGTATGGGTGTTATGGATGTATGTGCGTGTACATGAATAGGAATTGGAGAGGGAGGATGACGTGTGACCGCAGTGGCCAGAGTTGTTTGTAGACTCTTCTTCACCACAATATAATAGAAAATTAGTGGACAAATTTCTTTATGTGGGGATGTTTGTAAGAACCAAGATCTTCATTTTTTGTATGGATATTGAATTCATATTTTTTTGATGAAAAATAAAAAGATTTGTTTTTTCTGATTGCATGCTTTATACATACATGTACATGCCATGTACCCATTTTCCGCCTACAATCACGTATTAGCCATGTAATGGGTGAGTACATAGAAGTTTCATCACCTAGAAACCATCTTAAGTTGGGGACCAATTAAGGATACTATACAAAGTCAAGGTTTAAAGAACACACTAAGAAGATTTCTTTTTATAAGATATATAAAAGCGGGGTTGCAACTCATATTCATAAAAAATTTATTCTTGATGTGGTTCAAACAGATGCATGATGAAATGATCGACTAACACTTAACCACTTCTGATTATCCATCTGACCTCTAAATGAGACACCATCGGATGTGTTGGAATCCCAATGGCGAATTCTCAAATCCAATTGATCCTATCTTCTTGAATAATTATCTCTTGTATGTTATTCAGGTTTTGGTGTTTTTCATCTTTTTGTAGATCTACACTGGTTTAGGCAGATTCATGGGCTATGGTTAAAGAACGTCAATCCTACAATACCGAGGAAGATGTATTGTTCCTTTTATTGTGTTTTATTGTATTAAATATGATTAAAGTTCCACATACCCACATTTGGGATATTCCATGATTTTGAATTTTACCCTTTTTATCACTTTCTATGGTTTATTTAATTGATTAGTAGTAGATGCTTTTTCATTAGGTTAGATACCTTGTATAAGGGACACCCCATGGTGAGTTTCCTTTGATTGATTATTTATGGCCTTATGGTATAGAATTCTTGTGGGGAATTACTTGTTTTCAGTGCCTTGTTTTGTTTGTATGGAGTTATTATTTATGTTAAATAAATATGATATGCATTGTGAATGTTTGACCAAGGGGGATTGAATGATGAGAGCTTCCAAAAGGGTTTTGGACTATGAGATCATCCTAGGAGGTTGTTTATAATATGTTTATTATGCTATGTTGACCTAGGGGTATTGACCGAGAGAGATACCATTTTAATTGTTTACAATTTGTTGATTATTCTTTAAGGAACCAAAAATATTACCAATGAGATCTTCCCAAGAAGATGTTTATAATTTATTGATTTTAGGTTGACCCAGGGCTATTGACCATTAGCGCTTCCCAAGTGGTCTTTTATTATTTATCGATGCTATGTTGAAAAAGGGGTATTGACTGTGAGAGCTTCCCATGTGTTCATTTTTAATTGATCTATAATATGTGGGACCAAAGGGGTTAGACCATGATAGATACATAGTTGGTAATTTATGAATATTTGAATGATTGGGAGGATTCTGTCAACCAGAAGCACAAGCTTGGACTCGGTCTTACTTGATTGTATAGATTTTTTTTTGAGACATCTGTTTTGTTACTTACATATGAGATACAATGATTTGGCCAGATATCATGGTTTATAAGATTCAATGTATTAAATAAAAAATTTAAATGAATGTAATTTAAAACTGTATGATTTTTTACATTGGAGTACATCCAATTTTATTGCATTATTCCTTAATATTACCTAATATATATATTCACTGTCATTTAAGAATGGATATTTTAGTGGTTTCCTTTTGGTATTTTTCTCACAACCTATTTGGCTTATTATTTTGGACACAAATTGATTTTATGATTGCAGTTATTGATAGGGGAAATCACCCTCCATTATCAGGTACAAGATTACTGGGGGAGTTGGAGAGAATGGTACTAAGGAAAGGCTTGCGATGCTGTTATAGTTAAAAAAAATATACGTAACTTTGTTTCTATATTGTATTTCAATCATTTTTACTTGTTTGGATACTTTCCTAGACACATGTGACATGACTAATTTATATATATTCTCAAATGTTTTTATTACTATCAGTTTTTCACTCTTTACTTCTGTTGACTGGTATTACTACATCAACTATTGTTTACTATTTACATTACTCTATGTATACTCTTCCAATGGGGGAATAGTTTCCCCATTATCAAAATTTTTCCCTCTCTACTAGTCAGTATCCTCTAGAATGTGTGGAAATATAGATGAGATTATGTGACTAACCGGGTTCATGGCACTATTGGGCGACACCCTATTTCAGGATAATACAATATTACCCGTGATTCACCCCATGAAAAATTATTTGTAAACACATGGAAAAATAAAAAATATTACACATATAATCCATAAAATAAATGAAAAATTAATTGGAAAATAGTGGTCACAATCACTATAACACTACTATGATTTTTTACTATATTTCATTTTTTAAAAAGTAATCCCTTCGATAACCTGTGATATACACTGCCATGAATCTAAATAAATCATAATAAAGAATAAAAATTATTAAATATCAATTAAATTAGAGTTATGAATTTTAAAAAACATATTGTGAATGTTTTTGATAATGGTATCAAGTAATGAAAATATTTTTATAAATAAGTAATAATTTTGTACATGTTTATTAAATAAATACTTCCTAAAAAATGTTTTCAAATTTTATTTAAAAAATATTAAAGTAAATTTTATCTATTATATAATATAAATTTTTACAAATAAATCTCATATTTTTAATAATAATCATTAAATTATCTTATAAATAATTTTTATGAATTTTCATCAAAAAATTATTTATGTGTAGTAAAAAATGGGTTTTATTAAAAACTATATTTCCCAATAATGAAATCAAAAAATAAATAAATGGATTTAAAAGTAATATAATTTTAATTTTATTATGATACATAAAAATTAGCTTATTTTAATCAAATTTTTTGACTTTTTATATAAAATAATATTATACATAAGAAAACATTTTCAGCAAACCTACATTATCCTTCAGTTTACATGTTTTTTTAAATTCAATTTTCTAAAATATATAAATATAATTTTATAAAATGGATTACATATTTTGAGTCAATAAAATAAATATTATATAGTATTTTTAATATAATTTTATCATAATGAAGATTAAAAATTCTTAAAATATCTTAGCATGAATATGGTTAAAATAAGTTTACCAAGAGGATAAACTTAAAATATATTAATAAAATTGACCTGAAAATATACCTAATTTATGTTTTCTATAAATAATTCCACTCTATATCATATAATATTCATAAATGGTTAATTTTTGGCATATTTTTTTTGTCAATTATAGATTAATATATGTTTTTTGTTCCAAAAAGGCAACTATGTGCATTCCCCCACTAATAAAATAACAATGACACTCATATCTCATACACAATTAAATATATATTTGTTTCATCCAATACATATCAAAACCGCTTCTTTACATCCATAATAATTATATATATTAATATTTTTCATTATAATACAATATGAGTAAGGATTTTGGTAAAAACGTAAAGAGGTTGTCAAAAAAATATGAATAGTTCTTAATATTTCATTTGGTCTAATTGATTTCTCTACCACCATCAAATATTAATAAACCTATTTGCACTAATAAATCCATTTTCATACAGATATTTATATATTGTTATCTTAATTTCATAAAATATATCCTCCATGTCATTAATCAAATTGTAAATGAATTCACCATTCATGTGTATGGTTGACAACCTCATCACGAAGGATTGAAATTGATTTTACATCAATGCCTCTCATAAATGGATATAATAAATGATTTAATATATACATATTTATATTAATTATGAAATAATTTAATTCAATAATTATAATATCAAATCCTTTTTCTTACCATCTAATCCACATGATAATGTTAATGACTCTAGTTTTTACATGTGGACTACCACCTCCACAAGGATATGTCATTTTTTATTTTTTTATATACATGGATGGAAATAGAAAATATGTATTAAATATATATAATATAAATGATATTATAATGATTATGGAAATTATAATTTATAAACACCTTAGTTTCATTTAGTCTATAGAAAAGTGGAAGAGGTGTTTATAGGTATGTACGACATACTTTCTCTACAAATGGTGTAATAAATTTTTCTATCTCAAGATTTAATGAATTAACATATATATATATATTAATATATACATAGAATAAATATAATATTTATATCATTATATAAATTTTTTCAATTAAGGAATCATGACCAAACAAAATTGTCTAAAACTTTGAAACTAAAACTCTCATGAAATACAAATCAGTTAACAACAAGAAACGATTATTTTAATAATAAATTTTTAATAACTGGGTGTTGAAATATTATAAGTTGTTTATAAATGATATTATAATAATGTGAGTTGTTCTTATATAGGATTATAATAAATTTAAATTTATTATACCCATGGTTGAATCACTTTTGTGGAAATTTGTACTCGATGTAACAATTTTATATTTTCATATCATTGTTTATATGAACAATTTAGGAATAAGGTTTCAATGATGAAATATTATGATATAAAATTCCAAAACCCATTAATAAAATTATTTATGTATTATACCAAGAAATTACATGTTTTCCTTTAATCTTTCTCACTTTTTGTAATAACGATATTGAAATAATGTTTATGGATGAATTGACTTTATTACACTACTCAAAAGAATTGTTTCTCATTCATGTCCTTGTTTTCTAGAAATGTTTTAAAATAATTTTTTTATATTTTAATATTATTTTAAATTTAATTTTTACATATTATTTACTTATCACAATATGGATTGAATTTATACTTCTATATTCCTTCCAAATTATATACTTTTGGACCTTTATAAAAAAAAAATTAATGTTGTATATTATTTAGGGAACTTTAATAGAATCTTTCACCATAAAAAACATTAAATTATATGAATATTCCTTTAAATTTCTCTAATATTATATTCCCATAAATTTTTCATTAATATTTGTAATTTTTTTATCATAAAAATTAGATATAAAAGTGAAAAATGTATTTTCTTGAAGGAATATTCCATGTGATATTTTATAAGAATTTCCCATCTAAGATGACATTCATTAATGATTACTCCCATCAAATAGGGATATGATTCAATGATCGTATCCATATTATTTATTTGAAAAATTTTATTATGATTACAATATGTTTATAAAACCCATTCACTTAAATGGGTTATCCTATGATGAATTGATGAAATGTTTATTAAACTAGTTTCATTTACAAGGGATATGACATGATGAAATAGTTATGAATCCCATTTAGTTTTTGACATGATACAATATGATAATTGTTTATGATATTTTGGAAGTCTTAAATATTATTTCCAATATGTGATGTGTGAATAGAATTATATAACCCTCCAATTTATTGTGAAAAATTGATATCTCATGAAACAAACTAGACTACAATAGTGAGTGAACATAGTCCAGTAAGAGACTTTATCCACTCTGATATTATTTGAGGAGACCCATTACTACATTTAGGTGTTTTTAGTGAAAATAATCCTCTATAATAGAATTGGATTTGAGAATTTAATACTAGTGATATGATTTTGTAATCTTATTTGTATTCCAAAAACATATATCTTATGTAAATTTTAATCTATCACGTATCATATTAATTTATTCCTTAAGTATTCCTTCCTTTTGAATGACCATTATTTATTAAATAACCCATTATTATGACCTACATTATTTAGGGTATGGTTTCAAAAAGTTATTAAATTGTTCACATACCCTTATGATCATTTTATATCTATGTAATAATTTATATAATTATGCATTACCATTACTAATCATATGATATAACCATTTTTAGGTCCAATTTTCACCATGTAATGAAGAAATTTATTGCGTATTATATGTCTAAGAAGGGTGACGGATATGTTGAAATTTGTTGAAGATTATATAGTTCAATTATAAAATATTTTTTAATGTATCTATGTTTTAAATGAATAGGAACAGATGATTTTGGTGTGGATCGTTGTGTTATTTAATGAATAATCATATAATAATATGTGATAGCTATGTATGAAATGTTTGGTTCAATGATGTTGTTATCATAGAATTTTTTACTTACCATGGATTTCAGTATGAGAAAAATTTATTCTCAACCCTAGGGATATATATATATATATATGTATGTGATAAAATCCTAATGTTTTTTATGTTATCATTGATAATATAGGATAAACCTATAGTCTCATATATTGAAACAAACATTTCCTGATTTAGACATCATATTATTTACTTTTCATGATTATATATTTTACCAATATGATTATTGATACTTGCACTAAGAAGGATTTTGGTTGTAGATAGTTATTAGATCCCAAAAGAATCATGTTAATACTGAATTTCATTGAAAGTTAATTGAATATCCTTATGAGAAAAGAAATTTTATGGGATATAGAATAAGGAATATTATTTTGATACTTATGAAATATTTACAATGAATGATTCATGATAATATTCCACATGAAAAAAGGTGGGAACAAGTATAGCTGATTCCTTCATGATGAAATAATAACCCTATATTATTTGATATTTTGAAGTGCCAGTTTCGATGAATGGATTAAAACAAATAAAAAATTACATTTTATTCTCTAATGTTTGAAAATTGAAAATTTTATTTTTGTTGTTTTACATTTAGATGGGAAATCAAATAAATGGTGTAATAAAACACAAAACATTCTAAAATTGGATAAAATAGATTCTCGGAAGTTGGATGAGTTTACGATATTATTTCTAAATATGTATATTCTTCATATTAGTTATTTGAAAATGGATAATTCAATTATATAATGAAGAAGTATGATCGATCTAATAGTACATATAAGGATTATTTTACATGAATTATGTGGTACACTACTGGTATTTTCATCCTACCTAAATATATGCTTGATCAAATATTCGGTGCCAAAAAAAATTCTTCGTTCATAATTAACCATAACAGACTTTTGTAGCTATGAAGAAAACAATCGATTTTCTACCAAATTATAAATATTGAATGGAGTTACATACACACACAGATATATATATATATATATATATATAATATTTTATAATAAAAAAATGATGTAATTTATTGGAAACTATATAAACCAAATAATATAAGAATATTTTCTATCCTTCATCATCAAAATATCATAGAAAATATAGAGTAAATTCTCTTAATGGGATTGGTAAAAGTTCTTATTGTGGAAAATAAGGTCATCAAGTTTTTTAATTCTTAGTTGGTGGGATATAATTTATCTAATGATACAAATTAAGATACAACTCCCATGAATGAAATATCCATATTATAGTTTTTCAAATGAAATATTAATGGTCTATATAATAAAATGTCCCTTAATCTGTAGTTTTCGGATGATGATCGATATCATTTACCTACTAATTTAGAGATAATGTTAAATCTCGTGTGGTCACAAATACTAATGTGGATGGAGAATTGGTGAATATTATACATACCATCAACATTATAACTACAAATATATTGTTGATTATGGATCTACCCCTATTTTGAATCTTAAAAATTTTCTCAGTGTATCACGGTTCCACTTAAATGTTTTCATTTTGAAATAGATGTTAAAAACAAAAATAGAATGTTGATAACATATCACGTCTATAATTTATCATAGAATTATGTTTTTAGTAATTTAATTCTTGAAAATCTCAATATCCTCCCTTAACATGATTTTTATGTTATCTTAATAATGGATTTTTTTTATATAAATCCCAAAAAAAATTTGAGTAAGGGATGTAAAATCTTATAATATGAACAGTCCTTTGATATTATATTAGTATGGTTATATATGTGATTTTTTAAGGGAAATCGCATCCATTATATTAGTATTTATTTATATTAAAATGGGTTAATTATTTCATATAGTTGGGGGGAACTGAAAATCAAATATATGTCTTTTTTATAGAATTTGAAAATGTCATTATAGAAATCTAGCATAGTATTACTATAAATATTGAACATGAGTTTTCAATTGAAATTTTATCTTTTGGTATTATTATTTCAAGGATTCTATATTGAATGGATCTTATTGAGTTAAAGTAATTAATGGAGAAACTCTATGAGAATTCAAACAGTTGATTTATTTGGGTGGGTTTGTCACCTTATGGAGAAAATGATGTTATTGTTTAGATGGTAGGAGGATCAATGAAACTCTATAGTTATTATCAATGACAAAACAATATGAATATCAAGAACATTAATATATTATTCCATATGGATCAATTTAATAATCAACTACAAGGATGCCAAAACATGTCCACGATTGTCCATAATTCTGTATATGTTTTATTGATATTATAGAGTATGTTTATAAACATGAAACATTTACATAAAGGATATATACACTATGAATATTTAGTGACTTCATTTGGTATTCCTAATTATCCAATTATCTTTGTGGATATAATGAATAGGGTCTTTTAGAAATTATGTTTATTATTTTTTGGTTGAATTTATATTGGATAATCATATTTTTTGAATGAGTAATGAAGGACAAGAAGATTACCTGAGTAATGTACTTAAGACCATAATGAAAGATAATATATATATAAAAATTCACATTGAATGAATTTTGGCCAAAAAAAATCTCATTTTTTTCATACAATCAAATGAAATAGTATATCATAGAATCTATCAATGAAATATGTTATTGAATGCTTGACCACCCCAACCACTATGAAGGAAGTATATAGTTTTACTATATTGGATATATATTATCAATGCTTTGTGGATAACCTTTAATGGATATTAACACATTATCCAAGATAACATTGAAGGGGACCAATTTCCTTTTGACAGATGAATGTGAGGAACATTTCATGGAATATATGGGTAGCCATGTCGGTGAACCTATTCTTAGATTACTCTGCAGCTGAGAATGGTTTCGAACATATAATGATCGATTGAAAAAGGGACTATGAAAAATCCTCATATTGATTGATATACTTATAGATTATTACTAATGAAAATTTAAGTATTAATATAATGTTAATAGAACCCAAGATTTTTAGTTCTCAATAATAATTTTGTTAATGATATGACAAAATTATATTTATTGAAGAAGGTGTGATATATATACTAATCAAAAAAAATTAATAATTAATTTATCATAAAAATATTTTAATATAGATCAGATTAAATGATGGAGGTCATTATGGATTATGACTAATCAATAGGTTACAACCATGGTTAAGAAAACATGGTGGAAGGAACACTATGTCAAACAAATGAATCTATATTATCTAAAATAAAGATAATAAAATAAAATATTTAAATTTTTTCAATGTATGAATCATTAAATCATGAGGAATGGGAGAAAATGTATCTTTCACAATTGATTATTTAGACATCTACCCATGTGTGGATTAAATAGGAACTTGAGGAATATGTATAATTACAAAATTTGGTGAGAAATATTTTTGAGTTTTATGGAATGATAAGGTTATGGAACTCTGTATTTGTTATTCCTTACATGATATAATGAATTAGTTATGCCATGACTCTCTTGGTTTATCAATCTATAGATATCCGAGAAGTAAAAATATGTATAAAGATCTGAAAAAATATTTATTTTGGGATGACATGAGAGAGATATTAAATAGTATATTTCTAATTTCATGGTATTTTAATAGGTAAAGGATGATAAATAATAGTATATGGAAATTCTATAGAAATTTCCCATATAAAATGGACATGGTAATACAACACCCTGGATTTTATCTTCCAACTCCCCAAAAACATCTAAATTACATAATACAATTTGGGTTGAAATTAATTTTCTTATTAATTCAGTTCACTTCATTAATATCAATGTTGATTTATCCCTTCACCGTTATCTTATAATATACACTAATAATTTATCATAGTTTCATGTTGTACCAAATTATATTTTAACAAATAAGTATCTGAGGTTTACCAAAATGATCATTTGATGTATTATACATACTAAAGAATCATAATTCTATTTTAGCATTATTTATCATCCATAGATATGTTTTTGGTCTTATAGGACCATTCAAAACCTTATTAATATTAATAGGTCTTGTGCAATGGATTTCAATGATGGTTGGGATCAATAAATTCCCCTTGTAAAATTATCATAGGAAAATTGATTTCACTAAAAAATTTATATGGCGCATTACGATGTCATATGTGAAACTATGTTTATGTGCATGAATTGTTAGGATGTTTTCATAGAAATACTATTATTTTGACATGATCTATATGATTAAATTTTAGATAATGTTAGAATAATTCATTATTTTGTCAAGGAATATTAGAGTAGACAAAAGATTTTTTTTATAATCATCAGTGATATTTAGGGTTCAATGTTTGTGGTATGATGTTGATAAAAAAAATTCATGGATAATGGTTAAGAGAATCAGATACTATGTAAATATGGGACATATGTATATTTTTCCCTTTATGTTTTTTGACTAATTAGTTCAGGTAATGAAATACCAATTTCCAAATTCATTTTAATTGGGGTATAATTTAACACCATTATTTCTAATTATATATTCCTCTCTTAAAAAGTTTAATCTATTTTACATCTTATGATAATGAAAACTATGAGTGTAAATGAATCAAAATTTACTATAAAATTATATCCTATATATTAACTATTGGTATGAATATAAGAAACTATAATTTTTAACATGAGTATACAATTTTTAGATAATGAATATATATTGATAAATACACACTTAATTTTTATAGGATTCTTCAAAAATACATTTTTCCTCAAAAATAATTTTATACTGGTTTTTTAAATAATAAAATGAATTTCTCTATAATTTTCAAATTGTAATTTAAAAAAATAATCAAAATTATTAAATTAATCATTTCAAAATAATTTTAGCGTATAATTTTTAGTGTTTTCCAAAATGATTTAATTTTTAGGAATATTAAATAATATAGATTTTTATTAAAAAAAATTCATTGAAACCATTACCGAGTAACATTTATTTATAAATAGTTTTAAAAGTAATGTTACTCAAATAATAATTTGAATAATCAAAATTATTTCAATATAATAAATGTAATTTCTAATTTTGATATGAAAACTTTTTAGACATAAGAAACCCTTTTTTGTAAAACCACACTTTTGTCTCATTTGCAGATCTATTTTTTTTATAAAATTTTAAAAAATATCTAAATTGAATTTATTAAAATGGATTCCATATGTAAAATATAATTAATCTATATTTGGTCAATAATCCAGCTTATTTTTTTCAAAATTAATTGTAAAAATATTAAGAATCTATTACTAAAATTTAGGTTAAAAATCATTTATCAAAGTTTAGAGTAAAATTTATGGTTTTGAACGAGAAAAGAAACATATCTAAATAATTTAATTTGTAAAAATTTAGAATCTATATCATATATTATTATCTAATGGTTTATTTTAAAGTTGTTTGGTTTGAATAAGTCATTAATATATTTTGTTTTTAAAAAAAGTTCCAAGTATGTCCTCAATCATTCTATTAGAAGGGAAACCCCACAAATATGAACTCCACACATCAAATGAATTTTGTTTCATAAAAAAATCACATCCCAATTCAACTCATTAGAAACATCCCAATTAATTATTGTCCTAATTTTATTCATAATATCATCCTCTTAAGTCATTATGTATAAACCCGTAGAGGCTCTTCAATGAAGAGTTATAGTTTTAAACTAAGAGTTTTATTTTTATTTCTTGTTATACATTCATAAGAAAATATTCATTGATTATAAAGATAACAGAAAATAACGTTCATTTACTGATATTATGTTATTTTAATTTTTAACCTATATCCACCCCCACTTCTATCGATGGGGAAATGAAATCATTATTCATGTGCATGATGGAGTACTCTCGAGTGAATCGATGTACTTTTTTTCATCACCACCTCTCACAGCTTGAAATATTGATGAATATATATTATATAAATGATATTTATGACATTTTAACAATTATTTAATTATAATATCCTATATACATTCCTACCTTTCAATTTTATCATGGGAATCTGTTGAAAATCGCATCCCCAAAGAGATGTGATTCATTTTTAATTACCAATTTTAATGGTTGGTAATAAAGAGATGTTCAATTAATGTATATTATATATATTATATTATAATTATTTTAAAAAATTGAATTAATATTAACCATTATTTCATTCTATCTGACAAAAAAGGGTAAATAGTGTTCCTGTTTATGTATGACATATAGTTTCCATAAACAATGTAATTAATTTCACCAGAAATATCGTTTATGGAATATTAAATATATATATAATGAGGAAATATTATATTTCTATCATTATTTATATTCTAGAGTTAATTTATGCATTATCAAATTATAAGTAACGAATGTAACAAACTAAAACTCACATAAAATGTGAAATAGTTAAGAAAGAGAAATAATAATTTTATTATGAAATTATTATAAATTTTTGCTGAAATAATATATGCTTATCATATATTATACAATATGTAGGTACAAGTTCATTTAGGAGTTATAATAAATTTAAATACATTCAATTTTATTTTAAAGAACTTTCTAAATAATTTGGTCTCTATGTATGGTTATTATACTACATTTATATTTTTTATGGGCATTATTTGGTAATATTTTTCAAATGGTGGAATATTATGATCTACCAATAAACTCATGAATTTTATTTTTCATTTATTATTTATAAAAAATATATTTTTTCATATTCCGCACCTTATATACTCATGCGACAGAAATAGTTTTTTGAGGAAAACATGACTTTATTTCATTGAAGGGTCTAAATTAATTTATCCTCCATGTAAAAACTTTCTAAAAAAGTTTTCAAGAGTTTTTATAATATTCTAATATTATTTTATAAAGTCAATTTAAAAAAGATATACTTTTTATAGAATATATTAAAATAAGTATTCTTTTATTTTTCATATAAAGGTACATTATTTTTTTTAAGAATTTGGTATTGAAATTTTTTCTTTAAACTTATATAGAATGAAAAGATTTTAAATTCACCAAGAACGCTAAGTGATTTAAAAAATATTTTACATGAATCTATGGTTATTATCAATGAAAAATTTTCATCAACGTTTGTGAATTTGTTATATTTTAAATAAGTGTTTTTAAGGTGAAAAGTGTAATTTATTCATGATATTCCTAATGTGACATTTTAATTTTTTTTTACAATAACCATTACATAATTTGAAGTTTTATAACATTTAGTGTGTAATGTCTCAGATTTTCTGTTTATTATTTTTAAATATTATATGGAATTATTTCGGGACACTGCGCGAAGACGACACATCATTCTGAGGTCCAATGAGCCTGGAATGGTGGTTTGAACCCTTTTTTTAGTTATGTGAGTCGTAACTTATGCGCGGTTGTGGAAGTTTTCCAACGGCTACCCTGATTAAAAATCTAATCACACTGTTGCGTCCGGGATGATGACTTTACCTAAGAATGAGGCTAACCTCGACCAGCACGGGTCGAGGGAAAAAGATAATTTTTTAACGTTTTAAGTAAAACAAAATAAAATAAAATAATCAGTTTATTTTATTTCATTTATGGAATCATTCACTACAGTGTGGCGATGACGAAACTCTTTCCTAAATTAATGACGCATCATAATAACTTCAAATTGGCAAGTCAACGTCAATAATCCTGCTGCGTAATTAAATGAAAACATGTTTCTCTTTTTAATGTGTTAAGAAATTTTTGATCATTGGCAACGCTTCAGAAAAACCTCTGCCGAATCTGCAAACCATTAGAGAGAATTCTCGGCGACGAACGACGAAAGATCGAGATCGAGGATCGCTACACCGACGTTGAAGGATCATGGAGGAAACGGCGGCATGGCGCCTTCGTCAATGATCGATCATTTCGAAAGGTAGGGGTTTTTTATTTAATTCTATTTTCTCCGTTTTAGAGTTTAAATGATGAACATCGATCAACCGAAAACAAGTAGATCCACGGATTCGTACGTTCTTACAGGAGGGTTTTATTTGGGATTATTTTGGGGCATATAATCCTTTCTTATTATTCATGTTGATCCTTGCTCCATTATAAGCCTATTAATGGGAGCAGATCAACATTGTGACGAAGGACGACGGAGGTTCGTTCCTCTTTTAGTTATTTGGATTTCTTCCTCCTTTTTCCCCGCACGTTCTTTGCGTTCTTCGTGGTGTGATGAACAACGGATCGTTGCGCATTTTTTCTACAACGCAATGACACCAAATCAAAGGTTCGACATCACAACGTCCTTGTGGAGGTGTAGCGATGATGGCGGAAGACAAATAGGACCGGATCAGAGAGAGCATTATTCTTCGTGCGTGATGATTGAAACACGTTTTCGGAGCCGATAGGAGTCCCAAAAACGATGGAAGCAGCTTCTTGGGGTCAGGGCGACCAGGACCTGGATGTTTTGTAGCGATCGGACGGTCGGATTGATGATCGGAGAAACACGGGAGGCGCGCTGGCGAAGAGCACTGTTTCTGGAAATTTTCAGAATACACGGCGTGTACATCAGAAGAACACGCCGTGTAGTTCTGACGGTGGTATCTAGGGTTTCGGGGTCAGAGAAGAATCACATGGCGTGTGACCCCAGTCACTCGGCGTGTTGGACCTTCCCCGAAGCTCGGCGTGTACTTTGGGTAGTACACAGACTTGGGGTGATCTACACGGCATTAGGTGGCACAACGTGTACAGCTCGGCAGAGGCGGCTACGTGGAGTTCGGCGTATATCCCAAGGATACATGGACACGGGATGGAGTACACGACTGTGTACTCCATCACCCTGCCAGGTGAGGTAAACAGCGCGGGTCACCCCATGTGCGGATCGAACAGGTTGGAGTACACGGTATGGTGACGGTGTACGGGCTCATGACCAGTGTAAACGGAGCCAACCCCAGTTACCCAGACATGGAATGTACTCCGTACTACATGCCATGTACTATGTTTTTCTACACGACCAACCTCATGACACTGGCAGTTGTACATAGGCAGTACCCAGGGTCGGATAACATGGCGTGTATCCTTTCTACATGTCGTTTACTTTTTAGAGAACGGCTTGGTCCTTTTGTTCACCGTGACTTGAAAATATTTCGTTTGGGTTAGTGCACCTTCTTCTTGTTCCCCTGATGGTCAGGAGTCATTCCCTCACGCAGGATTACGATCCCTTCAGCAGGACTTTCTGTGATAGATTCATGCATCCATCCGAGAGGCCCATATCGAGATCCTCTATCCATTCTAGACCCTAGGTAGAGTCAGGAATCGACGTGACCAACTCTACCGGGCGTTTATCCTCAACCTAGAAGGTGAATTCCAGAGGATTTTCGGTATCCTCCATGGCCCTGGCAGTGATCCTCATATGTTTATCAAAATCTCTCCCACTCAGGAGTATGTCTCCCATAATGAGTGCTTCTATCTATCGAAATATTTCCCACTCAAGAGTGTGTCTCCCGTAATGTGTGTAGCCATCTCTCGTGACGGATCCAGATGAATAGCTCTTCCCAGAAGGACTTCATCAGAGCTATAAGACTCTTGGACTGTGTTCTCCCAGAACGAGCACATCACAGAATCTTCGAACGGAGTCCCTTACGGGGGTATTCGGTTGTGTGACTTGTCTCTAGACCATGAGTTTGGGTTTTGAGTATATCATATTTGTTTTATAGGTTCTATAAACATATACTTTGCATTGCCGACTGTACTTTTACTTTGTATTGCTTTTTGGTTTTCGGGGTCCTCTACTAAGTATTGTTATACTCACCCCTACACGGGCTTTGCCTGTACATCTGGTGTCTTGTGCAGACGACCAGCCTTTTGACAGAGTCCGGGGCGGACCAGGACATGTTCGAACTTTCGGAGTTCCCTACAGGCCGAGGCATTCCTACGGCTACGAGTGACAGTCCCAGTACCTTTGTTCTTATAGGTTGGACTTTGTAGTTTTTCAGACTCTTGCTTTTGGTGGGCTTATATTCTGGCCCAATTTACTTTTATAGTACTCTACCTTTAGTCATACTCTGTTGGTTGGGATTAGTTGTATGCATGCATTTTTGTTCCTTAGTGTTCTACATTTCAGTATTAGTGTGTGTGTGTGTGTGTGTGTGTGTACATGTACATAGGCAATTACTCCCATGTTAGTGACATGCCTACCCGGTGCTAGTCACCATCCCCTGGCCTATTGGAGGCGGTCATGGGGAGTCACGGTGCGGGCCCCATGGGGACGGGTCGTGATTGATTGGTATCAGAGGTGGTCGGTTCAACCTTAGGACCATGAGTCTGTGAGTTTGGTTGGGGGAAATAGTTTTGAGTGTTTCGGGTTCGGCTTTCAGGCCAGAGACTCTAGTGTTGGTGCGGCGACCGACGTATCCATACACCAGGACTCGTATAACCTTCTTTTCAACCCGGTTCATGAAAACACTAGTTGCGGGGAAATAAAAAGGTACATGCATCATATAGGAATGGGCTGTGTATTCCATATCCTTGGTGTCAGCTATCCAGATATACTCATTGACCGTGACCCATCTTCTTTCTTTACAGGATTCCTTCGCGACACGTACCCGCTAGGATTCTACAGAACGATCACGAGGATGACCCCTCAGTGACGAGGCTTCAATATAGGGACTAGCCCCCAGGCATTGCCACCAGGTGGTGCACCTGCTATAACGCCAGTGGAGTGGCTAGTGGTATCTGTAGTACTGACCAACGAGGATCACATGCTTAGTGCACTCCACATGTTTTAGAGACAGAGACCCCTTAGGTTCTGAGGTGAGCCCGACCCACAGGCGGCTGAGAGTTGTGGGCATCCAAGAGCTTCTTCAGCTCCAGTACGGCAGTATGACGGTGGATGACTATTCATTGAGGTTTATCAACCATTCCAGGTACTCTATGGATATGTTCAGGGATCAGTACTTCAGAGCTCCGACCTTCAAGCGAGGTCTACTAAGATACATCTGAGATAATGTCATGCCTCTATGCATTTGGACTTATTCTGGAGTGCTCAAGCGGGCCTTGGTGATCAAGAGCTTCTTGGCAGAGCATAGACTGCTTCCAGCAGTCAGCAGTAGGTAGACAGGTGCGGAGACAACGGCAGCAGGGATCCAATGTTAGGCATGGGGATCTGGACGTGGGAGACGTCATAGGAAGATCCAGGACATGGTATCGACAGTTTAGGGCTCTCAGGCTGGATCCAGTCAGCCTAGGGAGAAGAGATGCTATGCATGCAACGGTAGGGGGATCTCACTAGCGATTTCCCGACACGTCGAGCTGCTGACATGGAAGTGGTGGATGGACCACCAAGGCAGAGGTAGAGAATAGATCAGGCAGATCTTCCAGGCAGAAGACGTGGCAGAGGACCAGGGAGAGCTGCAGGTGGTGGACAATGCTTCGTCTTACATCCACCACCACCCCCAGGAGGTCTGCACCAGGCTCAGGGAGCTGGGGGACAGGGACGAGGACAGCTGCATGCGGTCGAGGCATACAACCCAGGGGCTCCAGGGATGATTAAAGGTATGATCTATGTCTTTTATACCTTAGCTGACATACTCATAGACACAGGTTCCAGTCATTTGTTATAGCCACATTTCTTGAACAAAACCATGAGATTCCAGTAGAACTATTGACTCGCTCCTTATGCTTGGAGACAACTACGGGATGAGACTCGATGATCACACACCTTTGCAGATAGTGCGATATTACCCTTGGAGGCGAGATTTTCAGTTGGAAGCTCTTATAGGTAGCGTCAAGGCCTTACGATGTCATTCTCGGTATGGATTGGTTATCTTCGGTCCATGCCCAGATTGACTATTTTAGGCAAAGAGAGTGGTGTGTGTTCCATGATGGAACAAGGTTTTCCTTTTTTGGAGAAAAGGAAACCCAGAAATCACAAAATGGGCTCATGCATAGGTGGGTGCAGCCGATCACTCATGATTTGGTAAGCCTTAACTTTGGAGCATTAGATTTTGTGATCTCTCAGTTCCCAGTAGTGGTGGCGGAGTATGGGGACGTCTTTCTGAAAGATGTTCCAGGGTTACCTCCGCACCACGAAATTTATTTCTGCATCGACGTACCCCCCGTGACGACACTAATTTCCTCATCAGCTTATCAGATGGCTCCCGCAGAGCTTTGTGAGATGAGGGTGTAGTTGGAGGATTTGTAGAGCAAGGGTTTCGTAAGACCCACCGTCTCACCCTGGGCGGATCTGGTATTGTTTGACAAGAAGGCAGATGGTATTCTGAGGTTGTGCATGGATTACTGGCGCATGAACCAGGTGACGTTGAAAAACAAGTATCCACTGCCGAGAATTGATGACCTCTTCGATCAGCTAAGAGGGGCACAATGGTTCTTGAAGGTTGATCTTTGATCAGGCTATCACCAGCTACGAGTTCGGGATTAGGATATACCAAAGACGTCTTTTAGATGTCGCTACGGTCACTATGAGTACTCGGTGATGCCCATTGGCATGAAGAACGCCCCCGCAGTGTTCATGGGGCTGATGAACAGGATCTTCCAATCGTACATGAACCAGTTCGTAGTGGTCTTCATTGACGACATCCTTATGTACTCAGCGTCAGAGGAGGAGCACACGAGACACCTACGGAAGGTTCTGGACGTAATTCGGGAGCACCAACTTTATGGGAAGCTCTCAAAGTGCTAGTTCTGGATTCAGGAGTTCGACATTCTAGGACATGTCATCTCAGCAGATGGGGTAGCTATGGACCCAGCCAAGGTGGAGGCTGTGTTAGCATGGGATCCACCTCGGAGCATGACGGAGGTGCGGAGCTTCCTTGGGTTGGCAGGATATTACCAGAGATTCATTCCGGATTTCTCCCATATATCAGCACTGATGATAGCCTTGACCAGGAAGGGGAAACCATTCAGGTGGATGGAGAAGTTCCAGTAGGCTTTTGAGTAGTTGGGGAAGATTTTGACGAGCACCCCAGTGTTGAGATTTCCAGAGGAGGGTATCGAGTACGTAGTTTTCTGTGACGCATCAGGGACTGGGCTCGGCTATGTCCTGATGCAGTGGCATGTAGTGATTACTTATGGTTCATGCTAGATTAGGCCTCATGAGTAGAACTATGCGACCCATGATCTAGAGTTGGCAGCGGTATTCTTCGCATTGAAGATGTGGAGACACTACCTTATGGGCGAGCGATTTGTTGTCTAATCTGACCACAAGAGCCTCAATTACCTCTTCTCAGAGGAGGATCTAAGTCTGTAGTAGAGGTATTGGATAGAGTTCCTCCAGGACTATCATTTTGAGATTATCTATACTCCTGGAAAGGGGAAGAAGGTGGCAGATTCCCTCAGCAGAAGGTCGAGCTCACATCTATTGGGTGAGGTGACACAGCAGTTAGCCGTGTTATAGTTATCCTTCGTGGATAGAGAGGATACAACTTACCTATAGTTGATGGTTGTCACCCCTCCACTATTACAGTGAGTTAGGGAGGCACAACATGGGGATGTCGACTGTGTGGCCTTACGTGATCAGTTATCCAGAGGACATGCTCCTGATGGATATTCGCAAGGTGGGGAGCACATACTTCATTTCAGAGGACGCACTATTGTACCAATGGCGTTTTAGGAGGAGTTCTTGAGGGAGTTCCATAAATCCCCTTTGGTGTTACATCCCGGAGTGGAAAAGATGTACCAGGACCTCCGACCTCAGTTCTAGTGGTCAGGCATGAAGAAGGCAGTCACATAGTTTGTTTCTCGATGCCTCACATGCCAGTAGGTGAAGGCTAAAAACCAGGTTACAGCAGGGTTATCTCACCCCTGGAACATCCATAGTGGATGTGGGATGGAATATTGATGGAATTCGTGATGGGATTACCACTTATGCCCAAGGGGAATGATTCCATGTAGGTGATCATTGACCGACTCACCAAGTCATCCCACTTCCTACCTATAAGGCCCCAGCCTTAAACCTTACTTAATCTTGAGTTATTACAAGATTACACGTTGAGGATCTTTTCGGGTTTAGAGTTTTAGAGAATTAGATCATAAAACTTGCATTACATTCCACATATAAACAAAGTGGTTACATAAATATAGTATTCTTCATTCCCATCAATGGAACAGATTTAAAATAAAACATGGATTATTTCTTGACACATCCTTGACTCTATCATCTTATCATGTACCTTTCCCTTGACCTGTGAAAAACATTTCAAAAACTTGGGATGAGCATAAAAACTCAGTATGGGTTATAAAAAAAAACATGGAATGGAAACATGAGTTCATATATAAATAATAATGAAATCATACTTTACCCATAAAACATAGGCACTTTAACATACCTCATAAAATCATGAATAAATCATAGAAATCATAATATGTAAAGGTAACTTGAGGCATTCATAACATTCTTACGTAGGGGGTAACCCTCTTGGTTACGTTTGGAATACCCATCAC
This sequence comes from Viscum album, assembly GCA_963277665.1. NCBI lineage: Eukaryota > Viridiplantae > Streptophyta > Magnoliopsida > Santalales > Viscaceae > Viscum > Viscum album. Next base: position 345,764,108 of record OY728157.1, on the reverse strand, counting down.
AGTATATTCCCTAAAATCTCTTCGGAGAAACCTTAACGTTTCACTCCTTCGCGTTACCCAATACATTGGAGAGCTATAACGGGCTCACCCGCCCTTAGTTTATCACGGAACCACCCGTCTTCATAATAATGCCCAAGAACCATAACATAATCATATCACATAAAACATGCATAATGGAAACATAACATTTCCACATTTCAATCACGAGATATCAATACAACACATTGTTATAAAAACATTATGAAAACCATTTTCAATACCAAAGTAAAACATGGTATTTATTTTTCTTTTTAAAAAAAAGGTATGGCTTGTAGAGGAAGCCAAAACTCAAATAACGGTTACGACGGCGGAGAAGTTGTTGTCGCCGCATACGTACGACAAAAACATTCCCTTTTGTCGTTTAGTAAACGCTTCGTATAAAAAAGATTCCTTTTGAGTAAACGTAAAAGTCAAAGGGGTTTATACACCGTATAAAAGAAAGTTGTGTATAAAATAAAATATGCCTCAACGAAAGGAGATTGAGACGAAGTCCCATACCTCGTATCCGACTTGACCCGACCGTTCTTTAAACTCCTGAATAATAAACTTGAGTTAATCTCTACTTGCTTATGAATCTTTTTCAAGTTCATTATTCCTTTTATACCATGTTATGAACATCATGTAATCATTTAAGTTAATAATGTTCATTTTGTCGGTATTTGGTTCTTAAGTCAAAAATTGACTTCTTATACTTACATGTTGTTAATTTGGTCAAAGGTTCATTATATCCAGAATGGTATTCATTATGTAGATATCATATATGTCATATATATCCAGTACATACATTCATTTATAATATTACATCACATTTAGAGGTAAGAAATGAAATGCACCGTTCATGGAGACGGTAAGCCGTACGTACGCATGAACGCTACTTCCATTTCTATTTCATATTTTCTGGAATGGAATCATAATGATATAAAAGTATATTATAATTCCAGTATAACAACATAATTAATATCATTAACTTTATCCTTTACACATCCCACATATGGTATTAACGAATCAAATCACTTTTAGGGGGCGGTAGTCCGCACTTCCTAAAATGAAGATATCGTGTTTTACCCATAATGGAAACCATAAAGGTATGCCCAAAATGAAAAAACAGAAGCTTAAGGAAAACATAAACATATAATATATCATATATAAAAAATAGTGACATCATAATGGCCACCTTTGAAGGTGTTAAATGAGTATTGAACAATCATCGTTTCGGGAGGCAGAATTTCGCCATCCACGGAAACCGTATGTTCTTTAACCATTTTATGTAGTTGTGTGAGATTGTAGCTCAAATATATCTTATAACAACATCCTAGTATATTGAAGATACTGGTGTTGTTACAAAAGAAGTAAATAAAAAGAGTTTAGGGGGTCGGAGAAGCAAAATAAAACAAATGAACATGAGAGAATGAAATACCTTAAAAAGTGTAACTTCTTTTGGTTTGAGCCTAAAGGCTTCCTTTGAAAGGATTCTGCCCAAAGGGAATCCTCTAGGATGAGGAGAGGGATGTGGAGAGAGCAAATGGGCAGGGGTTGGCCGAGCCAATGGCTTGAAGAGTGTGTGAAATGAGGTAGAGGTGGGGGCCTTTTATAAGGGGAGAGGAGGGGCACTTTTGGAAAGTAAAGAAACATTACATTATTTGAAAATGTGTTTCGGTTTTAAAAGGTCCCACATTGATGGAATTCGTGGATAAGGTGATAAGGCATCGAAATCCATTCATCCAATTGGTTTTGGACATGTGTAGTTCATAGATTTTATTTTATCTTTCCATTTTATTTAAATCGTCAAATAATGATGTCATCACTGCATCATTATTATGTCGTAAATAATTAAGTTTATTTAATGTCTAAAAATTATAAAAAAAATACTATGATATAGTAAATCTCTTTATCTTTCCAATGACTATTTATAATCAAAATTTGGACTTGTATAACCCCACTTAAAAATTGTTTTAGTAAAACAATTTATGTTAGTGTCATTTTCACTTTAACATTTAATAAAAAGTAATTTATGTTATTTCCCAACAAAAGTGGATACATGGGGTCCCCAAGTTAGGCCATGACTTGTCTTGGTCGGCCATGACACAACCAATGAGGTTGGGACATGTGTCTAGGTCATTTTATATTATTAAAGCATTATTTATACATTAAACTACCCTAATTACCACTAATCGCGATTAAGAACTTAATAAGTTACTATTCACCAAAAAATTATTTTAATCTCATTGAACCACATTTTACTTCTTAATGACAACCATGTATGTCGGATTTTCAAAATTCAATACACATTAGTGGTAAACTTTCATTTAACTGAAAAATCAGTTTGCTTGATTACCACTTAGTGGTTTCACTATTCATCAAAATTGAAGTTTTTCAGAAAATTACCAAAAATTCACTCTAAGCTATATTTGATATTCCGAATTCAAAAATGAATTCTATTTTACAAAATTCAAATCATATAAGTCACATTAATTAATTTAATAATTAATTCCCGCTGCCAGAGCAAATAGCGTGTTTTTACAAAACAATAAGTATCAAAAGATTGACACCAGTTTAAGTCTAATTTCAAATCGAAATTGATTCCAATGACCACCATTGGATAAAATGGTAAAAATATATTCTAATTTCACTTCAAAACCAATTCAAAACATAATCTAATCATATAAATAAATTAGATTAAAAAGTAGTTTTGATGTAAAATGCAGTATTTTTCACTATTCATTTAAAAATGAACATTGTCAGAAAATTACCAAAAATTCACACAAGGTAAATTTTGATGTCCCAATCATAAAGGATAAGTTTATTTTGACAAACATAGTTTATAAAATTGTCAAAATATAGATTCAAAAATGGTTTTCCATCAAAAGGCACTAAAACAATCCTTTAAGAATATTAGTGTATTCCATGCATAAGATTGTATTTATTTTCATTTTAAGCCTCTAAAACACTATCTTTATCATTAATAGACATAGATAAAAAAATATCTATTATTCATTACTTACTTGGGATGTTACATCCTTCCCCCCTTTAGAAAATTGCGTCCCCGCAATTTATTTACTTATCAAATAAATTGGGGTACTTATCCCTCATTGCATTTTCGGATTCCCATGTTGCCTCTTCAATCATGTGGTTTTTCCACAAAACCTTTACCTGCTTAATCACCTTATTCCGTAACACTTGCTCCCTGTGGTCAAGAATCTGGACCGGTTGTTCCTCATAAGATAGGTTTTCTTCCAGCTGAACTACCTCTGGACTCAAAACATGAGATGGATCTGGCATATACTTTCTCAACATCGAAACGTGAAAAACATTGTGTACCTGAGATAAACTCGGAGGTAAAGCCACTCGGTATGCAACTGATCCAACTCTCTCTAGAACTTCGTATGGTCCAATGAACCTTGGACTCAACTTTCCTTTCTTACCAAATCTCATCACACTTTTCCAAGGAGAAACCTTGAGAAAAACATGATCACCTACCTCGAAAGATAGATCCTTCCTCCGGTTATCCGCATAACTCTTCTGCCTGCTCTGAGCTGTTCTCATGTGTTTCTGAATCAGCTGAACTTTTTCTGCCATCTCTTCTACCAATTCTGGTCCCATCAACTTTCCTTCACCCACTTCATCCCAGAAAGCTGGAGTTCGACACCGCTTCCCATATAATGCCTGAAATGGTGCCATCTGTATACTGGAATGAAAACTGTTATTATATGAAAACTCAACCAAAGAAAGATGCTGGTCCCAACTTCCCTGATAATCCATAGAACAAGCTCGTAGCATATCCTCCAATGTCTGAATTGTTCGTTCTGACTGCCCATCTGATTGAGGATGAAAAGCTGTACTAAAATTTAATTCAGTACCCAACGACTTCTGAAGGCCTTTCCAAAAGTTAGAGGTAAACCTGGGATCACGATCTGATACAATGGAGAGGGGAACTCCATGTAACCTGACTATCTCTTTAAGATACAAACAGGAAAGTTGATCAAGAGAGAAAGTATCTCGTATAGCAAGGAAATGAGCAGATTTGGTCAAGCGATCAACAATAACCCAGATTGCATTATTACCTCGAGATGTCTTCGGTAATCCAACAACAAAGTCCATGGATATATTCTCCCATTTCCACTCTGGCACTGGTAAAGGCTGAAGCATCCCTTTCGGTAACTGCCGCTCAGCTTTAACCTGCTGACAAGTCAAACACTTCACAGTAAAATCAGCAATATCTCTTTTCATTCCATCCCACCAGTAATACTCCCGCAGATCTCTATACATCTTAGTACTGCCCGGATGAACTGAAAACGGAGAACTATGAGCTTCACATAACAACTCTCTCTTCAACTGTGAATCAGAAGGCACACACAATCTCTTCCCAAATCTCAAAACGCAATCATTATCAATGTTGAATTCAGGCAACTTACCTTTCTGAACCAGCTCTACCCTTTTCTGCAACTCACTGTCTTGCTTCTGTGCTTGCTTGATTCTATCTGATAGAGAAGATCTCACTGATACCTGAAACAAAACAGAAGGACTTCCTGCACCAACAACTTCTATGCCAAATTTCATCAAATCGTTAACCAAATGATCACGTTCCAAACGCAACATTGTTAATGAAGCATTACTTTTTCGACTCAAAGCATCAGCCACTTTATTTGCTTTTCCCGGATGGTAATGAATTGTACAATCATAATCCTTGATTAATTCCAGCCATCTCCTTTGTCTCATGTTTAACTCTTTCTGAGTGAATATATACTTTAAACTTTTGTGATCGGTATAAATTTCACACTTTACTCCATACAAATGATGCCTCCAAATTTTTAAAGCAAAAACAACAGCAGCTAATTCCAAATCATGTGTAGGGTAATTTACCTCATGAGTTTTCAACTGTCGTGAAGCATAAGCAATTACCTGATCATTCTGCATTAGGACGCAACCAAGTCCTTTCAATGAAGCATCGCTGTATATAACAAAGTCACCATTCCTGGAAGGTAGTGCCAAAACTGGAGCATTCACCAATCTTCTTTTCAATTCCTGAAAACAATCATCACATTCTTTTGTCCAGATAAACTTAACACCCTTCCGAGTTAGCTTAGTCATTGGACTAGATAACCGTGAAAAATTTCTAACAAACCTTCGGTAATAGCCCGCAAAACCAAGGAAGCTACGAATCTCCGTTACATTTGTGGGTCTTGGCCATTCTTCCACAACTTTTGTTTTTGCAGGATCAACAGTTATTCCATCTTTAGAAACAATGTGACCAAGGAAAGCAATTTGTTGCAACCAAAACTCACACTTGCTGAATTTCCCATACAATTTCTTTTCTTTTAAGGTTTGCAAGATAACCCTTAAATGTTTTTCATGCTCCTCTTTACTTTTAGAAAACACCAAAATATCATCAATGAAAACAACCACAAACTTATCCAAGAACTCATGGAAAATTCTATTCATTAAGTCCATGAATACAGCAGGTGCATTGGTTAGCCCAAAAGGCATTACTACAAATTCATAATGGCCATATCTCGTACGGAAAGCGGTCTTCGGAATATCTGCCTCCTTTACCTTCAGCTGATGGTACCCCGATCTCAAGTCAATCTTTGAAAAAAACTGAGCTCCCTGGAGCTGATCAAACAAATCATCGATATGAGGCAAAGGATATTTGTTCTTAACAGTGATATTATTCAAGGCTCTATAATCAATGCAAAGTCTCATAGAACCATCTTTCTTTTTAACAAATAAAACAGGAGCACCCCATGGTGATGTGCTAGGTCTAATGAAACCTTTCTCTAATAAATCTTGCAATTGCTCCTTCAACTCTAAAAGTTCAATTTGTGCCATTCGATAAGGGGGTTTTGAAATTGGCTTAGCATCAGGAACTAAGTCAACAGTAAACTCAACTTCCCGATCTGGTATTATTCCAGGCAACTCATCAGGAAAAACATCAGGATACTCATTTACCACTGGCACATCATTAATCTGAACAGTTCCTTTATTTTCAACGACGTGTGCAAGGTAACATTCATTTCCATCTTTTACAAGTTTCTCGGCCTCTTCATATGTTATCAAAAGTAAGGGTTCATTCTTGTAAACAAACTGAAAGTCTTTCTGAAAAGAAACTTCTTTAGCTCTACAGTCAATCTTAGCATGGTAAATAGAGAGCCAATCCATACCCAGGATAACATCAAACTCTACTAGAGGTAGAACAATAAGGTTTGCAAGTAGGTTCTTTCCACAGATAAGGATAGGAAGATTCTTATAAATTCTTTTTGCCTCGACACTTCCCCCAGGTGTTTTTACCAAAAGTTTAGGAGTCATTTCTTGAGATGGTATTCCCATTTTACTAGAAAAGGTCTCAGAGATGAAAGAATGTGTAGACCCCGAATCAAACAACACACTGGCATAGTCTGAAAAAACAAACAAAGTACCTGATACGACTTCATTTGATGGCCCGACATCCGCTGAAGTAGTTGCAAAGGATTTCACCACCCCTTTCTGCTTGTAGTCTAACTGCTTCCCATCACTCAAGCTCCTTGTCGGACACTCGTTTGCATAGTGACCCATCTCATTGCACTTAAAACATTTCACTAACTGTAAATCAAATTTGTTTTTACCTTCACCTTGATCCTTTTCAGTGCAATCACGAGCCTTATGTCCCATCTTACCACATCGGTAGCACTTCCCAGAATTCAGAAGACATTCCCCAGCATGCCTTTTGCCACATTTATCACAAACTGGAAACTTAGTTCTCTTACCATCAGACTTCTTTGAAGAATTCTTACCTTTCTCCTGCCACCTCGGTCTCTTCTTCTGCTGGTTGTTATAGAACACTTGGTCATCGGCAAACTCCATTTCCACCTTCTCAGCACATCGAACAAGCTTTTCATAACTTTTAAACTCTCGAGAAGCTAATGCCCTTCGATACTTTGGCTTTAATCCTGAGTAAAAACGATTGATTTTACTATCAAGGTCCCGGATAAAATTGGGAGCATACCTTGCCAATCGAGTGAACCTTTCTTCATAGGCAGCCACTGAGTCTTCCTCTTGCCTCAATTCCAAGAATTGCTTTTCCATCCTAAGTCGAACAGCCTTAGGAAAATACTTCTCAAGAAACATACCTTTGAAATCATCCCAGTCAAGAGCATCAATCTCATCGGCTTCCCTGATATTTTTAACCATAGACCACCACTGATCTGCTTCACCCTCCAAACGGTAAATAGCAAGACTAACCTTTTGATTGTCTGAACACCCCATGACATCAAAAATCTTCTCCAGTGCTTTAATCCATCCTTCAGCTTGCACAGGGTCAGATGATCCTCTGAATGATGGTGGATGTTGCCTCATGAAATGTTCCACCACTGACATGTTCCTCTGCGGCTGATCTGGATGATCTCGTGCATGGATACCACCACCATTTATCGCCTGAGTCAACTGCGCCATTACTGCAACAAACTGTTCAGTTCCAATTCCGACCATTTCTGGATGCTGATTCGGAAGGTTATTTCCTTCTGTATGCCTTCCAAGCACTGCTTCCCTGTTTCCTCTGCGGAAAACCATTCTGAACAAACATGTCTTAGATGAAGCAACATGGTAATCTTTAAATGCTATATCATTTTGAAAAAAAATATTTTTGGATAATCATTTTAATAGAATTCTAACTCCTAAAGTTATCTAAACCGACCTCTGATACCAACTATAAGGCCCCAGCCTTAAACCTTACTTAATCTTGAGTTATTACAAGATTACACGTTGAGGATCTTTTCGGGTTTAGAGTTTTAGAGAATTAGATCATAAAACTTGCATTACATTCCACATATAAACAAAGTGGTTACATAAATATAGTATTCTTCATTCCCATCAATGGAACAGATTTAAAATAAAACATGGATTATTTCTTGACACATCCTTGACTCTATCATCTTATCATGTACCTTTCCCTTGACCTGTGAAAAACATTTCAAAAACTTGGGATGAGCATAAAAACTCAGTATGGGTTATAAAAAAAAACATGGAATGGAAACATGAGTTCATATATAAATAAGAATGAAATCATACTTTACCCATAAAACATAGGCACTTTAACATACCTCATAAAATCATGAATAAATCATAGAAATCATAATATGTAAAGGTAACTTGAGGCATTCATAACATTCTTACGTAGGGGGTAACCCTCTTGGTTACGTTTGGAATACCCATCACAGTATATTCCCTAAAATCTCTTCGGAGAAACCTTAACGTTTCACTCCTTCGCGTTACCCAATGCATTGGAGAGCTATAACGGGCTCACCCGCCCTTAGTTTATCACGGAACCACCCGTCTTCATAATAATGCCCAAGAACCATAACATAATCATATCACATAAAACATGCATAATGGAAACATAACATTTCCACATTTCAATCACGAGATATCAATACAACACATTGTTATAAAAACATTATGAAAACCATTTTCAATACCAAAGTAAAACATGGTATTTATTTTTCTTTTTAAAAAAAAGGTATGGCTTGTAGAGGAAGCCAAAACTCAAATAACGGTTACGACGGCGGAGAAGTCGTTGTCGCCGCATACGTACGACAAAAACATTCCCTTTTGTCGTTTAGTAAACGCTTCGTATAAAAAAGATTCCTTTTGAGTAAACGTAAAAGTCAAAGGGGTTTATACACCGTATAAAAGAAAGTTGTGTATAAAATAAAATATGCCTCAACGAAAGGAGATTGAGACGAAGTCCCATACCTCGTATCCGACTTGACCCGACCGTTCTTTAAACTCCTGAATAATAAACTTGAGTTAATCTCTACTTGCTTATGAATCTTTTTCAAGTTCATTATTCCTTTTATACCATGTTATGAACATCATGTAATCATTTAAGTTAATAATGTTCATTTTGTCGGTATTTGGTTCTTAAGTCAAAAATTGACTTCTTATACTTACATGTTGTTAATTTGGTCAAAGGTTCATTATATCCAGAATGGTATTCATTATGTAGATATCATATATGTCATATATATCCAGTACATACATTCATTTATAATATTACATCACATTTAGAGGTAAGAAATGAAATGCACCGTTCATGGAGACGGTAAGCCGTACGTACGCATGAACGCTACTTCCATTTCTATTTCATATTTTCTGGAATGGAATCATAATGATATAAAAGTATATTATAATTCCAGTATAACAACATAATTAATATCATTAACTTTATCCTTTACACATCCCACATATGGTATTAACGAATCAAATCACTTTTAGGGGGCGGTAGTCCGCACTTCCTAAAATGAAGATATCGTGTTTTACCCATAATGGAAACCATAAAGGTATGCCCAAAATGAAAAAACAGAAGCTTAAGGAAAACATAAACATATAATATATCATATATAAAAAATAGTGACATCATAATGGCCACCTTTGAAGGTGTTAAATGAGTATTGAACAATCATCGTTTCGGGAGGCAGAATTTCGCCATCCACGGAAACCGTATGTTCTTTAACCATTTGATGTAGTTGTGTGAGATTGTAGCTCAAATATATCTTATAACAACATCCTAGTATATTGAAGATACTGGTGTTGTTACAAAAGAAGTAAATAAAAAGAGTTTAGGGGGTCGGAGAAGCAAAATAAAACAAATGAACATGAGAGAATGAAATACCTTAAAAAGTGTAACTTCTTTTGGTTTGAGCCTAAAGGCTTCCTTTGAAAGGATTCTGCCCAAAGGGAATCCTCTAGGATGAGGAGAGGGATGTGGAGAGAGCAAATGGGCAGGGGTTGGCCGAGCCAATGGCTTGAAGAGTGTGTGAAATGAGGTAGAGGTGGGGGCCTTTTATAAGGGGAGAGGAGGGGCACTTTTGGAAAGTAAAGAAACATTACATTATTTGAAAATGTGTTTCGGTTTTAAAAGGTCCCACATTGATGGAATTCGTGGATAAGGTGATAAGGCATCGAAATCCATTCATCCAATTGGTTTTGGACATGTGTAGTTCATAGATTTTATTTTATCTTTCCATTTTATTTAAATCGTCAAATAATGATGTCATCACTGCATCATTATTATGTCGTAAATAATTAAGTTTATTTAATGTCTAAAAATTATAAAAAAAATACTATGATATAGTAAATCTCTTTATCTTTCCAATGACTATTTATAATCAAAATTTGGACTTGTATAACCCCACTTAAAAATTGTTTTAGTAAAACAATTTATGTTAGTGTCATTTTCACTTTAACATTTAATAAAAAGTAATTTATGTTATTTCCCAACAAAAGTGGATACATGGGGTCCCCAAGTTAGGCCATGACTTGTCTTGGTCGGCCATGACACAACCAATGAGGTTGGGACATGTGTCTAGGTCATTTTATATTATTAAAGCATTATTTATACATTAAACTACCCTAATTACCACTAATCGCGATTAAGAACTTAATAAGTTACTATTCACCAAAAAATTATTTTAATCTCATTGAACCACATTTTACTTCTTAATGACAACCATGTATGTCGGATTTTCAAAATTCAATACACATTAGTGGTAAACTTTCATTTAACTGAAAAATCAGTTTGCTTGATTACCACTTAGTGGTTTCACTATTCATCAAAATTGAAGTTTTTCAGAAAATTACCAAAAATTCACTCTAAGCTATATTTGATATTCCGAATTCAAAAATGAATTCTATTTTACAAAATTCAAATCATATAAGTCACATTAATTAATTTAATAATTAATTCCCGCTGCCAGAGCAAATAGCGTGTTTTTACAAAACAATAAGTATCAAAAGATTGACACCAGTTTAAGTCTAATTTCAAATCGAAATTGATTCCAATGACCACCATTGGATAAAATGGTAAAAATATATTCTAATTTCACTTCAAAACCAATTCAAAACATAATCTAATCATATAAATAAATTAGATTAAAAAGTAGTTTTGATGTAAAATGCAGTATTTTTCACTATTCATTTAAAAATGAACATTGTTAGAAAATTACCAAAAATTCACACAAGGTAAATTTTGATGTCCCAATCATAAAGGATAAGTTTATTTTGACAAACATAGTTTATAAAATTGTCAAAATATAGATTCAAAAATGGTTTTCCATCAAAAGGCACTAAAACAATCCTTTAAGAATATTAGTGTATTCCATGCATAAGATTGTATTTATTTTCATTTTAAGCCTCTAAAACACTATCTTTATCATTAATAGACATAGATAAAAAAATATCTATTATTCATTACTTACTTGGGATGTTACACTACCTATCAGGATGCAGAGTTCCGTAGAGAGCTTGGGATTCCTCTACGTACAGGAGATAGTTAGACTTCCTGGAGTCCCCTTGACTATAGTCTCAGACAGAGACGCCCGCTTCACATACCGGTTGTGGAAGGGATTTCAGGAGGCTTTTGGGACTCAGCTACGCCTGAGCACAGCGTTTCATCCCTAGACAGATGGTCAGACGGAGGAGAACATTCATGTTCTGGAGGATATGTTGCAAGCAAGTATCTTGGGATTTGGTCATAGTTGGGAGGACCACCTACCACTGGTAGAGTTTGCGTACAACAATAACCACCACTCCACCATCGGTATGGCACCGTTCGAGGCCTTGTATGTGAGACCTTGCCGATCACCTCTTTCCTGGCATGTCCCCGGAGAGTCAACACTCATGGGTCCAGAGTTAGTGCGAGCTACTACAGAGAAGGTGTAAATTATCCAGGAGTGGATGAAGACTGAACAAAGATAGCATAAGTCTTATGATAACAAGCGATAGAGACCTCTGGAGTTCTAAGAGCGAGACCATGTCTTCCTTTAGGTCTCACTAGACTAGGGTTGTAGAGATTTGGCCGAGGCGGAAAGCTATCTCCGAGGTTCATCAGACCTTTCCAGATTCTATGCAGAGTAGGCGAGGTGGTGTACCGTCTAGCTCTACCACTACAGTTGCATCAGGTACATGATGTATTCCAAGTGTTGCAACTGAGGAAGTACGTTCATGACCCATCACATGTCATTGACTGGGGCGATTTGGACATCGAGGATGGAGTGACCTTTACTGAGTACCCAGTGGAGATCGAGGATTGGTAGGAAAGGATCCTTCGTGGGTGATCAATTCCCTTGGTGCGCATCCAGTGGTAGCATTGGAATCTTTAGGAGAGCACTTGGGAGCTGGAGGCTCAGATTCATGCCCAGAACCCTCATCTTTTTCTTTAGTATCCCTCGTTTTGGCTTTTTGGGGACGTAAATCCCCAAGGTGGGAAGAATTTAATATCTCAGATTTTCCATTTATTATTTTTAAATATTATATGGAATTATTTCAGGACCAGGCACGAAGACGACACATCATTCCGAGATCCAGTGATCCCGAAATGGTGGTTTGAACCAATTTTATTAGTTAAGTGAGTTAGCACGTGTGCGCGGTTGTGGCAGTTTCACAAAGAATGCCCGGATTAAAAATCTGATCGCATTGTTGCGTCTTGGATGACGACATTACATAAGAATGAGGATAACCTCAACTAGCGCAGGTCATGGGAAAAAGTTAATTTTCTGACGTTTTAGGTAAAATAAAATAAAATAAATTAATCAGTTTATTTTATTTCATTTAAGGAAACATCCGCTGCAGTGTGGTGATGGCGCAACTGTTTCCTAAATTAATGATCGTTCATAATAACTTCAAAATGGAAATTCAATGTCATTAATTCTTACACGTAATTAAATGACAACATATTTACCTTTTTAATGGGTAATGAAATTTTTGATCGTTGGCAACGCTTAAGAGGAACCTCTACCGAATCTACAAGGCGTTAGAGAGAATTCGTGGTGACGAACGATGGCAGATCGAGATCAAGGATCATTGCGCCAATGTTTAAGGATCTTGATGGCAACGGCAGCACGACACCTTCGTCAACGGTCAATCCTTTCAAAAGGTAGTTGTTTTTTATTTCAATCTCTTTTCCCCATTTTAGAGTTTAAATGACGAATGCGGATTAACCACGAACAATTTGATCCGCGGATTCATACGTTCTTACGGGAGGGTTTTGGGGGAAATAATCCATGATTTTTATTCATGTTGATCCCTACTCCATTTTAATCCTATAAATGGGGGATTATTAATGCCGTGATGAATGGCGTCAGAGGTTTGCTCCTCTTTTTTTATTTGGATTTTTTCCACCTTTTTCCCCGCGCATTCTTCAAATTCTTCACGGGGCGACGAACAACGAATCATTGCGCATCCGTTCTGTGACGCAACGACCCAAAATCTAATGTTCGACATCGCAAAGTCCTTGTGGAGGCACAACAATGATGGAGGACGACAAATAAGACCGGATCGAAAAGAGTGTTCTTCAAGCGTTCTTCGTGCGGGAAAATCAAAATGCGTTTTCGGAGCCGATCGGAGTCCCGAAAACGACAGAAACGACTTTGTGGGGTTGGGGTGACCAGGACCTTGAAGTTTTGTAGCGATAAGATGGTTGGATTGATGATCAAAGCAGCACAGGAGGCGCGCTGGCAAAGAGCGCCGTTTCAGGGAATTTCCAGAATACACGGCGTGTACTTTAGAAGAACACGTCGTGTAGTTCTGACGGTGGAAACTAGGGTTTCGTGGTTAGAGAAGAATCACACGGTGTGTGACCCCGGTCACACGGTGTGTTGGACCTTCCTCGAAGCTCGGCGTGTACTTTGGGTAATACACGGACACAGGATGATCTACATAGCATCAGGCGGCACGGTGTGTACAGCACGACCGAGGGGCTATGTGTAGCTCGGCGTGTATCCCAGGGACACACGGACATGGGATGGATCACAAGACTGTGTACTCCATCACCTGGCTAGGCGACGTAAATAGCATGGGTCACCCCATGTACAGATCACACAAGTTTGAGTACATGGGTTGGTGACCATGTACGGGCTCAGGGCCAGAGTACACGGAGCCAACCCCAGTTACCCAGACACAGCGTGTACTCCATACTACACACAATGTACTATGTTTTTCTACACGACCAGCCTCACGACACGGGCTGTTGTACACGGGCAGTACCCGGGGTCGGACAAGACGTCGCGTATCATTTCTAGACATCGTGTACTTTTTAGAGAACAGATTGGTCCTTTTGTTCACCGTGCCTTGAAAATCATTCATTTGGGTTAGTGCCCCTTCTTCTTGTCCCACTGATGGTCAGGCATCATTCCCTTACGCAGGATTATGACCCCTTCGGCATGACATTCTGTGATAGAGTCAGGCATCCATTCGAGAGTCCCAGATAGAGATCCTCTATCCATTCCAGACCTGAGGTAGAGTCAGGCATCGACATGACCAACTCTACCGGGAATTGATCCTCTACCTAGCAGGTGAATTCCATATTAGTTGTGGTATCCGCCATGGCCCTGGCAGGGATCCTCATCTTTGTATCGAGATATTTCCCACTCAGGAGTATGTCTCCCGTATTGAGTGCTTCTATCTATCAAAATCTCTCCCACTCAGGAGTGTGTCTCCCGTAATGAGTGTAGCCATCTCTCGTGACGGTTCCCTACGAGCATCGCTTCCTGGACGGATGTCATCAGAGCTATAAGACTTGTGGAGTGTGTTCTCCCAGAACGATTGCATCATGGAATCTTCGAACGGAGTCCCTTACAGGGGTATGTGGTTGCATGACTTGTCTCTAGAACATGGGCCTGGGTTTTGATTATATCTTGTTTGTTTTTTATGTTATGTAAACATATACTGTGCATAGTCGACTGTACTTTTACTTTTTATTGCTTTGTGGTTTTCGGGGTCCTCAACTGAGTATTGTTATACATACCCCTACACGGGCTTTTCTTGCACGTCTGGTGTCTTGTGCAGACGAGCAGCCTTTTGACAGAGTCCAGGGCAGACCAGGATATGATCGAGCTTTCTGAGTTTCCTACAGGCCGAGGCGTTCTTACAGGTACGAGCGACAGTCCTAGTACCTTTGTGCATACAGGTTGGACTTTTCAGTTTTTCATATTCTTGATTTTGGTGGGCTTGTATTCTGGCCCAATTTACTTTTATAGTACTATACCTTTCGTCGTACTCTATTGGTGGTGTTTAGTTGTATGCATTCATTTTTGTTCCTTAGTGTTTTACATTTCAGCATTTGTGTGTGTGTGTGTGTGCAAGTACTTAGGAAATGCTCCCATGTTAGTGACATGCCTACTCGGTGCTAGTCACCAGCCCCTGGCCAATTGGAGGCGGGCATGGGGAGTCACGGTGCGGGCCCCACTGGGACAGATCGTGACATAGTGGCTATAAAATCGAATGAAATTATCCTTATTCTTTCTCTAGATGTTATATTTATATGTTTAAAACGTTTTTATGAAACATTTTCCATTCCATGAGTGATGTTATGGTGAAATAATGAAATGATTAGGAATCGTGTTTCTATTTCCTTGGTTATATCATAGTGAAATGTTTGTAAACCCCATTTTTTGTGGTCTTTGATATGTTTTTTCTATGATGATCATTTAAAACACAAATGTTTGTTTTTAATTTTCTGATGTGTGAGACTAGAATAATATAGAACTCCAATTCATTGTGTAGATATGGATATCTCAGTGGATAAATAGAACATGAATTGGGAGTGAAACCAATTCAGTAAGAGTCTCTATCAACTATGATATACTTGGGAGTGAAAATTTACTATTACCATAATTTTTGGTGATAACCTAACACACAAAGATAGTATTAGCTGTGAGCCTTGACTACTAATGAAATTATTTTCTATGATAATTTGTATTCAAAAAAATATGTCTTATAAAAATGTTCTATAATCATGGATCATGAACATTTCTTCTGTTGTGATTATTATCTTATAAAATACCATGATTTGTGACATAACTCGATTTTATGATCTATGATATACATGGTCTGTTTTTAAAATGTTAGTATCATGTTCTCATACTATTATTATCATTTTACATTTATGTGGTCATTTATATGTCCTTTTTTTACCCAAAAATAGCATAACAACTCCACCATTATTATGATTCATTTTTCCCAGTTTTTGAATATAGTTTTAATGGATGATATTTAAAAGCGGGGTGATAGTTATGAATTACTTATTGGATTCATGTTGTTCATATTTTAATTAGTTGTTTATGTACCCGTGTTTCTTAAGGTGTGTGACATATACGATACAAATGTGAATTCATATGTTATGAAATGAATATTCATCTAATAATATTTAGAATATATGTATGAAATGTATGGTTCTCTTTAAACCATGAATTCAATAATTAATTAATCCTTACAAAAAAAATATCAATGCTATAATGATTTAAATATTTACTTCTTATAGGATCTGTGAAATATCGACTAGAAAACTATAACATAGAAATATCAGGGTTCAATTGGCACAACAAAAAATTTCATATAGTGAGGATGGTGATATGTTTTTTCTAATCACCATGATCATAATGCTTTTAATGATTACCCATAATATAAAAGGTTATAGGAATGAAAAAATAAAGTTTATAATAGTTTTTTCAAGTATTTTATTTTGAATAATTACACAACACTCTTTATTGAGCCATTATGTACAATTTTAATGAAATGGGTTATTCTATTATATTTTTTTAGAGAATTTATATATGAGGGAATATTAATCAATGATTATATAAATTCTATATTTACATAAACCATACTAAAATATATTTGAATAATGATAAGTTTTGGTTTCTATCTTTTTCATTCAGACATTGATGTATTGGGGTAGATGGAGGAAATTTAATTAATGTTATCGAAAATACCTCAAACTCAACATCTTTCTCCTTCAAAATTATGTTTTTTATTTGAAAATATATCTTGTCTGGTTTTTATCTTTTTTCATTTGGACATTGCTTATTTTTAAGTTATGAAATGAATATTCTGGAAATAATAATTAATATCTGTTTATGAAAATCATGGTTTTCTTTAAACCATGAATTCAACAATTAATTTATCTTTTAAAAAATATCAATTATATAATGCATAAAATATTCTATTATTATAGGATGTGTGAAATATCACCTCGACAACTCTAATATAGAAATATTAGGGGTTCAATTTTCTCAATTAAAAATTTCTTGTATTGAGGATGGGGAGAAGTTTTTACTATCACCATGATCACAATGATTTTAATGATTACCCATACTACCAAAGGTAACAGGAATGAAAAAACCACCTATATCATTATGTCTTCGATGTATTATATTTTGAATAATTACACAACACTATTTATTGAGGGATTCTGTAGAAAGATAATGATGATTGTTCTACTTGTATAATTTTTTAGTGAATTTATATATGAAGGAATAAAAATCAATGATTATAAAAATTCAATATTTACATAAAGCATACAGAAATATATAAGGAGCATGATAAGTTTTTTGTATTTTTCTTTTTTATTCAAACATTTATATAATGGTAGGTGGTCCTCCTAGATACGACTGAAGTCAAGTATGCATGCTCGTAGCATATCCTCTAGAACATGGATGGTCTGCTCTGTCTATCCTTCAGTATGAGGATGAAATGGTGTGCACAAGAGTAATTGAGTCCCAAAATATTTTTGAATTCCCTACCACAAATGGGATGCGAAACGAGAATTATGATATGATATGATCATTGATGGAACTCCATTAAAATTAACTATCTCCTACACATAGAGACGTCCCATGTTCTCTTATGAACTCTGCTCTCGTATGGATAGGAAGTGGGACAACTAGGTGAGTTGGTCAACGATCACCCAGATGGCATCGTTTCCCCTGGACGTATGTGGTAAACCCATCACAAATTCCATGGATATACCATCCCACTTCCACTCTACCACCTCAAGGGGCTGAGTGAAAGCTACTGGAGCCTAGTTCATAGCCTTTACTTGCTGAAAATTAAGGCACTGAGAAACAAACTATGCCACACTCTTCTTTATTCCTGGACACCAAAAATGACGTCGGATGTCCTAGTATATTTTTTCCACACCTGGATTCAACGCCAAAGGAGATGTATGGATCTCCCGTAGAACCTCCTCCTGAAACGTCACTGGTACAACTGTGCACCCTCTGAAAAGAAAAACATGCTCCCCACCCTTTGAATATCCATCAGCAGCATCACCTTCGGATATCTAATCATGTAGAGTATCAAAACAAGAATCATTGAGATGTTCTTCCCTGACTCGTTGTAACATTGGAGGGGTAAGAACCATCGACTAAAGGTAAGCTCCCTCATCTCTATCCATTAAGGATAACTGTAATGAGACCAACTGCCTCGTCGCCTCATCCAAAAACTGAGAACAAGATTTCTTGCTGAGAGCATCTTCCACAATGTTCACCTTCCTAGGAGTATAAACGATCTCTAAGTTGTAATACTAGAGAAACTCAAGCCACCAAATCAGTCTCAAATTTAGATCCCTCTAAGAAAAAATATATCTGAGACTCCTGTGATCAATGTAGATGATAAACCGCTCGCCCATCAGGTAGTGCCGCCACATCGTCAATGCGAAGACTACCGCTGCCAACTCAAGATCATGGGTCACATAGTTCTACTCATGTGTCTTCAACTAACGGGAGCCATAGGCGACCACCTCTTGCCTCTACATCAAGACACAACCAAGCCTGGTTCCTGATGCATCACAGAACACTAGGTACTTGACACCCTCTTCTGGTAGTATCAAGATCAATGTGCTCGTCAAACTCTGTCTCAACTACTAAAAATCCTACTGGCATCTCTTGGTCCACATGAAAGGCATTCCTTTTCGAGTCAAAGCTATCAGGTGTGCTGAAATTCTGGAGAAATGATGAATGAATCTATGATAGTAGCCTTCCAACCCATGGAAACTCTGCACCTACATCACGGTCCGGTGTGGCTCCCATGCTAACACTACCACCACCTTGGCTGGGTCCATTGCTATGACATCATCTAAGATAACGTGTCCCAAAAAGTGGAACTCCTGTATCCATAATTGAAACATTGATAGTTTCTCGTACAACTGGCACTCTCGGAGTGTGTTCAGAACCATTTATAGGTTCCTCACGTGCTCCTCCTCGAATACAGAGTACACAATGATATCGTCGATGAAGACCACCACAGACTGATCTAGATAAGGCTGAAAGATCCGTTTCATGAGTCCCATAAACACTGCATGTGCGTTTGTCTTGCTGAAGGGAATCACAAAGTACTCATAGTTACCATAGTGACATCTGAAAGTCGTATTCAGTATATCCTCATCTTGTACTCAAAACTGGTGATTTCCTAATCATAGATCAACCTTCTAAAACCATCGTGCCCCTATTAATTGGTCGATGAGGTCACCGATCCTCAGTAGTGGATACCGGTTATTCACGGTCACCCGATTTGAGTGCCAGTAATCCACACATAGCCTCAAGCTCTAGTCTGCATTCTTGGAAAATAGCATTGGGGCCACCCAGGGTGAAACACAGAGTCTCAATAAGCTCTTTCTCTACAAGTCTTCCTACTTCACTCTCATCTCACGAAGCTCTGTAGGAGCCATCTAATATGCTGATGTTGATATCAGTGTCGTCTCAGGTTGCAACTCAATACAGAAACCTATCTTTCGATGGGGAGGTAGTCCAAGGACATTGTCTGTAAAGACGTCCTCATACTCAGTCACTACAGCTAAAAAATGGAAATTCAAAACATCTTTTGTGCCAAGGGCAAGGCTAGCCAACTAATGTGAAACTGGTTGTACCTTCCTACGAACGAGTCCATCTTGCACTGCCTGGGTCTCCATTTCACCAATGAAGGAGAACCTCATTCCATCAATGAAAACACACCGCACCCTTTGCCTAAAGCAGTCAATCTGGGCATGAATAGTGGAAAGCCAATCCTTAACAATAATGACATCATAAGGCCTTGACCCTATCACCAGGGGTTCCAACCAAAAATCTCACCTCCAAGGGTCAGGTCAGAATGTCTGCAAAGGTGTGTGATCTCTGAATCTTCACATGTCGGTGTTTCTGAGTGTATGTATCAAGTCAACGACTCAACTAGAATATCAATGTCTTAAACAAGATAACCATCTAGAAAAGAAATACCATCACATATGCCTATCAGTATGACATCCAAACTAGAAAAGACACAAATTTTACATCTAATCATTCTAGGAGTACCTTGGTCATAAGTCTTTTCTACCTGTAGCTGTCCTTGCCTCTGTCCACCAGCTCCCTAAGCCTGGGGTGGACCTCCTAGGGGTGGTGGTGTTAAAGGTTCAAAACAACAACTACCTCCAGCTGCTCTCCCAGCTCCTCTACCACGTCGGCCGCCCCGCGGATCTATCTACTCCAATTGTTGCCTCTACCTTGGTGGTCCATCCACTAATCCCATGCCAATATTACTAAAAGTCAAACAATCTTGAGTGAGATGTCCCCTACCATCACATGAGTAGAATATCCTCTCTCGAGGATGACTGGATGCATCCACCGAACCCTGTATGACAGATCCTCTATCCTGGGATCTCCTCTGAGTATGTCTCCCATTGCTAGGACCCTGACGTCGACTCCCTATTGTCATGGTCTCTGCTCCAGCTCGCTCACTATTGTCAACGATTGGCTGTCTCAACTCTTCCAAGAAGCACCCGACCACCAAAGCCCTCTCGATCACCCCATTATATGCATGAATTCTCATAGGGATGATGCTAGCTCAAATGTCTCTGTGAAATCCCCACTCAAATATCCGAGCTATAATGTACTGATACCTGACCATATCCATCGAGTACTGTGAGAGGTCGGTAAACCTCGATGAATAGAACACCATTGTCACGATTCCTTGTTGGAGTTGCAGAAGCTCCTGTAAACGTACTACTCTTAGGGTAACCGGTGAAAACTCATCCTTGATGAAATTCTCAAACTCTGACCATTCAATAGTCTCCTCGTCATGAGTCTGGATTACCAAACACTATCATCATCCTGGCGAGCCCTATAAGAGGCTCGATGCCAGGATCAGCATCTGGTCTGCTGGTGCACTGACCAAACAAAAGACTCTATCCACTGCTGCAAGCCAGTCCTCTACTGCCCGAGGGTCAGTCTCACCTTAAAACCTAAGGGGTCTCTCTCTCTGAATCTTGTGGAGTGCGCTCAGCATGCAGTCTTCCAATACTGGTACAACATGAAC
This sequence comes from Viscum album, assembly GCA_963277665.1. Taxonomy (NCBI): domain Eukaryota; kingdom Viridiplantae; phylum Streptophyta; class Magnoliopsida; order Santalales; family Viscaceae; genus Viscum; species Viscum album. The sequence goes on along the minus strand of OY728157.1, from coordinate 345,742,976 downwards.
TAATAACTTCTCTAAAGGTGGTGGAATAACTGGCACACCACCCTATGGTAAAACTGGGGGATCTGGTCCCTATATCGAAGCTTCATCACTAAGGGGTCATCCTTGTGATCGAGCTGCTGGATCCTAGTGTGTGCGCATCACAGAGGCATCTTGTAAAAAAACAAGATGTATCACATCCAGTGAGTATATCTATAGAGCTGACTCAAGAAGGACATCGAAACCACTACCCATTCCTATATGATTCATGTACCATTATTCTCCCCTACAACTACTGTTCTCATGTTCTGATTCAAAAAGAAAATTATCAGAGTCCTAGTGTATGGATACGTTGTTGCCTGCACTAACACTAGGGTCCTTAGCCTGAAATCCAAACTCGAAACAGTTAATATTGTTTCCCCAAACCAACTCACGAACTCTTGGTCCTAAGGTAGAATGAACCATATTTGATAAAAATCTATCACGACCCATCCTAGTGGGCCCTATGCCACAACTCCCCAAGCCTGCCTCTATTAGGCCAGGGGCTGGTGACTAGCACCAAGTAGGCATGTCACTAATATGGGAGGCATTTTCTATAAACCTGTACACACACACACATCTCTAAGCCGACAAATATGAAATGTAAAAACTACTAAAAATGGAAATGCATGCATACACTATAATCCCAACCAATAGAGAACGTTAGGAAAGTAAAGTACAATAATGTAAAACAATGGGCCAAAAGTACAAACCCACCATAAGAAAGTCTGTAACAAAGTCACACCTGTAATGAATGGTAATGGGACTGCAATATGTATCTGTAGGAACACACCTCGACCTACTTGATCTCACAGAGCACCGTCCTATCTTGGTCTACCTAGAGTCCTCTCAATGGCTCGCTCGTCTGCAGAAGACATGAAATGTGTGGGCAAAGCCCATGTAGGGGTGAGTATAACAACATCCAGTAGGACTCCCTGAAAACCTCAAAGGAATACAATAATTGAAATACCACAAATGAATGATATAGTAAGCTCTACATAGTATATGTTTACAAAACATAAACATTAATATCCAGATATACTCATACATGATCAACTATCACAAAACCACCACTAAGATCCAGCTCTAAGATTCCACTATGCATGTAACCAGGAGAACATACTCCTACGTTTGAAGAAAGATACGATGCACTCATTCCAGGATAACTCACTCCACGACTACTGAAGAAATATACCTGATCCATCAGATGAGGATCACAACCAGTAGCTATGGGGTGATTTCCAACAACTCAGTCTGAAGTAACATGATAAGTAGAGGATCACGTCCCGGTTAAAGTAGGTCATGTAGATACCGAGAATCTTTACCTAGGGTACCACGATAGAATAGAGGATATGGCTCTAAGTCTCATAGAGGGGATTTCAACATCTCTATTCAGGAAGTCCTACTGAAGGTATCATACTCTTGTATGTAGGAAATGATATCGAAAACCATCAGGGGAAACACCAACGGGATGAACCGTAAGGAAACTAGTCCATTTCTCAGAAGAACACTAGCCCAAGCCATGTATAAACAGGTTACATGGCGTTTATTAGGGTCACACATAGTGTTCCTTTACTCCAGGTACTGCCCATGTAAAATGGCATGTGTCTTAAGTCTTGTCATATAAAAAGTAACTACACATCATGTAGAAGGATTACATGCCATGTCTGAGTGTCTGGGGTTTGCTCCGCATACGCTGGCCATGTGCCCGTACATGACCTCAACCCATGTCACCCTACCCGTGTACCAGTACATGGGGTATCTCGTGTATCTGGTCGGGCCTAGCCGGCAAGGGTATACATGCCATGTCCTTGGCCGTGTACCCAACCCGTGTCCGTGTACTCCCAGAGTACACGCTAGGTGGTCCACCGATGAACACACGCTGTGTAGCACAAATTACACAGCGTGTAGTCGTAATTTCTCCAGAACCGTCGTCTTTCTCCTCATGCCATGTCCAAACATCCAGATTTGTGATATGTCATCTGTTTGCCGCAAAACTCGAGATCTCAGGTCGCCTCGCTATCGTGATGCCAAATCGGTGGGCTTTGGACCTTTGATTGGCTCTGGAATCTGATTCTTGTCACCCATGCAGAAATCATTCGAAGAATGATATATTTCGATCTTCTTTGATCGTTCCATCTCCACTACTGTTTCATCTCCATGGGTTTTTCCCGATACCATATCTTCAGTTTTGGATTGTTTTATCTTATAACAGATGCACAACAATCCATCGTTCATTCAACCAAGAAGAAAGCGTAGAATGCGCACGAAGAACGTGAGAAGTCATGGAAGAAAGGCACAAAAAATCCAGAGGAACGAACCTCGATCGATGTTTGTGTTGATCTTGGTTCGCCACTATTAGAAGGATAAAAAACCCAAAAAAACCTTCATGAATCAATCCCCAAATGATCCCATAGATAAACCATATCGCATAACGATAAATCCGCAGGCCAATCTATTTGTTGATTGGTCTGTGTCCATCGTGGAAATCAAGAATGGGAATGAAATCACAACGAGATCAAATTCCCTACCTAGATTCGCGACATTCATTGGAGATGATCCGATCACCACGTCGTAGTCGCCGATGAAACTCATCAAGAACGTTGTCGCCGTGTTGGGGGTATGTTCTAGAGCATTCTAGAGCCACCAGGGGAAATTCAGGGTTATGAGATTTGTAACCATGATCCCCTACAAAATCAATATTTATGAAGACTAAAATATTTCACTACAGTAAGGATTTAATAAAATATTTTTATTAAATCTTTTAGTACGGTTTTATCAAAAAACTAGATTTCACCACGGACCTACGCCGACCGATATTAGGTCTCACCTAAGGTAAAATCGCAGCTATGGATGCAATGGTGCCCTCAAATTTCTGATTTGAGCTCCCATTCAGGATTTATTCCACTTTTTCTGGAAAACCCCACCCCCAATGTTATTTAATTATTTAATTACATTCAGAAATTTATTCCGGGCTCACCGGGCCTTAGAACTGTAGACCGTCTCAAAGTCTGGTCTCAAAATAATTCCCATATAATATTAAAATAATACATGGAAAAATATGAGACCTTACAATGTATATACTATGAGATTCATTGATGTGGAGCTAGAAAATCATTAACCAAGGGGATTGTCATTGTGATATGGTTTGGGTGGAATTCCAAATGTTCTTCTACAACTATTTATTTACCCAGAATATGAGGGCTGACATAACTATAGAATTCACTAATTTTTACATGGGTGCTTCTATGTTATGGAATACTCTACAATTTCACTAACCTATAGTTTTTTTTCCTACCCTAGTGGAGGATGACCATATGACTATGAGGTGATTTGAGGATGGGCATGTTTGCCCAATCTGATCACTGGTTAATGTTTTCATGTTGACTAGAATTTTTGAAATCATCATCCAAAAATATATTATAGAATACCCTTTGAGGGATGGTGAAGGTGTGAGTCAGGGTGGATCGAAACCTATATATACCAGTGGGTATGCATCTAAGAGAATGAGACACTTTAAGAATAATTTGGGTGGTAGAAATAGTAATACCCTATATGAATATAGTTTCTTGATCTCTCACAAATGTACGAATCCAGGAAATACAAACAACATTGCTTTCGTGGTGAACTGTAGTGAAGATGCTATAAAATGATTATTCATATCTTAAATTGTTCTCAAATTCTCCCATCAGTTCCTTGTAAGTGTGCATGAACTCATATTCAATGCTCAAGAGTTTGGATAGTTGAATCATGAGTGGCATGTAGCTATAATACCACCATCAAATTAGGTCGTGGTGGTGTTCAAGTATGTTGCATTTAATGTTTTTATTATTAGTTATAATAGATTGAGGATGCTTAGTGAAGTTATATAGTGACTCAAGGTTGCAGTACTAGCTAGTTACTTGTAGTCCATCCTTAACCAAAAGGGAATAGAGCCACATATTCTTCTATGTGAGGAAATATTCTAGTATTCTCCACTTTATTGTTTGATTTATTTTAAATAGGTGCATCACACTCTTTTATGTTTGAGACTGTTATGGGGAAATCAAGGCCCCAAAATAGACCAATTTCATGGCATTATGAAGAATGATACTATGTTAGGTATCTGATCAGATAGTGGTTGTCATCGTATATATTATAAAATTGTGAATTGTGGTTACCTCTTAGTATAGAATCACTTCATCCTTAACATGCTGGGCTTCGATGTAATCATCGGGATAGATCGGTTTGTTCCCTACCAAGATAAAATTGAAAACTATTGTTAATTTGTGATTTTTACATAAGTAGACGGAATTAGTCACATGCATAATGGAGAATGGGATTTCAGTAAAACAAGAGTTTGACCTGACTAGAAAATTCTTTTAAATGATATATCTCAGATCACAAGTATTTTCTAGGATGAACAGGTGTTACAATACACTATTTTTCATATTGTAGTAGTGAATTTTAGTGATATATTTCATGAATAATTATTTAATTACCTAAAATCTTATATTTATAATTTATAATTCACATGCTTTAGAAGATGTCCTAGTGATAATTACTCATTATAGGGTCGAAACTTCAGATCTTCTTTAAATCAAGAAACTATTAAAGGATTTAGAGGCTAAAGTCTCCATATTCCCTAGAACATCTCATTGGGATTAACAAGGAATTTTTTCCATGAATTAGAATGAAATTCTCTTGCTTTTCATGGAATAATATCATTTGAATAAACTCAAAATAAAGAATCAATATATACTACCGCGAATAGATGACCACATTGATCTGATCTAAGGAGAGATAGAGTTTTTGATGATAGATCTAATGTCGGGATATCCTCTGATGTGTATAATAACATTTGATATAACTTTCACATATATTAAGTGTATATATGGTGAATATGAGTATGTGGTCATGTTATTTGAACTCATGAATTCACTTGAAATCTTTATTTCTATTATAGATAAGGGTTTTTACGTGTATCTAGATTCATTTGTGGTCTTCTTTGATGAACATCTCCTATTATATTCACACTCATGATGAAACCATGAACCCCATCATGAGAACATGTTTAATATAATGAAAGAAGATTAGAACTATGCTAATATCAATAAATGCCACTTTTGGATTCATAAAGTCAACTTACTATGTCATATCATCTCAGATTCATGAGTTTTAAGTAACCTAGACAAAGTGAGAGATTTATATTCCCAGTAGAAACATCAGAATTCATTTTACATTATAATTTTTTATGATTTACAAATGATATAGATACTTCATCAATGATTTCTCACATATTGAAGTTCCACATACGTGCTTGAAAAGAAGGGACTGTAATTCATATTGATAGAAACTTGTGAAGTATAATTTTAGGAGTTGAAGTATCAGTTGAATTTATCATAAATAATGATTATTCTTCTGGCACAAAGATGTTATATTGTAAAAAATGACACATTTGGTATCAGTATAGTATTTGTTCTAATTCTGGACAAGAGAGTTAGTGCATATGAGCCTCATTAGTTAATTCATCATGAGATTAATTACAAGATGCACAACATAAAATTATCTATTATAGTTCATGATATATGATACTGCTAAGAATATCTTCATAGAGATTATTTTATGGGGCTCAATAATAAAAAAATCCTCTAATAAACCATTATTAAATTGGATCAGAATCTCAGGCCATGAAGGTGGGTTGTGTAGCTATAATCAATTGATTTTGACCATGCCTACACTCGAGGTAAGGAAACTATTGTGGTTGATGCTCTATTGTGGAAGACTTAGAAACATGTTTTTCAAGAATATAGTGGTGAAGGGATTCTCATGGAAATATTCTTAGAGATATACATTGAGGTTCATGAGGACTGTTCTTAGACTATCCTCTCAACCTTGGTAGTGACCCATAGTATTCTTGAATAGGTATGAATGAGGAACAAATCTAATCCCAAATGCCTTGCCCTAAGGTTAATCATTTTAGTTGATGATACACCTTCTAGTTAGACCATGGATGAGGTGATATCTAATATTCCCTGGGTGTCTATGGGTCCCAATAGACATCATTGATGAGATACTATTTTAATTTCATGCCTCGACATGTGTAGTTCACCCCATTGTCACCAAAATGTATGAAGATCTACGGTGCTGATATTGGTTTCCAGTAATGAAATGTGTGATTTTCTGTTTCATGACATTATTTTCCACCTTTCTACATTTAAAGTTGTTACATCATTGACCATAAGGTATTTTATAACTTCTGTCTATTCTCAATTGAATATGGGATGATGTTTTGATTGATTTCATGACTAGTCTATACTGATAATGTTTTGTAAATTAAGTATTACTGGTTTTCATGGATCATTTGATGAAGGTCACAATCTTCTTACATGTGTGAGAGACCTTCATAATAGACGAGATAGGTTGTTTGTACATCATGCATGTCATACATCATCATGGATCTCCATGTTCTAACATTTTGGACAGAGACAATTGTTTTATTTCATGATTATTGTTGGTGTTGTATAAGGACTTGGGTACATAGGTTTGTCAGATCATGACATATAAACCATTTATAGATGGATATACTAAGCATATGATCAAAATTCTTGTGGATATTCTCTATTCATGTGTCATTGACTTTGGGTGTTCTGAGGAGAAACATATTCTCCTTAGAGTGTTCTCTTATAATATCAACATTCATTAAACCATCGAGATGGATCCATATAAATTCTTATAAGGTAGGCATTGAAAATTACCTCAATTGTGGCTAGAGGAATGTGTAAGCTATACAAAGACCTCATATTGTATATGAGACTACTTAGTATGCCCCAAAATTAGAATGTCCATGATGCTAGCTTAGTCCAGACAAGAGACATATTCCAACAGACACCAGCGACCTCTCGAGTTCGAGGTCAATGGATGGGTTTTCGTGTGATTCAAACCAAAGATGGTACACATACATATTTTTAGGTAGTTTAAACTCTTACCATGGTTCATTGTATCCTTTAATGTTTTGAAACTAATCAGACCCGTGTCTTTCCAAATGGATATTACTCAGAAATTCCTGTCAATGAATGATGTCATTCATGTATCTAAGATTTACCGTAATCGTCCTGAAACATCACATGAATTTAATCCTAATGAGGACTAATTGGATGTAGGTGGTACCTTCATGGAGTATCTAGTGCGTATTGTGGATCAACGTGTGAATATTCACTGTGGGTGGTTAGTTATATTTGTAAATGTGTTATCACAACACTTTAAGTTATATGATGAGTCCTAGGAATAAGAAGTAGATATATGGGATTAATAGATTGATATTTTTGTAAATGATACCTCTTTACCATTAGAAGGACAAACAAGGGACGAGTTTCCTTATATATGGGAGTTTGTGATGACCCGTATTCTCAATAAGGTGTGTATCGTTTTTCTATGGATTAAATTCCTTAAAATGGGCCTAATAATGTTTCATAATCATGTCCAGGATGTCTCATCTACATCTCAGGCTCGTTTGGAGTCTTTAGTCCGGAAATAGGGATAAAATAATACGCCACACCATTAAAAGAGGCAATGTATCCCATCCTTCATGGTTTCTTTGGAACCATGTGGTTTTGGAAAATTGAGACATGTGAGATACACAGGTTGTCTTCTGCCATGAATTCCTAGGTATAAGGTTCTATAATGCTGTTGAATTTTTGAAGTGATATTTGTTGTATGGTTTGTTCATGGATAGTTAAAAATTCTATATTATAGTGAGAGGTTCCCCTTATAGTAGTGACATGTTCATGGTTTGCCTATTGTTTTGAATATCATGTGCATAAACAATGATCCCTTATGTTCTGAGATTAAAAGTTCATTTTTTCATACACATTATTCATAAACCTATTTTTTCATTCCATCTTTCACATTCTTGTGTGAAGATTTATTTCTCTTCATTTATAGTTCCATTGTTAGTCAATATTAGATCATTGATATCTTTCTCATATATTGTCTCAATCGGGAGAAAACAGATGAATTAGATAGCATCAACTATGATCTTCCATTGGATCATTTCATAAATTTCTCCCATCCAAATCAAAATATGAGGCTAATATCAATCAAGGGGTCATATACATCCTTGAGGTAGTTCTACTAGTTACTTTCTCCAGAATTATTCCTCTTTGTAGATAATATGTAGTTCCACATGCTGAATTTTGTCGATCATCCTTTTTATATTATGTGATTTGTGTCAAAATGATATTTAATCCATGATACTCTCATATTGAAAATATTTTAATAGTTTAGAGGTGGTTGGTCTCCTTTTTAGACAAACCGTTGTTGTTCCAAGTAAAAATGAACTTAATTAATAATTGTCCCAAATTATAGAAATTCATTTTTTATTTTAGATTTGTCTTTAAATAAATGTACATTTATTGTATGTGTTTTTTATAAATCCTGATGCACCTTTTATGTAATTCCCTAACCCATAATTGGAATTTATCAAGTAAAAAATTCAATTAATGCCCGAAACACATTTTAAAATACCCATTGAGCCATATAAATGAAATGATAATGCTTTAATATATTGAGTGGGATGGAGTTTATATTGGATAACTTATGCATGAGGGATTCATTTTCATTAGTTGAAATATGATATTATAAATGAAATGCATTGAATGGACTGACTCCTTCATGACAATGTTTTTCCATTAATAAGTTAAATTCTTTCTTTTTAATTATTTACAAGTGGTGGTTAGACCCCACCTTATATTATACATATATAAATGCTCAGTGAGAATTTTAATGCCTTTTATGTAATGTATCATGGATAATGAGATGAATGAGGGGTGTTTACTTTTTGTATAATACTATAAAATTGAAAATCTATTTATATAGAATGTGACATGATGGTAAGGGAACTATTGGTCATTATAGTATCACAGTCCATTACATCAGGTGTTTAATATGATGTCTCAAACCATTTATACTAATAGGATGTTAGAATTTACGAAACATGTCACTTATTAGAGTGTTGAAATGATGCACCACTCACCATCTCAAGTGATGAGCATGACATATCCCACTCATTTTGTGTTGTAAATAATATACCCTTTTTTGATCATGTAGCAACATTAGACTAGATATGGATGTCTTAACTACGCCCTAGTTTATCCATCACTAGTATTCTTAGTACATGGTAATGTAAGTCTGCGTGTATGTTGTTTATATATGTCAATGAAATATATATCATTATAATATATATATATATATATATATATTTGATATATATATAGTGGCTAATCAGACATCCAATCTAGCCATGATCTGAAGCAGATTGAGCCACCAATTTTCCTTTAGGTACCTGAGTGTGTGGTAAATCTTTATTCAACATTGTTAATTATCTTTTTATGTATTCACAATATCTATATATGAGAACTACTTATATTATGTGTAGACACCTTTGGTGCTGTTCTACAATGGTTTTTAGCTCACACCATACTTCAGATGACTTTGGTCCCCAAAATATTATATGTCTGCTGGTATTAGTAAGGGAAAATACCCTTTGAGATGTTTTTGATTTTCTTAATTATAGTTAGGGAATAGGATTTGAGGACATTCTATTGGCTGGATATTATTGTTTAGTGTTTTATTATTTTATACATTTTTATGTGATGTTGTATCTTATTATTTTATTTTGTATATAATCATTCCATGCATCTATGTATGTGACACTTCCTAGTGTCTTTTGATATTTGTTTTAAGTAATTCAGTTATTATCATTGAATTCTTAATTCTTCAAACTTTGTATTTGTGATTTTCTGTTTTATTGATATATATATTCAAATAATCTAAATTTTTTGTTGTTTTTTTGGTTTATCTATTGTGACACTCCATTAAGAGGTTATTGTCTCCCCACTGTAAAAACTTTACACCCTCACACCTATGTGAAATCCTTTAGCATGCCGAGAGGCATGATAGAGGCCATGTGACCCACCATCTTGGTGAAGAGGTTATGTTTACCATAGGTTGGGATTTTACCATTATGTTGGTCTCCCATTACATATTAATCTTAAGGAATGTAATGGTATACTAAAAAAATATTCTAATATGAAAAAATAAAAATAAAAAGGCATAATAGAAAGAAATTACTTGAATCTAGAAGATGAATTGAATCCCTTACCATTTGAGGGAAATTATAAAAGATGTGGAAAGTCATTATAAAAGTTGGAAATACCGTGTAAGTTCATTTGAGAGGGATAATAAAAAGAATATTATTCATAATTCAATTTTTTAGGATGATGAGTGGGAGGTTTCAAGGTAATTTAGTGAAAATGTTAGGTGAATTCTATATAAATTTCGAATCATAGGATTTATAATCTGTAAAACTAAACAATAAAAATAATGAGAATTCTCATAATTTAAAAAAATTGTTTTTTTTCAATATATTACAAGGTCAAGGACTAAACATATTCATATAATATCATTGGTGAAGTGGATGTGAATAATGTTCCTAATCAAATGATTTTAAACTATAAAATAATATTTATTTGTTTAATATATATATATTAATAAAATTATTTAAATTTTCAAATTAATATCCATCTTTACTGGAAAATAGATTTACTTACAATACTAAAATCCTTCTCAAATTTATAAAAAAACTATTGGATTGTGTAACTTATACATTTTTTTATATAAAAGTAAATATTATTTCATAATAATATTTTATGAATAAATTTATCTCAAAATATTTTAATTTATATAAATGGGAGTACAAATTGAAATGTTGTTCGGAGTGGATACTCAAGAGGGGGGGTGAATTGAGTACCAATTAAAATTTTCTGTTAAAAACAATGTTGATTAAAAATCCCCCTATTTCAAAAACAGATTAAACTGTAGTGAATTTATACAGATTATAAAGGTTCAATTAGTTTCTCAAAGATTGATTAGTTCTCAGTTAACTTAATCTTATGATTAAATTAACCTTTGAAACTAACTTACTGGTCTATAATAAATATAAACACTTGCGAGTTTAACTATCAAAGTAGCTTTGAAAATAAATTATATTTCAATGTAATAGCAGCGGAATATGAAATAAATATGTAGTATGGATAAAGTATGTAGCTACAAACACAGAGAATTAACCAAGAGGTTCAGTCTCAAGCCGAGACTTAGTCCTCTCAAAAGTTTATATAAAAATGATCCACACCCTGGATCGGGGTTAACAATAGTGAACACACTGTCCAGGTCCCAAGACCTCTACCACAGTTCTGTGTGGAAAAAAAAACAACAGCTTAGAGCTGTCCAGGTCTCATACGACCACTACCACTATCCACAGTGGGAAATGAAGTGGAAAAAGGTCTGCTGAGGATTTACAGATCCTCCAGTGAAAGTACAGGAGTCAGTGTGTGTGTTTAATACAGCAGATAACACACACTGCTCAAAATGTAAAACAAATGTATCACAGAGCAGAGATGTAGAGTTTAGAAATGGCTCTGGTGATTTCAGTGTAGCTCTGGACTCCTTTGTATTTGATCAGAATTTATTCTGAGTCCTTTTCTCGTTTTTGTTTGAGAGGAAGAGTGCCGTATGCTTCAGGCTCAAAAGCAGTGAGATGTAGTCGATGAAGTTCTTCAAATGTTCTTTTATATGCACAGAACTCTTCTTGAGAAGGCTTGATTGAGTATGAGGTTCTGTTCTGATTGGTTCTTCCTTCTCTTTCTTTTCCTCTGTATATCTTGTGTTCTTCTATCAACTCTATCTTATCTCTTTAGCAGAGTCTTCTTGTATTTATGTCACGTGCTTCGGAAGACAGAAAAAGTTTCATTTCCGCAGGTACGAGGTACGGTTTCCTAACATCCGACAACCTTTATTAATAATTTGACAGAGCATTAAAATATACCTAATATGACCATTGGTTAGATTAAATAAAGATAAAGATAAAGAAATTCATACAGTTGTTTATGACTATTGAAGAATCAGGTGATCGGTAGGTCATCAGCATTAGTGAGTAATGATCGGTGACTCAGATGGATCAACATCGGTGAATCAGACTGATCAGCATCGGTCGGTCATCTGATCAGTGAGTCAGTCTGATCGGTGAGTCATTTGATCGGTGGATCATTTGCATCGGTGACTCATTTGCATCGGTGAGTCATTTGATCAGCATCGGTGAGTCAGTTTGATCAGCATCGGTGAGTCATTTGCATCGGTGACTCATTTGTATCGGTGAGTCATTTGCAACGGTGAGTCATTTTGATCAGCATCGGTGAGTCATTTGCATCGGTGACTCATTTGTATTAGTGACTCATTTGATCAGCATCAGTGAGTCATTTGCATCGGTGACTCATTTGTATCGGTGAGTCATTTGATCAGCATCGGTGAGTCATTTTGATCAGCATCGGTGAGTCAGTTTGATCAGTGCGACCGTTTTCCTTTGATATTGGATCAGTGCTTCCGATGTCTGTTGAATGGATCGGTGCTTCCGGTGTCTGTTGAATGGATCGGTGCTTCCGGTGTCTGTTGAATGGATCGGTGCATCCGGTGTCTGTTGAAACCAGAAGACTTCCAACATACTTTGTAAGTCAATAAGCATAGACAAAAACATGATAACAGATTCATTTACAGATTGTAATTAAGTTTATGAGTAATCAAACCAGATTAAGCATTAATGGTGTGTGATGATTTGTGATTACTAAAACATCAAACATAGACATGAAATCAACAATCTTCCAGAGGGCTCAACAATCTCCCCCTTTTTGATAATCACAAATCCTTATCATTAAATATAAATAATATGATATATCATTAATAAAAACATAATGAGAATTAAACCATAAGAAGAATAAATATAAAGAGATATATAAATCTCCCCCTTTAATTTATATTACCCATATATATTATACAGATTTCTCCCCCTGAGATATATACATCTTTTCTCCCATAAAGTATTCTTGTTCTTCTCCCATAAAGTATTCTTGTTCTTCTCCCATAATGTATTCTTGTTCTTCTCCCCCTTTGGGATAAGCAATAAGGAGGGAAGACATATAAGAGAAGGTGAAAGTAAAAGCAGTCATCAGAGAGTAGAGATAAAAAAAAGATAAAGTACAGATTATTACAAGTAGCACATTGTTCACCCCATCAAAAACAATACACAAATATTTGGTGGGATACAAAGGGGCTTTGCCTTTGTCTTTGGGATCAAGAGTGGGTATGTTTGAAGGCTTGGAGACATGCTGGTCTTGGCAAATATGAAGTGGTGGTAGGAAAACTCGGGCAGGTGTAGGAGCAGGTACCACAGAGGGTTGTTGTTGAGAAACAGGAGCTGATTGAGAAGCTTGCTGAGGAACTGGTCTTAACTGAGAGAGAGCTTGAGCAACAGATAGCTGATTTGGAGCTATATCAGAATCACTGAGAGGTTCAGAAGTAGGAAGTACTATGGCAGTGGCCTGCGCATGCAAATAGGGCTTCAAAAGTTGAATAAAGTCCTGAATGACTTCTGCTCCATAATTCATAGCTTTTTCAAAATCATCTTTATTCTCCATGAACTGTGTCAAAGAAGGGACAAAATCATGCAACTGATGAACTTGAGTTTTGAAGGCCTGAGTGACTGGAGGTAATTTCAGATTCTCTGCCAATACTTTGAAGCTTGCAGTCATGTCGTGTTTTGTATAAATCTTAGAAAAGTAATTATCAACTTTCTCTTTGATCTCTTGCAGGGATTTCTTAGCATCTGCTGAATATACCAATGCCATCTTATGACTGTTATCACAGATCTCTTTCATCTTCCTCAAAGATTCTAAGTCAAGAATTTGTCTAACAGTAGCTAACTCATCTTGCACAACTTCTCTTAGAGCTTCTATCTCGCGGGTAGTGATCTTGGTTACCTTGCCTGTACTGGCTTGGCTAACTATGTGAGTTAACTCAGCTTTCAACTTCCTCAGGTCAGACTTGTTGAGATGTTCAATCAAATTTCTCAAAACTTCCATCATACCAGAGATGGTTGATCGGAATTCGCTTGATAGAGATACCAGGCCGGTGTGAATATCCTTCATAGTCTGATTCAAAAAGGCTATCTACCTGCCAATAAGTTCACCAGTATTTGCGAGGTCTGGCTTCACAGCATTAGATACTCTCTGTGAGAAGGCTTCCAATGAATTTTCAGAAACTTGTAGAGACACTTGAGTAAGAGCATTAGAAACTTCTTCTCTAACTATGGTTCTCACAGCAGTTAGCAATTCAAACTTAAACTTATCAAGATCATCTTGAGAGATTCCTGAACCAGGTAAATTAGTATTGGTAGGATCAACAGTAGGAACAGACCTTGCTTCTCGTGGGAGGTTCCTCTTCACAACTACAGCAGATTCTGGCATTGCTTCTTCATCTTCAGAATATTCTAAGCCCAACACAGCATAACCAGGGTAGTCATCCCAAACAGCAGCACACGGGGTGTATTTTGGTTTCTCATAGCTTGTTGTTCCACTGATTTTTGGTGAATCATCCTTGCCACTGATATGTATTTCTTGTACTGATTGAGGTGATACCATTTGATCTTCAGAAAGACCATCCACTGGTCTGTTATCACCATCAGCAACAGCCTCAGCTTCATTAGCATGTCCATCATCACTCTTCTCAGAAGCTTCACTGTGATATTCTTCAGTGTCAGAATCTTCTTCATCACCATGAATAGGTTCTGATTCTGGTATGGCTAATGGTGGACTAGCAGTTCCAAATTCTATTCTTCTTTTGGGACTGGCAGTGTCGGGATCACTCCTATCATCAGGAGATGACATACTTCCTTCCTCAGTCACAGCTTCTTCTTGCTCTTGGGTTTCGGTGGCCTCATCCTTTCCTTCTTCTTGCTCATCATCATCAGAATAAACTGGTTCCTCATTTGGTTTCAAGCCAGGGTCTCTCAAATCCTTTGGCCTCTTGCCATGATCTATGGGATTGTAGGCTTCATACAATTTATCTTCATCTGCAACCCAGCAATTCTTCCATGGATTCCAATTTATTTTCATCCTCTTGCAAATCTCTTTGTTAAGACAGAAGGTATGATCTGTTTCATTAACTTCATCATCTTCATCAATACAATCTATATTCTTGAGCATGGTAGATATCATCATTGAATAAAACAAGGTAGTGGCTTTCTTGGACGGTTTTATCATTCCAGCTATGTGTACCATCACATATCTACACAAATTGATCTTCTCATTTGTTTTCAGAAGAAACAACAGGAAAACATCCTGGTACTTTACAGCAGCAAAATCTCCTCTCCTAGGGCAAAGTTGGTGCTGAATAAACTTGAAAAGAAGTCTGCACTCACCATCTAATTCTGAAGCTGTGATTTTTCGTGACTCTCTGTTTCCTGACAGAAGCTCCAGAGCTAATTCATAAGAGAAGTAATCAGATGTTGGAGGAATATTCCCAGCATAATCCTCATACCGACCTTCATGAGGTACGTTCAAGCACTCAGCCCACTGCTTAGATGAGAAGGATATTTTCTTTCCTTTTACCACAGACGACATCCTGGCAGCCTCCACACCATCTAATGTGATTTCCAGATTCATATAGAACTCATGTACCAGCTTCGGGTAGTCTATTCGAGTGTTGTCAGAAAACCAGTCTATCCATCCTTGCGATTCAAGAACTTGCAACAATAGTGACTTACTTGACAAAAGCCAGGCAGAGTTTACTTCTTTTTCTACAGCAACAATCCGAGTTTCCAGGTTCGGATTTACTGATAGTTGAGAGGTACTACTCGACTCGCCTCGAGCACGCTTTGAAGGTACAGGGCTATCCGGTCCTTTTCTCGGTCTCTTTTTCTTAGCCATTCGAGGATTTTGAGAAGGCAGGAGTTCGAAGGTTCGAAGTAGAGGGGAAGAGAGGTTGAATGGTTCGGCGGGAAATGAAAGGTCAAAGGTTTAGGGAGGATAAATAGCCGCGTATCATTTATCTTATCATTTAGGGTTCCCATAAAAAGTATAAAAGAAATTTACTAATTAATTACAATATATAAAAAAAAATCGGTGTGATAGATCGGTTTCACAGATCGGTTTCACAGATCGGTTTCACAGATCAGTTTCACAGATCAGTTTCACAGATCAGTTTCACAGATCGGTTTCAGAGATCAGTTTCACAGATCAGTTTCACAGATCTGTTTCACAGATTAGTTTCACAGATCAATCATACACAACTCTTGTTTAATAAATTTCATTCTTTCAGAGCATAAAGGCTTTGTGAAGATATCAGTTAATTGATGTTCAGAGCTAATAAATTTCAAAGAAACATCACCTTTTTGATAATGATCTCTTAGAAGGTGATGTCTGACATCAATGTGCTTAGATCTAGAGTGAGACACAGGGTTCTTAGATATATTTATTGCACTAGTATTGTCACAGTTAATTGAAACATGTTTAAGATCAAATCCATAATCCAATAGAGTGTGTTTCATCCACAGAATTTGTGCACAGCAACTTCCAGCAGCTATGTATTCTGCTTCGGCAGTAGACAATGCAACTGAGTTCTGTTTCATACTACACCATGATACTAGGGATTTTTAAAGAAAATGACATGCTCCTGATGTGCTTTTTCTATCTAACTTACAACCAGCAAAGTCAGCATCTGAATTACTCATTAACTCAAAGGATTGTCCTTTTGGGTAAAACAAACCTAAGTTAACCGTGTGTTTGAGATATTTAAAAATTATTTTAACAGCAAGCAAATGAGATTCCTTTGGATTAGCTTGAAATCAATCACACATACATACACTAAACATAATATCTGGTTGACTAGCGGTAAGATAATGTAAGCTCCCAATCATACCTCTGTAATTGGTTTGATCCACTGGTTTCCCATCTTCATCTGTATCCAATTTACAGGTAGTACTCATAGGTGTATCACTTTCCTTAATACTATCCAATCCAAAACTTTTTAAAAGATCTTTTGTATATTTACTTTGATTTAAAATAATTCCATCTTTAGTTTGAAGAATTTGAAAACCAAGAAAATACTTAAGCTCTCCCATTAAGCTCATTTCAAATTTATTTTGCATAACCTTTGAAAAATCAGTACATAAGGAATTTTTAGAAGATCGAAAAATAATATCATCAACATAGATTTATTCTATTAGTACATCTTTTGAAATCCTTTTTATAAAAAGAGTGGGATCAGCTACTCCTTTTGTAAATTATTTTGAGATAAGAAAGTTTGAAAGCCTTTCATACCAAGCTCTTGGAGCTTGTTTTAAACCATATAAAGCTTTAGAATGTTTAAAAACATGATTTGGAAAATGAGGATTTAAAAAACCAGGTGGTTGTTCTACAAAAACATCTTCAACAATAAAACCATTTAGAAAAGCACTTTTGACATCCATTTGATATAGCTTGAAATTCAGATGTGATGCATAGGCAAGTAAGATCCTAATAGCCTCTAATCTAGCTACAGGTGCAAAGGTTTCCTCATAGTCAATTCCTTCTTCTTGATTGTAACCTTGTGCAACTAGCCTAGCTTTATTTCTAATGATGTTTCCTGATTCATCAACTTTGTTTCTATATACCCATTTTGTGCCTATGGTCAAAGTGTCTTTAGATCTTTCTACTAATTTCCAGACTTTGTTTCTTTCGAATTGATTTAGTTCTTCTTTCATAGCCATTACCCAAAACTCATCATTGATAGCATCATCGATATCTTTAGGTTCTGACTGTGAAAGAAAGGCTTGATGTTCAACCTTATTTCTTAGAGAAGCTCTAGTCTGTGTTTCTCTATCTAGATTTCCTACAACAGCATCTAAAGGATGGTTCTTTTGAGTCCTAGATGGTCTTGAAAAGATAGGGCTAGAGATTTCAGATTCATCTACAGATTGAGGTTCAACAGAAGCAGGTTCTAGAGAATTTCCAGAGCTGGATGTTTTAACTATAGGTCCATTGTATTTATCATTGAGATTCAAACCAGAGGGATCATCTTCAAGAGAGATTTTAGGTTCATGTGGATTAGTTTCATCAAATTTGATGTGAACAGATTCTTCCACACATCTGGTTCTTTTATTGAAAACTCTATAGGCTTTACTAGAGATAGAGTAACCTAGGAAAATTCCTTCATCACTCTTGGATGCAAATTTGTCAAGATTGTCTCTAGTATTGAGAATGAAGACTTTGCAGCCAAAAACATTGAAGTAATTAACCTTAGGCTTTCTATTGTTCCACAATTCATAAGGGGTTTTCTTAAGAACAGGTCTAATTAAGACTCTATTAATGACATAACAAGCTATATTTACAGCTTCAGCCCAAAAGTAAATAGGCAGGTCATATTCATTGAGCATGGTTCTAGCAATTTCTTGCAGGGTTCTATTCCTTCTCTCTACTACACCATTTTGTTGGGGTGTCCTAGGGGCAGAGAAATTGTGACTATAGCCATTGTGTGAGCAGTAAGAATCAATCTCATGATTTTCAAACTCACGACCATGATCACTTCTTAGGGTCTTAATCATGAGTCCACTAATATTTTCTACAGACTTGGAGTATTTAACAATGTAAGAACAAGCTTCACTTTTGTGAGCTAGAAAATATACCCAAGTATATCTAGAAAAGTCATCTACAAGAACATTGACATAGTGCTTCTCATTTAAACTAGAAACTCTTGATGGTCCAAACAAATCCATGCGAACCAACTCGAGAGGTTGAGAAGTTGACACTTCTTTCTTTGATTTAAAAGAAACTTTATGTTGCTTTCCTTTTTGACAGGGATTACAAACATTGTCTGCTGGAAATTCAAGTTTGGGTAAGTCTCTAACTAAGTTCTGCCTAGAAAGTTTTCTAAGTGACTGTACATTGCAGTGTCCTAATCTTCTGTGCCAAAGCCAAGACTCTTTATGAAAAGCATTTAAGCAAGGAATATTCTCCTTAGCTAAGGAATCTAAATCAACAGCATAAACATTTTCATTTCTTAAAGTAGAAAATACTAAAACATTTTTAGAGTTAAAAACATTGCAAGAATCATTTTTAAATTTCACATAAAAACCATCATCACACAATTGAGAAATGCTTAACAAGTTATATTTAAGTCCATCGACAAATAAAACTTCAGAAACCATGATTGAATCAGTGTTACCAATCTGGCCTAAGCCGATGATTTTTCCTTTTGAATTATCACCAAAAGTGACAAAGCCTCCATCAACTTTTATTAAACTGTTGAAACAAGAAAAGTCTCCTGAAATATGTCTTGAACATCCACTGTCTAAGTACCATATCTTCTTGTGACAGCTCTTCAAGCAGGTCTCCTACAAAACAGATTTAGATGGAAGATGATTTTGGTACCCAGATTTTCCTGGGTCCAGACAGGTTAGCCAATAACACTTTAGGTACCCATATTTGTCTAATGGGTCTCATATAATTTGTAGAATTGACATGCTTTGAATGATAAACTTTATTAGATACATAGCTATGTATATAACTGGTTGAAGCATATGAAGTTCCAGAATTACCTTCATTCTGTCCAGATTTAGAAATGAATCTAGTTTTGGCAATTTTCCTTTGTCCAGGTGGTATCCTATACCAGTAGTATATTTAGGTGCTATTTGCTTTCCTAGAATCTGTGTTAGTGTATTTTTTCCATTGGTGAACTTCTCTAAGTCTTTCTTGAGTTGCTCATTAGATAGTTTCAGTTGAGTATTCTCTTTAAGCAACTGAGCATTCTTTTCTACTTCTATATCCAGATCAGATTTATGCTTAACACTTAAAGCATACTGTTTCTTTAAACCATTATATTTATCCTTAAGCTCATTACAGGTTTCTTCAAGCATATCACAATATTCAAACAGTTCAGATTTAGACATGTTATCACCTTCAGAATCATCTCCAGAATAATATGATTTTGAAGCAGGAGTTTCTGATGTTACCTCAGAAGTGTTTGTCATAAAACACATGTTGGCTTGATTCCTTTCCGAGTCTAAAGATTCAGCTTCACTTGTGCTGTCTTCTGAAGCACTCCAAGTAGCCTTCATGGCTTTCTTGTACCTTTTATCCTTGTATTCATACTTCTTTCTGTATTTCAGCTTTGGATAGTCTGTTTTTTGTGTCCTTTTCTTTTGCATTCATAAAAGACAACTTCATCAGTTCTGTCATCCTTCTTCCAATCCTTTTTCCATTTTCCTTGTTGATCATACTTTCCCTTGTAATTTGGTTTCCTAAAGAATTTCTTTTTCCTATAAATCTTTTTGAATCTCCTGGCTATTTGAGCCATCTCAGCATCACTGTCAGAATCATTCTTACTTTCCTCACTGCTTGAACTTTCATTGATAGCTTGAGGCTTTTCCTTATCCTTATTCTTTGAGGTTGTAGCCTTGAAGGCAATAGACTTCCTTTTAGGTTCATCATCTTCTTCTTTATTTACTTTAAACTCTTCTTCATACATCATCAGCTTACCAATTAATTCCTTGACAGGCAGTGTTCCAATGTCACAAGATTCTCTAATGGAGACAGAGGTTCCTCTCCATATTTCAGGTAGACATCTCAAAATTCTCATGATTTGCTCCTTTGCTGGAACATCCTTTCCCAGAGAAGTCATTGTGTTGACAATTTCATTGAACCTGAGATACATATCAGAAATGGGTTCATCAGGCTTCATCTTAAAATTATCATACTTAATAGTATAGGTATTCAATCTCATCTCCTTAACATTAGTTGTTCCTTCATGAGAAACAGCTAAGGTATCCCAAATTTCATATGCAGTTTTACATTCAAAAATTCTATGAAATTCTTCATCTCCTAGAGCACAGTACAGAGCATTCATAGCTTTACAATTGTTATTGTAAGCAGTCATTGTAGGTTCATCCCAAGTAGATCTAGCAGTAGTGGGAATTTTGTATTCTGATTCAATAGCAGTCCAAATATCAAAACCTATGCTTTCTAGATGAATTTTTATTTTTAGTTTCCACTGAGCATAGTTATTTCCATTAAATAAAGGTGGCCGGTTAGTAGCACCACCCTCAAGTCTATTATCCATGATATTATAAAAAGAATTTTAAAGAGATAAAAATTTAGAAATAACAGAAATTTTAAGAACTTTAAAATACAACTAAAATCACAGTTGAAAACAGAGTACGGTTAGAAAATATTAACAACATTTGATACCAAGTGTTGGTCGGAGTGGATACTCAAGAGGGGGTGAATTGAGTACCAATTAAAATTTTCTGTAAAAAATAATGTTGATTAAAAATCCCCCTATTTCAAAAACAGATTAAACTGTAGTGAATTTATACAGATTATAAAGGTTCAATTAGTTTCTCAAAGATTGATTAGTTCTCAATTAACTTAATCTTATGATTAAATTAACCTTTGAAACTAACTTACTGGTCTATAATAAATATAAACACTTGCGAGTTTAACTATCAAAGTAGCTTTGAAAATAAATTATATTTCAAATTAATAGCAGCAGAATATGAAATAAATATGTAGTATGGATAAAGTATGTAGCTACAAACACAGAGAATTAACCAAGAGGTTCAGTCTCAAGCCGAGACTTAGTCCTCTCAAAAGTTTATATAAAAATGATCCACTCCCTGGATCGGGGTTAACAACAGTGAACACACTGTCTAAGTCACAAGACCTTTACCACAGTTCTGTGTGGGAAAACAAACAACAGCTTAGAGCTGTCCAGGTCTCATACGACCTCTACCACTATCCACAGTGGGAAATGAAGTGTAAAAAGGTTTTCTGAGGATTTACAGATCCTCCAGTGAAAGTAAAGGAGTCAGTGTGTGTGTTTAATACAGCAGATAACACACACTGCACAAAATGTAAAACAAATGTATCACAGAGCAGAGATGTAGAGTTTAGAAATGGCTCTGGTGATTTCAGTGTAGCTCTGGACTCTTTTGTATTTGATCAGAATTTATTCTGAGTCCTTTTCTCGTTTTTGTTTGAGAGGAAGAGTGTCGTATACTTCAGGCTCAAAAGCAGTGAGATGTAGTCGATGAAGTTCTTCAAATGTTATTTTATATGCACAGAACTCTTCTTGAGTAGGCTTGATTGAGTATGAGGTTCTGTTCTGATTGGTTCTTCCTTCGCTTTCTTTTCCTCTGTATATCTTGTGTTCTTCTATCAAATCTATCTTATCTCTTCAGCAGAGTCTTCTTGTATTTATGTCACGTGCTTCGGAAGACAGAAAAAGTTTCCCTTCCGCAGGTACGAGGTACAGTTTCCTGACATCCGACAACCTTTATTAATAATTTGACAGAGCATTAAAATATACATAATATGACCGTTGGTTAGATTAAATAAAGATAAAGATAAAGAAATTCAAACAGTTGTTTATGACTATTGAAGAATCAGGTGATTGGTAGGTCATCAGCATTAGTGAGTAATGATCGGTGACTCAGATAGATCAGCATCGATGAATCAGACTGATCAACATCGGTGAGTCATTTGCATCGGTGACTCATTTGTATCGGTGAGTCATTTGCATCGGTGACTCATTTGTATCAGTGACTCATTTGATCAGCATCAGTGAGTCATTTGCATCGGTGACTCATTCGTATCGGTGAGTCATTTGATCAGCATCGGTGAGTCATTTTGATCAGCATCGGTGAGTCAGTATGATCAGTGCGACCATTTTCCTTTGATATTGGATCAGTGCTTCTGATGTCTGTTGAATGGATCGGTGCTTCCGGTGTCTGTTGAATGGATCGGTGCTTCCGGTGTCTGTTGAATGGATCAGTGCTTTCAGTGTCTGTTGAAACCAGAAGACATCCAACATACTTTGTAAGTCAATAAGCATAGACAAAAACATGATAACAGATTCATTTACAGATTGTAATTAAGTTTATGAGTAATCAAACCAGATTAAGCATTAATGGTATGTGATGATTTGTGATTATTAAAACATCAAACATAGACATGAAATCAACAATCTTCCAGAGGGCTCAACATGAAACTATATTTTTCCAAAAAATTCATAATTTTATTTTTAAAATACCCAAACCCCTATTACAATAGTTTGAGCCCTAAGGGTTTGGTGTGTAGTGGTGGTTCTTTCTTGGTGTGGTTTAGTAAACCTGGTTTTTTTATAATCTCAATCAAATTATACTTCTCTAGTAAATGGATTTAATAATTTTTTTGTCTTTGGAACATATTATTGGTGTTGTTCTAGGGTAAATCATTCTGATATGATCTGAACATAATGATATGATAAATGTGAATCATAGAGTATGATCTTACTCTTTTACAAAATTAAATCTTCAATAATTGTTAATTGAATTTCATCATAACCCTTAAAATATAATAAAATTATTTATGATTGTACAATCGATATTTATATACATCTGTAATACAAAATGGTATTCAAAAACTGAAAGGATATTTTTTATTATGACCTATGTTAACCAGAATATTTAAGGTGTTTTCAAAGAACATATTAAATTATATGGAATTTATTTTTTAAAAATAAATATCATTTATAAGTGATTCAGTTGATACATTCTTCCAACATTTATAAAGCTTTACATCAAAATTTCATTTAGTAAAAAAAATTCAAAATGTAAATTATATTACATCCACAATTTTGGTTCCTAGGTCTACTCATCAATGTTATGGTTTAAAAAGTGTATTCTAACTATATTAGTTATCCTTTTTTATATAAATTTGTCTCTATGATCTATGATATTTGTTAATAACACCTCATATAAGAATTAATTCTCTGAAGGTTCCATGACAAGATTTAGTAAACGTGTAAGTTTTATTTTATACATCCATAATAAATATAAATAGAATAAAACATATATAAGAGATCGTTTATGTGGGAATACTAGTCCATATGACATAACTCACATGAAATCAAGGATATTAATGTTCTTGATTTGTCTAAGAATAATTATTCACTTTTACCCAAAACCACATCAAATTCATCAATGAAAATATTTTAATAAACACCTTAAATTCAACCTGAAACTCATGGTTTCATTGATGATTTTTTTATGATTCCCTATCAGTATTATAGATATTCTATAAGTAGTTGAAATGTATGAACCTTATATCACATATATTAGATAATATCAGTTCTTCTATGATTATTCTCAACAAATTCATCCCATCATGTTGTAGTAAGACACCTCATATTATAAAAAGCCTCATAAGGTTAAATATAAAAGTTATTTTCAAAACTTTTTTATATAATAACTCCAATATGGGATGTTGAAGACAACATAATACCTATAAATAGATTGAAAATGATTTTAGTAAATCATATAGAGTTTTAATGGTTCTCTCATTATGGCAATTATTCTATGTCTCATACATTGAACAAAATATTCTCTCTATATCCAACAAATATATAATGTTACTCAAAAAATCAATGTAATGTTTAGATCATGATTATAAATAATAAAGAGTATCACTAAACAATGGATTAAAACATAACTTATTTAAGGGTTATTTGGTCAACAGAGGAATATTCTATGATAAAAATGAAATCTGATATCATTATAGGGAATTTGAGTACCAATAATATATTATTATTTTCTTTATAATTTATCAGGATTCATACGATGAAATCCATGGTTATGTTTTCCCAATATGAAACTAGTATCTATAATTGTTTCAACACACCCTTAGTAATTTTTCCATTAAAATGTTATATTATAGAAAAATAGGATTGATGGATAATTTTTTCTTTCACTTTCAATTAATTTATCCAACAATATGTGTTCCTTATGATCTCTTTACAAATTAGTACTTCATAGATGAATAGTGAAGTATGAGTTGTGGAAATAATTCAAATGATCCCCCATAAATAATAGTTTTTATGAAGCACATATATGGGATCCAAACATTATAACTAAATCATTATAAATGTAAATATCCAAAAAAAAATTCTACCATTTTTATATCTCCTCTTTTTCTTTTTAGGCCCCTATAAACATATAGATAACTGATGTTTAAGAAGGTATTTTAAGATGATATGAATAAGATACCATCATTTTTCTATATTCACCCTTTTCATTTCCAATAATATTGGATCCCATTAAATCCCCATCATGGATACAGTTGTAGGATCATTTTTACTAAGATCACCTACAACATTGATCACCATCCTAAGGTGATAATGGAATGAATAGTTGTAATTCAGGGTCATATACATCTTACTTTGTCGAAATATATTGAGATATGAATTTGTGAATATAGACATGATACCCTTATGATATGTATATATTTCACACTACTCCCAATTGAGTTAATGTCAACAAATATTCAATATAATCATCACAATAAAAAATTACTAATATTGTGTTCAGTATTTTTTTCTCATGGATCTTCAATTGGAGAGAGGCATAAGATATCAATTTAAAATCATTCATTAGTAAACAATCCAATACATTCTATAACGCATCATTTTGGATCACCAATCCTTCACATGTGGTTTGTAATGTGATCATAGGTACTGTAATTATATACTTACATAACTATTTAAATTTCTCTCTACATTCAAAATTCTAGATATGATTCAACAATTTTGAGATATAATTTTCAATGAGATGAAAAATAAATAGATATTTGTCAACAATCAAATGTAGTACCCTGATAATCCAAGGAAACTGTATAACTTTAACAGTGAATTCATTTGGGGTTACTCATCAATTTACTCTTTTTTCAAATGGACCACATATATCCATTTGTTAGTGATTACATTGCCTAAAAATGTTACCTTATTCATCCAAAACATATATTTATTTTACTTTACAAATATAGTTTCCATTAATGAGGACATTAGTATGTTGATAAAATAAGTCCCACTATCCTCCCTATATTTATTTTAAATAAGAATCTCATATATAAATCTAACCATAAATTTTTAAAAGTAATCTATAACAACTCTATCAATTAAGTCAATGAATATAGTTGGACCATTAGTGAGTCCATGTGGAATCATTAGGAAATCATAGTACTATACCATGTAAAAAATTATTTGGAAGTTCCTCCAATAGTTTTATTTAATAGTAACATGAACAATTATCCCCCATTGATATGTATTGGGAAACTTGATGCTTATCAAACAAATCATAATTCCATGGAGGAAGATAATTGTTATATTTCATGATCCTGTTATGTTTGTGATATGCAACTATTGAATATATTCATTAACAAATATTATTCATGAAATAGACTGGTGCATATCAAGGTGAATCACATGGGTACATAGACCCCATATAAAAATTATCTGATGGTTTCATATTCATATCATCATGTTTTAAACAATCTATTCTATGATGAGTATTGGATATTGGAAACTCATTTGGTATATGTTTGAATGAGTTTTTCACCTCTCAACATAGAGGATGACTGTTAAATTCTTTAAGAAACTCATTAGAAAATAATCATAAAAAAGTAATTCCAAAAATTATGATCTTTTCCGTAGTATCCACCATTTTTATACAAATTATTTCTCATTAAGCGATAATATATTTTATTGAGATGAAAATTCCAAAATATATGAATCATCTTCCATAAAATTATTTAAAATGAAATTGTGCTTTGCAATGTGGTGGGTGAAATCCTTATCATGGAAATATATGTTAGCTCGGTATAATTATATCCAATATGTACCTAGAATAAAATATAACCCCACTAAAAAATGTATCGAAATGTTATATAAATTATAATATAAAAATACACTTATTGGATAAGTTATATACTTTAGAAGAAATATTTCCCAAATTTTATGTTTTCACATATAACACCAATTACGTGTTTTTTGCTGGTGTTTTATGAATTCTATTAAAATGTGTGAAATGAAACTATGAAATGAAATAATATCAAATATTATGTTCTATATCCTTGATTTGGGAATTAGTTTACATATAAATACTTCAATATTATGTTCTCTGTAAATATTTTTTTTAAAATAAGCCCACCCATTCTCTGTAGGTCGTATTGGGTTCTATTGTCGATTATCATCACCAACCCTGGGATTTGTGCATTGCTTTTCATATTTCCCTCAAACCTTTGAGCTGAATAATTGCATAGTATAATTATAGGTAACGAGATAATTACATTCTTTTATCAAATTAGTGGGTTTCATAGTCATCATTCACTATTTTGGATCCCGTAATTTCCACACGTAATCATTTCCTAGTAACCATTAAGTAATTTTTTAATTTACTTTTCCAATCACTTTTCACACGATGGATGTGGGAATTTTTTCACCATGACACTTCTCCAAGACACCATTATAATTAAAATTCATTATCTGTATTATATCTCTTTACCCATGCGAACAATGCGATCCACCAATATCTATTTTTACATTATGGAAACATTAGAAGATTCATTCTAGAATTAAAATTATTCAACTTTAAATTATTTTTTTACATTTTAATTTTTCCTATTAAAAATGCATTAAAAATTATTTTAGGATTGAATGAAAATGGTATAGTAGAATGACAAAGTCTAGTAAATATTTTCTCAAATGACTCGACATATTATTCATCATATTTAAGATTCTAAGGAAATCCCATCATATTTTATATTAGGAAATCCCTAGAAAATATTTATTATATAAAATTAAGAAATTATATCAACTTTATCGCTTAGATACCATCATTTGGTTTTATATTTTTAATCAATGATCCCCATTAAATAGTTTTTTACTTCTTTTGATAAAAAGTAATCATTAAATTCTCATTCTTATATAATTGAACGTGGATGAAGATATTTTCTATGGAGTTGATCTATTATTACACTATAAATTAATTGGAAGATCCATATGATTCTAAAATATTTTTCATATAAAGGATTCATTTAAACATATAATTTCTTTGGGGATATTAGTTTTCAATATAATTCATGTTTTATTCATTTAGTGTGTAATAATTTGTCTAATAATTTTCTCAACTGTTTCACCAATTTGGTTGTGAATCTCATTGGGGTTAGTCCTCATAAATCACATCAAATTGGCTCATGGCTATTTTAATGAATTTAAATTTTATTTAATGAAATAATAAAAAATTATTGTATTTTAATATTTAAACTATTAGACAAATTATAGGAAAATTATTCATAGTGGTGGGATAAACCATAAGATACATAAATTCTGAAACATGTGAATATAAATGTTTCAAAATATTTTTTATATTGTCTATATCATGCCATAAATTTTTTGAAGATTTGTTTCCCACCATGAAATTCGTTAAAGAAATTGTGAATTTACCAAATCATATTCTGGTGGAGATTAAAATAAGGCATTCAATAAGTATAATTTACTGTGCACCATGTGGCCATCGAGTTAACACCCAATGAAACTTTAATGCAGTTACTATTTCTAGGTAGGAATGTTCTAGACCCATATCACTATGATAAATTAGGAATTTAATATTGTTAAAATGGCCTTTTTCACCACTACAGATTTGATGAAAACATGAGATAGATTAAAGGCCCTTTTATTTTATCAGCTCCAAAAAAAGAACTAATAAAGGACAACTTTATCAGCTATTTTATTTTTCATTGATATAATATATATCATTTTATTTTTTTTCAAAGAGCTAATAAAGGAAAATTTATCAATTCCATCTACAGTTATGATTAAATATCCATTTATAAATAGTTTCAAAAGGACTGATAAATGAACCACTTATCAGCACTTTTAAAAGTGCTGATATAGTGGAATAATGCAGTGTGTTGTAACAACACACTATATAACTAGTGAAATATCATTTAACAACACACCTTTTCACCTGAAACACCACTATATCCACAAAAAAGTTATAATATTGAATTTATATGAAATTAATGTTACAATATAAATAATATAAAAAACACCATATTATCGATATTCCAAGAATTTTTTTACAAATTTATATATGTAAAAATAATAAAATAAATTAGAAACACCAATGTTTCTTTGTATTTTGATTTGAACCCCAAATCATGCTATTTTAAAACAAACCACCCCTCCTTGACAAATATAGTTCTCCTTTATATGAAAAGAATTCTTACGTTAGCAATAATATAATGAAATAAATTTACCAAAACTTTTCATTTTAAACTCAACATTGAGTTATACTAGGAACATTATGTTTCAAATTAGGTGATGGTTGATTCTACCATGACAAAACAACTCTTCTTCATATTATATAATTAAATTTTTGAAAATAAAATTAAATAAGTATAAGATAAATCCAAAACATTTATTATCAGTTTTCAGGGAGAGATAGTTTCTTAAGTAAAATGTTGATTTTAAACTATGAATGGACAGTTTGAGTCATATTGGGCACATTGTGTGTCATAATTAAGTGAGCCTGATTCCTACATGTCAAAAATAACTTATGGATAATTTAATATGGTATGAATATAATAAGAATGTGTTTTATCAGGATTTGAGTAAGTTAATTTTCTATTTTAATAAAATTGATGTCCATTTTAAATAAAGTGATGCACATTGAGTGATACCAGCCACACCATGAATTTAATTGAGGCACAACTGAACCCAAAATATCTCGAATGAAATTTTTAAATTTTTCCTAAAGTGTCAAAAAACATGAGGTTTCTTCTCAGTTTTTTGTATGTCACTTGTATTTTAAAATAAAATTTCATTTTAAACTCGAAACACACACTTTTCATCATTCAAATCACATTAAGTATTTGATTAATTTAAATTTATTATTATACATTAAAATTAATAATGAATCATTTTCCTAAATTATACATAAAATTTGAGTGCCTTTGATATGTTTTTAATATGTGATGATTTTTGAATTGAAATATTGATTTTTAATTGATCATAGAAACTTTGAGTCATACTGGGAATATCATGTTTCATATTGGGGTTCTTATTATTCCCAAATATGAAAATTTTCTTATGAATAGTTATATCAAGTTTTCTATATAATAAAAATGAATTTTCATTATTTTCATAGGTCAGTTTTACATTTTATGAAAATTGATGTTAATTTTAAATGATAATATTGATATTGAGTAATACTGGTTGCACCAAGCATCGGATTAATGTAAGGACTATTCCTACTCAAATAAAATAAATATGAATCATTTTCCTAAATTATAATAAACTCCAAATGCCTTTAACTGGTTTTGAGTATGCCAGCTGTATTTTTTAACTAAAATGTTTTTTTAATATCGAAACATGCAATTTGATTCATTTTGATTACATAATGTACCTATTTGAGAAAAAATAGATTCCTATATGCCATAATTGACTTTTTATCCTTATTTACAAAATTATCATGTAAATATGAGTGCATTTAAATTAGTTTTCAATAGGTGTCACTTATTAAACAAAAATGGAAATTTTAAACTGATAAAAGTCACATTTAGTCATACTAGGATCATCATCTATTTGATTGATGTGAGTATAATTACTACACACCATAATTGAAATATTTATTGTCTTAATAACGTCTCAACTAAATATTAATATGTTTTATTGGTTTATAGTATTCCAATTATACTTTTGAGACGTAATTAGCACATTGTGTATCAAATCAACGTGTGGCTAATTATTATACGACAACAATGATGCATGGATAATTTTTAAAATGTATCAGAAAAACCAAAAAATTATTTATTCATTTTGAGAAGATAAAATATCTATTTTTCTAAAATTTGTGTCAATTTTAAATAAAAAGAAACACATTGAACCATATCAGTAAAAAAGTTAATTTCATTAAGGTGAAGCTAATTTGTACCCATTTAAAAAAACATGTAGATATTTTTCATAGAGTAACCACCATATATGAATGTCTGTTCTATTTTTTGAGTGTGTCATTTCATTTTTTACTAAAATGTAATTTTAAACTAGAAACCTGCCCTTTGACTCATTATGATCACATTTTATATATGTACGATATAAAACAAATTCCTACACTCCACTAATGAAATATGAATATTTGTTATAAATTATCATGAAAATCCCTGTGTGTTTTATCAGTTTTTAGTGAGTGAAAATTTTGATCGAAAATGCATATTTTTAAATTGATAACAGTAACATTGATTCATATTACTAACATCATTTATCAAATTGAGGTGTGGGTGATTATTATATTTCAAAAATGACATATTAATCATTTTACTAATGTATAAAAAAATTGGAATATGGTTTATTAGTTTTTAGTATGTATGTTTCCTTTTATACATAGATTTCTGTGAATATATGTCAAATATAATCATTTGATGTCATATCAGTCTCAAAATTTGTCAGATTAAAATCAAATATTTAAGAAACTACATATAAAATATTGATTATGTAAATTTTATATCCATACTTCATCCATTTATGGGTTCAACCCTCTAAACATTTATTTTTGGGATTAATTGTATCGCTCAAAATCATTACTATTATATAAAACATAATGGTGTACTTTATCCTTCTATTTTATGGTAATTATAATGAAATCTCTTATGGAAATTATTTATCACCTAAGGAATTACAGGGATGAGACTTTGAGAGACCGATACTATCAACAACTATTATGCTATCTGTAAAAAATTCAACAACATCTTCACCAATATATCTTTCTGCAATACAAAAATTCTGGTGGACTTTTATTCTTTACATACCTTTAAACATTCATCGTATGTTGTTCAGAAGAGTATATCAATCTATAATGGATAGGACCACATAGCAGATCCTCTTTAACCTAGTGAACCATTAGGTGGACCATTAAATCAAGAAAAGGTGGTGTGAAGAACATATCTTATTCACAAATATGACTTCAACCTTAATATTCATGATCAGAAGCTTCACTATGATCATAAAATTACTATATTCGGCTCTGAAAAAACCAGATTCTGATTAATTTATGTTGCACATTTTGAGGAAGAATGATATAGAAAGAAATATGCATAAATTATTGCATCAGAACTTGATTAGAATGTGATTATAGTCCGTGAGACTTCAAAATATTCATTGACACAACATTATATATATTTGATGAATTCCACTTTGGATCTTTTATACTATTAACAAAAATGAAAAATTGTAGTTTTTCAGGTCCGAATAGAGTGTATGATGTTTGAGAAATAATTTATTTACTTTTTACCCATCATGGTTACCAACACTTCCCTTATACACATTTCAATCAGGTCTAACGTAGCCTTCATTTAATATTTCATTTTTCTAGGAACATTTAGTATCATGAAAATAAACCTACAGTATAAATTTTTTCTATAGGCATGAATTAATTAAAATATATGATGTACAAACAATTACATTATAGTAATTTTATGAAAATATATCTCTTATTACAACATGATTTCATAAGGTATTTTTAAAATGGTTTACAAAAAATTGTGTCAATATCTTTTGCTTTATCCACCATTTTTGGAGATGCTCTTGTACCATGTTTGATATTACTATAGAATATTTTTATCCATGATCAATAATTATATTATCGAGATAATCATTTTTGATGTCTTAAAAACACAATATTTGATGAATGATTCAACTAAAATGAGTATGTCCTTTTATAAAAAATGGGACACCCCGTCACTCCATTAATGATATAGAAAGAAAATTTTCAATATGTCGGTAATTTATTTAGCATCACATTCATAACAGCCCTAAATGTGAATACATCACACTTATGAGAATTATATATTTTAAAACATGTTTCCCACATCAATTTAAGATCATCAAGAAATGGAGATAAATAGACATAAATATAATTTCTATGATATTTTCATCATGATATAAGTAGAGACAACATAATTTATTTTCACTTCATGCATTACCATGGAGTAAAATTATAATTTAACAAAATTATGGTCCATGTATTATAATTACTACTACATACACCAATAGTATTTATTATATAAAGATATAATGAATGTTGAATGTTTCTCATCTCATTTCCAAATCCCAGATAATCATAATCAATCTTCTTCCACTAAAGATAATTATTTGGAAGATGTAGGTTAACATCTTTAATTATTGTATATATATTTCATGTCATTTTCCTCACACATTATGGATATCTATATAGATTTATAAACTATTTAATTATTTTAATGTACAAAATATTTTACAAAGGGCTTGATTCATTTTTATTGTATCATTCTGGGATACAAATATAGAATTTTATAAGTGATTCATTGTCCTGGGAAAATAATATGATATAATTTAGATAAGAATATATTATTTTAGAGATCATTCCCATTGAATTTAGCATTCATTTAGTGTCATGTGTATGAAAAGATAATTTTTTTTCCTCTGTATCGTATCATTTAGTTGACCGGGAATCTCAGTATATCTGGTGCCACTCCCTCCACTAGTTGCTTTCAATTTATAAAACACAAATACTACTGAAGATGTTGTTTGTTTAGTATAAAAAACATACAATACTATTTTTTTTACAAATTATTTAAAATCCAAATACTCATTGGGAAATCAAAAATGAATTCTTCAACTTTTATTGTCTTTTCGTCCATGCGCTCTCAATCTTCATTTACACTAGTATTCATATAAAATTATTTATAACTCATATTATTATCTCATTTAGAGTGCATGTTTAGATTTTCCCCATTATGATTCCATAATTTATAGAATTTATATTTTATATGAAAATTAATAAGGACATACAAATCTTCTAGGATAATTTTTATTGAATGAAAATAATAAAATCAAAGACAATGGTTCTATGAAGTATCATATGCATGCTCTATTTAAAACATGATGAACTATTTAACTCCATATTCATACTCTTTTGTAAAAAAATTATCATGAACCCATTTTGTATCCATATTCATCATATTGGATTCATAATATTTTAATTTTTTACAATAAATGAATATATAGGAAAAATATAATAATTATCAATAGTGAATGTTGAAAACAATTCTAATAAAGAAAAACCAACACATGATTGTTTAAAAAAAATTAGTATGAATTGAGGTTAATGTGTAATTGAATATAAGAAATGAATTAATCCACTATGGTGGGTTTAATATAATGATATAATTCAAATGTGATAGTTATAAGCAACTAATTGGCTCATCAGCTCATCTCCAGAGCATTTATCATTTTATTTTATTGTTTGAAACACATTATCCATCTCTTGTGAACATGTACATATGTTTCCTGAAATACTATAAATTATATTCATCCATAGGATGACTACTACTCAGAGTAGTACAATAAAAATAAAAGATATGTGGGATGATTCTCAAGAAAAAAAGTGAAATAACTACTTGGGAGTCGAAGAAGATGAGAGTGATAATTTTCTATAAAATAGATGGTGGATGAGTCATAGCCCACAAATTATAATAATACATGATGTTTGATACAAATAAATCCCTTAATAAATACCCTAAACAAATGATAATATAATTTAATAAAATAAGGTGTAATCTGAAACCCAAATATGAAAATGAATAATAGTAAAATCTCATTCAATCTACTAGATAATACATAAATATATTGATAAAAATTTTAGTAAATAAAGTCTTATTTCCTATATATGGATGGTATTAAGTGATTCATAGAGGTTGAACAAATACATGTATATCTATATGATGAATACTGAAAAATAATTTCTAATATATTGATTTTGATAACATCAATTAAATATTTTTGGAATAAGTGTTTTAACAATGTAAGGCATTATTACTTTTAATATTAATTTTATATCATATATTTGAAAACATTTAAGGTGTGTTGAGATGTCATATCACCACACTGATCCTTGAGAATATACGAAGGAAATCTAATACACATCAACCCATTGCTGAGATTATAGTGAGGTCAATAATGAATTTTTCATAAAGAAATAATACACATAAACAAGATATATCACAAAAAAGGAGAAAAACACACCAACCCTTACACATATATCCCATACACACTAGCCTCTACAAAGATGTAATGACTCCATTGAGATAATATTTTCTAATTGGAATACCCTCAACTCACTCAAAATTCTCTTTTGAATCACAATATTTCATATCTATTAAACATCAATCCCCATCTAAAGTCTCCATTTTAAAAATAAAAAAACAATTAGTTAGTGTAATATGCCATAAATCTGTGTTATAGGCTACCCAACATAAATTATAGAAATTGATAAATACATAAATATATTGATGATGTAAAATGTGATGGGACATATAACTTATGTTAAATTAAACTATTTATGCATCAAAAATAAATCCCGATTCATCCACACTTTCACATAATCAAATATAATGTCAGAAATACCCAACAATAATTCGCATCTCTAATTAATAAAGAAATAGATACTCATATGGATTGGGAGAAAATATTGAACGGTTCATAGTGTAGGTATTTCAGCCTATTAAAATTCCACGAATCAAAATGGATGATCTATATAGAAAAATATCCAAAAATGATAACTCACCATATTCACAACTACAAAACATCCTTTTCTACGTTCAGAACCATTGATTTGACAGTTGATTCCATGAGGAGGGGAACTGGTAGAGGGTGGATTCTATGGAATGTTTCAGATATCAAGACAGGTTCATGACTGGTTAATGTTTTTTAAATATATTGTGACACTTATAGAAGCACTTCCAAAAAAGTGCTAATAATGAAACCTTTAATCCCTACTAATATTTTTACACCAATAATGATTCTTTTATTAGCGCTAATAAATCTCTATCCATATCACCACTAAACAATCACTTGTAAATATTCGATTTATCAGTGCTTATTAGTATATAACTGATAAAGTATTTATAATAAAAATTATTAATAAAAAATTACATATATAATTATATTTATATTTAATAAATAAATATATAATTACATATATATTTAATAAATATATATCAATATAAATATAGTAACTATTTTTTGTTTAAATATTTTTATTATTATTTTATATTATTTTAAAATATAGTTAATTGTATATAAGTATATAAATATGCGTTAGATGAAATTATTTATATCATTATATATATTTATATAATTATATATATATTTAACAGATATATATATATTAATATTGTAAATATATTAATTAATTAAATAAAGTTATTAAAAATTTAATAATTATTCAAATATATATAAATATTTATAAATAATTATTTATATATATATAATTACATATTAATAATATTATGATGAATTTTTTTAAAAATAATAATTAATTATTTATAATTATAACTATATAAAATTATAAATTTAGAAAATTTAAATTAATAAATATATTTATTTATAAATATTTTGGTATGGATTAATTTTTAACATTATTAATGAATATTTCAACTTAAGTAAATGCATGTTAAAAATGTGTGAAAACGAGTAAATTAAAAATAACCACACACTGATAAATATGATTAGTTTTGTTTTTTGTGAGTGTTGTATATTAAAATTCATTAATTACATATCTGTGAAATCAATAAAACACATGTTTGTTCTTTGTTAAATTGAAAAAGAAAACC
The DNA here is from genome assembly GCA_963277665.1 of Viscum album. Classification (NCBI taxonomy): domain Eukaryota; kingdom Viridiplantae; phylum Streptophyta; class Magnoliopsida; order Santalales; family Viscaceae; genus Viscum; species Viscum album. The sequence continues at coordinate 345,706,599 of OY728157.1, read as the reverse complement.
ACATTCAAATATATCCATTACTCAATGTGTAATAAAATATTTTTTATTTTATAAATAATCAATATATGAATTCAAATATATACATAAATATATAATTAATATATACTATTTATTATCATTATAAAAAAATTATCTAATTAATAAAATAATTAAAATATTTCTTAATTTAATTATTTTAAAATTTTAATTGTTTAATTTTCATTCTAGATGTATGTATATATTTAATATATAATATTTATCTTTATTTATAATTTATTTATAGTATGATAAATTCCTTCATTTTTGTCAATACTTATTTAAATAATAAAAATTTAAATATTTCATGAATAAAATATATTTTTATTATTTATTTCTTTAATTTTTTCATTTATGGCAGACCTTTATGAGAGATAATAAAGATCTGATAATGGATCATGCTATAAATGCTAAATATAAAGTCGTGAAAAATGGTACCCTTTATCAGTGAATAAAGTGCTGACAATGTGTATCCTTTATCAATTTTAACTGAAATCATTGATAAATTGTATCGTTTATCAGTTATAATAAATCTTGTTGATGAAGGGTACTATTTATTAGCAGTAAAAAGAAAACATAGATAAATGTAACCCTTTATCAATGTTTTCTTTTTCACTTATAAAGGTTCCTTTTTCTGTATAGTGCCAATAAAGGCCTCAGTTGTTAAAGGATTGTTTTGAAGTACTGTATGCACATGTATTATCCATACATGGATTATATTACTTGGAAACCACTTATTATATAGTTTACCAAATTTTTTGATTATTTACTTATGTATAGACTTTTCTCTATGGCTTCCACCAATTTTTTTGAATCATAATCCACAGAAATAACTACGCATCACCTCTAATAAAAATGACGATAAAACATATCATTAATTTAAAAAATTTAATTATTTTTTCGGTAATGATATACATAATGAAATAATAAAATATTGATAAGCCTGGTTTCTATAAAAATTTCAATTGTATAACATTAAAATCAAACATTTATAAACCATCATTATTTAATGCTCCATATATTTTAATTAAAATAATTTGATCTTATAATACTAAAAAGGATAACCATGGGATGTAGATTATAAATGGGTGAGATATAATGTTCATTAAGATAATAATCATAGAAAAACATGTTGAAAGTGTTATATTTAATTCAATAGGTATATCATTGATCATAAAAAGGTGGGAATCATAAACATGAATAACAAAATTTATTTGAGATGATAACATCAATAATATAGTGATATGTGGAAATAACAGAAAATATTACATCATATGATTAAGAATGGAATAAATACCAAGTAATCATAAAATTATGCACCTAAAATAATCTCAAATTCATCATACATGGAATATCATTACATAAAATTACTAACTGATTTATTGGAGGAAAATATAATTATAATCCAACCCTTCATATTCCTATCATGTAGATGTATTTTTTCTTCCCCATATATTGGACTATAAAAAAATTTATTTCATCACTTTTAAATACAAGAGTATGGTGTTTTGGTTGTATACATCGAGTTATCCAATTAATGAGGTATCATTAATGCTTCTTGAATAACCATGATTGTAAATGGAGATGGGTACACACAACCCAAATGTATGTCATGGGAAACAATGAGATCATTTTTGTAGCATAACATGTGTACATAATGGTCCATGTTGGGTTTTAATGAGAGTTAATAGTTGTCAATCATTAATTTGGAAACAAATGAAATGTAATGTTATTGTTTAAAAAATATTTCATCATGATAAATTTGAAATCAAATATCATTATACAAATAAAATACTTGAATATTGAATAGAAGGAGAATACATTACCATGAATGGAATCTCATAGAATAATGGGGGATTTTATTTAGAGATTGAGAATAACTTGGGTGAAATTAAATGAAAATAAAAAATATAACTTATTTCTAAAAGGTTTTCAGTGATGTGGATGGTGTTGGGTATGCATGTTTATCAAAAGAGATCAAAAATAATTATTAATTTCCCATCATATGTTCATAATCTATATAATAATATAATAAAAATAAAAAACATTCTCATGGTTATCTACGAAGTTTCACACCTCAGTTTACTGGTTTTAAATATTTTATAAATCCATTATTGAAAAATATTAAAATAACACTAATAGTGAAGTTGAAGTGAGTCATGTTTATAAAGAATTGATTTTCAAATAATGAAATTAAAAATTTATTTTGGATGATTCGTTAATGGATGATAAAATAATGCAAAAAACTAAATAAACATATTATTTTAAAAGTAAAATATATTAATTTTCACTTCATTTTATATTATTTAGTATATAAATTTGGTAAATTATAATTTCATAAAATAAATAGTATATTTTGAATGTATTAATATTTTACCCTTGAAATTTTAAATTTAAAAAAATTATGAGAAATTCATCATGATTAAATTATTGAATGTTAATTTGAAAAATATTATTGATTTTATAAATAAAATTTTCTAAAATATATATTTTAAATTATTAATTAATAATCCCAAAAAAAATAAAAAAAACTATGACACTAACATATTTGTGACCTGGATAAAAATTTCATCAGACTTTATTATGTTATATATTATATAACAAGTTTATTTTAGATAAAATTTACATATTTCAAAAAATAATGAATTTATCAAAAATAGTGTTTAATTGAAACTATATATATAAAAAAATATAAATTTTTTCTTCATAAGAAAACTATTTTTAATCAAATTATTTATATAATCATTTATATAGTAATAATAAAAAGGTATAATTGAATCATTGTTTCATTTAAAAATAATGTATACCAATTTATACTACTATAGTATAGATATATAACTCATTATTACCCCAATTTATTCCTTGCGGATAATCTGTGTGATGGTGGTTCATTCATAGGGTGTTTTATGAACATGGCTTAGCCCATGATCTTCATAATATTTATCTTCTGCCATGAATGGATTCACTCATACTTCTATTGTTCAATATCATATTTGGAGTTGTCCTGGTAAATCATAGTGATAAGATCTACACAAAAAACATTAAAAATTGGATTTCATAGGGTCAAATCCTATTGATTGAGGCCATCAGTTCTTACATTTGAGTAAATAGGATTTTATCATAACACATAGTACATATTAATCTTAACAGTGGTTGTAAAATAGTTATATTATCAATTTTTGTTATGCATAAAATTATTTTCAAATCTTACTTGATATATTTTATAATGGTACAAAATTGTCAAAGTAGGTAATGTGTTTTCTATAACATCATTACATAAGTAAATGTTTATAAATTTAAAGTGAATATAAATTAAATATCTTGGGTAGTTTCATTATTTATGTTGTTTTTGTGGCTCCCAAACATCTCCAAATTGTTATATTCCAAACCCTACCCATTTTTTCCTCATAATTGGAGGTGTATAAGCCTAAAAGGCCACATAAATCAATAAATCCAAGAGTAATGAATTCATGAATTTTTTTATAAATCATGAAATTCATAATGGAAGTAGTAGTAGGTGTCAATAAAGTCATTTCTATAATATGATTTCATAAAAACAACAACCATTGATAGAAAATGATCATTCGGTTGTTTTCCATACAAGACCATTCAAATAAACATAATATTTATACTTTATTAGGACCTATGACTCTAGAAAGAAAAATTGTTCACAATGTAATAATAATATTTATTATCAATTAATTATTTGATCTCCCCATAAAAAACAAATGAAAATATTACTTACATTTAATTTTTCAAAAATACTCATCTAATGAGTATTCAATTGGGGTTTTATTTGTTAACAATAGGATTGTTTGAAGTGAAAAAAAATATTCCAAAATGATTAAATGAGTCTTTTAATTTGATTTATACTAGTAATTTATATTAATAATGTTTTAAAATATATTTTATTAATGGTTATGAGCATTTAAAATCAATAACCATTGATTTTTATTGTAGAATATGATTAAAAATAATTGTCTGTAGAAGCCATATTTTGATGTTCTGCTTGGCTAATATTGTAATAATCCTGTTATTCGTAGAATAATACTTTTCCATTACTATTAATATTTTTGGATATTATATTAATTTTATGTTAAAGGGGACTCTTTTTTTGATAGTTTACTCGACACACATCAATGGGTTTCACCGAAATCGTACGTTGCACAAAACACTGAGTAATACCAAAAAATAGTAGAAAAATAATATTGTTATTTTAATTGGTAGTTAATGCCTAGAAGTTGGACTAGTGGGAATGAATAGAATCCACTTAATTTTGTAATATGGTTTACAGATGTTCAAATAATTATTCAATGGATACAAAATTTTTTAGAAATGGAAATAAAAACCAATTCAATATAAAGGATGTGTTTTTATGAAAATCTATTTAAAAGAGAATAACTGTGTTTATAAAGTCATATCACTCTTTATAAATTTTTATTTAATGAAAATTAAATGTTATATATTCCATGAAATGTTTTATATTCACTCTATATGTTTTTAGATATGATATAAGAACAAATTCAAATTTTTTGATAAAAGAAGTATTTTTTTAAATACTTTTCTACTTCATTTTGAATGGATACAACATTTTTAATATATTTTTTGTTACATTAATATGTTTTATTTGAAAAAATAAACTTCTTATATAGAATCAGGATAAAAATATATACGTTGGATAAATTTTGGTAATTTTCTGAAAAAGATCATTTTTAATGAATAGTGAAAAATACATCATTTTAATTCAGAACTGCATTTTCATCTAATTTATTTTTGTAGTCAGATTTTCCTTATAATTTTTTTAATGTGTAATTGAATTATGATTTTATCATTTAATCCAATTATGGTTATTTTATTTATTTACATATTGATATTGGACATAAACATGTGTCAATCTTTTGATGGTTTTTACTACTTAAAAACATACTTTTGGGTTTTAACGATGAGAAATAATTTTAAATTAATTTCTACAAATTATTGTTTTGAAATTGAAAAAATATATTCAATATATGGAAGTATAATGTTCAATTTTTTTTAAATAGGTACCTGGTATTTTTGGACATTATGAATAGTTACGTCGGTATTTATTTTATTTACTATAGTTAATGGGTAAATATGGTAATAAGTGTAATAAATAATATCATAATAATATTAAATATCCCTAACATGTGCCCTAATCATATTGGATGAGATATTTTAGACAATGGTCTTCATTGTGTCAGTTTTCGGACCCCATAGAAAAACTTGGGAGTGAAAATGGTATTTTATAATAAATAATTTAATGTAAAGAGCAATATAACATAAACATGTATCTTTTAAAAACACATTTTTAATATTTTATTATATAAATGAAAACATTGATTAAAAATTTTCAATAAAAAAATAATATTATTTCACACATCATGATATTTTATTTATAATTTTTATACTTGATGTAAATAAATTTAATTATGACACAATGAGGATGTAGTGATTGATTCATTAATAATGGATTGAAAATTAATGATATTATAAATACTATGATAAATATTATATGTCATAATTAATGTCATAAATGAATTTTTTCGATGAAATTATAATATTATCATTTAGTTAATGCCTTTTTTAAGGATTAGGTTGTTATGAAATTTTAAAATAGTTAGGTATGAATAGCTTACTAAATTGATATAAATCTTAATTTAAAATATAAAATCGTTGTACAAATGATATTAAATTATAAAAAATATAAGAATCAACCAAATAGTTAAGATTAGTTAAAATACATTATTAAAGACTTTTTTTGGGTTTTTTGACTTGAAATGGTAATTACATCAACAAACAATGTGTAAATAACATAATATCATGGTAAGATTAAAAAGGATAAATTAAGGGTTAAACAACAAAATTTAATGATAAAAAAATAACAATTTATCTCCAAATTATTTGATTATGGGTTTTCAAACCAAAATAATATAATTTTTTTAAATAAATGAGTTTTGGACCATTTGAATCAAAATAGTAATTATAATAAATCAATATTCCAAGACTATCCTAAATTTCCCCTACTCCTTATAATAGGCCACCAACTCTGCCCATTTAGACACACCTCTAAATCCCCTTTTATAAACCAAATTCTATTTAAATAAAATCTCAACATCCCTATATTAATCTTATATGATTTTAATTAGGTGAAGGGCTATTCAAGAAATCTTGTTGGCTCAAATCAAAACATGTTACCCGATTTAGAGGTAACGTCATCTATTAAGTTTCTTTACGTTATTTTCCTTCAACACTCCCTATAAATTTTTAATATTTGATTACATAACAAAAATAGTATCTGTAATATACTAGTATTTCATTATGATTAGTATTTTAACTGCACTTATTCACACCTCCATCTTTTACAAGCGTAAATACTGTTTCTGTATACGACGAACAACTACCTCACGAAACGATGATCGCTCAATTTTCCCCAAACACATTTCATGGTGGCCATTATGATGTCACTATATTTATATATGATATGTATTATATTTAAATTGTCTATTTTATTTTTTATTTTTTTACAACATACCATTATGCTATTGATAATGTGTAAATTGGATAATTTAAGTTTAGGAAGTGCGGACTACTGCCCACTGAAAGTTATATGAATTGTACATTAAATACATGGAATGTATAAAAGATACAATTAATGAACTCATGTAACATATATAAAAAATACATTATAATTTATTCATAATATACCTATGTATCATTTAGTTTTCACTCCCTTAAAATGATAAAGAAATGAATGAAGATTTCATGTGTATATACGACATACCATCTCAATGAACGATGCTTTTTATTTATTATCATCAAATGTTATGGAAAAATATAAATAAATATATATTGGATATATATGATATTTAAATCATGAAAAATATTATTTATATAATTTAATTTTTACCACATGGACAATTTACATCAAAAGAATTTCATTTTTGACTCGAGCACCAAATTTAGACAAAACAACCAATATGAACTCAAATAAATAACTAATTGTTATAACAATGTAATAATTGATATAAAATAAATAATAATCCTGAAAAAGGCTCTCATGAAAATATAAATTATCTATTTTTTATTCATAGTGATAAATAATTAACAATACATGTTACACTCAAGGTAAGGGACTTCTTCTCAATCTTGATTCTTTGAGGTATACTTTGATGATATAAACCACCTTCTTTTGTACGGTCTATAAACCTATTTGACATTTAATTTCATTTAAATGTAATATATTTTCAATAATGAGATTTAATAAATGAAAAAAGGAATGTTTTTTTAACATATGCAATGACAACGACCTTTCCACCACCCCGAGCATTATTTGATATTTGGATTTTTTAATACACCAAAATTTTATTACAAGGAAAATAAATACACTAGACCCTTTTTACGTATTTTGGTATTGAAAATAGTTTTTAAAAACAATTTTTTATATAAATATTTTTAAATTATATATTTTTATTTAAATATGGAAATGTAAGCTTTCCTTTATGCTTGTTTTATGTGTTTTTATTATATTATGGTGCATGGGAATTATTTACGTATATGGGTGGTTCAATGATAAGCCTAGGTAGGTTGAGACCATGATAGGTCTCCAATAAATTTTGTAATGTGACAGTGGTAAACATTTTACTTTCTCCTAATATATTTAGGGTATGTATTGTGACGGGTATTCCAAAAGTAATCATGAAGATTACTCCCTTTGTGGCGGTGAAATCTACAATGTAATTTTGGTATAGATGTTAGAGGTAACATTTATGTTTTATGATTTATTTGAAGTTGTATAGGAATCATATTATTACATGATGATAGCTATGTATTTTTTTATTGGTGAATAGTGTGATTTTGTGGAAATGTTATTATGAGTTTTGAATATTCAGGGACTAACAGTTTTACTCATCATTTTTAATTAATTAATGAGAATTCTATGATAATCCCATGTTTTTGAATAGTTTTTAACATGTTATATTTTAGATTTATAAAGAAATTTAATCCAAGAAGATTTATATTAATAAGGTAATTCATTTTTAAGTAGTTTTATTATTGTGAAAATTTAGACCGAGTAAAAGTCTGTACTTTGTAATATTTAAGATATAATGTAAAAGTTATAGCCTAATTATATAATGCACTAAACCTGAAATTATCATCAATGTAAATTATTTACATAACTCAAGATTATATAACGGTTATGACTGGATCCAAATATTTTTTATGAGAGGACTTTTTTGCTAACTTTTGAGGTTAGGGTGTTATCTTGGGGAAGGTAAATGATCCAATATAACCAATAGGGTTATTATCATAATGAAACTTTTGGATGGTTATAGTACAGTAGTTTGATTGGATAAAGAAACTTGAATAATGGGGATATACAAGGGTCGATGGATTAGCGTAATACAAATGTTATTATGTCATCCTTACCCTATAAAAGATCATTTTTTCATAATAATAATGCATTTCATGTCTTAGTGTTTTTTATTTTTGGAAGATTAAGGATAATTGTTTAATATGGAAGGAGAGACATCTTACACAACCTTCTTATCCATTCCTGACAATTTGATTATCACTATTATTAAAAAATCATGTTTGAATGATTTTGAATTCTTTTTGAGTATTCAAATCACCTGCAATTAATGGATTTAGTAATCTATCTTCTACTCATTTCTAAAACAATTAAATGGTCATCATATATTTTTCATACGATTTAAAGATATATTCTATTGCAAATATATCAAAAAGTGAAACTTTATAAGTGGAGTGAACATTTAATTTTTGAATGTAGGATAACATGCTGAATGAGAAAGGTAACTTCATGAAGATAATGATATACGTACTCATTGTACGATTTGTTTTCATATACATAAAGAATGATGAATATTTTTATTTTTATTTATAAATGACGAGGAGAGTAGATCTGATGTAATTATGTATTATGAAAGAAGGTGGAAATGAATATTTAATTGATTATGAAGAACTCTGAATGAGTAAGCAGTCTACATAAAATAGATTCCAGAGTTATTGTAGATTATAGGATGATGAAAATTTTAAAATCATTAATTCTCTTTTGCTGGTCGGATTACATTAGTAGACTTTTTTCGGCATGTGTAACCTTGAAGTTTGATATGAGAAAATTTTATTCAATGAATAATTATCTTTTCTTATGTGGGAATAATGTATAACCTTAAGGGTTCATATGATCTTTTATTTTTGAGGTGATTAATTGTTATTAAATTTTAGAATGCAAAATAAAAAGTATTAGATAAACTTGTAGGAAAAACCATGTTATAGATATTTTTGAGTAAATTATCTTATTTTAGAGAATGTGATAATAATGATATGGTTTTAGAAAAAGTATAACATGCAGGATGAGTGAAAAACCCATCATGTCAGGAAAGTTCATATGAATCGAAACCACAACCAAAGGTAGACAAGGGAACATCACCTACCACTAGTATACATGAAGTCCATAGTTAGTATGATTTATTCTTTTAGTTAAATAATTTTATGTATCAAGAATATTTTGATTTTGGGATCTTATTATAAATCAAATGTATATACATAGTATAGGAAAATGATTTGGTGATTATGTGATAAATGTTATTTTGGAAGACTCTCTCTATTTTGGGAACAATATATGCTGATAGAAAATTGACTATTATAGAATTTTTTTTAGAATTAGTGGTTGAATTTAATTTTGGAAAAAAATATATTTTTATTGTGGGTATATAGAAATTTGGGTTATTGATTGAAATAATTAACCTATCATGTAGAATACGTAATTAGGATAATTACTTATAAGTATGAGAATTTAAGAGTCGTGGATATTATTTGCAGATAAATATTAGGATTTATTGTGGAAAACAATGAGATCAAATCCTTCTTAATTTGGGTATTCAAATTTAATTATTATTTCTTGTTGAATTATAAGGATAATTATTTATTCAATGGTTTTAATGATCTTTGGGGTAATGTTTGTTTAATTTTGTAGATTAATAGTAGTATTTATTTTATAAAGGATTATCGTTTTTTGGGATTATCTAAAAAATTTCTAAATATTTTGGTTTTATTTAATGTTTAAAGATATGCGAAATTTATATTTCATCATTTTTTTTGAGATTATCTAGAATTTTATTCTATTGATTCAGGTGTGACCAAGTCATCTTAAATACTTATTATTTGGAGAAAAGATGAGTTTAGTGGTAGATATTTAGAAGAGGATGAAACTCTACTTGACATTTAAGTATTTTTCCTTTTGTTCTTAGTCATGATCGTAAATAATTTCCTCAACATTATGAAGAAGACCTTAAAAAAATTTCATTAAATTTAATACTGGGAAATAAATTACTATTTAGCCCATCACATGTTTGTGGTTTTCATATTGTTAGCATTACCCTGATCATGTTTTCAATCACTCTCTGTCAGACCATGATGGTTAGTTTTTCCATATTAATTTTTTCCTAAATGGAATCCAGGTATTTGTTATCTCAGGTAACCATTGAATGTCTACTTATTTCTTTTAACGTGATAGTTTTATTGACTCTTTTTTCAATGTGGTATTTTCAATGATGTTTCTAGATAAAATTTTCAAATTGTGAGGACACAATTTCCAAAATGCAGGAATGATGTAATAACCCATTTTTTAAAAGAATAATACATTTTATTTTATATTAATATTTATATATAAGATATTAATTTTACATTAAAGGAAGCATTTTTTCTTATAGAATACTCAAAACCCAATAATATGTTTCTCCAATATCATATGTTACAAACAGCACTGAGTTATACCAAAAAATAATACAAAAATAATATTGTTATTTTTAATGGTATTTATATCCTAACTCATAGAATGATAGGAATGAACATTATTAAATGGATTTTTAAATATGGTTGACACATGTTTAAATAATTATTCATATGATACCAATTTTTTTAGAAATGAAAATAAAAACCAATTTAATATATAAATATTTGTTTTTATAAAAAACTATTTAAAATATAATAATTGTGTGTATAAAATCATATCAAAATTTTTGGAATTTTATTTCATGAAAAATATATGAAATATATTCAATTAAATTTCATTTATTAACCTTATATGGTTTCTTTATATGATATAAGAAGAAAATAAATTTTTTGGATAAAAGAAGTATTGTTCTAAAAATGCAGCTTTACCACCTTTTGAATGAAGTACCCTTTCTAAATATATTTTTTTAACCTAAATATTTTTTATATGAAAAACTAAAATTCTTATGGAATTTGGGAATCAAAATTTACTTTGGATAATTTTTTAGTAATTTTCTAATCAAATTAATTTTTTAATGAATAGTAAAAAATACTGCATTTTAAATTTAAAATATCCTTTTCATCTAATTTATCTATATAGTTATACTGTTCATTTAATTGGGTTTAAATATTAATTGAATTAATTTTTGATCATTTAATCAATTTTTTTTCATTGTATGTTATTTTCATAATGAAATTGAACATAAACACATGTCAATATTTTGATGTTTTTTACTTTTTCAAAATATGTATTATGGTTTGGACAACATGAATTAATTTAAAATTAAATTTCAAAAATTATATGTTTTGAATTTTTTAAAATGGATTACATATTTCGAATCATAAGTTAAAAATTTTGTAAATATGCACCTTTTATTTTTGGATAGTATGAATTGTATCTTCAATAAATATTTGTTTTACCATGTTTAATGGATAAATCTGATAAATAATGGTAAAAATTAATATAATAATAATATTAAAGTTACCTATCATGGGTCCTATTACTATTGGATGAAATATTTCCTATCACGGGCTTCCTTGGGTAAACTTTGGGACATCATGCAGAATCATGGGTTTAAAAATGACATTTTATCAGAATTAATTTAAAGTAAAGAGAAATATAACATAAAAATGTATCTTTTAATAAAACAATTTTAATATTGGGTTATATAACTGATTTAATTGAATATAAAAATTCATTATAAATATAATCGAAATTCCCACATCATGATATTTTATTTATAATTTTTAGACTATAAATAAATAAATTAAATTATTATACAATATTAATGCAGTGATTGATTTAGTAATAAAGGATTCTCATATATGATATTATAAATATATAAAAACATATTATTTAATATAATTAATGTCATCCAAGAAATTTATGTATGATATTGACATATTATCTTTTATCTAATTCCTTTTTTTAATTAATCACATTTTTTGTTTTTAAAAAAATCATGTGTGAAGAGTTTCAAAAATTGACATAATTACTAATTTAAAATATAAAATATTTTATTAAATGATATTAAATTACTACTAATTTAATATTAAGAAATATGATTATTATAATTAAAAATATTTCATTAATTACATATTTTGTAGGTGTTTTTGACATTATTTGGCAATTACAATAACCCACAATATGTAAATAACTTGATATCACAATAAGATTAAAAAGGGTAAAAGAAAGGTTAACCCAAAAATATGTGGATAAAAAAATATTCACAATTTTTCTATAAATTATTTGATGATGTTTTTTCAAACAAAAGTACTCTTATCTTAGAATTAAATAGGTTTTGTACAATTTTTAGTATAAATTTAATTTATAATAAATTAAAATTTCAAGACCTTCTTTATTTGCCTCTCCACTTTCTTATAAAAGGACACAAACTTTTCCCACTTAATCACACCACCCAATCCACCTAGCTCATCCAAATTCTTCTCAAAGAAACTCCCAACATCTCTCTCTTCCTATTATTTTCCATAAATTGGGCATATGTTAATTTAAGAAAGCATTTTGTATTAAAACAAAAGAAGTTTCCCGATTTAGAGGCAACTCCTCCTCTCAAGATCGTTTCCTTTATTTTACTTCTCCAATCAATATTATTTTCTTATTAGTTTATTATATAACAAAAAATTTATCCTAAATATGGTAGGATTGTGTTATGAGATGTATTTTAACTACAACTACACACTCTTCCATCTAATGGATATGAATATACTGTTTCTATGTATGACAAACAACTGTCTCATGAAAAGTTGAATGATCAATTTTCCTCTACAACGTCCCATGGGGGCTATTATAATGACACATTATTTATATATGATATATATGATATTTATATTATCTTTTTGATTCTTTATTTTTTATTTACAATATACCTATATGGTTTTCAAAATTTGTAAATATGATATTTTCATTTGAGTAAGTGCATACTACCGCACCCTAAAAGTGATATGACTCATTCATTCCATAAATTAAATGTATAAATGATGAATTTAATGAAATTATGAAAATTATATAACATATATATTATACTGTAATTATAATATACCTATGTATCATTCAGTTTTCAGTACTTTAATATGAAAAATAAATGTAAGTTGCAGTCATGCGCAAGTACGACCTACTGTCTCCATGAACGGTGCATTTAATTTTTTATACCCAAATGTAATGGAATATTTTAAATACATATATAATTAATATATATGATATTTAAATCATGAATAATATTCTTAGTATGATGGGATATGGACCACATGGATAATTATCACAAAAAAAGATCATTTTTAAATCATGAATTGAATATCGACAAAACGACCAATATGAACTCAAATAATTAATGAATTGTTATAAAACTTTAATAAATGATTCATATTTAATAATAAACTTTATAAATGTTCTCAATCATGTATAATTAAATTATTATTATTATTTACAGAGTAATGAACAAGACAATTCAGTCTTATGGTAAGGGACTTCGTCTCAGTCTCTTTTCATTGAGGTATATATTGATGTTATACACCACCAACTTTTACACAGTGTATAATCCCCAATGAAATTTAATTTCATTAAAAGAGAATATTTTTTCTACGATTTGTTCCAATAAACAAAAATAAATTAATGTTCCTTTTTAACATATTTCATGAGAATGAACTGTCTACCGCCACGAGCAATATTTGATACTTAGATTCCTTAAGAAGCCATAATATTTTTAAATGGAACATAAATTACATATAAGATTTTTATAAATATTTTCATTGAATATTTTTTGATAAATAATTTATCATTTCAATATTTTGAAATTATATATTGTGATTTCAATGTGGAAATTTTAAATTTCCTTTGTTCTTTAATTATGTGTTATAATTATGTTATGGTTCTTGGGTATTCTTTATGTATATGGGTGGTTCCCTGATAATACTATGGAGGGTGATCCTGTGATAGCTATCCAATGTAGTGAGTAACATGAAAATGGAAAATGATATGGTTTATCTAATGATATTTTGGGAATATATTATGATGGTTATTCCAAATGTAACCCTGAAGGATACACCCTACATGGATGTGAAAGCTACAGTGTAAGTATATTATGGATGTCACGGGTTACCTTTATGTTCTATTATTCAATGATGTTTTCAAGGAATATTATGAATAAATGATATATGTAAATAATTTTTTGTTTATTGGTGAAAAGTATGATTTTTAAAAAAAATTAGATGTTTTATATATTCATGGTATAATGGTGTTATTCTTTGTTTTAGATTCCTTACTATGATTTTTATGCTCATCCAATGTTTTGGTAATTTTTTTCACATGGTATAAGGAGGGGTAAGAGAATAGAATAATTAAAGACGATTTATATCATGATTATATTTACTATTTCAAAGGAATTTTATTATTGTGAAAAAATGGATAGAGTATATGTTTCTACTTTGTAATATTTGAGATATAATGTAAAAGTTATGGCCTAATTATCTAAAACTCTAAAAATGAAAATATCCTCAACGTGAAATCATTAAATAACTATATATTATGTAATTATTATGTTTGTGGGCTTATAAATATATCCCATCGCTTTGTGTAGTCCAGCTAAATCCAAGGATATATAATAGCTTCCTTGTTGACTATGAAACTGATCAATTATGATGAAGGATTTTTTTCTGAACAACCACATGATTCCATCTTACTATGAATAAAAATCTTTAAAAAATTATTTAATTAAACTAATATTTGATTTGTTTTTATTTATGTACGGACTAAAAATATAAATTTATTGTATAGTACACAATCTAGTCATGTCAACTATGGGAATTACATCACATGTTTAGTTCAAGATGAGAGCCTCTTATGCATTCACATTTGGAACTCCCATACATTAGACACAATGAAGGGTGAAATATAGTATGTGAAAGAAATATATTGAAAAATATCAGTATCCCAATAAAAATTATTCTTTATTTATACCAAGAGACCTTTTATTCACTCTTCAGTATGTTTCTATCCATCTAAAATTTGGACATGGGGAAAATGATGCAATGGATATAACTAAAAATGGTGACTACGGGTCTATGATGTTGTGGACATCGTATGATACAAAATACATTAATTTAATTTATATTATGATTCCTTAAAATTTCGTCATTTATATTAAAAATAATTTTTTAGATGAGTTATTTTAAATTAAATGTTTATTTATTTTACTTTCACAATAAATGATTTTATTCGAAAACATTATAATGATATTTTATAATATTAATAAAAATATATAATTTTGGATTAATTATAAAAATATCACTAATTGTATTCCCTATATGTATTAATGTGGATTCACGAATTGGTCTATAATTTTTTTATGGAAAATGTCCTTAATATTCTTAGTGATGAGTTCCAAAAGATATAAAATATTCAATTTCATAAACCCCAGAGTTAGAAATTTAAAATCAAATCACATTTATTTAGTCTTATAAAATCATAGAATTATATTTTACAGATGATGACTAATGAAATTTTGGAGGTTTCCTTATTTGTTGTTTAAAGGGGGAATTTTTTGTTATATTTACCTATTATGTTTTATGATCTTTTAAGAATAAAATTACTTATATCTTAAGAGTTAATTTATTTGGTCTTATTTGAATGTTATCATCTAAATAATGTTAAATTTGAAATTTTTATTATCAATTGATGAAAATATTAACTCATTACCATGATGAAGGATACCAAAATTTAAACATGGCTACATGGTGGATATAAAAGAAAGAGTCACACTATGGATATTATTTTCACATCTGTTAAGGACTAGATAGATAAAATAAATGAAGTATTAATATGTTAATAAATGATTTTCTGATATTATATATTCCCTATATCAAATATTATTTAATAAATATATTCTAATTGTTTTTTCATATTTATGGGTTTCATTTTTCCAAGGAATCTATATCATGAAATTCAGGACATATTAAATGAAATAAATACCAATTAAATTGGAAAAAATTATATTTATTTTGACTAATATTATTTCAAAAATTATTCAATAGTAATTCAAAAAATTTATTCATTTAAGATATCTAAAATTCTTATAAATTTCCTTAAATAATGATTATATAACACTAAAGTAGTTTATTATCAAATTAATATATTATAAAATTTGTATATTATATTTTGATTTTGGAAATATTATAGTGATATTTTATTTGTTATAAATATATATATATATATATATATATTATATTAGAATAGACTACATAATATTTAAAAGATAAGGATATAAATATTGATACAAACAATTCTAAATATTGTGAATTATTATTTCTATTAAAAAATCATTTCATTTTTTATTGAAATAGAAGATTTTGAGGGATAAGATAAACTAAAATTTACAATGAAAATATAAGGTACACATTAAATTGTTGGTCTTTGAGGATTTATATATTCACTGGAAGTCATTCAATCATCTACCATCTATTGAAAAAATTTATATCTTTGACATGGGATGTGTTCATTTATATATTATATCTATAAAAATTATAATATAAACACTTCTAGTACAATGTGTGGGGGTGTAATATAGGAATATAAAAATATTCTCTAGTTGGATAAAAGAAAATATAACCTTATACAAATTGTCAAATATTTGTACCAATCAGAGAGAACTGAAGAAAATTGTTCTTAATAAATTGACCATCCAGGCAAAAGTTATTGGGGATGTGGGATAAGTCATGTTATTATAAGAAATTATCATTGAAAATTATTATGTTTCAAGTAAATTAAATTGCAATAATTTCTACTAAATTATCTATATTAATTGAATTTATAGATCATTAATATAATGATATATTTTTAAATTGATGAAATTATTTAGTGGTCAAAATTCACCCCCTCCCAATTCATTTTCATCAACCGTACATTGAAAATAAGCGTTATAAATTCCTCCAGTACAATATCTAACCTTTTTTTATATTTTAGGTTTAATGGAAAATGAAAAAAATTATTTTATAGGATTATCTGAGATGTGTTAGTCCAATAATTAAATATATTTAATTAATGGGTGGAAATTAAATTTTAGATAATTATTGAGTAATTATAAAATTTATGAACCTATATTTTAAATTCTTCATGATTCGAATGAAAACATATAATATTTTTTCTATTGAAACTAACTAATTTTTTTTACTAATGAATCTAATTATGATGTAAATTTAAAATGAAGGAAATCTATCGATTTAAAATTAGAATTGAATGTGTTTTATAGTTTTTAATTAATTGATACTAGCTATAATATATTATAGATAATTTGTATTATTATTTTGAATATAATAATATAATATAATTTAGATAAAATAGTACAAGGATCAACATTAATATATTTTAGATGTTTACTAGAGAAAGAAGTGTTAAATGAATAGAGAACACACTAAAATAATTAATAGATATTTTTTATTTGGAACTGTCAAAGCATATCTAGATCATGTCTTTATGTTTATATAGTATCAATTTTTAGTTAATGTGGAATGATCACTACTATAAAAAATTTCACCTTTTTCTAAGGTAAAAAACAAAAATTTTATTGGGAATATTCATGATAAAATGAGGTTCGATGTAATAATAAACCTTCGATAATATTGTTTTTATGAAAGAAACTGATATTTTAAATGTTTTTTGTTTAATAGACTTGGAAAAGTTCATAGAAATATTGTATGTCTCATCTAATGTTAGATAATCAACCTGTTAAAATTCTAATGATGATTATGCTAAAATTTCAAGTAGATTAATTATATTTTAAAATATGAAATGGTATCAAAAATAACATCAACACGAATGGTATAAATTTAATGGAATATAGATGTGATTAATAAAATTAACTATGTTATAAAATCATGATTTCACACATCTAACATTCTTTAATAAATCTAAGAAGATATTTCATATAAAATAATACTTTTAGAAGAAAAGAAAATTTATTTATGGAAGTTAAAATTCAATTAGATTTTATAATATATTTTTATTATATAAATAAAGATTTTCTATATCATTTGAAGAATTAATCTAGCAATATATTTGAATTTATTTTTTAAAAGATAAAATATAGAAATTATATTGAATTTAAAATCAATATACCTATTTAAAATAATATAAAATCAATTTTCTAAATACTATTGATCCTACATAACCATTTAGAACTAATCTGTTTATGGATTTCATTTTTATTTTATATTTTTCATTTATAAAAAATTTTGTGTATTAATTATATTATAAGTCCTCTTTATAATAATTTAATTTGTTAAATCTTTTTAAAATAGGAAAAAATTATTGGTAATGAAAAATGTTGATTTTATGAAAACATATTTTATGAATACAAAGTGTTTATATATTAAAAAATTAAATTTGTTAGTGTATATTATTCATTTTAATGTAATTTCACATTTATATGTTCATATTCATCTAATTATGATTAATTGAAAATTAAACTGAATAAATTATGCTTTATCCATCAAATTTCATTTTTTAAAAATAGGTTTCCATGTGTTTTGAATATTTATTTGAAAAAAAATTTCTATTACTTATAGAATTTGAATTATAAATCATTTCTTCGAAGTATAGAATCTATATGTCCCCATTAGAAAATTAATATGTGTTCATTTATTATCTTAATGAATTGACTTTATGATCAAAATTTATTACATAAGCTTAGAATAAATATGGTTAACGATATTGTTCAACTACAAGATATATTTTAAAATACCACTCACACATATATAAATTTAATTATATGATGATATTTATACCTTAAATTTTATATATTTGAAATATTGGACATCTTTTACCACATTAACTTCAATATAAAAATTAAATATTTCACCGTTTTATATATTTTCATGTTTTCACCTCACTTCACTTTGTAATGGAGAAAATATCCCCCTCAATTCAATGCACGTGTTGGGAAATATATATTAAAAAATACAATCCCTAATTCATTCTATAATTAGGTACCCCATGTATTCGAGCTTATGGTCAAAAAAATACCATCATTTGGAGGCATAATGTTTTGGGCAACGTATGTTACCTAAAAAAGGTAATTTCCTTTAGCAATATGTATTGATATTCCTTCATCTATAACCACTAAAAAATATTATATAACCATATTTACATTATTAAATTAGTATCAATAATTAATTAAAAAACTTATTTTAGTTTTACAGCTATTTTGTTCCCTAATTCCATCCCATTAATTATCACTACTTCATCATGTATATATGTGGTCTAAAATATCAAAAAAGTTATATGATTCATTTTACGTATCCTCTATTCATGGAAATTGAAATATATATATTTAAGATATATATATATATATATATGATATTAATTATATTATTAATATACTTGAAATATAAATTACTATAAATCATTTCTTCATTGTATTTGTTGGGAAATTGTAAAATTACTCAATGAGTATAATAGACTACAAACTACATGAAGTGATTTAATTGATTAATCATCATCATATTATATGAAAGGTTATAAATGTTCATATAGTTAATAAATATAATTAATATAAAATTATTTTTAGTATTGATCTGGTGGTTATAGACCTCGGTGAATAGACTAGAATTGTTCAATAGAAACATTAATGTAAAATGAGATTTTTTTTGATAAGTCGTGATTTTATTGAAGTATAATGTACAAATTTTTATTTTAGAAAATTTAAAAGAAATTTTCATCATAAATTAAGTAATAATATGGTTTTTATTGATTTACAACAAATATAAATCTATTATATATGAAATATATAGAACATACAATTAATGATAGGACCAAAAGTAAGTGTTTATGTTTTAATTAATATTTTATTAATATTTATTATTATTTAATTTAATTTTAATGAGATAAATTCTCATTAACTGTTAAAAACCCTATATTTTCATCTATTTCTATTCATTTTTTTTCAAATTTATCTATCATTAAATAGTTTTTCAAAATTAAAAGTTTCAAAAACCTATTTTTAAGAAAAAATGACTTTATTTTCTCTTTCTAAAGCAATATTTTTATTCCATGTCCCTTTTCATCCAAAAAACATTGTAGAATAATTGTTTTAATGACCAAAATGAGTAATTTAGGTAATTTTCTATATAATTTCTTTTCATTTAATTGATTTAAAATAAATCAACTCATATTTTTCTAAACATGTTAGTTTTGGGGTTTTTATTTATAGTTTTAATAATTCTATTTTTAATTTTTTCTAAAAGAATAGTTTTTAATGCCATTAGGAATATTCTTTTCTTGATTCATTCATTAATAGTTTCCACAATTATTTTAAAATATTTAATTTTTCATTTTTTTATTAAAATTTTTTCTATTAAAAATATCAATGAAAAATGATATTTTCCATGTTCTGAAAGAAATGATCAATGTTGGGTTTAATGGTATTTTTCATCTATGTAATTAACATTGTAGTTTTTTATGATTAACTTGTTAAATTACCTAAAAATACCATCCAATTTATTTATCTTCATGTATTAGGATTATGTGATAACAAAAAAATTACGATAACTTGTTTTCATAGGTAATTTATCGATGGAATGGTGAGTTATTTATGACCATGTGGCACATATATGTATTATGTTCCACAGATTTTAGGTGGGGCCATTAAGGTCATCCAAAGGATTGGGTCATGATTAATATAACATCAAAAAAATATGGACAATGTTCTTGAAGTAATATAAATCAGTAAAGGTCCTTATAGACAATAATATCATTAATATTGACCCTGGAATATTGATATTATGAAACGGGAAGTGAAAAAAATTCCATATTGGAAATTTATCACTATGATAGTCTTGGAAGTTAATAATGACAAATAAAATTATTTTCTATTATAATGAATGTGCCAAAATTCATTTAGTAATTCATTATTCATATGATATTCTCTCATTCCTCATAATATATCAATGTTGATTCCTCAATAGTGTGGCTATTGTGATTTCAAATTCAAAAGAATTATCCCATCGCACCTAATTTATGGGTACTGAATTATTATGATTTAACTTAGTAATCTATGATAATTATCTAATATCATTTGTTTCATCATAATATAAATATGATTATCAATTTATATTTATAATTCTCACCATGATTGAATGCTTATTCTCACACCTTATTGTGCCTCCCATTTCCCTAGGTCATGAAAAATTATTTTATATAGGATTTATATAGGAATTGTAAAATAAGAGGTAAATTCCATTTTAAATATGGATATCTTACTAGATATGTGATCAATATGTATTTAGCCTCTAAATAGAGTAATCATTTATATCTTTGATGGTGTATTATTATGAAATGTACTGAATATTTATCTAAAATGATGCTAATTGTTTCTTTGTTATTCTATAATCACCTATGTTAATATCTATGTAGGGTTTAGTTATTTATAGAGATAATATTATATTTTAAATATGGTTAGAACATAAAAAAACCTATAATTTTCTGAATATGATATATAGTAATCTCAAATTGACATAGGTTGATGAAAAGGGGTCATAATTTATGATATTTAAATAAATATTTTAATGATTATATTTTTATTATAAATCATATTATATTAACATCATACATTCAATATTAATTTTAGATGTAGTCCTTGGATAGAACCAAAATGAATTGTGTTAATGTTAATGTGGGGGATATTTAAATGATTGTGCTATTGAAAAACTAGACAGTATGGGATTGGGAATGAGAAATATTATTGATTTGTTCATAGTAATTTTTAAATAAATGAATCATGTTTAACTTCCAAACAAGAAAAGGAGGGACCAACACATCATTGATACATTTCTGAGGTAATATCTATGTTCTTTTAATGGGTCCTCTGATGTACTTGTAGTAAAGTAAAAAATATTCATGAAGGAAAAGATATTTCATGTTGTCGAGTGATCATAATAAGAAAAATTTATACTAGTAGTCTATAATTTTCATGGTGTAATATAATAGTAAAGGAATGATGTTAGGAATACCAGGATATATGATAGAATTGAATCAATGGAATGAGGTTAGTTTAATATGAACATTTCTCAAAAAAAAAAACAATTCCCCAAACTCATTATATTAAAATTGAAATTTAAATCCATGATATTATGAAGATGGATGATGATTATATTGGTAACTATTTGGAAAGTATAAAAATCCATGAAATACAATCTTCTAGTTTAATCATCATCCTTAAAAAAATATTTATCATGTTTTCAGTGTCTTAAAATATTGTCCCTAGGAGGAACTATCAATGAATAGTTTGATAGTTCAAAATTAATCATTCATTTTGATCTTAAGATATAAATAGAGTTTGTAGATTTCAATTAATCTTATATTAATTATAATAAGGGAACAATTTCATGTCTTGAAAATTATATTAATAAATCGCAGAGAAGAAACAAAATAAATATTTATTTAATTTTTAAACATAGGAAAGATACAAGTGGAAATTATCATAAAGGATATGATAGTTATTTTATGTTTATAAAAAAATGGAATCGAGCAAGTAAATGATGTAGAGATATAAATAAGAATGGTAATGAGATAAATGTATAGATTTATCAACCAAAACCACTACCCATTCTCCAAAACTATGACTATAAGAAGTATGGGAGTTTTGTCAACTAGTTCCTAAATCAAACTGTTAAGGATTATTTTCATAGTTAATAACATCATATGTGTGGAGAATAATGGAATACTCAAGTGATCACAACTACAACAGTTTGTTACATGAATGAAGTTGTGAAAGAGAAACATATCATCAACTATAGAACTCAAAACATATAATATTATTTTGGTTCTACCAATTCATTTATAAAAAATTATATTTATCATGGTATCGTATCACCACCCCAATGATTAGATATTGAATAATCATAGAAATATCATAACTGTATGATGATTATATCTCATGTATATATGTCCTCATTGAGAAAATATTTTGGGAAAGTTCTTCATTAAAATCTATTAATTTTCCCTCTTCATGTGTTTAATCTAAGTACTATAAATGGTTTAAAATCCTTATATGGTTCCCTTAACATTTAATGATTATTGGATATCCCATTTAATATTAAAAAACATCCCATATTTATCTATTAATGTGAGGATTAATATGTACATAAAATATAAGAAACATATATTGTAAAGGTATTATTATATTTTCTTAAATTTATCTATCAGAAATGGTTGTGGAGGAACTAAACATTTAAGATGTTATTTTTTTTTAATTTTTCAACTTATTTTTAGAAAAGAATCATCGTTATACCTTGAATATTGAATATGTAATTTCAATGGAATTCATACATGTTATTAACCCATTTTCAACGATTCTATATAGAATTTTATCATTTGAGTATTATGATTAAAAGAAGAAACTCAATAAAATATGGAAAATTTATTTATTTGTCCATTAAAATCACTATAGTGTTCACCTATTAATTATTTTATAATGAAAAATGGTTCCATGTGTATTTTTATTTATCATCAAAAACATAATATGATTTATATTAAGAACAGATAACCTATACCACGTATTGAAATATTTTTTGATCAACTATGTAGATCTCAATACATTTAAATTATTTACCTCAAAAATATATTTCATATATTGATGGTAAAATGATTCCATATAGAATAAAACCTTCTATATGCGGTATGAACACTATGAATTTATGGAAATTAAATTTAAAAATACCATCCATTACTATATTCAAGGATATTGTTAATATTGTCTTTATTTATTATCTTGTAATGTTTGTGGAAGTATTTATAAGTGATATTATTATATATTTCAATATGATGGAAGGGAGTGAAGAAAATTTCGGTTTTTGTGGAAGACCATCAACAATGAAAATATGTATACAAATTTTGGTAAATCTAATTTATGGAAAAAAAAGATTTATTGGATTATTAAATCACATGAAATGTGACATCGGTGGTCTATTAAATGTTGGAATATATTGAAAAATGACCCAGAGAAACTATTGTGAAGAAAATCCAACTTTTTTCTTTAGATTAATGGATAATAATGATGTATTCTATGAAATTTATATGGTATTAAAAATACACTAACTATAATGCCCCTTTCCCTAGTAACCTAGATGTTGAGTATTTATTATAACATTGGCATTAGATACAAGGAATTACATTATGAATGACTGAATAGCTGCTTTCCATTGTAGACTTGATGTTTACATGATTCCCATATTACATTTTAACATATAAATTAAAATATTATTCATCTATAGATTACCAATATTTCTTCATGAATATCCAATATTATTATTCATAATACACATCCTTGATTTTATATAAATTGAAAAATTATTTTGATCTAAAATGATAAGTAAGAATTATGAAAATCAGGTGCTATATATAATATATAATGATTGATCAATATAGTAAGGTTGATGACAATACACACATTCCAATTAAATAACTTAAATATAATGAATATATAATAAGTAATCTATATGTAATGGTAAATAATTAATCATTTATTTCATTTAAATAATATTACTATCATGAATAGATAATTAGTAATCAACATATACAGCTCACTAACATAACACACCTACTATTTATATAACATGATTTTATGAATAGACAAGGAATAATAAAAATGTAATAGAAAATAACTAACCATGGTTTTGTTTTGAATAACATGATTATCATAAATAGATAAGGAATAGAAAATATTTCAACGCATGTAACCTAGAAAATATTCTATTTAATCAATAATTAAAAATGTAATCTATCCATCGATAATTTTATTGTTAAAATATTCTAGATAATAATAAATAAATTCTTAATGAAATAAATGATCAATTATTAGATGTCATGGACTGAATAATCATGATATGTATACCTTTAATACCTGTAAAAAGATAGTTTAAAACTATAGATATAATCCCATTCAATTTTATCTTGTTGATTCACCTCATTAGATTATTGATGCATGATGATATGTATAAATCAAGTCCCCACTCATCACTGCATGTCAAAATTATTCTTCATACATTGAATAATAGATTTCAATCATGGAAAATGTTACTTATCTTCAAATATAAGCATTGAGTGATGAATAAGGACTTATCAACATTTCCCTATATAAAAAATTATATTCGATATAGAACACCATAATTATAAATGGTATATGTTTTAATGAATTAACTTCTCTTTGATAAAAATAATGTATACATATGGGGAATTTTATCATTAATTATCACATATAAATTGAGTATTTCATGTGAATGGTAAATGACTAAAAAATGGATCACGTAAGTTAATTTTATTACATTAATTGGTCAAAATAATCAAAAACTATCATTATAAAGAAGAATTATGGAATTAGTAAAACATGTTCCTAGTGTACTATAAGAAATATTAATTAATATTTACATTTCTAAATAGAAATACAATAAAAGGGCATTAAAACAATATTAATGAATGTTTCCATTTGATAATTAAATCTAAATAGTAAAATTAATTTTTAACACAAAAATTTGAAGATAATGTTTCTTAAAATACCATTTTAATCTAATAAAATAATATCTAAAATATTTATTGTTCACCATAGATGTAAATTCCATTCATTATGTACACTTTTATAAAAATGATTCTTTTTTATTTTTTTAAGAATCTAATGGTCCATGTTTTAAAAATGCATCGAACGATACTTCGAAAAATGTTTGTACAAAAAATTGTTAAATGTTATTTTTAAAATTAATTTTAAATTGATTAAATTATTTTAGAAAACATTTATAAAAATCATGGATTTTGAACAAAATGGATTTTTGATTGAAGAGATAATTGAAGTCATATTTTAGTAAAAACATTTCATCATTAATTTTAGTATCCAAATAGTGGAAATTGGTACTATTGCATGAAAGAATAATCAATAAATAGAGGTTAAAAAAATAAATTGTTCTATTATATCATGATCAAATAATTTCCATCAATTTCAATAAATGTATAAAAAATAATGATTAAAATGAGATTCTGAAATAAAACCCATCAAAGATCATTACATTTAAGTGAAAATTAATAACTGAATCCACTATGTTTATTCAATTTAATTCCAAATAATAAAAATAAAAAATAAATATAATATATTCAAAATTCATTCACCAATAATCATAGTATTTAAAAGACAATGAATGCATAATATAACCCAGTGAAATTAAATTATGTTTTGAAATTTGTTAGCACATGATAGTTTTCATGTAAATTTCATATAGATAAAATAATTCAATTTGAACATTAAAATACCTTGAATTATTAATTAATCAAGATATTAAATATAAATTGGGAAGTATATAAACATTTTAAAGAAATTATGTGCGTAACATTTCAAGATACCTCAATGAAATGAAAATGAGATTAAGTTTCATAAAAAATTCTTCCTTTTAGTTGAATGTGATTTGAAATTTTAATATAATGGTTTTAATAATTTGATTAATTTATAAAATAACCATATTTATATATATAATATAATACATGGCTCTATTAAATCTTTTTACCATGTATTTGTTAGTAACATTTAATTATTTTCATTTTTTGAAGTGTTAATTTCCTTGTTTTCTTATACGCGATTTCTCATGAATGATCATGTACTAGAGAGTGTAATATATTAAAATTATCATTAATAGTAAATTAATATCATAAAAATAATTTCTTCCTTATATTATTTTTTATAATCATTCTTTAAATTTGATCAAGGAAAATAGATCAAATCGCTTTGTGAAGAAGATAAGTCATTTGTACACCCGAGACACATTATCATTTCATTAATGGTTAAAATGGTATGGAATTATGAAATATATTAATTTTTTTAATTAATATAATTTCATAAATATCCCATATATTCTCTAAATTTATAATCATTAACTTCCATGTAATGTGTTAATGTAATGAAATTTACATCACTTTGATATGAGGTAGTCCACTGTATACCTGAGAGAAATTATTGCATTTTATAAATAATGAAATATAAGAAGGTATATGTTATATTAAAATTACATTAGTTTAATAGTTAAAAAAATATAATATAAATGTGGTAAATCAATTATTATATCTATAATTAAATTGGGGTGATGGAAAATTTATTTCATCGATTCATGAGCTTGTAGTTCATCGTACAAATGATTGATTTTTTTATTACCATTTCATGGAAGAGTAGATGGATATAGGTAATTTAATAAACATAATAAAATATAATTATGTGTAGTATAATATTATTTTTATATAATAATGTTTTAAAAATACATAAATGATTTTGAAAGAAGGAAAAAAATACATATTTTAGAATGTTACATCCTCTTCAAACAACTTATTTAGGACATCACCAAAATTTATCCTAGGTTTGAATTTTTATAAGAAAAGGGGTACAATCTTTTGTGAAATATTAATAAATTAATTTGACTTTGTATTGGTCATTCAAAATGGAATTGGAATTTTTTATATGAGAGGATAGTGACTGAGGTCTTATATGTAGAGCACATGACAAATATGGAATTTAAAAAAAATCATTTATAGAGATATTTTTCACGAAAAAACCCTACAAAATGCGTAATTATACACTAATATATGTTTTAAGCAATAGATATATCCATTAAATAGTTTTTTATAATTTATTATGTGAATTTAACCCATATTATAAAATTTTAACCCCACCATAAATTAGTTTTTACGTTAAGTGAGGTAATTAATTCTTTATTTTCTTTACTATTCATATGGTAAAAAAATATGTTTAAGGCCTTAGATAATATAATGATTTATGATTCCAAATTTTTAATCCATTTACTAAACATAATTTCATAGAAGTAACTTGATCCAATTTAAATTTATACTCGCATACGTGATAAAAAAATCCTTCTTTAAAAGTGAAGTTCTTTTGTGTATAAATGGATTTTATATCAAAATTCAATATAAAATTAATTAAAATTGAATAAATTTGTTTAAATATAACATATATAATCTAATTTAATTTTAGTAACAATTTAAAATATAATTTTAAATTTTAAATTATTTAAATGCAAATACTGTTTTCAAAAAAATTATATAATTTCACTATTCATCAAAAATGAACCTTTTTAGAAAAAACCCAAAAAATAACACCAATATAATTTCAATATGATGTTTTCAAAATATATATTCAATAATTAAAGTAAAATTTATAAATTTTAAAAAAAAAGTTATTTATGTTCGAAAAGCGTGCCGAAACAGTTAAAAATACTATTATTCTATAATTATTTGTTTTTATTTTAAATTATTCTTATTTTATATCTAATAAAAACATTTTAATAATTTATATATTTTATTTAGTAATAATAATACCCACTGATTTAGTGTCTAGGTTATAATTTGTTACTTTATTACATTTCATATAGGCTTAGGGTTGCGCATTCTACATGCTGTAGAAAATAACATAATTTCGTCGGTTGTTTAAGCACGATGTTTAATGTGACAGACACTATCACATACATTTTTTTTAAATATTATGATTTAAAATTATCCCCACATTAAAAAATTAAATCCATGTTAATATTATGGTGAAACTTATGTCAACTGTGTTATACCTTTGTCAATGTTATTAACCTTGGGTATATCTTTAGCCAAACCCCATCTAGTTGCACTATCCATATGAGGATGTATTACCAAGAGTAACAACATAATTTCTACCATTATATAACATTGTGTGGTTTATCTATAATTAAATAAAAATTCCACATTAGGGATATATTTCTTAATATTAATTTTCTTAAATAGAGTACCTGTAATTTCTAATATACATTGTCTAATACAAATTGTAACTATCCCGACCCCAGTAACCTTGAAGAGTTATTTATATTTTTACACTATCCTATGATATAAGGAATCATGCCTTAATGGTCTGAGTAGTTTTATAGTCTTGGTATACATTTCATATACATGATTCCCATAATACATTTGAATGCACAAATTACAACATTATTTTTCAAGAATATCATTATTCCCTATATAATATAATTTCATATCTATTGTTGTACACTACATATGATTTAGGTAATGGAAATGATATAAATTTGAGTTAAAATCTTTAATAAGAGTTATGTAAAGAATAATATATCCTTAATAGATAAGGATTAATCAATATTACAATATTAAAAACACATCACACATTCTGTTTGACTTATTTGTCTATCATGAATAGATAAAGAGTATTCAATATAGAATGGTAAATAATATATCACATGTGAAATTTAAATAAAATGAGAATCATGAATATATAAATATTAATCAATATGGAATCAAATATTAATGAACAGAAATTGAATTTAAATATCATTTCAATCATGAACAGATAAAGAATCATCAATATGGAAAGGTAAATATCTAAACAAAAAATCCATTAGAAGAAATTTACTATATTGAATAGATATGAAATAATCAATATTGAAAGGAAAATAATCAGTAACACATGTAATGTAATATATAATCGGTAATTAGATAAATCAATAGATAATATCATTCATAAAATTTCATGGATCATAGTAACAAATTCTTAATAAAATAAAAGCATAATTTTTTATTATCTTGATCTCAATCATCATGATTCCTTTGACATCATAACCTTCCACAAAACAGTTTAACACTATATGAAGAATCCATTTTAATAATAATATACTAAGGAACCTCGTGATACTACTGGTGCATCATGTTTTTATACAATTTCATGCTCGTCCCATCACTTCATGTCTAAATCAGTCTCAATATATCTAAAAATCTATTTAATTCCTAAAAAATAGTAATAATTATCATATATATATATATATTTAGTAATGAATATAGATTTTAAATATTTACCTAAATAAATATAAAAAAATTAAATGTAGAAAATTTATAAAGAAATAATATACTATATAATAAATAAACAAACCTAAGAATAATAAAAATAATATTTATTGGATATTTAATTTATAGTGATCAGTGGAATGTGAATATTTCATGAGTTTTTCAATAACATAAAAAAAATTAATTAAATGAATTTAAATACAATCCTTAGTAAAAATGATCATAAACCATCATATGAAATTATAAGGATGGTAGTAGTTCAACATACTACAATTATTTAAAAATTAAAATATATGATTTTTGTTGTTTATTAATAGAAGTATATCAATGTGACCAAAAATTTTTTTTGAGGAAAATCTCATTCTCATTATGGAAATTACCATTCGAAAATAAGGTTTTCAAAACAATTTGAAAATTAATTTATTTGATAATTACCATTTAATATTTTAAAATAATATTTATAACATTATTTTTTCATGAATACAATAATTTTTTTCATGTCTCAATTGTTAATAAAATTACTCTTTTCACGGTATTTGTAAATTCCAAAAAAACAATGTTTTATAAATGATTTCAATATTCGTATCCAAAATAAATTATGAAATGTTAAAATGCTTCAAATTTTTGTTAATAAATCCTCATTATAAGTTTAAAAAATGTTGAAAACATTTATGTAACAAATAGATTTTGAATGATTTTCTAATGAACTGTCAAATGATGATAGTTTTAAATAAAAAAAATATATTATTCATTTTGTGTAAATAGAGTACTAAAATGGTATTATTTATTGAAAAAATCATTAAATACTATAGGATAATAAAATTAGAGTGTGTTCTTTTAGAATTATCAAATTATTCCATTCATTGGGAATTGAGGTATAAATAGTTTAATTAAAATTATATTATGAAATAAACCCTTTAAATGATCATAAAATTAATGTACCTGTTAATAAATTAATAAATTATGTTTATAATATTTACTTCCATATTAATTAAATGGAAATTAAAAATAATATTTTCAAAAGTATTTATACAAATAATTTTAGAATCTTAACAAAAATGAATTATTATATTCATTAACCCAGTGTAATTTTCAATCTAATTAATCACTGAAAAAAATAATTTAACATGGAACATATAATT
Source organism: Viscum album (assembly GCA_963277665.1). Classification (NCBI taxonomy): domain Eukaryota; kingdom Viridiplantae; phylum Streptophyta; class Magnoliopsida; order Santalales; family Viscaceae; genus Viscum; species Viscum album. The sequence continues at coordinate 345,675,264 of OY728157.1, read as the reverse complement.
CAATGAATTATTATAGAATCATGACATTAATTGTAAAAGGGGATGAATATACACCATAATAGAAATTCATGGGTATAAAATTTCTATATTTTTTTTATGGTGGGAATATGAGATGAAGTTACTTACTTCATGCTTCTTTTGGTTGAACATGCTTTAAAATTTTCTAAAATGGTTTTATATCATGAAGTGACTTGGTTTAACCTTAAAACAGTCACCCAAAACAACCCACAATAAGGCCTTAGAGACTTTATTGATCCTCCTGAGATGGAAACTAGTGATGAGTATCAAGAATACGTAGTTGGGAAATATTTTTCCAATAAGAAATATATAAATAAATAAGAATAAAATAATCAATAAAAATAAAATCCAACTGTTAAAAAATAATACTCTACATACCTACCCATGACTCGATCGGTCACCACTAACCACTATACTATCATCACTCAATAGTGATCAAGATTGATCTGGAAGAAATACCAATGTTCAAAACATAGTAAAAATTATAGATGATAGTAATTAATCTAAATAGGTGTCCCGTAATAAAAAACTCAATATTCCATACATTTAAAATAAAATGAATACATTCCAGTTTTGAAATAAGATATAAAAATAATGGACTATATTAATTTAAAAAAACTAATAAGACCTACATTATTATGAAAAAAATTTCCATTACATTTATATAATAGTTTACAAGAAATGAATATACATTTTAAAAAATAATGAATCATATCAGGTTTTGAAAAAAATATGACTTTGTAAAAAAATTTATCTATTACTTATGATAGAAAAGTAAAACTAAGTAATAACCACTTAATAAAGCAGTACCACATAATAAAAACGTAGAAAATTACTTGAACATTGGGAAATCCCTAAGTATCTAGGGTTATTGGGGACCTAGGACCCTCGTAACTTGGTAATTAATGTAACCCAAAACCCAAAACATTTTCAAGCATGATAAAATAGAGATGATTCAATCCAATGATCTAGGGTTCTCCGTTCATAATAAAATGTTTAGTTGGCATTGTAGAATCAATATTTCTTCGGGGATACATGCATCATCCCTGCCAACATACTTAGTGTACTGGACCTATTCTGCCCACCATGGTACACGCGGTCCCATGTGCCCAATTCTAAATGGATGTGGGTTTTTATCAAGATATCGTATACACATATTATTTACTCTACCCAAATCTCATCCAACACCCCACTATTGGCCTCCGTCCTAAAGAATAAACCTCGTTCATTGTCACACAATAATGTATAATCCTCTTCACCAGGAACATATTACACAATAAAGATTTTACAAAAAAAACATTTCCAAATCATGGGGGCATACCTAATGATGGGATTTTTATTTTCGTTAAATATTTCCAAATTATAAAGGAGACATAACATATTATAGAAAAACTTCCATATTATAGAATAAACATGTCCAAAAAATTATATTTTCTAAAAAACACTTCAAATGTTATAAATTATTTATAAAATCATTTTAATAATTTAGGATACATCACTTTTAATGGAAATCTTGTAAACATGATTAAAAAAATTATATCACTAGATAAAATAACATGAATGAGGATTAACCATTTTTAATAGAATATACATACTGCAAAATAGTGAATTTTTTTTAAAAACAATCATGCTATTTGGGAATAATAATTTAAGGGTTAGGCCTAAGGAGCCAACCTCAAACTCTAGGAATACATGTTTTGACAATCAAAACCCAAACAATTCTATTACCACATTCATTCATAAGAACCTTATCATATATGTATGGTCACATAGCCCCTATGTACATATTTTCTTTTACAAATACATACCAGGTATCCGAACATCTATTACTATACTTGTACATACACATTTACCATTACACATGTATGCATCTTTATATAAATATATAAGCATACATATAATCATTATAAATATTCGTCCTACCATTAGTGAAATTATATGAGTGAGGCCAAAATCACCACAACTAGGTCCCACTAGGTCTATAAAAAATACCAAAACATACAAATTAAAAAACTGTTATTTCCAAATTTAAAAAATGTAAAAAAGGAAGAACCATTACCCAAAACATTTAGTATAATTTTAATCATTAATGTGTGAGACCCAATATAAACACAAAAGATTCTAAAAAATTCCAAATAAGATAGACACCATATCTAAATGAAAAAACCAAAAAATGATACCATTAGAAATTCATAACATTCAAAAGAACTCATGCTATAACGATTAAATACTGAAATGGTGAAAATAAACCATTTTAGAGGAGAAAAGGAATACTATATTAGATCAAATCCACAATAGAGGAAGATGATAGGAGCATTAGGTGGATATGGATCACCTCCATGGAGGGATCACGTGAGGGGGGAGGAGGAGGGGTTTTAATCATATAGGGGTGGAGATAAATGGGGCCACTTTTAAGGGTTTAATAGTTTTTCATTTTTATGTTTTTTTAATAAGGAATGTTGCATGGTTTAGGTGAACTGATTACAAAACCATACAAAATTCATGTTTTCCCCAACATAAAATTATTGGGAAACTACGTGGCTACCCTGAGGAGTTCATATGAACTAAGAAACCATGTGTATGCTTTGAAAAAATGGCTCTATCAAGTTACATAACCAACCCACATAGACAATACATGATTAATTTATTCTATGAATTCTAACCATAAAATAGAAAAACCCCTAAATTAAATTTTAGCCCTACCAAATAATATATCTCAATATAATTTGAGTAAAAGATTGAATAAGCCTAAAAATACATAAAATAGTAGATATGTGTTGGGTTAATGTGTGGAAATTCACCCCACCATGACACTTCTCCTCAGATGAATCCACTGATGGAGTTGGTGGTCTTGAACCAATAGATGTTTACATTATTCATTAATAAATACCTTATCTTATATTTATTGTTCCTTAATGTGACAATGCATATTATAATTTCCTTAAGATAGCTATTTCTCCAAAGGGTCATAATAGATCCATGCTATGATGGGAACATGGAAGGGCCATAAAACTATTCTTGAATAAATGTTATATAGACAAGTAATTTTATTTGAGGGAAAAAATCATACATTCCATTAGTGTTTAGGAATCATTAAACATTGAGGAACCTTCTCATCATGTTCTCCCTTGGTGATATATAGGAAGATATTATGAAAACGAGACCCACCAGTAGGAAATCCACATTTCATAATATCATTGGATGTTCCAATCTGGGGATCTGTGTATTGGTCCATAAACATAATTATTTTTATTAATGGGTATGACAACTCAGGCACATATATGTATTGAAGAAAAGTGTGATGACACAATATTCGTAGAGAGGTAGGATATGTTGTTTGCATAACGAGTAATACTACATTAATAGATAATGTGAGAAAGGATTTGACCCTTTCTTTTCAATAACATGAGTTCATATCACAAGCCCTTTGATGGAATTGATATAGCCTAAATAAATCCACGTCCATGATAAAGAATGGGAAATGTACAATTCTGGGAAGTCAGAGAAATAATAATAGATCACTTGGGATGATGGCACTAGCATGCAACCCGCTTATTATAAAATATTGATAAAAATTGATACATTAAACTGTAAGAAATCATAGGAGGTGACATGTCAATATGGAATTAACCAATTTATCTATCGGTGTCTTGGCATGTTTCTTGATGTTATCCATTGACATTAGCCAGGCTCTTCATAATGCCCCTGAGAAATAGGCCAAAAGGGTTGCACACTATGTGCGTGCATGTATCATAGTTAAATATTCATTTAACAAGTTTAATAAAAAATATTCCTGATTGTGGTTCAATAATTATTCAAGGATTCCCAATCAGTTTTATCATGATACTAGTTATTCAAAATAATATATTTTGGGAGAAATTATATATTTATTAGTGAGTAATGCAGTGATATTTTCTTTAAAAACAAATAGGTATTATTCATGGTCTTATAAAAGTTGTTGAGGAAATAAAAATATGGAATAATAACAATACACACCATAATATTAATATAAGCGATGTATTGTTTTTCGGGGGGACATGTGAAAAATATTATTATTTAAATAATTAAATAATATTAGGTGTAATTCGTTGGGAGCATGTTAAGTTATAATAATTGTCAACTATTATTATTTGACTTAGAGCCTTACTAATAATTATGTGAAATTAATAAATTCCTTTGTGTAATTAGTTCATTTTATTATTCTAAGTATTATAATTCCCAATTACATTATTCACATTAAACCTAGACATTATTTGTGGTTGTACATAACAGATCTAGAGAAAGCTCTCAAGCCAAGAGAGAATTACTTTCCTCCATGAATTTTCTCATGTTACGAGAGATATACTCCTCCATAGGTTCTAGGAGATAACATTGGAAGAGGCTCTCAAGGTTATAGAATGTGGACATCGAATGAGAAGGCTCTTCTATGATAGCACCCAGAGATCCCATCAACAACATCAAGAGATACATGGATCACATATGGATCACCAGTAGAGGAATCCTACACATGGATTCTACAATGCAATGATGGATCACATTTGATCATGACCAGAAACATCAATGGAGAAATAATTCCATCACGGTAATTCTTTTCATTTTATTAAATCAGTTATAACCATCAAATGATGATTCTACCCAAGGATTTGGGACTTCCTGCTTTCTTTTTAATTATTTGTTCTACTTCAAGGATCTAAAATTTTATTACCCATATATATCTCAGATTTATCATTGTTAACACTTCAATTAATGCATGGAACACCCATCAACATGCTTCCATTGTTCCCAAATCCTACAAGTGAAATTAGATGGGTCATATCATTAATTATAATTATTTAGTTTTTCATTTATGATTTATGCATTTAATAATTCTGTTATTTCAATTCAATTTATTTCTTTTGAAAATCTGAATATCGAGATTTTCCCCTACCCTTTGATTTATTTTTCAACTTACAAAAACAATTTTTTCTTTTTATATTGTTTAAACTAAAACATAGTATCTCATCTAAAGGTACTGAAGAATCCGAACCACACAACACCTGAACAAAAGGTGGGTATTCGGTAGTACACATCGTATATCAAAGTACCATGCACCGGGACTAGTCAGCCAAACCAAGATGTGTGTTTTTGTATATTCAAGTCTTAAATAAGTATGTGTGTTGACAGGGAACATGTGGCGCGTGGTTTCCAGATTACGTGCAGTGTGGCCATCATCACAAGGGATATAGTCCCTTTGGGATAGGGTTGGACCTTGTACCGTGTACACAACATCCTTGGATGGAGACCATGTAACGCAGACACTACACAGCATGTGGACCACTGAACACACCGTGAATTATGAAGATTTATTAATTACATTTACACGTTTTATCCTCTAGCATGTACATCAGATTGATAGTGAACGATGGTACATTCCATGTAGTTAGAAATACATGTCATGTACTCATCACAATTACACAAATTTATTAAAATTTATTATTATATTATACAAACCCTAGAGACGTGTACCATGGTGATGGTGTAAAGATGATGAACCACACATGATAAGTGTTATATATATGTGTTTAATTTAACATCAAGTCTGTAGTTATGAAATTCAGTGTTATGAATGTACCATTCATGTTGATAGGGGTTATGAGCATTGTGTTACATGAGTTCCTGGATTGGTTAATCATTTTATTCATCGATGGTATAATGGCCTAATTGATGTCAACGAAGGAGAATGTAGGGAATCTTATAACTATCTTGAATGATCTATGACACCACAATATTAATGGAAAGTTTAATAACTATATTTTTGAAATAGTAGAGTAACATTTCTTGAGGCATGTGTTGTCTCAATGGTGTGTTAATGTAGTACCATTGATGGTTAAACAAATTCATGGGAATCACCCATTAATGTAGAAAACTTTTGTATTATTCTAGGTTATATAAGCTATTATTATAGGATTGTTCCCAATATATCTCATGTTGAATCCATGTTCACAGTTATGACCATGAATGACCATCCATTTTGTGGAGTTATCAAGGCCTTGCAACATTTATTTTTCTAAAGGAGATGTTATTTTGTTATCCAGTGCATCAGTTTCCAGATGAGGGTGTCCTGTTTGAGGTGTTTTGTGACACTTCCCATATTGTATTCAAGTTCCCCTTGATGACGTTAGAGGAAGTGGTGTATTATGGATCTTGGTAGTTCTAGCCTCATAAACATAACTATTTCACCAAATTTTTTATTCTAGTTGTGATTGTGTTTTCTCTAATAGTGTGGTGGCATTACCTCATTAGGGAGAAATTTGTGGAATTCACATAACATAAGAGATTTAAGTAAATATTTTCATGACATGCTCTAATATTGAGACAATATATGATGAGGGATTTCATTCTTGAATACGATTTATTGATTTTATACAACTACGAAAAGGTGATTTTTGTGGCCAACCCTTTTTGCTGGAGGTAATTGAAGGGTGTTGTTTGGGATCCCAGGAATGCATAAATACAAATGGAGGAGTTCATATACCATCAATTGGATGAATGGGTAGAATGTAGTAGATGTTTATTAGATAATGGTGCAATATTATTTTATTTATTTGGTGGAGGTGCTTTAGTGGGGAGACATAGAGATAGAGGTGTTTCCCAATTATGTTTTCCATGGTGAAGATCAATAGGGATAGTGGGATGATAGAAGGAACCCAATGTTGTTTGATGGGAGTATTATTTTTTATTTTAAATTCATTATGGAGTGCTTTTTGTGTTTCATATATCACTATGGATGGTACACCCATGAATTTCCAAAATGTATTGTGGCTTAAGGACTTAGTTTTTGTGGCACAAAATGAAGCTACTAGTGCTAGAGTGTGTGGAAAAGTTCTTAGTTTTCTGGAATGTAAAGGTCAATCACCATGTTATAGTTGGTTTGTTCCATCCCTTAAATGTTCCCAAGAAGAGATTGGTTTAATTATTGATGGATTTCATCATATGGTGACCTAGAGCTTAGGGAGGTGGTAATTCTATCCACGTGATCATGTGTCGGTTGATAAAATCATCCGACTAATTTTCGGTTATGGAATCGAGAGATGTGGATTTATTGTCTAAGATGTATGTGGATTAGGTTTTGTAGTTTCATAGAGTTACAGGGTCCATTGTGTTGGATCAGAACACATCTTTTACCTTACGTGTCTGAAGGGGATTGCATCATGATTTTTAACTCAATTATGCCACATCAATTGCTTCCACCCTCGTAATGATAAGAATTTAGAATGTACTATCCATACGTTGATGGATATATTGTTGGAATTTATCTTGTAAATTAGTATATATTGTTTTTTTTCATTCTTTTCTAGATTTGTTTGATAATAATACATATAACACTTCCATTAGAATTTCTTTGAATGAATATTTTTACAAAATAACTTTTCGTTCACCATTGTACTAGATGGAGGTTAGGGAGACAATAGTTCTTGGTCTCGATGTGGTGTAGAGCATGAAAGATAATAATTTTCTTGTTATTGAGAGGATAAAAGTAGTGAATTACTAAAATATGTCTTATTCCGATTGTATGAGAAGGAAATTGGAGTTCAACATTGGGAACCACATGCTTTTTTAGGTTTCCCCTCAATGGGGAAGAAGCGGGTTGGAAGAGGAAGCAATATTTCTCCCGTTTTTTTGGTCCCATTATGGTTTTCGAGAGACTTGGCGAGTTGGCGCATTGGTTGACACTACCAATGTGATTGGAGATGATACATGATGTCATTCGTGTTTCTCGCATTCGTCGATGCCATCATGATGAATCAAATTTCATTGATTGGTAGATTTGGATGTCACTAATGACATGTTGTTTGTGGAGTTGCCAATAGATATTTGTGATCATCTGGTGAAGGTGCTATGTGGACATACAATTTATTAGGTTCATGTGTTGTTAAGGTATGATCTCCTATAGGAGATTAATTTGGTGTGAGATATGTATATGTTTTCCTAGTACCTAGACATTTTTTATGTTTTTAAATTTTTTATTTAGAATTATAATGTAAATTTTGGGTCCTTTTCTTTCAGGATATGAAATTTTTCCCCTCGTTTCACTATGTGTGTGGTGTAATGTGTGATAAATTCATGATGTATGAAAATAGGTAGAGCTAATTCATAATAGATAATCATTAATTGTGATGTTATTAAACCCATACGTAGGAGTTAGTACTACCCAGAGAAGATAGTGTCTTGACATGGAGTACTACATTTACATAATTTTTGTGTTTGGGAATGTATTTTACATTGGCCATATTGGTTTCTCTTTTGTAAAATGAGGATGTGGAGATGGTTATGATGTTTTTTTGTGCTTGTGTGGTAGTATGAGAGGAGGCATCTTGTGATTTCATTTATGAGGTTGGTTATGGTGTTTTTGGCCTTTTGGTATGGCACATTTATCTCATGGTAAAGTTTTAGGTCAGACATGATCTTTGAATTGTATCTCATTGGATGGTAGTTCGGATCCCTTTTCTACTGGGATTGGTTATGTATTATTGGGGAAGAGAATTTTCTAAAAAGTATTTGATGTAATAGTTTTTGCCTTCTTAGTTAGTTACTTTTCCAGTTTTGGTTGTTAAAGGTGTTCATAGGAGGCTCATAGGGATACTATAGAATATTAGTTGATAAAGTCTTTGAAGTAGAAGGATTACACAATACCTTAGTGGATTAAAAATGACAAATTGGGTTTCACGGATTTTCTAAGAGGTTTCATGAAATGTAAATATTTTACACAGCATGAGGAAGGGTTTCATGACGTGAAATATATTGGGGTTAGAAAAAAATTATAAAATGACGAGGCAATGTATTTTTAAGTATGATCCAAACCCCAAGTATTAAACAACATTAATGTGGATTACACTTCATGTTATAACCCAATCGTGTTTTGTTTTCAAATTATTTTCAGATGAAATGTTATTTATTATAACATTTTTTTCTTCCTCTCATATTGGATGAACCATAGGCACCATGATGTGTTCTTTGAGACATACTCCACCATAATTGATATGTCTATCCCTATTATTGTTAATTATAAATCCATGGTTTATTTGTGGGGAGTTTTCTCCACTTTCCCAAGCATTTTATCTCATTTTTACCATGTGATTCAATATAGTGAAACATTTATGCTTGAGTAAGATGTTTGTGCAACATTTTGAAAATATTTTTGTACAGAATAGATTGGTCCAGTTTTTTAGAAGTGTGGCTATTGTCTCTGAGAATTATTCTTCACCTAATGTTTCCCATAAAACTTGAAAGGTTTCATTGAGGAAGGATTTCATTCATTTCACTTCAATATTGCATCATACGAAATGTGACTTCAATTATCTTATAGATTATGGTTTTCATTGATTAATCAAAGATAAATAATTAAATATATGAAATTGAAAGGGATAAAGGGATTTGATTCACATTATTTTTCAACATTGGTATTGATTATGATATTCTATTTATACGTGATAAACTCCCACCTAAAAATTATTGTTGTATGTGGATTTCCTTTTTCCTTGAATGTGAGGAGTGACTTTTATTTTGGTTTAGATTTTTTGGTATAACCATAAAATTGAAATTGGATAACTATTTAAATTCCTATAATGAATTTTTTCCCCAAGATTTGGTTTGTCTGATAACGCTAAAATTAAATGTATTGGAATGTGATAGATATTTTTGTAAACGTGTACAATGTTTTTTATGTGATGTGTGATTATTTTTATCACTAAATGTGGGTATATGAATGGGATATGGTTGTATATTGGGTATCTAATGGGTTTGGTGTGATTATATTGTATGGATAGGAAACCAGTCATGCTTTAATGTATTACTAGATGTGGTTTTGTGTGAGGGGTTCTTTTTTGTTGGTACTATCGTTTGGGATGGATGAATTTGATGAAGGATTGTATTGATTGGTATGTGGTGTGCAATGGGTTTGTGCTAAATCGATAGGTAATCTAATGTTGCATAACTTTTTCAAGGATATTCACCCTCTAAAAATGATTATTTCTATACAATGTGCCATGTTAGTTTCCTAGTGAGATTATATGGTAAATGAATAAATATTAAGTGAACATGTTTAAATGGTAAAAATATGGATAATAGAAAACCAATAATTAAATATTTATAATGATTTTTGGTTTTTTTTCATTTATGAAGAGGCATATATTTACAGGTGGCAGAAAAAGGTAATGGTTTTTTGAGTAGGTTTGTATGTTTGATAACACATAGTTTTGGATAGACTTTTTTGGTACAATATGTATTTGTTTTTATACTATTTTTATATTTATATGCACCCCACACATGTTTAAAACAATATTCCTTACACCTACATCATCATGCATGTGGTGTTTTCCTAATATCTGGTGAGAAGTGCGGATTTCTAGGTACCCTCTCTTTTATAATATCTCATCTAGGGGAAGTGGGTATTTCACCAGATGTGATGGATAGAGGATTATTAGTTCATTAGATGTTGGTTGTGACATCCCAGGTGTTGGTGGAAGTGGTGGTTTGAGGACTATGAATCTTCTGGAGGTATGTGATAGCTTATGTGTTTGTGGGTGAGGTTGTCTGTTTCAATGTTTCTTCAAGGTATGTTTTCATGTTCTCCCCTATGTGTATTTGGGGTGATATTTCATGGGATGTGTAGTGAGGAAAAATTATTTTCATGTGGAATCTATTGTGAGGCCCATGTGTGTGTGGGAAGGATATTATGTGGTATACACAAGGTATTGGTTCACTAGGACATACAATGTTGGGTGAGAGTGGCACACCGTTGGGAAAGTGGTGCGGGGTACCCTATCATCGATGTTATTTTATCATATTATATTACTTTGTTTTCATTATTTATTGATCAATACATGGTGATTTTGGGATGGTTTGTATATATGTTTAGGTATTTTTTTTGGTTCTAATGTTTTCTCACATGGGAATTAGTATTCTTCTTTCTGATGTGGGAGAGAGACATTGGTTTTCTTAATGAGTATAATTATATGATCACCCTACGTATATGGATATGTTTTTAGGTTCCCTGGTGGAATACATGGACCATTTTGTACATTACAATCATAATTCATGGATAGTTTATGTGACTCTACATTATTATTACTTTTGGTTATTTACATGATGTCTTCATCGTACTGTATCTGTTATATTTTATAAATTCATTATGTAATGTTTTTTGGATTTATTTTTATACATTGTCTTCGATTTTTTCTGGATGATTCATTCTCTCTACCAATATTGTCTCTTATAAAGGGTAATTTCTCCCATTTGGTGATATTTGTTCACCCTTGGTGTTAGCCTCTAACTTGGGTCCTAGTAGAGGTGGGACGCCAGGGTCATTATCTACCTTTCATCATTACCATCTCATAAGGGGTGTCTTCAGTGGGAGGGTATCATGAAATATAATTTTCATCATGGACAGAAATTCCATAGCATGTATATATATATTAGTATCAAAAATTTATTAAATTGATAAATTATTCTCTTAGTGATAATATTTCTAGTTCAAAATTCAATCATTCATTGATAAATCTAAGAAAAACTCTTACTAGGCTGATAATTAATGGTGTGATATTCTACTCTGAGAATGGTTATATTAGTTTAAAATCATTTAAAGTTTTATGTGGGTAGATTATAACTAATTCTCTATTTTATATACAATTCTTACTGAAGAAACATGGTTATATATGTTCCATTTAATTAAACCTTAAATATTTATCCTTACTCAAACATGAAAATGATATTAATTTTTCTCTTCTATTGAGAAATTTGTAATTTTTTTCTCCATAATCTTACTTCTTCATTGAAGAATATTAACATTTTCAGCAAATATATATATAAGGAATTTTTATATACAATCATGAAAATATTTTGAGTCATTACCATGAAAAAATGTGGTCTATTTGTTTTATGATTTTCCAAGCTACAAACATGTATATCACATACCATTATTAAAACCACATATATAATTTCCCGCCTATGATATTAGTTTATGTTAACTCGAAAATATCTTATAAAAATTTGAAACAAAAATCATTAAAAAAAATCATTCTCCACCATAGAAAATTTTCATGATGGAAAATGTTATCCCACATATGAAATGTTTGAAAACATTATGACTATTTTAATTGTAAATTAAAATAACTCCAAATGGTATAATTTCACCACCTCATGTTTGGAACCACTATAATATATTATATTATGTTCAAAAAATACCATGTAAATCAATTTATCTTGTATTAAATTAAAATTCTCAAAATAATTATAAATTTTGAATATAGTAAATAAACTATGAAATAACTAGTCTTTTGAGGTTATGGGAAATTCCAACGGAATTTAATTTTTTGTGTTAGTTAGATTGGTAATTCCTTGAACCAAGAATCAAATGTAATTTCAATAGTTGGAACACATCAATGTGTTGTTTTGATACTTGGGTAATGGATTGGGGGTTCCCAAAGTGTCTCGATGTGTTTAGGGAGTGTCAGGTCTTGATGATATAATGTTTTTGTAGTCTTCATAGGGAAAACAGATATCCTGAAACTATGCATACCCATGTCGAAAATTGTCAAATGTATATTTGGATGATAGATGTGGGTAAAATGGCCTTCACACAACTTCTTAAAACATGTTCTTATCCTACACTTGTAGCATCATCGAGAAATGTAGTGCACACTTGTCATCGCAACGATATCACTAGGTTTGGATGATTGTTGACCCAAAATATGTGAGGTGTTTTGTTTAATAATAATTTAACTGATTAAATTAAAATAAAAATAAAATATGTTAAAACATAATCTACCCCTCATACCTCCAAAATTAGGCGACACACCCCCTACCGTAGACCTGTTGGCCACATGTCTGACACACCTCCTCGACCTACTCTATTCACAAACATTTCACCTTGATTCATAGGGTTTCTCGATTGATTCGTTGATGTAAGCACCCTATCCCCCATTCTCCTTCTTTTCACTAATTCCCACATCCATATATTCATGATCATTTGGTCGAACCCTAGGGTATCAAGAGGGTCGTTTTTTTATTCTCTAATTAATAGTGTGTGTGATGGGTTTTTTTGGGCTTCTTGTGTGTTTTGGCATCCATTAGCAATGATTAAATGATTTGGGTCATTTTTGTTTTTCTAAAGACAATTTCTGTAATATTTTCCACCATTTATAAAAAATATGCAATTTCAAATTTGGGAATTGGTATTTTATATGTTTTTGTATTTCATTATATAGTTCCTTTTTGTCTTTGTTGGGATGGTTTCAAGCCTCCATCATCAAAGGATCGTAGAAGAATGCATAGTTAGTCATGTACCATTATTATTTCCCCCTATACATAAATTCTCCCCAAGGTGGGATGGATATATATAATTGGGCTAGGTGTGCCTATATGTCTATATGAAAAGGCCTACATCTAAATGTAAAAAACGTAAATGGACTTATATGAAAATATATAAGGTACCTTAGTACATATTCGACCAAGAAAATATGTACATATGGGCTAGGTGTCGTTGAATATATGATAAAGATAATACTCATTCTAGTGGTAAATGGAGGGTTTGAGTTCTTATTTTCATGGTCATTTATTGTTGATATGTTTCATCTTGGACATCATATTCTTGAGGTAGGACCTATTTCAATTTTTGAATTATATTTAATTTTTCATCAATTTATATGATTTCACATCTTCCTGGGATATTAATTTGTGTTGAATGATTTTTAAAATATATTTTTTTGTTGAATTTATGTGATTTACTCTTGATTTAATTTGTTTAGATGACTCGTTAATATGAAATGAGTATAATTCATGAAATGATTTTTTGTTATTGAAAATTAATTTGGTGGTAAAAGCTATCTTGATTTCATAATAAACCATCCAGATGATCTGCACATTATTAAATTGAAAAATGGTATATTCACTTCCTTGTAGTTTTGATCTTATTCGTAAGTTTAATTCCCATTTTCTTGGGCCATATTTCATTTTTTCTTGAATTTTTAAAAATTAAATGAGTTGTTTAGTGATCATTACATAATCCATTTGGTTGTTTGAATGGAATATTGTTCTTGGTCAATATTGATAACAATAAATAATTAAATGTTGTTGATGACATGTGATCTGGTATATTTCTATTCCACAAACCTATGGTGGTATTTAATTTCATATGTTTATGGCATGTTGTATAGTGATCATTTCATGATAAACTAGTAGAGATTAATTGTATTTCCATGTATGTGATCTCTAGTCGGATTAATTATACTTGTGAGTTAGGCCAGTTCTTTAGGGGATAAACTAAGGATGGACCATTGTAGAATGATGGCTATTCCATGATGTGAGTGATACCTAGTACATTATGTTTGATATATGGCATGGACTCATAGTCACTATCCTCAATTTATATGAGGGATGCTGATTGAGTTTCGTTTTATAGATTTAGATGTGTTTGGTTATTTGGATACACCCACACCAACCCTTAGGTTTCTATTTAGATCGTCAAAGATGTGATCAGGAATCCCCCCATAGAGTTGATTGATTTAATAGTTGTTCCATTTTTGTTATCATTTTTTATATTGATATATTCTATTATTATGACACGAATTTTTTCCTCAACCAAATTACAATATGTGTTGTATCCATTCCTTAGTTTCTTATTTTATAATGGTTGGATTAGGTGTATTTTCTTGTACATGTTTTACATGTTTCTTTTTGTACCTATTTTCAGACATCCAATGTAACACCCATACCCCATGAGCCCAGAGTCGGAGGATTATTTTATTACTTTGAAATGATTACAAGGAATGAAATCACAAGGTACAGAACAATTTAACAGTTATAAAAATCCATATTATAAACATGATACCGATAATAAATTGAGATATATGAAATGAAAACATAAAATTAATAAAATGAAATAAACACCATCATGGGATCTCATTAAGTTTATTCCTATTTATAACCCAGGTAAAGAAAACAAAATAAGGGTGGGTTTAACTTCTTACTAAGGCTATGTAATGTGGATGAAATAATGAATTGATGAGATTAAATAAACATGTAAAGGTAGATAAATGACAACACATGCCATTCAATTAATAAAAATTGAATTAAATACAACCATAGATATATTAATGTAATAACCTCATGGATAATAATAACAAAATAATTTCCAAAAAATACAACTCTTGACTACTTGAGGTCATGTTTCACTAGAACATGATATATTTTCCACTAATATAAAAGTTACACTATTATTACTCTTTTAACAGATTCATCTAATTATAATTTATATTCATCGAGGGATTTCATTAACCTGTCCCCAACTCATGGGGATTTCAATAAAGGGACCCAACATGTGTATTTCATGTCCATTGAAATAATCATATATGGAATAGTCATTTTATTTCAAAAAAACATGCATTATAAAAATATATCTATATTGAATAGAATATATGGATTTATAAATAATTCGTAATTGGATTATAAGTGATATCAATGGTTATAAACTTTTATTATATGAAATATTATAAAAATATATCTAAAAAACAATATTGATGAAATATCATTTGGTCATGAATATCTTTTTTAAAAAAACATTTATTGGAAAATAACTTTTTAAAAACATTTCAATATAATTTAACCCTTTAAACATGAAAAGAATGAATCAGTGTAATTATGGTAGGTAAATCTATACAAGTCATATAATGAAAAAAAGAAAATTATTTTTATGTGGTAAAATATTTAAAAAATTCCTTGTTCAGAAAGTGGTAAGAATATTGCTTTAAAATTATTTGTAAATGAAAAATGTATAATATTTTCTTCATGAAATGATTTTGGAAAGGTGAAAATTTTGAATCCTTCTTAGAAACGATGGTTTTAAGAATAAAATAATTTTTCTTACTAAAGAGGGAAATGATGACAGGTTTTCATAAATAAATTTTCTAATATATTTTGAGTGAAATAATGGTACTAACATATTAAAATATCCACAAATAACCATAGGATAGTAAAATGAAAGGGTTTATTAAAAATTGGTTTTATAATTTCCTCTAATGGAAAATAAATTTCATTTAAATTATTCTTGAGGAAAAAAATCATTAAACATTCCAAAGTGTCTTGTACCAATTTGGAACATTTTGAACCACAATCCTTGTGAATGAATAACATTAAATTGATGTTTTAAATACCATTATGATATAATTATTAATGATAGAATATATCAAAAGGGTCATTTTATACACCACATAAAATATATAGTTGATGAATATGACATCTATCTCAAATATATAAAAAGTAAAATGAAAATCCCTTACATTGATATTACATTTGGGTGATCTTCGAATAAAAAAATTATAATGGTTTTAAGAGAGTTAAAAAAATTATTATATAACCATTTTAATAATCATGTTGTTTTATATTATCATATTATAATATCTTGTAACATATTTTTTAACATTCATTCATTATTTTCACTATTTCATGTGTTAATTTTCTTATTTTCCCGAGTACGTTTTGAATTGTTATTTATTCTTCATATTACATAGTTCATGATTTCATAATATAACTAATTTTAAACATTATTAAATATATAAATATATATTTATTATATATTTCTTTATAATAACAAATTATATTTAGAGATAATAAATGAAATTCACCACTCAAGGAGAGGGTAGGCCATATGTACGCATAAACACTAATTTAATTAATTTATCTTATTAATAGTGTAATAAGTAAATAAAATATATTAATATTATAACTCCACTATAATATTAATGTCTTATATGTATCATAGTTTTGGTAAAATATTCCTTAATATATTCCATTTATAGTGTGAATGAATCAAATTGCATTCCAGATGTGGTAGTCTACACATCCACAAATGATGTTCTCACATTTAAACAAAAAAAATTCTGATTTTTTATGTTATAATGAACTATAAAACAATAATGATATAATAAATATTCTATATATGACTTCTTAAAAGTTTTTTCATCAAAATAACTAGTATGAGAGGTGGTAGTGGAAAAAATTAAAACTTCACTTTGTGAGAAAATAGTTCTCCATACACAAGTATGGTAAGTTTTTTACCTATTAGATGGAATTTTGTGAATGTGTAGCTCAAAAAATTAACATAATAAAATAATATTATATTGGGGAAAAGGGTTTTTTCCTATAATCATGGAATAAAAATATATTGGCGGGGGATAATAGAAATAAAACTAAAGAGCATGAAGAAAGATGTTACCTCTTAATTGGGTTTCTCCTCTTGGTTTAAACAAATGATTTTATTTGATGAATTTATTCCAAAATTGGGGATCATATACAGAGGGTATGTATTATGAGGATATATTTGGGAATATGTTTTTCAATCTAATGTGACCTAATATGTGTGAGGATGAGGGAGGAGAGAAGGCCTTTTTATAGTGGAGGTGGTGTGACACTCATAATTTTTCAAACAGGTAAATCAATCATTTTTCATCTATTTGAAAATGGATCTAATAATAGAGAAATGATGATAAAATTGTGGATATGGTCGATAAATATAATTCTAGTGGATTTTGGACATGTTTATATGCCATTTTTTTAATAATGGTTAAGGTTTAGTCTATTGTTAATATTTATTTAACCATAATCATTGTAATTAATTTTAACAGCATCCATTAATTTGATTTAAAAAATCTATACTGATCTTATTACAAATTATAATCATATTTTATTCCAACTATATAATACTTTTTCCAAAATTCCAAATACATAATTTTATGAAATTAATTTATATTAAATTGGCAAAACAAGATGACAATGTAAGTTTTTACTAAAAAAATTGTCAAAAGATTTCTATTTTTTATATCGAATTTCAAAGTGAATTTGATGAAAATGACATAAATTGGAATAATTGATGAAAAATTAATCTAAATAATAATTAAAAGAAATTAAATTTTAAATAATTTTGTATAAATAGACAAGATAAAAAATGTTTTGAGTTATACTGAATTATTTTTACTATTAATTAAAAAAATTATACATCATTGAAAAAAAGGAAAAAATAGCCCTAAACTAAAATATATGTAACTATTTAAATTTTTTAGTTTATTTTGAGATGTAATATTTATAAAAATGCCATAAAATATTTTCAAATTATGTTCCTCATTAAAATTAGATAAATTTTATTTTATAAAAATATAATATTTTCGGTCTAAACATTAGATTTGTCTTTATCATATTTTTATCAAATGTATTGGTTAAATATAAAAAATATTTTCTTGAATATATAATATATATATTATATAAATATCACTAACTAATTTTAATTAAATTAATTAATTATAGTAAAACATCATTATGGGTACATAAATAGTTCTCTATACAAACATTCCCTTTATATTCAATTGGTTATTATATTCATTTCTAATTGATTTGAAACATCTTAATTATTTTTATATTTGTGTAAACCATATATTTTCAAAATTAGGTCTACCCTTAATATAATATATAATTTAATGGCTATTTTTTCGTCTTATTATATAAAATAATAATATTCTAATAACATAATGTTGTTCTATAAAACTGGGTCTTATGAGTAACATGATCCATTGAAGAAACTTGTTGTTTTAGCCGACAGAAAATAACTCAATATAATAGATATTTAAATATATCTTATAGATTGAATTAATTTAAAATAGTAAATATATTCTAATTTTGTAGGGTATTATATTCCATTACATGCATGGTGATGTGTGTGATAGAGGCAATCAAATACAATGTTCTTGCTTTCGAATTTCTTGGTATTACATTATCCTAATCATAATTAAATATCACCCTCAAAATTTAAACGTGATTTTGGCACATGATAGTATGATATTATTAAAAAAAATATCAAATAAAAAAAATCATAAAAAGGTTTATTATCATATATTCTTTATTAGGGAGAAAGGAATATAAAATTGTTACATAACTAGGTTTCCTTATAGGATAACATAGGTGTGAGATGGAAACATGGGTATGGAAGAGAAACTGAACTATCATGTTTTGATAGAGTGTTCTAGATAGCATGTTAAGATTAATCTTGTTGACCTAGAAACCATAAAACATTTGTGTGAATGAAGGATATAGATATCATAACAAATGATTATAATATGACAACATTTTTGTTTCAACAAATATTTTTCCTAGTGTATAAAAAATCTACCACACTCTAAAAATATAATAAAGTTTATGTTTATATAAATGCATTATTTTACCTTTATTATTCCTTGAAATATTCATACATCATCTTTTTTTACACATTGTATCACATGGGGAAGTAATACACTAACCTATAAAACATCATCCATTGATCAATTTAATCAATTTCCAAAATCATTTTTCTTTTAAAAAAGATTATGATCTAATAAATTAGAATTATGGTTATTGAACTTACCAAATGAACATATAATTATCCTATAATCAATACTAATTATCACATAATGAACATGTGAATAACTTCATCTTGTATCATCCACAAACATGGTAATTACATTAATTACTATAAAACCTCATTGAAAACATTCATGATTTTAATTCCTAAACTAGAACATAGATTATTAGACAAATTCCAAAAATCCAAAAACAAAATAAATATCATAAATGATCATAAAAACCACTTTAAAAAAATCCTTACATTGTTCAAAGGTATTTTGAAATTATCCAATTTACTTTTCCCAGACCAATCATTCCTTTATCCAAAAATCATTTTATTATAATCAGGAACATATAAAGGGTTAACATACCCTAAACAACGTGTCATATAAAAAGTGTTATTGAATAACATTTACTTATACTAATCATCAAATGAAACCAAATACTAATTGAAAAAGTATTACAAAAATATAATTAATGATTTTATAAATTATATAATGAGAATATCCTGAAATACATTTAGAAAACATTTCATTGATACAGATACATATGCATATAAATTATTCCTCATTACTTTTGTCAATAAAATGTTCTTAACCTTCATCTATTATCATATTAAGAGGTATTTTCCCTTGAAACTTGGGGAATTAATTTTTTTAGTGCCCTATATCCCTGAAATAGTAACATTGAGTAGTAGGATTGTCATTATTTCCTTTGAATTCTTTTTCATAGTGACCCTTTTCTCCACACATATAACAAACATCAAATCCATTGAAGCATTTGTTAGGGTGATTCATTCCACATGTATCACATGTTATAAAATTATCAATTCCCTTATTTTTATTTTACATATTCACTTATTCATAGTTCTCATATAGAATCTTCTTTTCTAGATTTACCATAAACATAATTACATTAGTAAATTACTTCTCTTTCTTGATGGAACATAAATCAATTTTATCATATTTTTAAAATTTTTGGGAGACTAGTTCCCTTGGGAGGTTTGGATTAAGACCTTCAAATATGATGTCAAAAATGCACTCCATATTATGTATGAAATTTGAATTATACCATGAAAACCATGAAATGGTACCTCCATACTATAAACCATTTTCTTTCTTCTTTTTCTTTAAACCAATGATATTTATCTTAATCTCAATTTTTTGATCTTGAGGAAAGTATTAATGAAAGAATGTATCCATAAAATTTATCCAATCCATGATTTTTACTTCTTCTTCTTTCTATGTATTATGGATCAACAACCACCATTGATCCATGTATTCTCTCAGACAATATTTTTCAAATGTTACTTCTTCTTTTTAACCACATCCCAATTCAAGGAATATCTCCTTCAAATACATAATCCTTTGCTCATCCTCCACTAGGTCATTAGTGTCACTAAATTTTGGGGGACTCTATCACATAAAGAGAGAAAACATTGGGGAATATCATTGAAGAACAATTTTCTCCATCCAAGATATGTTATACATCATAACCCAATTAAGATTTCATAATGTTTCCATACAATTCTAAATCCCAATAACACCTATGTTGGTTCAATAATAATGAAAATATCAACCATTTATACTAGTACTTGTTCTACTATTCCATCTAGGAACCATTTCAAAATAATGATATATACATGATTGTATGATAACATTATGAAGCATAGTGTATAATACCAATATTAGTGAAACACTAATCATAAATGAGATATTATTTCCATAAATAATCTATTAATAATAAAATTGGGTTATTTTTGTGGATTTACATAAATTAAACTCCTTAATAACGGTTACTAAAAAAAATTTGAATTACCATAAGCATATTTCCCAAGACAGTCAAAATAGGATTGATGTAAGGCCCATTTTCGATTACAAGGTTACACCGAGCCAGGTCCGACACACCTTCTCAGAGTTCTTACTCCTAGGTACATCTGTGATAGAACCACTTCCACTTGTATAATCCAAATAGGGAGGTATTGTTGGAAATACCCAAACAATATCTACCATTCTGAAATTATATTAATTTCATAAAAACATATCCTTAATGTATACCTTACAGTTATATTTCTCTAATCCGTGTCTCTATATCTAGTTTCTAAGGTTTCTTATAGACTCCCTTTGATATCAAATATAATTCCCCTACCCCAAAATCCCATAGACAATGCACTATTTTAATATATTTTCATGATTACAGGGAATCAATACCTAACACACTTATCAATTTGGTAGTTTTATAGAGGTAGAGTACATATATCATACCAATAATACATTAAGGAATCAGAAATATAAACATGACACATAATAAAATCAAATATATATCTTCCTTGAAAATCATTCAATTGATTCTACTTCATAAACTGTTGAAAGGTAACATAATATTGGTGAGATAAAATGCTTAATAAGGGTAAATAATGAGGCAAATAATGAATCAATGAGAATAAATCAAAATTTAATGGTAAATAAAAAATAAAACATTCTATTAAATCAATAAACAAAAAATTAAATGAATATATATATATATGTCGATGTAATAATATTTTTGATAATAATAATAAATAAAATCTAAATAAATGCACTATTTAATTTTAGGATATCATGTTCCCCAAGAACATGTTACCTTTACCACCAAGAAACTATTTAAAATATTAAAAATTGGGAAACTGATTCATCTCTTGAGACTACTGACAGATTGAGGGGCTTTAATTAGCTAATTCATAACCAAACGGTCTTTCACTAAACGGACCCCAACACATGTATTTCATGACCAAATAATCCCTCATTTTTCAATTAATAAATTTATTTTCATTAATATTTTACCTATAAAAATGAGACCATACTGAATAAAATATATATATTTGTGAATAATTACATAGTGGATGATTTTTAAAAAAATCATTGTTGACATTGATGATTTAAAATATGGTAGAATGGTATTTTAATAAAATTCATGAGGTAAATATCCAATTATTTTAGAATAAATATTTCCAAAAAAATTTATTTAAAATCACATTGGAAAACAATTTCTTTTAAAATATTCATTTTAAACATAAAAATGATTCATCAATGAAATTATGGTAGGTAAATTTATATATGTTGAATATAGTAAAAAAGATAATCCTTTTTCATGATAAGAAGTTCAAAAAAATGCCTTGTTTAGAAAGTAGAATAATATTTCATTGAATACATTGGTAAACAAAAAATGGGTAATTTTTTGGTAATAAATATTTTTAGAAAGATCGAAAATAGTTTTTGAAAACATCATTAAAAAACAAGTTTTTTAGAATAAAACACACTCTCAGTCTTGAGAGTGAAATGAATTTGGTTTTTTTTTAAACATTTTCTAAAACATTTTCAATAAAAAAATCAATAAAATAATACAAATATATGATAAATTACATAAATAACAATAATATATCAATATTGAAGGGTTTATTAAATAATATTAATATAATTACATCGAATTAAAGGGTAATACAATTAAAACTACTCATGTGGAAAGTAATCATTAAGCATTCCAAAGTGTTACATGCAATATTGAAACTTTTTAAAACATAATACTTATGAAAGAATAATAATAAATGAATGTTTTAAATACCAAGATGATAAAAATATTAGTGATATCATATATCAAAATGTGAATTATATCCACACACAAAAAAATTGGTGAATATGACATTTATCTCACAGATGTAATAAATTAGATGAAAATCCATTACCTTGATTTTCTTTTAGAATGATCCTACATTAACCACTTGTATAATGGTTTTAATAGTGTTAATATATTTTTATAGAAAAATATTAATATTTATTTTATCATATAATATCATCTTATGACATTTTATTACATGTTTTTTAACATTCATTCATTATTTTCACTATTTGGTGTGTTGATTTCCTAGTTTCTCGAGTAAGTTATGACATGTTTTTTTGTTCTTGTTACAAAGATCATGATAAAATAATAAAATAAATTTAATCCATGATTCTGTTATCACATATATTCGATGAATATATACTTATAATAATCTATAATTTCTGCATAAAAAAATGAAATGCATTGTTCATTGAGTAGAAAGGTGGTATGTACGAATGAACGATACGTTCATGTCGTTGTCATATTAAACGAGTGATATGTAAATGATAAATAAATATATTATGAATATAGTACAATATTAATATTATATATTTTTCATTTTTTATGAAAATCATCCTTAATATTTTTCATTTATATCATTAATGACTCACATTACATTGAGGAGGCGGTAGTCCACACTTCAACGAACGATGTCTTCATATATACCCAAAAATATAAAGTATAAATGTATGTTTTATGAAATAATTATATATTAATAAAGATAATATATATTATATATACCATATAAAATTATAGTTTTCATAATAATGACAACCATGACAGGTGGTTAGGAAAAATGGAACACATTTGCCTTGGGAGGTGGTAGTTCACCATACACGAGAACAATATGTTTGTTAACAATTTTATGGAATTGTGTTTTAGTGTATCTATAAAAGTTAAAATAAAATATCATAGTATATTTAGGATAATAGTATTTTATAATCGTTAATTAAGAACAATATATGTAGTGGATAATATAAATAAAATCAATGAGATTGAGGAAACATGTTCCCTCGTAATCGGGTAACTCATTTGGATTTTCACAAAAGGGATTCCTTGGATTAATTTCTAACAATATTCAGGAATCTTGGATGAGTGGAGGGATTTATAGGAGATATTTTTTCATATATTTTTCAATCCAATGTTTCATTAGTGATTATAGGAGTTAAGAGGATATATGTCCTTTTTATAGCGGAGGTGGAGTGCCACTCTTGTAAACATTTGAAAGGGGAATCCCAACCATATTATTTAAATTAAAATTTGATCCAATAATATACCAATGTTGACACAAGGGATTATAGTTCCAAAATAAATTGATTAAATAACTTTTGGGTATGTTTCAAGGACATTTTCTCTTATTTTTATGGTTTAGTCCCTTTTTAAAATTAATTTCACTTTAATCTTTGTAATTAATTTTAATTACTCTCACTTATATTTTAGGTAAAAAAATAATTTGACATTATTATAAATGATAAATTTTTATGTTTCAAAATTTGGAATCAATTTTTCCAAATTCCATTTACATAGTTGGAATAAACTATTTTCAATTTAATCCTACGTACAAGATAACAATGAGAGGTTATATAAGAAAAAATATTCCAATGTTTGTTAAGATTTTATATTAAATTTCAACATGAAATTGATTAAAATAACCTAAATTGGATTAATTGATGAAAAACTAATCTAGTAAATCTTTAAAACAATTAATTATATAATTTATCCTTGTAAATAAAATAGAAGAATAATCATTTTTGACTGAAAATTTATAATTTTTCACCATTCCTTAAAAACAAATCCTCAAAAAAATACCAAAAAATAACCCCAACCTAACTATTACATTTATCGTTCAAATATTAAGATAATTTTGACATGTAATATTCATAAATGTTCCCAAAATTGGATCTAAAATACGATCTATATTAAATGTAGGCAATATTTTATTTATAAAAAATATAGTATTTTATAAGTAAAATTTGGATTTTTTTAGCTTATGTATTTCAAAACTAATATATGAACACAAAAATACATGGTTTAACATATAATATATATTATATTAATATAAAAAAATAATTTTAATTTACTTTTCATGGTCTGGTCAATGAAATTTCATCACATAAAAATATTGTACTACAAAAAACATTCCCTTTATATTTAATTGGTTCATATATTCATTCCTATATAATTTGTAACATATGATATCATTTTATATTTCTGTGAACCATATTCTTTTCAATTTAAGAGAAACATGATTATAACTTCAATTTTTAATGTCGATTTTCCATCTTATTATATTAAATAATAATATTTGAGTAATATATTATTATTTAGTGAAACATGTTCTTTCATGTGTCGTCAATCATCGAAGAAATTCGTTTCTTGGTGAGACACATGCTAACTCTATAAAATGTGTATTGAATGTTATACTATTTATATAACTTATTTATTATAATTTATATGTTTTAAATTATTAGGGTATTATATTCCCTTATGTTCTTCGTGACACATGTCATACACACTATCAAATGAAGTGTTCATAGTTTATAATTTTGGGGTGTTACAACCGACTTAGGATAAAGCATGTAGTAATGGGTGAGTGTCCACATGTATACCAAGACAAATTTTATTGATATTAATTTGTTTATTTCACTAAATTATACTTATTGGAAGACTATTATTCTTTTATTACATGAAATGGGTCATCCAAGAGACCATGGGTGCTAGCCTACTGAGATATATTTCTCACACCCTGATCGAGTGTCATATTGTACCCATGTAGTATTTATGATCCCATATATGGTTAAATGGAAGTGTGATGATTCCGATGATTGATTGAATTAATGACTTAATATAGAGGTTGGGATGAGGTTGGAATGGTACTCTAGATACCAGTAGATTTATTCATAGGGTATTTATTCTTTTATTATATTGTATTCTTATTTTTAATAGTTACATATTGTACTTGTTGAATCATTAGTCATTTATTCATAGTTATAAATTACCATTGACCAATTATACTCATTTATTATATTATTTCTCTTCTTTTTTCCTTTATTATTATTTAATTTTTTGTTTTTTATTGGTTTATACCTAATATACCACTTTTATACTTTGATCAGAAGGGTATAATTCCCCCACCATAACACCATTAGACCCTTGCTTATAGTCCACAGCCAGTGGCATATGGGGAGGTGCACTTGATTCCTTAAGGAAATAAATCTAAATAATATTTCCGTAGTCATTCGGGATGGTTTTTTACATTGTGGTATCAATGATTTTATTTTATTTTTCTTAATTTTTTGGGATGGTGGAATGGAGACTATAAATGTGTCAGTAGTAGGTAAATAATATTGTTTATGACTGATCAACCCATCCATATAGAAAATTACGTGTAACTAGGGCTAGGAATTTTGGTCATTTTTTTTCTTTTACAGTTGTTTTTTATTTCACCTTAATTGACGAGATTATTTTCTACCACATACTAATTTTTGAGGTTTATAATAATAACACTTGTCCCGGTATGATAAGAATAAGGATTTACCTACATCATTATAGGAACATAGGAATGTACATTCCATGCATATGCCATTCCCATTCCATGTAATTCACTTTGTTAGGTTCTTTGATGTTATTAATGTTCCTTGTGTCCCATTTTATTTCACATTCTATTCTATGTTTTTTTTGAAGTTTG
Organism: Viscum album; assembly: GCA_963277665.1. Classification (NCBI taxonomy): domain Eukaryota; kingdom Viridiplantae; phylum Streptophyta; class Magnoliopsida; order Santalales; family Viscaceae; genus Viscum; species Viscum album. The sequence goes on along the minus strand of OY728157.1, from coordinate 345,648,521 downwards.
ATTATTTTAACATGAAGGATTTGTTAACATGTTTTGGTGACCTATTTAGTGTTTTCTTTCTTAATTTTTCTTAAATGTGGGATAATTAGAATAAGATGAAAATTCGTTCTTGCAACAAAATTGGAGTCAACAACCAATTCAAAATTGGTTTGGGAGCTTTAAATGTTGTAATGTGATGAACCATATAACCAAATAATTATTCGTGCTCTTAATATATATAAATAATATTCTATAAATAATTAAGATGATAAAATTTCATTTTATCTTGTATTATTTGGATATTGATAATTATGAAAAAATATCCCAATTATAATTTGTATGTTCACTTCATGAATTGGAACATGGTGGGATATATAATCCAACCATTTTAGATGCACCATATATGTATAAAGGATTTGGAAAAATTGATAAAGATGTTGTATTTCAATTTTATTCGGATAAATGGTTTTTGTTCATATGGTAGTATCTTTCAACTTCTCTATTGTCTCGGTGCATTATAAATTGAGGTGGAAACTATAAATCTATTTCATCTATTGTGATTTTTTAAGTATTGCTTTTAATTTAAATGTGTAAAATTTTGACTATAAATTAATTGGATGCCTTATTATAGAACTTTACTCTATTTATTAGGCACAATGACCCATTTGGATAGCCTCATAAAAGAACAACTAGACCCATGTGGGTCATATGGGTTTTCTTTTTATAAAATAAACCCAATAGAGATGTTTTAAATCTAAATTATTAAAATGATTCCATTTTTTGGGTTTCTTTTTGTTGAATGTAAAGTGTCTAAATAGGACACTAATTGCTCATCTTTTTTCATTCGGTGTTCCATGTTGCCTAAAACCCATGGGGGTGTTTTTAAAACATGAGTTGGGAGACATTAAAAGTAGACATGGATGCCAATATGATTTTTATATAAACATAATGTGGTATACATTTTGACTAAATTCATCCGTTTTAGTAAGTAAGTGCACCCTTGTATCTTTTTGAGATATTTTATATGGGGCATTAATAATAAATGAATGGTGTTTAAAATGGGTTAAAAGGGTTTTTGTTTAATTAATTTATATAGAACAGTAAGTGATTTATTAGCCTTAGCCATCCTGTAAAGGAAGTTTGAATGCCTTTTTTAGTTATTCTAGGAAACATAATGTGAGAATTTTTATAGGTTTCATCCTTAGATGAATCTAAATAATCATATTTTATGCTTAATAAATCTTTTAGGGGTGACTTTATTCTGGGTCCACACTTTCCATCACATTAAAAATGGAATATCCCATTTTTGGTAGTCCCTCATATTTTAGGTACCTTTTCTTGATTTATATAAGAAATTTCACATTCATGGTTTTATTTAGGTGTCATAATCCTATGTAGGAATATTAGTTTCTATTATTACACCCGTGTTTTAATTGGTGGTCATGTTTTTTTACACTTTTTCTAAGTGTGAGAATTCTGGAATGGTTAGTTCAAGCATGTTAGATGTGCTAAGGGCATGGTTAGTTGATTATATTGGTCTTTTGACCCTTATTTCTCCACTCAAATCATTGAAAACCTGATACTTCATCATTTATGTTAATAGTTAGATGAAGTGGATTGAATTCGGGTTCAACCTCTTACATGCCATCAAATAATGGAATTTATATGGCCGATACGGCTATCAATAGTATCAACGATGAGTCATATTCTCAGTAAATATCATGGTAGAATCAGTTTATATATAGGGTACAAATTGTATAATTTAATGGTGCAACAGACCATTTAGGATCATTGTAAATCATTTAATTTGGTGTTTTTATGTACTGAACATCAATAATATCTGATGTAATGTTACTTGAGAATCTTGGTAACGAAAATCCATCCCAATTTCTGGAATGAAATCTATGAAATTATTTTTTTTTACATTTATATTGGTCATTATGGATTATAGGTCTAATTCTATAGCACTACCGGATGTAATTCAGGATATGTGTAACATGTAAATCTAAAATTGAACATAATCTATCAGTATTGAGTGCCTTGTTATTTCAATATCTTTAGATCAATGTCTATTTAAATCATGTAATCCACTTCTATGAGCCACCTTCACTGGTTGATGGAGCATGTACATAAGAATGGTTTTCCTTTCACTATTAATCCAATTCTATGGAAACTCCTAATATGGGGAGAATCATGTTGAATCTTATAAATTGTTTCATTTCATGTTTAAGGAGAACAACACAGAGTTCCATTTCAAAATAGCTAGACTCGCCCAAAATGCCTTGAGGATAGAAATCCTTAGTTATGTAAATACTTTTTTGAGAGCATGTTAGAGATGTGGTTGGATAAACGAATAAACTATGAAGACAATGTTGGTACAAAATGGGACATGATGGTTTTGTTTGGGTCACCATGGGATGCTTCATGGGGGGAAGGTATCATATTCGAGTTTTAAATGAATCAATAGATGTATGTGAGTTCTCCTATAGAAGCTGGCCAATAAAGGTTTGACGATACTTGGATTTTCACTTGGGCGGGTTAGTTTGAAAACAGAAGATGCAATCTAGACTATTCTTGGGAAATGTTTATCAAATCATTTATGAATATCAATTTAATAAATTATTGTCTCTTTAATTTAATGTTACAATTACCAATATCTTTGTATCATCTGAGTACAATGAGAGAGCATTGGTCTTATGACAGGTTAAGTGTATAAAACACTGTGAGGTTTGATCAAGCGGCTTCTATCAATATTTTCTCTAGAAAAGTTTTTTATGAGGTTTGGTTATTCTTGAGTAAAACCAAGGTTCCAAAGTATAGACTCAAGGATAGATGTTGTTATCATCTTTATATAAATGACATTTGGTTTTCTCTTTTTCCTCATTCAATTTTTTGATGTAGAGAGTTCATCCTTGTATAGTTGATCATATTATAAATACTTTATGTTGTTTTACATGTACGATATCATAGGATCCCAGTTTTTGACACCAACGATACATGCATTTTTTATTCATGCTTAAAAGGGGTATTTCACCTTGATAATAAAAATGTTTCATATCAAGGGTTATTCTATGTTTGTGCAGGGGAAAAAATTTAATGATCATTTTTGGATAGAGGAATCATCAAAAATATGTTTCAGTCCATAGTTAATGTTCTTGATGAAGAAAAGAGTTTCTTTATTCTGGAGGCATCGGGTTTGGATTTTAAAATGCACTAGTAGTTTACGCCAAGTGCCTCTAGGGTAGTTGACCAAGGGTGATGAGACTTGATATCCATCTATCGTATCCTTTGTGGTAATTATGGGACCACCTTTTGACCTTGTCTTGAAATATGGGTTGAGTGGAGGTTTCAATCACATCTTTTCCCAAACGGGACAACACATTCAGTTTAAAAGATGTTAATTGTGAATCGACCGTTTTATCTGACCGTATCTTGCATTATGGGCGTTGTTAGATCACTACAGGAATTTATTAAAATACAATTATGATTATGGAGGATTTTTGGATCCAAAATGGATCTTTATAGATATTATTGACATTACTGGGATGCCCTATAGGCCATATTTCTATAGAAGAAAAGACATGATTGAATCTTAGGTTCGATGGGCTCGATTATGCTATTTCTTAATGTTTCTGCACGGAAACAAGTGACCGCTTGAGTTTCTATGATTTATGTTCTACGTGTTAATGGTATGATGGAAGTTGTATTCAAAATTTTGAAATTATAATTGGATATTTAAATGTGTCAGCACGACCCTTATAGGTCATGTTATGTTTCCATTATTCCTAAAGGATTCATGAAGACAAGGTGGGGATGTTGTAACAACCTGTGTATTGAGACATAGTGAAATTCTCAGGAAATTTTTTTTTTGGGAATTTATTGGACATAATATTTCAATAACCTAGAATTAGACTATAATTTATATATTTTGATAACATTAATTTTTATGTTTTAGACTGGGGTAAACACAAAATGTATTCCTCGGGCGACTCATTGAGTTTTAGTTGCGCCAAATCCCAAATGACTCATGTCTGGTTAGTTTGTACAGGGCACACAATTTTTTTAAACCATTTGGCCACCAGAAAAAATCAATGTGACAAAAAATCAGAGGATAGAGGTAGTTCTCATGGGATATGCATGTATTCCTAAACAATTTTCTCGTTGGTTCAAGGATTGGTTAACTATGAAAATAAAAATATGCACAATGAATTTTTAAATAAATTAATTAAAAAAATAACATAAAATATGTTAAAACCTAATATACAATAGCTCCCCTCCTAAAGTGCATGATACACACCCTTGAACATATCATCCACCCACATGACCACCCTCATTGGCCTCTTTTCTATACAGAGTTTTATCCATTTTTTTAGGGTTCTCATTAGAATCGGCATATTAAGATACCTCTACATCATTCTATTTATTTTAGTAATTTTTATCACCTCCACATAACCCCATTCTTATGTCCCTACCTTGTAGTTTGGGTTAGACCAGTTTTTTATGCTCATTTTATAAATATTGAATGTGATGGGTCATTCCAAGATTCTTCTTGTGTGTTTAATAATTCCCTATCATATGAGAATCAATTGTGGTAGTTTTAGTTTTACTTCCACCAATTTCATGTAATTTTTAAAATATTCAGAAATAATACTCATTCTCTAATTGGGTCTCTGATAGTTTCTGTGTTTTTAGTATTTTCTTATTTAATTTTGGTATTTGTTGGGATAGTTTCGAGCCTCCTTCATAAAAGGATCACATGTGTGTGCATATGTAGGATTGTACCTATATATTCTCCACCATTATGTATATTCACCCATTTAAAGATGAGTGTAAAAAATGTGAAAAGCTATTCTAGTATGGGTATATGAAAATGGATACATGTGTATATAAGATGTATTATATGCACATATAAGTATATATTTAAGGATCCCCTTATATATATATGTACATTAAATATAAACATAGTGGATCAGTGTTCATGAATATAAGTGAAGGATCATATGCGTGCATGATGTAAATAGAGGCCATGATTTCCCTTTATCAGGGTCATCGAGTGCCAAGATATTTCATTTTAATATTTTTCTTATTGATATAAGATCTATTTCTGTTTGCACTTTATATTTCATAATGCATTAATTGACCACTGTTAGAAATTTTTATGTATATTAATTAGTGTGGTATGATTTTATGATTAAATGATTGAGTTGAATTGAAGTGACTTCCAAATTGTTTAAATATTTAAATTATTCTTAAATTTGAAGTGACTATGACACTAGAAATGTTGTAAAATCATGCTGACAAAATTTTTAGTAAATAATGTATGATTTTACAAATAAAAATCCTCAATTAGGTGTATGATCTTCAATTAAAAATTATATATGCACTGAATTATAATTTTTATAAACAAACATACTCTTAATTCCCATTTTCATATAGAGCAAAATTATAGATATAATCCCCTTCAAGTGATTCCCCAGTTGTGATGGCCTCATTTCCCCCCTACACACTATTGAGGAGGGAGGTATCTTAATCTTCTTTTATAAGCTTAAGCATGTCATGTATTCTTTTTTTCTATCCTGGATATTCCCTAATAATTATGGACTATTTTTATTTCCCTAAAGGTTAAAAACCTACATGCTGGATTACCATAGGTCGATATCTCAGATTCAGAGTTCTTAGAAGCTTCTGGACTAACGAATAAAACCTCTTTTCTTGGTTCAGATAGTTTCATACTCTGATTTATACATTTTACATATTCATTTTTGGTTCAATGGTCTTTCATGACTGGGCAACATTGGGGCTTCTAGAATAAAACACATTAGGATTAAATTCTCTTCTGAGTAAAACATTATTATAGCTTTCTCTAGGGCACCGCGAACATGAAATGGTTTTTGGTTCTTCTTTTTCTAATTAAATGTTGATTTACATATTAGACATGATTCCCCTTCTTCGACATTGGGGGTATGTTTCCCAAAACTAACAATTCCATTAAAAAACCCCGCTATTCTAGGTATTCTAGGTAATCATGTAGGGCAAAACCATTTCTTTGATAGTACAAAAAAGTTTGTATGTCATATTATATTTCATCATATTTTTCCTGACGTGGATGTTTCTAAATTGATTGTGGAGTGGGTGTGGAGAATAGTTGGAGAGGAATTTCATTGCAGACATGCTGTGTTTTTTTAATTGTAGATAGACTAGTATTCATCTGGTAATGGTTTGGGTCACATGGGTTCCTCCTTCCTTCGTGCTTATAGGGATCAACATGGGTTTCATGTCTCATTAATTTAGCTTAAGTTATGGTATGAGGATTCTCATGAAATAGTTAAGTGGGTTACTATGGATGCAAAAAATATTGTATTTATTTAAAAAAAGGTAATACTTATGTTGATAGTGCGAAATGCTAACTGCATTTCAGATAAGAAATATAGAGGATCTGTGAGGCAAATCCAGTTGAACAACTATTTTATATAAAAATTCAATGATGTTAAACAAGAGAATTTGTTGGTAACCCATTGGTAATAGATTTCTTCCAGCAGTTGATCAAGGATCTGGGTGATTTCAGGCCATATTTATCTACTCGTCTATGTATAGAAAAAATGAAAGGGGAAAAGTGGCTAATTTTGGAGATTCAATGACTCCCAAAGAGATATCCTATGCAGATTCAGTACACATAAGTCAAGATCCTATATGAATAAAGGGATCTTAGGAAACTATGCAGCCTGAAATGGAACATGTTGTATCAAGGGACCCAATATCGAGATTGGATTATCCTTATTTAATGTTAGCTAACTTCTGTTGGATATTAAATGATAGATTGTACTAGGAAGCTGAAGATGCAAAACATAGTCACCCAAATGAGGAGAAGGGAGACCTCAGTGAGGTATACAGTGATGATTATTCTGGTTAATTTTTGGGAGATAATAAATACTATATCCAAAGTGAATATATCTGTAATCAAAGGATGGGGAATGGTCTAAAGGGAACATAGAATGGTCATAATTATTATTTCTATTTTTCTCCATGAAATTGAGACCCGATCAATCAAATGAATTACGTTAAAGAAAAGTATTGCTAACCCTAAATCGATAAGCTCTTCTCTTTAGGAGGAGGCTACTGTCTATGAGGTAGTACCTTTCAAAGAATCCCATGATGATTCTAGGAAAGATAAACTTAATTTATTATGGATTGAAGTGACGAAATGATGGACTAAAGACTACATATTAATCAACCAAATGTGGAAGATGAAGAAATTTTTTGAAGAATAATGGGTGTGGATAGTAATACAGCGAAAATTGATTCGATTACCAAGAAGGATAAAATTTTGATAAGAGCAGTCAATTTGAGTAAGATCAACTAAGACAAATATGTTAAAGAATAAGATTATTTGGAGTATCATTTTGAAGACCTCCTAATGGATAATATAGGTACTCTGACAACTTCTATTTCTTATAAATTTATTTGGGAGAATGATTCCAACCATCATAAACTATCCTTCAATAATTATGTTTTTTATTTTAGTGGATGATCCATTTTGACTATGTGGGTTCTCACAATACCATTAAAAGTATTTTTTATAACAAATAAGTTAATTTCGAGTGAGTAATTTCCATTGTACCAGGCCATATGTCAGATTTATTGGATTATCATAAATTAAATATGTTTTTTAGTCTTTATAACATAATGAATTTAGTGGGATGAATGTAATGTTGTTCTTATTTAATCATGGTTTCTTCATTTAATAAAATTTAATTTATGAGATGTGATTATAGGCATGATAATTCCATGTTCATATGGTTTTATTTCATTGTATTAGCTTATTTCATGTTTAATAGTGATCATGTCTTGTAGCTTAGTGCTTATAAATGTGAATAATGGATTTTTTTCTATTTATGGTTCAAATTTTGATATATATATATATATATTGCATCATAATATTGGGGAATTGAAATGTATTTTTTATAACATGAAATTATTTAAGTGATCTACCTTATAAAAATTTAATTTCTTTCTAGGGATCACTTACTACAAACTGGGAGAGAACATGGGTCCTGATATAATGATTCTATGGATTCACTCATCATGTTCGGTTGGATCATCATGTTGCACATAGAGTGATACATTGAATTTCTGTGTACAGGGTCTTGGGGTAGTTTACTTATACTAATGAGTGAGTCTGGTTCCCTAGGGGAGCATCCATGGACATAACTGTTTGGAATGATGGCTATACCATGCCTCAGGTGAAACTTGTTCCCCTATTCGAGATATTTTGAAAATAAATTGAGTCATCATCCCTGAGTGATACACGGGACCCCAAATGGGTTACCTTGGATGAACTCATAGGTATTGGGTTATTTGATGATATACTCATAATGACATGGGAGTCTATATTGATCACTCTGGATGATATCGGGACTCGAACCTTGTATTTAACATATTTTCTTCTTGTCATATATGTTTTAACACTTATTGTACTGAAGTATTGTCTTGTGATGACACAAAAGTTAGGCATCAAGCCATAGAACAATATTGGGTGTATTTCATCCTTAGTTTTAGTGTTTAAAATGGTTGGTTTAGGTGTATTGTCCTTTTTATACGTTACTTTACTCCAATTTTACCTCTTTTAAGACATCTATATTATGATGAATAAATTTTTTGGACTATTTTACATGTGGGAACTCGAACCTAAGAGTTTGTATTTAATTAATACTTATCGGAACACGGTTAATCTATGATGCTCATAATCGATCATTATAGACATAATGGGTTCCCTCAAACTGATATTTATATCTCACACCCTAATCGGGAATCGATTGTTACTCGAGTAGAATTTTTGATTGTAGGTATGGGTAAAGGTATGAATTCTGCATCCGATGCATGATTTATTTGCTACCATAGTATATGGGTTGGAGGAAGAGGAATGAGTTGATGCTCTATATGATAATAGATCTTGTCATTAGGATGTTATTTTTTCTTATATTATTTTGTTATTTTTAATTATTATTTCTTGTACTTGTAGCTTCATCAGTCACAAATGCATTACTATAGATTACTGTTGACCACATTTTAACAGTTATTAAATTATTCATCCACTGTAGTTTACTTTTATTATTATTTCTATTTTTCTTTCTTATTGATTTTACTAAATATACTTTTTTGTTACTCTAATTATGTATGTATTTTTTCCCCATCGTACAACCATTAGACACTCTTGTCTAGTGGATATCCTCTTGTGTATGTGAAGTCACTCTTGGGGCTATGTGATGACTGGTTTAGGTAATTTTATTGTAGTCAGTCAGCTTGAGATAGATAATTTGGAAATATAAATAATTAAAATATTTTAAAATTTGTGAATGAATATTGAAACAAAATGTACTTATTAATAATCATTATCTGACATACTCGTTATAAGAAAATATCACTTCTATCCAATGAGTTATGTAACATATTATAACAAATTCATCATGTCATCAATATTAAACTTAGGAAAACATATATCTACACATCCCCTAATGTGCATGAATTTATTCATGTTTGAAGTTATATGTATATTAACCAAGGGTAATTTTTATTCCTCCTAATAATCTCTTAATCATAGTGATTGATAGTTTCTTACTTACATATCTTGAAGTCTCATTATCACAATAATTACAAATAGTTCTTCCTTCTAGGAATCCATCAGTCAAGTGGGATTGGAAACACAATAATGTAAATAAGAAAGTGATAATAGATTTACAAATATTTCCTCAAAAATAAAATCATAGTAAAACACATAAAAAGAAAATATAACTAGATTCACCCTAAAGAAAAATATTTTTCAAAAATATAACATATTTTAACAATATAGAGTATACATTCATGTCTGTTATACATTTATTCCTCAATGTTATAGTCTTATTTAAAAATAATCCTTCATAAATAAAATTCCAAATTTTTCTATACATATAGTAAGTCAATCAAAAACTTCTTTATCGAAATCTGATAAAATGATCATATTCTCATATAATATGATGAATTAAATCATTCTCTACTGTAATGATTCTCAATCTAGTGAATCCTTTAGGTAGTGAAAAATAAAATCTCTATATTTTAACAGAAATAATCCTCTTGAATTGTTTTATACATTAGTAGATATAAAAAAACATATATAATAGAATATTCTAGTTAAATAAAATATACTTAGAGTGGTAAGTGATTTAAAAAAATTACTTAAAAGGAGATATATATTCGTAAAAATTATAAAAAAAATTATACTTATTTAGAGTGAAATTCTTTTCACACTTGATCATTTTATTTTTTTAGTATCTCACGTCCCCAATATTTTCCTAGAACATTATCTACCCTGGAACTCATGTCATCATCATAGTGAATGGGTCCAAAATATTTTATACATGCTCAAATAATTCCTTTATTTTGGGAATATTATTATATTCCCATTTGATAGAGCACTAAAATTCCCCCTTAGGTTATCAAATCTTCCAAAATCATGAGAGACCCACAAAACATAGTAGCATTATCGTGAATCAAATGAGAGTTCAATGAATGATAATAATAGAACCCAATATGTAATTTTTTTCAATAAAACATAAGGAACACCCCCCCCCCACCACCACCAACAAAAATAAACAAGTGTGAATCCCATTGAATAATCATTATTATGATTAAAATCAATAAAAAATTATATAAACTCAATGTTTGATTTGAATATTTACTTACACAAGATGTGTATATTTTATATAAAAATAATTAATGTAAGAAACTAATATAATTGGATACCATAGGGCAGAAGGAACACTATTTTGAAAATGATGTGAATCTGCAACACATTCCTTCATACAACTTCACTAAAAGATTGTACCCTCCACCCTAAGATCTCCCTCACCCTGTTAAATCACCCTCGGATGATGAAGTACAATTTTAATTATATAATCATTATAAAAATATTTGTATAATCATCACCGAATGTTGGATCCTATACTAGTTCTATATATTTTTCACTCGTCCCATGTACATTCCTCATTATGGTGGTTACCAGCCACTTCATACTAAATGACCTCTAATTAACATTATAAATTGTCTGTATGTTTAGTTGTTATATTATATGGCTTTATAAACTCCCCCTTATCTTTGTAATTTTCAACACATATCTTATGAATGTAGACTAATAAGAAAATATGGCTCAATACCTCAACATTTATCTGTATCTTAAATATTTCAATGTTTATCAACTTTTCCTTGTTGAACTCCCCAAGATTAAATCAATATAATCCATTGGTAAATAATTTCACTATATTAAAAAACCTGATTAATTTAAAAAAATCCCCACTAGTTTATTCTACTAATTAAAAAAATACTATATCCCCCAGTAAATCACTAATAGGTAAGAGGTGAATAAAAATATAACATAATATTTACTTTAATTCACTTAATGACACAAGGAGGATCGTATATCATATTTTTAAAAATATGTTTCGAATGTTTGTAAGTCAGGAACTAAACCACTTCTTAGTATCTTCAACCATGTTGTCCACTATTCATGAATTTAAAATTATCCACTACTATCAATATTTTATAAGATCAATGTTCATTACACAGTGGTCATAGATGCATTCTTCCCAAAAGAAATATTAATTATTTTTCTATATTCTACATTAAAAATAAGCAGTATTTTCCCTTCAACAACACATTCTATATCCCTACATACTGTAATATATTTTCCTAAACTATATTTGATTTGTTGGGAATCATAGGGATTTTCATGAATCCCATATTATTGGTCAATTGAACACCTCCATCCCACCCCACCTTCTTTATAATGAATATTCATCCATCATGGTTGATATTAAACGACAAAAAAACCTTTATTCCTTTCTATAACACAAAAAACATCATTGTAAAAATATATATTCCTTTGAGACCATAAATCCCTATGTCATATTTTTTCTATGGTGATATAAAACTCTAACAAAACAATATGTTCAATATGGAAGATATCAACTTATAAAAAAACCATTAAGCCTTATTGGATGGAATTAATCCTCATCAAAACCATATGTCCACCCAATTGAACACACGTACAAGAGAGCCACTAATTCTAATTCTATTGAATAATAATCCAATGTAACCATAACTCTTCCAAAGAGATATTAATAACTAATATAAATTATATACTTGAAAGATAGAACAAAAATGTTGTTTAAATTTAGGGTACATAATTATTTCATTCATGTAAGATAAATAAACACATTTTTGTAAGGAGATGATATACTATTTTTTATTAGTTATACATTATAAACATTCTTATATATTGTGATGATTGATAGAATCACCCTTTAGTAATGTTCATGTGATCCTATATTTATATTACGGATTAAAAAATAGATTAATATTGTTTTTATGGATAAATGTTTTTATTAATTAATCATATGATGAGATAATGGGTTAAAACACCATACTAGATAGTATTAAATTGGAAAACTCCCACCAAAAAGTATTTAAAACCATTATTCATCACACAAATATTTGTAAAAGGTGAATAAAAACTCAATGGAACAAATATATGATGATTTTTGTTAAATTATATTATTAACTATGTGATCAAATCGACCAGATCCTTTATGGATGGGTATTCACTATATGATAGTGATATATGTTTATTATTAATAAAGGGTGCACATATTTTACATGTAATATGTGAATTGAGATCTTTAAAAATTTATGATACATATATGAGTTTTTTTAATATTTTTTTTTAAATAAAATAGCATCACTGTGTTTTTATTGTACTTAAGACTAATGTGATACAACATATACTATTTACATTCTCAGAATGAGAGTATGTCACCCACTATAAAAATTATCTTGAATTCTAAAGTGAATACCAACACTTTAAAATTTCATTTTTGAATGATGAAAAAACAATCAATATCCTATTATTTACACACCTACATGAACAATATAGAACATTCCTATTGAAGTATTTTAAGAACCATCTTTTCCTTTATTTGGAATAATGAAAAACCAAAAAGCCTTCTATTTACTAGATACAACACAACCAATGACCTTCCATTATCGTCATATAGGTGAATGCAAATATACGTTTTTGGGGAATTTATAAATTAGAACACATATGCATCTTTAAAATTAAAATGAATAAACCTAAACTCAGGTACATTAAATGAAATATGGAATTTCAGAATAAAAAACTAGTTTTATAAGAGGGCTAGTGTGTTAAGGTACTAATGATTTCCTTGAATGAAAATTATTAGTTTAATGACATAAATACTACAATTCCACAGTGAACATAATTAAACAAAGGTATAAAAAAGAGCTTGAATATCCTTAATCGTCATTATGTGGATTAATTTAAGTCCAATTCATTATATATTGATTCAAAAGAGAAAACATTTCTAAATATTATAATCTCATGAATATATTTATTCAAATAAACATGAATAATAGATAAATTATTTTATTTTCCACTTGATTCAGTATACGTGCATGTGAATAAAACAAAATAATGTAGTGTTGAACATACTAATTTCAAAAATAATACTAAATATTTATTCTCTATTTAAGGAACATTAATGTCTAAATTATTCTCCTAGAAATATATTCATTCATTAAAATATATTTCATATTTCACAAAGTAACTTTTTTACATTCTCATAAACATATTTTATTAGTAATGAATAAAAAATACAAATTAATTTTCAAATAATTGAAATAACTGGAAACTAGTTATAAAAAATTAAATATATAAAAACATATATGACAATATGTAGTAATATGAAGTAGAAATATATGATTAAAATGTCACATATTTCAAAATTAAAAAATTAATTATTGTTGAATGTAAATGTGTAATTCTTATGTAAGAAAGAAATATCACACAATCATCATTATGTGAATGATTGAATTAGTTTAGACAACATCTTAGTGTTTATTTGAACTATGAGTTTTTGAGAGATTTATTTTTTGTGAAATATAATAATTTAACACTAATGAGTATTTTTTGAGTATGAAACAATTAATCTTTTCTATGAATATTAGGACCCAACATCATTGGTTTTATTCCTTTATTATAAAATCAATTTATAATGGATTAAAATAATGCTTTATAGGAAAAAATCAATACGAATAATATTTTAAATATTTTATATGATGTTACAATTATGTTTTAAAGTTATAAAAATAATAACATCTATGTAGGATATATTTTTATGGGGTAAGCCATATTTTTGCAGTCCATGAATTCTCATATGAATTATAAAATTTATTTAAAAAGAATTCTATATTTTGAATTATATTATAAAAAATTTAATATTTAAAAAAATATGTATTTCCAAAAATTTATATATTATTGTACATTATATGGGTATGATTTAACAATGACTAAATATCCCATATGATATAAGAATTTTTTTTTGAGCATAAATAATTTCACATTATATCATAATACTTTCAATGCTCCGTGTGCCTGAATATGATCACCCATATGACTTTTATTTAATTTTTGATTAATTTGGGAATGGATGAATTTAGATAAATAATATAAAATGATGTAGATTATATTTTTCCAAATATAAAAAATTATTTTATGATTTATAAAATAATATATAATAGTAAATATTATTGACCAAAATCAGTTTATATAATCGATGGAATAAATGAAGTGAAATTGATTAAAAATAATGAATAAAATTTTCATCTATAATAATTGTATTGTTAAAATATCATTTTACTTCAAATTAGATAGAACAAAGTAATATTTCTTAAGATATAAATCATAATCAGGTAATGTTTCATGGAGCCACTCTATGGAAAGTGATGTAAAAAGATCTAATATTGTTTTTAGAAAAAAATTATTAGACATATACATAAATTTAATATAGTGTATCACATAATATGATTGGATCCTCAGTGATATCATCACACCTCTCAACATCTTAATTAATATAAACAATTGTTGAAATAATTGATATGTACCCTTGAATGCACATCATCATGAAAAATAGAGTTGTAGTTGATCATTAAATATGAAATAATTGTGTGAGTGAGATATATATTCATAATGGGGAATAAGGATAACTAAAGAATAACAATTGAAAATAAATTACAACTAAATATAAAAAAAAGTAAATAAATTTTAGATATATAAAAAAATTGAAAAAATATCTATTTCCAAGAAAATTTTGATACTTGTATGAAATTGATAAGGTATTATTAAAACATTTCTAATTCTTCCAACTCCCTCAATATATGAAACATCAAATATAATTATATTAACAACAGAACTAATTATTATTTTATTTAAATACATAATATTGATATTAATATTTAGTATTTTATTTTATATTAATGAATTAAAAATTGTTGTTACACATATGTATGTCCGATAGAAAACTAAATCTCTTATTCCATTAATTAAAGAGGATGGTGAAACCAAAAATAATTCCAATAACCAATTTAATAGAATAAGATTGATTTCGAGATATTTTAATATTATTTATATTGACTATCTATATAATTTATTAACACAAACATCACATGAGTAAGAGGCTATGTTATAATACCGAATTGTGGAAATGGTTATTTAAATTAAAAATGTGTTGATGCTCCATTAAATATTAATGGGTATCTTAAGGTATATTTTACACCTCATTCACTATTATTAGGTCAATTTCCTGAATATGTTCTCAAACATGTAATATTTATTATGTAGTTTTATTTATCTTAATTTTTTTCCAAAGATCCCTTATATGGGATAATATTTTAAAGACAACATAATTTTGGATTATGATTTAATAATTACACCTTCAAGGAATAAAAAGAAAAAAATTCTTAGAAACGTTTACCACATATAATTGATTACTTAAAATAAATATGAGTAGTATATTAATGAATCTACCACCCACCACATATATAACACCGAAAAATAGTACTTATTTTCCATTGAATAAAAACTATCAAAAATTACATGTAACATAAGAAATAAATTTCAAAAATGAGGCTGAAGTTTATATTTACAAAAACAATATATTTTAAGTAAATAAAAATATATTAATTAAGTATGATACATATATTGAATTTTTTATTTTTTATTAACATAACTGAATGAATAGATAATAAATATAAAATATGATAAGTTTAAAATAATTTAATGTTAAAAACTAATATTTTTCATTTTTTTTCATTAACTAATAAATAAAATTTATCACATTAAAAAGAAATAATTTTTAATATTCATATTTCTGACTATATATATTAATACTATAGTTAGATTAGAATAGGACAACGAACAAATTTATTTAATAAGGGGAATTTTCCATAAATGCAATTTTAATCAAATTTTTTATAATATTTTATAAGGTGAATTTATAAATTACAAAGTAATAAGTTGATAAAATGAAAACCATTTTAAAATTTTAAAATTCATAAAATTTCTGGTTTATTTTTTTTATTTATCTGATATGGTAAGTTTTCAGATGAATAGTGAGAAATATTATTTTATTAAATACTTTAACTATTATTCTATAATTATTGTATTAGATTTATAGTTATCTATTTGATACATTTTGATTGAATATTTTTACAAAAATGAATATAAGTCTTTTATAAAATTAATTTAATGAAAAAGTCTATTATTAGGAATTTTATAACTTAGGTGATGCTTTATTCTTACAAAATAAATATCTTTTATCATTTTCATTAATTAAAATAATAAAAAATAAACTTTTATTTTTGAATAGGTTATAAATTTTTAAAAAAAATCATATGATTAAATAACTCCCCAGTATTGTAAGGTATGTATCTTCTTAAATAAATTCAATTAATTCAATATCTTATGTTTCACACAACATCGACATTAATTAAATAATGATATACTGTTAAATATTAACATGGCCATTAGAATCATAATGTGACCATTATGAATACTAATCCTTATATTATAATAAATTCCTCACCCTTTAAATTCTTAAAAAAATTAGTTGTCCCCAAAATTAAAATATCATATATATTTGGATCATTAATATGTAAATTCATGTTTTAGAAATGAAAAATTATGTGTTGGTATTTTGGATAATGTAAATGTTTATTAAAAATATTATAATTAATATAATGAGTTAAGTAAAAATTTATTTTCAAAATAATGATTCATAAATTAATATTTTGAAACATTATAATTATAAGATAATTTTCTGGGACTATAATTTATTTTTTAATGTCTAGTAAAATTTATTATTATATTAAAATAATTATTTTTGAATAAAAGATGAATTTTAAAAAAAATCATATCTCATATTTAGAATGTTATTTTCATAAAATAGATTCCTTTTTTAAATATAAACATCTATAATGGTTTTGTTGAATTTTCATGATATTTTTTAAATATAGGAATTTTTTATGAAAAGTGAAATACTATAATTTACGATATTTTACATTATAAGTTATGGAAAACAATATTGGATTCAGTGATGATTTATAATCCATTATATTGATGTAATATTCACTTTCTACTATACATTGCCACAAAAATAATCACCATTCATAGGCTTGATCCAAAATAATATATAAATGTATATAATTATAAAAAAAGAACCATATCCTCCCCTATAAATACTGCACCTCACCACCCCTTCAACTCACACCTTATAGGCCTTGAATCATATGTAAATTAAGAATAATTAACCTCCCAATATTCTAATCCATTTCAAAGAGATTATGGTCTTACCAAAAAAAACTAATCAATGTGTCTAAATGAGGGTGCTAAAGAGATGATATTCTAGAGGTAAAATCAATTTTTATCATTAAATTTCGTATATTTTTTTATCATTTCCTAACCTCCTATATCAAAATTGTCTTGGTTACTCCAGTATCCTAAAGATAATTGAATTTTATTTTTATAATAGATTCATCAGCTTTAAATATGTTCTCTAGCCATATCATTAAAAAAATAAAAACATCATCTATGATGTTTCGATTCATAGTCTTCGTAGACGATGAGTTTTCATTTTCCATTAACTTATTCAATTATTGTCATTATACAATCATTTTCATTAAATGAGATTTTAATTAACATATTATCGGTTATAAATTGTTTTGGAACAAATATATAAACATAATATTAAATAAAATTATACAAGTTCACGATGGTCGTCAAAACTATTAAAAATAAATTAAAATATTTTCATAATTATTTTATCAAATGATATATTAGACCATTTATAATTATGTATGTTCATTAATACTAAATAAAATTACTACATTGGAAGTTATTCTGATTTAACAACAACACACATAATTATACTCAAGGGAACCAACCATAAAATAACAAAATGATCACTCCAAGAGCAAACAAATATAACATTTCAAGTAATAAGAACTTATATAAGTGAATATAATAATAATATAATAATTTTTTTTAAAGGTTATGAATTAATTAATTATGTAATCCAAGTTCATTATACAGAACATTATTTACCATTGCAGAATGATATCTGACATAAGCTATTGGATTCTCATCTAAAATTAAATTATTTTAGATAGACATTATTCCCCACTTATTTCTTGTGTCTGGTCTATTCATAAATCCCTTTTTATATATCATGTCATCAATTTTTTATGTTAATTTTACTCATCTTTTCATTGGATGATTATTAATTTTATAGGGAATATGATTTCATTGATTATAAGCACCAAGGGTTTTTTATCTGACTTTTACATCTGTGAGATATATTCCTAATTCAAACATTATTTATATAGTTTCTTGTAAAAAATTACAGTTAATATATCATATTATGAATCTATTTATCTTCATTAAAATAAATTTTTAATTTTATGATCAATAATTTTATGGTTCACACGGTTTTACTGAATACAATGTGGTATGACAATTGTTAACCCAATTTCAATTCTTTGGGTTAAAATTTTATTCCATCAATTTCGTCATGAAATGATTATGTATGAAATGAATTTTGATTATAAAATATTGTATTTAAAATTTTTTTAGGGTTTTATCGATATTACAGATATTCGAATAATTTTATTAATTCTCACACATCCTTTTAAAAGCACTCATTTTTTTTCAAATTTAAATAAAATGTTTTTATTAATATATACATGAACATATTTTCCTAATTCCATGAATGATTACTGTCATCATAAATACTTTTCAGGTTTATAATTTTATTTTTGATGAAATTATTTTCACTTATAATTTAAAATCATTCATGTAAATGATTTCATTGTGATGTGGTATTTCTCTCATTAATTTCTCAATGATTTTGCAAAATTTTATACATTTATGTGAAAAACCATTATTAAATCATACTATTAATTTAGTATTATCTCAAATGTTACAATCTAGTATAATTTATGGAATTATTTTATGATTATTTTCAATGTGTATGTTCTATCTTGATTCCATTCATCATATTACACAAGATTGTTAATGATTAAATTTATTTTTTGGGGAATTTTTTTAACATTTCATATGATAGTATTTATATGAATGCATATGTTTATTAATTTTCACCCCAATAATATGCGGAAGGAATTTGACTAAGAAATTTATGGTGGGGCACAATATAGACCATCGATTAATTGGTAGGTCTAATGAGACTAACTAGTTTTGGAATTAAATGATGTCTTACCTGAATATGTATGGGGTCAAGGCTGTGTCACTGACAGTATACTAATGTTATCCCACATTATAAATTCTCCCATTATGAAATTAATTATTGATAATACATTTAATTGTTGGACTAATGTAATCTCAATGGTTATGTGTTATTCTCATGTTATTATTTATATGGAATTATTTTATTAGCTTTTATTACTTCCATATTATGATGATGATTATGTTTTAATGGAACATGCTTTTATTTTTTCACTATTCTTTACAGTATATATTTATTTATGAATGGTTCCATTATATTCTTCCAATAAATATTATTCTAATCTCACACATTTCTTATGTTATATTTTCCCCAAGGATTCCGTGATATATATTATTATTGAAATTTTGGGATAATGTTCGAGAATAGGGTAGTTATGAATGAATTTATTATGTTATATTCCATTTCAAGAAGTAATGTAATACTTATGTTTGTATATTTTTTTCCAATGTTATTAAAATATATAGTATTTGGGATGTGATTTCATGTACTTAGTAATGATATAATCATGTAAGGAACTGTCTCTTTGAAACTATGGTCTGGGTTTTACAATTTGCATCAAACCTTGTTTAGAAGATACATTGGAAGGTAGATTTAGGAAAAAGTAGATTAGGGAAATATGGCTCTAGTACTGACAATGATAAAATTCCCAAGGCACAAAAGCTCATTATTTTAAAATTTTTTATATATAATCTTCTGAAGTGGTTCACTATTTTTAAAATTTCAAAATCTATTCCATTATATTCCATTATTTATAAAATGGTTCCTATTATAAATAATTTGATCCTTATAGACACACACATTTCATGTAGGGATTTTCCTTCTGTAAAAGATAAATATATTGCTGTTAGAGATGCATCTGTACCTAAAACATTATTACTATAATTGGATAACATAAATTGTTTATGATAAATAACCTTGATCACATAGAGTAGCCCTATCCAAAATGCAGTTTAACAATTCTAAAACACTTTATGAAACAACCTCCTTTTTCATTGAATTTGACTAAAAATTTATTTACAGCTATAAAATGGATCTTTACATTAGAAAATATATTTCATTCCATTGAAAATATCCAAAGGAGGTAATTGGTTCATGTATTATTATCATCTATCAAGATTTGAAAATTACTAGTGATCATTAATTCAAAACACATCAGAGGAGGATGAAATTGACAATATGGAATGGAATAATTTTAATGAACTTTTCATTGAGAGATATTTTCCTAAAGAAATTAGTGGATAGGGAGATACCATTCTAGAGTTTGATATAATAATTAGATTAAAAAAATTAAGTAAAAATACATCTTTACATGGCTAAAAAGTAATTTCTTGGACTATATAAATAATACAAAGAGAAATGTTAACCATTTATTTAATGGTATTAATCCAATTATATTAACGAAATAAGTCTCTTAAACATTACTAACATATCAGGATATAGTATCATGATCCATAATGATGATGAATGAATTTTTAATTCCATATGGCTTTGACAGGAAGAAATATAAGAACAGGTATTATGAGTACACTGTAAAAGGAAATAAGAAAAAGGGATGAAGGGAAGAATATGATTTTCAAATTGAAATAAATCTGTAAAGAATCATCATGAGACATGATTATTAGGAATGTTATTTTTTTCTATTATTTAGAAAATGACACTAAGACCCTAAATCTATGGTAAATAAGCAATTTGGCCCTGTGTAATGCTTCTTTTGTAAGTATATGTGAAAATATGTACATAATTTTCACATATTTGAGGAAAAAATCCCCATAAATTTAAAAAGGAACTTGTCTATGCTTTTGTAGTCACAATAATTGAGGTTAAGGATCATAATGAAGTGTTGTAAGATAATTCAATCATAAAATCAAATTTAGTAAAATATTTATTTGATTATAGATCGTCTCATCATATTATATCTTCACAGTTTTCTATAAAAAGTAGATATTTCCAATTCACCTTAACAAAGAAGTTGATAGTCTAAAATTCTAGTAGAAACCATTTGCAGATAATATTTTCAAGTAGTTTCATAATAAGAAATATAATCATTCTCTAGTTAATGATTTTATCATCATAAAAATGGTTTATTTTCATATAATCCTGGCTATAGAATGCATTTCAAATTATATTGGAAAAATTTATTCCAAATAGAGGAAAATTAGTATTCATGATGAAGATATAGAATTTCTCATCATTTTAATGGAGGCATCATCAACTGATTTATATAGAGATCCACCTCTAATGTGTCTTCAAAATTAGATTCATGGGTACTATCAGAAGATAAATCCTATTGATTAAAAATATGATCATCAAAATAAGAATGTTTCTATTGTTTAAGAATACATTGATGTATTTTTTGAATAATTACATGTATATCCTATAGAGGAGGAGCCTCAGTTTTGTATTGATATAACCCCTAAAACATGACCCATATCAAAGAATCCATATATAATGGATATTGTGGATTTAGTATAATTGAATAAAAAAATATAAGAATTAAGTGGTAAGGTATTTATACACCCTTGTGTTTCACCATTTGGAGCTCCTTCTATTTTTTTAGGAGGAGAGATGGATCTGTATGGCCATAAACTGACTATTGGGAGATCAAAGATATTATAACAAAGAACAATTATCACCTAACTTGCATTATTTTCTTAATTTACCAACATCATGGAGCAAAATATTTTTCATATATTTATCTTTACTTATTTTATTATCAATTGAGCATAAAGAATGATATTTTCCAATGATAAATTTTCGTAAAAGCTATTGAAATTATGAGTTTATAGTAATTCTAATTTGACAGACAGAAACACCACATTTTTTATAAATCAAATTTATAGATTATTCAATGAATATAATTATATTTTTTCATGTTTATTGATGATATTTTGTAATACAACACAATCAATGAGAACATAGAGAATCACATTAAAATCATCTTGGAGAAGCTTACTAAAAAATATTTGGATGGGTAGTTTAGGATGTGTGAATTTTGCATAAAAATAGATGCTTTTCATTCAAATGATTTCTCAATAGATTTTATATATGTAGATCATAAGAAAAAAAATTTGTCAATGAATTCACTACACCAATAAACAAAACAGAGGTCTGTAGTTTCATTGGTCTTCATGTTACTATCAGTGTTTCTTTCATAATTATTTCCTACTAGCTAAATTGTAAAGTAGGAACACATGTAAAGGTTTAAGTTCATATGGAATAAAGAATATAATGATTGTAATGAAGAAATGAATAAAATATTAATGAATTATATGATCTTGAATATACCATTGTGAAATGGTGGATTTCTTATTTATAGTGATGAATCTATGGAGAGATTTTTTGTCTGTCCTTACATATAATAATTGAGTTATTTCATATGAATCGATGCAGTAAAAAACTCATGAACCAAATAATCCAACTCATGAGAATGATTTATCATCTGTAGAATTATCATTGAAGATATGGAGTACCTATCTATATGGTAAAATATGTGAGTTATATGTATTTAAAAAGAGTAGGAAATATATCTGCTCAAATAAAAAAATTAATATGAGTTAAAAGAGATCTCTCTAGATAGTCAATGATTATTATTATTATATACAGTATCCCCTTAGGTAGGAAAATAAGGTAGTAGATACATTTAGAATGAAGGATTGTTTATTAAAGACCAAAATGATGATTATCATAGATCCTATGTACATTGATCTAATAAATATGGGTATGGGAATTATCAAGTATGGTGAAGAATCACTACATTTTTAAACAGTTTCCAAAACATAATTATTGTAATAGAATAAAAGTTATCATTATGATGATGAAAATTTTGAAAATAAAATTAAATCAATGAATGATGGGAAATTGGAATTCATTATATATGAAGATGACTTTTGAAATTAGTAAAGAGGATTTATGTTCCTTTTTACCTGATATAAACATGGAATTAATGGATTATTCTCATAGTTCAAATTTATCTATACAACCCAATCTCACTATGATGTTTAGATATTTTAAGGATCATTTTTTGTATGTTAATTTGAAGCATGAAATTGTTTATTATTTTACAATATATATTATTTTTCAAAATGGGAGGCTGAATGAGAACATCCTAGAGGATTCATGAAATATATACTTATTCATACATGGATATGGGATGATATTACTATTTATTTTACCACAATATTACCATAGATACAAATAATGATTGATTTAATATGGGTAATTTTTGTTCAATGTACCATGTCAAGACATTTCTTCATTATAATGGAGGATTTTACACTACAGAACCTTGCATGACAATATATTAATTATGTTTTAAAAATTCATGATTCGCCTATATCAATTGTGTCTGATGGGGAAACATGTTATAAATTAAAATTCTCTAAGATTATTTACAAGGCATTCAATAATGTGCATTATTTGAGTACATATTTTCATAATAAAATTGATTAATTGTCAAAAATAAATATTCAATCTTTAAAATTCATGCTGAGGTCCTTCTCACATTACATTAAATGTATGTTGGATCAGTATTTAAAATTCATATAATTTTACTATAATAATATTTTACATTCATGTACTTAAATAAAAATTTATAAAGCGTTGTATGTAAAGAGATGTGATAAAACATCTTGTTGGGATGAATTTGGTGAAAGGAAACTTTTAGGCTCATTACATGTGGAAGAAACCACAGCAATAGGGAAATAATATCCATACCCATATTAATGAATCTCAAATATGGAAAAAAATGTTATGCGGACAACCATATAAATAATTAATAGTTTTAAATGGGAGATCAAGTATTTCTATATGTATTGTAATTAAAATGTTTTATAATATATAAAAATAAATGGAAACTAAGCTCTAGGTATGTCACAACTTTAAAAATTCTTGATATAATTGGATTAGTAGAACATCATTTGGAGATGGAAACTAGCCATTTTAGAGAACATGATGTGTTCCATGTCTCTTAATTAAGGAAGTACATGCCAGACCCCAAACATGTTTTATCTTATGATGAAATGGAATTGGAACCCTTGGATTATTTCTATGAAGTGCCCATCAAGTTTCTTGAAACTATAGATAATGTATTAAGAAATTGGATTACTTGACAGTTAAATTTTTTGTGGAAAAATATAAAATTGAAGAGGGGATGTGGTAAATCGATGGAATTATGATGAATAAGTACCCAAATCATTTTCTAAAGTGACTCTATGGAAATAATTATAATTTTCTTTTATGGAGGGAATAATATAACACTTTATAAATTTATATTATGTATCTTATCAAATAAATTAAATTCATTCAATAGCTTACATTGAATGAAACACTGAGAATAGATTAACTATAATATTGTATTAAATATTAACATGAACACTAAAATATTTATGTCACCATTTAGAATATTAATTTTTCCATTAGAGTAAATGAATCACCTGTGAAAGTATAAAAAATTATCAATCTCATTAATGAAAATATAATATAATTATATAATGGATTATGTAAATAAATATTTAAAAATTGATAAATTATGAGTTAGTATTTATGTAAATCCTAAAAGATTATTTACAACATTATAATAAATATTATTATTTCATATCATAATTATTTTCATAAAATAGATTCATAAACTTATATTTTAGTTCATTATAAATATAAAATAATTTTATGAGATCGTAAATATTTTTTCTATGTGTCTTAGAACTGATTATATTGTTAAAATCCAATTTTTTTATAAATTATTATTTTAAATAATAAATAATTTTCTCTTATTTAATGATGAATAGTGAAGAAATGTAATTTTTATTATTGAAATTATTAGGTAAATACATGAATTATTAAGTATATTCTAATTTAATAACCCATTATTGTGAAATAAATTAAATAATTAATGTAATTAGTCAAAACAACCAACTCAATTTATTTTCTTGAAAAAAAGTAATAGTAAAATGAGTAAAATAATAAAAAACATCCCTCTCCTCCCCTATAAATACTAACCCTCAACACCCCTTATCCTAAAACCATATAAGCCATTAATATTGTCAAAATTTTGACCACTTCCATTTCCAAGATTCTTCCCCACATCCATGACTTTATTCTCGTACTAAATTTGAAAATCCATGGGTCTTAAGGAGGTTCCCATGGAAATAATATTCTAGAGGTAAAATCCTCCGCCTTTCTCTATTAATTTATTTTATTTTCTTATCATATCCTAAACAACACATTACAAATTTTAATTGTAACTATATCATCAAACATGTCCTATAATTTTATGGTTTTAATTTATTTTCCATCATAAAATCCATTATCCTATCATTTTTTTTAAACGAGAACATTTTCCATGATGTGTTGATTTGTCGCCTTCGTGGTTAATGAGTTTTCATTTTCCAATATCACCTTCAAGTCCAGTAATAAACCTATTATTATGGTTTAATAAGTTTTTAATTTACATATTAAAAGTTATATCTAGTTTTGAAAATATTATATACACATAATGTTATATAAAATGACATAAGTTCATGATAGTCGTAAAAACCACCAAAATAAATTAATTCAGATTAATTAACATTTTATCTAATGAATCATACTCATACAAAAAAAACAAAAATAAATATGCAACCATTTATAATTTTCTATGTTCATTAATACTAAATAATTTCACTTCTATATAGTTATTCTCATTTTAGAATAACTTCACTATTTATACATAAGGAACCCATCCCTAAAATCATGAAATGAATGCTCCCAGAATAATGAAATAAAACCCTATAAATCAAATAAATATCCAAAAATGAACATAACAAAAGTATAATGAAGATGATATATGATGAAAATTTTATGAATTAATTAATTTATTTATCTAATTTATTTATCTAGGACATGATGTACATGAGTAGAATGATTTTAGACATAAGGCAAGGGTTTTTTGTCGCTCTTTTATTTCTTTGAGATATCACTTATTTACCACATATTTATTGTGTTTGGTGTATGTATACTTCCTTATTTTTATATAATATAATAAATTTATTTTAATTTATGGTATTAAATATTCCATTTGATAATTATTAATTTTACATTGGATATGATTCAATTGATTAGATGTAGTAAGGGGTTTTATTCTCCATTTTACTTCTGTTAGATTTATTCTTTATTCAAAACATATATCTAGTGTGTGGTGTGCATGCTGACCATTAATATATCATATGAAAAATTGCTTTATCTTAATGACATTAAATGTTTAATTTTATTATCATTAACATTATGGGCCATATAGTTCAACTGATTACAATGTTTTAAGAAAATTCTTAACAAAATTTCCATTCTATGGATTAATCATCTACTCTATAGATTATACCATACTATCAAAATGTCTAAAGAAACTTTTTTTATATAATGTTTTATTCCATATTTTTATATGTTTTTTAATATTATACACATAATTGATTAATTTGCTCAATGCTCATACATTATTATAAAAATACATGTTCAAATGTTTTTTTAAATGTATTTGAAATGTTTTTTTAAAACATATACATGAGATTATTTTATATATTTCATGATTTCTTAATTTATTGAGAAATAAAAAAAAATATACAAACTTATTCTATAATATTTTTTTTTCTTTTATAATTATTATTTTTTTAAATAAATGATTTAAAAGATTAATGGTATTTGTGTCAATAATGTCTCAATGATTTTGTTAGATTATTTTCGTTTAATTCAACACCCTTTGTTGGAAATTATGATTAATTGAGTTTGACTGATTATGATTCTATAAACCATATTATATTTAATTTTTATTCTCATTTTGACTGTGTATTTGATTTCTTGATACCATCCATCATATTAAAATGAATGATTTGTGATTATGTTTTTTGTTATGGGACCTTTATTAATATTAAATAAGCTAGTTTGAAAATGAATGTATATATTGACTATGATTCACACATTTCATATTAGGAACACATTAGTCTTACTGTGTGATTTGGGGTACCATCTATAGTCCCTTAATGCATTAGTAAGTCTCATGAGATAAACTAGTTTGTGTATTGGTTGATGTCTTGTCTGATTGTGTACGGTGTCTTCGACGAAGTCTTGTCAGTATGTTTTTGGTGTCCCGCATTATGGATTTACAAATTATTAAATTTTATTTATTAATAATTCATTTTATTATTCAACTATTGGAATATATATAGAAACTCAGGTTAAACATACAGTGATATTACATAATTTTCAATTTATATTCAATACATTACAAAAGTGCAAGCATGAGGACTATGATAGTTTAATGTATATAGAATCATGGAAAAAAAGTCATCTACACTTGTGAAAGATCTTCAATATCTCCCATAAATATCTCACCATTTATTACTTATACCTAAAACAATTCAATATATCCCGAAAAAAGTAATCATAAAAAAATTGGTGATCTTAGATGCTATGTTAGTTTAAAATAGGGTGACATGTAATAATAAAAATGAACATAGTGGTATGATTACATGATGGTAACATTAAGAGATCATACCATACATATCAATGATCATAATAATTAGTTATGGAATAATGTTTGGGAATTAATATGAAATGAATCATAAGGAAACAAACATCTTGATCCATGACATTATAACTATGGATTAAGATATAGGATTTGTGGCATACACATAATAATAACAACATTTTGGTCAAGAATACAAACCAAGACGATTATAAAATGTTATTATTTGGCTCTAACCCAAGTAACTTCTTCAATCTTGCACAAGAAACATTTATACCCACTTTATTTTAGGCATGGGCTATAACCCTTGTAACTTCTTATTTTCTGGATTGGGTGTAAAACCCATGTACCCTCATTCTTTTGGGATTGGGTTAAAACCTAGGAACCATACTATTTTTGAGCATAGTCTACAACCCATATACCCTCATTCTTTTCAGTCATAAGCTTCAACCCATATACCCTATTTCATTTTTGTCTTAGGCTATAACTCCTACAACCTCAATTTTATTGGTCTTCGTCTGCAACCCATACACCGTTATTATTTTAGGAATTTTTATACAACTCATGTTCCCTTTGAGCTCAAAAATAACTTATTATTACCCAATTCATTGGAGGGGGATATAGGTCCCACCAGTTACATAATGAAATAATACATGTATATTCCACATATTATTTACTATATCATGACCCTCAAAAGGGATGAGTTCTATAAACATAAACTCATAACCCACAAAATGAAATTGGGATCATCATAATTTCATCACATCATAACCTATGGAAAATAGATATGTTTCTTAATCATCTCATCAAAGCATAACCCATGAAAAGAAGCGGATTTTGAAATCATATAACAAATGTAAAAGAAACAAATTTTATAAAGACAATGAAATTTATCATATCACATTCATATAAAATATATGAATTGATATTTTATATAATTTCTTAGAATGGAATGAGTAACATCAACACATATCATCATAGATGGAAAATATTTTTAAACCATCAATCTAAAAGAATTATTGATTAAAATGTCCTTTCTCTATTGAAAAGGGATTTTTAATACATAAATCAATTTAAAATTAATTTTCTTATAACATAACATGAATACATATAATGAATATATGAAATAATTTAAAAAACATTTTCATTTAAAATTAATTTTAAAAAAAATCATAAATATTGACCTTTTAAAATGAAAAGGAATCATTAGTGGAATGATGGTGGTTAAATATGTACATGTAGTTTGAGGTAAAATGTATATTACTTTTTCAAGGTAATAAGTTTATAAAGAATTAGTTATTTAGAAAGGGAAAATTATAATCCGTTGAAGTTATTTAAAAAAGAATAAAATTTTAAAAAATAGTTTTAAATTTTATAGGATACTAGAAAAATATTCTCTGAAACCGTTTTTAGCAATCTTGTTTTATAGGAACATCGATTTCTGATCGAAGTGAAGGTAAAGTAAGGATTTCTTGAAAAAAAATGTTTAAGTATCTTATGTTATAAAGAACAGAAATATGTTCCCAATACATTATTATAATATGGATACCTAGGGGTGAATATAATTCAATAATTTCCATGAAATACGAATCATACGATTTCTTCCATGTAATCATAAACAATCTCGAAAATGTCTTAATAATAAATTATAACTTGGAAACAATGAAAAAACCACAATTTTTTAAGAAATGAAAACTTATTATTCTTAAAATATATTTTAATGGATTATATTTTTGAAGTAACCTAGAAAATATATTTATATACACCATAAAGAAAGTGTTTGCACAAAAAAACAAGAAACTCATTAACTGAAATTTACGAGAAAATTATTTCTCTAATTTGGTATATTTTGAAAAATGAACCCCATGAAATAATTATCATAAAATGGAATTTCTAATACCCATAAATATAACTATAAAATTCATAGTGAATAATTATTGACAATATATACACCACAAAAAAATATTGCCGAACATAACAACTATCTCATGGAAATTAAAAGTGAGATAGAACCCACTACCTTGTGTCTTGAATATCTCTATAGACATAAAAGATTCTTATTTTAAAAAATACGTTAATTATGCATATTTTAAAAAATCACATTCTAATACCTATTACCATAAATTTTTTAATTATGGCCATATATTAATCTCATGTTAATGATCCTATGTTAAGGTTTCACTTCATGTTTTATTCACTTTATTCTTTACATGTGCCTTAATTTTGTATATTGTTACTTTTTATAATTATATATTTATTACATAATTTAAATCATGATATAAATATCATATATAAATAGTATATGTATGTTATAATAATCTATAGAATATAGTGGTACAAAATGGAATTTATTGTTTTTGGAAATAATATGTAGTACATAAGCAGGAATGTTGTTTCTATTTTTATAATCATATTGACAGAATTGTTAAAAAATTACATGTATATATATATAATTATTAAAGTATAATTATTATATCATATATAATATATATTTTCATTAAATTATCATTAATACATTCTATGTGGTGTGTGAACTAATCAAATCACTTTAATGGGGAAGCAGGCCACACTTCCTCAAACAAGATTATTAGGGAAAAAAGAGAATTTTGATGAAAAAGAAATAAATAATATTAAATAAATAATAAATATTATATATTACATATATAAGTATAGTTTTCATCACAATTGAAACGAAAATATGTCGTAAATGAAAAATGAACAAACACTATTTCTTGAGGTAATAGTTCACCATACAAAGAAACAATATTATTGATATCTATTATATGTAGGTTTGTGTAAGTATAGTTAAAATCCTTATCTTAGAAACATACTAGTATCTTATTTATATTGATTTTTTCACACAAAAATGTAATAATCATATTATATGGGGTTAAGAAGTAAAATAAAGGGAAAGATCTTAAGGGAAGTTGTTACCTCTATGCCGAGTAACTGTTTGTTCATTGGAAAAAATGATTCTTTAATAGAGTTTCTGGCCAAATGGTGGATTCATTGTATAATGGAGGATTTTTGGAAGGATACATTAGTATATCATGGAAGATCATAAAATGTTCTAGATATGGGGGTATGGGTAGAGGGGTAGTCCATTTATAGTGGATGTGGAGTGACACTCTTATAAATATTTGAAGACAGGTTTCCACCAAAGATTTTCATGTTTAATGTGGTTCCAATAATAGAACAAGGTCAAGTTAGATTATAATAGCATTGAAATATGGCGATAAAATTTTTTTTGTACATGGGTAAAGGTAATTTTGGGTCTTAAATTTAACATTCAGGAATTTATTAACCTAATTATTCTCTTAACCTTTGTAATCCTACAAATCCATTTTTTTCATTTTTCAAAAAAACCAATTTAAGGATTACTAATAACCTTACAAACGACATAGAAAAAAAATCTGAAGAAGTGGTACCCGAACCTTTCGGTTTTCAATTTAAATTTCATATTTCAATAGAAATCTTGGACAGGAACATATGTCGCACACCATATGTTCACCCATGTCTCCATCGAGCTGTGAACCCTAACATCACATGTCAAGAAAATCACAACAGAGCAAGTGAATAGCGAGAATCGCCTGACCATCCATCACATCCTGACATCATCCCAACTGTCATGATCATCTCTTATCTGAAACCATAGTCACCATCTTCGTCATTCAACCTTGTAGTCATCGACCTCACTAAAAATCTCTACAGTATTCAGAAAACCACCCACCAGCGTCACCGATCAATCATCCCAACGGAATTTAGAAACCCATCAACCACACCATACGATTTCTCTGACAGGTATTCCTGAAAAAATTACCAATCCATAAAAGAAACCACCAATGAGATCAAACACAACCAATAGGAAAGAAGACAAAGAAATAAGATGCCTAACAGAAAATGAAAGCTAGATGAAAGGAACACCAGAAGTGGCCAAGAAAGGAACAGATCGAAAAAAACACTGACTCTAGCAGCTTCAAAATCCGACCATCACCACACCGTAAATCTTAAATCCTCAGTGTTAACACCGCCCTAACTCTGAATAAGAGAGGAATGGAGTAACATTTGGCCAGATCGGGGTACACTGACATAAGGTATCCATATCACATACCTTCAATAAAAGAGAACGGCCATGGAAGAATCCATCAATGGCGAGCACCAGAAGAGGATGAGACTGAGAACGTAGGGGAGAAGACAAGAGCTAAGGGTGAGGCCTAAAATAAAGGGGAATCCCGAGAAGGGGCTCAAAAACCCTATAGGGGAAGACAAGTTGAGTGCAGAGAGCACTCTCTTCCCCCCTCTCGGCTTTTTCTAGTCTTCCCTTTCTCACACTCTGCGAAGACATTGTAATTAATTTTAGTCACATTCACTAATATTTTTTTGTAAAAAAATATTAAACCTTATTAGTCTGTAGAAAATATGATTATCACAAATATGGAATCCATTTTGGAAAATTATAAACAAATATTTCAAATAAATAATTTAAAACAAATCTCACTTAAGGAATGACACAACGTGTTTTTAAAGTAAAAAAATCCAAAACAATGCTATGTTTTTATAATTTTAATTTATCCTTTTAAATAAATTAGATAAAAATCTATTTTTGATTAAAATATAGTATTTTTATTACTCATTATAAGATGAAACCATTCATTAAAATACAAAATAATTTATCATAAAATGATTTTTATGTTTCTCTTCCAAATATAATATTTATTTTGACATATTCAATATATTAATGTGCCAAAAATATTATTTAAAATTGGTTCACGATTAAATTTTTTTTAATCTACCTTTATAGAAAAATATTTTTTTTGGGTAAAATGTGGTTTGTTACTATATTATCTTTATCGATCCGATTAGATGATTATAAAAAAATATTGATTATATAACATAGTTATTGCATTAATATCCCCTAAAAATTGAAATTGATTTAATTTACTAGTTTAAAATAACATTTTTTCTATAATATTATATTTCTAAATATTCTACCAGTTTTCATATTCATTATTTGGTAACCTATGAATTAGTCATATATATTTTTATTCCATATAATTTTATAATTTATATAATACTATTTTTATCTACAAACATAAGGGCTTGGTTATATTCTATTATAATAATATTTTAAATAATATTTTATAGTTATTTTTCACATAGTCTTAAAAGTACACAATAAATCATTGAAGGTTATTCTTGTGTGTATTGTACGCTAACCATATTGTTATGTGTAACATATGTCAAGTTGAGATTGCATGTAACATAAGACAAGTCAATTTTTTGTGAAAGTAATGTTTGACTTAGTGAGAAGCTATTTTCAGTGTTGTGTGAATTGATAATTATCAAAAGATAATTTAATTCGAAAAAAATATCACTAAAATATCTAAGAGTTACATTCTATCCCCCTTAAAATGAAATTTTCCCTTGAAACTACTCTAGGTATTCAACGGTTTAATAGTTGAATGATTAATTCTTATAACCCACATCGTAAAAAATGGATACTAAAAAAAACCTTAAGACGGGAAATTTGGGACCATAACTCATACCCATAGTACCTATAAATAGTCTTCCACATAGAAGAACATAGGTTGGCAGTGAATATTGTACATAGAGGAAATGTATAAATATTTTTGGGTGTGATTGATTTCATCAATAATAATCAATTTAATTATCTATGTAGTATTGAGGTCCTTAAATTCATATATATGTAATGATTATAAAATTAATTTGTTCAATAGAATTTATGTAATTAAGACAAAACAATTTTGATCACTTTCAGAATGTTGAGTAATTAGTGTTATATTTCTATAAAAATACTTCATATATTGTTTTATCTTTGATAAATATAAAATATATCTATTACATCATGGAATAAATGTTCAGAAATTAACTTTTAACAAATATTTAGTCTGAAAAAAGAATTAATAGTATATCTATTAATGTGCATTAATATATAAACATTAAAATTATTTCTTCTAGTCTATCATAAAAAATTATCCAAAAAACTTATACATTAACCAGGACATCTTCTGGGCCAGTGATAGGAGTGAAACCCTAATATTACTTCTATCATGGGTTTAAGGGCCTCATCCTTGTAGAACATGATTGGTTCTCACCGGATATTTAGGATGTCATTTTTTAAAACCGCACTCATATTATATATAAGATGGACGTCCTTGAAATAATGTTAATTTGTGATTATCCATTTAACCAATGTTTTAAACACAGACATAGTAAAAATAATTCTTCTAAAGTTTAACATAAACTTTTGATCGATAGTTAAACATTTTATCCTTCTCAATGGTGAACATATATAACATTAGAAAGAGATTCATGAAATAATCTTAACATTTATTCCCCTATCTATCAAAAAAAGGATCATGTTTATCACATTCAAATCATTTTAATACCTTCAATATATTATATCTTGAAATGTGGTAAAAACATGAATTTCTATAAATCCTTTAGAAAAACATGGTTGATTCCTTATTCAAAAGTGTATTGGATCTATTCCTTAAATAAAAATATTCTATAAACATCATAGGTGATAGTAAAAACAACCTATCGATTTGTCTTTACAAAGTTACAAGGTAATCCATATTATCCAATATACTTATTCATATCCAACATACTTTTATACAAACATCATTATCTCAATGTCTAGAACTAATTAAGGATTCTGTTACCCTAATTGAAATATCACATTTCCATGGAATGAATTATATATTTCCTCATCACCATTCATAATGTCCTTTTAAATAATTGATTAAATACTCATGTATTTAATGATTAATATAACATAGTATCTGAATTCTAAATTATAATTTCTTCATGCATCTAACATTTTTCATTAACCATTACTCAAGCTTCATCAAATTTTTCACCGATACCTCTTTATTATATTATAAATTATGAATCATGTCTCCAGGTTGATCAACCTCAATATAATCATTCTTCTTATTTTTAATTTAAACAATATTGGAAGAACATCACAAAACTTTCGCATTCCATTTGAGGTCACTTTATCTTCAAAAGTGTATCCAATAACAGTAACTCCTTGATTCTATTTATGAGATTTCCATGTGGGAAATGGATTCTCATAATACCCATACATTAAACATCCAAAACATTTTGTGTTAACTGTGTTCCTTCTAGTTATCCCAATAATTAAAACCATAAATCACAGCATGAGAAACACATATCACATAAAAAGCCACATAATATAGAAAAATTACATATATGATATCTAAATCATGACACCAACATTAATATATTACACTTTGAGTTTTTACTAGTTTATTAATAATTAAATTTACTTTAAATACTTCATTATTTTTTGTTAATTGTATGTTAATTCCCATAGTATATCCCATGGGAGTGTCAAACCAGGTGTGCAACAAGGCCCAGTATCATTGACTAGAATACCCGAAGTCAAGCTTGAAACATCTTGTCAGAGTAGTTACACCTAGGTAAACATGTTCTTGATCCATATCCATTTTTAGTGTCCAAAAATGGATGTATTTATATTAAACCACTCAACCAATCCTTTACCAAAATTCAATGAAATTTTCTTCAATGTTAACTCATACTTATACATATCCTTATAGACTTACCAAGGATTAAACTTAGAAACACACCTAGGGATCACACTATGGTTTTCAAATCCTATATTCTAAAGAATGACTAAATCATTCCTCTAATACCAACTATACGGACCGAGGCTTAAAATAATGTATATTACATCATTTTAGAAGAATAATCTATAAATTATAAAAAATATATTCTTGGGGACCATAAAAGTTCAGTGTCATTAGAAACATGGAAATAGAATCTTCTATCCGGATGAAATATATTCAAAATATACAAAAAATATCTCAAGTATTATTAAATATACATAAAAACATTCTTCATGAAATAGGAAAAGGAAACATTAGAAATGGGTGATCTTAGATTCTTAGTAAGGGTAAAAAAGGAGACACGTAATCATAAAAATGAACATTGGGGTATTATAATGTGATAATAACATTAGGAGATCATACCCTACATATCAATGATCATAAACATGATATATAGAATAAATATTTGAATTTCAT
This sequence comes from Viscum album, assembly GCA_963277665.1. Classification (NCBI taxonomy): domain Eukaryota; kingdom Viridiplantae; phylum Streptophyta; class Magnoliopsida; order Santalales; family Viscaceae; genus Viscum; species Viscum album. Next base: position 345,612,276 of record OY728157.1, on the reverse strand, counting down.
AAGACATGAATTCAAAGGAAATAAATATCCTGACCCATGAAATCATAACTATGGAATAAGACATAGGATTTTTGCAATACAATAAAAATCGAAGATTTAAATTCATGGATACCTACCAATACCTATATAACATGTTAGGATTGGGCTATGGCTCATGTACCATCTTAGAGCTTTTGATAAAAACCCTTTTATCCACTTTCTTTCAGTCATGGTCTATAACCCATGTACATTCTGGTTTTTGGACTTGGGATACTACCCATGTAACCTAATTATTTTAGTCATGGGATACAAGCCAAGAAATATTTAATATTTGGGATTAGGATACAATTTTAATACACTATTTCGTTTCAGTATATGGCTTAAACCCACATACCCTCTCTTTTTTTCTTGGTCTACAACTCGTACATCCTCATTCATTTCGAGAATGGGATACAACCGTTTCACAATCATTTTTTTCAGCCATTTGATACAATCCATGTACCCTTGGATCTCATAATAACATATAATTACCCAATGTATTGGAGGGTGATATAGGTCCCACCCATAATAAAATGAAATCATACCTGTATGTGCAATAAAGAAATCATCATATCATGACCCAAGAAAATATATGAATTCTATAAACATCAAATTATAACCCAAAAATTAAATGTGAATAAATAAAATTTTATCACATCATAACCTATAGAAAAAAGATAGGTTTCATAATAATCCCCTTGAAGCATAACCCGTAAAAATAACCAAGTCTCAAAATCATATAACCCATGGAAAATAAACTAATTTCATAAAGTCCAAGACAATAAGAAAAACCCATTCATTCAATGTATATGAATGGAACGCTTATATAATTTCATATAATGGCATGAAGAACATTGAAATATGTCATATTTATTTCAAAATATTTTTTAAACATCAATAAAAAAACATTTCTTGAGGAAAATATCCATTCTCCTTTAAAAAGGAATTTTTAATACATAAAACCACAAAAAATTCATATTCATAAAACATAACATGAAAAACATTTAAACGATACATTAAATCACTTTGAAAACATTTTTAATAGAAAATTACATTTAAAACCATTTTCTTAAAGAATAACTTTTTAAAATGAAAAGGAATCATCTATATAATGACAGTGGGTAAATCCATACATGTCATATGAGGTAAAAGTAAAATTCCTTTTTACACGGTAAAATGGTAATATGGAATGCCTTATTCTTAATGAGACAAGAAGACTCCCATGATGATATTTTTAAAAGTATAAAAATGTTAATGTGTATTTAAAATATAATAGGACACTGGTATAATATTATTGGAATCCCTTTTTAGTAAACAATTTTTTATGGAATATAGATTTCCGACATAAGATAAGGTAAAAATGGGATTTCTTAATAAGACATTTATAACTATATTATGTATCAAAGAGTATAAAATGGTATCAGTACATTATTATGACATGGATAACTTGGGGAGAATAAAATTTATTAATTTATTTGAGTAATGGATCATAGGATTTCTGTAACAACCCAATTCTTTTTAAAATAAACAGAAATTAATGAAAAAATTTTACGTAGATATTTATAACAGGCCTTTAAAAATAATTTTTCAGCATCAATGTTTTGAATTTCAAAAAATGGTCATCTACATTTGTGTTCAGTACGTTATTTGGAATCTTATGGAACCAACATGTTTTTTTGGTGAATAGTATCATGTTCTTATAAATAGTAATATGAATAGTAATATGGTACTAATGAATAGTAAATTTAATTATTATTATTTTTAAATGCATTAAGATAATTACATGTTGATTTATTTTTCAAAGTGATATAATAGTAGTTATAGTTTTAAAATCATTAATTTTTTAATAAAGAATAATTTTATTTAAAAATTAAATTAATAATATTTAGAAAATTATTTTTAAAAAATTGACTTCATTTTTGAATTCTACATGTTGAATAATTGATTGGGAGAATTTTTGTGACTTTTATGAATTTCTAAAATTTTTGATGAACAATGAAATGCAGTGAAATACATTATATTATAATTATCTGTAAAATAATCTATTTATGACAACATACGTGATGTAAGGACACTTGGTTCGAAATAACATTTCATTATTACTATTATGGGTCAAATTAATTAATACAACACATATTCTTGAGCGAAATGTTATAATAATGATTAACATAATGTAAGTTACCTCCGCTCCTCCACAATAAATAACACACTCATTCCCCTCTTCCTCCCACACATCTCAAGCCTTTAGTGTTGTATATTTTTATCCACATTCCCTCCCCAATCTTCATCCCCTGTATCCTAGAGCATCTGGTATAACCAAAAGTCCAAAACCAAAGCCCTTAGAATATATCTCAAGGAGAAGAGATCAAGAGGTAAACATCCACTTTGGTTTTGTTTCTTTTATTTCATTTATGTTATTATTTTTAATATTCATTGGATTATGTAGGGATATTTTATTCAATATCCCCACTTGTGGACATACTTTGTAATAATGATGAGAGACCCATTTTCTCTCATCAAAATATTTTATGAAAATTGAAGCGACATCATTAGGCTTCTGAATTTTCCTAAGAGATTTCTCAACTTTTCTTTTATTTTGAGTTCCATTATTCTCTTCTTCTCTCTCTTCCCCTCCTATTATCCAATAGGCATGAAATCTCCCAAAATATTGTGTAATCTATATTTTATCATGTTCATGGAAAATTCCAAATTATTCTTCTTCTCCTCTCCCTCTTATTAAAGGAATGAAAACATTATCTGCGATGTATCGAATTTCAGACATTGTGGATGATGTGATTTAAATTTGAATTAATTGTCTCAATTCTAGTAATTAAACCATTTTTATTGTTGAACCAGGTTATAATATATGTATTATGTCTAATCCATGGTTCTATAATTGTTTTTCACACATGGTTTTAATTTATAAATCAAAATGAGGTCATTATCATTAAAGAACAATTAAAATGATCTAAACGAACATCATTTATGATTTAAATTATGAATATCATCATTTTAGAATTGAAAATAATAATTTAAATAATTTTTGGTTCATTAAATATTTAACTACCGTTCCTTTTCCAATTTTGGTGTTTCACATCCAATTGACAAGAGCATCCATCATGAACTGCTCATGGAAAACATGTAACAAAAGCTCCCAAAACATTGGAAGAAACAAAATACTAATAGTTAAAGTGTGAAATGATGTTATTAAATTATCATATAAGGTATTAAGAACAGGAATATTTTTTGTAAAATATTAATAAAAATCTTTGAACCATTATACCGGAGGTTTAATCACATTTTAAGAAAGAAGAACCCGAGGTAGGGAAATTCTTAACCCAATTTCCATTCATTGGGTTAACCATCTTATTTTTTCATTATGTTGAATTAAGATTATTGGAGTGAATAATTTTCTTTAATTATATTTATATATAGTTTATATACATATTCCATTGCAATATACTAATTCCCACTCCAATTATATTTCAATGTACATTCCTTTTAATACACCTTTTAAATTATCTTTAATAAATTTTAAAAGGATTGTTTTTTATACGTATATGGAACGAGTGGTTTCTTATGATTTTCAAGATTCTTTATTTCCATGATATGTTCCATGGACATTATTTATGTTGCATTTATCCCATTATAACTCAGTATATGTTGGGTTGATCCCATTATTTCTCAAGGTATGTTCGATTGAGCCCATTATAGCTCAAGATTTGACGGGTGAGCCCCATTATAAATCTCAAATGCATTGGGTACCCTGGAGATGGATGTAGACCAAAGTTTTATTCAATGTGTAAGGGTGAATGTAAGAGTGATATAGTAAATATTTCCCATGGAAACTACATGACGTTTCTATGCATATTAGGTTTTATGATTATGGGTTTTATTGGTTTTTATGTTATCACATGACTAACGCTTTGTTTCTTTATATACAAAACTGAGTTTTATTCTCATCCCATGTTTTTTAATGTTTTAATGTATTGTATTTTGAAAAAAGGATACTATTTTAGCTGTATCCTCTTATATGAAAGTGGTATGACTTTTTTGTAAGATATACTAATTCAATAAATCCCTAAACAAGAAATGATCATCAATGTCTATTAATTTATGGTATTGTATAAAATTCAACATTAATTAATGTATTAAGGTTGGTTATTTATAGTTGATATTGGATGATGGTTTAGATGACATTAGGGGTTAAGAAGATATAATTAGAATACAATAACTAATTTTAAGGTATTATTAATTTGAAATGATATAGCATTAAATGATTAAAAATATTCTTCATTTATGATGTGTCTTTTCATAATGTTTGTCTATAGAAGAAACAGGTAAGCTAAAGTAGGAAGGCACCAAGAGGTTGTTTTCTTTCTGAATTTGCTGCTCGATATGGTGGGAATTAGAATTGATAAGTTTGTGGTAGCAATGACTCGGTTGTCTCTAGAAATAAACGGGGGTGGTATCCATGGTATAGAGTAGCATGATCCACCCCAAATAACCTAGTCATTTGTGGGGAATTTGATGAAGCAACATCTACTAGCATTCAGTGGAACCACAATTCCAGTGATAGCTAAAGGATTGATCAATGAGTTGGAAAAGATATTTTTGTTAAGTCAATAAGGTTTTCCTTATGATGTTTCCATTACTTCATGTAAGGGGAATTTTTATGAGTCATTATGGTTTCCTTATGACTTAACCATTCCTCTTGTTTTGAAAATCTCAAACACCTTATTTTATAGAAAATCATATTTTACCCATGTTTTACTTCTATAAAGAAAATTTCCTTCCCCAAGTAAATTTACCCTTGAATAGATTTCATTATTCACACCATAAATTTTCTATGTTGAAACATGGATTTGAACTAAAACCTCAGAATCATATATTTATTTAAGTATGATGCATTCTGTTTCAGGATCTGAATTCTCATAATTCTGATTACGAACTCTCATGAAGTTCAACTCCAAATTCTGGATACGAACTATAATGAAGTTCAACTCCTAATTCTGGATATGAACTCTCATTAAGTCCAACTATGTATTCTGGATATGAACTTTAATGAAGTACGACTCTGAATTCCGATTACGAACATATGCAATGTTCGACTAAAAATTCTGATTACAAATTCTAGTTACGAACTTCTCTAATTTCTGACTATGAATTCTAATTACGAATTCTAGTTACGAACTTCTCTATGTTCTGATATCGGGTTCTCTGAATTCATACTTCGAAATCTTATGAGTTCTAACTCCAAATTCTCATAAACTGTGACTCCGAACTTTGTAAGATCATGTTCTGAATTCATGTGAATCTAGACAATGAATTTCCTTGAAATCCAGACTTTGGAATTCTATAGAATTCAGGTTCTGAATACCTATAAAACAGAATCTGAATATCTTAGTACTATAGACTCCAAATTCATTTTTTCCTAGACTATGAAATTTCGTTTACCTTCTTTCCAAATATCAGTTTTGGTTATGCTTACCCTTATTTTGTTATTAAATGATGTCGGGCTTTCAGTTATCAACTAACCATTGTTTGAGTGACATGTGTACCGGACCCTCCAAAATACAAGGAAGAATATGGCCATTGGAGGATGGAGCTGACCGTTGGATCTATGACTATAAATAATAGATCATTTGAACATGTTCACAACTTTTCGAGAGTCTTGAAAAAGTGGTGGTGGATGTGATTTCTAGAGAGTGAGGTTCTTATAAACTCTCAGGCATCGTGCAGAAAGTTTGAATGACATGTTCAAACTTTTCTTCGTTCTGATTTGCTTCGTGAAGAGGTTTGATTTCCTTAAAATTACAGACTTTGGGTTGTGAAGTCAGAGGTGCCGATTTCCTTACAAATCGAGGTCTTGTATGGATAGCAAGATAGATACCGATCTTAGGTTGTAAATAATACCTAGGTTTGGGTAAGACAGACTTTCTTGAATGTATTAATCATGGGACCACTTATCCAGGGTTGTTGGATAACCTCCTCTTTGGGTTAAAAGAGTTTATTCCTGTTACTTGTAGTTTTACTACTTTGTTTTTCCACTACATTTTTATTGTTCATGAATGTATAAGTTTCTTATACTTCCTCATATTTTTACTCTAATTCAGTTAGATTATATACGCATTATGTTAGAATCTTATCTATTATAAACTTCTGTTATGTTTTATTTCCAGAACCATTTTTCCGAAAACAAGCATGTTATTAGAGTATAGAGGTGTTATGAATTTTGGTTACAAAAAATTACTATAGAAATGTTTAAAGTATACAATTCACCCCCCCCCCCCCTCTTGTATTTGTATCTCATTTTACATATTCAATCTTACATTTGGTATAATAGATTATATCATACATAGACATACCATTCTAATAATTGGTATCAGAGAATTGGTTTAATCTGAATTAATCTCACGATTAGATTCAAAAGTAAATTTTCAGAATTGATTTCTCAAATCATATTTTCCGGATTCATATTTTCCGGATTCATATATTCGGACTCACATAGTTTGGATTCATTTTTTCTTAGAGATACTCTTACTCTATATTTTCCTTGCATTTGAATATTTTCGTTGTTTACAAACTCTTATTACTAACATGTTTTTGTGCCTAATATTTTCTTAAGAATGGAAGGTTTAATAATTAGTTCTATAGATAATCTAAATCCTACCAGACCACCTATTATTGATAGAAATGATTATGGGTAATGGGAAGATAGGATGAAGAGTTTCGTTATCAATACTAGAGTTGATAACTATCTAATGCTGGCTAGAGATTATAAGATTCCAGATAAGGATTTGAGAACGTTTACGAATCAGGAGAAATCAGAATATCAATAAAGTTTCAGAGTCAGAAATACATTGTTATGTTCCATGACTAAGAACATCTATATACAAATATCATCATTTTAAGCAACTTAGGGTATCTATAAGAAACATGAAGTTACACATTTTGGTACATCCAAAGTCATAGAGACAAGAATATCTATGTTGAGAGTTGTATACCATGGGTTTAATTTTCATTATGGAGAACCCATATGCAAAGTACATCAAAGGTTTATGACTATCATGAATATCTTACGATATGTGGGATAAAATGGTTTAGATGATGATGATATTATTGATAAGATAATAGATATTATTCCAAATTAATGGGAGTCCAAGAGGACAACTATTGATGAAAACAGAAAAGTCACTTAGATTTCCATAGAGGAGTTGTTTGGAACTCTTCTTCAGAATGAAACTAGAATGAAGGGATATGCTGAAAACATCATGAAGAAGAACGGGAATGGGTTAGTTGGTTTTACAACCAATTCTAAACATATTAATTCCAAGACTATAGAAAGAGAAACTTGATCTAAATCTAATAAAGTCGTTATTCAGTCAGAATCCAGTGATACAGATTAGTCAGAGAATGAATTAGCTAATCTTCCTTAAAGAATGAACAAGATTGTCGATCATAAGAATTATCAGAATAAGTAAATGAAAAAAACTACAGAGATAAGAAATAAGGAGAAGTTACTTGTTATGAATGAAGAAGAACATGTCACATCAGACCTGATTATCCTTTGTTGAAGAAGAAGAAAAATAAGGAAAGGAATTCAAAAAAGAATAAAAAGAAAATATTTAGATAAAATCACAAGAAATTCATTAAACATAACGATACATTGAGTACTTACTGTAGAGACTCTTCATAATTTGATTCTTCTGAAAATGATTTATTATCACCTAATAATATGGGATTCATTACTACTACTTATTTCCCTAATACATGTCTTATAGCCAAGGTATGCTCTGCCGAGGCATTAACAAGTTTTTCTCTTGATAAGAATTAATATTTTGAAAATAGTACATCCAATGAAGATACTTCATCATCAAAAAATGAAAAACATTCATATGAATAAGTATCTATATTTTCCAAGTTACTTGAAGAAAAAAATTGTTAAATTTCTAAGCAATTAGACAAGGAAAATACTAGGGACGAAATTATTAAAAATGTGATTTCAGATATTTCTAGAGATCTTAGAGATAAGGAAGGGATTTTAGAAAAACATTCTAAAGACCCTGAGAAAGAAAATTTTGTTATGGAATAACATTTTAAAGATCTTAAGAATGATATTTTAGAGATGAATGTTTTTGAGGAAAGTCTAACTCTAAGGAAATGATTCCTGAAGATGGGAATTTAGTTATCAGACTAAAATCCAAAATATTTTCTCTTAAGACGCTTCTTTAAAAATTTAACTATGTGAAGGAAACTTTTGACAGGATTTATTCTCAAATTAAACCTCAAGGAAACACTACTGGATTAGGTTACACTCACCAAAAACAGATTTTCAAAAACAACTATTTTGTTCCTTCTAGAGCCCATTTTTCTACTTGATGTCAAAGTGGTGGGTATTGGAAGAAAAATTTCTCTTTGAATAGAGTTCAATATCTCAGGTTTCATAAAGCTTATTTTTCTAAACAAATGTGGATACCCAAAAAAAAAATTTCTAACAATTCCAGATCCACGAAACTTTGGATTATAAAAATCTAACTCTTTCTTTTCAGAAAAATAAATAAAGTAACAATAAGAATATTTGGTACATGGATAGTGGATGTTCTAGACATATGACTGGTAACAAAAACTATTTTGAAATTATTATCAAGAAAAAAGGAGGAAAATTAACATTCAGAGATATTTATCATGGAGAAATTATTGGTATAGGTAACATTCTCCTTATTGGAAAACCATTTATTTCAAATGATTTATTTGTTAAGGGTATTAAGCATGACCTCATTAGCATAGTCCAATTATATGATGAAGTCTAACTTTTGAATTTTAGGAATGATAAGTGCTTAGTACACAATTCCATGGAAGAATTTATTCTTTCTTCAAACAGGAAAAATAAATTTTACACACGAAACATAGAAGTCCTTAAGATCCAAGATCTACCTTTCCTTTGTGCAATGGAAGATAATTATTAGTTGTGGCATTGAAGTCTAGGACACTGTAACCTTAGGATCTAATGAAAACATTCTATGAAAGTACTAGTCAAGGATCTACGAGAGCTTATATTTGACTCTTAAAAAGTTTGTGACACTTGTCATAATGGAAAGAAACCTAAATTAAGTTTTAAATAAGTCAGTGAAGTCTCAACTACTGATGCCTTAAAGCCAGTGCATATGGATCTTTTTGGTCCTATACAAACTTGAAGCATTAGGGGAATGTACTATGTATTTTTTTTGGTTGATGATTACTCTAGATATACGTGGGCCTATTTTCTATCAAATAAGTCTAAAGTTTTTTATTATTTTAAAATTTTTAGAGACCAAGTCAAAAATAAGAAAATATTTCCATTGAAATCTATTCATAGTGATCATGGAGGAGAATTACAAAATTATGATTTTGAAAATTTTTGTAGTAGAGAAGGCATTAATAATAACTTCTCATCACCTAGAACACCTCAATAGAAAGGTGTTTTTGAAAAAAAAATAGAATTCTTCAAAAGATAACTAGAACCATGTTGAGTGAGTATTCTGAAGGCAAACATTTTTGGGATGATACTATAAGTGGTTCTTGTTATAGTATAAATCATCTTTTGATTAGACCATTTCATAATAAAACTCTTTATGAGTTATGGAATGGTAGAAAACCTAGACATTCCTACTTTAAGGTTTTTGGTTTCAAGGTATTCATTCTGAATACTAAAGATAATCTTTATAAATTCACACCAAAATCTGAGGAAGGAATCTTCATAGGCTACTCCACAACTTGTATGGTTTATAGAGTTTTCAACAAAAAAACGTGTACTATTGAGGAGATAGTACATGTGAAATTTGATGAAACCAATCCTTTTGTTTTTAAACAACCCCAGCCTACATCCTCATATGTGTTTTTAAAAACTGATAATCAACCTTTGATAGAAAATACTTCTGATTAAGAAAATGTTCAAGGAGATACTTCTGAAACATTTACCTTAGAATATTTCCTACCATACGTTGATGAACAGGTTTTACAAAACCCAAATCAGTTGTTTCTAAAGAATCATCCTAGTGATAGTATCATTGGTGATGTGAATAAACTTGTAAGGACTAGAAGATCCTTACAAAATTAAGTAGAACATCTAGCATTCCTTTCCCAATCATAACCAAAAATGCACTTTTGAGGCTTTAGGTGATGATGGTTGGATTAAAGTTATACAAGATGAGAAAAATGAATTCGAAAGGAATAAAGTATTGACCTTGGTTGAAAGTCCTAAGGCAACTTTTGTTATTGGATTAAAATGGATCTTAGGAAATAAGTGTGATGAAAATGGAATCATAGTCAGAAATAATGATAGATTAGTTACTAAAGGAAATAAACAACATGAAGGAATAAAATATGAAGAAGCCTATGCTCTAGTAGCTAGACTTGAATCTATTCGTGTTTTACTTTCCTTTGCAGCATTCATCAATTTCAAAATTTATCAAATGGATGTGAAATTTTCTTTCCTTAATGGTTATGTTCAAGAAGAATTTTTTGTTGAACAACCTCCTGGATTTGAAGATACAAAACATATGATCATGTTTTTATACTTACCAAAGCTCTTTATAGACATACACAAGACCTTGAGATTTTTATGATAGACTTACATGATTTTTTCTTCAAAATAAATATGTTAAGAGAAATGAAGATCCAACCCTATTTATAATGAATGATAAGAAAATGTTTTTATTGTTCAAATTTATGTTGATGCGATTATATTTGGTTCAATTGAGAAATCTTTAACCAATTCTAGTGTAGATCTAATGAAATCAGAGTATGAAATGAGTATGATGGGTGAGTTAAAATCCTTCCTCAGATTTCAAAATTTCTAAAAAACCAGAAGGAATTTATATATCTCAACATAAGTATATTAATGATCTTCTTAAAATGTTTGGATATGGAAACACTATGTGTATAAGTACCTCTATCAGTACCTCAAACACTCTTGATCTTGATGAAGTGGGGAAACCAGTAAATCAAACATCTTTTAGAGGTACGATAGGAAGTCTACTTTACTTGACGACTAGTCATCCAGACATAATGTTTTCGGTATGCCTATTTGAAATATATCAATCCAAGCCTAGGTAATCTCACATAAAGGTATTAATGAGAATTTTTCATTAATTAATGAGAACCATGGATTTAGGACTATATTATACTTCTATAAATGATTTTGTTTTAAAAATATTTTCGGATGATGACTTTGGTGGATGTATAATGGATTGAAAAAGAACATCTAGAACATGTCATTTCATAGGAGATCATTAGATTCTTGGTCTTGCAAGAAGTAACACTCAGTATCACTTTCCACTATTGAAGTTGAATATGTAGCAGCTAGAAGTTGTTGTGATCAAGTGTTGTGGATGCAACACCCACTCACAGACTATGGCTTGAGTTTTACCAAAAATCAACATTTGTGTGATAACACAAGTGCCATTTTCCTTATTAAAAACCTTGCACATCACTCTCATGAAAATAACACAGATATTAGGAATCACTTTATTAGGGATCACACACAAAAAGAAGATATCCTTCATCAATTCATCAAAAAGAAAGATCAACTTTCTGACTTTTTCACAAAATCATTACCTTCCAATAAAATTGAATACCTTAAACAGAAGTTAGGAATGATAACCATGAGTTAATCTTCATCTATTAACTTTCTGTTCAAGCAATATCCTTACAATAATAAACTCCTTTTCATAGGGGGAATATATCTATTATTAAAGCCTTTTATATTTTTCATAGTTAGTTTTTTTCAAAAAAATTTCGTAATGGAAATTTTCCTAATTGAAAATTTTGGGATAAAAATTTTTGGAACTGAAGTTTTCGTTATTAGATTCTTTGGACCTTGAATTTTCATAATGGAAATTTTTGTAATGGAAATTTTTGTAATTGAACTTTTGTAATGGAAATTTTTAGAAATGGAATTTTCATAGGAATATTTTTTTTCGTACATGGAATCTTCGTATTAAAAATTTTCATACTCAAAAATTTCGTAGTGGATTTTTCTCAATATGTTTTTTTTATAGTCAAATTTGTTTGTTCAAGAAGAATATCAACTATTACGAATAACCTTCCTAGAAATCTGAATGGTATGATCTCCTTCTTAAACATTTCATAGTCATTATTTTATTGCTGGTATTTTATATTGTACTTCAAAGTCTCGGATTCTAGTTTTCTCAAATCTGATTTTTTTTAAAAACCCGAAAACATCAAAATCACCGAAATTTTTCTTTGTGGGAAATATATCAACCGTCAGATCAGATCAGATCATTTCTCAACTATTAGATTGGATTGGAAAGTCGAAAGGTCGCTTCAACGCCAATATTAAAGGAACCCCGATGGTGGTCCCACATCGATTTTCAATCTTGTGCATGCTGAACCTCTAACCATCTACAAAATCCCGTTCCAAATTCATTAGAAGTGCTCCTGTCCGAATGTCTACAGAAGTCCCTTATCAATAGATGTCTTCAGTTAAGCCAATTGTAGAATGGAAAATATATATGGAAATGTTGGGTCATCCAAACTTTTTTAATAAGTACGACTCTATAATTTCCAACAATATCAAACTCAATGGATAGGAAAGTGTAGTGATATCTAAGTCTCGAGCTCAAGATGTGGTGTATCCAGATTTACTCATAGTGTTTTATGAGTCAGTTTCTTTTTTCAACGAAGATGGATGAGATAAGTTCTCCATAAAGTGCTATGGGAAGACGTATGCTCTCTATTATACCAAGGCAGGCTAGATTGGTTGGCATTCCTTATGAAAGAGAGGCTTATTTTTTCTCTCACAAGTTCCCTGAAGTCCAGGGTATCCTTTTTAAGGAAAAATCTATGGAGTGTCTAGGTCTTTCTGATATAACACTGTAAAGAAGATAGCCCATCATTCAAAAAACAATCGGATTCTACAACATTGGGATCAAGGGTTTATCATACTGAGGAAGGGTGATAAGGATACCCATAAGAAGAGTGACATGTATATTTTGGATTTTTTGGTATACATAAGGATGGTGAACCTCATGAAAAACATCCTAATTACGATTCAGAACATCTAGAATGGTAATTTGAGAGCTCAGATTTTTATGTACCCTGCCCTTCTTTCTAAGCGCATAGTTCGGTGCCTAAAATCCTTCAAGATCCACTGTATCTCCAAGTCAAGGTGTTTCAATGTGATGTTTATCAGTGATGACACACTAAAATGGATGAGGTGGTATCAAAGTGTAAGCCCAATCCGCACCTCCTAAACCCAAAAATCAAAAGGCCTACCTGGATGAGGTGGTAGCAAAGTCGAGTGAGGAAAAGAAGATTAAAAAATTAGGGGAGCCACATTTTTGTTTGGATCCTGCTGAGACTAAGGTCTTAAAAGAAACAGCTATTGAAGTGCTTGAGAGGCATGCAACGGAGAAAAAGAAATTGATAAAGATGTCTGAGGTCATGATTTTTCAATCTCTCTTGAAGGCTGATGAGGTTGCTTTAGAAAACATCCATGTTCCGAAATCATTCCTTGGGGAACAATTGCCCGAGACACCACAAAAGAGGTTTATGTCACCAGAAAAGCAACAAGAGATAACTGTGGAAGAAAATAATGATGAAGAAGAAGTCCAAAAAGCTAAGAACAGTGTTGGATTTGTTAATGTAATCAAGCATGTTGAAGACTATCACGAGAAGGATGGTGCTTCTGAGAAATTTTCACTCTGGACTTCTCATGCCAGATCATCAAATCTTGATTATCCTAGAGATGATGAGAAGGTAGAGGAGAAAGTCAACAAGACATTTGAGGAAGAGATTCACAATCATGAATTTATTCTTCCTGAGGATATTTAATCTAGAGCTGAGAAGATTGATGAAGACATGATTGTACAACTATCTGGTAGTGAGCATGAATCCCCCGATGAGAGGTCGTTTCAAAAATCAGTAATGGAAAACAAATAGTAGTGGACACCCTATCAAAATAAATTTTGAGGAAGAAGGATGTTGGAGCTTCTTCAATGAGAAAGATGGTGGAAAAAAAAGAAGGAAAATTTCTATGTAAATTTTCTGATTCGAAGTCATCTTCCATATGTCACAATTTTGTTGTATAGTCTCTAAAGAATATGGTTGATACCATTCCAATATATCCCACAATTGATTTTAAATTCCAGATGCTACAGCACACCATGAATCAAAAATTAGAGTTTGTATCTATGGTGATGGAAAGGTGTGTTAATATTGAGGAAGAATAAAAAAATTTCTTTATCAATTATGAAGCCGACATGAAAACAATACAGAAAAATGGTTTTTTGGAAGAAGAAAATCAATGAAGATTTGACAGAGCTTGATCAGTTTCAAGAAGATGTCAAAGAAGCCTTTGACACTGAATACTTGAAGATCATGGATCTTACAAACAGTTTTCAGGAAAAGCTAAGTCTAAACAATGTTCTTGGATTCAGGATGTAAAATATCTCAATGGGAAGCTGAGCTATATTGTTCAAATATTGAAAATAGAGAAGGATCTCTGAAGCAAGATGCAAGAAAATATTTTGATGCATGAAAAATTTTTAAACGTCTCAGGATGAGGCCATGAAGGCTCAGGCAAGGGTCTTGAAGGCTCGGGAAGATATGATCAAGTCATAAGAAAATAAAGATGAGAAAGATCACAACGAGCTGAAGAAGTTGAATAAAAATTATTAAGATGCTAATGCCCAAGGAAAAGAAACAAAATAGACCACTCTGCTATTTTGTTTAATTTTATTTCTAGTACTAATTCTATCCATCGTAATGAATTTATTGGTTTCCTGTTTTGTTTGGTTTTCTACACTAATATTTCAGGTACTTTATTATTTTCCATTCCCTAAAACTCTTTATGAAAATCCCAAAGGGGGAGAAGGAAAAATAATTCTAAAGAGTAGAAAGAAAAATCAAAATACCTAAATAAGGGGGTGTTTTTCTAAGGGGGAGTTCCCATTATGAGTATTTCCACATTAAAATGAAAATTCTCATTTTGAAAATCTATAATATGATCCTTACTATTCTAAATCCTAAGGGTGAGTTAGTTGTATCCACCATTTTCTATAAACAAAGGTAGATAAGCTTTAATTTCAAAATCTAGAAATTTATTTTTTGTGCTAACATTCTTTTTCATAAGGTTGTTTGTGCTTTCCAAAAAAGGGGAGATTGTTGAGTCGATAAGTTTTTCCTTATGAATTTTCCATTCCATCATTTAAGGGGAAGATTGTTGAGTCATTAAGGATTCCTTATGACATAACCATTCCTCTTGTTTTGAAAATCACAAACACCTTATTTTAAGGAAAATCTTATTTTACCCCAGTTTTACTTCTATAATGAAAATTACCTTCCCCAAGGAAATTTACCCTTGCCTAAATTTCATTATTCATATAATAAATTTTCTAAGAATGAATCTCAGATTGGAACGAAAACCTCTAAATCCTATAAATACTTATGTATGATGCATTCTATTTCAGGATCCGAACTCTTAGAATTCTGATTACGAGCTCTTAAGAAATTCAACTCCGAATTCTGGATACGAACTCTCATTAAGTTCAACTTTGAATTCTGGATACGAACTCTCATGAAGTACAACTCTGAATTATGGATATGATCTTTCTTGATGCACGACTCCGAATTCTTATTATGAACATATTCTAAGTTCAACTATAAATTATTATTATGATTTCTAGTTACGAAATTCTCTATGTCCTTACTCTGAGTTATCTAAATTCAGACTCCAAACTCTTGTGAGTTCTGGCTCCGAATTCTCATGAACTCTTACTCCTAACATTTTATGTTCATGTTCTGAATTCCTAAAAAACAGAATCCAAATATATTAGTACTACAGACTCCGAATTCATTTTTTCCTAGACTCTGAACATTCATTTACCTTCATTCTGAATATAAGTATTGGTTACGCTTCCACCTAGTTTGTTATAAAATGATGTTGTGCTTTAATTTATCAACTAACCATTGTTTTAGTGACACATGTACATGTCCCTATGAAATTCAAGAAGAATATCACTATTGTTGGAGGGATCTAACCATTAGAGTTATGCCTATAAAGAAGAGCTCATTTGAACATGTTCACAACTTGTCGAGACTTTTGACAAAGTGCTGGTGAATGTGATTTCTAGAGAGAGAGTCTCTTATATACTCTATGTCTTTGTAAAGAAATTATGAATGGATTGTTCAAAATTTGCTTCATGCAGATTTGATTTGTGCCGAGGTTCAATTTTCTTAAAATCAGAGAATTCGTATTGTGAAGTCATAAGTTCCATTTTCCTTACAAATCGAGGGAATGTGGCGATAACAGGATAGATACTAATCTTCCGATTGAGGGCTTACCTGGGTTTGGGTAAGACATAATTTCTTGAAAGTATAAATCAACAGACCTCTTATCCAGGGATGTTAGATACCCTCCTCTTTGGGATAAAAGATTTTATTCTTATTACTTGTATTTTTTCTACTTTTTTATTCCGTTGTCTTTGTATTGTGGAGTAAAGTATATCTTTCTTAAACTTCTCATATTTGTACTATGATTTAGTTAGATTCTATATTCTTTAAGGTAGAATCTTATCTGTTGTAAACATTTTTTAAGTTTCATTTCTGGAACCATTTTTCCAGAATCAAGAAAGTTATTAGAGCTTAGAGGTATTGTGAATTTTGGTTACGAATAATTCCCTTAGGAATTTTTAAAGTATACAATTCACCCCTATTGTATTTATATATCATTTTATATATTCGATTGTACATTTGGTATAATAGATTATATCATACTGAGACATGTTGTTCTAAAAATTTGATGTCATGGGATGTTAATAATGTCAAAATTTATAATATCCATTTATCATTTGGATTTTGAAAATGATCAATTCTAGTCTTTGGATAAGAATACGATAGAAATTGATGATATTGATGATCTAGAATGAGATGATTTTAAGGGTACTTTTCTATAAAAATATTTACCCAAGTCACTTTAACTCATAATGGAGAAAACATTCAAGGAATTGAAGCAAAAATATGATGATTCTATTGTAGATTATTATTCCAATTTACCAGACCTTCCATGTATGCCCTGGATTTTACTCAGGATTATGTAAATACGATTAACATATTTTCCTCTAGTTTGAAATCATTTTCATAAAGAGATTTGGCCTCCTGAAAGTTTAAAAGCTATAAGAAAATTGTTTATTATGCGGAAAATGTTAGATAGATTTTTTGGACACATATGTGCCTTGTGATGACCAGAATAAGAAGCGGTAATGTTGGAGGGAAATATGGAAGAACTCGTCCAAAAAAATTCTGGAGGTATGAAAATGAATTCCCCTTATTGTGAAAAGTGTGGTAAAAGGATTCCTGGTGAATGCCTTGAAAATTTTGGGAAATGCTACTAATTTTTTATGTTTGGACACATATCTTATGATTTCAAGGTAAATTATCTGAAAACTAATGAGAAGCTGACTGTGAAATATTTAACTGTAAGAAATTAGGCAATTTTGCTAATGTTTGTCCAAAACTAGTTACTCAAGAAGGGAATATACAAGATAAAAAGAAGAGGGGTTTGGAATTACCAACAAATTCATAATATTTTGATAATTAAAATGAGGTGTTATTAGGTACATTTCATATTTTTAGAGATTTATCAAATGTGTTGTTTGATTCAGGTTCTACACATTCCTTCACTTCTCATAATATTCTAGAATTTTTTTTATTAAACCTCACAAAATGAATTGAGATCTCATAGTAAATACAAATGGAGGAAATATTGAGGAAAAAATTATAAGAATTTGAATATCCTTGTCTGTTGAAAGATTTTACCTAAAAACATTATTATTTTTCCTCAAGTAGATTTTGATGTTATTTTAGGTATGGAATTGATTTATTTTTATCATTCTTGGAAATATTATAGGGAAATAGAAGTTTCTTTCAGAAAAAATTTTAGTGTGTGTACAAGAATGAACCCATACCATTAATAACATATCAGGAATATAAGAAACTGATAACGGATGGATATAGAAGTTATATTGCTCACATTTTTGAAGATAAGGGAACTATCTAGATTAATGATGTACCCATGGTAAATTAATATTTGGATTTTTTTCCTGATGATTTTCATCGTGTTATTACTAATCAAGAGGATGAATTTACTATTGATTTTTTTTCCAGATTCTAACACAATTTTTAAACAACATTATCGAATGACATAAATGGAACTTCTAGAATAACAAAAACATTCAAGAATTTTTAGATAAAGGATTTACCAGACCATACACTTCACCAAGGGGCACTACGGTCTTGTTTGTTAAGAAGCAATATTGTTTAATGAGACGATGCATCGATTATAGAGCCTTGAATTACATTAATTTTAAAAAGAATTATCCTTTGTGTAATATCGATGAGTTTTTTTATCATCTCTAAAGAGCGCAGTATTTTTTGAAGGTTGACCTGAGGCCAGGGTGCCATTATTTGATGGTTAAGGTTGAAGACATCCTGAAGACTCTGTCATTTACTAGATATGGTCATTACGAATTGGTAGTTATTCCTTCTGGGTTAAATAATGAACCTATTATATTAATGGATATTATGAATAGAATATTTCATGAGTTCTTGGATATGTTTTTAGTTATGTTTATTGCTGACATTCTATATTATTATACAAGTAAAGAGGAGCATGAAAAACATCTAAGGGTTGTTTTGGAAACCTCAAATAAAGTTAAATTGTATGGAAAATTCAAAAAGTGTGATTTTTGGTTGCAATAGATTTCTTTTTGTTGGTATTTTGAAAATAAGGATGGAATAACAGTTGATCCTGTAAAAAATGTGGTTGATGAGTGACCAAGACCTATGAATGATATAATGATTTGAAGTTTTCCTAGATTTTGACGTTATTACAAATGGTTCATTAAAAACATTTCACGTTTATCTATCCCGCTAACTATGTTTACATGAAAAGGGATTTAATTTATTTGGACAAAAGAATGTGATGTTTGTTTTTTGGAATTGAAGAAGATATTGGTGAATTCTCTAGTTTTGTCCTTTCCTTATCAAAATGGTGAGTTTGTCATCTAATGTGATGCTTAATTGAAGGGACTTGGTTGTGTTTTGATGCAGAATGATTAGGTAATTTCTTATACTTCAAGGCAACTGAAACATCATTAGTTAAATTATCCAACACATGATTTGAAATTGGAAGTTGTGGTTTTTTCATTGAAAATTTGTAGGTTTCATTTATACCGAGCTAAATGTCAAAAATAAACTGACCATAAACGTATGATTTATATATTCACTTTGAAGGATCTAAACATGAGGCATATATGATGGATTTAATTTGTTAATGTATTATTATTTAACGATCAATTACCATCTAGGAAAATAAAAAATGTGGTGGATTCCATGAGTCAAAAACATCATGCATCATTAACCATGTTACGTTTGGAACATGAACCCTAATTAATGAATTTGTGAATTTTGGCACAAAAGTTGTTGGTGTAGGTAATACAACTTTTTCGTTTCAGGTTTTAGTGCAGTCATCGTTTTGAAACAGAATTATGAAATCACATAATGAAGACCATTAGCTACAGAAAAATGTTGAATTGGTCAAAATGGGTGTGTTTTCAAAATTTAACCATAATCAGGATTGTATTTTAATATATGTAAAAGGTTGTGTGTGCCTTGTAATTCCTAGCTAAAGAATCTTTTGTTGTGTTAAGGTCATAGTTCTCCATTATAAGTTCATCCATGTAGTACTAAGATGTACAGATTTCGTCGAGAGTATTACTGGGGGATGGAATGAAAAGGGATTTTTTAGAATTTACTGTAAAATGCTTGACATGTCAACATGTTAAAGAAGATCAGTAGTTACTGAAGGGGATGCTTCATCCTTTTCTAGTTCTAGAGTGGAAATTATAGAATATATTGATGGACTTTGTGGGGGGACTACCTATTACTTATTGAGGAAACAATGCAATATGGTTTATTTTTGATCGGCTGACAAAATCTAAACATTTCCACTCTTTTTGAGATACAATATCGTTGGATCAGCATTATTGATTTTACCTCAATGATATTGTTAGGTTACATGGAGTTCCTCTTTCCATTGTATTTTATCAGTATCCTAGGATCACTTCTAACTTTCGGAAGTGCCTTCATATGTATTTGGTCACATTATTATATTTTAGTGTAGCTGTTCATCCACAGTCAAATGTGTAGTAAGAACAAACGATTTACAACATGGAGGATACGATTCAAGTTTGTTCAATAGACTACCTGGGATGTTGGGATCAGTATATTTCTTTAGTTGAGTTATCTTATAATAACACATTTCAATCCATTATACAAATGGAATCTTTTGTGTAATTTTATCGGAAGTGGTTCCAAACTATAGAAATTTGGTATGATGTCAGTGAAAGAAATTTTATGCGGATAGAATTAGTAGATGAAGTGGCTGAGAAGGTGAAGACTATCTCGTAGCACATGTGGACAAATTTGAGTAGGTATAAAAGTTATGTAGATAATAGAATGAAAGACTTCTCTTTCGAGGTAGGTGATCATGTTTTCCTTAAAATCACTCCTTGAAAAAGTGTGATGTGTTGTTATATGAAAGGGAAGCTAGGACGTCAGATCATTAGTCCTTTTGAATGACCAGAGAATGTTGGAACAGTTGCATAACGAGTACCTTTGCCTCTGAGTTAGTCTAAGGTACAGAATGTTTTTCATGTTTCTATGTTGAGAAAGTATTTGTCAGATTCATCAAATGTCTTGATCCAAGAAGCAGTTCAACTGGAAGAAAAACATTCTTATGAAGAGAGACCAGTTATGATTTTTTATCTATGTGAACATATACTGTGGAATACGGTAATTCACCAGGTAATGGTTTTGTGGAGAAACCACATGGTTGAAGAAGTGACATGATAATCTGAAAATGTTATGATGGAATGGTACCCTCACTTGTGTAATGAGCAAATAAAATTGCGAGGTTGCAATTTCCAGAAGGTGGGGATAGTGTAACACCCCAATGATTTTAAAAATAAATAAAAATTCATGAATGATTATTTTATGTAGATATTTATAACTAGCATTAAACATAATTTTTCAGCTTCTATGTTTTGAATTTCAGAAAACAGTCATCTACATTTGTGCACAGTAAGTTATTTGGAGTCTGAAGGAACAAACATGTTTTTTTGGTGAATAGTAACATATCATTATGAATAGTAATAGGAATAGTAATATGGACATAATGAATAGAATAATTTTTTAATATTTTATATTATTATGGATTTAATATAAAGACATGTTGATTAATTTTTCAATGTAATATAAAAGTCGACAATGTTTTAAAATCGTTAATTTTTTAATAAAGAAACATTTTATTTAAAAATTAAAATAATAATATTTATAAAATTATATCGAAAAATGGAGTTCATTTGGTAATTCTAAACATCAGGAAATCGTTAGGATGATTTTTGGGATTTTTTTGAAATTCTTGAATTATCGATGAATAGTGAAATACGGTAAAATACTGTATATTCCAATTATCAGTAAAATACACTATTTTTGACATCATAAGTTTTTTAAGGTCACATGGTTCAAACTCACATGCCATTATTACTATTTGGGTCACATGAATTACTATTATTCTTAAATATTGATCAAAATATTATAAAAATTATTAAAATAATGTAAACTACGTCACCTCATCCTCTATAAATACCATCCTCATTCCCTTCTTCCTACCACACCTCTCAAGCTTTGATAATTTCATAATTTCTACCAAATTAAATCCATAATATTCTTACACACTTCCTAGAGCTTATTGTATCACCAAATTAACAAAACCAAAACCCTTTAGAAGGTTCTCAATGTGAAGAGATCAAGAGGTAATCATCTTCTTTTGTTTTAATTCTTTTCTTTCAGTTTGTGTTATTATTTTAAATTTTAGATGGATTAATTTGGGATATTTCATTCCATATCCCCCCTTAATACCCAATTTATTAATTAATTATGTGATACACCTTTTCTCTCATCAAAATATTATATTATATTTTATGTGAAGTTGTTAGGCTGCAGAATTTTTATAAGGGATTTCTCAACTCCTCTTTTATTTTGAGTTCCATTAATTTCTTCTTCTATATCTTCCCATCCTCTTATACAGTAAGAATCAAAGCTCCAAAAATGTTTTATATTCTCGATGTTCTCATGTACATGGAAAATTCTTCATTAATCTTCTTTTCCTCTCTCACTTATTCAAGGATTATGAACATTGTCTGTGATGGGTCGAATTTCTTACATTGTGGATGAGGCAATTTAAATTTGCTTTAATTATTTTATGTATAGTCAAGAAACTTTTTTGATGGTTATTAATGGTTATAATATATGTATTATGTCTCATCCATTTTTTTTAAATTAATATTCACACATGGTTTTAATTTTAAAAAATATGAAGTCGTTATTATTAAAGAACCTATAAAATGATATAAAGGAACATCATTAATGTTTTAACTTATAAATCATCATCAATTCATAATTAAAAAAGATAAATGAAATAATTTATGATATTTTAAATATGTAACTTCCATAATTTTCTATTTATGCATTTTTATTTCTAATCTACAAGAGCATCCATATTGAACCGATAATGGAAAGCATGCAAAGAAAGCACCCAAAACAATGGAAGGAAAAATACAATTAATTAAAGGGTGAAATGATGTTTTGAAATTATCATATAATGTGATATAATTATTAATATTTTCCTTCTATATATTAATAATGCTATTTTATCCATTATAAATTAGTTTTAAACACGTTTGGTGAATGAAGAACCCAATGTAAGATAATTCTGAACCCAATTTCCATTCATTGGGGGAAACATCTTCTTTATTCATTATGTGTTATTATGATTATTAGTGTGATTTATTTTTTTGAATTATTTTTATTTAAAGTGTATATACATATTCCATTACATTATATTATTTCTCAACCTAATTATATGTCATGGTACTTTCTTTTTAAAACCATTTTTAAAACCCTTATATTAAATTTCAAAAGGATTGTATTTATATGTATATGGAATGAGTGCTTTCTTATAATTTTCAAGATACTTTATTCACATGATATGTTCCTTGGAAATTATTTATTTTGGTTTGAGCCCATTATAGCTAATGATATGTTGGGTAGTGCCCATTATAGCTCATGATATGTTGGGTTGAGCCCTTTATAGTTCAAGATATGACGGGTGAGCCCCATTATAGATCTCTAATGCATTGGGTAATCTAGAGATGGAAGTTGAAAAAATGGTTATTCCATGTGTAATAGTAAATGTAAGAGTGAAATGGTAAATATATAACAAGTAAACTATATTATTTTTCAATGCATATGAGTTTTTATCATTATGTATTTTATTAGTTTTTCTGATATCACTTGACTGGAACATTATTTCTTTATATCAGTTACTATGTTTTATACTCATCCCATGTTTTTAAAATGTTTTACCCGGGATATAAATATTTGTATTAAAAATAATGGAGTCTTGATGTTTTACTTTTAGTGATGTTTTTTGTTTTAATGTTTTATATTTTTTAAAAATGGATATAGTTTTAGTTGTTTCCTCTTATATGAAAGTGGAATGAAATGTATATAAGATATCCTAATTCATTAAATATATAAACCCTAAAATATACTCAATTTATATTTATGTATTTTATTTTACAAAATCCAAGATTAATTAAGGTTTTAAGGCTGGGTCTTTACAGTTTCTTTAAAGGAAGAGTTAACAATCTTGAAAAAAGTGATGAGATTGTCTCAATATACAATTTTTTACTTGGCATACTAGGGTCATACACTCCATATAAGAAATGAAATTACATGAAGCATAAAATACCATTAAAATAATTATATTCATGATATAACATAGAATATTGATGCAGATACACCTCTTATAAAGAGTTTAGCTGCTTAACAAAACATGAGTCTCAAAGAATAAAAATTGAGACAACACTATTTTACAGATTAGCTAACATTTGAAAAATGAAACCCATGAAATATGTATAATAAAATGGACATATTAATACCCATAAATATAATTATATGATAAATTTAACGAAATAATTGAATGTAGATACAACACAGATAATTAAATACTACTGAACATAACATGTATCTCACAGAAATTAAAAGTGAGATGAAACCCCCTTACATTTAGAGTTGAATCTCTTGATACTTGTACAAGCCTCATGTATAAAAAATATAAGTTTAATAATAATATTTTATATAACCCTATTTTTATATCTATAACCATATATGGTTATATTTTTACCTTATATTATCCACTTGTAAACGATCATATGATAAGGTTTCACATCCGGTAATATTATCTTTATTATTCGCTTGAGTGTTAATTTTTCATAATGTTTTCTTTATGGTTATATATCGATTCCAGAATTTCAATAATAGAAAATATATGCAATATAAAAATTATATGTATATTTAGTAGTATATATGATATAGAGGTATAAAATGGAAAATACCGTTCATGGAGATGATAAGTTCTACGTTCGCATAGATGCAATTTCAAATTTTATTGTCATATTAAAAAAATGTTTCTAAATAAAATAGGTATATATATAATTATTAAATTTTATTAATTATATTATATATATATAATATAATTTCATTCAAACAATCCTCAATATATTCAATGTGGTGTGTGAACTAATCACATCACATTAGGGGTTGGTAGTCCACACATCCTCAAACGAGATTATCATATAAACACCAAATAGAAAGTAAAGAGATGTGTGTTCAAAAAGGAATAAACATATTAATTAATTAATAAATATAATATTTTTCATATATAAATAGAGTTTCAATATTAAATAAATCGATGATAGTTGGTAAAATAAAAATGATCAGTCGCCGTTTTGTGAGTTAGTATTTCTACACACATAGAAACAGTTTGTTTGAAATGAATTAGATAGAGGTTTTTGTATGATTAATTAGTAACCATAGAATAAAAACATCATATTATACACATTATACTAGTTTTCCCTACAATAATGGAAAAAATATTTTGTAGGGGGTGAATAAAAAAATAATGTATAGGAGCTTGAGAGATGATATTACCTATAAATCGGGTAACTCCTTTTTGTTTGTGACAAAAAGGATTCATTTAGAGGATTTAATCCAAAATATGGGATTTAAGGTAGAAGGGATGATTTTTCAGAGTCTAATTTTAAAAAAAATTTCCGAACATAAAAGGATTGATAGGTGTGAGGAATTGGTTGAGGTGGTAGCCTTTTAATGTTGAAGTTGAGTGGTACTTTTGTAAATATGTGAAGAATGAATTACACCCATGTTTTTCAAGTTAAAAGTGGATCTAATAATGTAATATGGTGCAGTAATTTATTACAAGGTTTATATATGGCCATAAAATGGGTTTCTGACTTGATTATAGGTGATTTTTGTGTCTTATATTTAATGATTAGTAATTTATTAACCAAATATTTCTCAAAGCCGATTTAAGTATTTTCAGTCACACTCACTAATAATTTTTTTCATTAGAAAACATAAATTATTAATATTCCAAATATTCAATATATTTTTCCACATTACAATCACATAATTGAAAAAAAATTAAAACTAATCCTGCCGACGGGATAACCATGCGGGTTTTTAATGTAAAAACAACCAGAATATTGCTATGTTTTTATATCAGATTTCAATGTGAATGGGTTCCAATGACCTGAATTGAATTAAATAATGACAATATAATTTAATTAAAATATTAAACTAATTGAAAATATAAATAATATTTTTAAATAAATTAGATTAAAATGATGTTTTGAATTAAAATCCAGTATTTTCAACTATTTATTAAAAGATGAAACCATTCCTAAAAATACCAAAAATTTACCCTATCCAATATTTTTTGATTATATTAAAAATATAAATTATATATTGAAATTATAAATATATAAAACAATAAAAAAATTTAATTAAAATGGGTTATCTATTAAAAGCCTCTAAAACTACATTTATAAAAATAGCTTTTATGCACATAATTCAGTTTGTTCTTATTTGATGTCTGTAGAATGTACTAGATGAAAAAAAAATTGATTGATTATATAACATATGTAATAAATTAATATCACATACCAATTTTAATTTAATCAATTTACTAGGTTTGAAAAGTTTGTGAGTATAATAATATTTTCTATTATATTCAAATGGTTTTCATATTCATTAATTAGTAACTTATAAATTCATCTTATTCTCTATAAACCACATCTTTTCATAATTTAGTTAATAATACTCATTTCCATAAAAATAAATTATATGTTATATTATATTATAATAATATTTTTATGTTTATATTATATGTAGGATACATTAGGCCTTGCATGTTACGGAAGCCATCACAGAAGGTGAATCTTGCGTGTAATGTATGCTGACATTATTGTTTCGAGTGACGTATGCAAAGTTGAAACTAAATGTAACATACATGTAGTTGGATTTATGTGAATTTAATATTTTTCTTATTGAAAATATGTTTTCAGTGTTTCTTGATGTGAGAAGTATCCAAATAATGAATTAATTGGAATAAATTTCACCAAAATCTCATTATGTTACAATATCTATGATTATGTTTCCTTATCAGGTGATTATATATATGGAATAATTTCATTGTCATTTATTTTATCCATATTATTCTCAAGATTATTTTTAATTGAATTTATTTTAGTTATTGACCTTTATTTATTGTTTATCTTTATTTATGATTTCATTATTATGATATTTACCCTTAATGAGCATCAAATGTCACATCTATCATATTTTTTAATTTTCCCTAGGATTCTAAGATATATATTATCATTGAATTTTTTTTATAGTATATTATAATAGGTATATTCCAAAAGGATTTACTCTATTCTATTCTATTTCATGTTTTAATGAAATACTTATGTTTATATCAAGTTTTCTAAGGCTACTGAACTATTTGTTCCTTTGGGATGTGATCACTTATATTTAGTATTCATGTAATAATGGAAGGAACCCACCTTGGGATACTAGGTTCATAGTATTTATATACTATTTATAAACCATTAATTTTCAAGATAATAATTTCTATGCATGATTTTAGTATGAATTTCTTTTTACGCTTCAGAAGGAAATTTCTTGAAAGCATTTGTTCATTTTTGTTTTCTAATATATAATAATATTATTTACTAACACCCTTAAGTATTTAGTTAGAAAAAATATATTATAAATTTTTATTTTCAATACTCAAATTATTTAATCTACAAAATTTACATTTTTAATCATAATGAATTGTAACAATAATTAAAAAAATCACTTGAGTAAGAGTTAAAGGGTTTAATGTGGTGGTTAAACTAGGATGTAATTCATTGGCTATAATAAATACATGAAAAAATATAGTTGGATAAATGGATTTAGACCATAATAAATTATATATCTTAAATTTTACTATTTTGGTATACATTTAAATGGAATTGGATTAATTTTATGCTAAAGGGTGGATCTCCCCAAACATACAAAATGATGCCTTCTCTTTTCAATTTTCCACCAAATGAAACCCTGATCTTGAAAGAATATATTCCAAAATACACTCCCTTCATCACTAATAATGAAATATATATTATTTTCTTAAAAAATATTCAAATGTAGACCATTGATGAGTTTTTCAAATGTTATATTCCAAGGATGAGAAAAATGTTCCTAATAAATACATTCAAGTTACATTATTATAAAATATCATATAATAAAAAACAACCCTTATTAAAATAATTATATTATAATCAATATTATAATTAATATTTTTATGTTATGGGTGAAAACAAAATTTAACTCTTATACATCTAATTGAAAATAAGAACACCACTACCACATACTGTGGTCTATCACTTCCATGAAGTGATCTGTTGCATTTTTCATCCCCAAAAATCATGTTTGGTTTTAAATTCAGATAATATATATATATATATATATATATATATATATATATATATTATAAAGACCTGAGAAATTCCATGTATTTTTTTTAATTAAATGGAAATTTTTAGGGGTCTTCAAAAATTTACGGTGCATGATTTCGAGGCACAGAGAGCTTGGAATTAATTTCTAAACATTTTTTATAGGTACGTTCAGTAAATGTATGAGGGGGTTTCTATAAAATTTGAACTGGTGCTCGGAATTGAAATATTAGGGCACCATTGAATTTGCAGTGCCTATATTCACTTAAGGGGACCTTCATCCCGACCGTAGTAGGTCATGGGTTAAAGATAGAATTTGGGTGTTTCATTGAAATCGAAATAAAAAAAAAATAATCTTATATTTTATTTTATTTTTTGAAATATCCCAGGTGGATGGATTAATGGTGGGGACCACCTAATCTAAAACCACACACATGTGTGTTATGGAGGTGGGGACCACATGAGTGTAAAAATTCATGCGTGAATGTTATTAAGTTGGGGACAACCAGATTTAAAACCTCCCAATTTTAATTTAAGGGTGGGGACAAGCTGAACTCACCTAATGTGAAAAACCTATTGAACTCGCTCATTAATAAAGGAGGTGGCCTTTAGGTTTCCCCAAAAGTTATTATTCCAACCTCAATGTAATTATGATGCAAATTTAATATGTTCCAACAGTTAAATTGGGGAAACATATCATATTGGATACCTTTTCTTCTGGGTGTAATTGGGGGAAGGGTTGCAAAAGGGAAATTGGGAGAGAACTTTGGAGGAAATTCTTCTACTCCAACGAAGACCGCTAATCTAATGAAGAACATAGATGCACAACTTTGACTTTTTCCTTGGGGAATCCTCCAACATGGGGCGTCTTCAATTGATGATTATCCTTCCCTCCTATTAAATGTAAACTATGAAGAATTGACAGACGAGCCTAGGATCGGAGGCTTGTGGTGGGTGCGATGAATGTCAACATCATCAAATTCATTCACGTGCCAACATCAACAAACATTTAAGGAAGGGTGGTTGTTTGAATTTCTTACACTTACTTGTTCTTGATAATTCATTTTAAAATCATGAAGAGATTATAGACACTTGGTACTGATCTAACATGGAGAGTGTGGGCCAAATAGTAATGGCATGACCTCTCTGCAAATGTGGTGTTTAATTGTTGTGATCTTCGCGATGGAGGAGGACGATAATCAACCTCGCTGGAGAACGAGAACGGCGGCCAGCACCACTGCCATCCATGACGTAGGTGACGGTGCCGCGGTGCCTCCCCACGACCTCCACCTTCCGTGGCCCCCGCCTCCATGCGGCCTCGTGCCACCGGCGTCCTCCTCCGCCATGGGGCCTCGCGCTTCCTACGCCCTCCGCTGCCCCGCGGCTGCGTGCTGTCACCTAGGCGGACGCGCGCCCTCCACCGACCCCGGCCCTCCACTGCCCCGCGGCCCTGCCCCACCCATGGCCCCTATCGTCTGTGACCTCCATTGTCTGACACAACTGTAACCTTGCACCCTCGAAATGCATGCAGCCTTCGTCGCCATGTGGCCTCACACCGTCTAAGGCCTGATGACCATTGCGGTGTCACCGCCCAGCAGCCCTCTGCAGCCCCTGCGCCCCGCCACCCAGTGGGCCCTGTACCCTCGCAGCCTAGTGGCCCTCTGTGGCCCCTGCGGCCTTGATGCCCCTCAACAATCTGTGTCCAATGCGTCCTTCACTGTCTTGTTGCCCTTTGTGGCCCCCACAACCCTTCACATCCCTCACGGCCTCGCCGCCCTCACGGCCTCCACTCTGCTATTGCGGCCTCTGCACCGCCTTTGAGGCCTCGCGCTACTCTGCGGCCCCCGCGCTACCCGGCGTGGGCCGGGCCAGACCCAGCGTGGGCTCGTCCATACCCAGTGGGCTGGGTATGGACCCAAATCAGGTCGGTTCATACCATGCTAGGTCGAGTCGGGTCGGACAGGACCTAGATCAACTATGAGATTTTTGCTCAATCATCCATGACATTGTCACTAGGCATCCATTTGAAAAACCATCAGTGGACTTGTAAACATTAGAGTGAGAAAATACCTATGTTATACCCCACTTGATATTTGGATAAATTTGGGATATGGTCGGGTTGGATCGAGCACAAAACCAATCGGGCCCTCGGGAATAAAAGGCTAATAACATAAAAATCGGACATCTGATTGACACACTGCCTATTGTGTTGAGACCCCTATGATGTGGCTGTTCTCTGGGATACTTTTTCATGGGACTTAGTAGTAGTTGGAGTATCTAACATTTTCTTTTGGAGCGGACCCTCTTGAAGACGAGCAAGCTTAGTGCGGGAACCCAGTAATTGATTGTGACATGAAGAATGAATAGAGATCATATGCGGGTCAGCACCGAGCGATCCGGTGTGGTTAAGCAATGGGCGATCCTTTATGGGTCAGCACTGAGCGATCATGTGTGGGTTAACACCATTGATCCTGTGAGGGTTAGCACCGAGCTATCATATGTTGTTCAGCCCAAAGCGATCCTTTGTCGGTCAGCACCGAGCGATCAAGTGCGTTTCAGCACCTGAATATCCTATGTGGGTCAGAATCTAATGATCATATATGGATCAACACCGTGCAATCCTGGGTGGGTCAGCACCAGAGCCTCTTAACAGAGTAAGACGATTCTGTAGTTAAATCTAATAATTTCTAAGTATGTACCTACGTTATACCTGGTGTGAGATGAGTAAGTACCTTGTTGGTATTCTATAATGTGGAGTACTTGTGTGGTACTTACCATCATGGCATTTCTTCCTTTGTGAAAAAGTTGAGCTCTGGGATAATAATGTGTATTTCCTTGTGATTCCTCATGATTGAGATTGTTTTACATTATAACATATGTATATTTATGGCCATAAACCTAAGTTGGGTTTTCATCTGTTTTCATGCTTTGTGGTTTATCCATTATGGATTTGTGAGACCATGAGGTTCAAGGGGTCCCTACTGAGTATCCTTATACTCACACTTTCATGGGTTATGTCAGCACCTCGTTGTGTTTAGTGCAGACAACATACAACACTGACTAAGGATGAGAGTACCAGGACTGGAGGTATCTTGGAGGTGCACCTTAGACGAGGCATACCACAGAGAATACCATTCGATAGTTTTACCTACCCTTCAGGTAAGATCCATGGTGGGTTATCATGGGAGTTTTTCCAGTTTACTTGTACTTTCAGTTTCTTGTACATTCTAGTTGGGCTTTTATTCTGGCCCCTTTTTCTTTCTGTACTCACTCTATTTACTAGTAAGTTTACTTGTGATCATATATTGTTGTGTGCTTGGTTGAATGTGTTTACAGGTTATAAATGCAATGCCTTCCCAGTTTTACTGAATACGCCTTCAGTGCTAGGCACCAGCCCATAGTCTATGGAAGGTGTTCTTGGGGTAGTCATGCCACGGGCCCTGCGGGACAGGTCCTGACAAATTGGTATCAGAGGATTCAGTTCTACAGTAGAACATTGGACTCTAATATTTATTTTTAATGGAAATAGAGTTAAGTGTAATGAGTGTGGTTATCAGTTCAGGGAATCCAGGTTTGGTACGGTGGCCGATGTATCAATACACCAGGACCCCGACTTCTGATTTCCAACTAAGTGGAAGAAAATACTAATTGCATGTGTTATTTGAAGAATTTTTTGATATCATTGAGTCAACTGACAAGTTATAACTTTTTGACCGTGGCACACCTTTTTCGTTTCAGGATGTATCCACAGAGATAGACAACTAGGGTTCCATATATAATATGCCCTGACAGCCCACTGAGAGATTAGGCCTCGGTGCAAGGAACTTTTATATTAGAGGCACAATCGTACTCCACAGTGGTACCATTACCTATTGGGATTCTGATTCCACGATCCCCAACATCAGAGGGTGTATTCCTCTTGAGTACATTGTATGAGTACCAATGCTGGAGGCCAATGAGGATCAGTGGAGAGATGGACCCACATCCGGCTGAGGATTGGTTAGATGCCTTAGATAGAGTTTTCTGACTGGTAGGGACACCAACTGATCTCATGGTGATCCTTTAATCCATCCTTCTACAGGATTCAGCGGGAAGATGGTGGATCATGATGCTCTAAGTTCATGATGAGGTGATGCTTCTCTGGGCATACTTTGAGAGCATGTGTCAGATAGATTTTGTCCCAACGACTCTAAAACATTTCTTATACTAAAGCTACTTCATATGCACCATGGAAGCATGACTGTGGCTCAATACTCAGCAAGGTTCACTAACCTCTCATGATACTCCACTGATATGGTGTGGGATCCTTTTTTTAAGGACCAGGCCATTGAGCAGAGACTCGGGAGAGAGATTAGGTCTTCAATGATTTCTCTCAGCATCTCGACGCAGCTGGGGGTGTTAGAGTGATCCCTCTTAGTGGAATGTTTACTTGGGAGCAGTCACCAGCAGCGAGACCCACCACCAGACGTCACATAGCAGAGTCTTTTGTAGCTGATAGTAGAGAGAAGTCACAGAGATCCAAGAGGACCTGACCTAAAGGTGAACGATCGCATGACTTAGGGTCAGTGGTGTGGGGTTTTCGAGGCAAAGCATGATAGTCAAGGATCATGCATTGTTACTCAAGTGGTGGGTAGGGTCACATGGCCTGTGACTATCTGACATGTCATATAGGTGATAAAAATACGGACAAAAAACCTCCCAGGCAGAGACAGAGGTTCGACCGTGGAGGTCCGCAAGGAGTAGGCATATGTAAAAGATGAGATGGCAATGTAGCTATAGGTGGGAGACAATTCGAGATGTTACCGACAAAACCACCAGGTGGTCTACCCCGACAATATGGAGCAGGAGGACTTGGGCAAGCTCAGCTCTAGGCAGCTGAAGCCTACGATCATGTCGCTCCAGAGATGATATGAGGTATGATCTCTATCTAATACCCCATAGCTGCAGTACTAATAGACACATGTGCCATTTATTTTTTTATTTCCACTACCCTCGTTCAGATCTCAGAGATTCTGATGGAACCATTGGATCCATCCTTATGGATAAAGACTCTTATGGGATTGGATTCGACGATTACACACTGGTGACAGTCATGTGAGCTTACGCCATAAGGTGATAGCTTCGTCTAGTATCTCCTAGTATCAGTGTTGAGGCTTTATGACATAATCTTGGGTATGGATTGGTTATCTACAGTTGATGCTCATATTTACTTTATTAGGTTCTAAGTGTGGTTTGTCCACACTAATGGGACTATGTTAACCTTATTCTTCAAGAAGGGAGCCTTTGCAGTACCGGATGGACTTACCTGGATGAGGATATACCGATCACTCATCAGTTGGCTAGTATTACCCTTGAAGTGGATGATATGGAGACTCCAACTTTTCCTATAGTGGTGGACCAGTATGAAGATGTCTTCCATGATGATGTCGTGGGTCTACCTCCTTGAAGAGAGGTGCACTTTTACATTGACATGTACCCTGAGAGGAAATATATATCTTCACCAGCGTATCGGATGGCTCCTACAGAGCTTCGTGAGCTGTGGGAACAACTTGAGGACTTATAGGGGAAAGGGTTCACTTATCCCAGTGTTTCTCCATTGGCAACCCCGATTTTTTCACCATAAAGGTGGATGGGAGCTTCAGAAATATTGTTTACTATAAGTGCATCAATTAGGGGACCGTGAAGAATAGTTACCCACATCCGAGGATTTAAGACATCTTTGATCAGCTGAAGGGGGAACAGTGGTTCTCATAGATTGACCTCAGATCAGGCTATCACCAGCTAAGAGTAAGAGATAAGGATATGTAGAAGATGGCTTCCAGATGTTGGTATGTCCATTATGAATTCATGGTTAAGCCTTTCTGTGTGACCAACACCCCAGTAGTGTTCATGGTACTCATGAACAAGATAATTCATCCATTCCATGATCGCTTTGTAGTTGTCTTCATTGATGTCATTCTGATCTACTCGTTTACTAAGGAGGATCATGCCTATCATTTGTTGGTAGTATTGGACACACTCTGAGAGCACCAGATTTATGGTATGATCTTGAAGTGCTAGTTCTGGATCCGAGAGGTTCACTTTCTGGGACACGTCATCTCAGAGGCTTGATTTGCAGTGGATCGAGTGAAAATTGAGGTAGTACTTTCTTGGGATCCACCCAGGAGTGTAACGGTGATACGGAGTTTCATGGGATTGTTTGGATACTATTTGTGAATTGTTATAGATTTATCCAGAGTTGCATCACCTTTATTATCATTGATGAAGAAGGTGAAACCCTTCGTGTGGTCGGAGAGATGCCACTGGAGTTTTAAAGAGCTGAGGTAGAGGCCGACTATTGCCCCCCATCATGAGGCTTCAAGAGGAGGGTGTAGGGTACGTAGTCTACTGCAATGCATCAGGGAACAGATTCAAATGTGTCCTAATGCAGTAGCGATTAGTGATCACATATGGTTGACGACAGCTGACACAACATGAGAAAAACTACGTTACCCATGTCTTAGAGATAGTAACAGTGGTCTTCGCCTTGAATTTATGGCAACATTACATGATGGGTGAGAATTTTAAAGTGTACATTGATCATAAGGGCCTCAGGTATATAGTATTTCAGGTGGACCTAAACTTGAGACATCGACGCTGGCTTGAGTTCCTCCTGGACGATGAGTTCGATATCATCTATACTCCTAGGAAGGAGAATGTTGTAGCAGATTTACTTATGCAGAGATCTGGTATACAGCTGCTAGGTGAGGAGACATTGCAGTTGGTCGCTTTTCAGATATCCTTCATGGAATGTGATGGAGCATATTTCTTCCAGTCAAATACAGTCACTCCCCCACTTCATCATTTAGTCAGGGAGGCGCAGTGCATGGACATGGACTATGAGACTCTACTTACTCAGATATCCATAGGATAGGCACCTAATGAATTTTCTGAAGGTGGGGAACATTTCATTCTCTTCAGAGGATGTACCATGGTACTAGTGTCACTTCGGGAGGAAGTGTTGAGGGATTTCCCCACATCCCCTATAGCAGTACATGCAGGAGTGGAAAAGATGTAACAAGATCTCCGACGATAGCACTGGTGGCTAGAAAAGAAGAAAGTCGTAGCAGAGTTTTCTCTCGGTGCCTCACATTTCAATAAGTGAAGAAAGAGCATCAGGTACCAGAAGGCTTTGTTCAGCCTTTAGATGTCCTAGAGTGGATGTTGGATGGGATATCCATGTACTTCGTCACAGGAGTTCCATGTACATCCAGAGGTCATGACTCTATCTGGGTGATAATCGACTGACTCACCATGTCGGCCCACATCCTACTAATAAAAGAGCATGGTTTAGTAGAGAACGTGGGACGACTCTATGTGTAGGAGATTGTGCAGCTACATGGTGTACCCTCGACGATTGTCTCCGATCATGATGCATGTTTTACTTCCCGAATATGGAAGGGGTTGCAAGAGGCTTTCGGGACACAACTTCATTTGAGAACCACCTTCCATCCGAAGACGGATGGCCAGACTGAGCAGACCATTCAGTCCCTCGAAGACATGTTACATGCTAGTGTCCTTTCTTTGGTAATAGTTGGGAGGATCACTTTACATTGGTGGAGATTTCCATACAATAATAGCTATCACTCCACCATTGGAATGTCAACATTTGAGGCTTTGTTCAGGTGACCTTGAAGATCACCTTTGTACTATAATGACCCAGGGGAGTTAGTACTAGTGGGACACAAGATGATATGTGCTACCACAAAAAAAGTGCAGATCATCCAAGAGAGGATGAAGACTGCACAGAGCAGGCAGATGTCTTATGCTGACAGGAGAAGAAGACCTCTAGAGTTCAAGGATGGTGACCATGCCTTTCTACAGGTCTCACCCCAATGAGGTTTGCAGAGATTTGGTCCAGGCGGTATGTTATCTCTGAGATTCATTGGACCCTTCCAAGTCCACAGCAGAGTTGGAGAGGTGGTTTACTACATAGCTCTTCCACCTCAGTTTCATCGGGTGCATGACGTCTTCTACATATCCCAGCTGAGGATATACGTGCAATACCCTAAACATGTCACCACCCACAGAGAGCTGGACATCGACGATGGGGAGACATTTACAGTGGTTCTAGTTGAGATTGGGGATCTACAGGAGCTGTTCCTTCATGGGTGGTCGATACCTCTAGTGCTTGTTCGTTGGTAGCACGAGAGTCTCTTGGAGAGCACATGGGAAAGAGAGGCTTAGATACGTTCTTAGTGCCCCCTACTTGATTTCCTTGTTTTGTGATTTGTCTTATGGGGATATAAATCCCTATGGTGGGGAGAATATAAAAGCCCTAATATTCCATGTATTTTTTTTAATTAAATGGGAATTTTTATGAGTCCGTAAAAATATACGGTGCGTGATTCCGAGGCACAGAGAGCCCAGAATGAATTTCTGAACATTTTTTGGGAACATTCATTAAACATACGGGCGGTTTTATGTATCTATTGAACCGGTGATCATAATTGAAATCTGAGGGCACTATTGAACTTTCACCACATGTATCTTCATAATGGGTCCTTCATCTCGACCACAGTAGGTCAAGGGTGAAAGATTGAATTTTGATTTTTCCTGGAAATAGAAATAAAATAAAATAAACTTTTGTTTTGTTTTTCTTTTATTTTAAAGCTCCCACGTGGATGGTTTAAAGGTGGGGACCACCTAAACTAAAACCTCCCACATATGTGTTATGGAGGAAGGGACCACCTGAGCCAAAAAATTCCAGCGTGAATGTTATAAAGGTGGGGACCACCAGATTTGAATCCTCCCAATTTGAATTTAAGGGTGGTGACCACCCAGAACCACCTAATGTGAGAAACCTCTTGAACTCCCTCTTTAAAGAGGGAGGTTACCATTAGGTTTCCCCAAAATTTATAATTCCAACCTCAATGTAATTATTATGCTTATTTAATTTGTTCCAACAATTAAATTGGGGAAACATATCATATTGGCTACCTTTTATTTTTGGTGGAATTGGAGGAAGGGTTGGAAATGTGAAATTGGGAGAGAACCTTGTATCAAATTCTTCTACTCCAATGAAGAATGTTCCTCCAACAAAGAATGTTGACGCACGACTTCGAATTCTTCCTTGGGGAATCCTCCAATGTGGGACATATTTAATTGATGATTGTCCTTCCCTCCCCATCAATGTCAAATACGACGAACCAACGAATGAGCCCGGGATCAGACGTGTGTGGAGGGAATGAAAAATGACAACATCTTCCAATTATTTTTGACACCAACATCAACGAACCTTCAAGGTAGGGTGGTTGTTTGAATTTCATCCCCTAACATGTTCATGATAATTCATCATAAAATCTAGGAGAGATTATAGCCGCTTCTACCGCTCTAACGTGGAGAGTGAGGGACAAACAAACATGGCTTGTACTCTCCAAAAATCTTGTGTATAATTGTTGTATTCATCGAGATGGATCAAGATAGAAACCAAACTTGGTGTGTCATGAGAACGGAGGTCAGCACCCCCAACGACCGCAATGAAGGAGACGACGCAATGATACCGCCCCACGGCCACTGCGCTGCCCACGTTCTCCACCGCCTGCAACCTCCGCCGCCACCCTGAGGCCTCATGATTCCCCTGGTCTCTGCCTCCCTGTGTCCTAGCGCCGCATGTGGCCTCCTCAACCTCATGGTTGCATGCTATCCGCAGCCTCCACAGCCCTGTGGACCTTCGCAGACCCCACTCCCTTGCCATCCTCGGGTCCTCCGCGCCGCCCTCGTGGCCTCCATGCCATCCGGACGGCCTCACGCCACTCCATGACCAACGTGTTGCCCAGTTCGGGCCGGGTCGACACAAACCAGGTTGGGACGGCCCAAGACTGGCCGGGCCAGGTTGGTCCGACCGAGTCAGACCAGACTGAGAACAGCTATGATCTTTTCACTCTATAGGCCATAACATTGGAACAAGGTGTCTATTTGACAAACCATCAATGCTTCTATAAATAGTGGAGTGAGACAGACCTGTTTTTATACCCCATATGAGATTTGGATAAAATGAGGATGCGGTCAGGTTGGATCGATCATGAATCCTATCTGGCATTCGGGACAAAAAGACTAATAACATATAGACTGGGCATCTGATTGACGCATCGTCTGTTGAGTTGATAGCCCTATAATGTGGCAGTCCTTTCAATTACATTATCATGGGGCTTAATGGTAGTTGGAGTATCTACCAGTGGATTGAGGAGTGTACCCTCTCATAGACGAGAAAAGTTAGTGCGGGAACCCAGCAGCTGGTTGTGACGTGATGAATGTATATAGATCTTGTGTGGGTCTACACCGAGTGATCCTATGTGATTCAATACCTAGGGATCCTCTATGGGTTAGCACAAAGAGATCCAGTGTGGGTCATCACCTAGTCATCTTGTGTGGGTCAGCACCAAGCGATTTTATGTGGGTCAACACCAAGAGATCCTTTGTGGGTCAGCATCCAGATATCCTATGCGGGTCAACACCGAGAGATAATATGTGGGTCATTTGTAGAGCCTCTTAATTGAGGATTTTTAATCAATAGTTATATCTAATCATTTTTACTTCTAGCCCTATGTTATACCTGGTGGGAGCTAAGTCATTACCTTGGTGGTATTCTACAATTTGGCATATCTATGTGGTACTTACCTTCATGTTATTCCTTTATTTGTGGAACAGTAGAGCTTTGGTCTAATGAGTTGGGCCTTCTAATTCCTCGTATCTTAGATGGGTTTACTTGGAAACTTAGGTATATGTATGGCGTCCCTACGGAGTATCATTATACTCACCCCTGCACGGGCTATGCCCGCACCTCGTTGTGTTTGGTGCAGATGAGGGAAAATGCTGACTGGGGAAGAGAGTACCACGACAAGAGGTAGCCCATTGGTGGACCATAGATGTGGTGTACCGCAATGATAACCATTCGAGAGCTGTACCTACCCTTAAGGCAGGATCCTCGGTGGGTGACCCCAGGAGTTGTTCAGTTTACATGTACTTTCAGTTTCTTGTACTTTTTAGTTGGGCTTATATTCTGGCCCCTTTTTCTTTCTTTACTCACTCTATTTAATATTCAGTTTACTTGAGTTCTTATCTTTTTGTGTGCATGGTTTCATGTGTTTAAAGATTATAAAGGAAATACCTTCCCATTTAGAGGGAATATGCCTTTAGTGCTAGTTGCTAGCCCTTAGCCTATGGAAGGTTGGATTGGGGTAGTCACTACACGAGCCCCAAGGGACGGGTCGTGACATATATAATAATTTTTAAATTATTATGATTCATTAATTTGAAATTATTATCCATAATCCTCCACTTCATGATATTTAAATTGAAAACATCTACCTTGTATATACGAGGGATCCCATGTCCTTGATGTTGTGTATTTCATTTATTATCACAACCATAGATGGATTGTTAAAAAATTTCATTTAATTAAAAAATATGTTATTAAGCACATAATTATTTCTAAATGATGATAAATCATTTTTTACATTTCATTCATTACATTTGTGAAAAAATTAATCCAACATCCATGCATATGTGTGGACTATAGAATCTGGGAACGATTTGGTTCATGTTTTATAAATATATTTCATGGAAGTATTGATATGTTTTGATTATGTATAAAAATTATATAAATGATATATTTAACATTATAAAGGTGATGAAACCCTATCCATGGAGAATAAACCAGAAATTTCTATCCAAATATGCCTAACCATTAACACAAGAATTATAATATTTAATAGAGATTTTTTATAAAATAAGTGAAAAGTTGGTATGAAAATATCATATCAACCATGAATTTTAAGAATAAAAGTATGATATATATATAAATAATAAATAGAAATAATTTTTCTTGGGGATATAACATGTCTAATCTAGAGGTAATCCATGGTAAGTGATTATTTTAAAATCTCATTTTTATTTCATATTATTTTTATAAATTTACATTTTTGAATTATAATATTTTTATTTTTTAAAAAAAAATTTATTTATTATCTATAATTATTTTTTTGGATTTTCATGACTTTTTTAAATTTCCCCTATTTGGTAGTCCAAAATACGGAGTGAATGGGTTTAATAAAAACTGCATTATTTATCCATTTGATGATGACTCTTTATCACTCATATCCAAATTCACAAGATTGCATCATGAATTTTATAAAATATTTAAATTTTAATTTTAAGTTCATATTCTATTAACTATGACCATTTATTTATAAAAAGTTTCGGGAACTTTTCAATGTTTATCATTAGGGTGAATTTTTAATCTATTTACAATTGTGTCAAGAAATTATTTTTCTAACATTTACTACTAAACCATAATTTTTAAACATCATGTAAATTATATAATGTCATCACTACTATAAATGATCCCATTTTATTTTAATGAATATCATATATTAATTATTACATTAATTTATTATTTTAACAAAATTTCAAAAATAAAGGGTTGATATAATCTGTTAATGTTTGAAAAGGGGGTTTCCTATTTATTTGTAAATTTTTAAACTCAATTATACATTTTTATAATTAACCAGGTTAATATTTTAATATTACATTTTTTTAATTTATTTGAATTTTTTTTCAATAGTATCTCTTTTACATTCTCTAGAAAGTTTTAGAAATAGTTTATATAATAAGTTATATGAAAGATATATAAAATATTTAAGCATAATATTTTTATATTATTACAACTATTTTGATATCTAATTATAAAAAGACATTACTTTATATAATAAAATTAATTTATTAATAATTTATGGTCTTTTATTGTCCAATAATGATTTATGGTTTATACCTCATGTTGTTTTCATGGTATATTGTTAGTTATATATAGTATTTCTAATTATCACTCTCCATTATAATATTTTCATTATTTTCATTTTTTGTATCATGGATATATTTATAATTTCAACTTAGTATTAACTACATATGGTTACTATATATGATATATTTTTTATGAAATAATACCAAAAACCCTATTAAATAAAGCGTGGTATATTTAAATTCGGTACTCTAGATTTTTTTTATATTTATTGGTTGTTATGGAAATTGTTTTATTTTATTTGATCATTCAAAAAATGATTAATACATTGAATATGATGATTTTATGTATGTGGCTTAAAATTATATATCAAATCGATGTGTCATATAATTAATGATAATTTTTTTTTCTAATACTTTAGTATATTTTTGTTATTGAATACCCAATTATTCAAGACACATGGTTTATGACATGATTGAAAGATTTAAATGTACAATATTATGAGGTTAGTCATTATGAAATTAGTTATTATTTTCCATGTGATTAAAAGATTGTTACTCTACGTAGATGAACTTAATTCTCATGTCATTGATTAAATTGAATATGTAATTATTATTTACAATTTTTTATTATTTAAACATTACATATTAATGAAATATTATACCATATAGTATACATTAATTAAAAAAATATATATCCATTTATTTTAAATTAATTTCCTAAGGGTAACATGAAGGTATTATTAAATGATATTAAGGATGTAATATTGAAATAAAAATGATTTTTAATGGTTACAAGAAATTATTTATGTTTCATAAGTAATTATGGAAGCATATATGCATATAGACTTCCAAAATTGTAAAACTATTGGATTCTATGTAAAGTGATCACATATATCTTATATTAGATTAATTTATTAAATATCATTTTTAGTATAGTAGAATAAATTTCATTATAGCTTTTATCAGATCATGTTTTTCTGTGATGTTTTCAAGAATAATATTTGATGAATTTTAGAAGAATGATTATTATGGAAAACTACTAAAATGTTCAAAAATATTTTTTTATTTTATGTTGTTTTAAAATATTTATTATAATTATTTCAAATTGAGTTTATTTCATTATTTGGAGTTGGGTAGTAGATGAAGTAAAATAACATGTATCAACAACAAAAGGCAATATAAGGATTTAAAACTTTTTAATGTCAATATAGTTGGATTTACAGATTCTAATAATATGAAAATATTAATGTATTCAACCTTGTTTATAAATAAAAATATATCGAATACTATAAAAAATTATTCTTCAAAATAAGATGAAATGATATTGGATAACTTCATGCTACAGAAGCTGACATCCATTAATTGAACATTCAATCTTATAGAGAAAGATCAATTGATTAAGTCACATAAAAATATATATATATATGGATTTTAGTATTAGTGAGTGGGATAATTTTATTATTAGTGGTTCATTTTTAAAGGAATATATTGATCAATGATTGAAATTTAATCAAAAATTAATAGTGGAAGAGGAGATACATAGAATTGATTGGAATAATTTAATGGTAATATTACTTGATAATTATCTTCCTCAAGAATAATGAATAAATATGAAAAAAAAATTCTGAATTTAAATATAAAAAAAAATTTGACACTATTTTAGAGTTTGTAGAAAAATTATGATTTCATGATGTAATGCTATGATCTATGAATAGAAACTAGGACATCTGAGTGGACATTTATTTAATGTGTTTAAGAAATTACTCCAAAGGGAAGTAGTCTTCCAAATATTTTTATCATATTTTTATATGGTATCTTGTAAAATCAAGATAGATAATTAATTTTTAATCACAAATATTATCATAGAAAATCATGTGAAGAAAAAGAAGACTAATTTCCAATGGAAAATAGAATGAATTTAAGAATAAGTGGGGAATGGATGAACATAAAAGATGTGATAATTATAGAATAAAAACCCATTTTAATTATTAAAAGGTATGTGGGACTATTAAAAAAATGTGATAAGATCTATCTAGATCTTGAATAAAAATGAACGAAATAATGCACTAATATTTATTTATTTATTTATAACTATATGGGGAACAATATTTACAAATTTATTTATCATTAATGTAATTTACCTCAAAATAGACTAACAGATAAAGGCCAATATTATCCAATTAAACATATTAATTTGATGTCATCTATGATTTTATATATTGTAAATTGACCAAAAACTCGTAATTTTTTTGATTTTAGATTTATGAATTATTTCATAATAATCCATTAGTACTCAGTGGAATGAATATCAAACCAAGATACCTTTACTTAATATCATTGTACGGATATTGTATTTGGTGGTCTCTAATAAAATTCCAAAATATTCTCTAGTTATACACTTTATTTTTATACAAATGATTTATTTCTACATAATTATTGCTTTTTTGATAATCAAAAATAAATATATTTTAGATAATGAATGAAATAATATGTGTTGAAATACTAGTTTTTTATATGATGATTAATTTAATTTTTACTCTATTATAAAAGTTCTATGGGTGTAATTATTTATAATTTTTTTAATTTAGAAATTTATTCGACACATGATGGGATATTCATTTTACGTACTACATTAACTTGTGCTAAGAATTTGGGATTTACATATATGGAATAACTTATCTATATATAATTTATCTTATTTTCCAATAATATATAATTTTTTTTTATGTGAGAAAAATAACTCTTAGGAATTCATATTTACAATTTGAATTGGAAAATAATTGAAAACACACACGTGTAAGGGAAATGTTATACTTTTAGGTGGAAATGAATTTAAAATGCATCTGAAAAAAATTTCATAAGATAAATAAATTAAAGGGAAAACTAAATAAAATGGTATAGATTTATAATCCCATTCATGATTAGAAATAATATAATGATTCATATATGCATTAATATATATTTTTTATAATTTTAATAGTATAACATATAATAGTTAAGATAATATAATAATTCAAATTATATCTTCAATATTATAATTATTACGAATAAGTGTCGATAATTTATTAATATGTAATAATTTAAATTTTGAGCGGCAAATTTATCTAATAGGGTAATATATAAAAGCCAAGTATTTTAGTATGTAT
Source organism: Viscum album (assembly GCA_963277665.1). Classification (NCBI taxonomy): domain Eukaryota; kingdom Viridiplantae; phylum Streptophyta; class Magnoliopsida; order Santalales; family Viscaceae; genus Viscum; species Viscum album. Next base: position 345,568,346 of record OY728157.1, on the reverse strand, counting down.
TTTCTGTTCAAAAAAATTCTATATTGAGTATCATGTAATGTATGTAGCTTCGAACTGCAACAACTCATCAAAAAATACAAAAAATTTGGTACTATTCCATTACTAAATATATATATATATATATATTAATCAATTAAGATAAAATTTTTATATTTTTTATTAAATAAATTTTATAATTATAAAATAAATAAATTATTTGAAATTGTTAGTATTATTAAATGTTACAAATAAAAAAACATCAAATAATATTTGTAAACTATTATATATTTTAACTTAATAAATTTATCACATTCAAAATAAGAATCAATGTAATATTTAACTATATATAGTAATTTATCAACACTCTATTTGATATCAAAGAAAGGTCAGAATGGTGAGAGGTTAAATGTTAAAAAAATTCAATCAAAGATGTTATTCTTTATATATTGTGTTTTTGGATTTTAAATATCCATTTAATTTTTTTTGAAATATAATTTTTATAATGTTAACATAATTATTGGAAAAAAAATCTCAGAATGGTATTAAGGTGATCATTATTTATTTTATTAAATTGTTTATTATTAGAGGAATCACAAAAAATACCAATTTTTAAAATACTATCCCATTTATGTAATCAACATGGTTTAATAATTACATGTATGTTTGAAAAAAATATAGAAATATTATATATTTATGTGATAAAATAAAGTATTTAGAAAGATATATTTTGAAATTGGAAATCTATTTTTCAAATTTGAAGACACTAGGTTTGTATATTTTTAATAAATGATCTATTTTTTCTATATATATTTACCTAAATAATTTAAATGTTTAATTTCATTTTAATTTTTTATTTATTTCACAAAATGCTCCATTTTTTTAAGGAATCAATATCAAGTGACTAAATTTTATACATTATTTCTTATATCTTTATTTTTATTCTCAATGCTAATTTTATCTAAAAACACTTTTTTTATTTCTTCGTATATTTATGTAAAAATTAATTTCACCCATTTCCCAAAAATTAATTTTTTTAAATAATTTGAATATAAAATTTAATATCCTCAAATCATTTAATGGGACCCAATTCATTTATTGACACAAATAATTGTTTATATGGGAAAAAAATTTCATTTTGGTAAGTTATTATAGTATTCATTTGGTGTAAATATAAAATATAAGACTTTAAATTTTACAAAAAAATTAAATATATTTATGTGTGTTAATATTTAACATACCTTATACTATATTTGAAAAAATATCTATTTGGATCAACATCACAAAAAAATGACTTTTATATATTTTTATTGTTATGGGTTATTAAATGTGTTCCAATCCTATCACATATAACAAATAACATACTTCTAAATATTTGCCACACCACATGATAACCTTATCTCAACCAATCGTTGAACAAATACCTTCTCAACACCCATATAAACTATTATGAGGTTTTAATAACACACAAAGATCCATATTAATATCCATAAGTTGTTTTGAAAATAGATTATCCAGGGAAGAGGTACATCTTCTTAGCAAACACTTCAATGTTTCATTCCTCCAAAACATACAATAAAATATATTTTAACCATCGAAACATAAATACTTTAGTATGGACAATATCTTAATTGTTTTGGTGGTATAAGTAACACCCCGATTTTATTTTCTAGTATATATTGTTATTATTTTCCCCCTTTTAATCTTATCCTCTCTCATGTCATATGTTTGTGGTAATGATAGTTGTAAGTGTGTTTTTTGTGGCAGGACCCATCAGGACCCACCTAGAAAACTATATGTCAAGTGTAACATTTTAATCCCCTCCTCATATAGGAATAGTGCTATAATATAGTGTCGAGTTGGCATATACCACACATGGTATAAATTATCATTATATAATGTATTCACACACACACCTCCAATCCCAAAGAACATTGAAAGTTAAAATAAAAAAACTATTACCAATGAATAACCACAACTAAATCCAAAAATTCTAGTAAAATATAACATACAAAGAAAAAATGGGATAAATGTATTCACACAAAAATCTTTACAGGTGTCAAACCTTCTTATAGAGAGGGGACATTTTTCCAATTCAACACTAATATGAACCATAGATCATCCATCAAATAAAATAATCCATCTACTCTTGGACCTTCTGGGACACCATCAAATATATTTTTATCTACATAATACATGGATCATATCGGAAAATCATGTATAGGGGTGAGTATTCTAATCTCTAGTAGGACTCTATGAAATCACTAAACATAAAAAATCAATAGTATCCATCTCATCTGTATATATGTATTATAATCATGATATAAAACATAATAATAATAACCTATATATTCTAATAACATCCACCAAGTATCAAGAGGACTCAACCATTATGTTACTCAATATATTCTTCTTGTGTTTTCATGGTAATTATCTTTAGGGATAATCCTCTACCCAAAAAATCAAATCACTGATGATTCACATCAGAGAAGTCATAGTCATCTGATATTTTGAAATATGTACTCATTGGATATCTAAGACCCTACTGCATAGATCATGGATAATTACCAATGGGGGATTCAATAAACTACAGTAGATCAACATGTAATAAGGGTTATTGATTCAATGTGTATAGTGTTCATAATGATCTTAAATATCTTACACATGAAAAATAATGGTAGATAGAGTATCACACCCTAGTCGCAAAGGGGTATGATGAACCATATCAGATAAAAACACATAAAGGGGGTAGAAAACCTAGTATCATGATTTAATTCCACATTGTACCCTATTATTGTGGAATATTGAATCACAGTCAACTAAACAAAGTCTACATTGGGGAAATGAAGGGATCCAAACTAGCTAAGATGAAGTACACAACCTGTATATAGGTGACATAGCTTTCACATCTTATCATGGACCTAACTATACAATATAATATTCTCCTCTTACTATGCCCATGTGAACGGTTCATTCCCATGTACACTCGTTACACCCATGTACATGGTTTTGTCAATGTTCCTTGCAATATCTATGTACTGGATTATGCATGTGTACTCTACTTGTGCATGTGTTACAACCTATGTTTTTTCATATATATACTACAGTTCACCTGCATTTTCATAAACACCATGAATCATGTAATTTGACAAGTCTAACATGTCATGTTCTATTTTCTTATATTTGAAAACCATATAAACAATTCTTTGTTCTTTCATGTCATATGTTCATTAGGTAACATGTCATGTAAATGATTATTTTCAAGAATCTCATGATTTATTAAATTTTCATTCTATTTTTTCACCCCTTATACTGATTCCACCTTAGTGGCACCTAAAAATAATGTATCAAAGTGGATTGAGTACTACAATAAATTTTCAGTGGAATATAAACAACAAATTTTATTTGGAAAATTTATTTTTCATACTACATCACCATTGCATGCCAAAATGACAAAAGAATGACCTAAATTACTCTCTCAATACTCCTATGATCATCTTTTATCATCATCACTCATCAATAACACCATCAATCCTGAAATAAAAACATTGGTTAAATTTATTTTCCAAAGAATTGCAGTGTAGTGAACAAACACCTGGTATTTGTCGAACTACAGACCAAAAGAATCATCATAGATCAAAGAGCGATGAAATTAGGGTGAAATTCACAAATCATAAAAAGTGGAACAAATGTCAACTATTGTTAAGTTTGTTCATGACTAATTTTATTTATTGATGATAATGAAGTGAAACATAAATAATAACAATAATACCCTGAAAATCTATGGTAATTAAAACTTGCACCTACAACAAGGTCGACCCAGCAATCAATATAATGGTTCATTGATTTTCATTACACATTGGGATTATAAAATGATGAAATAAAATATGGGAATAAGTTCCCTATAATGGGTTTTAATTTATCACTTATGAATAATTAATCTAATATTTCATCGTTGATAAGATCCATGAATTATTTTTCATCATCGTTCCTCGTGGTATACCGACCACTGATCCATGATCTCAATGTCTATCAATACTCCTCCATATTTTCCTCTAAAATCTCAAGGATATGTGGACAACCAACAGAGTTAGTTATATGAAATTATATATTAAAGATAAAAATGTTTAATAAAAATTTTCAATAATGAAATAAATATATATATTTATTAAACTATTTCTCTAATGGTTGACCTCAATAAAAAAAATTGATGTCTATAAGGATTATGTTGTACAGAGGGTATAACCAATAATCCAGACGCAATATTGTCCTTGGATTTCTGAGCCTCTCTTGTCCTAGGAATGTCATGATGACATTGCAACAAAATTGAAAAATATTAATTGATATATTCTAAATATTTACATGAAAAAAATAAAGATGTAACATTCTGATACCATTAGGACTTATCACCCTAAAAATCAGAATACACTACTCAAAATATTTTGGCTAATATGGTCACATCTTGGTCTCCCACTCCTACTATATCTTTTAATGGTTATTATTCTTCCACAAAACACACACTAGGGGAGTCTCTTTACAAAATAGTATCTTGTCATATTGAGAGAATCTACCACCATGTTCCACATCCCATGAGTATAGATGATCTATTAATCATAACCGTATATAAATTCTAGCTAGTGCCTAGTCCTCAAGTTAAATCCATCCAAGAGAAGATATTATTGAAACTCTTATCTTCATAATAGACAATAAATCAAACACCCATAATGTAGTTCCATGGTATCTTTTGGGTAAATCATGCCACTGTCAAGAGTATATCATGGGTTTTATTGTTCTACTCATGTGGTATCTAAACATGGAACCCAAATGCAACCACTACCGACCTTTTGATTAAAACATAAACTTCTATCATACATGAGGAATCACAAAACAATACATACTCGACACCTTAATTTTGAAATATCAAGAATGGGTTGATTTTAAAAAACCATCTTACACTCATGAAAATACTGTTGGTACATTTTTATCCACAATTAAGACATCCCCCTTTATGTAAATTTATTAAAAGGTGTTTATATCCTTGGAAAATAATACACAAATATCTTCTCATAGTTTACCAACACAATAGACCTCAATATCACTATAATGATCTACGGTGGCTCCGAAGTTAGAAATGCCTCATTCTTTTTTGGTATAATGACAACCCCTTTACTAAGATGGAATGTACTAGAAGGTTGTTATCTGGAATCCAGAAATGAAGCATTGAGTGCTTTCAATATACTTAGGGATATCAATTTATGTCAAGTGTAACGCCACTACCCTAGTTACCTAGATCCGGTGCATTATTACATAACATTGTCATGATCACCAGAAAGATCAAATCTCGAAAGACCGATTGGTTTAGTAGCCTTGGAAACACTAGATACATTCATAAAGTTTTACATTACATCATAATGTGAAAAAATACTACAACAACATATTGTCTCCATAGTCCACACTATTAACCCCTCATAATATCCCTACGGGTCATTCATAATTTACTTGTTCACATCCTGGGAAAATAAAACATAGAAAAGGGGTGAGCTGAAATGCCCAGTAAGGATAACAATATAGTAGAAACCATCATAAATAAGAATAAACATTTAAGGCAATGAATAACTATAGAAAATCCTTTTAAACATGAACTTCAACATAGTATGGCATAAATAAAATTAAATAATGCCATTTACTTATTCACATGGATATTCTACTAATCGAATAATCACATGCAATATCAATAACCACATTTATAATGATGGAATGCATAATACCAGACTATCATAACCACATAGCCAAGGCCTCCCGCCTAGACTACAAATAAGATTTTTTGAAGGCCTTGTTCCAAGACACTAGTTTGTCTCATGATACTTACTGATGCATCGAGGAGCGATAGCCGGCTCCACCCGTCACATATTAAGTCCAATGCATTCCCATATGAAAAGGATTAAACATAACATAAACATTTGTATTAAAACTAGCATACAAAATGTCAATACTTTAACCATAAACCATGAATAGTATAAAAATATCACATCCACAGTCAAACATATCCCAAAACCTTCAATACAACATAGTAGTTTTGTATCATAATAAATAAACTTCACATAAGCATAAAATCCAACAAAGGATGTTGACATAGATGAAATCTAAACTCTTTTTAGAAGAAATCTCTTTTTATTTTTAAATAATTTAAGAGCCATATAAAATAAAACATTTTCTTTTAAAATATTCTTATAAGCTTTTAAGGGAAGCTTTGAAAATTTTATAATGGCGGAAAAGAACCGCACCCGCCGTATAAGTTAAAAAAACATTCTTACCTTAATTCTGTCGAAAAGGTTAAAAGTACCTTGTTTGGAAAACGACGGAAAGATTCCTTTCTAAAAATCTTATAAAAATTCAAACAAGGGTATAAATGACTTTAACCCATATTGTTTTAAATAGTAAAAATGTTTTGATATAAATTTTTAAGAATCGTGGATGTGGATGAAAAAGACATCCCAGTAGATAATTACGTATAAACAACCTCGGATAATGAAGAGATTGTGAAATAACACTTACCTTGTACTTTTCCTTGGGTGGGGGTAGGTTAACCTTATGTATAATGGTGAAATAATTTTTATTAAATCATACAAGAATCACATACATTCATATGATATCATATATGATCTTTTAACATTTCTTTGTTAATAATATCTTATAATTATCGTTGTTTCAGGTGTTAAGTTACTCGTTTTCTTTTATATGTTTTGTTAAGTAAGCCATGTTTGTCATGTATATGTTGAATCTTATTCATATCCAGAATTATATCAAGTCCTTAAAAATTATTTTTAAATCATCAAATGATAATTATACTTGAATCGAGACGATGGGGAATGAATCTTATCGCGTTTGTGGAGACGGTAGTCCGTACGTACGCACGACCGATAATATCATTCTATTGATATTAAAATAATATATAATTGGATGTTATATCATATATACAGAATCATTATAATGTTATATTTATTATTTTCATGAGTTACACATCATTATTATACCCATCCAAATAATAATATATTGAGTAACAATTACACCATGACGTGGAGACGGTAAGTTGTACGTACGCACGTTTGGTGAGATGTTATTAAAAGGATGGATAGAATAGTGAACATGGTTGTTCTATATTTATAATAACATCATAGTATATATATGATACTGGAGTTATTATTTTAGAATGTTAACAACAATGGAAGAAGTAGTGGAAGAAGAAAGGAACTTGAAAAAGGGTGGTGAAATCATTACCTCTTCTTCGGGTTCTTCCTTTTTATTTGATCAAAAGGGATCATTAAGTTGGCTTTCTGATCAAAATAATGCCTCTAGGTTGTATTGAGGGAAGTTTGTAGAGTATTTGGGGAGATTTTGGGCGATCCAAAAGGCTTTGAAGGTGTGAAGAAATGAGAAGGAGGTGTGCCCTTTTATAAGAGGAGTGAGGGGCACCTTTGGAAAAGCTAGAAATATTAATTTATAATAAATTCATATTCGGTTTCTAATGGATACATAGTGTATTATTAAAAGTTTAAGGTGGGGATAGGTCGAAAACCATTCAACCAATCGAAGTTAGACAGGTTTGGGTCATTATGTTAGCCTTATCATTTAGTTTTAACTCTTAGTTAATTAGTTTGACATTTACCATGTCACTATGTATTTTTATATTATATAAATAATAAACATACTATATACATCCAAGAGACACCCAAGTGGCCCATTAATGATACAACTATCATGATATAAGTCTTTTGGACGATCCTTATATTGTTTTGAATTTTGTATCAATTAATAATATAATATTTGTTTTAAAAACTCTTTTATGTCAATTTTGACACTATTCAATAGTTGATTTTTGTGAAACTCATAACAGATTGATTACTTCGCACAAAGTCAATTAAATCAATACTAATATGTTATATTATCCTAAAAAATTTGTTTAATTCATTAAAAGTTTCAAATTATATTTATATGGGTATTTATAATATCAATGATTTTAATTTTTCACAATTATAGTAATTACTGCGTCCTCATTGTATCATAAATAAATTAACTTATTTTATGTCTAAAAATTATAAATAAAATATCATTATGTAGGAAATATTATTATCTTTATAATTAATATTTAAAATCGAATTTATCTTATGTATAACCCTATATTAAAAATGTTTTAGTAAATAATCGTTGATTTTAACTCTTTTAACTCTTCTTTGAATTAAATAATAATAAATGTCCTAATATTTTCCAAGTGGACCTAAATGATAATATTTTATTCCTAAGGTTGTTTTTGGTCGAGATACACTTGTACAATAGAATTAGTACATGTTTCAGGGTAATATTAATATCATTTTTACCCTTAATTACCCTATTTACTTTTACCCGTGTAAATAAAAGTAAAAAGTTATTATTCACCAAAAATTAATTTCATCTCATTGAACCACATTTTAATTCATGCTACTAATCGTGTCTCTCATATTTTCAAAATTTCCTTCATAGAAGCGGTAAAATTATGTTTTATAAAAAATTTAGTTTTTTTAACTACCACTTAGTAGTTTCACTATTCATCAAAAATTGATGTTTTTCAGAACAATGCCAAAATTTCACCCAAAGTTATAAATGATATTCCAAATTCAAAAATGATGTCTATTTTACAAAATTCCAAACATTTAAGTTGAATTAATGAATTATATAATTAATTCCCGCCATCACAACAAATAGCGTGTTTTTAAAAAAAATATCAATAGATTGACAATTGTTTATGTCCAATTTCAAAGTGAAATTAATTCTAATTGTAACGCCCCGACCCCAGCTACCCAAAGTCAGTGCATTACTTCGTAACATTGGCATGATCACAAAAGATCAAGTCTCGTAAGACCGATTAGTTTAGTAGCCTTGGAAACACTAGATACATTCATAATTGTTACATCACATCATAAGGTGAAAAACTACAATAACAAAGCTTCCATAGTCCAAACTCATATTCTATTCTGACTATCCCTGCAGGTCATTCATAAAATACTTCCTCACATCCTGGAAAATATTAAAACATTGAAAGGGGTGAGCTCAGATGCTCAGTAAGGATAACAATATTGCAGATGCTTTCATAAATAAACATAAACATTTAAGGCAATGTATAACTAAAACGAAAGCCTTTTAAACTTGAACATCAACATAATATAGCAAAAGTAAAATGAGATAATTCCATTTACTTCTTCACACAGATATTCTACTGGTCGAATAATTACATACAATATCAATAACCACTTTCATAATGATGGAATGCATAATGCCAGACTATCATAACCATGTAGCCAAGGCCTCGTGCCAAGACCACAAATAAGATTTTGTCAAGGCCTCGTTCCAAGACACTAGTTTGTATCATGAAACCTACTAATGCATGGAGGAGCTATAGCGGGCTCCACCCGTCACTTATTAAGTCCAATGCATTCCTCATATGAATAGGTTTAAACATATCATAAAGCATAACATAATTGTATCACTTAAAACTTGCATAATGGTAACATAACATTTCCACATTTCAATCACAAGATATCAATACAACACATTGATATAATAGAAATTCTTTCATAACCATTTTCAAATCCAAAATAAAAGAATGTTAAAACTTTGTATTTATTTTTCATTAAAACAAAGTGATGGCTTGTAGAGGAAGCTGAAACTCTAATAATGGTCATGGCGGTGGAAAAGTCGTTGTCGCCGTATATGTACGGGAAGAAAAACATTCCCTTTTTGTCGTTTAGTAAAACTATTCGTATAAAAAAGATTCCTTTTGAATAAAAGTAAAAGTCAAAGGGGTTTATACACCGTATAAAAGAAAGTTGTGTATAAAACCAAATATGCCTCAATGAATGGAGATTGAGACAAAGTCCTTAAAAAGATCCTTTTTTAAATTAAATAGATCTATTATGTGTATTCACTATAAGTACACATAAATAAAGTAAAAATACAAGATAGGACATAATAATATCATGACATAATTTTAAAGTAGGAGATTAACCCAAAGAATGGAAATTGGGTTAAGAAGTTCCCTTACCTTGCGTCCTGTCCTGACTCGACCGTTCTTTAACCTCCTGAATAATAAACTAGGATTAATTTATATTTACATAAGAACCTTTTTCATGTTCATTATTCCTTTTATATCCTTTATTACCATGTTATGAACATTATTTAATTATTTATGTTTATAACGGACATTTTGTCGATCTTAGGTACTTGAGTCAAAAATAACATTCTTATATTTACAAGTTGTTCATGTGGTGATATATCCATTATATCCAGAATTATATTCATGATATAGATATCATATATCTCATATATATCCATTATATACATGCATATACAATATTCCATAACGTTTAGAGGTAAGAAATGAAATGCACCGTTCATGGAGACGGTAAGCCGAACGTACGCATGAACGCTACTTTCATTTATCTTTCGTATTTAATGGAATTAAATCATAATGATATAAATGTATAATATAATTCCAGTATAATATAGCATATAATACCATTTACTCCATCCTTTATACATCCCACAGATGGTATTAACGATTCAAATCACTTTGAGGGGGCGGTAGTCCGCACTTCCTAAAATGAAAATATCGCGTTTACCCATAATGGAAACCATAAAGGTATGCCATAAATGAAAAATAAAAAATCATAAGGAAAACAAAAACATAATATATATCATATATAAAAATAGTGTCATCATAATGGCCACCATTAGAGGTGTTATATGAGTGTTGAACAATCATCGTTTCGTGAGGCAAAAATTCTCCATCCACAGAAACAGTATATTCTTTAACAATTAGATGTAGGTGTGTGTAAGTGTAGCTCCAATACTTATTATAACAACATCCTAGTATATTTAGGATACTGGTGTTGTTACAAAATAAATTAATAAAAAGTGTTTAGGGGGTTGGAGAAGAAAAATAAAACAAAACAACATTAGAGAAGACATTACCATAAAATCGGGTAACTCTTTTTGATTTGAGCCAAAGGCTTCCTTGGGAAGAATTCTGACCAAAGTGAGGATTCTAGGAGTAAGGGAGGGAAGTTGGGAGAGTATTTGGGCAGAGGTTGGCCGAGCCAAATTTCTTGAAAGTGTCAATGAGGTGGTAGTGGTGGGGGCCTTTTATAAGAGGAGAGGAGGGGCACTCTTGGAAAGTAAAGAAAAGTCACTTTATTATAAAATGAGTTTCGGATTTTAGAGGTCCCACACTTATAATATTTGTGGCTAAGGTGATAAGGGTTCGAAATCTACCCATCCAATAGTCTTTGTACAAGTTTAAGCCTTGGATTGTACATTATATTTTCATTTTATTAAAATCGTTAAATAATGAGGTCATCGCTGCATCATAATGATGTCATAAATAATTTTATTTATTTAATGTCTAAAAATTATAAAAAAAACTATGATGTAGGTAATCTTTTTAGCTTTCAAATGACTATTTATAGTCAAAAATATGACTTGTATAACCTCATGTAAAAATTGTTTTAGTAAAACATTTCATGTTTGTGTCATTTTTTACTTTAACATTAAATAAAAGGTATTTATGTCATATCCAACTAAAGTGGCTCCATGGGGTCCCCAAGTTGACCCATGGATTTTCTTGGTCGGCCATGGCACATCCAATGAGGGTAGGACATGTGTAAAGCTCATCTCAAATTATTAAAACATTATTTTTACATTAAACTACACTAATTACCTCTAATCGCGATTAAGAACTTAAAAGTTACTATTCACCAAAAATTATTTTAATCTCATTGAACCACATTTTACTTCTTAATGACAACCATGTATGTCGGATACTTGAAAATCAAAACACAAAAGTGGTAATATTTCATTTAAACGAAAAATCAGTTATTTAACTACCACTTAGTGGTTTCACTATTCATCAAAAATTGAAGTTTTTCAGAACAATGCCAAAATTTCACCCTAAGCTATAATTGATATTCCGAATTCAAAAATGATGTATATTTTAAAAAATCCCATACATATAAGTTGTATTAATTAATTTTATAATTAATTCCTGCCGTCCCAACAAATAGCGTGTTTTTAAGAAACAATTTATATCAAAAGATTGGCAATTGTTTATGTCCAATTTCAATGTTAAATTTATTCTAATGACCACCATTGGATAAAATGGTAAAAATATATTCTAATTATACCTTAAAACTACTAAATAGTATAATTTATCAATATAAATTATTTTAATTAAAAAAGTTGATTTTAAGTATTTTTCACTATTCATAAAAAATTAGAAGTTCTCAGAAAAATACCAAAAATTCAACATAGGCTAATTTCGATATTCCGAATCCAAAAATGAAGTCCATTTTGAAATATAAAATTTCTATAATTTTAGAAAGTGGTTATTACTATTCATAACGGCTACTTTGATTTGTCGCGGTGTTTTAGAACTCGAAGTTGCGTACAATGCAAGCCATTGCATTATTAAATGAGAAGCGTATCATGGAAGCTCGGGGTGTTACATTCTCCCCTCCTTCAATAAATTGCGTCCTTGCAATTTGAAATTTTTTTCATTGAAAATAAAAGGTTGAAAAGAGAAAATACCTTTCTGGAAAACCCACATCGGAAATAAGATTAATAAAATTTAGCCTTAATAAGAGGGAAATGGAAATAAGAAAGTCACCACCAAATTATGATCTCAATAAGGAGAACATTGGTGGCAATTAGAGACATATAATTGGAGGAAAAATGTAAATATTTGTAGGGAGTGATTGAGGTCATCAATCACAATAAACTGTCAAATTGAGGGCCTCAAAGCCTTCAATCTTTGTTGATTTAAAATATCATTAGTTCAACCAGACATAAGGTATTAGGATAAAACATTTTTTTTTGATTTAATATCCCTTTACTAAAGTTTTGAATTAATTTATTCATTGAATAAGAGATAGTTATATATATATATATTTATGCTTGACAATTAGAGTTTCAACCTTCAACTCATCTTTCGCTCAAAAAGATAATAGAACTCAAAAATATTATACTTATCCTAATTGTATAAGGTTCCAAATATTAACACATACCATTTAGATTAGTAAAATTATTTTTTAATAACCAGGGACTTCATGTAGGCTAGTGGTAGGAAATAAAGGCCTGTCGCACTATGATTGTGGGTTCGATTCCTACAGCTTTGTCCGACGCGACGGGTTATGCCCCACCCAGCAGGTTGTCCTTTCCTAAAACTATAGTATTATAATATTCCAAAAATAATATTCAGAAATGTTTTTACCTTAAACAATACTATCCAAAGATCAACTTAATCCATTCCAACCTTTATAGATATCCAAAATACCTCCATCCAGACTTTCTCTAAAAGGTATCTTAATTCCAAAATCAATTTATCAGATTCCCCAAACAAAGTAATGATTATCTTTTTGTCACATACTAAAAATATGATTACCTTCATCATATTAAAACCTTACTGAAATCAACAAGTACTTCAGTACAATCCTTATATATATATCACATTATTATAATAACCAGAATATAATCCATGAGTCCAAAATCACCAATACATTAGTTATTCTGCTTCAACTGTAGTAACAGAAAAATATTGTCCTTGATCCCTTGGCCTTTTCTGAGGTATTTTTCCCTGACGCTTAGGAAATTCATTTGCATAATTCCCCATTTCTCTACAATTGTATCATTCAACATTGAAAGCTTCTTTCTTTCCCTTACAATCATGAGCCTGGTGACCTTTTTCTCCACATTTGTAACAAACTCCCATTCCTTTTATGAAAGAACCGGGGTGATTCTTACCACAATTATCACATGATGGAAAATCCTTCTTTCCCATTTTCCCTTTATCTGTCTGTCATTCCACCGTTCTCTTCTTCTCTTGCTTTACTTTGTTGTCATAAGACTTAGAGAATTCCTTTTCTGTCTTGATAGCACACGAGACAATATCTTCGTATGATGAGAAGGATTGTGATACCAAAGCTCGATGAAGAAATGGTTTTAAACCATCAAAGAAATGATCAATCTTACATCTTGGGTTATGTATATAATCTGCAGCATACCTCGCTAACCTTGTAAAGTTGGCCGCATACTTTGCGACATTATCATCCTCCTTTTGTTTCAGACTCATAAATTGCCTTTCCATATCTGCTCTATGGTCATGAGGAAAGTATTTTTCTAAGAAAAGATCTTTGAACTCCCTCCATTCCATATTCGATATGTCATCATCTTCCTTTGTGTTTTGAATCAATGACCACCATTGATCAGCATCTCCAGTGAGGCGGTAAACTGCCAGGATAACCTTTTCCATTTCACTACTTCCCAAGGCATGGAATATTTTCTCTACGGAGTTTATCCATTGCTCATCTACTAATGGATTTGTACCCCCATTAAATTTTTGCGGTTGTTGCCTCATTAAGCGGTCTAACATTGATCCTCCACGTTGCGGATCAGGGTGCTCCATACGAGTAAGGTTATTATTCATAACCTGAGTGAGCTGTCTCAGTATGGTAACACATTGATCAGCACCAGTTGTATCTCTAGATCCACAATAATTATCTTGAGAAGGAGGTCAATCCCTACACGGAGTGCGTGCATTGATACGGTTTCAATTCCTTCCACTAGGCGTCATTTCTAAACAATGGCATAAACTAGATTAGTTTATGAATTAAAATACATAATTTCATATTTGTAAAACACATTACATAAATTTAACTATTTATGGATATAATCCATAATCATAAAAAGGAATGTTTTCTTTGAGGAAGTATATAATCATAACCCTTCATAGTGGTTTGCAAAGAAAATGAGAATTATCCTAAGCATATCCCCTGAGAGTGTCGTAACCAAGAGTGCAGCAAGGCCCGTTGTCGTGCACCAGTTCCCATTCAAGTCTAGCTCAAAGTGGTGTTTTCGGGTTTTACCCCTAGGTACATCTGTGCCAGAGTCGCCTCTACTTGCTTGTATCCAGACAGGGATGTATTGCTCGGAAAACTCACAAAATCTCTATAATACCAAAATTCTAGGAAGTTCTTCTATACTAATCCTTAAAGTCTATCTTCGGGCTATGTGCTCTAATCAGAGTTTATCTAAATCTATCTTCCAAGGTTAGTACTCAACTGCCTCTGATACCAACTGTAACACCCTGACCCCAGCTACCCATAGTCGGTGCATTACTTCATGACATTGGCATGATCACAAAAGATCAAGTCTCGAAAGACCGATTAGTTTAGTAGCCTTGGAAACACTAGATACATTCATAATTGTTACATTACATCATAAGGTGAAAAAATACAATAACAAAGTTTCCATAGTCCACACTCATATTCTCTTCTGACTATCCCTGCAGGTCATTCATAAAAAACTTCTTCACATCCAGGACAATATTAAAACATTGAAAGGTGTGAGCTCAGATGCTCAGTAAAGATAACAATATTGCAGAAGCTTTCATAAATAAACAAAATCATTTAAGGAAATGTATAACTAAATCAAAAGCCTTTTAAACTTGAACATAAAGATAATATGGCAAAAGTAAAATGGGATAATTCCATTTACTTCTTCACATGGATATTCTACTGGTCGAATAATCACATGAAATATCAATAACCACTTTCATAATGATGGAATGCATAATGCCAGACTATCATAACCACATATCCAAGGCCTCGTGCCAAGACCACAAATAAGATTTTGTCAAGGCCTCGTGCCAAGACACTAGTTTGTCTAATGAGACATACTGATGCATCGAGGAGCTATAGCGGGCTCCACCCGTCACTTATTAAGTCCAATGCATTTCTCATATGAATAGGTTTAAACATATCATAAACCATAACATAATTGTATCACATAAAACATGCATAAAGGTAACATAACATTTCCACATTTCAATCAAGAGATATCAATACAACACATTGATATAAAAAAAATTCTTTCAATACCATTTTCAATACAAAAATAAAAGAAAGTTAAAAATTTGTATTTATTTTTCATTAAAACAATGTGATGGCTTTTAGAGGAAGCCAAAACTCAAATAATGGTCACGGCGGCGGAGAAGTCGTTGTCGTCGCATATGTACGGAAAGAAAAACATTACCTTCTTGTCGTTTAGTAAAAAGCTTCGTATAAAAAAGATTCCTTTTGAATAAACGTAAAAGTCAAAGGGGTTTATACACCGTATAAAAGAAAGATGTGTATAAAAGCAAATATGCCTCAATGAAAGGAGATTGAGACAAATCCATAAAAAGATCATTTTTTAAATTAAATAGATCTATTATGTGTATTCACTATAAGTACACATAAAGAAAGTCCAAATACAAGATATGACATAATAATATCATGACATAATTTGAAAGTAGGAGATTAACCCAAAGAATGGAAATTGGGTTTAGAAGTTCCCTTACCTTGCGTCATGTCCTGACTCGACCGTTCTTTAACCTCTTGAATAATAAACTAGAGTTAATTCATATTTACATAAGAACCTTTTTCATGTTCATTATTCCTTTTATATCCCTTATTACAATGTTATTAACATTATGTAATTATTTAAGTTTATAACGGTCATTTTGTCGATCTTAGGTACTTGAGTCAAAAATAACATTCTTATAATTAAAAGTTGTTCATGTGGTGATATATCCATTATATCCAGAATTATATTCATGATATAGATATCATATATATCATATATATCCATTATATACATGCATTTATAATATTCCATAACGTTTAGTGGTAAGAAATGAAATGCACCGTTCATGGAGACGGTAAGCCGTACGTACGCATGAATGCTACTTTCATTTTTATTTCGTATTTAATGGAATGAAATCATAATGATATAAATTTATAATATAATTACAGTATAATATAGCATATAATACCATTTAATCCATCCTTTATACATCCCACATATGGTATTAACGATTCAAATCACTTTGAGGGGGCGGTAGTCCGCACTTCCTAAAATGAAAATATCGCGTTTACCCATAAGGGAAACCATAAACGTATTCCATAAATGAAAAATAAAAAATCATAAGGAAAACAAAAACATAATATATATCATATATCAAAATATTTTCATCATAATGGCCACCATTAGAGGTGTTATATGAATGTTGAACAATCATCGTTTCGTGAGGCAAAAATTCGCCATCCATAGAAACAGTATGTTCTTTAACCATTAGATGTAGGTGTGTGTAAGTTTAGCTCAAATACATATTATAAAAACATCCTAGTATATTTATGATACTGGTGTTGTTATAAAATAAGTGAATAAAAAGTTTTTAGGGGGTTGGGAAAGAAAAATAAAACAAAACAACATTAGAGAAGACATTACCTTAAAATTGGGTAACTCTTTTTGATTTGAGCCAAAGGCTTATTTGGGAAGAATTTTTCCCAACATGAGGCTTCTAGGAGTAAGGGAGGGATGTTGGGAGAGTATTTGGGCAGAGTTTGTCCGAGACAAATGGCTTGAAAGTGTGAATTAGGTGGTAGAGGTGGGGGCCTTTTATAAGAGGAGAGGAGGGGCACTCTTGGAAAGTAAAGAAAAGTCACTTTATTATAAAATGAGTTTCGGATTTTAGAGGTCCCACACTTATATAATTCGTGGCTAAGGTGATAAAGCTTCGAAATATACCCATCCAATAGTCTTTGGACAAGTGTAAGCCTTGGATTGTACATTATCTTTTCATTTTATTAAAATCTTCAAATAATGAGGTCATCGCTGCATCATAATGATGTCATAAATAATTTAATTTATTTAATGTCTAAAAATTATATAAAAAAATAATATGATGTAGGTAATCGTTTTATCTTTAAAATGATTATTTATAGTCAAAAATATGACTTGTATAACCCCATGTAAAAATTGTTTTAGTAAAACATTTCATGTTTGTGTCCTTTTTTACTTTAACATTAAATAAAAGGTATTTATGTCATTTACAACTAAAGTGGCTCAATTGGGTCCCCAAGTTGACCCATGGATTGTCTTGGTCGGCCATGGAACATCCAATGAGGGTAGGACATGTGTCAAGCTCATCTCATATTATTAAAACATTATTTTTACCTTAAACTACACTGATTACCTCTAATCGCGATTAAGAACTTAAAAGTTACTATTCACCAAAAATTATTTTAATCTCATTGAACCACATTTTACTTATTAATGAAAACCATGTATGTCGGATTTTTGAAAATAAAAACACAGAAGTGGTAATATTTCATTTAAACAAAAAATCTGTTATTTAACTACCACTTAGTGGTTTCACTATTCATCAAAAATTGAAGTTTTTCAGAAAAATCTCAAGATTTCACCCTAAGCTATAATTGATATTCCATATTCCAATAAGATTTCTATTTTAAAAAATTCCAAATATATAAGTTGTATTAATTAATTTTATAATTAATTTCCACCGTCACAACAAATAGCGTGTTTTTAAGAAACAATTTATATCAAAAGATTGGCAATTGTTTATGTCCAATTTCAATGTTAAATTAATTCTAATGACCACCATTGGATAAAATGGTAAAAATATATTCTAATTATACTTTAAAACTACTAAATAATATAATTTATCACTATAAATTATTTTTATTAAAAAAGTTGTTTTTAAGTATTTTTCACTGTTCATAAAAAATTAGAAGTTCTCAGAAAAATACCAAAAATTCAACATAGGCTAATTTCGATATTCCGAATCCAAAAATGAAGTCCATTTTGAAATATAAAATATCTATAATTTTAAAAAGTGGTTATTACTATTCATAACGGCTACTTTGATTAGTCGCTGTGTTTTAGAACTCGAAGTTGCGTACAATGCAAGCCATTGCATTATTGAATGAGAAGCGTATCGTGGAAGCTCGGGGTGTTACACTAATGAACACCATTAGATAAAAAGGTAAAAATATATTCTAATTATAATTTAAAACCTCTAAATAGTATAATTTATCACTATAAATTATTTTGATTAAAAAATTTGTTTTTAAGTATTTTTCACTATTCATAAAAATTGGAAGTTCTAAGAAAAATACCATAAATTCAACTTAGGATAATTTCGATATTCCTTATCCAAAAATGAAGTACATTTTGAAATATAAAATATATATAATTTTAAAAAGATGGTATTACTATTCATAACAGTTAGTTTGATTGGTTGTGGTGTGTTAGAACTCGATGTTGCATACAACACACGCTATCACATTATTCAAAGAGAAGTGTACCATAGAAGCTTAGGGTGTTACATTCTACCCTCCTTCAAATAATTTCGTCCTTGAAATTTCTATAATACTACCGCATGAAAAGACTCGTGTGGTTCTTCATCATAAGTTCCTCGGGTTCCCACGTTGCCTCTTCCATCTTATGGTTTATTCACAAGACTTTTACCAGACGAGTCGTCCAGTTTCTCAGTACTTGTTATCTCGTATCAAGAATCCTGACGGGATATTTACAATAAGACAGATCGGGTTCCAGTTCTAACTCTTCATAGGTGAGTACATGCGTTGGGTCAGGCATGTATTTCCTCAACAGAGATACGTAGAACACATCGTGAACTTTGGAGAGACTTGGCGGCATTGCCAATCGGTAAACTACAGCCCCAATTCGTTCTAGAATTTCGAAAGGTCTGATGTACCTCGAACTCAATTTACCTTTCTTACCAAAACGTATGACTCCCTTCCATGGAGATACCTTCAGGAAAACATGATCACCGACATGAAATTCCAAATTCTTCCTTCGATTATTGGCATAGCTCTTCTGCCAACATTGAGCTTCTTTGATGTCATTTTGAATTACCTTCACCTTTTCCATTGTTTCCTCCAACAGTTCTGGACCTACAAGTTTTCTTTCACCAACGTCATCCCAACAGGTTGGTGTGTGGCATCTATTTCCGTATAACGCTTCATATGGTTCCATATGAATACTCGAATGGAAGCTATTGTTATAGGAAAATTCTACCAAAGGTAAATATTGATCCCACATACCCTGAAAGTCACGTGAACAAGATCTCAGCATGTCTTCTATGGTTTGAATAGTCTGTTCTGATTTTCCGTCTGTCTGAGGGTGGTAGGCAGTTCTCAAATAAAGTTTAGTATCCAGAGATTTCTGAAGAATTTTCCAGAATCTTGAAATAAAATGAGGATCATGATCAGAAACAATCGATAGGGGTACACCATGAAGTCTCACAACGTCATTAATATATAGTCTTGCTAGACGTTCCAGTGGTATATCTTCTCTTATAGCCAGAAAATGTGCTGACTTGGTAAGAAGATCAACAATAACCCATATTGCATCATTCCTTCTAGGAGTATTTGGTAGTCCCATTACAAAGTCCATCGTAATATTGTCCCATTTCCACTCAGGTATGGGAAGAGGATGCATGACTCCTCCAGTGTGTTTCCTTCCAGCTTTCACTTGTTGACAATCCATACATATTGACACAAAATCAGCAATCTCCCTCTTCATATTGTCCCACCAAAAATGTTCCATCAAATCTCTATACATTTTTGTGCTCCCAAGGTGTATAGAGAAATTGGAACTATGAGCATCATCCAGCAATTCACTTTTTAGATCAGGTATATGTGGAACACAAAGTCTCTTCCCGAATTTCAAAATTCCATCTTCATACACAAAGTCTCTCAATCTCCCATCATTCACAGCTTTAATCTTGTTTTGAAATTCTTCATCATTGGTCTGAGAACTCTTAATCCTTTCTAGTAAATATTGTTTGGAAACCATTTGAAAAATCATTGATGTTTCACCTTCCCTGGTTATTCCCATGTCCATCTTCACTAGATCCATGAAAATTGGATCCCTTTCAATTCTCATATTGTTCAAAACTCCATGGTCTTTTCGGCTCAATGCATCTGCCACCTTGTTTGCTTTCCCAGGGTGGTAGTGTATCGAACAATCATAATCCTTGATTAATTCAAGCCATATCCTTTGCCTCATGTTGAGTTATTTTGTGATAAAATATACTTCAAACTCTTGTGATCAGTATAAATCTCTTATTTTTCACCATAGAGGCAGTGCCTCCAAATCTTCAAAGCAAATATGACAACTGCTAACTAGAGATCATGAGTAGGATAGTTTTTTTCATGAATTTTCAACTCTCGTGATGCATAGGCAATTACCCTATCATTCTACATAAGGACACAACCAAGTCCTTTCTTCGATGCATCACTATAAATAATGAACACATCATTCCCCGATGGTAGAGTCAATATAGGATCATTGACTAATCTTCTCTTGATTTCTTCAAAACATTCTTCACACTCTTTTGTCCAAACAAATTTATCCCCTTTACATGCGAGCATCATTAATGGGTTAGCCAATCGGGCAAAATTCTGGACGAAACGTCAATAAAAACCAGCTAAACCAATAAAACTACGTTCCTCAGTTATATTCGTAGGTTCTGACCATTCTTGGATTGCATTGGTCATAGAAGGATCATTAGAGATTCCTTCTTTAGAGACAATATGGCCAAGAAAAGAAATCTCATGAAGCCAGAATTCACACTTGCTAAACTTCCCATATAATTCATGTATTCTCAGACTCTTTAGGATAATGCACAAGTGATTTTCATGATCATCGTAACTTTTGGAGTATACCAAATATCATCAATAAATACCACAAAAAATTCATCGATATATTCCTTGAAAACTCTATTCATCATATCCATGAATACAGAGGGTGCATTAGTCAATCCAAAAGGCATTACTGTAAACTCGTAACGCCCATACCTGGATCGAAATGCTATCATCGGAATTTATTCCTTCTTCACACACAACTGATGGTATCCAGATCTAAGGTCAATCATTGAAATGTATTAAGATCCATGCAGTTGGTCAAATAAATCATCAATGCGAGGTAGGGGATACTTGTTCTTTATTGTTATAGCATTGATCTCCCTGTAGTCGATACATAACCTCATAGATCTATCTTTCTTTTTAACAAAAAGAATAGGGGATCCCCATGGAGAAACACTAGGGTGAATAAATCCTTTATTACTCAATTCCTCTAGTTGTTTCTTTAGTTTAACTAATTCTATAGTTTCCATTCTATAAGGGGTCTTCGATATAGGCCTTGATCCAGAAATTAAATCGATGGAAAACTCAACTTCTCGTTCTGGAGGATGTCTAGGTAAATCTTCCAAAAATACATCTACATATTCATTCACAACAGGTACATCCTCTATTTTAACATTCCTTTCCTCACCCATAGTAATTTAATTATCATCCTCCCCAATAATTGAATTTAGTTGAGCTACTAGGCGTGGATCTTGATAAGAATTAGGTGGTGACGATTCTGCTCTAAAGATAAGGTGTTCCTTATCATCATCATCAAGAAACGTAACCTCTTTCTTCTTACAATAAATCTTCGCATCATAGTCCGAAATCCAATCCATACAATGGAATATATCAAACTCAATCATAGGTATGACGATGAGATCAGCAGATAAAGAACATTTTTGTGCTCTAATGGGGACTGATTCACAAAACTTTGTTGCAATGATACTTCCCTTAGGAGTTTTAACTGACAACTCCCTTGTTAAATCAAATTGGAAATATCTAATTTTATTAACAAACTGGGAAGATATGAAACAATGCGATGATCCAGAATCAAATAATGCATTTTCTAAACTAGAGGAAACCATTAAATTACCTACCACCACGTCTTTCGGAGCTTCTACCTCAGCAGTAGTGATAACATAAGCTTGGCCTTGATCCCTTGGCATTTTCTGAGGTAAGTTCCCCTGATGCTTAGGAAATTTATTTTCATAATGTCCCATCTCCCTGAAATTTTAGCACTGAACCTTGGTAGCTTCCTTCTTCTCTTTGCAATCATGAGCTTGGTGGCCTTTTTCAGTACACCTGTAACAGACTCCCATTCCCTTTGCAGAAGTACAGGGGTGTTTCTTCCCACATTTAGCATAGGATCGATATTCAACCATTCCCTTCTTCTGCTTATTTCCATTCCCAGATTGATCAGAAGATCACTTATTCTCTTGATTTTATTTAAAGTCATAACACTTAGAAAATTCCTTTTCGGTCTTGATAGCACATGAGACAATGTATTCGTATGATGAAAAGGATTGTGAGACTAATGCTCAATGGAGAAATGGTTTTAACCCATCAATGAAACGATCAATATTACTTCTTGGGTTACGTATATAATCTTCAGCATACCTTTCTAACCTTGTAAAGTTAGCCTCATACTTTGTGACATTCTCATCCTCTTTTTGTCTCAGACTCAGAAATTGCCTTTCCATATCTGCTCGATGGTGACAAGGAAAGTATTCTTCTAAAAACATATCTTTGAACTCCCTCCATTCCATAATTTATACTTCATCATATTCCTTTGTATTTTGAATCAATGACCACCATTGATCAGCATCTCCATTGAGGCGGTAAACTGGCATGATAACTTTTTCCCTTTCACCACTCCCCAAAGCCTGAAATATTTTTTCTAGGGAATTTATCCATTGATTAGCTACTAAGGGATTTTTTTCTCCCATTGAACGTTGGTGGTTTTTGCCTCATGAAGCGATCTAACATTGATCCTCCACGCTGCGGATCAGGGTGCTCCATACGGGTAAGGATATTATTCATAACCTGAGTGAGTTGTCCCAGTATGGTGATTAGCTGATCAGAACTAGTTGCATCACAATCTCCACTATAATTATCTTGAGTAGGAGGGAAATCCCTACATGGAGTGCGTGCATTGTTACATTTTCCATTTCTTCCACTAAGCACCATTTATAAACAATGGCATAAACTAGATCAGTTTATGGATCAAAATACATAATCCCATACTTATAATACACTGAACATAAAGTTAACTATTTATGGATATAATCCATAATCATAAGAATGTTTTCATTGAGAAAGTATATACTCATAAACCCTTCATAATGATTTGTAAAGAAAATGACAGTTATCCTAAGCATATCCCCCAAGAGTGTCGTAACCAAGAGTGCAGCAAGGCCCGTTGTCGTGCACCAGTTCCCGTTCGAGTCTAGCTCAAAGCGGTGTTTTCGGGTTTTACCATAATGTACATTTGTGCCAGAGCCGCCTCTACCTACTTGTATCGAGACAGGGTGTATTGATCGGAAAACTCACAAAATCTCTACAATACCAAAATTCTAGGATGTTCTTCATTACTAATCCTCAAAGTCCATCTTATGTCTATGTGCTCTAATCAGAGTTTATCTAAATCTAGGTTCCAAGGTTTGTACTAAACTTCCTCTGATACCAACTGTAACGCCCCGACCCTAGTTACCTAGAGCCGGTGCATTATTACATAACATTGGAATGATCACAAGAAAGATCAAATCTCGACAGAACGATTGGTTTAGTAGCTTTGGAAACACTAGATATATTCATAATGTTTTACATTGCATCATAAACTGAAAAACTACTACAACAACATATTGTCTTCATGGTCCACACTATTATCCCCTCATAATATCCCTGTGGGTCATTCATAATTTACTTATTCACATCCTGGGAAAATAAAACATAGAAAATGGGTGAGCTCAAATGCCCAATAAGGATTACAATATAGAGGAAACTTTCATAAATAAGAATAAACATTTAAGGCAATGTATAACTAAAACAAAATCCTTTTAAACTTGAACTTCAACATAGTATGGCATAAATAAAATGAAATAATTCCATTTACTTATTCACATGGATATTCTACTAATCGAATAATCACATGCAATATCAATAACAACTTTCATAATGATGGAATGCATAATGCCAGACTATCATAACCACATATCCAAGGCCTCGTGCCAAGACTACAAGTAAGATTTTGTCAAGGCCTTGTGCCAAGACACTAGTTTGACTCATGAGACCTATTGATGCATCGAGGAGCTATATCGGGCTCCACCCATCACATATTAAGTCCAATGAATTCCCATATGAAAAGGTTTAAACATAACATAAACATTCATATTAAAACTAGTATACGAAATGTCAATACTTTAACCATAAACCATGAATGGTATAAAAATAGCACATCCACAGTCAAACATATCACAAAATCTTCAATACAACATAGAATATTTGTATCATAATAAATCAACTTCACATAAGCCTAAAATCCAACAAAGGGTGCTGACATAGATGAAATCAAAACTCTATTTAGAGAAATATCTATTTTTATTTTGAAATAATTTAAGAGCCATATAAAATAAAACATTTTCTTTGAAAATATTCTTATATGCTTGTAAGGGAAGCTTCGACAATTTTATAACGGCGGAAAATAACCGCACCCGCCGTATACGTTAAAAAACATTTTTACCTTAATTCTGTCGAAATGGTTAAAAGAACCTTGTTTGGAAAACGACAGAAAGATTCCTTTATAAAACACTTATAAAAAGTCAAACAAAGTTAAAAATGACTTTAACCGATATTCTTTTAAATAGTAAAATTTTTTTGAAATACATTTTTAAGAAACATGGATGTGGATGATAAAGAGATCCCAGTAGATAATTACGTATAAACAACCTCAGATAATGAAGAGATTGTGAAATAACCCTTACCTTGTACTTTTCCTTGGTTGGGGGTAGGTTAACCTCCTGTATAATGGTGAAATAATTGTTATTAAATTATACATGAATCATATACACTCATATGATATCATATATGATCTTTTAACATTGCTTTGTTAATAATATCTTAGAATTATCGTTGTTTTGGGTGTTAACTTACTCATTTTATTTTATATGTTTTGTTAAGTAAGCCATTTTTTTCATGTATATGTTTTATCTTATTCATGTCCAGAATGATATCAAGTCCTTAAAAATTATTTTTAAATCATCGAATGACAATTATACTTGAATGGATACGATGGAGAATGAATCTTATCGCGTTCGTGGAGACAGTAGTCCGTACATACGCACGAGCGATAATATAATTCTTTTGATATTAAAATAATATATAATTTGATGGTATATCATATATACATAATCATTATCATGGTATATTTATTATTTTCATGAGTTACACATCATTATTATTCCTATCCACATAATAATTTATTGAATAACAATTACACCACGACATGGAGATAGTAAGCCGTACGCACACACGTATTGTGACATGCTATTCAAAGGATGGCTAGAATAGTGAATATGGTTATACCATATTTATAATAACATCAAAATATATATATGATACTGTAGTTATTATTTTAGAATGGTAACAACAAAGGAAGAAGTAGTGGAAGAAGAAGGGAACTTTAAAAATGGTGGTGAAATCATTACCTCTTCTTTGGGTTCTTCCTTTTGATTTGATCAAAAGGAATCCATAGGTTGGCTTTCTAATCAAACTAAGGCCTCTAGGTTGTAGTGAGGGAATTTGGGAGATTTTTTTGGTAGACTTTGGCTGATCCAAAAGGCTTTGAATGTGTGAATAAATGAGAAGGAGGTGTTCCCTTTTATAAGAGGGGTCAGGGGCACCATTGGAAAAGCTAGAAATATTAATTTATAATAAATTCATATTCGGTTTCTAATGGCTAAAAAGTGTATTATTTATAGGTTAAGGTGGGGATAGGTCTAACACAATTCAACCAATAGAATTTAGACAGGTTTGGGTCATTATATTAGCCTTATCTTTTAGTTTTAACTCTTAGTTAATTAGTTTGACATTTACCATGTCACTTTGTATTTTTATATTATATATTTAATAAACATACTATATACATCCAAGAGACCCCCAAGTGGTACATTAATGAGACACCTATCATGATATATGTCTATTTTCCGAACCTTAGATTTTTAGGAATTTAATATCAATTAATAATATAATATTTGTTTTAAAAACTCTTTTATGTCAATTTTTACACTATTCAATAGTTGATTTTTGTGAAACACATAACAGATTTATTACTTCGAAAAAAGTCAATTAAATCAATAAAAATATGTCATATTATCCTATAAAATTAGTTTAATTCATTAAAAGTTTCATATTATATTTATTTGGATATTTATAATATCAATTATTTTAATTTTTCACTATTATATTAATTACTGCATCATCATTGTGTCATAAATGAATTAAATTATTTAAAGTCTAAAAATTTTAAATAAAATATTATTATTTAGGAAATATTATTAACTTTCTAATGAATATTTACAATCGAATTTATCTTATTTATAACCCAAAATTAAAAATGTTTTAGTAAATAAACTTTGATTTTAACTCTTTTAACTCTTCTTTGAATTAAATAATAGTAAATGTCCTAATCTATTCCATGTGGAACTAAATGATAATATTTTATTCCTAAGGTTGTTTTTGGTCGAGATACACTTGTCCAATAGAATTAGGACATGTATTAGGGTAATATTAATATCATTTTTACCTTTAATTACCCTATTTACTTTTAACTGCGGTAAATAAAAGCAAAAAAGTTACAATTCACCAAAAATTATTTTCATCGCATTGAACAACATTTTACTTCTAATTATTCACCATGTCTCTCGGATTTTCGAAATTACATTCACAAAAGTGGTAAAATTATGTTTTCTGAAAAATTCAGTTTTTTTAACTACCAGTTAGTATTTTCACTATTCATAAAAAATTGATGTTTTTCAGAACAATGCCAAAATTTCACCCTAAGCTATAATTGATATTCCGAATTCAAAAATGGTGTCTATTTTAAAAAATTCTAAAAATAAAAGTTTCATTAATTAATTTTATAATTAATTCCTGCTATCACAACAAATATCGTGTTTTTAAGAAACAATATATATCAAAAGATTGACAATTATTTATGTCCAATTTCAAAGTGAAATTAATTATAATGAACACCATTGGATAAAATGGTAAAAATATATTATAATTATACTTTAAAACCACTAAATAGTATAATTTTTCACTATAAATTATTTTGATTTAAAAATGTGTTTTTAAGTATTTTTCACTATTCATAAAAATTGGAAGTTCTCGGAAAAATACCAAAAATTCAACTTAGGATAATTTTGATATTTTGTATCCATAAATGAAGTCCATTTTTAAATATAAAATATATATAATTTTAAAAAGTAGGTATTACTATTCATAATGGCTAGTTTGATTGGTTGTGGTGTGTTAGAACTTGATGTTGCGTACAACACATGCTATCACATTATTCAAAGAGAAGCGTACCGTAGAAGTTTGGGGTGTTACATCAAGGACTATACATAGGGGTCTAGTGTGATTCTCCTCTAATTCCATTTACACTCAAATTTAATTGATTATGACCACCACCAACCATCAAAATAATTGATATAAGATCTAGTTTAAGAGTATCACAAACACTAATAGTGAATTATTCATGCCGAAAAGAATTATCTTTTGATCATAATTAATAGTAATATCATAATATCAACTTATTTATAACAATTTCATGTACTCATAACTAGGAATTCTCTGTTCTTAAGGTTATATTCATAAATCGTATCACACCTCTAAGCTGATCTAATAGGTAAATGATATTTTTTAGTGCATTATTATACCCCACAATCATCTGGATCATGCGATGGTAATACGTTCACTATATCGAAAACTCATCCAATATCTTTTTTGTAAAATACTATGGCCACCCATTATGAAACACTGAGTCTGAAAATTCCATTCCTATATAAGTCTTTATACTTACCCACCATATCTTGATGCTATAAGTGAACCATAAATATGATGGAATTGATATAGGATCTATCCCATGTTAAAATATAATGTATAATCCTATATCTAATTAGGGAGGTAAGAATCACATTTATATTTGAATGACATATACATTTTCCTACACCAAAAATGGAATATGAAATCCTATAACATCCACTACTCAATTCTCAATACTAAATATCTATTGTGTACTCAGTTGTATTCTCAAATTTAATAACATGACCTAATCTCCATGGGTTTCTATCTTACCCATGATAGAAAACCCTATCCCATAACTATGAACACAACACAATATATACTTCAAACATCCAATATGGAAATGAAATATATATATATATATATATATCTATTATATAAGTAAAATGATATTATAAATCCCCCTTGATAAAATAAAGTGATTCGCCAAGAAAATCTCTCCACTATGATTTAGGATAAACTATTAGAAAAAGTGTATGATCACTCAGTAACCCTTGGTAGGATTCACCACATGCAAGGGTCGAGTGAAGGGGACAAATAAATTCTCTATGTGTTGTATAAGAGAACATGAAATTAGAGAGACATTTACACTCATGTATTTAAATGATGTATCCAAATTAGTGACGAAACCTATCATACATCATATCATTAAATGATCCTCGTTGTTATGGGACATCGATTCAAGTTGCATTCATTATCCATAACCACTAGCTCTCTATGCCATGTGGGGACCACCTAGGATTGGTGGTAGTAATAATTCGAACTACCATCTAACTCCAACTTATCTACCCACTGCTCAACTACATCCCCAAAAATTCATACGTCTTTTATCCTTATGGTATATTTTCCATTTTGATCCATTAACCATATCAATATATGTAGTATGAAGGTTTATGCAATGAAAAGTGATATCTAACCAACCATCAGAAGTCAAATAAAGGAACTCCGCCTGTTGACTAAAATTGTTTTGAGAAACCTAAACCAGCAATAATAATTAGTGGGATCTTACCCTATACTTTATCACATTACTAAAACAATATTAATGTTTTTAGATATAGGATTATGAGGCCACGACTCTCAGGAACCATCTACATTCACCCACTATCAGCGTACTCAATGAAATGAATCTCTCTACTATCAAATATCACTATATCACTGTAGAATACTTTGGAATCCAAAGATATATTACTTCGTCCATCATATATCAGCATAAGATCCACTCAATGTTCCGTGCTCTGAATAACATATCATGAACCATATGAAGATAGTTTCACAAACAGTCATTGAACCTTTTTATGCACTCTTCCACTATCATAATGTCCGTTAACACATAATGAATCTCATGGGTGAATTCCAATTACATGATGGATGAATTGAAGTCCTCCATGATGATATCCTTAAAATATGACCACGATAAATCTGTCATATATTGTGACTAGGTCACCAAAATTCACTATTACCTTGGAGATCCTTGAATAATACTAACCAATAATACCATCAACTAATCTATATGTGTTCTATAATGATTACAAAATTGGTAAAAATCTAAATACTAACCTGGTGTTCATGGGGACATATATTTCCCAAAAACATGGTAGGTAACTACTACTTAAAATCATGGAGTGTTATCATCATTCAAAAATATTTAGTCAATAAATCTTGAAAAACATCATTCGTAATGAGTAGCGGTAATACTGAAAACCAACCCAATGTTTCCAAATTCTATACAAGACCTTGTAATAAAACAACTCACTTAGTGGATCATCTAAATGATAATTCTATATAATACTAGATTGATACTGTCTGACAGTAATATTGAAAAAACATGTATCACCACTGATAATTAGTATTTTTGTGGAGATGAATGGTGAGCGCATTGAAACAACTACCCACCTAGGATCTCTTGGATTGTGGTAAGACAAGTGTGACAACCCTATGGCCATGTATAATAAGTTAGTGTATAGAAAAAATCATTTAGTTGTAATATCCCACATATATGATATATTTCTGGTTGTACATGTACACACAAACACATCTCTTATCCCACACTATAACGAACCAAACATTCATTATTCAAAATCCCCCTAAACCTAATTTAATGTAATTTTATGTAAAATGTTTATATAAAAAGTCAAATAATTTTGTTTTATGTTATGAATTGTGACCAATGAAAATATAGTTTTTAAATAGCGATCTCCTGATTGGTATAAAGATAGGGCTTTAACAAATCCAATTTACTCAGACAAAAGAAGCAATTGCCTCATCTAGTAGATGTGCACCATACGAAAACTATTGTTCAGAGCTGGAATAAGAGGTGGCATTATTGGGCTTCACTCTTGACCAAGCCCAATCTGAGATTGAATAGGCTATGCTCCAGTAGGACCACTTATGAGAGAAATGGATGTTGATATAGATTACCACTCGAGAAATGTTATCTGATCCACCCCAAGAGTCTGTCACCATCATATACCTTACTCTTCAGTCTTATGTGGGTGTTATAAAGGGTTATGTAACAAGACCCCATCACTATGGTTATGTATATTATTTTTGTATATATTACTAAATATACATTCATTTTATTATTGTTACCTTGTAAATAGTTTTTAAACCAAAAATAATATTTTTAGTTAATGTTCAACTACGGAATCTATTTTGAAGAATTAATATATTTTTCAATTAAATAATATTTTAATAAAATATTATTATTGTAATTAAATTAATTTTTTTGTAAACATAAATGTTCATATAATTTTATGAACACAATTGTAATTATTATTACGGTTTGAAAGCCATTTTTTTCATAACCCATGAATTTTCAATACATGCCGGTTTTTATTTTAAAAAGTGAAAATTAAAATATTTAGAATATTATTTATATAAAAAAATTATTATTTTTTGAATCAGGACATCAAAATTATCCAACAGTGATTCTTTCTTAATTTTCTGAGACAGTCAATTTTTTGGGTAAAACTTAAATACCGTTTAAATATATAATTTGTTTTATGAGATCATAATGACCCAATGGTGATGTAATAAAATATTAAAAGATCTATGATCAGAAAATATATGTTTTGACATTAAAATAATGGAGATTTGGGTTTGTTTTAATTATTTTACCAAGAATTAATGGACCTTTCAAGACTTATTAAATATCTTGTCTTTTTAAATTGTTTTCCTTGGGAGTGTGACTCACCACAACATAAGCAACCCCATTATTCTATGAAGTCAGTACTTTGGACATATATAATATTATTTCCCACTTTATTTTTTCAAAAACCATGGGAAAAATCAAGGGTGGGTTTTTTGGTTTGGATTTTCTTAATGTGCGGTGTCCCAAACCTAAATAATAAAGAATTTCCTCACCCTTCCTATATAAACCCACCCAAGCTCCAACTTCCTCCTCACTAAAAGCGTTTAGAGTCATCCAAACTCTGAACTCTTCTCTCTAGAATTATCTCAAGTGCCTCGAGATCCCAAGAAGCCTCTCTCAAGCCTCTCTCAAGCCATTGGAAGCACACTTCCATGTAATGGTTTTTTTCTTCCTTTATTATTATTGTCCAATATTCTTTAAATTGTAATGACCTTTTAATTTGAATTATAAATGTTGGGGTATGGTTTAATACCTCCCCCATACTACCCTCTTTAGGTTTGAATGATGGGAGTCCCCCTTAATGTCTATTTAATGTTAATATGATGAGACACCCCTTTCTCTCTCATGAAGCATTTTTATGAATTCTTACATCACACCATTACGCTGCTGAAATTGAACCAATTTTCCAAGCCAATAACATTGTATAGTGAATTCCATGCCCATTTCTCTATCAAGGGTATTCGAATTATGAACATATACTTATTTTTATATAGTTTAATTTTTGTATTCTACATTCCTTTATCGTGGAATAAATGATGATTTTTTATGAATCCATGTTATATGATCCATGTGGTACAATTATGCATGAAATGAAATGTTTAAGAAGGGTGTGGATTATAGTTCCCCATTGCAGTGGGTAAAGTATAATACCATGATACGACATGTGAAATGGGTGTTTACTCATTGTAATTCATGTGAAATGAGGTTTTACTCATGCCTCATGTGTAATGAGGATTTACTCATCCTCCATGTGCAATGAGCCTTTACTCATGCTAATTCCATGTTAAGTGTTGTTTCCACATTTCCATGTTATGATTAGCATGATTTATCATGAATTTATGATTAGGCTTCTATTTTTATCTAGTGATATGCCTATTTTCTAACATGTATTGTATTCCTCATGTTACTCTATGTTTATTCATTATAGGGATTTATAGGTCACTATTTTTTATGCTTGTTCTCAGGTTATCCCATGAAATGCTATGTACGAGGTAATTTAGTGGTCATGTAAATTAATTTTTCAATAAATATGTTGTTTTTCATGTTTAAAGTTGTTATGTATTGATACTAAGCCACAAATACACTAGACCTATAGATCTTCTATGTTGTATCAAATTATGTTTATGTAATAAATTATGTTTAATTGTGTAATAAAAGATCAGGGATGTCACAGTTGGTTTCAAAGGATAGGTTTAGTTATTTTTGGGATTAGGATTAAAAACCCCTCATAAAGACTTAGAAAGAAGACTAATTATAATAAAAAAATTCCCTATGTTTTAGTGAGTATTGAGTAAGTGGTTTTTCAAGGAGATACATCCTTGTCTGGAAATGATAATGTAGTGGCGGCTTTGGCACAAATGTATCCTTGGGGTAAATCCCAAAAACAACACATTGAGATAGACTCTAATGGGAACTCGGGCAAAAAAATGGGCCTTTATACAATCTTGGTTATGACTCTCCCAGGGGATATTCTTTTGTAAATTCACATGCTTTGTATAAACCATTATTAAGGGACAAAAAAATTCCCTGAGAATTTATGTTAGAAAGTAGATCGTGGATAACATAGACTAAATCCAATAGATACATATGTTAATGAAATAAAACTTATTCATAATCTGTTAGTTTTTTCCATGGATTACCCTTTATGTGTTACCACTAACTTTCCATTTATTCCATCCAATGGCTGGTAATATGTATACTCGGGCTTACAATTGATGTGAAGATCAGTGTGATGATTGTACTTTTGAGATGCCCAATCCAATGGGGGAGGGAATCATGAACATTGTTACACTAATCCCATAGCTAACTCATGATTTGAATAGAAACATGGGTCAAGAATAATGTTCAACCCCCCATAATAATGAACAAGATTCTATCGAGTGATTCAGGAGAAAAAGGCCTCATTCTTTTAATGGATCATCTAATTTCTCAATCACTGAACAATGGAACAACTACATTGAAAAGATATTCTCCATCTATCAATGTTCTAAACAAGAAATAGTTTCTATAGGATGCTTATTGAATGGTGGGTGAAGATGATCAATGGTGGGTGTTGATCAAAAATACGTAGCCTGCAGAGGAGATCGAGGCATTGGAATGAAATGATTTCCAGAAGATGTTTTTCTATAAAAATTTTCCGTGCACCCTCTGGCATTAGATGGAAATGGTTTTCATTTTCCTCAAGAAAAAAGATGATGAATCTATTGTAGATTATGAGGAAAACACTAAATGTCTTGCACGATACGCTTCCGACTTTGTCATTTCCTTTTAATGCAAGGTTGACCGCTTCTTTGGAGGGCTGAAACCTTGCCTGCGGAAAGTGCTGGCAATCCGCGATTTTGACAGCTATGAGTAAATTGTCTTATGTGCCCTCATGGTTGAAATAGAGATCGTAGAATCTTAATGATATCAGGGGGATAAGAAGCTTAAGTTTTAATTCAATTTTGGCGGTCCGATGGATAAATCCAATGGTGCTAAGAAGATCTAGTACCCCACTTGCCAGAGGTGCAGAAAGAAGCACGGTAAAAATTGCTTAAAAGAGGTGAGGAAATGCTATAGTTGTGGAAGATAAGGGATCCAAGCTATGAACTGTCGGAAAGAAAGACCTTCGATTGTGATAGAGGAGATGAACGCACCATTCAAACCTCAACACATTGTACATTGCTACAACTGCAATGAACTACGGAATATAGCAAATCAATGCCCTAAGACAATGGTTTTCGGAGGCATCAAACAACCTCCAAGGTAGAAAGGGAGAGCTTTTTCCATCACTAATACCAAATAGAACCCTGAAAATGAAGTGATGATAGGTATACTAGTTGTACATTCATGAATAGAAAGCTTACAATTTTATTTATGTTCCACACATTCTTTTGTACCTCTAAATATTAGTAGAACAATTCCAGCACCACCACAAATTAGGGAAGTGAAGTTGTTGGTGAGTACCGAAAATGGGGAAATTATTTCATCCCATGAATATAACTCCTCCACTATCAAAATTTGTGGATTGAACATCCTAGAGGACCTCTTCATACTCCCTCTGGTGGGATTTTATGTAATTATTTTCATGGATTGGATTTCCTTATATAGATCATACATAAATTTTTGTAAGAGGGAAATCACTCTCCATGTGGATAATCGACCCCTGATTCATTACAAGTGCAAGGAGAATGATGAATCCTATTTAGCTCCATAATATAAATCATGGATATTATTGCACCATGAGAAAGCATATCTGGCTCAAATGATTGAGTCTATGGAGGAAACCATCCTAGAAAACATTCCTATTGTGAGGGAATTCGCTGAAGTGTTTCCCATGGAATTGCATGGACTTCCTCTTTAACGAGATATTGAATTCTAAATTGATCTTATACCCAGGGTGTTCCGAATATCCAAGACTCCATATAGAATTGATATTTTGGATCTTGAGGAGCAAAAGAAAAAACTGGAGGAGAATCTGGATAAAGGGTTTGTACACCCATGTGCTTCACCATGGGGTGCACCAATCCTCTTCGTTAAAAGAAGGATGGGTCAATGCGCCTTTGCATAGATTATCGTGAACTCAAGAAAATCTGGATAAAGAAAAGGTATCATCTCCCAAAAAATTTATGACTTGTTCGATCAGCTATGTGGAGCACAATACTTCTCCAAGGAGGATTTGCAGTTGGGATATTATCATGTAAGAGTGAAGAAGGAAGATATCCCAAAGATTTCTTTTCTTACAAGATACAGGAAATATGAATTCATATTAATTCCTTTCAAACTCACTAATGCTCCAGTAATCTCCATGTACTTGAGATATAGAGTCTTTAGAGATTAACTCGACACGTTTTTGGTCATCTCTATAGATGATATTATGATATACTCTAAAACCAAGGAGGATCATTAGGAGCATCTAAAAACTATATTAGACACCATATGGGAGGATAATCTCTATGCAAAGTACAGAAACTGTGAGTTATGGTTGAAGGAGGTCTCATTCTTGGGACATATCATCACTAGAAATGGGATATTTGTGGATCACTCCAAAAAAATATGCAATTGAGGGATGACCGAGGCCAACACCGGTAACAGATATCCATAGCTTCTTTGGGTTAGCTGGATATTATCGAAGATTTGTGAGAAATTTCTCAAGATTGTCCAACCCTCATTCAAAGAAAACTCAGAAGTGAGTAATGTTCTCATGGATTGATGAATGTGAAGAAGGCATCAAGGAGGTAAAAAAGACGCTTGTCACTGCACCATTGCTCACTTTACCCACAAGTGGAGAACTTTTTGTTGTATTCAATGATGATTAGAAGATGGGAATGGGATCTGTGTTGATGAAAAATAACAAATTCATTGCCTATGCTTGGAGGAAATTGAATGTTCATGAATATAACTATCCAACACATGACCTCGAGTTAGCTACAGTGATCTTCGCTTTGAAAATTTGGTGGAATTATCTCTTTGAGTAGAAGTGTGAAATATATATGAACCACAAAATCCTTAATTATATATTCAAAAATAAAGATTTGATCATACGCCAACAAAGATGGTTGGAGAAAATCAAAGACTATTACTGCTCAATCGATTACCACCCTGGGAAAGAGAACATGGTGGCAAATGCCCTATGTAGAAAGGACCCAGTTATTTTGTCATTGATGTGAATTTAAAAGGATCCAATATTCATAGATTTGATGAAGATGGAAATGGGAATCATAATAAATGGAAAGCCATCTATCCTTTCCCAAATTATTGCCCAACTTCCACTATTGGAAAGGGTAAAGGACTCTCAAAAGTATGACGTGGGAATTCATGAAAAAGTGGAAGCTACTGGAAAAAGTTAAATCCCTAGAGTTTAATGTGAATGAAGAAGGAATTGTGAGGTTTGGGAAAAGACTATTTGTTCCATCATGTTCGGAGCTGAAAAAGGAAATTTTAAATGATTCACATAGATCAAATTTCTCTATTCACCAAGGAAACACAAAGATGTATTGAGATCTTTGAGAGAATTATTGGTGAGATAATATGAAGAAGAAGATCATTGAATATACATCAATGTTCCTAGTCTGTCAGAAAGTGAAGGCACTGAGGAAAAAATCTAAGGGGGTGAAGAAAACATTGCCCATACCACAATGGAAAGGGAAGAACATCACCATGGACTTTGTCACTGGTATTCTAAAGACTTCCAAAGGCAACAATGCAATCTGGGTTATTGTGGAGAGTCTTAAAAAGGTTGCACACTTCAATTATATTTGGCAGGATTTCTCATTGAATCAACTATCACATATATATATATATATATTAGGTAATTGGTAAGGCTACATGTAGTATCACTATCTATTGTGTCCGATCGAGATCCAAGATTCACCTCTACTTTTTTGAAGATTCTTCAACATGCTCTAAATACTGAACTGAACATCAGTATGTCCTAACATTCTCAAACTGATGGCCAATCCAAGAACACTATCCAAACACTTGAGGACATGTTTAGAGCATTCTTAATGGACATTAAAGGAGGATGGGATCAAAATCTCCCTCTAGTTGAGTTCTCATTTAATAACAGTTTCCACTTGAGTATCAAAATGGCACCATATGTATTCCTTTATGGGAAAAAGTGAAAAATAATGGCGTGTTGTGATGAGGTCGGTGAGGAAAAGCTGCTTGAACCAGAAATGGTCAATGAAATGGTGGATAAGGTGAAAACGATTAAGCAGCATATCAAGGCAGCCCATTGTTGATATAATAGTTATGCAGATAACCATTGACAAGACCTTCAGTTAAAAGTCGGAGACTTGGTATTTCAACTCTTATCTTCATGGAAGACTGTCAAGAGGTTTGGAAAGAAAGGGAAGTAATGTCCAAGGTACAACAGCCCCTTCGAGATTCATGATCGTGTCTGGGCTATGGCCTATCGACTAGCACTTCCACCTACCATGGCCAAAGTACATGATATCTTTCATGTATCCCTTTTAAGAAAGTATATACCGGTCCTTTCACATGTACTCTCTTTAGAGGTGGTATAGCTATATGATGACCTTTCTTAAAAGGAGAAACCGGTGAACATCATAGAACGTAGAGAAAAAGTTCTATGAAATAAGGCAATTCCCATCATCAAGGTGTTTGGGTGAAACCACAAGTTTGAAGGAGCAACGTGGGAATTTGAGAAAATGTTTATGTGGAGTTAGCCACTTTTATTTTAATGTGGGAATAGAAAATTTCGAGGGCGAAATTTTTTTAAGGCTGGGATATTGTAACGACCAAAACATTCATTAATGGAAATCCCTCTTAATCTAATTAAATATCACTTTATGTAAAATGTTAATATAAAATGTCAACTTCTTTGGTTTTATGTTATGAATTGTGACCACTACTAATATAGCCATTGAATAGTGATCACCAAATTAGTATAAATATAGGGCTTTAACAAATCTTATTTACTTATAAAATGGAAGTGATGACCTCATCCAGTAGATGTGCCCCATATGAAGCCAATTTGTTATAGCTCGAAAAGGAGATGGCGTCGTTGGGCTTCTCTCTTGACCCATCCCAAGCTGAACTTGAATATTTTATGCTTGAGCAGGACCTCCTACAAGAGAAATGGAAGTTGGTATAGATTACCACCTGAGAAATGTTATCTGAGCCACCTCAAGAGTATGCCACCATCACACAACTTACTATTCAGTCTTATATGGGTGTTATAAGGGGTTATATAACAAGACCTTATTACTATGGTTATGTACATTATTTTTTTATATAATAATGAATATACTTTCATTTTATAATTGTTACCTTGTAAATATTTTTTAAAGAAAAAATAATATTTTTAGTTAATGTTCAACTAAGAAATATATTTTGATGAATTAATGGATGTTTTAATTAAATAATATTTTAATAAAATATTGTTATTGTTATAAAAATAATTTTTTATTAAATATAAATGGTCATATTATATTATGAATGTAATTGTAATTTTTATTATGGTTTGAAAGACACTTTTGTCAAAACCCGTGAATTTTAGATAAATGTCTATTTTTATTTTAAAAAGTGAAAATTAACATATTTATAAAATTATTTAGATAAAATAAATATTATTTCTAAAATCAGCATGTCGAAATTATCCAATGGAGAATTGTTTATAATTTTTTGAGATAGTCAAATTTTTGGGTAAAAACTAAACACAGTTTAAATATATAATGTGTTTTATGACATCATAATGACCCAATAGTGATTTAATAAAATACTATAAAATTTATTTTCAGCCAATATATTTCTTATAATTATAACAATTTATTTTTGGGTTAGAATGGCTTAGTTTACAAAGCATTAATTGACCCTTCAAAACTTATTAAACATCTTGTTTTTTTAAATTGTTTTACATGGGAGTGTAACTCACCTCCACATAAGCAACCCCATTATTTTAAGAAGTTAGGACTTTGGATTTATAAAATATTGTTTTCCACAACTATTTTCCAAAAAACATGGGTGGGTTTGTTGTTTGTATTATTTTAATATGAGGAGTCCCAAACCGAAATAATTAAAAATTCCCTCAACTTTCCTATATAAACCGTCCCAGCATCCCACTTCCTCCTCACTCCAGGCCTTCGGAGTTCATCCAACCTCTTACCTCCTCTCCCTAGAATCCTCTTATGCTGCCACAAGCTCCCTAGAAGCCTCTCTGAAGCCTCTCTCAATCCTTTGGATGTAGACTTCCATGTAAGGGTTTGTTTCTTCCTTTCTCATTTTTTCCCAATATTCTATAAATTGTTATGCCCTTTTAATGTCAATTGTAAATGTTGGGGTATGGTTTTTACCTCCCCAATATAGCCCCCCTCATGTTTGAATGATGTGAGACCCCATTCTCTCTCATTAAATGCCTCCCATGTACACAGGTTACTACGCCGATATTCCGAATGGAATTTCTCCCCCTCATTTATATTCAAGAAATTATTTTTTATCATGACCCTAAATTCCATTAAAATTATTGGGACATGTATCTTTATAACCAACTAACATTCCAATTCATGTAAATATTAGGAAACACCCCTTTATCTCTCATCATCCATTTCCTTTAATTCTTACGTAACGCTGTTACGCTACCGAAATTTCACCGATTTTCCAAGCCAATATCATTTTATAGTGAATACCATGCGAATTTATCTATGAAGTGTATTTACCTTTATGGTAATTTACTTATTGATTAATGTTTTTCACGTATGTGTTCCACATTACTTTATCAGGAAATAAATTATGAGGTTTTATGAATCCATATTATATGATCTCTGTGGCACATGTATGCATGAAATGAAATGTTTAAGAAGGGTGCACCCTTATAGCATTCCAATGCATTGGGTAAATTATAGTATCATGAAATGTCATTTGAAATGGGTGTCTAATCATGATAATTCTTGTGCATCAAGTTTTTACTCGTTCTTCATGTGAAATGAGGATTACTCATGCTCTATGTGTAATGAGCCTTGGGTCATGCTAATTCCAAGTTAAGTGTTGTTGCCACATTTCCATGTTATTATTATCATACTTTTTCATGAATTTTATGTTTATTCTTCTATTGTTCTCTAATTATATTCCAATTATCTGACATGATCTTTATAATTATAGTCTTTTCTATGTATAAGGAATTTCCTAGTACCATATTGTTCATGTGTACTCTACATATGCTCATGTGTACGGCTCTTTCAGTGCCCTTTTACATTCTAGAGTACAATCTGATTTGTCAGCACTAGATAACAAGGATTATGAAATGTGTCACTTGACATGTGATCAATATTCCCTCATTTTTAAATACTAGAACCAATACTAGTTCCAGGAATTATGTTTGTTCTCTGGGGTACACATCGAGTAACTTTGGAATATCTATAAACACACATTTATTAAAATTGTCACATATTTTATATCTACTACCATTAATTATACCACAATGAGAACTTGAAACAATGGATTTGGGAATGAATCATGCTACCATCACAACTCACCAGAATTTTGGTAACATAATCTGATTGTTAAAACTAAACCGATACACTACATCATCATCACACCCCAAACCACAAAAATGGGTATCACCAATATAGTCTTGATCATCCACCAATAAACTACCACCTTTGTCATCCATTGATCTCATACTTAATCAAATACCTTCACACAAAATATCAATATGTTTTACTGAATAAATTTCATGGAACATTCAAATACATGGTATTATTTTAACCCAATAATATATGAATTATTGACATTGATTCTCTGAATAAATAGTTATTCAATGCACAATTAAAACGTTGATGAATTAATTATATACAGTGATAAATTTGATAGTGATTCGTTTATATTAGAATTGTGATTGAAGAGAAATGTAAAAAGTAAATAATATTTCACCATAACCATTGAAAAATAATCTCTCACCCACTAAAAGATCGTAGATTGAATGAATCTATTGGATGGCTGGATTCATGTTCATCATGGGATTATCTATTAAGGAAAAACATGGAAAACAATGCCCTTCGATGGGTATTAAAATATTTCTAATGTAGAATTAATATACATAATCATTTTTAGTGACATAATCAAATTAAAATTTTATCTCTCATCCTAGAATTATAAAGATCATCGATCCATGATCTCAAAATCTATCAAATGTCATCTAAGATGTCCACTCAATTTTCTAGGTTATGCAGCTAACCATTTGAAAAGGTCAAATTATTTTATATTTAGAATATAATTTTTTATAGTATTTCAATTAAGCATTTCCATGAAATATGAATTTATTTATTTATTTCACCAACGATGTGATCAATCCAAAAACATAGTGCCAATAAGGAAAATGTCACACATGGATAAATCTATTCTAGAAACTGAAAAGAACATTGGATTTTTTATATGATGTTACATTAGGGAGTTACTAATTTGTTTTAGAAAAATAAATTTTTGTGTTATTTGTACATTAAATATATATAATATCAATATAATTCCTCTATAGGCCTCTGAATATCACATCTTCTTAGTTCATGTCTAGGAAAATATAATTATTCGTATTGAAAATTTGTACATAAAAAATAAATATGTGTTACATTGTTTGGGATGGTTCTCATATGTTCAGTGGTTATTAGAAACAAATTATCAATCATATGACATATGGAAGTATGTTTAGTTTAAATAGAGGGGGATCATGTGTACAGAATAGTTGGGGGTAACTATTCAAATTTCACCAGGAAAACATGCATATTAGTATAATTGTTTTATGAATGATAGTAAAAATATTTATCAAAATATGACTCAAAATCATATGGGTCTCCTGAGAGAAGGTTTCACTAAAATAATTGGGGGATATTTTATCCAATTATACAGTAACTCTGTCTTAATGGATTTCAATTATCAGAATATTGTATTTTTTATCTAACCTTCCATTATAATCCATCACCCATTCTCTTGTATCATAGGGTCCCACACTTATGGATTTATTTCAAGATTTTGGTGTTTGTTTCCTTTATAGATATTTATTACCCTAATTTCAAGAGTGATTGATATAAGAAATTAAAGGTTTGTATTTTTTATTCAAACCTTATTTATCACATTTCGTGATACCAAATTATCTATTTCTCAGGAATGATTTACCTATATTTCCATGTCACAGACAATGGTTTTAGATTTATTGAATTGAATTTCTTTTAGATAATTAAATGGGGAGGGTGTGATAACACATGGTTTCATATATTTGGTTTATTTTAATTATTAACATGATTAATTTGGTAGGTGGATTTATTAGTTGGAATTTGAAAATAATACATAGATTCTAAGATACGTTCAAATGGGTTATCATAAAAACTCATAGAATCATTTTATGGTATGATGAAATTCGTTTTGAATAATGAAAATATATTAATGTTTTTTATTTTACATTTTTTTTGGTTCAATTTAAAATTCATGTGCATATTATATTGCATTCACGGTTTTATATTTTAAAAACAACTTTAGTATGATGAAATTTAGAAATAATTTTTTAGAATATGGGATGATAATAATGATGGGATCCTTGAAATTTAGGGAGATGGATATGAAAATGTTTATAGAATTATTTCAGGAAATATAGTAATTGATTTCTGCTACAACATTCACAATGTATTTGTTATAAATAATGGGAATCAAGTATACCATGTGGTTTAATTTCTAGGCCTTGATGTTTCTCACACTTGGGCGATTGTTCATTTACTTGTTAATTTAGTTATCTCCTAGTCAAGATAAACATAGTCGAACATGATCTATCATACTGAAAGAAAATTACACTATGGGGCTATATTGATGAAATTTTAAATATTTATCCTTTCAAAATTATTTATATATTTTTATTTTTAATAATTTAATTTTTCATATTTCAAAATATTTTATTCATTCATGGTTTTGGAAAGGGTTGTTTTGATGCATGTTTCAATAAATAAGGTCAAAATAGTTATTTCTCTATTCTGTATATAATATTTTCAATGATTCTTTTATTTTAATATATCTAAATAAAATTACTATATGTTCTTTCTTTATCAATTCCTTCAAAAGAAACAAATAATTTGATACTTAATAGAAATTTATGATCACACAACACATATTCCATTGGGGGAATATAGAATTTTTTTATACTCAAAAATCATTAAAACACTTCTTGGTTATATTGGATATTAATACTTTTGGTGTCGTATGTTGTTGATGGTGTGGTCAGATGCATACCCCTATACATCGGAGAGTGCATATCTTGGCCTATCTTGATGGTTTTAGTATAGATCTGATTCAATTTTTAGTTCTCATTAATGTATGGACAAGTCGATATTTTATACCTATTTGTTATTTATTTTAATGATATAATATTATACGTGGATTTTTTATATCTATATTATTCCCTTATAAAATCTTTGTGACCCTCTACTAGAGTGCACAATGAGAAAACTAAAATGCCTGAACCATGCATCTCTCTACTAGTGTAAACTGTTTCTATTAGGTGGGTGCATTGTTTTTCTAACCTTGTTCAAACAATTTGAACTCTCACATTAGAGTTTTTGACAATTTTTAATCAGTGGGAAAATGGTTTTGGAAAATCATATCCCAAATGTGTATATCCTAGAAATAAAAATAAAAAAATAAACCTTCCACGCAATAAAATAATTGCCAAGCTCCAACAAATGAATGATAAAAATGAAGGGAGAGAATTACCTAAAACTATTAATGGGATTTTTAAATGTGTCTACTAATTAAAAACATGATGGTTTCTAATATGATATTTTTTATTTGTAAATAATTTTTATGATTATTTTATTCTATATATAATAGCTTATATTATGGGACTACATTATTTTAATTCCCAACTAGAGATGGAATTTGAATTCAGGGAATGGGGATTTCATAAACATGGTTTAATTTATTATATACTCTAAATACTATTAAATTCAAATAGGTAAAGGGATAAAATATTCTATTAATGAATCTCATTAATTAGAAAAAATTTAAAAAACT
Source organism: Viscum album (assembly GCA_963277665.1). Classification (NCBI taxonomy): domain Eukaryota; kingdom Viridiplantae; phylum Streptophyta; class Magnoliopsida; order Santalales; family Viscaceae; genus Viscum; species Viscum album. Next base: position 345,523,853 of record OY728157.1, on the reverse strand, counting down.
GTTTTTCAAATGGGATTTTTTATATATGTTGTTACAGAGGTAATCCGAGTATAAAATAGTATAAAATTTTCATTGAATGTCAATGTTTCATAGATATATTAAAATAAATATGAAATTAAATGTAAGAACATTTTCCATTAAGAGTTAATTGATATACCAGATTAATATGTTTTAAGTTTAATATAGATTGGGAACAATGATTGAAATTTTTTATGTTAGAGAAATATTCATTTAATATGGTGTTCTCTGAGCTTGGAGTAATGTATAAGAATCTAAAATCATTCAAATATATACATTATCAAATAAAGAAAGAAGATATATAAACTCACTAAAACCACATTGATGAGTTTACCATTACATGTGACTCATGGGGGTAGAACATATATCAAAAAAACATGTGCGGAATCCTACAATTTATGATAATGGAAAAAAACTAAAATTTACAAAAATCATGTGGGACTAAATCTATTTTTAAAAATTATTTTAGTATAAAAATGATAATATTTATAAAAGTGTCCCAAAAATTTTTTTATAACCCCACCAATTTATCAAGGGTGGATGTAAAAAAGTGTGATATGTTTTATTTCTCATATATAAAATAAAAATTGGAATCTTCCAAAATATAATGAGGTGTAAAATCACTAAGGGATGCATAAAATACTTAGGTGAAGAGGGTTTTTGAGAAATTTTAGTGTTATTAAATATTTGATTATATCTATATAAAAATCGAGAATATTGGGTAAATCATATATAATTGATATAAGTGCAAAATCATATGGGGTAAATATAAGTTTGAGATGAAACAAACTGGGAGAAATATGATAGCAGACATAAAGAAGAGTATGTATTGTAAAAAATGATATAATTGTATTTTATATTTTTAATATAGAAACTAATTTGTTAAAACATTTGATTAATTACTCAATGAAATAACCGGACACATATCTTATAATCGAATAATAAAAAATCTATAATAGAACAACAAGAAAAAAATTAACAATAATATGAAATATTATATATTGAATATTTATGTGATTGAATCTATTGAAAAATATACTCACTATAGTCAGTTCATGATGTATATGAATGATAGTAATATATATTATTTTATTTTTTAATAAAATTCCACATTAAGTAAAAATGTAATATGGCATTGAATTTCTGGAAATAAGGTAGAATGTTGAAACCAATAGTATATTCAATCAATGATATGTATAATAAAATTAGTATGGAAAAAGAAATAAAAATCTGAAACCCCACAAATTTATAGATTATTTTCTGTTTTACTAGTTTAATATGTTTGATAGCGTATAAAACACATAGCCTAAATCTCAAAAAAACTATTATATGAAATTATTTAATTATAATTGTTGTAACCTATTTGATAGTGTAATGACCTGAATCCAATGCCACTAAACTGGTGCCCCGTACCTGGTTCTCCACATGACCTCAATCGCATTTCCCCAAACACTAGAGGCTGCCAACTAGCAGCGAGGGCCTTGGAGAGTCATTGGGGAAACTATGACCTCATTTGATAGCGGAAGCAGTAAACAACATACAATAACTGAAACTGAACCATGGAAACAATGAATATATAGTAATTATGGAAATTATTCAGTAGGTTCAAGTATCTAAGGAAAATAGAAAACACAACAACGTGCTGAAATAAAACTAAGAAACAAAGTACAAAAAGTAAACAACAACTCCTACAGCATCGCAAGCCTATGATCGGTCCTATGCTCTCAAGAACCAACCAGAAATCATGTACATGAAGTAGAATGTCCACAATACCTATCAACACCTACAACAATATAACCTGCTTGGGCCAAAAAGTAGGACCGAAACCGGGTGTGAGACTAATCCCAGTAGGCTACCACCACAAGATAAGTGCCCTACTATCAGTGAGTAAAATAGCATAAGTAATAAATGTAAAAGTAGTAATGAACTAGGAGTACACAAGTAAACAATATTACCAATTACCATTCACATTAAATTAACCATTAATTCATTAATTTAATTAAACAACCGAGGAATCTAGGAAGGCTCTATATTCCAAGGTAAATAGGTAACACAACATGCATCAGAAGACTACCTAAACAAACAAGCAGGCCAAAATGATTCAAGATAGTGCTTTGTCTTGGTAGACTCATCAAAACAAACAAAACAATCCACATACACACTGACTCTCTAGGTTTCTAAAACTAGAAGACCCCTATAGTCAAGTAAATAAACAACGGTACAGACACTCTAGGAAGCTCTCACGTCGATTCACCTGTGGTCTTGCAACGATAACTATAGATTCTCTGAGGAAGTTCTTACGTCTAATTACTTCTATGGTCTCGATAAATGCATAAACTAAGGAAATTCTTTTTATGGACAAATTACAATTCCCATAGGTCATGCATAATAAACTAATTCCTACATACCCCCTAAGGAAGCACTAATCGTCTATTCCCTCTTTGGACTACGAAACCAGGTTTTGACAGCCATGAGCAGTCCAGTTGTGCGTAATCGACTGTCAGAAGCCCTGTGTATGTTTAGAAACTATTTTTATAAAATCAACAATGCATCAAAAGCATTAAAACAATAGGCAACACATGAAATAAGTTATAATAAGCAAACTAGCAATTCCTATAGGGTTAACCTTGCAGGAAAACTGTGCCAAAAGGTGATAAACAACCAAACAAGGATAACACCCCTGGGGTGATCCTAAAACATGAAGAAAATCATATATTATTATCAATTAACCTTAAAATAACTATCAATCTAAGGAAATTAATCAATAGGCCCAAAATCCCGAACCCGGGATACCCGAAACATGGGAATCTGTCACTTTTGGAAAAATAATCAAAGGCATTCAATGTAAGGATACAAACCACCTACCTCGATCCAAAGAGATCGATATACATGAACCTTGGCCGGTGAATTGGACTAGTACATAGTAGATCTACAAAAATGATTAAAATGTTCAACCTATGATAACACTCATAAGAGATGGAATCAGGAAACGTGGCCATAGAAGAACCAAGAACTCACCGCTACAATTCTATTGTAAAAGACGACATTTGATTTGGGTAATCAGTGGAGGATCAGAAACTCAGAGAAGATTTGGCCTCCTCGGATGCTCTGGATGGAATTAAGAATATAAGAAGATGGAAAAAAGGATTAGATTCGACCCGAGTCCGTTTAACAAAAAAATAAAGTACACGATGTGTACTTCTAGAGTACACGGCATGTACTTTTCTTTTTAGTACTCCACTTTAGGTGGCCTTTAAGTCACCCGTACATGGCCTTGTGTGTGGCCGTCACATGGCCATCACATGGCTTTTGGTGGAATCAAAGTACATGACGTGTACTCATAAAGTACATGGTGTGTACTCCAAAAATTTCTAGATTTTCCTCTTTTTCTCAAAAACTACCCGAAAAGCAGATCTGGGTTCTTACAAACTTCCCTTACTAAATAAATTCATCCTAAAATTTTCCTAATAAGGTGGCATAGAAGATACCTCAAACAACTCTGGACAATGTGATCACATATTGGCCTCCCTCTCCCTACTCTCGTCCTGTACATGGTTGTGCTGCAATAGCACCCGTACCAGAGGATCACACCGGCCACAGAGTACCTTTTCACTAAAATAAAAATTCTGAATAGGATGCTCCTCTAATGATACATCCTTCTCCAGCTCAACCTTCTCGGGTTGAAAAACACGAGATGGGTCTGAGAAATAGCGTTGAAGCTGAGAAACATGGAAGATGGCATGCATAACCTGGTACCTATGAGGTAACTACAACCTATAAGAAACCAGCCCAACTCCCTCTAGAACCTCAAATGGCCTGACATATCTCAATGAAATATTTTCCTGTCTCCTGATCCTCTTGTGTCCCAACCTCGGGGTAACACGTAGGAATACCTGATCTCTAACCTTGAACTCCAAAGGTCGTTTCCGCTGATCAGCATAATATTTTCGTCGAGACTGTGTAGTAACCATTATTTTCTGAATCAACTCCACCTATTATGTGGTCTCCTGAATAAGACAAGGTCTTAACATAGCTAACTCTCTTACCTCTAGCCAACACAAGGGTGATCGACATGACCTACCATACACATCCTCTTAAGGTTCCATCTGATATTTGCTTAAAAACTATTATTTAAGGAAGACTCTACTAGAGGTATATTTCTCTCCAAAGAACCTCCAAAATCATGGGTGCATGATCATAGAATGTTTTCTAGAACCTGAATCGTGCACTCTAACTGGCCATCCGATTGGGGATGGTAAGCTATACTCAGAAGTACCTGTGTACCCAATTCCCTCTATAGCCCTTTCCAGAAATGCGACGTGAAGTGAGAGTCCATGTCTAAAATGATAGAACTCGGAACCCCAAGCAAGAGTACAATCTCATGGATGTACAACTGTCCAAGCTCATCAACAAAAAATGTCTCCTTAATCGGCATGAAGTGAGAAACCTTCGTGAGCCTATCAATGACAGCCCATACCGCGTCATTCCCTTAAGGAGATCTCGGTAACCCTGTCATGATGTCCATCACAACATCATTCCACTTCCACTCAGGAAGGGGTAGATACTGTAAAAGCGTTGCTGGTCACTGGTGCTCTTCCTTCACCTGCTAACTGGTGGAATACCTCATGACAAAAATAGAAACATCTCTCTTCATACCTGGCCAGTAATACGGACGGTGTAGATCAAGATACAACTTGGTGACACCATGATGATCTTCTCAAACTGATGATGGAAAGAATCACACCATCTCCTCATGTATATCAACTGCCACCCATACGCGTCCCTAGAAACGCAAGATATCACCCTCGCCTATGGTCCATCTGGGAAGAGGGTCCCCTCCTGACACACTTTCACATAGGACTGGGCCTTCAGAATCTAATAGCAGCCTCATTTGAACTCAGTCATGAAGGGTATAGGTAATAGCTACAGAAGAAAGAAAAGTATACTCCTTTATGTAGTGCACCTCTTAATGCATCTTAGAGAACAATTCCATAAGTTGTCACTCACTACTGGCCTCCTTAACTATCTGTATTTGAGTCCCCCTAGTCAACGCATTAGCCACTACGTTGCCTTTCCAAGATGTATAGGCAAGCTCAACGTCAAAGTACTGAAGATACTCAACCCACCTATGATGTCTCAGATTCAGATTACGCTAAGTTAAGATGTAATTAAGTCTTTTGTCGTCAGTGTAAACCACAAAATTCTCTCCCAAAAGATAATTTCTCCAACAATTTAAGTCATGTACAACTGCCACCAGCTTGAGATCATGTGTTTGGTAGTTTCTCTCATGTGGCCTCAACTACCGAGACCCGTACGCAATGACTCCATCTCCCTAGATACGTAAAACTCCCAGCCCAATACCTGAAGCATCACAGTAAATAGTATAGCTCTTTCCTGGATATGGAAAGACTAGTATCAGTGCTGATGTCAACCTCTCTATCATCTCCTCAAACGATGACTCACAAGAATTTGACCATGAGATCTTCGAACCCTTGTTGGTCAGACCTTTCAGCAGTGCAGCTATGCGTGAGATGTCCTGTATGAAGCATCTTTCGTATCCAGCCAGCCCTAGAAAACTCTGCACCTCAAATACATTCTTCGGCTACTCCCAGGAAACTATTGCTCTCACTTTCTCTGGGTCTACTGATACTCTTGTTTCTAAGATAACATAACCCAAGAAGAGAATCTAATCCATCTAAAAGTGGCATTTTGAGATCTTAGCATATAACTGATGCTCCCTCAGTGTACTCAGAATGATCTCAAGATGGGTAGCATTGTCGTGTCTAGTATGAGATTACACCAAGATATCGTCCACAAATACCACCATGAAAGAGTCTAAGAATTGATAGAACACTCGGTTCATCAGTGCCATGAAAATTGCAGGTGCGTTTGTGAGGCTGAAAGGCATAACCATATAATCTTATAGACCATACCTAATATGAAATGTTGTAAGAGGTATATCAGATGGTCTAACACACAACTGATGACAATCGGGCCTCAAATTGTTCTTTGAGAACACCCAGCCTCCTCTAAGATGATAAAAGAGGTCATCAATCCTAGGAAAGGGATATCATTTCATTATTTTCAACTGGTTCATCTTTTTATAATCCACACAAAGCCTACGGGTTCCGTCTTCCTTCTTTGCAAATAGGACAAGCGAACCCCAAGTTGAAGTACTGGGTCGGATGAAACCCCTATCCTATAACTCCTCCAACTGCCTCTTGAGATCGTGAAACTTAGGAGTACCCATCCCTTAAGGGGGAATGGACACCGGTTCCTCTCCTATCACAGGCTCAATAGAAAATTATACCTCTCACTCTGGGGGAAATCCTAAAAAGTCCTCTAGAATGACATCCCTGAAAAAATCCACCATTGGAGGAAAGACTAACTGTATTGTCCCCTGGTCATCTAGATACTTACTGGAATCTCAGATGTAACTCTACCTAGCCCATGATGCTTCAGTCCTGCTCTACTCGCTTGTACATCCCACTCACCCTTATGAAGAAAAGATTAACCCTCGGGTGATATGAAACTCACCCTAGGGCGATAACAGTTGACGACTGACTAGAAGGGAACGAGCCAGTCCATTCTGATAATGACATCATAGCATGCCATCCCTCAGCCATAGAGGTCTCATAGAATGTGATACCCAGCCAACTCTAGAGGGCACTCCTTGCACTAACATACACTAGCCCTCCTTGTCCCCAACAATGTGACTAGTGTCAAAATGTTGGCAAAATAAAAGATACCGAGCCCAAGGCTCTTCACAATAGTAACAGAGATAAAGATATGCATAGCACAAGTATCAAAGAGATAATAAGATAAAACTGATGATACTAATATTGTCCCTCAAACTATTGATGCTCTTGGATCCTACTCCTGATGAATCATTTCTACCGTAAAAGTCTGGCAGGCCCTGCGTCCCTTTGTAGTTGCATGGGATCCTTGAGAAGACCCTCCCTGAGCCTGACCACTATGTCCATGGCCTCTACCATGGACTGAATGACCTAAAGAACTCCATCCCCTAGTCTTCTGTGGAACTGGTAATCCTACTATTGTATGTGTAATCGAAACTAATCCTCCTTCACTAGGCATTGAAAGGAAAACCTCACAGGAATGCTGCAGATGAACTATCTAGCTTCCATATCAGCACTCCACTAGGTCTCTTGGGCCCTGAGGCTTCTTATGCCCAGTTTTTTCACATTGATATCACACCACTTGGTTTCCAAAAGGAAGATCCCACCTACCAGAAAGAATACCTTGCTTCCTCGGGTCACTTCGTGTAGACTCTCAGTGGCAGTTACTATTGTCTTTCTGAAATGAATCAGCCCTGGATGTTGAACCGCCCTGATCCACAACTCAAGTCTCCCTCATATTTATCTCCATGATAAGCACTTGGTTAACTATTGAGTAATAAAAGTCAACTTAAAGGCATTCCCCTGTGATATGATGTCTGGTCTGAGGCCTTCCTCAAACTTCCTGGCTAAAAACAGCACGTCATTCTCTAGAACGGGAGTGAAATGATATAACTCTGGTAAACGATAGAAATAATCCATAATTGTGAGAGTACCCTTCGACAGGGTCATAAACTCTATGGCTCTGTCATCCCTCAGCGTCTCCATGTAGAATTAGTTGTAGATCATACTCTAAAACTCGTCCCAAGCCATAGCATGTTGGCGCCTTGCCTACGAAACCACATCCCAATATCTATTGGAGGAATCTCATAGCATATAAGTCACACGATTAACTCTCCTCTCCAGACACGTCTCGAGGTGCTCGAAGATGGATAGCATGGCCTATAGCCATAAATCCACAGCCTATGGTCCACCATCCTCTGTGAACGTGGGAGGATTCTATTGCTGAAAAACCCGCGTCAGCTCTGCGATAGATAGGGCAGGATGCTGAGCTCCCTGGAAGGTCCGCCTGAATCTCATGAAACCATCTCTGAACTGTTCCACAGCACTAGTGTTTGGAATCATTGCAGGTTCCTTTTCCAGAACGATAGGCTGAACTACAAGTAGTCCCTGATCTGTCGTATCAGGCATACAGTCACTACCTTGCCACTGATCGACAACCAGAGGATGAATCTGTGGCATAGCTCTAAAAGTTCATAACCATTCCTCAGATTTAGGATTAAAAAAGACAGAAAAACTAAAGGCACAAGAAGGAATAGGTAAAATAAGGCATTCAAGTTATGAAAAACAAGACTACACGGTGTGTTCTTTCCATACATGGAATGTTCCCTCAGGTCCTTCACATGGGCGTATACATATACCTAAACTGGTCGTGTAACACCCCAAATACATGGTGTGTTGTCCTAACACATGGTGTGTACATGAATACTCTTCCATTCCGAAGACCTTCTACACATTTAAGCCACACGACTCTTCTAAGACAAAACTACGATATGTGTTCCAGGAAGACATGACCTATACTAGGCATGACTTACCTAGATTGTGTTGTTAGCGACACAGCCTGATCCATGTCCAACACAAAACATTGTGTTCTATACAGACACTATGTGTACAGGGAATTATAACACCGACCCGTGTTTTTCGTGACACGGCCGGGTACCTAGATCAAACTACATGGCGTGTAAGATTCAGACACAGTGTGTATGTGAAAGGATAACATGACCTGTGTTGTTCGTGACAAGGCCGGGGTACCTATTTAATACTACATGGTGTGCTAAACTAACACACGGCGTGTTCCTACAAGATTTTTCAGAACCCCATGTTTCTGCTCACAGAGTCAGTGACACGGTTTAAAAACTACACTGCATGTATTAATAAACTACAAGCCGTGTATTCTGGGTTTTTCTAGGATATAGCTCATAAACTACTTTGAAGCCTAGAAAACATGAAAAAAAGAGTTAAGGTGCTATATTTCAATATGTATGGGCCCATACTCCTCGCGAATCAAATCTTGGAATCTTATAAAAGTTAAAACAAGGAAACCAAGCAATTCTCAACGAAATTTCTATCCTCGAGGGACCATAGACCTCTAAGACCAAATTTTGGTGACCATGTTAAAGAATCTCTAAAAAAATTATACCCTATCAACATAGCATTTATTCTATCACAAAAACTATCACAACAACTTGCATAGTTTATCACAAACTCTATTACAACAACATGCAATTTCTAATGCAATTTAGATGGCATGGAAATATGCATGACATGTGAATATATAACATGTTCCTATATGATTCATGAGAAGGTATACCCTCATCTCATTGGGTTTTAACAAAATATAACAACAATCATATAAACAGTAACATCCCAACACAAGTGCACCACCCAACGGTGAAGTCAATTAAACTGTAACATTTGAAAAACTTGAAAATTAAAATATTTGAGGTAACCTGGTGTTTTCCCTATACACGAGATCTATAACTCTTGGGCACAGCTATTTACCATTTACCTATTCCTTTCTATCCCTTTATAATGTCTCTAAATAGTAAGTCAATAGAAAAAGAAATGAAACTCTTTTGATAACACTTTTTAACGACCTGAGTCTGGAGCCACACAACTGGTGCACCATACACAATTCCCCACATGTCCCCAAGAGAATTTCCCCAAAATCCAGAGGCTGCCCACTAGCAGCGAGATCCATGGAGAGTCATTGGGGAAACCATGCCCTCATTTGATAAAGTATACAATGAAAAGGAAATAACAATCATTAGTTGAAGCAGTAAACAACATAAAAAAACTGAAACTTAATAGAAGAAACAATAAATTTATAGTAATGATGACAATGATGTAGCATGTATAAGTATCAAAGGAAAACAGAAAACACAACAACATTCTGAAATACAATATAGAAACAATGTATGAAAAGTAAAGAAAAACTCTTGCAGCATCGCAAACCTAAACTCGGTCATATAATCTCCAGCTCCAACCAATAATCATGTACCTAAAGTAGAAGGCGCACTATCCCTATCCACACCTACAACCATATAACCTGTTTAGGCTGAAAAATCAGGACCCAAACAGGGTGTGAGACTAATCCTAGTAGGCAACCACCACAAGATCTATAACCTACTATCACTGAGTAAAATATTAGAAGTATTGAAATTAAATGTAGTAATGAACTATGAGTACACCAGTAAAAAATTCTACCAATTACCATTCAAATTCCTTAACAATTGATTCATTCATTTAATTAATGAACCACGGAATCTAGAAAATCTCTCTATTCCAAGGTAAACAGGTAACACATTAGGCATCAAAATACTACCTAAACAAACAAGAAGCCCAAAAAGATCCAATCTTGTGCTTTGGCTTTGTATACTCATCTAAACCAACCAAACAATCCAAATTCACACTGACTCTATGGGTGGCTGAAACTAGCGAAGCCCTATAGTCAAGTAAACATACAAAGCCACAAACACTATGGGAAGATCTCATGTCGATTCCCATGTATTCTTGCAATGATAGCTACATACTCTCTAAGGAACCTCTTATATATAATTCCTCACGTAGTATAGATACATTCATGAAATAAGGACACTCTTAGGAAGCACAAATTACAAATCCTGTAGGTCCTGTATATGAATCGAATTCCAATAGACCCCCTAGGGAAGCACTAATCGTCTATTCCCTCTTTGATCTCCCGCACCAAGTTCTCATAGCCCTGATCAGTCCAGTCATTCGTAATCGACTATCAGTAGCCCTATGTAATTTTAGCAACTAATTGTATAAATGATTCAATGCATCAAAAGCATTAAAATAATAGGCAACACATGCAATCAGTTATAACAAGAAAACTAGCAATTCCTATATGGTTTGCCTTGCAGGCGAACTGTGCCAAAAAACAATAAACAACCAAAAAAGGATAACACCAATGGGGGGATCCAATACATGAAAATAAATATACATTATTATCAATTAACATTAATATAACAAGAAATCTAAAGAAATTAAACAATAGGACCAATACCCCTAACCCAGGATACCCGAAACATGGGAATCCAGTACTTTTGCACAAAAAGTCAAAGGCATTCAATGTAAGTAAACAAACCACCTAACTCAATCCTAAAATATCGATATACATAAACCTCGACCCATGAATCGGCCTAGTACAGAGTATATCTGCAAAAACATATAAACGTTAAACCTATGATAACTCTCATAAGAGAAGGAATCAGGAAATGTGGCCAATGAAGAACCAAGAACTCATTGCTGCGATTCAATTGCAACCGGCATCATTCAATTTGGATAACCGGTGACGAATCAGTGGATCAGATAAGAATTGTCCTCCTAAGATGCTTTGGATGGAATTAGGTGAAGAAGAAGATGGAAAAAAGTATTAGACGCGACCCTGGTATGTTTAACAAAAATAGAAAGTACACGACATGTACTTCTGTAGTACATAGCGTGTACTAGCCTTTTCCATACTCTACATTGGTAGCCTCTAAGTCACCCTTACATGGTCATGTGTGTGTCCATGACATGTCCAACACACAGATTCTAGTGGCATCAAAGTACAAAGTGTGTACTCACAAAGTACACTCTCTGTACTCTGAAAATTTCCAAATTTTCCACTCTTTCTAAAAAACTTCCAGAAAAGAAAAAAGATACTTAAAAAAGGTCTAGTTCTAAAATATGGTTTCAAGGAATGAATATGAATAACTACATTATGATGTATATGTAAGATAATTTTTACTTAATTCAAATAATTAATTCAATCAATAATATTAAAGATGACTGACATCCATCACTTTTTCAGGGACATTTACTCCTTCATCAAAATGGGATAACATGATATTGGTTCATACATTCATGGAATCCTCGTTGAAAATTGTTTCCTAGTCCATGTCTCTCATAATGATCTGAGTTTTGTTTTGTGCATGTCATTCCTAGTGCTATATCATATTGGACACCGGTTAATTACGTTACTCCGTCAGGACATTTCAATGGGTCTTGATAGGGAAGCAACCTTCATTCGGTGTAAGTGACAACATCAGGAATGTCAGGGAATCTTTGTATGCGTTTGAATTGGAAAAACTGTATTCTTCCTCATAATATGGAATCTCAAGGGCGCCGAACTGGTGGCATCCCACATCAGTTGTGGGGTATCTTATGTCGAAGTCATGTCAATGGGGTTTTCCTTAGATTCCTGTGTTTAACATGTGGTATGTCACGAGTTTAATGTCTTGCATAGACGATTAATCCAAAGGCCCGCCTTCTGAGGTTTTCCTTAGGAATCTCTTAATTAACACGATATAGGCTGCATGTTTAACTTGTTACGGAGATGGAATAAGAGTGATCATATCATACCATAGGGACAGATCAGATAGGTACTTCCTTAGGAGGGAGCACATAGAGAGTTTACCAAGTGGATGGATTAGAACACTCAATAAGAGCTGTCCTAGGATGATGTGTCCCATAAAGGGTGGATACTACAAATTTAAGTATAATCTAGACATCATTTAGGGTGGATCAGGGAGAGTTCTCCCCATGAATGGGAAAACCAAATGGATGGATCTAAACACTCGATGAGAGCAGACCTAGGGTGGTGTGTCTCAAAAAGGGAATATTTCACACCATAAAGGATTATCTGGACACTACTGAGGGCGGATTGGGGATATTTTACTCTAGAATAAGGGACACCAAGGTTTACCAGTGGCCGATATTGAACCTTATGATGGTATCCTATGTAACCTATGTAGATGATAGTGATCAAAACAAACGTAGTTTGAAGGGGTGATGAATCAGGGTGTACACAAAGGAAAAAACCAGAATACATGCTAGGGATTATACACAGATAGTAGGTTAGGTACTATTAGGAGAAGTGAGGAGGTGGATGAAATGATTTCACCAGGATGTGGCAGCCCAGGTAAAAACCAGGATGGCTATGGATGGTTGAGAGACGTAGATGGAGAATGAGATGGAATCGATGTGAGGATGAAGGTGATGTTGGGATTGTTCCTTGAAAATATATCCTACATATCCCTATGGTAGGGAATCAAAGTCGACATAGTTCAGTGGGACTATGGGACACCTCAAAATTGGGCCTGTAACACCCCAATCTTACACGGTACGCTTTTCATTGAATAATGAATTAGCGTGTGTTGTATGAAACATTGAGTTCTAACACAGCAAAACCAATCAAACTAGCATTCATGAATATTAATACCCACTTTTTAAAATTTTATAAATTTTCTCTTTCAAAATAGACTTCGTTTTTTGATTTTTAATATTGAAATTAGCTTAGTGTGAATTTTCTGAATTTTTCTGAAAACATTCAATTTTTGATGAATAGTGAAAAACATTAAGTTATAGTTTAAACAAAATTTATTTAAATAAAAATTTATTTAATTTTATTTAATTTTAGGTAAAAATAGATACATAATACTGATATAAGTTCAATTTAATTCATTTGATCGAGTTTATAATAACTTTAGAAATATAAAAAATTTATTGAAATTTTCACAGTCTTTTACCCACCTCCTCAAATTAATTTTACCACTTATATGAGTGAAATATCAAAAATACAGGAGACGCAGTTGATATCATTAAGTAAAATTTGGCTCAATGAGATGAAAATAATTTTTGGTGAAAAGTAACTTTTTACATTTATTTACCATAGTTAAAAGTAAATGGGGAAATTAAGGGTACAAATGATATTATTATTACCCAAAAACATGTCTTAATTCAATTGGATAAGTATAATTCTACCATATACAACCTTAGGAATATAATATGAACCTCTTTTGGAAACATTTATTAGATTATAACACTTATTATTATTTAATTCAAGAAGAGTAAAAAGAGATAAAATCAATGTTTAATAAATAAAACATTTTTTATGTAGGGTTATAAATAAGATAAATTCAACAATAAATAATAATTAGATAGATAATGAAATTTCCTACATAATGGTATTTTTATAACCATTTTTTTCATTAAATAATTTAATTTATTTATGACACAATAATGATGTAGTAATTACCTAATTAATGAAATATTAAAATAATTGATATTAGAAATATCCAAATAATTGTAACATGAGACTTTTTATGAATTACACTTACATTATAGATTAATATAATATATTAGGGTGGGTTAGATGAATTCTCTTCTAAGTAATAATTCTGTTATGAATTTATAAAAAACAAAATACCAAATAGTTTCAAAATTTCCAAAAAAGAGTTTTTAAAACAAATATTATATTACTAATTGATATTCTATTACTAAAAATATAAGTATTGGCCATATGTCATATATAATCATATGTGTATCACTAATTAACCACTTGTTATTTTCTTGGATGTATATATTATGTTTATTAATCAAATAATATAAAAAATACAAAGAGACATGGTAAATGTTGAACTATTTAACAAATAGTTAAATCTAAAACATAAAATTAATATGTTGACCCAAAACTATCTAAAACCTATTGGTTGAGTGATTTTAGAATAATAATAACAATATACTTTAAATAATACACTTTTGGGCCATTATAAACCGAAAATTAGTTTATTATAAAATAATATTTCTAGCTTTTCCCAAGGTGCCCCTCACCCCTCTTATAAAAGGGCACTCTACCTTCTATCTAATTCACAGATTCAAAGACATTTGGATTGGCCAAACCCTTTCAAAATACCCTCTCAACTATCCTCCCTTTATTCTTGAGGCCATCCTTTAGTCATAAAACCAACCTATGGAGCCCTTTTGATCAAATCAAAAGGAAGAACCCGTAGAAGAGGAAAATATGTCATCACCTCTTTCAAGTTCATTTCTTCTTCCAATTACACTTTCTTTGTTGTCTCCATTATAAAATAATAACTACTATATCATCTATATACTATGATTTTATTATAAATATGGTACAACCATATTAACTATTTTATCCATCCTATTAATGACATGTCACCATTTGTGTGTACGTACGGCCTACCATCTCCACGTCGTGGTGTAATTTTCATTCAACACATTATTATTTGGATGAGTATAATAATAATGTGTAATTGATGTAAATAATAAATATACCAGGATAATGATTCTTTTTATATGATATACCATAAAATTATATATTATTTTAATATCAAAAGAATTACATTGTCGCTTGTCCGTACGTACGGATTACCATCTCCAAGAATGCGATTAAATTCATTCCTCATCGTATATATTCAAGACTAATTTTCATATGATGATTAAAAATAATTTGTAAAGACATGATATCATTATTGATATAAATACGATACATCCCATCGATAACAAATATGAATCACATAACAACGAATATAAATTAAAACTAATTCGTTAACACTCGAAATGCTGATAATACAAATATATTATTAAGATAACAATGTTAAAAGAGCATATATCATATCATATTAATGTATATGATTCTTTTATAATTTAATAACAATTATTTCACCATTATACAGGATGTTAACCTACCCTAAACCAAGGAAAAGTACAAGGTAAGGTTTAATTTCACAATCCCTTTATTATCTGAGGTTGTTTTCACGTATGAATCTACAGGGTCCTCTTTATCATCCACATCCATGTTTCATAAAAATATATTTCTAAAGTTTTTTCATATTTTATATACTCTGGGATAAAGTCATTTATACCCTTGTTTTAATTTTTATAATATGTTTATAAATTAATCTTTTCATCATTTTCCAAACAAGGTCATTTATAACCTTTTCGACAAAAATAAGGTAAGAATGTATTTTTTTAACTTATACAGTGGGTGTGGCTATTTTCTGTCATTATAACATCGGCGATGCTTCCCTTAAAAGAATAAAATAATATTTTCAAATATAAATGTTTTCATTTATAAATACGTAACTTTTATATAATTTCAAAATAGAGAGATATATTTCTCTAAAAACGTTTTCATTTCATCTGGGTTAACATCCTTTGATGGATTTTAATTTTATTTGTTGTTGATTTATTATGATACAAAACTACCATATTATATTAATGTTTTGTAATATATTTGACTATGGATGTGTTATTTTTATACCATTTAAGGTTTATGGATGATCTTTTTAAAATTTTTATGCTATTTTTAATACGAATGTATATGTTATGTTTAAACCTTTTCATATGAGGAATGAATTTGAAATAGTATGTGACAGGTGGAACCCGCTATAGATCTCTGATTCAATAGAAGTTCTCTTGAGACAAAATAGTGTCTTGGCACAAGGCCTTGACAAAATCATATTTGTAGTCTTGTCACAAGGCCTTGACTATGTGGATTTGAAATTTTGGCATTATGCATTCCATCATTATGAAAGTGTCTATTGATATTGCATGTAATTATTCTATTAGTAGAATATCCATATGAGTAAGTAAATAGAATTATTTTTATTTTATCTTTTCCATATTATACTGATGTCCATGTTTAAAATGCTTTTGTTTTAGTTTTATACAATTACTTAAATGTTTATGCTTCTTTATGAATGCTTCTGCAATATTGTTATCCTTACTGGGAATCTGAGATCACCCCATTCTATGTTTTATTTTTCCAGGATGTAAAGAAGTATATTATGAATAACCTATAAGGAAAATATATGGGATCTCAGTGTTCTCTATGGAAACAATGTTGTTGTAGTTTTTCATTTTATGATGTAATCTAATCCATATGAATGTATCTAGTACATCCAAAGCTACTAAACTAATCATTCTTTCAAGACTTGATCTATTGTGATGATGCCAATGTTATGTAATAATGCACCGACTCTGGGTAACTGGGGTCGGGGAGTAATAGTTGGTATCAGAGGAATATTAGTAAAAACCTTTGAATCTAGATTTAGATAAACTATGATTAAATAACATTACCCTAAGATAGACATTGTGTGTTAGTATAGAAGAAATTCCTAAAATTTTGTTATTGTAGAGATTTTGTGATTTTTCTATGAAATACATTCCTATTTGGGTATGAGTATGTAGAGGCGGCTCTGACACAGATGTACCTAGGGGTAAAACTCGAAAACACCTCTTTGAGCTAGACTCGAACTGGAACTGGAGCACGACAATGGGACTTGATGCACTCTTGGTTACGACACTCCCAGGGGATATGCTTCGTATAATAATCATTTAATTTACAAACATTTATGAAGGGTTTATGAGTATATATTTCATCATAGAAATCATTTTTTATGATTACGTATTATATGTATAAATAGTTCAATTTATGTTAAGTATTTTAGGAGTTTAGAATTATGTATTTCAATTAATAAACGAATATAGTTTATGCCATTGTTTAGAAACGGTTACTAGTGGAAGGAATGGAAACTGTATCAACGCATGCACTCCATATAGGGATTTACCTCCTTCTCAAGATAATTATATTGGAGTAGGTGATACAATTGGTTTTGACCAACTAATCCCCATACTAGGACAACTCACTCAATTTATGAATAATAACCTTAACTGTATAGAGCACCCTGATTAGCAGCGTGGAGGATCAATATTAGATCGCTTTATGAGGAAACAACCACCATCATTTACTAGGTGTACAAATCCACTATTAGCTGGAAAATGGTTAAAATACTTAGAGAAAATATTCCATGCCTTGGAGTGTAGTGAAAGGGAAAGGGATTTCATTGCAGTTTACTGCCATCACTAGAGATGCTGATCAGTGGTGGTAACTAATTCAAAACTAAAAGGATGATGATGAATTATTAAATATATAATGGAGGGAGTTTGAATAATTTTTTTATAAAAATACTTTCTTCATGACCATCTAGCGAATATGGAATGAAAATTTCTGAGTCTGAGGCCAAATGAGGATGAGAATGTGGGAAAGCAAAAAGATACCTTTACAAGGTTTGCAAGAAATGTTGAAGATTATATACGTAAACCTAGAAGTTTGAATGACCATTTATTTGATGAGATAAAACCATTTCTCCAACGAGCATTAGTATCAAAATCCTTTCATCATACAATGATATTGTCTCGTGTGCTATCAAGACAGAAAAAGAATTCTCTAAGTCCTATTACTTTAAAGAAAATAAAGAGAAGAAGAGATCTGCTGAACACTATGGAAATAGAAATAAGGGGAAGAGGGGAAAAGATGAATATCCATCCTATGGTAAATTTTTGATGAAACAGCCTAGAACTTTCCTGAATTCAATGGGATTATATTAAAATAGTGTAAAAAGGGCCACCAAGCTTGTGATTGCAAGGGGATAAAAGAGGTTGTTGATCTTGAATGAAACAATTGTATATAAATTGGAATTATGCGAATGAATGTCCTAAGAATCCGGGGAACATACCACAAAAAAGGCCAAGGGATCAATTCCAAGCTTTTGTTATCAGATATTTACAATTTTATTTAATAAGGGAGTTGTTGTCTAGTCAAAAGTTATATTTTGAATTTTATGTCTTGTTTTGAAAATCACAAATATATTTATCTATGCTTATCATACTGATTATATTAATCGTAATGATCCTGTCAATCATACTAAATTTGTCATTCGTGCTGACTATGTAAATCATACTGATGCTGTAAATCGTACTGACTCTGTCAATCGTACTGACCCTGTCAATCATACTGACTCTATGAATCGTACTGACCCTGCCAAATCCTGCTGACTCTATCAATCGTACTGGCTCTGTCAATCGCACTGACACTGTCAATCGTACTACCTATGCTTTTTGTACTGACTTTTGTGAAGCATACTCACTTTGTATCATATCAATATGTTACACTATCTAATACTTATAGTACTCATATTTTTATCACATGCTTGTTTTTATCCTTTATCAACAAATTTCTATCGTAATCATGTTTATCATCTTCATATATCTTCTGTTTTAACCAAAATGATGTCATGGAGTCAGTTATAAACTAATCAAAATGATGTCATGTTTTCTATTTCAATATGACCGTTATAGAGTCAGGTGTCCAAGTCCCTATGAGTTTTCCGGAGAAATATGACCGTTGGAGGAAATGTGATAGCTGGAACCTCAGGCCTATAAATGAGAGGTCATTTGAATCTAAGAACAACTATGATATCTTGATCATTCTTTGCTACTATCAAGTTCTAGAGAGAGACATCGTGACTTCCCACTTTCTTTTTGTGAAGTCCATGAAACTCCAAAATGTGAACGTCTCATTCTTAGTTTTTGTATTTCAATAAGTGCATGGTTTTTCTTTATGTGACCGATCAGCTGATAAAGATCGAGGGCTGCTATGGATAGGCATATGGTGCTACCGATCATTGAATCGAGGGATTGCGAGGATAATAAGATAGACATATCGATCTTCGTATAGAGGGCTTTCAACTGTTTGAACGAAAGAGCTCCCAATTACCTAAAAAATTGAGGGCTTGCGAGGATAGAAAGACAGACGCACCGATCATCATATTAAGGGCTTACGAAGGTGGTAGTAAGACATACCTTTTATCCTAGGTGAAAGGATACCCTTCCTTTTGGGTTAAAAGAATAGTAATAGTTTTACATTTCCACTACTGTTTTTTTAGAAAGGTAATTCCATTGTTTCATTTATTTCATATTCATTTGTAATTTTTTGATTTACAATTATATTGTTACATATTGTATCGATAGATTCTATACACTTTATGGTATAATCATATACTATTTTATTTATTTGATTATTTTATTCATTTTGAATACAATTACTTCACACTTCTTATAGTTTTAGATGATATCATACCTTTATACTCAATACATTTACGATTAATGGTATCCATTGTTAATTATATTTATTAACTATTTAAACACAATGTTTTTAAACCTACAATTAACCCCCCCCCCTCTTGTTTTGTTCCATATAATAAAAATATACATATATATATCAATCCAACAATTGGTACCAATGGCAGGTTTCTACTGATTTGTTTTCTAGCTCTATTTCTTTCTTCCAAATTTCGGTTTCAACTACATACTGCACTAATATGTGGAGTGGAAAAGATTTTGTTTTATTAGATTACGTGAATAAATATTGAATCAAATGAAGATCAATATCCAAATAAACCACCTATCATTTATGGGAATGATATGAGTATTGGAGATAATGAATGAAGACATTTGTTATAAATAATGGGGTAGACAATTTTATTATGCTTACTGGCGGTTAAAAAATTCCTGACAAAGAAGTCAGTACTTTCACCAACCCAAAAAATCAAGAATATAAAATGAATTACAAGGTACACAATACATTACTATGTTCTATGACCAGGAATATATAAAGCTAGATATTATCTTTTGAAGCAGCCAACAATATTTGGATGAAATTGGAAGTCACACATTTTGGTACATCCAAGGTTATAGAAACAAGAAGAGAAATTCTTCATGCATTGTATCATGGGTTTATTTTTCCTTATAGAGAGTCAGTATGCAAAGTGAAAAAATGATTTGTAAAAATTTTCAATAGTTTAAAATCTATGGGAGAAAAATATCTTGATGATGAAGCTCTTCTTGAAAAAATTATTGATATAATGCCAAATGAATGGGAGTAAAAAAGGACAGATATTGATGAAAATAAAAAAGTTTCACAGATTACTCTTGATGAAATTTTTTGAACTCTTCTACAGCACGAGACAATAATGACGAGAGATGATGATTTCAATAAGATGAAAAATGTAAATGGAAGTTTAGATTTTACTATTACCTCTAAAGCTAAAACACCAGAAAGGATAACAATATCGAAAGCTAAGATAGTTGTTTTTTCATAGTCGAGTGATTATGATCATTCAGATAATGAGTTATCCAATCTTGCTCGAAGGATGAACAAGATTGTGGGAATGAAATAATTCCAATACAGATTCATAAAGAATGATTGAAATGATAAGAAAGATTCTAAGGTAACTTGTTATGAATGTAAAAATGTATGTCATGTAATAACTAATTGTCCATTACTGAAGAGAAAAGATAGAATGGAGAAACATTCTAAAAAATAAGGAAATGTCTTACAAGATAAAGACAATAAATGTTTTGAAGGACAATGATACTTTGAGTGAAAGTGGTGGAAATTCATTAAATGATTCTTCCGAATATGAATCCTTTGGACAAAGGAATACAAGACTTATAGCTAGACTACCAATTGAATATCATTGTTCCATGGCTAAGGTACACAATGTTGAAGCTATTAAAAAAGTATACTTGAATGAAAATTATACTGATAATAAATATTATGAATCTTCAAATGATGAGACTTCGTCATCATAAGATAATACATAACCTTCTTTTGAAGAAATTTCTACATTTTCTAAACTACATGAAAATAAAAATTATAAACTCCAGAAGAAACTTGAAAATGA
Organism: Viscum album; assembly: GCA_963277665.1. NCBI lineage: Eukaryota > Viridiplantae > Streptophyta > Magnoliopsida > Santalales > Viscaceae > Viscum > Viscum album. The sequence continues at coordinate 345,502,582 of OY728157.1, read as the reverse complement.
AAGTTCTAGAATTTCAATTTTAACTAATAAAGAATCAGATCTTTCAATTGGACTTGATACGAAAACTTCTGATTTTGAAATTATTTTAAAACCCCTTGAGAATGTCAATTCAGATAAGGATAAACATTCTAAGGATCTTAGAAATGTAATTTCTAAGAAAAATGTTTTTGAGCCTAACTTTAGTTCAAAATCAAATGTTTTAGAAGATAAAAACATAATTTTAAAACTAATGTCAGAAACTTTTTCCTTGAATAAATGTTTGTCAAAATTTACTTATGGAAAGGAAAACATTGATAAAATGTATTCTCGAATTCAACCTTTTAGAAATCATTCGGGTTTTGGTTATAATAATTCTAAACCATTTTTTAGTAATAACTATTTTCTTCCACAAAGTATCCCTTTTTATACTAAGTGTTAATGTGGTGGACACTGGAGAAGAGATTGTTCTCTTAATAGAACTTAGTCTTTAGGATTTCATAAAGCTCATTTTACAAAAAAATGTCGATTCCTAAAATTATTTTATCGAATTCTTCTGGATCTAGGCAAGTTTCGATTAAGAAAAACTAATTTTCCTTTTACAGTAAAATAACAAGTGTACCAACAAGAATATTTGGTACACGAATAGTGGTTGTTCTCGACACATGACTGGAAAAAAAGATTAATTTGAAAATATTATAAAAAAAAGTTGGAAAGGTTACATTTGGAGATAATTCTCAAGGAAATATTTTTTGAATTGGTAATATTTATTTTCTTGGAAAAGTTCTTATTTCAAATGTTCTGTTTATTAAAGGTCTTAAGAACATTCTCATCAGCATAAGTCAATTATGTGATGATGGATACCTTGTGAATTTTAGAAATGATAAATGCTTAGTTAACAATTCCAATTATGAATTCATTCTATCTGCCCATTTTCAAGAGAATGTATACACTATTAACATAGAAGACCGTAGGGGCTAAAATTTACCCTGGTTAAGTGCAATTGAAGACCAATCATGGATATGGTATAAAATACTTGGACACTAAAACCTAAGAAACCTTTGTAAACATTCAATGAAAAGACTTGTAAAGGGTATAACAAATCTTATATATGATTCTTCCAAGGTCTATGATCCTTGTCATTTTGGAAAGCATCATAAAACAAACTTTAAATCAATTAATGAGGTTTCAAATTATAATGCATTACAGCTAGTGCACATGGATCTTTTTGGTCCTTCAAAAATGGAATCATTGGAGGAAAATACTATGTATTTATTTTAGTTGATGAATTTACTATATTTAAATGGGTCTATTTTATAACAAAAAAATCTAAAGGCTTTTTCTATTTCAAAAGTATTGGATCCCAAGTAAAAAATGAGAAAAACCTACCATTGTAACTATCCTTAGTGATCATGGTGGTGAATTTAAAAATTCATATTTTGAATCTTTTTGTAGTAAGAAAGTTATTCCTCATAATTTCTCTGCTCCACGAACTTTTCAACAAAATGGTGTTGTTGAGAGAAGAAATCACATTCTCTAGGAAATGACAAGAACCATGTTGAGTGAATACTCAATTGCTAAGAACTTTTAGGCTGATGCTATTAGTAATACTTGTTATACTATAAATCGTGTTTTAACTAGACTTTTTCTTAATAAAACACATTATAAATTATGGACTAGCTGAAAACCTAAAATTTCATAATTCAATTTTTTTGGATGCAATGTATTCATACTAAATACTAATGATAATCTAATAATATTTACACCATAATCTGATGATGCAATCTTTCTAGGCTATTCTACAACCTGTAAGGCTTACATAGTTTTCAATAAAAATACTTTTACTATTGATGAAATAGTGCATGTTAAATTTTATCAAAATAATCCTTTTGTTTTCAAACAACCCTAACATACATCTTTGGATGTGTTTTAAAAAAATATTTATCAACCTCTATTAGAAGATCCTTCTGATAAGGATAATGTTCAATAAAGTCTCTCTGAAACTTTTACCCCAGATAATTTTCTACCATACGTTGATGAACATGATTTACAAAACACAAATCATTTTATTCTTAGGAATCATCCTAGTGATAACATAATTGGTGATGTAAATCAACCTGTAAGGACCAGAAATTCCTTGAGAAATGAAATAGAACATCTTGCCTTTATTTCCCAATTAGAACCTAAAAGTACAAGTGAGGCCTTAGGTGAAGAATATCTGATTAATGCAACTCAAGATGAACTAAATGAATTTGAAAGGAATCAAGTCCAGACTATAGTTGAAAGATCTAATTAAACAACTGTAATTGGTGTAAAATGGGTTTTTAGAAATAAATGTGATAAAAATGTAACATTGTAAGAAATAAATATAGACATGTTGCTAAGGTCTATAATCAAAAATAGGGAATAGACTATGATGAAACATATACTTCGGTAGCTAGACATGAATCTATTCATATTCTATTTGCCTTTGCAGCTTAATTTGATTTCAAATTATTTTAAATGGATGTTAAATGTGCTTTTCTTAAAGGTTTTGTTCAAGAAGAATTTTTTTTTGAAAACCCCCTAGTTTTCTTGAATCCAAATAACATAATAATGTTTTTAAACTTACCAATGGTTTATATGGCCTTAAACAAGCCCCTAGAGCATGATATGATAGGCTTACGAGATTTCTTTTACAAAAAATTTATAAAAAATGTACAGCAGATCCAACGCTTTTTATAATGATGGAAAATGAAAACTGATTCGATTGGTCAAATTTATTTTGATGAAATCATATTTGGATCAACTCAGCAGTCTTTAACTAGTTATTTTTCAAATTTAATGAAATCTGAGTTTGAAATGAGTGTGATGGGTAAGATAACATTATTTTTTGGTTTTCAAATTTCACAAAAACCAGAAGGGAAATATATATCTCAATATAATTATATTAATGATTCACTAAAAATGTATGGATATGGCAATACTAAAAGTATTATCACTCTAATTGGTTCCTCAAATACACTTGACCATGATGAAACTAAGAACCAATAAATCAAAAAAATTATAAGGGTATGATAGGATGTTTGTTATACTTGACACCTAGTCAACCAAAAATAATGTTTTTCGTATTCTTATATGAAAGATACCAATCTAATCCAAAAGCATCTCATTTAAAATCCGTGAAAAGAATCATTCAGTATTAAAAATGAACTCTAGATTTAGGTTTTTTTGTATACTTCTGGAAATGATTTTGTTTTAAATTTTTTTCAGATGCAGACTTTGGTGGTTGTAAAATTGATAGAAAGAGTACATCTAGAACATGTCATATATTAAGAGATTCCTTGGTTTCATGGTCCTATAAGAAACAACACTCAGTTGCACATTCCACTTCTGAAGTTGAAAATGTAGCAGCTGGAAGTTTTTGTGCTCAAGTGTTGTGGATGCAACACACACTCACTAACTACGGATTGAGATTTTCCAAAACTCAAATTATATGTGATAATACTAGTTCCATAGCTCTTAGTAAAAACACATCACATAACTCTCATACAAAACACATAGATATTAGGAATCACTATCGTAGGGATCACACACACAAAATAGATAATATATTAAAATTCATTTGAACACAAGAACAACTTGATGACATTTTTACAAAACTATTACCTATTGATAGATTTGATTTTATAAAACAAAATATATAAATGATTAAATTATAATAATCATTAATATCTACTTCATGTTTTACACTTCTCTTTACATTAATCACTTCTTAAAAAGGGGAGATCATTTTCTTCTATACATATTTCTTATTATTTCGTTTATTCATTTGGTTTGTTATATTCCTGATTATCATTTTAACTATTGGGTTATTGTTTTAATCATCTATCATCTTGTTTTCTTTGTAATTGTATTGATTTTATGTCCATCATCATGTCACCCTATGGTAACAAGTGTTTTTCCATTGGTACGTCAACCTATGATAATGACATTGTTTTCCATCAGTTTGACAACCTATGGTAATGAAATTGTTTTCCCTCATCTTGACAGCCTATGGTAATGAATTTTCTATCCATAGGCTTGACAACCTATGGTAATGAATTTGTTTTCCATCCACTTTAAAACCTATGGTAATGACTTTTTTTTCCATCGTCTTGAAAACATATGGTAATGACTTTTTTTCCATCATCTTTATAATCTATGGTAATTACTTTGTTTTCCATCAGCTTGACAACCTATGGTAATGAATTATTTTTCATCGGCTTGAAAACTAATGGTAATGACTTTGTTTTCCATCATCTTTAAAACCTGCGATAATGAATTTGTTTTCCATTAGCCTGACAACCTATGGTAATGACTTTTTTTTCCATCAGCCTGACAACCTATGGTAATAAATTTGTTTTCCATTGGTTTCACAACCGATTGTATTCTTTTTCCTCAAACTCATGTATTTTCTTTTTACTGTTGTATTATACTATGTTAGTACAATTAAACTAACAATTTCCATAAAATCTTCGGTAGGTACATTCTTTCTTTTATTATTTATTTTTTCTTATTTTTAATTGTTTCTCGATATATTATTTTTAAAAAATCTTTTTCAAATCCCTAATATTTGTTTTCTTTTCTTTTAATCTAAACCATAGAATATCAACGATCATTTTTTCAACTATAAATATACCCCTCTCCTCCCCAAACCCACATCCGTTTTCAGATCTTGTGGAGAAGATCATTCCCTTTGTTTTAAGACTCTGTACAATCTTCTATTTGCTGCATCTATATGTCTCAGTCCTCTGCAAACACTCCTTCTGAAATTTCATCAAAAACGTTTTCAGTGAAAAAATTCATCAAAGAAAGGTTAGTTTCTCGGGACTTCTTTGGAACATATTATTCAACAATCATAAATATTATTTTGTTTCAAGGCTAGGAACATATTTGTGTTGAAAAAAAATGTATCCCAAGATCTGATTCTTATTGAAGAAGTTAGTAAATTCTACAAAATGGTTTCTTTTGACAACAATATGATGATAAACATTGTTTTGTATGATAGAAAAGTCTCAATGTCTATGAAACAGATATCCCACTTTTTAAATTTCTCAATAGAAGGTGATTCTATTTGTCCATATCGTAAACTACTAGCGGAAGTTGGTACGTTCAATAAGGAAAGTGCTGAAAAGTTGTTATTTATTATAAATGAAGATGAGATAAAGGTATCTCATTTATCTCCTGATAACAGGCTTGTTTTTCTTTGGATATACGGATTTCTTATCCTATGGAAGGGGGATGGAGAAACTCTTAAGGTTTCTAATATATTTATGCTAGACTATCTTGTAAACATGATAAAGGTAAATCTCATGTGATACATCTTCAAAAGAAACAATAATGTCAAGTTAGGAGCGATCAAGTCTCATTTGATTATCTATCTGTCTATTCAAGCAATTTCCATTCATGAATGATTGAAGTTTTGTAATATTCCTTTGAAAGGGAAATTGAATGAACTGAATCCTTCTTGGATAAGTAAGAATAAATTTAAGAAGTAGTATGTTTGTTTCGATTAAAACATAATGATTTTTGTCAATGATGTAGAAGTTGAATCGACAAAAAATCAATCGGCACCAAATCAATCAGCATCGTTGGAAATCGAAGCTAATACAACTGTTGTCTCTCCTCTAAAGTCAGATCCACAAACCAGTTCTAAGACAAAGAATAAACAAAAATACACTAAGGATGTTGTGCCCATGTGGAGGAAAGATAGAGAAAAAATAAAAGAAGGTGATCCTATGTTCGGTCTTGATCCAGCTATTGTAACACCCCGAGCTTCCACGATACACCTCTCTTTCAATAGCTTGCATTGTACGCAAGTTCGAGTTCTAACACACCGCGACTAATCAAAGTAGCTGTTATAAATAGTAATAACCACCTTTTAAAATTATTGAAATTTTATATTTCAAAATGGAATTCATTTTTGTATTCGTAATATCGAAATTATCCTAAGTTGATTTTTTTGTAACTTTCTGAGAACTTCCAATTTTTTTATGAATACTAATAAATACTTAAAAAAACTTTTTTAATAAAAATAATTTATTTTGATAAATTATACTATTTAGTGGTTTTAATGTTTAATTATAATATATTTTTACCATCTTATCCAATGGTGGTCATTAGAATTAATTTAACACTGAAATTGGACATAAACAACTGTCAATCTTTTGATATAAATTATTTCTTAAAAACACGTTATTTGTTGTGACAGCGGGAATTAATTATAAAATTCATTTATGAAACTTATATGTTTGTAATTTTGTAAAATAGACATCATTTTTGAATTCAGAATATCAATTATAGCTTAGGGTGAAATTTTGGCATTGTTCTGAAAAACATTAATTTTTGATGAATAGTAAAACCACTAAGTGGTAGTTAAATAACTAATTTTTCATTGAAATGAAATATTACCACTTCTGTGTTTTGATTTTCAAAAATCCGACATTCTTGGTTGTCATTAAGAAGTAAAATGTGGTTCAATGAGATTAAAATAATTTTTGATGAATAGTAAATTTTAAGTTCTTAATCGCGATTAGAGGTAATTAGTGTAGTTTAAGGTAAAAATAATGTTTTAATAATATGAGATGAGCTTGACACTTGTCCTACCCTCATTGGATGTCCCATGGCCGACCAATAAAATCCATGGGTCAACATGGGGACCCCATGGAGCCACTTTAGTTGGAAAATGACATAAATACCTTTTATTTAATGTTAAAGTAAAAAATGACACAAACGTGAAATGTTTTACTAAAACAATTTTTACATAAGGTTCTACAAGTCATATTTTTGACTATAAATAGTCATTGGAAATATAAAAAGATTTCCTACATCACAGTATTTTTTTTATAATTTTTAGACATTAAATAAATTAAATTATTTATGAAATCATTATGATGCAGCGATGAACTCATTATTTAACGATTTTAATAAAATGAAACGATAATGTACAATCCAAGGCTTAAACTTGTCCAAATACTATTGGATGGGTAGATTTCAAACCCTTATCACTTTAGAAACAAATTATATAAGTGTGGGACATTTAGAATCCGAAAAGCATTGTATAATAATGTAACATTTCAATCATTCCAAAAGAGCCCCTCCTCTCCTCTTATAAAAAGCCCCCACCTTTACCACCTTATTCACACTTTCAAGAATTTTGGTTCGGCCAAACTCTGCCCAAATACTCTCCCAACTTCTCCCCATTCATTCTAGAAGCTTTACTTTAGTCAGAAAGTCATCCTAAGGAGTCCTTTTGATCAAATCAAAAGGAAGAACCCGAAGAAGAGGTAACGTTTTCATCACCCTCTTTCAAGTTTCTTTCTTCTTCCACTCCCTCTTTGTTTATTATTTCAATTCTAAAATTATAACTCCAGTATCTTCTTTATAATTTGATGTTATTATAAATATTTAACAACCATATTCAGTATTCTACCCATCATTTGAATGACATGTCACCATACGTGCGTACATATGGCTTACCGTCTCCACGTCATGGTGTAATTGTTATTCAATATATTATTATTGAGATGGGTATAATAATGATATGTAATTCATGTAAATAATAAATATAACATGATAATGATTCTGTATATATGATATACTATCAAATTATATATTATTTTCATATCAAAATAATGATATTGTCGCTCGTGCGTACGTACGGACTACCGTCTCCACGAACGCGATGAGATTCATTCTCCGTCGTATCCATTCAAGTATAATTATCATTTTATGATTTAAAAATAATGTTTAAGGACATGATATCATTCTGGATATGAATAAGATACAACCTATCCATGAAAAACATGACTTACAAAACAAAACATATAAAAGAAAATGAGTAAGTTAACACCCGAAACAACGATAAATCTAAGATATTATTAACAAAGCAATGTTAAAATATCATATATGATATCATATGAATGTATATGATTCTTGTATAATTTAATAACAATTATTTCACCATTATACAGGAGGTTAACATACCCCAACCAAGGAAAAGTACAAGGTAAGGGTTTACTTCAAAACCTCTTCATTATCCAAGGTTGTTTATACATAATTATCTACTGGGACCTCGTTATCATCCACATCCATGTTTCTTAAAAATGTCTTTCAAAACATTTTTACTATTAAATGGAAAATGGGTTAAAGTCATTTATACTCTTATACGTTTTTGAAAGGAATCTTACCATCGTTTTCCAAACAATGTACTTTTTGACCTTTTTGAGAAATTTAAGGTAAGAATGTTTTTTTAACTTATACGGCGGGTGCGGCTATTTTCCGCCATTATAACTTCGTCGAAGCTTCCCTTACATTCTTATAAGAATATTTTCAAAGTAAATGTATTAATTTATAATTATGGGACTTTAAAATTATTTCAACAAAGAGGGATATTTCTCTCAAATAGCTTTGATTTCATCCATGTCAACATCCTTTGATGGGTTTTAAGTTTAATTGAAATTGATTTAGGATACAAAACTTCCATTGAACATTTTGTAAAATATTTGACTGTGGATGTGTTATTTTTATACCATCCATAGTTTATGGAGAAATTGTTGACATTTGGTGTGCTAGTTTGAATACGAATATTTATGTTATGTTTAAACCTATTCATATGAGGAATGTATTGGACTTAATAAGTGATGGGTGGAGCCCGCTATAGCTCCTCGATGCATCGGTAGGTCCCATGAGACAACTAGACGTGTAATTGGCCGAGACCTTTTCCCAATTTGATTTATGGTTTTGGCTGAGGCCTTAATCCTTTTAGACGTCTTGGCCGAGGCCTTGACAAAATGTTTCAGAATGTATGGAATTATACATTCCCTCATTATGAAAGTGGTTATTGATATTTCATGTGATTATTCATCTAGTAGAATATCCATGTGAGTAAGTAATGGCATTATTTTATTTTACTTTTTCCATATTATGCTGAAGTTCAAGTTTAATAAGGCTTTTTTTAGTTATACATTGCCTTAAATGCTTATGTTTTCTTATGAAAGTTTCCTCTATATTGTTATCCTTACGGAGCATTTGAGCTCACCCCTTTCAATGTTTTATTTTTCCCAGGATGTGAAAAAGTCTATTATGAATGACTTGCAAGAATAGTCAGAGAGGATATGAGTGTGGACTAAGGAGACCATGTTATTGTAGTTTTCATTTTTATGATGTAATGTAATGTTTACAAATGTATCTAGTGTTTCCAAGGCTACTAAACTAATAGGTCTTTCGAGACTTGATCTTTTTTGATCATGCCAATGTTACGAAGTAATGCACCGACTCCCGGTAGCTGGAGTCGGTGTGTTACAGTTGGTATCAGAGGCAGTTTAGCACTAACCTTGGAAGCTAGATTTAGATAAACTCTGATTATAGCACATAGCCCAAAGATAGACTTTGAGGATTAGTATAGAATAACTTCCTAGAATTTTGGTATTGTAGAGATTTTTTGAGTTTTCCAAGCAATACATCCCTATCTGGATACGAGAAGGTAGAGGCGGCTCTGGCATAGATGTACCTAGGGGTAAAACACGAAAACACCGATTTGAGCTAGACTCAAACGGGAACTGGTGCACGACAACGGGCCTCGATGCACTCTTCGTTACGACACTCCTGGGGGATATGTTTAGGATAATTCTCGTTTTCTTTACAAAACACTATGAATTCTTATGAGTATATACTTCCTCAAATAAAACCTTTTTATGATTATGGATTATATCCATAAATAGTTCAATTTATGTTAAGTATTTTATAAGTATGGAATTATGTATTTTGATTCATAAACTAATCTAGTTTATGCCACTGTTTAGAAATGGTGCCTTGTGGAAGGAATGGAAACCGTATCAATGCACGCACTCCGTGTAGGGATTTCCCTCCTGCTCAAGATAATTATTGTGGATCTGGAGATACAACTGGTGCTGATCAACTTATTACCATACTGGGACAACTCACTCGGGTTATGAATAATAACCTTACTCGTGTGGAGCACCCTGATCCGCAACATGGAGGATCAATGTTAGACCACTTCATGAGGAAATAACCACCAACATTTAATGGTGTTACGAATCCATTAGTATCTGAGAAATGGATAAACTCCATAGAGAAAATATTCCACGCCTTGGGGAGTAGCGAAAGGGAGAAGGTTATCATGGCAGTTTCCCGCCTCACTAGAGATGCCGATCAATGGTGGTCATTGATTCAAAATAAAAAGGAAGATGAAAAAGTATCAAGTATGGAATGGATAGAGTTCAAAGAACTTTTCTTAGAAAAATACTTTCCACATGACCATCGAGCAGATATGGAAAGGCAATTTCTTAGTTTGAGGCAGAAGGAGGATGAGAATGTTGCAAAGTATGAGGCTAACTTTACAAGGTTAGCGAGGCATGATACAGATTATATACGTAACCCAAGAAGTAATATTGATCGTTTATTTGATGGGTTAAAACCATTTCTTCGTCGAGAATTAGAGTCACAAACCTTCTCATCGTACGAAGATATTGTATCGTGTGCTATCAAGACAGAAAAGGAATTTTCTAAGTCTTATGACAACAAAGTAAAGCAAGATAAGAAGAGAACGGTGGAACAAGAAATGGATAAAGGGAAAAAGGGAAAGAATTATTTTCCATTATGCGATAATTGTGGGAAGAATCACCCCGGTGCTTGCCTAAAAGGAATGGGAGTTTGTTATATATGTGGAGGAAAAGGTCACCAGGCACGTGATTGCAAGGGAAAGAAAAAGGCTATCAATGTTGAATGCTACAATTGTAGGGAAATGGGGCATTATGAAAATGAATGTCCTAAGCGTCAAGAAAACATACCTCAGAAAAGGCCAAGGGATCAAGGCCAAGCTTATGTTGTTACTACAGATGAAGTTGAATAATTATTGTATTTGTGTTTTTGGACTCAAGAACTAGATTATGGTTATAAGAATAATGTGATATATATAAGGATTGTACTGCAGTACATGTTCATTTCATTAAGGTTTTAATATAATGAAGGTAATTATATTTTTGTATGTGACAATAAGAGAAACTTTACTTTGTTTAGGGAATCTAATGTGAAAATTGATTTTGGAATTTAAGGACCCTTTAGAGAAAGTCCGGACGGAGGTATTTTGGATAACTATAAAGGTTGGAATGGATTTAGTTGATCTTTGGGTATTATTGTTTAAGGTTAAAACATTTCTGAAGATTATTTTTGGAATATTATAATACTATAGTTTTAGGAAAAGGACAACCTGCAGGGTGGGGCATAACCCTTCACGTCGGACAAAGCTGCAGGAATCGAACCCACAACCATAGTGCGACAGGCCTTTATTACCTACCACTAGCCTACAGGAAGTCCCTGGTTATTACAAAATAGTTTTGGTAATCGAAATGGTATGTTCTAATATTTCTAACCTTGTTCGGTTAGGATAAATATATTATTTTTGAGTTCTATTATCTTTTTGAGTGAAAGATGAGTTTGTGGTATAAATTAGTTGAAGGTTGAAACTCTACTTGTCAAGCATAAATATATATATACCTATATATTATTCTATGAAAAAATTAATTATTAAACATTATTAAAGGGATATTAAAACAAAAAATATGCGTTATCCTAATACCTTATGTCTTGTTGAACTGATGATGTTTTAAATCAACATCGATTGAAGGCTTTGAGGCCCTCAATTTGACACTTGTTTGTGATTGATGACCTCAATCACTCCCTACAAATATTTACGTTTTTCCTCCAATTATATGTCTCTAATTGCCCCCAATTTTCTCCTTATCGAGATCGTAATTTGGTGGTGACTTTTTCATTTCCCTTTCCCTCTTATTAAGGGTAAATTTTATTAACCTTATTTCCGATGTGGGTTTTCCACAAAGGTATTTTCTATTTTCAACCTTTTATTTTCAAAGAAAAATTTCAAATTGCGAGGACGCAATTTATTGAAGGAGGGAAGAATGTAACACCCCGAGCTTCCACGATACGCCTCTCTTTCAATAGCTTGCATTGTACACAAGATCGAGTTCTAACACACCGCGACTAATCAAAGTAGCTGTTATGAATAGTAATAACCACCTTTTAAAATTATAGAAATTTTATATTTCAAAATGGACTTCATTTTTGTATTCGTAATATCGAAATTATCCTATGTTGAAATTTTTGTAACTTTTTGAGAACATCCAATTTTTTTTATGAAAACTGAAAAATACTTAAAATAAATTTTTTAATCAATATAATTTATTGTGATAAATTATACTATTTAGTGGTTTTAATGTATAATTAGAATATATTTTTACCATATTATCCAATGGTGGTCATTAGAATTAATTAACATTGAAATTGGACATAAACAATTGTCAATCTTTTGATATAAATTGTTTCTTAAAAACACGCTATTTGTTGTGACAGAGGGAATTAATTATAAAATTAATTGATGCAACTTATATGTTTGGAATTTTTTAAAATAGACATCATTTTTGAATTCGGAATATCAATTATAGCTTAGGGTGAAATTTTGGCATTGTTCTGAAAAACTTTAATTTTTGATGAATAGTGAAACCACTAAGTGGTAGTTAAATAACTGATTTTTCGTTTAAATGAAATATTACCACTTCTGTGTTTTGATTTTCAAAAATCCGACATACATGGTTTTCATTAAGAAGTAAAATGTGGTTTAATGAGATTAAAATAATTTTCGGTGAATAGTATCTTTTAAGTTCTTAATCGCGATTAGAGGTAATTAGTGTAGTTTAAGGTAAAAATAATGTTTTAATAATATGAGATGAGCTTGACACATGTCCTACCCTCATTGTATGTTCCATGGTGGACCAAGAAAATCCATGGGTCAACTTGGGGACCCCATGGAGCCACATTAGTTGGAAAATGACATAAATACCATTTATTTATTGTTAAAGTAAAAAATGACACAAACATGAAATGTGCTACTAAAACAATTTTTACATAAGGTTATACAAGTCATATTTTTGACAATATATAGTCATTGGAAATCTGAAAATATTTCCTACATCATAGTATTTTTTCATAATTTTTAGACATTAAATAAATTAAATTATTTATGACATCATTATGATGCAACGATGACAACATTATTTAACGATTTTAATAAATTTAAAAGATAATGTACAATACAAGGCTTAAACATGTCCAAAGACTATTGGATGGGAATATTTCTAACCCTTATCACCTTATCCACGAATTATATAAGTGTGGGACCTTTAGAATCCGAAAAGCATTGTATAATAATGTAACATTTCAATCTTTCCAAAAGAGCCCCTCCTCTCCTCTTATAAAAGGCCCCCACCTCTACCACCTTATTCACACTTTCAAGCCTTTTGGTTCGGCCAAAATCTGCCCAAATACTCTCCCAACTTCAATCCCTTCATCCTAGAAGCTTTACATTAGTCAGAAAGTCATCCTATGTAGTCCTTTTGATCAAATCAAAAGGAAGAACCCGAAGAAGAGGTAACGTTTTCATCACCCTCTTTCAAGTTTCTTTCTTCTTCCACTCCCTCTTTGTTTATAATTTCAATTCTAAAATTATAACTCCAGTATATTATATATACTATGATGTTATTATAAATATGGAACAACCATATTCAGTATTCTACTCATCATTTGAATGACATGTCACCATACGTGCGTACGTACGGCTTACCGTCTCCACGTCGTGGTGTAATTGTTATTCAATATATTATTATTTAGATGGGTATAATAATGATATGTAATTCATGTAAATAATAAATATAACATGATAATTATTATGTATATATGATATACTATCCTATTATATATTATTTTAATATCCAAATAATGATATTGTCACTCGTGCGTACGTACGGACTACCGTCTCCACGAACGCGATGAGATTCATTCTCCTTCGTATCCATTCAAGTATAATTTTCATTTGATGAATTAAAAATAATTTTTAAGGACATGATATAATTCTTGATATTAATAAGATACAACCTATCCATGAAAAACATGAATTATGTAACAAAACATATAAAAGAAAACGAGTAAGTTAACACCCAAAACAACGATAAATCTAAGATATTATTAACAAAGCAATGTTAAAAGATCATATATGATATCATATGAATGTATATTATTCTTGTATAATTTAATAACAATTATTTCACCATTATACAGGAGGTTAACCTACCCCAACCAAGGAAAAGTACAAGGTAAGGGTTTACTTCACAACCTCTTCATTATCCAAGGTTGTTTGTACATAATTATCTACTGGGACCTCGTTATCATCCACATCCATGTTTCTTAAAAATGTCTTTCAAAACATTTTTACTATTAAATGGAAAATGGGTTAAAGTCATTTATATCCTTATATGTTTTTGAAAGGAATCTTACCGTCGTTTTCCAAACAATGTACTTTTTGACCTTTTTGACAAATTTAAGGTAAGAATGGTTTTTTAACTTATATGGCGGGTGCGACTATTTTCCACCATTATAACTTCGTCGAAGCTTCCCTTACAAGCTTATAAGAATATATTCAAAATAAATGTATTAATTTATAATTATGGGACTTTTAAATTATTTCAGAAAAGAGGGATATTTCTCTCAAATAGCTTTGATTTCATCCGTGTCAACATCCTTTGATGGGTTTTAAGTTTAATTGAAATTGATTTATGATTCAAAACTTCCATTGAACATTTTGTGAAATATTTGACTGTGGATGTGTTATTTTTATACAATCCATAGTTTATGGAGAAATTGTTGACATTTCGTATGCTAGTTTTAATACGAATATTTATGTTATGTTTAAACCTATTCATATGAGGAATGTATTGGACTTAATAAGTGACGGGTGGAGCCCGCTATAGCTCCTCGATGCATCGGTAGGTCTCATGAGACAACTAGACGTGGAATTGGCCGAGGCCCTTTCCCAATTTGATTTATGGTTTTGGCCGAGGCCTTAATCATTTTAGACGTCCTGGCCGAGGCCTTGACAAAATGTTTCAGAATTTCTGACATTATACATTCCCTCATTATGAAAGTGGTTATTGATATTTCATTTGATTATTCGTCTAGTAGAATATCCATGTGAGTAAGTAATTGAAATATTTTATTTTAATTTTTCCATATTATGCTGATGTTCAAGTTTAATAAGGCTTTTGTTTTAGTTATACATTGCCTTAAATGCTTATGTTTT
This sequence comes from Viscum album, assembly GCA_963277665.1. NCBI lineage: Eukaryota > Viridiplantae > Streptophyta > Magnoliopsida > Santalales > Viscaceae > Viscum > Viscum album. The sequence goes on along the minus strand of OY728157.1, from coordinate 345,487,416 downwards.
CATATGAAAGTTTCCGCTACATTGTTATCCTTACGGAGCATTTGAGCTCACCCCTTTCAATGTTTTATTTTTCCCAGGATGTGAAGAAGTGTATTATGACTGACTTGCAAGAATAGTCAGTGAGGATATGAGTGTGGACTAAGGAGACCATGTTATTGTAGTTTTCATTATTATGATGTAATGTAATGTTTACAAATGTATCTAGTGTTTCCAAGGCTACTAAACTAATCGGTCTTTCGAGACTTGATCTTTTGTGATCATGCCAATGTTATGAAGTAATGCACTGACTCCAGGTAGCTGGGGTCAGGGCGTTACAGCTATAGTTTTTTCTGAGAGAATAAGGGTAGAGGATACTCTTCAGGCTGAGAAGAAAAAGAAGACTCTTTTAAAAAGGAATTCCCAAGACATTGATATTTATAAAATAATGAAATTTTTTGAGGAGGCTAGTGCTAAACTAACAGAAGAAGTGCATCAAGAACCTATCATATAGAGTCTTCCAGAAAAAGAGAAATGGTAAAAAAATTTGAATTAAATATAGGAAGTTTAAGAAGAGGAAGAATATTTTCTTTTGTAATTTCATCAGAGTTCAAAAAAGATTAGAGAAGAATTGTTCCAAAATCAAAGTGAAGGTATTCAATAGGTTCCTCAAAAAGATCAAGCACCAGCTAAATCTTTTGAAACTCAATATATAATTCCTTCTCAAGTAAATAAAGTTGTTCAATCATCTCACCCCAAAAAAGTTATCATTATCAGTGACTATGTGGAAGATGAAATAAAGGAAAAATAAAAATAAAAAGTAAAACAGCCAGTTGAAGACTCAATCTAGACAAATGTACTGGATTAGTATGATAAGGATATTGATTTAGAACACACAATTTCTCTCAAGGGGAGTTATTACATTGTTCATGATTTGAGAACTATTGAGAATACTATTACTTTTTTCAAAGTCATAAAGGAAAAAATTTATTTCATCACTGAAAATCAAAGGAAGAAGTTTCTTTCTATAAACGAACATAGAAAGAGAGTATTTTAAATTGATTTCTTTTTAAAAGTACTATCTGAAAGTTCGGCTACTCATAAGAAAGCGTGCAACAGAATGAATATGTGGTCATACAAATCATTCTCTGTGAATGATCACGAAATATAAATTGAATACCTAAGGATGCTTTTAAATGATCTTGATATTTCTTTCAATAAGCTTGAGAAAGAAACCATTGAAAGGATGACTCAGATGTTAACAACTCATGGAGAAGATATTCCTTCAATAAAAGAGTTGCAAGGGGGAATTAATGTTTTTTAGAAAATTTTTTGAAGGTTTCATCATTCAATGATTTAAAGAAGCAAAATTATGTGTTATCTAATGAAAATAATAATTTTCATGATTGAATTGATACCCTTGATGAAGTAATCAGAGTCCAAGAAGAGACTATAAAGAATCAATATCATCTTTTTTTCGATCAAGAAGATATTTTCAAATCTTATGGTGATTCTATATCTGAATACAATAAAGAAATCAAAAATATGAAAGTCTTTATTCATGAGTTGATAAAGAAAGAAAAGGAATGAGAAAAAAAATGAGTGTTGTATATTTCTTTTCTCATTTCTATAATTCAATAAAATTTTGTTATCTCAATGATATTTATGTTACCTTCCCCATTTACTTTCATTTATTTTCTCTAACTCTTTCAGGAAACTCAAGATTACCCCATTCTTTTTGAAAATCACAAAGGGGGAGAATATTTTATAATTGGATAATGTTTTAATCAAATACATCTAAATCACGAAATTTTATGAATACAATCCTTAGGAAAGTACATATCTAAGGGGGTTAGTTGCCTTAAATTTCAAATTTAGAAGAGTTTCCAATAACGCAGGGGGAGATATGTATTTCTTTTTGTTTTTTCTTTATAGTTTGTTCTTTCCAAATAGGGGGAGACTATTTAGTCAAAAGTTATCTTTTGAATTTTATGTCTTGTTTTGGAAATCAAAAATCTATTTCTCTATTGTTATCGTACTGATTATTTTAATAGTACTGATCCTCTCAATCATACTAACTCTGTCAATCATACTGACTCTGTCATTCATACTAACTCTTTCAATGGTACTGACTCTGTCAATAGTACTGACTCTATCAATCGTAATGACCCTATCACTAATAATGACTCTGTCAATCATAATGAGTCTGTCAATCGTATCGAATCTGTCAATCGTACTAAATATGCTTATCGTACTGACTTTTGGTAACCATACTCACTTTGTTTCATATCAATACAATACAATAATTAATACTTATTATACTCATATTTTAATTACATGCTTTTTTTATCCTTTATCAACACATGTCAATCGTACCCATGTTTATCATCTTCATACATCTTTTATTTTAACCAAAACATTGTTGTGGAGTTAGTTATAAACTAATCAAAATGATGTCAGGTTTTCTATTTCAACATGACTTTCATAATGCCAGGTTTCCAAGTCCTCCTAGATTTCTAGATAAATATTACTGTTTGAGGAAATGTGACTGTTGGAACCTAAGGCATATAAATACGAGGCCATTTGAAGCTAAAAAAACTGATAGATTTTGATCATTTTTTTATACTATCAAGTTTTAGAGAGAGACGCTTTGACTTATCTCTTTCTTCATGGGAATGCCTTGAAATTAAAAAATATGAACGGCTCATTCTTAGTTTTTGTATTTCAATAATAGTATGGTTTTGATATGTGTGACCAATCAGCTGATAACTATCGAGGGCTGCTGAAGATTGGCAGACAGTGCTACTGATCATCATTTCGAGGGCTTGGTGGGATAGCAAGACAAACGTACCGATCTTTGTATCAAGGGAATTCAACTGTTTGAAAGATAGAGGTGTTGATGACCATAATAATCGACAGCTTGTGGGGATAGCCAGACAGACGCACCGATCATCGTATTGAGGGCTTACCAAGGTGGTGGTAAGATAGACCTGTTATCCTAGGTGAGAGGATACCCTTCTCTTTGGGATAAAATAATTGTAATACTTTTACATTTCCACTGTTGATTGTTTTATAAAGGGAATTTTATTGCTTCATTTATATCATATTCATTTTTAATTGTTTCAATTACAGTTTTACTGTTACTTATTGTATCGATAGATACTATAAGATTTATGGTAGAATCATTCACTATTGTATTACTCTGATTACTGTGTTCATTTGGAATACAATTACTTTACACTTCTTAAATTTTTACATCATATTATACCTTTATACTCAATACATTTACGGTTAATTTTATCTATTGTGAATTATATTTTTTGTGTGTTTAAAAAAAATGTTTTTAAACCTACAATTCATCCCCCTCTTGTTTTGTTCCATCTAATATACATATACATCTATATATCGATCCAACAGTTGTCTGTCAAAACTCCTAAGGGAAGTATCATCACAACAATGTTTTGTGAATCAGTTCCCATTAGGTCATATAAAAGCTCTTTATCTGTTGATCTCATGGTCATACCCATGATTGAATTTGATATAATCCTTGGTATGGATTGGATTTCTGACGATGATGTGCAAATTGATTGTAAGAAGAAGGAGGTTATGATTTTTTGTGACAATGATAAAGAACACATTATCTTTAGAGCAGAATCATCACCACATGATTTTGATCTAGATCCCCCCCAGTAGCTCAACTAAAATCAATTATTAGGGAGTAGGAGAATTAAATACCTATGGGTGAGGAAAGGAATGTTCAAATATAGGATGTACCTATTGTGAAAAAAAATGTTGCTGTGTTTTTAGAATATTTACCTAGACATCTTCCAGAATAATAAATTTTGTTTTTCGTTGATTTAATTATTGGATCAAGGCCCATATTGAAGACCCCTTATAGAATGGAAACTGTAGAATTAGTGGAACTAAAGAAAAAAAATAGAGGAATTTAGTAATAATGGATTTATTCACCCTAGTGTTTATCCATGCAGAACCCCTGTCCTTTTTGTTAAGAAGAAAGATGGATCTATGAGGTTGTGCATCGACTACAGAGAGATCAATGATATAACAATAAAGAACAAGTATCCCCTACCACACATTGATGATTTAATTGTTCTACTGCCTGGAACTCAATACTTTTCAAATATTGACCTTCAATATGGATACCATCTATTGTGCGTGAAGAAGGAATATATTCTGAAGACAACATTTTGAACTAGGTATGGGCATTACGAGTTTACAGTAATGCCTTTTCGATTGACTAATTCACCCTATGTTTTCATGGATCTAATGAATAGTGATTTCAAGTAATATCTTGTTGAATTTCTACTGGTATTTATTAATGATATCTTGGTATACTCCAAAATCGATGAAGATCATGAAAATCTCATGCGCATTATCCTGAACACTCTTAGAAGACATGAATTATATGGGATGTTTTGAAAATGTGAATTATGGCTTCAAGAGATTTCTATTCATGGCCATATTGTCTCTCAGTATGGAATCTCTATGAATCCTTCAAGGAAAAAGGAAATCCATGAATGGCTAGCACCGAAGAGTATAACTAGCATACATATTTATATTGGTTTATCATGTTATTAATGATGTTTCATCTAGAATTTTTCTCAGTTGGATAACCCATTTACAAAGCTAACATTAAAAGGGAATAAATTTGTTTGGAAAAAAGAGTGTGAAGATTTTTTTGAATAACTGTGGAGATGATTAGTATATTCTCTTATATTGACTCTACCATCGTGAAATGATGGGTTTGTTATTCATAGTGATGCTTCAATGAAATGAATTAGTTGTGTCCTCATGTAGAATGATAGGGTTATCGCATATGCATCACAAAAGCTAAAACTTCATGAGAAAAACTATCCTTCTCAGGATCTTGAGTTAGAGGCTTTAATATTTTCTTTGAAGATATATATACACTATCTATATAGTGAAAAAGAGAGATTTATACTAATCACAAGAGTTTAAAGTATATTTTTTCACAATAAACTCAACATGAGGCAAAGGTGATGGATTGAACTACTCAAGGATTACAATTTCACTATACACTACCACCTAGGGAAGAAAAATAAGGTGGATGGTGCTTTAAGAATAGAAGATCTTGGATTTTTGACCAAGATGAGAGTGGAAAAATAATGTATATACATGGATCTACTGAAGATGGATATGCGAATAACCATGGAAGGTGAAACATCAATAATTTTTCAAATGGTTTCCAAGAAATATTTACTAGAATGGATTAAGAGTTCTCAGACTGGTGATGAAGAGTTTCAAAATAAGATTAAAGCTGTGAATAATGTTAGATTGAATGACTTTGTGTATGAAGAGAGAAATATGAAATTTGGGAAGAGATGTTGTGTTCCTGATATACCTGATCTAAAAAGGGAATTGTTGGACGATGCTCATTATTCCAATTTCTTTATACACCTTGGTAGCACTATGATGTATAGATATTTGAAGGAACATTTTTTGGGGGACAACATGAAGAGGGAGATCTATGATTTTGTGTCATGTTTTATATGTTTTTCAACAAGTGAAAGCTGGAAGGAAATAGCCTAGAGGAGTCATGTGACCTCTTCCCATACCTGAGTGTAAATGGAATAATATTATGATGCACTTTTACATGGGACGACCAAATACTTTGAGAAGGAATGTTGCAATATGGGTCATTGTTGATCATCTTAACAAGTCAACACATTATCTTTCTATAAGATAATATTTACCACTTGAACGTTTAGCAAGATTATATATTAATGAAGTTGTAAGACATCATGTAGTACCACTATCAATTGTTTTTGATTGTGATCCACATTTTAAATCATGATTCTGGAAAAGTCTTTAGAAAGGCCTGGATAATGAAATTTTTTTGAGCACTTCCTACCACCCCCAAACTAATGGAAAATCAAAACTGACTATTCAAACTGTAGAAGACATGATGATATCTTTTTCACATGACATTCATGGTATGTGGGATCAATATTTACCTCTTGTAGAATTTTCCTATAAAATATATACCATTCAAGTATTCAGATGGAACCAAATGAAGCATTATACAGAAAGAGATGTCTCCCACCAACCTGTTGTGATGATATTGCTGAATGAAATCTCAAAGGTCCAGAACTGGTGGAGGAATCAATGGAAAAGGTGATGCTAATCCAAAACCACATCAAAGAATCTCAAAGTAGGTAGAAGAGCTATGTCGATAACCAAAGGAAGGATTTGGAATTTCAGGTAGGAGATCATGTTTTCTTGGAGTTATCTCCATGGAAGGGTGTTATAAATTTCGGTAAGAAGAGAAAATAGAGTCTCAGGTACATCGGACTTTTCAAAATTCGAGAACAAATTGGTGTTGTAGCTTACCGGTTGGCAATGCCGCCAAGTCTCTCCATAGACCACGATGTGTTCCATGTACCACTATTGAGAAAATACTTGCCTGACCCAACGCATGTACTCACCTATCACGAATTAGAAATGGAAACCGATCTATCTTATTGTGAAGAGCCTATGAAGATTCTTGGTACAAGAGAACAAGTGCTGATAAACCGGATGACTCGTCTGGTAAAAGTTCTATAGAGAACCATAATATTTAAGAGGCAACGTGGGAACATGAGGAACATATGATGAAGAACCACCCAAGTTTTTTTACGCATTAATACTCTTCAAATTTCAAATGAAAAATTATTTTAAGTAGGGGAAAATTTTACACCCCATGATTCGATGGTATGCTTCTCTTTGAATAATGCAGTATTGTGTGTTGTACGCAACTTTGAGTTCTAACACACCAAAACTAATCAAACTCGCCGTTATGAATAGTAATACTAAATTTTTGAAATTTTATAAATTTTATCTTTCAAAATGGACATCATTTTTGGATTCAGAATATTGAAATTAGCTTATGCTGAATTTTTTGTTTTTTCTTTAAACATTTAATTTTTGATGAATAGTTAAAACACTATGTTATAGTTTAAAACAAAATATTTATTTAAATAATTATCTCTTTTATATAAATTTATTTTAGGTAAAAATATTTACATAATACCTATTTAATTTCAATATAATTCATTGGATTCATTTTATAATAATTTTAGATATATAAAAATTTTATTAACCTTTTCACTATCTATTACCCACCTCCTAGGAGAATTTGCAAAACTCGCATAAAAAATAATTTTACCACTTCTAAGAGTACAATTTAAAAGTTCAAGAGACACGGTTGATATCAGTATGAAAAATATCATTCAATGAGATGAAAATAATTATTGGAGAATAGTAACATTTTACTTTTATTTACCATAGTTAAAATTAAATGGGGTAATTAAGGGTAAAAATGATATTATATTTACCCTAACACATGTTTTAATTCAATTGGATAAGTATAATTCGACTAAAAACAACCTTAGGAATAATAAATTATCCTCATTGGTCCACTTGGATTAGATTTGGAAATTTATTAATATTTTATTTAATAAAGAGTTAAAAGAGTTAAAATCAAAGATTAATAACTTAAACAATTTTAATATTCAGTTATACATAAGATAAATTCGACTATAAATATTCATTAGAAATATAAAAATATTACTTATATAATGGAATTTTATTTATATTTTTTAGACATTAAATTATTTAATTTATTTATTACACAATGATGATGTAGTAATTAGCTAAATAATTAATTATTAAAATAATTGGTATTATAAATATCCAAATAAATGTAATTTGAGACTATTTATGAATTTAAGTAATTTTATAGGTTAATATCACATATTAGGGTTGGTTATATGAATTTTTTCGAAGTAATAAAGCTGTTATGAATTTATAAAAAAAATACCAAATAGTGTAAAAATTTTCATGTAAGAGTTTTTAAAACAAATATTATATTATTAATTAATATTCTATTCATAAAATTCTAAGGTTCATCCAAAAGACATATATAATGGTAAGTGTATCATTAATTAACCTCGTGTGGTTTTTTTTGGAAGAATATAGTAAATTTATTATCTATATAATATAAAAATACAAATAGAATGATAAATGTCAAACTATTTAACTAATAGTTGAATCTAGAAGATAGAGTTAATATAATGTCGCAATCCTATATAAAACCTATTGGTTGAGTGGTTTCTGACCCATACCAACCATATCCTTTAAATAATCCTCTTTTATGCCATTATAAACCCAAAATGATTTTATTATAAAATAATATTTCTAGCTTTTCCTAAAGTGCCCCTCACCCATATTATAATACGTCACTCCCCCTTCACTCTAATTAACACCTTCAAATCCTTTTCTATCAGCCAAAACCTACCCAAATACCCTCTCATCTGTCCTCCCTTCATCTTAGATGCCCTATTTTCGTCATAAATCCATCCTATGGTGCCATTTTAATCAAATCAAAAGGAAGAACCCGAAGAAGACGTAAATATTTAATCACCTCTTTCAAGTTCCTTTCTTCTTCCACTTCTTCATTCTTTGTTGTTTCCATTCTAAAATAATAAATTTGGTATCTTCCATATAATGTGATGTTATTATCAATATGGTACAACAATATTCATTATTCTATCCATCCTTTGAATGATATTTCACCATACAAGCGTACGTAAGGCTAACTGTCTCCACGTCGCAGTGTAATTGTTATTCAATATATTATTCTTTAAATGGGTATAATAATAATGTGTAATTGATGTAAATAATAAATATAACAATATATTTATTCTTTATATATGATATACCATCCAATTATATATTATTTTAATATAAAAAGAATGATATTGTCGCCTGTGCATACGTACAGATTACCGTCTCCAAGAACGCTATGAGATTCATTCCCCATCATATCCATTCAAGAATAATTTTCATTTTATGATTAAAAATATTGTTTAAAGACTTGGTATCATTCTGTATATGAATAATTTACATTCAATCCATAACAAATATGACTCACTTAACAAATAATATAAAGTAAAATGAATCCATTAACACCTGAAATGGCGATAATACTAAGATATTATTAACAAAACAATGTTAAAAGATAATATATAATATCATATTAATGAATATGATTCTTGTATAATTTAATAACAATCATTTCACCCTTATATTAGATGTTAACCTACTCTAGACCAAGTAAAAGTACAAGGTTAGGTTTAATTTCACAATGTCTTTATTATCCGAGATTGTTTTGACGAAAGTATCTATTGGGACCTCCTTATCATCCACAACCATGTTTCTCAAAAATGTATTTCAAAGAATTCTTACTATTTTATAGACTATGGTTTAAGGACATTTATACCCTTGTTTGAATTTTTATAAGATTTTTTTAAAGGAATCATTCCGTGGTTTTCCAAACAAGGACCTTTATAACCTTTTGTCAAAAATTTAGGTAAGAATGTCTTTTTTAACTTATACGGTGGGCAAGGATATTTCCCACAATTATAACATCATAAAAACATCACTTACATGATTATAAGAATATTTTCAAATATAAATGATTTCATTTATAATTACATGAATTTTAAATGATTTTAAAAAGAAATAGATATTTCTCTAAAACGGTTTTCTTTTTGTCTATGTTAACATCCTTTGATGGATTTTAAGTATATTTGAATTTGATTTATTATGATAAAAATCTTCCATATTGTATTTAAGGTTTTTTGATATATTTGACAATGGATGTGTCATTTTATATAATTAATGGTATATGGATGATGTATTGACGTTTTGTATGCTAGTTTTAATATGAATGTTGATGTTTTGATTAAACCTTTTCATATGAGAAATGCATTGGACATCGTATGTGACAGGTGGAGACCGTTTTTTTCCTCCATGCATCGGTATGTCTCATGAGAGAATATAGTGTCTTGGAACACGTCCTTGAAAAAATTATACTTGTAGTCTTCGCATAAGGCCTTGAAAATGTGGTTATGATAGTCTGACATTATGCATTCCATCATTATGAAAGTGACTATTGATACTGCATGTGATTATTCGACTAGTAGAATTCCCTTGAGAGTAATAAAATGGAATTATATTTATTTTATCTTTTCCATATTATACTAAAGTTTAATTTTAAAAGGATTTTGTTTTAGTTTTATACATTTCCTTAAATGTTTGTTCTTATTTATGAAAGATTCTGCTATATTATTATTCTTAATGGGAATCTGAGATCACCCCTTTCTATGTTTTATTTTTCTAGGATGCAAAGAAGTATATTATAAATGACCTTTAGGGATAGTCTATGGGATCTTAGTTTTTTCTAGGGAAACAATGTTGTTGTAGTTTTCCTTTTTATGATGTAATATAAACCTTATGAATGTATCTTGTAATTCCAAAGCTACTAAACTAATCAGTGTTTCGAGACTTGATCTTTTGTGATCATGCCAATGTTATGTAATAATGAACCAACATTGGGCATCCAAGGTCAGTGCATTATAGGGCCCATAAGAATGGATTCATGGATGTGACCTGGTTGAAGTAGAACTTCCATATTAGGGAACAACATTCTAGAAACATAGAGGCTCAAGGGAGAGACAAAGATGATACATGGGTGATGGGGTAGAACCTCAGGGAGGCGTACAACATATCTCAGTTGTGAGGAATCAATTTCCACATAGTTTAGGAGGATGTGGGTATAGAATTGGTGAGTGTAAATAGGATATCAACCTGACGATATACATGGGATTATGCATGGTCAACAGCATGAGTTGGTATGATGATCGAGGGGCGGACCAAAGATGTGGGTCCCAACTGGAGGGACGCCAATGTTTACTAGTGTCTAGGGTTGAACCTCAGGGTGTATTTATATGTACCATGTCTAGGAGACTTGGATCAGACCCACATATATCATATGAAATTGGGATCGGACCGGCTTACCGCTGGTGGGGATCACAACGATATACCACTGTATGATAATCACAACAGCTTACCATTGGGAGGGGATGATAATGGCTTACTAATGGTTGGTGTTCACAATGGCTTACCATTGTTTTGGGATGAAAAGGTCTTACCGCTGATTGGTGTTCCAATATATTACTACTAGGTGGGGAACACAATGGTGTACCGTCGATTTGGGTTGGACCTCAGGGAGTCCTCCTACATACCCTACCAATGAGACAAGGATCAAACCCCACACAGTTTGACTGGGTATAATTTATTGTAATTTGAGACAAAAAGGGTTGTATAGTTTAACATCACACATGATGAAGGTGAACCAACTTGAAGGGGTCGGGATAAGTAGGTGTTGGTCTTGAACCCAAGGGAGGCTTTCTACGCACCCTACTTCAGAGATAGGGATAAAAGTATACATAGTTAGGGATGGGATACACTGTAATGTCTTTTGGGATGAAGTTCAATTGACATGAAGGGGTTGGGACATGTAGGTGTTGGACATGAACCACAGGGAGGCTTCCTATGTACTTTTCCTAGGAGGTAGGTTTCGAAGTCCACGTAGTTTAGAATGGGACAAAATTTAACATCATGTAGGACAAAGGTGAACTGACAAGAAGGGGACATGTGAAGTATGTATTCGGATTGAACCTCATAGGGTCTTCCTACATACCATGCCTTGGAGATAGAAATAAAAGACCATGTAGTTCCGAATGAGATACAGTTTAACATCATGCAGGATGAAGGTCAACCGACATGAAGGGGTCAGGAGAAGTAGGTGTTAGTATTGAACCTTAGGGATGATTCATACATACCCTTCCTAGGAGAAAACGATCAAATTCAATGGATTTCAGGATGGGATATAGCTTAATGTCTTATGGGATGATGGTCATCCGACATGAAAGGGTTGGGACAAGTATAGGTTGGGCTTGAACCTTAGGGAGGATTCTAACGTACCCTGCCTAGGTGAATAGGATCAAAGTCCACTTAGTTCAGGATGGTATAAAGTTTAACGACATGCTGGATGAAGGTCAACCGACATGATACGGTCGTGAAAAGTAGGTGTTGGGATTGATCCTTAGAGAGGCTTCCTATGTACCATTCCTAGGAGACAGGGATAAATGTCCATGTAGTTTAGGATGTGATACAATTTAACATCATGTGGGACTATGGTGAACCGACATGAAAGGTTCATGAAAAGTAGGTATTGGGGTTGAACCTTAGGGATGCTTCCTATGTACCATTCCAAGGATATAGGGATCAAAGTCCAGAGAGATCAAAATGGGATTTGGGACATACAGTCTAGGATGGACCAAGGAGGATGTCATAATTTTTATTTTCACTATGCTCACATGATTCATGCTTGGATTAAAAAAAAGATGTATCAACAAAACTGACGATTGTGGTTCAATGGTGCGACCATCAGGGGTGTTGAATGGGGTATATGCATGGAAGCTTCTCGGGTGCCGCTGTGGAGCGACAATCGTGGATACGGGTTACACATGCATGCTTCCTGTAATTTCATCCTCATGTCTGGAAATAGGGTTATCCCAACTCTCTGGTGGGTTGAGGCATATAATTAGGGCCAAAATCAATGTGCAACTGCACAGGCGGGATAATACCAAGAGATTTGGAATTAGTATAAACAATGGGGGATAAAAATCATGAATCGTATGACCGACATTTAGAACACGATGAGGGTGGAGTGATTATAGAGGATAACTATTGACTACGTTCAAAACAAAAAATCCTCCTTTTGTTAGCTGGAAATGCGGACAAACAAATGTGGGTTGACTTTTGACTATGCTTGAAACATAGAACCATACTCGAAGTGTCTTCCAAAGCCTATTAGGGTGGTGTCCCAAAAAAGTACTTGAGCTGATGCAGCATGGGACCAGGCCATTAGGGGGACCCTTTAGACATGAAAGAGTTTGATTATCTAAATGAAGGACAGACAAAGCATTTCATGGGGTGATGGAATGCTTGAACACATTCCAACACTCTTGAAATTACACCACTATAATCATGGCATGAGGCATCCTATTATTATCACATAAGGCATCTCTTATTTGGAACAAGTGGCGTCCTATTATTGAATGATATGGAATTATATGGTTTATAATCAGGTAGAAAGGACTATTTTCATCTTATGCTTAACTCATAAGGAATCTATTTTTTGGACTAAAGAGGCATCCTATATTTGTCACATAGTGAGTTTTATAGATTATATTCTTTTATAGAGGTATATTATCATCTTATGAATGGAACAAAAGGCATCTCTTGTTTAGAAAAAGATGCATCCTATGTTGTTCATATAGGGTGTAATACATTTTATAGTCATATAGATAGGTCTATTAGAATCATATGCTTGGCATATAAGGAATCTTTTGTTTAGTGCAAGGGGAATCCTATGTTGGTCACATAGGACGTCCTACAGTTTTTATTCATATAGATAGGTCTATTAGCATCTTATTCCTGGAAAATAAGGAATATCTTGATTATAGAAAGTGGAATCCTATGTTGGTCACATAGGGTGTACGACAGTTTATAGTCATCTAGATAGGACTAGTATCATCTTATTCTGTCTATATAAGGAATGTCTTATTTTGAGAAAGAGGCCTCCTATGTTGGTCACATAGGGTGTACTATAGTTTATAATAATATATATTAGACTATTAGCATCTTATTCTTCCCTCATAAGTAATCTCTTTTTTGGAGCAAGAGGCATCCTATTTGTGTCAAATTGGGTTTACTATAGTTTATAGTCATGTAAATAGAACTATTGTCATCATATGATGGTCTCATAAGGCATCTCATTATTGGAGGAAGAGGCAGGCTATGTTTGTCACATAGGTTTTACTATAGTATAAAGTTATGTTGAGAGGACTATTAGGTGTAAGGTTCCTAGCAATGGCGGGTGTTGGGACTTACACAAGAGCAGCCCTTTCTAGATCAAATTGTTATAGATGTCAGGGGATAGGGTTTGGATGAGTTACATTAGAAGTGGATGAACATATGGTAATCAAGAAATTGATGATGAGAATCTCAACTCATGACATGGGAAATAAACCAAGTGGAATATGTCGACTCAAGGAGTTTCCTGGTGTGCAGAGGAGTATCCCAAATTATGGTATTCCATAGTGGGAAGGTGAATTTTCCTATCAGTGTAATGTAAAATGATGGAATCATGGACCAAAAACATCGAGGTGTGACGCTCCATTTTTAATGGGGTCAGCGATGGTAGCTAAGTGGACATATTAGAGGGTTGAGGATGCAGCCCAGAACTGAGACCGAGTGGGGGTGTGGGGGTGCAACCACTATGGTATGGACCAGCGTACACAAGCATGGGAATTTTTGTGCATATAATAGCCTATAAACAGGATGGGATGCACACAAGAATGGACTGTGGGGAATTGGTGCACGCAATATTGGGAACCGTGGAACTATTTCATGCAATATTGAAGTCTTTCACACTATATTGGATGTTTTTTGCCCAAGAGAGGAATCATGCGCACACATGACATATGTATAAAATAGGTCGTGCAAATTTCAAACCATTGTGGAATCATGCGAAAGTCAAACCATAGGGGTCCTATTGAGAAATATATCACATGGAGGGTACCATTATTCTATGCGGGCATGGAGGATGAGGTATTATGTGAAGTAGTGTGGTGGCCAACCTCGGAGAACTTCCTCGAGGGGAAGGTTGAACTTGTATTTATAGCCAAATCTGAGAGAAGTTTTGCATAAGATTCCAGGCGCAAAAGAGCTCAACAACACAACATGTTGTGGTGGCACATGGAAGGGGGATTCTGAATTCACATTGTGTGTGTAAGAATATTTCATGTGGATTCAAGTCATGTGTTCCCATCTCAAGACATTCAAGAACCTTCCTTATACATTTTTTGGGTATCCTGGGAAGAAGATGGAATCTCACTAGGTGTGTAAAAGGTTTGTGTGATAGGCTTCCCATTTGATTTTTTATTGCGTACAAGATCTTATTCTTGTGTGAATAACATCCAGTCGTGTTCAAAAGATTTTAATTTTTTACCGCAAAACCATTATTTTCACCCAAATTATCCAGGATAGTCATTTATAGCAGTCTGATTTCAAACAGCCATAACTTCTGATTCGTGACTCCATTCGGGCTCCACGACCTATCAAATTGAATATTGTGAAATGAGCTATGCTTTGGTATCATATTTGGAAGCATTCAGTGAAATACATGGATGTGTTTTCCAATTCCAATGGTGTCATTTAGCTAAAGAATATAATAATTTCTAAATAAGGGAAATTGAAAAAATAATTGTTTCAAACACTTTTTCCGGGGCGTGCGCATCCGTCTATGGAGGACGCACTTCTGTGGCCCAGGATTCCCGCTTTCCAAAAGTGGGTGGAATTCTCTCCTTGTTCAGGGACGTCTACTCCTTGATCGAAATGGGATGATGGGATGTCAATTCTTCCTTCCATGGATTCTTCCTCGGAACTCGTCACATAGTCCGGGTCTCCCTCATAGATTTAATACGTTGTTAGTGAATCTCATTCTCGATGCCATATCTTCATGGACGCTGGTTAATTACACTTCTTCCGTCAAGACTTTCTATAGGGTCTCGACATGGTAGTGAACTTCGGTCGGAGTAGACGACCACATCGGGCATGTCAGGGCATCTCTGGGTGCGTGGACATTGGGGAACCTGTATTCTTCCTCATAAGAGGGCATATAAAGGGTGCAAAACCTGAGGCATCCATCATCGGATGCAGGGAATCATATTCCATATGAGGTTTTCCTCAACTTCCCATGTTTATCACAGGGAATGCTGTGAGTTTAACGTCTTGCAGAGATGGTTATGCCAAAGGTGTGTCATCTGAGGTTTTCCTCAGGAATCTCATGTTTATCACGAGGTAGGTCGTGAGTTTAACGTCTTGTGGAGACGGTTACTCCAAAGGCATGTCATTTAAGGTTTTCCTCAGGCATCTCATGTTTTTTACGAGGTAGGTCGTGAGTTTAATGTCTTACGGAGACAGAATGAGGGTGATCAGAACATCCCATAGAGTTGGATCAGATTGTTATATCCCTAGGAGGGAACAACTGGAAGGTTTACCAAGGGGATGGATCAAAATGCCCAATAAGGACAGATCTGAGGTGGTGCGCCCCATGGAGGGAAGATGACACACTGTAATGGTTGATCTGAACACCACTGAGGGAGGATCAGAGAGTGTGCACTCCAGAATGGGGAAACACCAAGATTTTCCATTGGCCGTCATTGTACCTTAGGGAGGTTTCCTACGTACCATGTATAGACAATAGGGATCAAAACCAGCGTAGTTCAAAGGGGTGATAAACTGGGGTGTACAGAGAGGACAATGACCCGAAGACATGATGGGGCTTACGCAGGTATAGCGGCCCACGTACTTCTTGGAGCAGCGAGGAGGTGGATGACATGATCCCCCTGAGATGTGGTGGCCCAGGTGAGAATCAGGATGGATGATGGAGAGTTGAATGATGTGTAGGGGGGTTGAAATGGGACCATCACAAGGGCAACAGTGAAGTTAGGCTTGAGCCTCGAAGTGACCTCCTACGTATCCCCGTGGCAGGAAATCAAAGTCCGCATAGTTCGGGATGATGCTGGTGGACCGACATGAAGGTGGACCTTGGACCGATGGGTGTTGTCATCGAACCGATGTGAAGGTGGACCATGGTCCAATGGTGGTGGGCTTGAATCTTGTGGAGACATCCT
Source organism: Viscum album (assembly GCA_963277665.1). Taxonomy (NCBI): domain Eukaryota; kingdom Viridiplantae; phylum Streptophyta; class Magnoliopsida; order Santalales; family Viscaceae; genus Viscum; species Viscum album. The sequence continues at coordinate 345,470,809 of OY728157.1, read as the reverse complement.
ACGTACCATGCCTTAGCATGGAACAAAGACCATGTGGTTCAAATGAGGTGTGGAATACAGTTTAACGTCAAGTGGGACGAGGGTGAACCGACGTGAATGGGGTCAGAATGACCGGGTCATGGGATTGAACCTTATGGAGGCTTCCTATGTACCATGCCTTGACATGGATCAAATACCACGTAGTTCATAATGGTGTGTCGGCGAACCGATGTGACTGAGTACCTTGGTCCGAATGGTGTGGGCCTTACACACTAGGATGCCCAGGTGCTGGTGACCTGACATGAAGAAGGTCGGGGTGACCAACAGGTGGTGGGCTTGAACCTCTGGGAGGCTTCCTATGTACCATGCCTTGACATGGATAAAAGTACTCATAGTTCAAAGGGGCTTCGTCGGTGAACCGACGTGGGTGTGAACCTGGGGGTCCAATAGTAGTGGGCTTGAACCTCATAAGGCTTCCTACGTACCATGCATTGACATGGATCAAAGTCCTCATAGTTCGGGATGATGGTGGGTGTCAGCGAACGGACATGAGGAAAGGATCTTGGTCCGATGGGAGATGGGGTTGAAACTCAGGGAGGCTTCCTACGTACCACGACATGACATGGATCAAAGTCCTCATAGTTTGGGTGGTCACAACGGCTTGACGTGGGACTGGAATGCCGTTTAATGTCATGTTGGACGAATGTAGAACCTGCCGTGAAGAAATGATGGGTGGTGGGATTGATCCTTGCAGAGGATTCCTACATACCATGCCTTTACATGGATCAAAGACCTCATAGTTCAGGCGGGCTGTGTAGTTTAACATCATGCTGGATGGGGGCATATAGTTTAACGTCATGTTGGACGGGGGGAAACAGTTTAACGTCATGCTGGAAGAGGGAATTGTCATGGTCAATTCTTACTCTAAGCCCACGTGAGTCATGATCGGTGTGAGAAACAAGAGGAAGTAGAGACCTAACGATCACGTTGCGAAGGGTGCGTCCGTGAGAAGAAAAGTGGGGCTTACGCGTTAGGTGGCCCATGGTGCTGGGAATTACTCCAGGATGGAGTCCTGAGGTAATGGATGACGATGGTTTTGGGCATGAGCCTTGAAGACGCTTCCTACGTATCCCCGTGGTAGGGAATCAAAGTCTGTGTAGTTCACCTGATGATTGATTACCGCCGATTGGGGGTTTCAACGGCTTATCTGTGGATTGGTTCATAATGGGTTGCTGCTGGATTAGGATGTCAACGGCTTGCCGCTGAATGGGGTCACAACAGATTACCGTTGGATAAGGATGTCAATGACTTACCGCTGAATATGATCACAATGGATTACCGCAGGATAAGGATGTCAACGACTTACCGCTGAATATGATCGCAACGGCTTACCACTGAATAGGATGTTAATGGATTACCACCGGATAAGGATCACAACGTCTTACCATTGGATATGATTGCAACAGCTTACCGTTGGATAGGATCACAACAGTGGATGGGGTTTATGCGAGGAAGTTGCCTGGGTGCCGCTATGGAGCGGCAATTGTGAATGGGGCTTACGCGAGGAAGTTGCCCGGGTGCCGCTATGGAGCGGCAATGTTTGATGGGGCTTACTATAGGAAGTTGTCCGGGTGCCGCTATGGAGCGGCAATGGTGCATGGGGCTTACGCTAGGAAGATGCCCGGGTGCCACTATGGAGCGTCAATGGTGAATGGGGCTTACGCTAGGAAGCTGCCCAGGTGTCACTATGGAGAGGCACTGGTGAATGGGGCTTATGCATGGAAGCTGCCCGGGTGCCACTATGGAGTGGAAATAGTGAATCGGGCTTACACAAGGATGTTGCCTGGGTGCCGCTATGGAGCGACAAACGTGAATGGGGATTATGTAGGGAAGATTCCCGAGTGATTTCTGCATGTCTGGCCATGAGGGAATCCCAACTAACTGGTGAATTGAGGCCCTCACCTGTGCACTGGTGCACAAGAGGAGTAATTCGAAGGGGCGTTGAAATCATTCCACTGTAATCATGGTATTAGGTGTCTTATGCTTGGATCATAATGCATCTCCTGTTTAGTGCAAGAGGCATCCTATGATTTGCACATAGGGTGATCACTACAGTTTAGAGTATTGTAGGTAGGGTTGTTGGCATCTCATGCTTGGAGCACAAGGCATCTCTTATTTGGAGAAAGAGGCATCCTATCATTTGTTAGATAGGGAGTACTACAGTTTATAGTCATGTAGATAGGACTGTTGGCATCGTATTCTTGGAGCATAAGGCATCTCCTATTTCGTGCAATAGCCATCCAATGTTTGGAACATATGGATTACTACAGATTAAAGTCATGTAGATAGGACTATTGGCATCTTATGCAAGGAGAATAAGGCATCTCTTGTATCGTGCAAGAGGCATCCTATGTTTTGAACATAGGGATTACTACAGTTTAAAGACATGTCGGTAGGACTACTGGAATCTCATGCTAGGATCATAAGGAATCTCTCGTATAGGGCAAGAGGCATCCTATCATTTGTTAGATAGAGAGTAATATAGTTTATAGTCATGTAGATAGGACTATTGGCATCTCATGCTAGTAGCATGAGGCATCCCTTATTTAGAGCAAGAGGCATCCTATGTTTGGAACATAGGGATTACTACAGTTTAAAGTCGTGTAGGTAGGACTACTGGCATCTCATGATAGGAGCATGAGGCATCTCTTGTATTAAGAAAGAGGCATCCTATGATTTGAACATAATGATTACTGCAGTTTAATGTCATGTAGGATGGACTACTGGAATCTCATGATAGAAGCATGAGGCATATCTTGTATTAAGCAAGAGGCATCCTACGTTTTGATTATAGGGATTACTACAGTTTAATGTCATGTAGAGAGGAATGTTAGGTGTCTTATTCTTGGTGCATAAGGCATCTCTCGTAGAGGGAAAGAGGCATCCTATGTTTGGAACATAGGGGACACTATAGTTTATAGTCATGTAGAGAGGACTATTGGCATCTCATTCTTGGAGTATAAGGCATCTCTCGTATAGGGAAAGAGGCATCCTATGTTGGGAATATAAGGAGTACTATAGTTTAAAGTCATGTAGATAGGACTATTGGCATCTCATGCTTGGAGCATATGGAATCTCTCATATAGGGAAAGAGGCATCCAATGTTTGGAAAATAGGGAGTACTACAGTTTAAAGTCATGTAGATAGGACTATTGTTATCTCATGCTTGGAGCATAAGGCATCTCTTGTATCAGGAAAGAGGCATCCTATGATTGGAACATAGAGAGTACTACAGTTTGAAGTCATGTAGATAAGACTATTGGCATCTCATGCTTGGAGAATAAGGCCTCTCTTGCTTGGAGAAAGAGGCATCCTATAATTTGTTAGATAGGGAGTAATACAATTTAAAGTCATATAGATAGGACTGTTAGGCAAGAGGTTCCTAGAAATGGTTGGTTTTGGGACTTACGCAAGGGCGGCCCTTTCTGGTTCAACCTGGCATCGCAGCCAAGTGATTGAGATTGGAGGAGTTTCCTGAGGAATGGTTCGACTCAAGGTACATGGGGAATTAATGATGAGAACCTCAACTCATGACATAAGAAATGAACCAAGAGGATTAATAAACAAAAGGTGTTTCATGTTGTGTGGAGTAGTGTCTCAAATCATGGCATTCCATAGGTTGAAGGTGTGTGTGCATGAGGGCGCAATGGAAAATCCCGACATCCTGGCCCGAAAATTTTGCCGTTCGACTCCCCATTTTTCATGGGGGTCTGTGATGGTTGTGAAGGGACTGGCCCTGAGGGCTGTGACCGCAGCCTGACACTGACCCCGAGTGGGGGTGCCAGGGTATAGCACCCGCGGTATGGATCGGTGGGTGTGAAGGTAGGATCCTCGAAAAGGATATGTCTTCACGAAGTATCTTCACAGAGCATGGCCTCACGGAGAAATGGTCTCTCACGGAGAAAAGGGGTCTCACAGAGCATGGTCTCGCGGAGTAGCATCACGGAGCATGGGCTTGTGGAGCATGGACTCACGGAGCCTCGGATCGCAGAGCAGCAACACGAAGGAAGCTGCTCGCGGAACATGGCATCGTGGAGACGCAATGCGGAACTCCGATCAGCCACCCAAGGGGCGAAGTGGCCATAGAAGTCTGTCAGGAGAGGGGGTGAGCTGGGTATTTATAGGTAGGGGCGCCGTGAAGCAGAGCTAACGCAGCGCAAAGGGGCGGCGGTTGCTTCGCGGTGGGTCACGAAGGTCAACCAGGTTCGCAGAGCATTCTTGCCTCTGGGGCTTCGCGGCGGGCTCGCGAACGTCAGGGCATTCGCAGAGCGTTACTGCCTCCTCCGCTTCGCAGAGGGTCTTCGTGGGACATCTTGAATGTCAGATGGGTTCGCGGAGCCTCTTGCCTCATTACTTCACGGCGGTGCTCCGCGATCACGGAGGGGGCTTCACGAATGGGCTTCACGAACCAGATTTCCAGCCCAACTTTAAATGTCCATAACTCTTAATCCGTAGCACCATTCGGTCCCTACGACCTACCAAATCGAAGCTTGAGAAATGTTCTATGATCACGGATCGTGTATGGATGCATTTGGAAAATTTTGGGGACGTGTTTTCTAGGGTCTACAATAATATAAGAGTAGTCATCAAATAATGAATTTCAGTCACCCTTTATAAGTAAAATAGTACAAATTAATATAGGAGGAACCTATGAGATCATGAATAATCCTAAACATACTAATACATGTTGAATTATTCTAGAAATAATTCCTCAGTCGATAAAATTGAAAGACCCTAACATGCCTGGCCATCCCACACATGGTACATAATGAGGGGAAATATCCCATACTAAAAATATCAAATATATCTTCATTCTATTTTCCATTATCTTGTGCATAAACTAACTCGTGAAAGAATCATTATCAAAAAATTAAATAGATACACCATGATTTTCATGTCATTATAATAGATGTGGGTGAGCCAACTAATGCCAACTGAGTATCCACTCACATGCACATATATAATAACAATTCCCAAAAAAGGCATTACCCAGTCTCTCATAGGAACCAACTATTTACTTTTATCCATTATAATAAATAGTATCTTCATAGTATGGGAATTCCAGAACATTCAATCCTAACTACAGAAAGTGTGTTATCTAAGGAGATTTTTAATGTTTATCCATTTCACCATTTTAAAAAATGGTGTAAACACAATGTTTTCCATTTTTAAAATAATTTAGAAACACCCATTAAATAACCCATTCCACATGTGAAAAAAACAATTTTAAACAAGGGACAATCAGGCCATATATTTTCATCACATGATCTTTAATTTGTTATGAACCAAACACCCACCACATTCAAATCCAATACATTTCATAACCTAATTTTTGGAACCTCAAACCACCAAAAGGACATCACAACAACATTTAAAAAGTCAATAAATTTTAAAAAATCTTAAAAAAACTCCCAAAATCCAATATTTCATTTAATCAAACACTTGGTGTGAAATATATCACAAAATAATACAATTTATCAAAAAACAAGGAAGAAATCGCCAGTTTTTACATAAAAAATTGATTCCAATGATCACACATCACTATATAATATTCAAGGAAGGTATGAGGTGAAAAAAACCAACTAATTTTTGATTAAAAAGGTAGGATAAAAGGGAAACCTACATCATAGCCCAAGAAGTTAAACAACACATACCTGAAATCACACCACGAAGGATCCACAAGCCGTGATCTACCTAGAATAATCGTTAATAAAAAACCCAACATAAATCATATGAAAACATGTAACCATGGTCTAATATAACGTAGGGGGAGAGGAACCCCAAATAAAATTTGATATTGAGGAATAATGAAAAGAGACATTATGAATTAACTTGAATATCTAACCAAAAACCTTGAAGAAAAATGGGATCCTCACCATGGGGGGAGGAGAGGCTGGTAGAGAAACTTAGGTTCTCCCTTTATGTAACTCATACAACGATATGGAGTGAATTGTTGAATTTGGGATAAAATACCATTTGGGTAGAGTTTGAAATTAAAAAAATTGATTTGGGAAACTCACAAGGTTTTCCCTCAAAGTTTACCAAAATAGGAGCCAACTGTGCGCCCCTTACTGGACACACCATGTCACTAGAATAGTATGGTCAAAATATTTAAAAACCACGCAACAATCATGTGGAATGGATCAATCGAGAGAGAGTGTCTTCCCATATGGATTAAACAAGGTTTTACTAACCATGCATGGATCGAACACCATCATCCTGAAGAACTCAATGGATTTAACTATGTATAATATCATTCCACTTAGTTTTCAAATATTTTATGCATACCACAAACCAAAATAATAACCCCCAGAAACATGAAATTTAATCCCACCTTACCAGAAACTTGATATAAAAATCGATGAAAAAATGATAAACAAGAACATAGGTTCAACTTCAAAGTTTGGGAGTGATAATTCTCCCATCTATTTATAGTTTCCACCCCCAGAAAGCCACAATATCATTAATTTGATCTATGAAATACTAAATATATAAAAACCACAAAATTACAACCATTTAACCAATAATATCTCAAATATAGCAAAAAAGATCTTATTCCTCATTCCTGAAACAATAACAAACCAACTAAAACGATTTCCTGATAAACAGAAGAGAACTCGAGAAATGATCTATATAATAATTCCACATTCAAGATAATTTATCACACTTCAAAAAATAAATGGTTCTCCCAAACATAAAATATCTCAGACTCAAACTACTTATTAAACCATTAATCTTCATATTATACCACTATCTGAAAACAAATTGAATTAAAAAAAAGGGAGGCCGAAATGGACTACCCAACATTAGAATCTAATAGGATCATCCAATTCAAAAGAGACTAAAAAAAGACATGTGGATTGTATCCCCAAATTTAAGATCCAAGTAGCAGTAAATGATAATGTATGAAAACACAATAAAATTCCGACATAGGCCCACCACCCCCCACCACATGGGGGTTAATGCCAAATGAAACTCAAGATAAGATGAAATTAAACCATGATAATGAAAAATACAATGGAAAACCGTAAATTATCTCAATTACCACTCTGAAGAAAAATTGTACCAAGGTCCCTCACACCCTTGGGATATTTATCTGTGTGTGAGGATCAATTTAGGGCCTATGGATGAAGCCATTATGTTCGAAGAATTTCCTTTAATGTTGAAAGAATCATAAATATGTATTCATCATGACATGAATTAAAAATATATGCTTGGGATACTCCTCATTTAAGAACTATGAAGGATTTTTCATTTCCAAAAGAAGAGAACACCTGTATTAAAATTTTATTTCATAAGAGATCCACAATAGTTCCAAATATCACTATCCAAAGATAACACCATAGGGGGAAACCAAAAGAATACAAGGAAACAATACAAAAAAAGTTACTTTAAATTGAGCCCAAACATCACCCTACACTTGTTAACTTGATCCACATAATAACCTAGAAACACCCTAATAGAACTTTTTCTACTGGCCTAGGTTCCCTCACAAATGATAGGCCTTCAGTACATTCATAAACAATGGAATCTTATAATCTCAATACCACACTGATGACATAACACAATTCCAAGACCCAAAAAATCTTATGAAATATCCTGAGGGATTTTATTTCCATGAATAACTATTATAGATTATATCCACTTCCCCACTTTATTATTGTAGTTACCTTTACTTATTCTAGGAATAGTGGGAGGAATGACTACCTTAGTAACCCGTTTTATTATAGCATCATCATGGACATATATCATGGAAACATCATCAAATGGTGATTGATTGAACAATGACACCTTTGACTATAGATCAAATTGAATCCCACACTCAAAATACCATGCCTTCAAGGATTTTTCATCAATATAATCCATTAAAATGGATGTAGGTACAAAAAACTATAATAGAACTACAACACTAACCCATAACCCTACTGTATATTAAATTTCACCATTCAATTTGTTATCTTTGTGTTGTTAGAGAGTTTTTGTCGGATGAATGAAGCCCTGATGAAATCCCATTAAAGATAATATTGATTATTTTTCATAGATACTGATTTACAACACTTATAGGGTGATCCATGAAGCATAAATGTAGAAAAAATCACCTTTAATGACTATATAAACTCAATGAGGCTAAAATTACATTCAATATTCTTAATTCACTCTCCCACTTGAAGACGATCCATTTGACCATAAAAGACTGTTGAATTATACTTTAGAAACTAATGAACAGAATCATATGGTTGATCAACTGGAATTCCTGACAATGTGTAGCCAACTATAGTTTCACCCAACGTATATATCAAATAATTTTGTGTTAAATCTATAGGAAACATCAAAATAAAGAGCTAAATCAAAACTAACTAATAAATATGATTTATCAAACCAAAATAACCTCTCAAACAACACTTCCGAAATCATATAAAAACAAAACAAAAAATATTTTCTTTAAAAATAAAAAATATTTCCTCCTCATAAAACTTTTTAAAATAAAAAAGTCCTCATGGGCTACAGAATCACCAATGGTATTCTTTATAGTCTCACTCACATGCAAATTCATGTGCCATGTTGTGACCAATATATCATTCCATACTGGGAACTCGTCCACCCACATCATCACCCATCCACATTACAAACATATCCATGAATGTGATCACATAAGTAAATACCAATGGAAAATATAATGAACTCACAATTCAAAAAACAAAACACTCAACCAAAAATTTAACACCTTCAATCTACTTCACATATCAAAATTCATTAAACATTTCATAATTTCACTATCCACCCAGTCAAAAACCATTTTAAAATTCCACATAAAAAACCATTTCATCATGATCCCAAATAGAATCCCAGGATTTTCCATAACAGAATATACATTTAATCTCATTAAAAAAATTTCTCATCAACTAAAAAAATTCTATTTTGATGAAAATTAAAGACTAATTATCCAATTTTGCAGAATCAACCATTTACACTTCAAAATTCAATTATCACAATTTTTAATCAAAACATTGAAAAAAGTGAAAATATTAGGATCATAAGGAAACTCAAATGGAAAACTCGGGTTGATGGGTGACATGGCCATATGGTTGGAATATATATGGAAAACACAAAATGATAATAAGGAGTATTATACAACCATTCCCCTGATTCATCAAGGCTTTACAGGCTATGAAAAGCAAAGATATCACCAGACCAACTAACATTTAATATCACAAAACTAATCAATCACTAGAAGAAATAATACTAGAAAATTTGGACATCCCATGAAAACCCAATAATAGGTATAGAACATGTTGTCTGGACACTCCCTTATAGATACACCTTGATGTTCCGAGAGTCAAACTCCATCGATAATGATAGACCCATATAATAAAAGCTCCACTTAAAGAAAGGTCCAACATATAAAAACATGTAACTAAATCATTTTTTGTCACAAACCCGCCAGGTTCGACCCAAAACTAGTCTCCTGAGATACTTTGTGGAATGTCCTGGATGGTGTTGTTGATCCCCATGGGTCTTCTTATATTATTGAGAATCAATAGAGTGTATTGATGGAATTATTTTTTCCAAATGAAAATAAAAAAATATCAAAATTGAATAGAGGAAATCAATATAAATACTTAATGCCCAAACAAGACATACCTTACAAAAGAATCTAAAATTCCAAAAAACTGAACAAAAAAAACAAAATTGGGCTTGAAAAACTACAATGACTCTATATGTCCTCTAGGGTCACTCTATGATACCATGACTAACTATCACTCAACGTGATTGATACCAAGAAAAAACCTACACTAAAATAAAATAATAAGAATAATAGGTGTTAGTATTAAAACTCATTGTGTATTCAAAGACAAATTTATTCCCAATTCACTTCCGTTAATGTAAATTAATCATAAAATTTCAAGACTTAAATGCAATATATAAAAGTAATTTTCCCACACATTTTCCCACTTTAAAAGAATTCCTACTTTATTAACCTTTTTATTTCCCAAATAAATATTCTCTCCCATTAAGTTTCCATTTAAATTTTAAATAAATAATGAAATGGATTTATTTGAAATCCAAAACAATATGTCATAAAATATTTATAGGAGAATATTTTGTCCTAAAAACTATCTAAACAAATTAGCATTTTTTAAAAAACCCACTCAATTCAAATGAATATGATCACTAATTATATGAGAAGGGAAATGGAAAACATCACATATTAGTTACTAACTAATCAATCATTTAAATCATCCATCATAAGTAACGATGTTCCAATAGGCATGGGAGGAATATATGAACTCATGAATAATCTATAACATAAAAATACATTTTAACTCATCCAAGAAATCATGACTCGCATTATGAAACCAAAACTCCCTAACAATTTTGTCTATCCCACACATGGTAAATACCATGTGGTACTATTCCATAAATAAAACTAAATATATACCCATTATATGGGATAATAGCTAGCTCATAACCAAAAAAGAGCATCATTGATTGTCAAAAATTCAATAGTTATTCCTGGTTCTACATATCCATAGTATTGATGAGGGTGAGCCAATAGATTCTAATGAAGCATCCAATCACATGAATATATATAATAATATTTCCAAAAAATGAATTACCCAATTACCTAAGGAAAAAACTTTCCCTTTCAACCATTTGAGTAAAAAGGAGCCTCGCTATGTGGGCCTACCAAATCATTCACTCATAACTATGGAAAGATGGATATCTAAGGAGAGTTTTCATGTCAAACACTTTAACCTTTTCCCCAAAATATTCCAAATGGACTTAAATAATTATTAACAATCCCATCACTTTAAATGAAAAAAATGAAACTTTCTAAAATTGGGAAACATACCATTTTCCATTTCACAATCATTTAGAAAAACACATTTTTGTTCTTACAGCACATATGCAAACCAAAACTATATTCACAAAGTTCCAATCATTCCACATTTTATCATCACATGACATTTCATTTTTAAAGAAACTAATTGAAAACAATTTCAAATCTAAAACCATTCAGAAACCCATTTTAACAAAACCATATATCTATAAGGATATAAAAACATTTAACAACCCAATACATTTTTTAGATCAACAAAATATTCAAAAATTATAACTGGGTATTTCAAAGAGAACATAGAGTGGAATATTTCCTAAAACAATTCCATTTATCACAAAAGAAAAAAATACATAACAAATTTTCTCATTGAAATTTTTTTCCAAGTATCATACATCACAATTTAAAATTCAAAGATGGTTAAAAAATAATTAAACCAATGAATCTTAGATTAATAAGAAATGAGAAATAGGAAAACTACCTCAATACACAAGCACTTCTATATAAGACACCTGAAGTCACACCATGAACGATAAAAGTTACAATATCTACCATGATAAACCCTAAAAAATAAAACCCCCCAACATCAATCAAGGGGAAACTTTCACACTATATCCAAGAGACCGTTGGAGCATAATAACTCAGATATGGCTGGGTTAATGATGAATAGTGAGAAGATAATAGAGAATTTACATTGAATATAAAACCTAAAACCTTGAATAAAACCGAGATCCACACTATAGGAGAGGAGGATATGATTGGAGAATATGTTATGGGATCCCATTGAGCTACACATACCATACGAGAGGAAGAATGTTTAATTTGGTAATTGAATCATATAATGGTATATTTGGAATTTGAAAAAAATTATGTTTTTGGTATGTCACATGATTTGGATGCACAATTTACAAATGGAAATGTCAAATGTGTTCTCCTTACAAAACACATATAGAAACCCTCACATTTTGTCCACACATTTTGATAATGGTCAGCCAAACCTATGGAATGCTTCTATCATGAGACAATAGCTTCCCACATGCATTATTTATGGTTTTCCTAATGGAGTGTGGGTCATGCTACCTCATGGTTAATAAATATAAGGCTTGCATTGTTTACTAGAGAATACCGAACGGTTTTCCCATACAACATGCAGAACGTGTGCCATGTGAAAAAATCCGTAAAAAAAAAAATTAAACCCATCATACATAAAACTAGAGAGAAAACCCCAATGATTGATGTTAAACTAGAAAATAGGTCCAAAATCAAAATTTGGGTGTGTCATTGGACCTATAATAAAATGTGGGGATTTGACTTATATAACCCCATGATCCATGGATATGTATCATGAGATAAATAAGTTGGCCAATGAAAACAGGTTTCTAACTCAAGTATTTAAACAATATCATGAAAGGTCATGAAAATAGAGGTATCAAGATTCATGATATCTAGTTATCCAATTAATAATAATTTCCATTATTTAGAATTTTGTTATTATTATCCTTGATATTTTCAAAATGATATTATAAGGGGTTTCATTTCATTATCAGCTTTGACTAATGGGAATATGTTTTAAGATATTTACCTTACCATATTGATTATGGATAATATAGTTATGATTTAATATCTATTGATTAAATAGAATGTCACTTCTATTATTTACCTTTCCATATTGATTATTATCAATTAGATATTCACAATGATAATATCTATGGGTGCACATCCATTTTAATTTATTGACTACATCGATGGTTTTTTCAGTTATATACCATTCTATATTGATTATTCTTATTGATTCTAGATTTATTCAAATGTATATAACACTTAATAAGAATGTGAGATCACCCTCATTTTTTCACATTCATAGGAATCCATGAATTGTACTATTTTTTGATATGAAAATAAAATATTGAGGAATAATTATAGCAAAAAAGTGATGTTAGAATGTATGTTTTCTAATGTAATATAGTAATAATGTCTATATCTATTTTGGAAAGACTACTAAACAATTTTTTCCTTCTTAAAGGTTTTCCCTATATCTTATACCTATGTAATAAAGAATACATCTACATTAGTTAATATGGTTGTGGTCATTAATATCGTTTCAAAAATAAATTGTGCTCTTATTACAAAGGAATTATTTTGTACATTTTCATAAAATAAAATTTTACACTATGTTATAATGATTGTATTTAAATAATAATATTATAATTGTATTGAAGAGTTATGTTTCTAATTATTGTTGTGAGTTGTGTACCATATTGATCATATTAATCTTTATAATATAAAATATCATGGAGTAACGCCTAATCCTTTCATTGTTTAGTAATTATCTGTAGTAATAGAGTTGAAGTTTTATTCATTTGTTGGATAAAAATATCAGTGCTTCATCAAAATCAATAAAAACCAAAATGTATTTAATTTCATGCTTATCAATGAACTATAAATACTCCCATTAATGCTATAATCATTGAATCAAACTTCATTTTTCTTTATACAAAATTTTTCATAGCTTCAATATATTTCTTACTAGTATTTTTAGCTGTTGTATTTTCAGATCAATTTCATGAATACAACTAATATGAACTAATATGTCTCCATAACTATGGAATAAATATCCTTCCCCAATAAAAGTTGTTTGAATTGTAACATATCATTACATGTATAACATGATACACTGTCCCAATTCATGTTAATATTTATAACTCATTTAGAGAATATAATAAACCAACATTGTGAACTCTAATATAATATATTGTTCTCTCTTAGTCACATTTAATTTTTTCACTGCTTTTCCATACATGATCTGATTTATGATTTATGTTTAGCTTCCACTACTTCAATCATATTTTATACCCAAGATATATTTTGTTAACATTTATCTGAGATCCTTCTTTATCAAGTTCAACATGACTTAGTTATTATTAATTTATTTGATCCCATAGTTCTCAAACTTCAAATACATCAACTCAATCTATATATCATACATTTTCATCTAATATTTTGATCAACATAAATTATTTTTAAAATATTAATAATTTAGAAAATATTTTATAATTTTACTTCAAAATTTCTAATTTCTGAATATTCTATATAGATCAATCTCCCCTGACCTCTTTCATTTTATCTCCCAAAAAATATTATTCCTATAGAAGGAATAGAGTTCCATTAGTTTTCTTTATACCTCTCATTTCATTATACCTCATATGAATGAAACTATTTCATATACATATACCATGTTAATGTTTCTTCTCATCATCTCCACAAATATCTCTACTAAAATCCATAGCCCCCTATTTTACCAAATCCTTATTAAAAACAATCACTCATAATATTTGTTGGTAAACTAATTAACGCTACTTTTATTAATTAATATTAAATATATTCATATTCATTATAAATCCATTGTCAGAAATCATCATCTAAAAATAAACCATATTAATTAAAACATTATTTTATCACATTCACCGGTGATGTAAAAATCATTGAATCAAAACCCTTATACACTAAAATTTTTATTCATAATTTTTGTATTTAATAATCTTTAAGTGTTATTATAGTATCATTCGCATCCTAAATCACATTCTCATAATACCTAAATATTAGTTTACTCATTCTAGAAAATGAATCATAATTTATATCTAATAAATTATACATTAGGGAGAAATTCAAGAATCCTCTAAATTTATTATCAATAATTATCAATAATATAGAATTTCAAATATTTTCATTTGTAATTATAAAATATGAAATAATCATTTTCACCTTCCTCAAAAAAATTTACTCCATTGAAATAATCTTAGACCATCACTATTCAATGTATGATTATTTTTAGAACATGTTACTATAGAATAGGTAGCATTGCATTAATGTTTCTAGAGGAATTTACAATATTCATTAACTTAATATTTTAGTCAATAAAATTCTGAAATCTAGCTATGTTATGATTCTTGAAGATATTATTACTTAAAATGATGATTTTTTTCACAACATGATACTTCTCTAAATGGTTCATACATAAAATCCCAAGATTTTTATATGCGGGGGATACCTATATAGAGAATATAATTGGTAATTTCGTAGGTAAGGATTATTTCTACGTAGATTATATATAATTCTTACAAAAGTATCAAATTATGGTTTTTTTAAATCATAGATATTATTTGATGACATTCAAAAATTAATAGAATCATTTATTCATGGGTCCATGGTTTTTTAGACAGTATATATATAGAAATATAGTATTTTTCAAATTTCATCTTCAAACTCCAATAAAAAATTCAGGATAACCATTTTATGATCACTTGATAACATCTCCACACCTCACTAAAGATCTCCAATGAACTAAAATAATATCATGAATTAAAAAAATTTATTCTATTGTTCTCAAACACTTGGTCAAATCCTCTTACAAAATAAAACTCATGTTTGATTATTCTTATTAACCTTAACTATTTGTTAAATCCACATATAAAAATATTCTCTAACATGAAAATATTCTATGTGGTGATTCACATAAATTTCATTAGTAAAAAAAGACACACATGGATGGAATAATCAAACAATAAACATGATTTTATTAACATAACCTCTGGTATTAATTATACACATGTAGATATTATCACTAAAAATATCTCTAACCTGTTATAGAAAACATTATTTGCTTTAAAAATTTTAATGGACATTGAAAATAGATTATAAAATAAATTGATATATCCATTTTTCGTTAAAAAATAAAAAGGTAGATAAAAAGAAATTTCATGTAGAGTAGTGTTTTTATCTTCATCATCACATCTATGTGACCTCATTGAATATTAGTTCATAAATAATCTAATTTTTACTGGATGCACACCATGAATCTATTTATTCATCATAATGTATAATTCATGTGTATGACACATTTCTCGTTCATGAAACTATACTCCTCCATTGGGTGTATAAAGAATCAATCACCATTTACACTGATCATATTGACTATCAAATTTTTATAGTTTCACTAAAAATATATAAAATTATCATCCAAATACATTTGTTCACTTTAAACTCCACACATTTTATTAATTTTAAATAACCTATTTTATTCAATGTCAATTTTACTATTCTGTAAAGATTAGTAATTATGAAATAGGGTAATATTATTTATCCCACTTAGTTATATCAATAATATAAGAGAATGATTCTTACACATCTTAATAAATATATTCTCCATTAAATCTCTCACTAAAATGGTATATATTTAAATATTATTCATTAAATATTCAGATTCCACTATATTTTTCATTTTTTGTATCTTTTCCACGAAATGGATGACATCAAAAAATTTCAATTCAATGAGCCATAGGAAACTCATATATAAGTCAACATGGGATAGTCTGCTATAGAAAAAAATATTGGATTCACCAAATCATAAAAGCTATCGATTCATTATTTTAATTTTTTCACTAACTAAAAAATCAGTTATTTGATATGTTAAAAATTTATTTTTTTAATATTTTTTTTGGTTTATACTAAAAATCAAATAATACATAAATATATTCTAATTAATGTAATATTAGTGAATATTTTTTTTTGGAATCACCATTGAAGAAAAAATATTCATGATATATAAAGTAGTTAGAGAGATAATAACATTCCTTATCTTCTCATTTTATAATCGAAATATAAATTTTATATTTAATATATTTATTAAATTTTGTAACATGTTGCGCAATTTTTATATATACCCTTAAAGGGAATATTTCTATAATCCATTTCCTCATATTTCCTTTTTTAGGATCCAAGGAAACATGTGTTGTAGAAATGTGATTTTCAATAATCTTCTTAGATTCCATAAATGAGATGAGAAAATACATAAAACATATGGGATTAATTATTTAGGTATCCACATATTATATAAATATTCTTATTATCTCTATTATTCATTTTTAAAATATATTTTTTCAGAACATAAGTATTTTAATTATATCACATGTTTCTTTTACAGTAGAATAGACCTTATCACTTCAGAAATGATGGTACTTTCACTCTTTTCATATTTTCATTCTTTTTACATTTTCTACATCATTAAGAAATATGATAAAATATTAATTGGTCATAAAATGTATCATCATAATATTTAAGGTATTTTCAAATGATGATATAGGTTTTGAGCATGAAACCACTGGTGCGTTACCCTTGACAGTTTTAAAATCTATCTATGTAGGTATGAAAATAAAAACAGTTGGTTAGAATATGTATAGAAAAATTATAATTTACACAATATTTCATATCTTTGTTTTATTTTATTTCTATGTAACATACTCAACATGACCATCTATGAAGAATCCCCATTTTTTGTATACTAGAGTTAGTGCTTATATATTATATTGATATATGATACAATGTATTTATTTACACATGATCTATATATTTAGTATTCATGTAAAACTATAAATATAAACTATACCCACATTATATTTGAAATATAAAATCATACTAGGGAAAAAAATTATTTTATCATTGAATTTTACATATATATTCCTTCTTCATATGCTGGGAAAATGAAATAAAAAAGAGAATGTGGGCTCAAATATTTATTAAGGGTCAAATAAAATTGAATTTATCCTGAGTAAATATGTTATAAATAATATAGTAGTTTTTATAATTAAGTAAATTCAAAATAAATTAACGAACATGATCATTAATTAAATCCTTTTATAATATTAACTAAAGAATCACATGGAAAATAATAACTAATTTATCAATTATGGAAATGAATAATATTTAATGTTCTTAATCATTACATCATGAAATCTCATCCAATATATAATGAAAAATTTCATGTTATCTCAAAAACTACCCCATATATATATATATAAGTCTAACATTAAATACTCATCTATTATAAAATATCTTACATACATGGCCTATATATCATGTCGACATGTTATCTATGTAAGACCTATCGATACACATAGGGGATATCTTTAATTAAGCCCAAAATATATATTATATTATTTCAATCTCATTCTAAAATATTTTCTCAAAAGTGTAAAACATAAAAAATGGCTTATTGCAACACCAAATAATATTTTGAACAATTATATGTATGATATCTTTCTTAAAATGAAATAGTGAACATTACAAGAATTATGATATAATATAAATAATTATAACACCCTGAAAATTAAAATTAATGAATTTTTATTAGGTAGTGTACGTTTCAAACAATAGTGAGTAGCCTTCATTATATGAAATAATGAATTTCATAGATAGATTTTGTATCAAGAAAGACTTAGTCTTAACAGAAATCAATATATTGTGAATATTATTTTTTAATATAACTGTAAAAGAATATAAATATGAATTGAGAGAATTAATAGGATTAAATAAATTATTAAAATATAAATTTAATAAAATTTTATTAATTATCTATTTATTATTAATAAGATATGTATCCTAAAAAATTATGTTCTTTCTAAAAAATAATCTTTTTTAAAATAAGGATTATTAATACTTTTTATATATAATTTCAAATTAATATTTACGAATTTTATAAATATTATTTGAAAAAAATAAAATTACCCTTTGAATCCATAATAACATAATTAAATTATGGTGAATTTTTTATATTTTCTTGAATAGTTACAATTTTTGATGAATAATGAAAACTAGTGTATTTTATTTAGATAAGAAATTTTTATATAAATAATTTATAACATAAAATTATAATTTTAATTGGTTTTATAGTAAATTTATATCAATTTTATATAAATAAATTCATTTTATGTCAATGGAATAATTTTAATATTGAATTCTTTTATAATTTTATAATGTGTTCATCATTTTCTCGTTAATAACATCATCCCTCATCACATATCTAGGAAAAATTTAAATTAGATTATACCACTTATGTTTATTGAATATGGAAAAGATGAATTTAAATTTTGAATGATAATAATTTATAATATCTAACATGTTAAACCTAATTTTTGACGGAAATGAAATGTGAATGTTGTTAAAATTAATTATCATAGTTGAGGTAAAAATAATTTTACTATGAGCATAATCTTGGATAATAAGAGTTTAAATGAGATAAAATATTATGTAAATTTTTTTGAGTGACTTTATTTTGACCTTGGACATTTAAATTTACAAAATATTTAAATTTTTTGTTCTTCCCTTTGAAAATGACACATATAATAAGTCAAGTACACAAAAAGAGGAAAAATACAGTATTATACATTTTAATATATATAATGATTTGAAAAATATTGAAGATAACAACATTGGATTGGTTAAAATTGTTATTGTGAGTGTTAAATGTGTTATTGGTATCAAAAGATTTTATATTTTACTTTTCTTGTTGAATTTCTTGAATAAAATGTTTATGAAACACCAACACAATAATTATTAGGTTAATTATTAAATAAATTAAATGATACAAAAAATTATATAATTTAAGTCAGTTGAATGAATTATTGAATTGAAATAATTTCATATATTTATATATATATTTTTAAATTTTTTTGAACTTAATATATTCACATTCCATCATTGAATTGAAATTAGTAAATTTAAATTAAATAAATAATGTCATGATGGGTATTAATATTATTTTATAATAAATTGAATTTAATTAAATAATTTAGAATTAAAAAAATACTCTAATAAGTGATTTTTAAATATTAACTAAGATCAAATATGGTTCATTAAATGAATAATTGATCTTTTATAATGTACGTATTTTCCCCTAAATCATATGAACTTTGTTTGCACAGTTATAAATAAAGATGTTTTTTTTCTATTTTTTATTCAATTATATTTAAACATAATTTCCAAAACACATGGGATTTGAATTTAATAAATTATAAATAATATTTATAACTAATGGTTTTAATTTTTCTTAAAATTCTCACAACAGTTTTTTTAATGTAAAAATTACCTAGGTTAAAACATTTATGACCATAGTGAAATGCCAAAATGGTAAAAATATGGAAACAGTGATGTTAATTAATAAAATTTTTAATAAATGTTTTTAATTTTGGTTTATAGGATTTTATATACATTATAATCCCTCCAAACTGTAAATTATATAATTTTCAGCTACTTTATGTATGATTTTATTCACAATAGTAAATACTTTTGAGTATTTACAAGAATGTCACTCCTCCTCAACTCTAAAAGGGTACTCACTGCCCTAACTTCACCACATATCTTTGTCCATTATTATCATAAAAATATTTATCAAATAAATTTTATCCATCCATACCCTAAAACTAGAAGACTTTTTTGGGAAAAAAACCCACAGAATGGTTTATGGAAAACCATAAAAAGATACTCAAAGGAGAGGTAATATTCTTCAAAAAGAATCTTTATTTTATTTTATTTTCCACCTAATTTCAATAATTTAATACAATTATGAAATAATATACTATTTATACTCTATATAATGATATTTTTATGATAATAGTATAAAGTAATACCATACACAATTCCATAAAAAGGGTTATGAAGTCATCATTTATGTGTATGGTTGATATCCACCTGGAAAACTGATGGTATTTTCTTCATTATCATGTTACGAGGTTGGGTATTATAATTCATGTACAATATATATATAATATTTAATTATTATTCCAGTGGAGTTATTATATAATTTATAACTGATTGCGTTCCATACTGTAGGAAACAAAATAGTCTCGATTGTGTGTACGGGGGACTATAGCCTCGCGAAGTGATGTTATTCATTATTCACAAATTCTTTACATGGAATGATAAAATTAATCGTTAAATGAGATATTATAGAAATAAAAATTATATTTGTGACATATTAATCATTATTAAAGTGCACTATATGATTATATTTTCTTAAATTTATTCTCCATGAATGAGGATAACGCCATTTGTGTACATGTGGACTCTAACCTTCACAATGTTATGCCACTAAACTTTCTTCATCACACCACAATAATGATTTATATAAGTATATAATTTGGTAATCCTTATATTATTAACATTAAATAAAGTTTAAATATCACATACATCCTTTACATTGTAATAACTGAAAGTTTAAAACATTGATGATGTGGACATAGAACCTAAAATCTCAATGATCGTGATGTACTATATTTTTTAGTAACCATCAATCATGATTTTTATAAATTTACAATTGATATAAAACATGATATTTATGTCATGATTATTAATATACATATTTTATAACTATATAAAATGTGTAATAAATTTCCATTTCATGATAAAATACACATGAGAATACATGATAATCGGCAGATGAAACAATGAAAATATTGAAATATTATTAATGAATGGGTAATAAGATGTAATAAAATGATAAATTATGATATTATTAGTATAAATAATATTATTTTATAAAATTTTATTATAATTAAATAAATTATAAAATATTTTAATGAACATCTACATAAAGAAAATCTTTAGGTAAAGGATTTTCTATCAATTTTCAATCTTTGATATTCAAAATATGTTATGCACCTATATTATTTCAAAAGATATATATAAAACCCCTCTGATATTTAATATTAGGAATTATAAATTCTTAAAATTAATTTATGTTTAAATTTGAATAATTTTATCCTAGTGTATTTTCTCTGGAAAGTACTAAATGGTAAGAGTTATTGTGCAATATCACATTTTGTTTGTGATTATCATCTGTATCTTGAAACAATTACATTATTGTAAATATTTTTTCAAGGTAAATTAAAATATTTATAAATATTAAAATTATTTTTTCGTGGATATGATTATTTCAAAACACATATTACAATTTTACATTAGGTTTTACATTTAATGTTAATTAATTTAATGGGAAAAAATTGATTAATATGTATCATTTAATAAATATAAATATTTTATAAGGCATAATTTTTTGAAGTTAAATAACATATTCATTGTATAAGTTATTCTTTTGAAATGAAATAAATTGGCTCTATACATATAAATGAATGCCTTTTAAGGCATCGCTATTGACATGATAAGAAATAATTTAGAAAAAACCCAATATGTTTGTAACCAGTATGTTTTAAAAATTCTTGTAGATGTTATTGAACGTAATATGCTAAACATCCATGTGAAAGGCAGTGATTATAATGGTATCATGTTCCCAAGAGTCCTGAAATTTGATAATTAATCATTTCTTTCAATAATATTTAGTTATAATTAACCATGATAATTTCTCTATGATATTATCTATGGCTGAATTTAATTCATAGTTTATTAATAAAAAGGAATGTGTTCTATGTTATTTATATTTAAATACTCATTATTATTTATATATTCTTATATTCATCTTATTTAAGTATTTGTGTTGGTTTTTATTTACTATTCCATATTGTATAGGATTTTTGATTGCCAGTTTCTTCTAATGTACATTACCGTTACTAAGAATTTGTTCTCTTTATTATTGTTTTCCAGTCAAAAATATTCTATGAAGTATAATACTAAGGATACATAAGAAAATCGTATACATAATGATGTTATTCAAAAAATAATAAATATGATTTAATATGTGTATTCAAATGTAACATGTGAATCATGATTGTATCTATTTTACCAAGAATAATAAACTATTCGGTCCATCGGGTCGGGATTCCTGATATCATATGCAAATATATTTGTTTTAGGAATAAACATTGAGCTGATGGGGTCAGGGTCACAATAATTTGTATCATAAAAAGTTTATTAGGAAACATGAAAAATAGATTTATTAAAAAATAGATTTATGGACAGAACCATATAATAGACTTTGAGGATAAGTATATAAAAATAAAATATAGTTTTAGTAAGGTAGATATTGTAGGGTTATTATATGATATGTGTCCCTATTTGGATAAAAATGTTTATTTGGTTCTAGAACAGAGGTAATTAGTGGCTAAGTGTTTCAGAATGGCATGTCGGGTTATACTAGAGCATTACAAGTTACTCTAAAATTGGCCTTATTATGCTCCATATTTTAAACTTATGGGGATATGCTTATGATAATTCAAATTTCCATTAAAAACAATTATAAAGGATTTCAGGATAATGATATCCCAAAATAAACTATGTTTATGATTATAAAATTAGCCATTAATAAAATTTTCTATTCATGATAGGTGGTACACCATATTTAGATTTATAAAATTTTCAAAATATAATAAGTTAATCTAGAATATTACATTGATTGGAAATTTAACCTTGAAGTAATAAGGGTATAAACACTCATTTCCATATAAAGACAACCCTACTAAGTAATCCATTACATATGAAATTATAAATGATAAAATTATTGCTATATTTGGGATTCATAATAATGTTATGACACATAAAATTTCACGGATGGGGAAACCTATTCCATAATTATATTATACATTATTTTATAATGTTATGCTATGGAATCCCCTACTATTTAGTGGGACTACAAATACATTTCTATTAAAGAAATTAATTATGTATGTAGTGTAGATATTTATAGTTTAGGGACATAATCAAAAGGAAATGTATAAACTTACAGTCTGTGGAATCAATAGTGATACTGATCAATTATTGACATTGATCTAGAATACTGTGGATAAAGAGGAAATAGATCTCATTGAACATAAATCTATTAATGAGAAATTATTAAATGAATTTTTACCTCATGAGAATTAAAATGAAATGAATAGAATGTTTCTAATATTATTGAAAATGTATGAAGATATTTGTTTATTAGTGTGATGAATTTCTTAAAAGTATGTATAAGTTTGATAAATATTTCACATGTAACATGGAGTTAATGATTGAAAATTTATTTTATGTTCTTAAGGAATTTAGTTAATGGGTGATGGTATATAAAACATTTTTCTCACATGATGAATTAATTTTATGGGCTTTCAATAATGATATTGAATTCTCCATATAATTTTTATTATAAGGGAATTAAAAGAGGAAGAAGATGTAAGATCTAAATTTTGAATAACATGAAAACGGGAATAAATTATTTCATGGAATGGGAGAATTGTAGAAAGAATAACACCAATACATATGTGAAAGGAATGGGAATGTCCTATAAATGTGTATTAAAACGGTGAAAAATAATGATTTTAATGGAATGGATAAATTTATGTGGTGAACTAAATCCACTGAAGGATTTGTAGCACTATGTAAATTAATAACCCATGAATAAAGTAAATATACCATATAATATTCTAATAGAATAAGTTCAAGATTATGGAAATGATAATACCCAGGTGGAGTGATTAAAAAATTTGTGTATTCGGATCCAAGATATATATTGTAAAAGTTTTTTATTTATGAGATTCTCATCATTGAATTTTTATAATATATAATGACTGGACAATAGTAATATTTCATTAATGATTTTAGAGAATATATTTAATGGTGTCGATAACCAAGATAATTGATTTAGTGGAAATATAATCTTCTTAGAAAACACATGATTGGTGGAAAAATAACCCATAATATATTCATAATGTCAAGATAATTCTGTTGGGTTAAAGAGATAATTGATATTGATAGTGTAAATTGTACACTAATTACAACTATTGAAATTAATATTTATAGGTTCATTTTGAAAAGTTAGGTAACTTATATATAATGTAATAGATACTGATATTTTTCATGGTCATATGGTTAACCATTTATGAAATGGATTACGTTTATATTTGCATATCATTTTAAAAATTAATATGTTACTTTACTATATGTATATTTATGCATGTAGGATAACCTGTTATAATCATTATATTATAATGTCAAATGAAGATCAATGAAATTACATAAATATATTGATCCCATAGTGAACCTGTTAAAAACAATTCACCGTAATATAATATAGAAATAGATTATGTAGGAAATTATTAGGTAACAACCAATGGATAATATTGTTCTTATAAAATTAAATGAAATAAAATTAGAATATCTTCTCATGAATTCTCATCAAATTAATGAAAAAGGATCTTAAAATAAAATTTTAAAATATTAAAATCATTTCTAATGATACCAATGTCCTTTTTAAAACTATTGTATTTATTTATTTTTTTCGTATTTAACCTAATCTTTATCACACATATTCTTATGATCAATGTTCTCTATCACTCTTCATTAGTATTTGAGTTTTAGATTTCCCTCTCATGTCCATCTTTTCATTTTCCACCTCAGTTCTCCAAATAAAAATACTTTTTATTTGATTATTCTATAATACCTTTTTACATAACATTAAACCTTAGTAATAGGGTATTATATTAACTCTTTTTTAATTTGGGGTTTTTAAAAAAGTAATTTTCAAATATCAAACACTAGATTACCAATATCATGTTTAAATTATAATTGTGAAAATTCATTACAATGGGGAAAATTTAACACTGCAAATTTCCAAAAGAATAAAATTTTATTTGATAGTATATGTTACATTAAATAATAATTTTTCAACCTTTACATGGAATAATGAATTTCTTTGATATCCTTTGTTAAAAAAAGTCTGAGTTTTACCGAACAAGAAAAAACTAAAAATATTATTTTTTTAATATGATAATTATCACATATATATTAGAATAGAGGGATTTTTTAGGATTATATATGTTATGAAAATATATATTTTGTAGCTATTTTTACTTTATATATTTAATACTTATAACATGAGTATCTTTAAAAAAATTTGAATAACATTATTTTTCTTGAAA
Organism: Viscum album; assembly: GCA_963277665.1. Taxonomy (NCBI): domain Eukaryota; kingdom Viridiplantae; phylum Streptophyta; class Magnoliopsida; order Santalales; family Viscaceae; genus Viscum; species Viscum album. The sequence continues at coordinate 345,445,255 of OY728157.1, read as the reverse complement.
GAAAAATTTGAATATCTTGGTAGACATTAAATAAAATTATTTCATTCTATTTTATAAAATATTATTTATGAGAAAAATTTATTTTATTGAAATTTATTATCATAATTAACTTATAGTTATTTTTTATTTGTTTCTAAAAATTTCATTTCTTGATGAATAGAGAAAAATATTTTATTTTAATCGAATAATGAATTTTCTTTTAAATAAATTGAAATGTTAAAATATATAGTCAATTAATTTTAAAGAAAATTTAGTACAATTTTATATCAATAAATACATTTATTTCCATTATATTTTTTACATATTAGATTTAGTTATATAAACTTTGTAACCTTTTGACCATTACCACATTAAACAAAAACTTTAACATCATATAGGTTGGATTAATTTTATATTTAAATTTTCCACTTTTGTGAATTTAATTTAGAAAAATATAATCCATATTTATAAATATATTAATTAAAGTTCTCCAAAAAGGACAATAATTCTTTCCCTTAATGAATAGTGAATATAGTTATAATTAATTATCATAGTCAATGTAAAAATGAGTCTATTATGGAGTTAAAATAGGATGATAATATTATAAAGGACAAAAATATTATATATATTTTATTTAATGATTTAATTATACATTTTAAATAATATAATCTGAAATATATAAATTCTACCACACAATCATTTAAATAAGTCCCATTTAATATGTTATGTAATGAAAAAAATAAAGAAGATATTTTCCTTCATTTTAATATATATAATGATTTTGTATTGGTAAGAAAACATCATCGGTTCTGTTGTAAAATATTTTTTAATAGAAAAATGAGTTTTTTTATCAAAATAATTTATTGTTAATATTTTTATTAGAATTACTTACTAAAAATTCATATGAGATTCCAACAACGTAATTATTTTTTGAAATAATAGACTAAAAATAATGATACCAAACAATTTAAAAGTGAAGTAAATTGAATGAATTTTTTAATTAAGATAATTTTCTAATTTCATTTGCCAATTATGTTTTTAAACATAATAAATTCAAATAACATCATTTTATTTATAGTTTTAATAATAAATTAACTATATAATCTGAAAATAGGAATTATTGTTAATTTATAATAAATGATATTTTCTTAAATGAAAAAAAATACTAAAAAAACCCCTACTCCAAAACATATTTTATAAATGTTTATATATATAAAATATAGTCCATTAATGGAAGAATTAATTTTTTTATAATGAACATATTTACCCCAGAATAGTAAAATGGTTGATTTTATAGTTAGGGTTAATGTTGTGTTTTACATGTTTCATACACTTATGTTAAAATTTAACTTACAATATACAATGGATTTATATTTTTTAAATTATATATCATATTTATAATCATTTAGTCTAATGTTTATAATATGTAAAATTTTAATTTATTATTAATGTCTTAATAACATAGGTTAGAAATGTTTTGTCGTAGTGAAACCCCAACATTGTAAAAGTAGGAAAACATTGATGTTAATGACACAAATATTTAACACGTAGTTTTAATTGATTGGGTGAGGTTTTCTATGACCATATATTCCATTCAAACATTTAATTATCGATTTTTTATACACTTTATCTATGATTGGCCTTAGAATAATGAATGATGTGTATATTTACCAGAATTCCACTCCTCAAATAAAATAGTTAACTCACTCCCCTCACTAAAAATCACCTCTCAATAAATTTTTATTGTAAAAAAACTTCATAAATAATTAAAAAATCCCAAAAATTGTAATACTATCAATTTGGTAATATAAATACAGTCGAGTATGAGTTTTTTGAAAACCAAAATATGAGACCTGATGGTGAGGTAATGTTCATCAACATGCGTATTCTTTTAATTTCCACATCCACCTCTATGAATTTGTTTAATAAAAATTATATAATAAAGTAATTATCTTCTATATAATTATATATTTTTATTTTATGGATATGACCAAAAAACACACATTGCAATCCAATGGGTTATGAAATAATCATTCGTGTGTATGATAAATTACTGCCTTGCAAACCAATATCGTTGGTATTTCCATTTCCACCTCTATTGGTTTGGTATTATTATGGATATAATGTTCATGTATATATAATATAGAGTATTATTATACCTATAGAGGTATTATTTCATTTATTACTTATTACATTCCATTCCCTAGGAGACACGATAACTTCACTCATTTATATGTCTGACTACTGCCTCACGAAGTGATGTTGTTTTTCCTTCAATAACATTTTATAGGGATGGTGATGAGGGATAATTATATCTATTATAAATAAAATATATATGATATTAATTACATCTAGATAGTCTAGGAAGTTAATATACAAATTTATTTTTATACTTTTTCTCCCAAAAAGAGTTGTTAATGTCATTCATGTATGTGTCCAGCACACCACATGAATGATATATATAATAATATAATATGGAATTTATTATATTATTATAATTATATAATGTTAAAATTTCACAAACACTATTTTCACAATGTTCACTGAAAAATATAAAATGTTACTCACACGTACGTATGACCCACCGTCTCCATGATAATAACATATTATACCTTTCACAACCATAATAAATGAATGATTTTAAAAAAAAATATTAAAAACAATATAATTATTTCATGATTGTTATTATTAAAATTCGAATATATATATATAATATGTGCATTAAATTTATTTGACATGACAAAAAATGAATGAGAACTATTACAATTAAAAACCAAAATAATTACAATATTGAAATATTATTTAAAAAATGTGATTAATTTTAATAAAAGGATATAATATGTAATTTCAAGTATGAATATAATTATTTTATAAGTTAATAACATGATTAAAACCATTATAAATGTGGTTCAATAAAATTATACTAAAATAACGAAAGAGATAAAGATGTTTTATTTTAATTTTCCTTCATTGATTTGTGTGTTATAAAATGAACATATATTATTCCAAAATGTGTATTTATAAAACAAATATTCCATTTAATATCATTATTTATTCATTATTCCGGTTATTTATGTTTGAATTTTTTTTCATCAGAGTGGATTTAAATTGGACACTATTAGATTGTGGGGTGACTGTACAATCTCACAGTCTTTTGTGATTGGGGACTTTCTTTGGAAAAAGTTACATTATTGTACAAATTTTCAATTGGAAATTATATTTATATTAAATATATGTTTCCATGTGTTATGGATATGATAATTTATTAAATTTTATATCGTATTTACATATTGTTTTACATATTTTATTTGATTTACTAGGGAAATATTGATAACTTAGTATCCCTTACTTAAAACAAATATTTGAGAACACACAATATTACTTTTTTTGAATAGATTATTTGATATAAGATGATATATCTAGAAATGAAATACATGGGTTGGGGACTGGTTAATAAAATCCTATTGATTCATTGGTCATCTCCTTAGAAGATATTAGTTGGAAAATCCGTATGACTTTAACAATAATGTTTTATATAATCTTTTAAAAGGTCCTGAATATAACGTAATAAACCATCTTATAAAAGGTTTTGAATGTAATTGGGTCATGAGCCTCAGATACATGACATTTGAAAATTATGAATTTCATTCACTTATATTCTCTAATTAAAATCTAATATATCACCCCTATGATATTATCTATAGATGGGAACATTTTATGTTTATTTATTTAATGAAACATTGTTGTATATATTAATTATAGGGACCCGACATTAAACATAACATAATCCTGAATTAAATGAATAATTCACATTTAAGATCTTTTTAGGTATAGAGTTTTTGAAAATTGTGCCATAACTATTATATTATATCTCAAAAATTTCAAGTAGACACTAGTACTCAATTTTCATATTTTTCATAAAATAAAAACTCTTTGAAAAAATGAGTCATGTATAGTTCCATGTTTAAGACATCGTGACTTTTCCATGATCCCATCATTGACCCTATTTTAATTTATGTCATATGAAAAACATTTCTAAAACATGTGATGAACATAAAAGATCAGTAAGGGATACACAAAGAATGAAAATTGTTAGTTTTTCAAAACAACATGTAAACCATGAATACCTTATCATAAGTAATACTTTACATCTTTATGAAGTAGTAAATACTCTTAACTGAATAAAATATCGTTGATATATATTTTGTAACCAAATGATTACCATAATACCCATATAAAGGACAGAAAACATATATAGGCAACTTGGTATGTAAGCATACTTAAATAGAATAACTATGCTGTCGACTTCCAAAGATATCACTAAATGGAATATCCATACAGCTGACTTCCATACCGAATGCATTGGAGGTTATAATTTTGTGAATAATAAACTTAAGTTAATTTATAATTTCTTAATAAACTTTTTCTTGTTTATTATTCCATATATATCATGTATTACCTTACTATAACAATTAGTTAATTATTTGAGTTCATATAGTATATTTTTTCGATGATCGAGACTTCAGTTAAAAATGATGTTCTTATAATTTCAAGTGGTTCATGTGGTAAAACTTCTATTATCTACAGAATTATATTCATGATTTAGATATCATATATTTCATATATATCCAATATATTTGTATTTATAATAGTACATAACATTTGGAGATGATAAATGAAATGCACCGTTCATGGAGATGGTAAGCCGTACGTGCGCATGAATGCTACTTTCATTTCTAATTATTATTATAATGAAATGAAAAAATAATTATAAAATGGTATTTTATAATTATAGTATTATATAATATATAATTTAATTAACTCCATGCTATATACATCCCATGTATAGTAAGAAAGAGTCATGTCATTTTGAGGGGGTGGTAGTCCGCACTTTCTCAAAAAAAACTATCATGTTTACCCATAATAGAGAACATAAAGGTATAAAATAAATTAAAAATACAGAAAAATAAAAAAAACATAATATATATCATATATAAATACAATTCCATCATAATGTCAACAATTATAGGTGGTTGGAGATATTTGAACAATTATCATTTCGTGAGGTAATACTTCATCATCCAGAGAAATAGTTTGTTCATATCCATTCGATGGAGATGCGAGGAAGTGTAGTTAGAATACATATCATAACAACAACCTAGTATATTGATGATACTTGTGGTGTTATAAAAGAAATAAATAAAAAGAGTTTATGGTTCTGGAGAAGTAAAATAAATCAAAAGAAATTTAGAGAAGATGTTACGTTTAAATTGGGAATCTCCCTTTGGTTTGAACCAAAAGGTTTACTTTAAGTGCCTTCTTCTTAAGGTAAGGCTTCTTGGAGAAATTTATGGATGTAGGGAGCATAATTGAGAAGATTTTTTTATTAGACAAGGTACTTTTGTAGTGGGAGGAATTGGTAAGAAGTGAGGGATTTTCATAAATGGGAGGAGGGGATCTTTAGGAAAGTTTGAAAATATTATTTTATTATATACTTATTTTCGGTTTCTAAAGGTCTAAAACTCTTTTTAGTCTAAGATAAAATAAATCATTTTCGAAAAATATAATCCAATAATAATTTGACAAGTTTTTGATATTTTTTTAATATTTCTAATCTTATTTTTTTTAAATCATTCATTGATGAGATAAGCACTACATCATTACTGTGTAACAAATAATTTTTTTATTTGATGTCTAAAAATAAAAAAAATTACCATGATGTAGGAAATATTTTTATCAATATAGTTAATATTTTTAGTTAATGAGATGAATTATATTATCCCATGTCAAAATTTATTTACTAAAAGATATATGTTTATTTCATTTTTGTTATTACTTTAAATTAATTAATATAAAGTATCATTATCACTCTTAAGTTTCTCTATGAGGTCCCAAAATTGACTAAAGGATAAACATGGTACGAAAGGTATCAACCAATATAATTAGAACACATGTTATGATAATTTTATATTATTTTAACGTTATTTTTACCTTAAATTACCCTATTTACCTTTAACCACTATAAATAGAATTTAAAAGTTACGATTCACCAAATATTATTTTAATCTTATTAAACCACATTTTACTTACTAATAACAATCATGAATGTCATATTTTTTAAATTCAATTCATAGAAGTCATAAAATTTCATTTAAAAGAAAAAATCTATTTATTTAACAACCACTCAGTGTTTTCACTGTTCATAAAAAATTGATGGTTTTCAGAAAAATACACAAAATTCAGCCTAACGTATATTTGATATTCTGAATTAAAAAATTATGCCAATTTTACCAAATTAAAAACATAGATTTTGTATTAATTTGTTAAAAATTAACTCTTATTGTCAAAACAAAAAGCCTATTTTTAAGAAATAATAACAATCAAAAGATTAACACTTTTTATGTCCAATTTCAAAGTGAAATTACATTCAATGAACAAAATTGGATTAAATGGTAAAAATATAATCTAATTACACTTTAAAACCATTAAAAAGGATAATCTAACCATATATATAATTTTTATTAAAACTTAGTTTTAAATTAAAATATAATATTTTTCACATTAATCAAAAAATGAATTTTATCATAAAAATAAAAAAAATTTACCCAATGTAAATATTTATGTATAGATTCTGAAGAATAATTTTATATTTTCAAATAGAACATATACAAATGTCAAAATATATATTTAAAGAGGGTTTCCATAAAAAGGTGAAAAATCGACCTTTTAATGAATATTAGAGTTTTTATGATTAAAATCAGATTCTTTCTTATTTTAATCCTCTAATTTTTTGGATAAATGGTAAAACATTTATCAAACATGTATATTCATTTTGAATTTAGATCTATCCATTCTTGTCAATACAATAGCTAGTCATTAACAAGCATTTAAAATAATATTATATTATTATTTTTCTGTACTCCCCAACATTGGGTGCAATGTATGATTTCATAGAAACTCGTTGTTGCGTAATGGGCACGCTATCAAACATAGCATCCATTTTGAAATAAAACTAATATTTAATTAATTAATATTAATAAATATGAAAATGTCTTATTATTTATTTACCTGGGATGTTACATCCTTCCCTCTTTTGGAAATTGTGTCCTAGCAATTGTATTTCTTATCAAATAATTGCGGTTATTTATCCATCATATCATTTTCATACTCCCTTGTTGCTTGTTCAACCATATGGTTTTTCGACAAAACCTTTACATGGTTAATTACATTATATCATAACTCTTTCTCTCCACCGTCAAGAATCTGGACTGGTTTTTCTTCAAAAGTGATATTCTCTTCCAATTGAACTACCTTTGAGATAAAAAAATGAGAATGATCTGGCATATAATTTCTCAACATTGAAACATGAAAAACATTGTGTACCTTGGATAAATTTAGAGGTAAATCCACTCTATAAGAAACTGATCCAACATTCTCTAAGATTTCATACAGTCCAATGAACCTCAGACTCAACTTTCCCTTCTTACCAAAATGCATCTCACATTTCCTCGGAAACATATAGGGAAAGACATGATCACCTACCTAAAAAAGAAATATCCATTCTCTGGTTATCAGCATAAATTTTCTGCATGCTATGAGCTATTTTCATGTTCATCTTAATCTACTAAATTTTTTCTACCATCTCTTCAACAAATTCTGGTCCCATCAATTTCCTTTCACATTCTTCATCCCAAAAGGCTGGAGATCGACAACTCCTCCCATTTAATGCATCAAATGGGGCCATCTTTATACTAGAATGAAGACTGTTATTATATTAAAATTCAACCAAAGAAAGGTATTGGTCCCAAATTTCCTAGTAATCCAACGAAAAAGCATGTAGAATATCCTATAAGGTATGAATTGATTATTCTAACTACCTATCTAATTGCGGATGAAAAACTATAATAAAATTTAATTTAGTACCCAATGACTTCTGTAGGACTTTACAAAAGATAGAAGTAAACCTGGTATCACGATCATATATGATGGATAAGGGAACTCCATACAACCTTCCTATCTCTTCAATATATAACAGAGAAAGTTGAACTAAAGAAAAAGTATCTCAAATAAGAAGGAAATGATCATATTTAGTCAATCGATCAACAATAACCTAGAATACATTTTTACCTAGAGATGTCTTTGGTAATCCCACAACGAAGTCCAGGGATATGTTTTCTCATTTCCACTCTGGCATCAATAAATACTAAATCATCCAATTAGATAAATACCACTATTCATTAACCTATTGACATGTCAATCACTTCACTATAAAGTCTATAATAACTCTTTTTATTCCATCCCACCAGTAATACTTCCAAAGATCTCAGTATGTCTTAGTACTACAAGGAATCACTGAAATCAGGGACTTATGAGCTTCACATAATAACTCATTCATCAACAATAAATCACAAGTCATGTATAAGATCTTTCCAAAACTCATTACTGAATCATTATCTAAGTCTTAATTAGGCTAAATACCCATCTAAACCAACTCTACCATTTTCTACAACTCACAGTCTTTATTCTTCACATGCTTAATTCCCATTGATAGAGATAATTTCACTGACACTTGAAACAATCTAGATGAATTTCATGCACCAAAAACTTCTATCCCAATGTTCATCCACATTATTTTCTTTTCCTAGATGGTAATGGATTTTGAAATCATTATCCTTGATTAATTCCAACCATCTCCTCTATCTCATGTTCAATTCATTCTGAGTGAATAAATATTTCAAACTTTTTTGTTCAGTATATATTTCACATTTTACTCCATACAAATGATGCCTCCAAATTTTTAAATAAAAAATAATAGAATATAATTCCAAATATTATGTAGGTCAATTTAACTCATGAGGTTTCAACTAACATTAAGCATAAGAAATCTCATGATCATTCTGCATAAGGACACAACCATGTCCTTTCAATGAAGAATCACTGTAGATAAAAAACTCACTATTTCTGGATGGTAGTGAGAAAACTGGAGCATTCACTAGTGTTATTATCATTCCCTAAAAAAATTCATCATATTCTTATGTCCTAATGAACATAACACAATTTTGAGTTAACATAGTCATTGGGTAAGATAACCATGAAAATTTCTCAACAAACCTCATACAAGAACCTGCAAAACCAAAAAAACTACAGATCATGGTTATATTTTTTTTGTTTTTTCCATTCTTCAACAACATTTTTTAGGAGGATCAACAGTAATTCCATTTATTAAACAATGTGACCAAGGAATGAAATTTGTTTCAACCAAAACTCACACTTTCTAAATTTCCCATACGATTTCTTTTCTTTTAAGGTTTGCACGAAAATCTTTTAACGACATTAATGTTCCTCTTCACATTAGTAATTAACCAAAATATAAACAACAAACACAAACACAAACTATCACCTGAGTCAACTGATCCATCACTGCAACAAATGTTTCATCTCTGATTCTGACTATCTCAATATTATGATTTGAATTGGAATATCCCTCTGTATGCCTTCCCAGCACAACTTCCCTATTTCCTCTATGAAAAAAAATTCTGAATATAAAAATATCTTAGGAGAAGCATCATGGTAATCATTAAATTCTATATCATATCAATCTTACAGTAAATTAATTTACGGACATTAATTTAACAATATTCTAACTCCTAGACTTTTTAAAACTGACCTTTGATACCAACTATAAGGACCCAAAGTTAAACATTACATAATCTAAAATTAAATGAATAATTCACATTAAGTATATTTTCAGGTTTAGTGTAATAGAGAATTAGGAAATAGCTATTAAATTATATCTCAAAAATTACAATGAAGACACTTTTACTCTGTTCCCATTTTTTCTTCAAATAAAAACATTATAAAAAAATAGTTATGTCTAGTTCAATGTTTTATACAGCATGGGTTTTCCATGATCCTATCTTTGACCCAATTCCACTTTAGTTCTGATGAAAAATATTTTAAAATCATAGGATGAGCATAAAAATCTCAGAAAGGGATACACAATGATGGAAAACTATTAGGTTTTTAAAATAATAAGTAAACCATGAATCCCTTATCCTAAGTATTACTCTTCACCTTTATGAAGTAGTAAATAATCTTCAGTAAATAAAATATATCTGCTTACCATTTTGTAACAAAAATATTACCATTAAATTCATAGAAATAACACATAACATATATAGGTAACATTGGACATAAGCATACTTAAATGAAATAACCATACGGTCGACTTCCACACATATCACTGAATGGAATAGACATACATTCGAATTCCATACCTAATACATTGGATTTTATAACATTACGACCCATCCTGGTTTATAATTCCACCACCTATCATTTGGTTTATCAAGTAACAACCCATCAAATGTCCAAGTACCATTATAAAAGCATAACACATAAAATATTGCAAATATAAAAATTTCACTAATAACATTTAATTTGAAATCACAAGAAATAATTTAATGATATTTAAATAAAAAATCTATTTCAAAACCCATTTTCAATACTAAAACACCAAAAAATAGAATAAGGGATTTTTTCATTTTGGAAAACATTATGGCTTAAAGAGGAAGCTAAATAATAATTACAGTGGCGGAGAGGTTATTAGCATCACAAACGATAAGAACTTTTTTTTTTCATTTAGTAAAACGCTTCATATATAAAATATTCTTTTTGAATGATGTTAAAAGTAAATGGGTTTATTATAGACAATATAAACTAAAGTCAGTAATAAATCAAAGTATGCCTCAATGAAAGGAGATTGAGATAAAGTCCCTTACATCGTCTCCAACATGATATGTTCGTTCTTTAATTTCTTGAATAATAAACATAAGTTAATTTCTAATTTATTAAGAACCTTTTTGTGGTTATTATTCCTTTTATATCACTTTTTAACTTTCTATAATAACTAATTAATTATTTGAGTTCATATCGGACATTTTGTCTATGTTCGGAACTTGAGTTAAAAATGATGTTCATATAATTACAAGTGGATCTTGTGTTCAAAATTCCATTATATCCAAAATGGTATTCATGATTTAGATATCATATATATCATATATATTTAGTATATATATGTAGTTATAATAGTATATAACATTTGTAGATATGAAATGAAATATATAACTCATGGAGATGGAACTATCCACCATGGGCACTGTCGCAGTATTTGTAGCAGGCATTGTAGCAGTTATTGTAGTAGGAAATGGTTAGTACTGTAGCAGCCGATACAATTCACCTTGGGTCACCGGTTTGGGCTTGGAGTCCTAAAGGACTTTGTGCCACCCAGGCCTTCGGGTTAGCATTCAGAACACCTTTAAGGCCTTCGTGAAACCTCACGACCTTCTGGCCATATAATCAGTGCAGCTTCCCCAGACTGACTCTACAGGAAAAACAAAATCCCTTGAGGAGGATTTAGGGAATGTGGACTCTCAGGAGTAGAACCAAATAGATTGTTGGAATGAGAGGGTATGTCAATGACATTGGGACCTGCCTATGATAGCACGAAAAGCTTAGCCAGACGTCCATGCGAAAGTGGAGAGCTACTTTCATGATACAGATGTGGGGGAGCTGAATTTCCTTGTAGATAATCTGGTTGAATTCCCTAAGACATTTGGGCAAGGAAACCTCCTAATCCTATGGGCCATTTAATTCATGAGCCAACAAGCCTTAAAAGGGTCCCTCCCCCTCATCCCATGAAAGCAGGGTTATCAAAAATCAATAAAAATGAAGGCCTTCAGGCCATTCGAGATTGGAATAAAAATATAATGATACTTAGTTATATTATAATTCCTATATAATATCATCAATAATTTAATTAAATCCATCCGTTATATATCCCAAATATCGTATGAATGAGTCATATAAAATTGAGGGGGTGGTAGTCTGCACTCCCCCAATTTAGATTATCGTGTTTACCAATAATGGAAACCATAAAGGTATGATATAAATGAAAAAATACAGAAGAATAAAGAAAAAATAAACATAATATATATCATATATAAATACAGTTCCATCATAATGGCATCCATGAGTGGTGGTTGGAGATATTTGAACAATCATTGTTTTGTGAGGTAGTAGTTCACCATCCACAAAAACAGTATGTTCGTATCCATTATATGGAATTGTGTGGAAGTGAAGTTCAAATCCATGTCATAACAACAACCCAGCATATTGAGTACACTACTTTTGTTATAAAATAAATGAATAATAATAGTTTATGGGGTTTGACATGTAAAATAAAACCAAATAACATAATAGAAGATGTTGCCCTTAAATTTGGTATCTCCCTTTGGTTTGAACTAAAAAGTTTACTTGAAGTAACTTATGCCTAAGGTAATGCTATTATATGGAATAGAGGGATGTAGGTATGTTAATTGGGTAGATTTTGTAAGAATCAAGGGGATTGAGAATTGCGAGGAATTAGATATAAGTGAGGTATTTTTATAAGGGGGAGGATGGACTCTTTAAGAAAGATTAGAAATATTATTATATTATATAATTATTTTTGGTTTCTAAAGGCCCAAAACTCATTAAAATTGAATATAAGATGACTTATATTCGAAATGAAATCATCCATGAAAAATTGGACATGTTTTGAATTTTTTTAATATTTATAATCTTATTTATTTAAATCATTCATTAATGAGGTGAGAATTTCATCATTATTGTATCGTAAATAACTTTAATTATTTGTTATCTAAAACTTATAAAAAAATTCCATGATGTAGTAAATATTTTTATATTTTTAAGTAATATTGATAGTTGATGTGATCAATTACACAACACTATGTAAAATTGATTTATTAAAATATATATGTTTAAGTAATTTTTTCTTTAGTTTAAATTAATTAATTCAAAGTGTCATTATCACTCTTAAGTCGCTCAATGGGGTCCAACAATTGACCCAAGGATGCCCATGGTTATTAATGTATCGACCAATAATATTTAGACACATGTTAGGATAATTTTATATTATTATAATATTATTTTTACTTTGATTACCCTATTACCTTTAACGGCGGGAAAAAAGAGTCAAAAGTTACTATTCACCAAAAAATATTTTCATTTTAATGAATGCCATTTTTCTAACAAATAATAACCATGTATGTTAGATTTTCTAAATTCAATTCACAGAAGCAGTAAAATATCATTTAAAATATAAAGTCAGGTTTTTAACTACCACTCAATGTTTTCACTATTTATCAAAAATAGAAATTATTCATAAAAATATCAAAAATTCAGTTTAAGATATATTTTATATTACGAATTAAAAAATAATTTATATTATACCAAATTAAAGAATTAAAAGTTTCATTAATTAATTTAAAATTAATTCCATTTGTCAGAACAAAAAAACGTGTTTTTAAGAAATTATAACTATCAAAATATTGACACTTATTTATGTCCAATTTCAATGTGAAAATGCTTCCAATGACCAAAATTGAGTTAAATTGTAAAAATATAATCTAATAATAATTTAAAAACATTTATGAAGTAATATATCCATATAAATAAATTATATTTAAAATCATTTTTGAATTAAAAATCTTTATATTTCACTATTCAATACAAAAATAAATTTTTCCAAAAAAATACAAAAAATTTACCCAAAGTAAATTTCTATTTCCTGATTTTAAATAATAATTTTATTTTCTTTAAAATACAACATATAAAAGTGACCAAAACATGATTTAAGGAGGGTTCTCCAGCAAACAACAGTAGATCAACCTTTTAATTATTATTAGTGTATTAATGCTTAAAATCAGATTCTTTCTTATTTTAAGCCTCTAAAAATTATTAGAAAAATGTAAAATTATGTAACAAACCTATATATTTATATTTTAGATATTTCAATCAATACAGCTAATAAAATGACTAGGTGTTAACTACCTTTTAAAATAATATTGTATTATTATTTTTCAGTATGACCCAACATTCTTTGCAACGTAAGATTTCAATGAAACCCATTGTTGCGTATCAAGTATGTTATTGAACGTAGTGTCCCTTTTAAAATAAAATTAATATTTAATTCATAAATATTAATAAATATGAAATTATATTATTATTTATTTACCTGGGATATTACATTTATGATGACATATTGATCATTCCTTGCCAATTAATGCAGTTGGGATATTTTAGTGGCATGTGTGTCCACTTATTTAGGTTGTGATATTTTTCATGATAACTGATTTTTTATTCCTTCCAAAATACGGAACCATTATTTATCATTTTATCTAAACCTTATTTCATTTATTTTCTATGTGATTCTATTAATTTTAATACATGTAATATAATGGAAATTTAAGATAGAATAAATTTATTCTCAAAACATAATAATAATTATTTTGATATATCTATTCGATTGTAATATGAAAATCATGTATATTTTTTATTCACCATGATTAATAAAATTTTAATTTCTTTAGTATTTTATTTATTATATATTATTCCATGATAATTATAGTAGGAACCAGATCCAAGGGCTTGCTGTTAGGGTCGCTAATAATATTATTTAAATGTGACCATAAAATCCATGTAAATATTATAGTGGCTATGAATCATAATTATAATACTATTTAAAATATGTATAGTGGGTTTAGAAAACAAAAATTTACTTATTAATTTACAGTAAATATGTTATAAATTTTTAGTAAATTAATTTTCTTTTAAAAAATATGTAAATTTAAAAAATTATTATGACTTTATTTTTTTTGTGGATATTATAATTTACTCTGGATAATTTCACAAATATTCTTTTAAAATAGTAATAGAATTTTTTTGAAATATATATTTAAATATTATCCCTTGGTGAAATTTTTGGATTTTCTAAAAAGATTTTATTTTTAATGAATAGTCAGAATGATAGATTTTTTTTTTCAAAACTGTCATTTTTGACACAAAAAAAATTAATTAGAAAATCCATTATTGTTTGAATATGATATTACTGTTTTATAAGATTAAAATAATTATATATAATATTATTAATTATTTATGACCCATCAGTATAATTTCTTTTGTTATAATCAAGTATTTTGGTTTAGAAAATATTTATCTAAATATTGTCTTTTATTGCATTTTTTGCATTAATATTAAAACTAATTTCAACCAATTATAGAAATTGAATCTTATAAAATATATTACATATTATGAGTCATAAAACATAATATAGTGTAATAAAATCAACCTAATTTCATGTTATTATGAATTGAAACTATGGTAATGATTTTTCATCTTAGTAAAAGAGGTAAGACAGAGTTAAATCTGTGATGTAATGATTTCAAATCACTTTAACACTTGAATTTATCCCATGTGAGGATTAATTTATGACTAAATAAATTTATTTATGTTAAATAATGTATTTTAAAACGTTGTTTCTAAATTATGGGCCTCAACCTTACATTTGTGAATAATGGTTTTATTTTATTAAATTTTAAAAATATTTCTAGGCCATTACACCAAATGGAATGTTTGGAAGATGAAAGTATATTTTAAATTGATAAAAAAAGTCTAAAATCATTATAATAATTATTATTTATTCAAAAAAGTCATCAAAACTAATTTAATTTTGTATTTTAATGTAGAATGGTTTTTATGATTAAGGAAAATATTTTCCTAAAAACTAGGTTTCCTGAAATTGGTTTACTTATACTATGAAACATTTATTACAAATACTGAAAATGAATATGTTAAAATGGATAAAATTTTTGGTGTTATAATTGGAAAAATTATTATGAATTACACTTTATTTTTTCATGTAATTATGTTATCATGGTAAAATTTATATCACTAGTTTTAAGGTTAAATTTGTATTAATGTGGTTTAACATGGATATAAGTCATAAATTATATCCAATTTTATCATAACATTATTAGTTGTGTTTATTTTAACCCTATAAAATATTATATTTGAATATGAGTTTCCTTGGTTGAACTATAAATGATTATAATATTTATAATATTTAATCTTATTAGTTATTCCAAATTGGTTCTTTCCCTCACTTATAAAATGGGTCCTCCTCTCGTCCCTTGTTCACAAATTTATGGAACTCTAGATCATCCATCAAAATCCCTATTATTATATTATACTAATTACCGACTTTCTCAATATTATTTCCATTGGAAAATACCATTTTTAATGGATTAAGGTGTAGGCTAAAGTGGATTTCTCAATTAAGAGGTATAACTCTTATCCTGGTACTTTAGATTTTATTTATTCTATTACATCCTCTAAATTTTTTGATCCCAATATAATATTATTAATATACGTTAATCAATATACTGATATATTTCTATGATTACGGTACAACCATTTTCAAACCAGTTTTTATCTCATAGAATGCAAAAACATCGCACTTTCAGACGTAAAACATATGTCCACAAAATGTAGTCTAATTTTTTTCTTCCACACATTATATAGATTATCATAATAATTTTAATAATTAACATATATTATAATTATAAAAAAATATATAATTCTAATAATATATGATATGATTTTCCTTCTTCCCCATGAAACCTTTAAAATATGATAATGTCGATCATGCGTACATATTAACTACCACCATAAGAAGCAATATGATTCATTTTTCTTGTAGTATTTTCATGGATGGTAATAAATATTTATATAATGATCATTTATTATCTATATATCATTATAAAATATTTTAGTATGATAGAACCATGGAAAGGATTGATGGAACACAACATCATAATGTGAAAATACATAGAAAAAGATGCACTTACTAACAAAAAAATTATAATAAAGAATGATTGTTAACTAATTGGTGAATAGATCTTATAATTGGATCATATATCATATAATAGTTATGTATATTATTCTAGTATATATATTGTAAATATAAATTTATTACACAAGATGTTAAATAATGTTCTTGTCATTGAAAGCGTGATGAAACAATTCATTTCACAATATCATCTTTATTTGAGATAATTTACAATAATATTTTTGTTGGGTGAATTATAGTTTATTTCTACATTAGAACTCGTAAATTATATAATAATATAGTTAACTCTTTTATTTATATTATTCTTTACCTTTTAACTTCTTTGTTACTCAAAAATAACAGATTACTGTTTTTGAAGAATTTTTTTTCTAATCAATCAAAAATATTTCCCTTACATATACATGTTTTCTTTATAAGGATTTCAATAATTTTTAACGTAGTATAAAATTATTTATTAAACAAATTTTAACTCTTATTTTAATTTTTTATAATAATTTTTAAAGTGATATTCTGATCAATTTTTGAATGAGATACTTTTTAAAAAGGTATGAATCTAATCCTTGTTTTAACATATACCCCAAAAATGGTTTTTCTTGTAGTTATTATAAGTAATTTAATTTAATATTACATCATATATTTCTATGTTTATTAAAAATTAAAATTTATTTCCTAAAATAATATTAAATTTCTATATTTTAATTATGTAACTTCAAAATGAAAATTTTATTTTCAAAAATAAATAATTAATCTATGTGAATATCCTTTGATGAATCGTTTTATTTAAAAGGGATAAAATATATTAATATTGTTATCTATATAAAATTGAATATATTAATATCGATTTATATTTATTTGTTTATTGATATATTATTTTTTTATTTTCAGGATTTCTAACAATAATTTAAATGATCATTATTTATTTATTTTTTTATTCAACACATTCATATGATTAAAACATTGATCATAGTAAGTGACATGTGGGGCCTATTATAATACCCCAAGGATTTATTATGTCCCATGATACAAGTAATTTGAGTATTTGGAATATGTGTTACTTATTTATGTTTTATTTTTTGGCATTAGGCATTGAATTTATGTTTATAATGTCTAGAATGATGAATTTTGTAATTATGAAACTACTTATTCTAATCAATGTAACTATACATGTTGTTATTTCATCAATATATTCATTATATTATTATTACATTAGTTAGTTTTAATATGTGATTATTATTTATCTATACTCAATTATTATTTACTAAATTATTATATAAATAGATTCCACCTTACACATTTCCATAATATAAATTTTAGTTCACTATTTTATATTTTTTATTTTACCCATTATTCTAGGAAGTGAAATGTTAATGATATGAAATTATATAATAGAGGAAATAATATAGTTATAAATGATAATATTATGTTTGATTTTATGTTTTCAAATGTAATTCAAGAAACATGTTTGTATATTCTCTCCCAAGACTACAAAACTATTCGATCATTCATGATGTGATCCCTTGTATCTTATGAAATTTAGTAAAATAACCACTAGCCCTAGGTTAATGGATTTAGGTTTTTACATTTAGTGTTAGGAAAATTTAGCAAAAACATTACGAACTATATTTAGTGAATGTGATTTGTAAACCTAACCATATGACAACATTGAGGATATTTCTAGTTATATGATAATATCAAAGTGTCTTAGGTATGATAATGTTTATGGGGTCTTCAAAAAATACATAAATATATGGTTAATAAATGTCATAATTTTGTGACAACTATTTTTATAATGGTAATAACCCTAAAAAGAGTTTTTCTACTATATTACAATAATATTTATATTTTATAGTGCAAGTTCCCTAACGGGTTACCTAGTTTGACACACTAATTTAATATTCTTGGGTAAATTATGATTTTATTTATTGTACATTTTGAAATATTTGAAAATATTTATTTTATTTGAAAATAATCACAGAGAAGCAAATCATATTCTTTGGACATTATATATATGTATTTTTCAATTTATTTTATTTTTTTCACCATATTTAGAATTATAAACTATAATTTATAATGTAATGAGATATTATAGTGTGTGTAATTATATAAAAATGGAACCAAATTGAAGGAATGGAATGATTATATAAAATAGTAATCTATATAATAATTTCCCACTTTTTAATGTTTGTAATAACAGTGTTGCATTTCTATAGGTTATATATATAATTTTAAATTTTATAATGATTATTCATGGATATATAAAAATCCTTGTATCTTCCCCACATGATTATACTAATATGTATTGCATAATAAAATATAAACATAAAAATTTTATTATAAATATGAATCTCTCAGTATATGAATAATGCTATGAGTCACTCAAAACATAATTTAAATATTTTGGATGTAATGAAAGGGAAACAGTTATTATGGAAGTGTTTTGTTTAAATAGAGATACTAATATATTTTTTAAGATGATTAAAAATACTAAAATTGATGTGGTAATAGATGGAATGGAATTAGAAAATCTTGTGTATTTATTCTACAACAATGATATTCCACATGAGAAATGAGTTGATTTGGAATAGTATTTTTTATATTTAGGGAAAATGGAAGTGTAATGTGTTTTTATGTATGAATAAAACATTTCAATATTATCAATGCATACTATATAATATAATAAAAATATAGGGAGAATTATTTAATGTTTCTTTGATGGTCTAATGAAATGCCTTTGAAGGGTAATAGTTTGTCAAAAGTTTTCATCATATGAAGTTATGGTATCATATTCCATCAAGACATAGAATGAATTATCAAAATAATATAATTTAAAATTAAATAAAAATAAGAATAGGATAAATAAGAACCAAGGAAAAATAAGTTGAATAGATTGAAAATAATAGAAGGATTTAAGTTCCCATAGGTGATAATTATGGAATGAATCTCCTAGGAAATTTCTTTAACAAAAATGGAGTATGCTTCATGTGCATGGGTAAAAGATATCGTTCATGTTAGTATAATGGAAATAAAAAAATATTAATATATATTTTTTAAAATCTTGGAGATGGTTTACTATAAAAATAAATTCCCCAGCATCAAGTGAATTTATATAAAAAATGATATTAGAGAAATGCATTATTAATGATCTAGTACAGAAAAAACAGAAATCCATAGGTTTTTATAATATTTAATTGGATCATAAAAAAATTAATTACATGATTCAGGATATCATAAATATTATATATAATTTATGCATAGTAAAATCATTTATTTCAACTCTTTGGTATGTGTATTCAATGAAGACATCAAATAAGAATCTAGACATAATATTTTGAGTATTTTGACTTACAATTTAAAAATATTCCGTAGTTCTAGATATAATTGTTATACATATGATTGTATTTTATGTATTATTGATATTTGGGGTTTATTTAGTTTTTAGGAGAGTGTAATTATTAAATTAGATAAAAAATAATATTGAATGAACATCTTGAAATTAAAATGTTTTCTATTACATTAATTTATGATCAATTGTTATACCTTTTTATCGATTAATTATTTATGGTTATATAGTCATTAAAATTTCAAGGATTGTGTGATATGTCTATATATATAATTATATGAATTTTATATTTTTCCTATATTTAATTTTTTTTACCTAAAATAATTTTCCCATTATCTCGGAATATGATTATGGTTTTTTAACTTTATGTTTCAGACTACTCTTTTTCAATGTCTGTTTTATTATTCCAATGTATGATGTATGATTTAACAAATGTTTTATTAAATAATGTAACCATTAATTAATGAGATAAATGATAATATTGTTTCATTTATTTTTGGGAAGGACTATAAAACCTTAAATATTATTTTTGAATGAATTTTATTCTCAATAGATTTTTTTAGCAGGAAACATCGTGCTTAAATAGAACATAAATTTACTATTAAGATATTATTTATGTGTGAAAAGTACATCATGGAAATTAAATTGTATGGTATGATTATCAATATTCTCATTATGAAGAATATTTACATTGGTTTTAAATAATTCATATGTTTTTCTTAATTCATAAAAAAAGTACTCATTTTCTCAATAATTTTTTTATTCTTATTTTAAGTGGTATTTATTGAATTTTTCATCTGAATATAATAGTTATATTATTATAATTTTATATATATTATTTTACAATTTTAGTAACATTTTTAATTTTGTGCTTCAGTATTTTGTTTGGGTGATGTATTTTCTAAAGAAATTATTTTTATGTAAATAATAAAAAAATGATATTTTGGTAAATATTCTGATTATTTATTAAAATAGATAATTTAAATTTCTTGTTATGTTCTGAATTTTATCCGAAATTTATATTTCTACATTAATAAGATGTATAAATTCAATACAAGGGAATGAATTTCAAAATATAATTTTTCCAATATGACCTTTTGGATTAAAAACCAATTTTCATAAAAACTGTATTCAAATGATATTTATGAATTTATATTAAAAAAAATTTCTTGAACATAATTAAAATTAATAATGTATATAATAGTCTATAATTTTAATTAGTATAATTAATATAAGGTTGTATTTTAGACTAAATTTGTGGTCGCTATTAACAGTTAGAATGGTAAAGATATGTCAACTAGGGAAATGAGGTAAAAATGCTTTAAAACTATGGGGAAATGATTGAAAATGTCTCTATAACATGGCCTTGTCCTTTTGAATGGGTGGTTTTCTATCAAATAAGTTATTAATAAATTACATAATTTCTTTTATTAATTATTATGGAATTTGAAAAGTATTTATACTTTTGTGAAGATAAGAAATATTTTCTAAAAATTGACAAATAATTATTGGATATATTCATTTAATGTAATTTTTAGAAGAATAAAGTCAGTTGTAGAATCATCTGAAATTATATTAACCTTCATTTTTTGATATGTAACTAAAAAACCAATTGGAATAAATTCATTAGACGAATTCAAGGTAAAATTTGCAATTTTATAAAAACTGTGTTTCATGCGTTTTGTTTCCATTTATTAAAAGTAATTTCCATAACCTATTCAAATTGAATATAATAAAATTGATTAAAAATATTGAATCATAAAGTCAAATTTGTTTATAATACCCATTTCTTTGTGTGTGATCCCTACCATTTATAGAGTTATCTTGGGCATAATTTAAGGCAATATTTATTGTTTTGGGAAACATTGAATGGAGTTATGAATTGGGTTGTGTTTTGGTGGATCTTTTAAGAAAAATTTAAGGAAAAGTGGTTGGGCATGGTTGGCACGTAGTTAGAAAAAATAATGTGCCCAACCCTAGTTAATTGTGTGACCATTGATTGTGAGAGCCACATTGTTGGCACACAGTTTACCAAACAGTGTGCACCTACCCATAATATCATGTGTGCAGTTATTAATCACATAAAAATTATATTTAAAATTACTCGAACACCAAAAATACCACTTATCCAAACTTGGATTGAGAATACAATTTTTTGGATGATTTTTAGGATTTCTTGAGGGGTTCCAAGGAAATATATCCTCTTTTAATCACGATCTATTTATTTAATTGAAGATATTACCTTCTCATTGTATGTGGATCTCATTTTAATGCATATCCCATTCATTATTCTCTTTTTCTGTGATCTTTTGGTGGAATTTATCCTCTATTCCATTAGATATAATTTTTTTCCTTATATAAATATATAGGATTTCACATCTTGATTTAGATTGATTAGATCATGAAATCCTTGATATTGATTTAGGGATCCAGATCTGGAACTCAGATGTAAGTCATTGTACTACTCCAATATTGGGGATTTCTTTTGAACAAACATCCTTTATAGAATTGAGGTAGGTGTTCAAAAATATAATTCCCATAGTCCTATATTTGATCTGTGTGTGCAATGACCATGTTTCTATTTATACATTTCATATGAATTTCCATGTTTCCATTCCTTTACTCATATGTACAATTACAATGTTACCAATTATAATTATCAATTTAGAATTACCATTTTCACATTCATTCAAACACAATAAATTAATAATTAATTATCCACCAAAATTTCTTTACTAATTAAAGAATTTGTTAAATATATAAATACCCCTAATTAACTCACCAATTAATTATGTAGTCCAATCCCATTAATTAATTTACCAATTAATTAATCAATAAAAAATTCATATCACATAATTAAATTTTCTAGATTTAATTATATCGAATCTGGTATTAAGATATGATATTAAAAAGGTAACACTCTGAGATCTAGCATGAGCTAAATCTGGTATAAGGGTAAGGTTTCTCTAGAAACCCAAGAGTTAATATGATTAAATAAAAAATAAATTATAATGTTCTAATTATTTATTTATGCATTTTCCACATTTAATTATCGAATTTCTCCCACTATATTTTGACTGGAATTGTTTTAGACAATTTGGGTGGTGTCCTTCTATGTAATACTCACACCCTACTCGGGCCACCTGATTGGTACTCAAATATAAATTTCTATTATAGGATATGTTAATGGAAATAGACCTATGGTAGATTATTGTTTGTGGTTGGTTCTGGGATAATGGAACTATATGTGGTTCATGATAGGATTTGGAGTCATTAGTGTCTTTATTATCTATTGTTTATTTCATATAGACATTTATATTTTCGTAGCATGTTTTCCATTCCATTTAACTAATGTATTTCCAATTTTGGTTATCATGTGACATTTTTACTATTTATCATTACATATTCTTCTACTATTACTTATTTACTACCAATTTTGATTTACTCTAATAAAAGAGGGTATAGTATCCCTTTGAATGAAATTCAAAACCTTATCTACTAGTCACAAGAATTTGAAATTTGGTGAGGCAGGAATTATGTTAATGAACCAACCAGCATGGGGAACCATTTTCTGGAACTCAAGTCAGCATGTCACCTAGTTGTATCAGAAAAGTTTTATTTATGCTTCTATTTTCTTATTATTTTTTGAAAGGTAGACCTGAGTCTATGAATAATCAGGTATTGGTAATGATCTCACGCATGGGATTTTCCAACCAATGTAGGGGGAACTCTAGTACTGAGGCTGGGATTGTTGATACATTTTTTATATTATAGTAGAATATTAATTCACATTGGGTGATGAACTTGTGATGTGATGGGATTATTGTTTCTGATAATTTTTTACTATTTATTTATGGCTTGGATAAGAATTAGATTTGAGTCTGTATGCATCATTATAAAAACATTTGTTTATTAAGACATGCACGATTTTTGGAACTCATAAGAAAACAAGTTATTGTTAAGCTATTGAACTTGAACAGTTTTACAAATTAGTGAGATTAAAATGAAAAATGTTTCCTAACATATATAGAAAAAGGTTGTTAAAAAAATGATACTAAATGAAAAAAATTTGTTTCGTAAATCAGAATAATGATTATGATAGTGTTTTTACACTTGTAAACAAAAAACCTATGAGTAGATTCCTAAGCGTAGTGATGGTGCCTCATTTTTTGAATGTGTGGTGAGTTTTATAGAGAGAAAAATCGGTTGTGACCTATTGCGATTATTCCCCATACATTATTTTTTCTAAGTGGGTTTATAAAACGTAAGATGTGTGTATGGAATTGTAGAGAATATTTCTCCATGATTTATCATTAGGGGAAGACCTAGGGGGCATGTCTATGAATGGACTTCTAGGTAGGGGACATGAGGCACCAATGGCACCAGTTGAAGATAGAGGGGAATTGTTCTATGAGTACATTTCTCGCTTCATCCAATTCGTTGAAAGACACCCATGGAGAGTTTTTAAAATCATGTCTGAGTTGATAATGGAGAATCATTTTCATCCGCCTATAACTTTTACTAGAGATGGTGGGCCTAGGGAAGATAAATTTGGGCTTGATTCCATAGAGATAGTACCCGACCATTTGGAGACTCTGGTTTAGAGAAGGATCAATATGGCTACTTATATCCTATGAGGATCAGTGAAGGACATGTTGGACATTAAAGTGAAAACTAGATACACTAACATTATGTTATATAATGACATATTGGAGTGCTTCTTGAGTAATTTCTATCTAGATATGCTAAGACAAGAGTGAACTATATTGTTCATGCCTCTGATCCCAGGGAGAATGTTTGTGATAGATTATGAAATATTCTTCATTGGTCATCAACTATTGATTCCATAATTAGTAGGTGATGAGGCAGATATGGTGAAATGATTTTAAGATGGAATTAATTGAGTGATTAAGTCCAAATTCAATCACTTTTGATTAAAATGGTTTGTTGTGTTGTTGGATAAATCTATCATAGAAAAAATGAACATGATATGGGATTCTATTACTTGATAGATAGTATTTAATAGATGATATAAAGGAGTGAATTCTGAGAGTAGGAATCACTGTTATAACAACATTATATAGGGTAGTAAAAAGAACAGTTCACATATAGGAGGGTTGATTGTATAAAACCTTAAATTATGACCTTTTATTAGTGTGGTAGGTTGAGAAAGTATCATCAATATTATCTCTGATCACCAATATAGTGTCGGTCCTGTGGAAAGATGGGAATCATATTAAAGTTCAACATGTCGCAATGATAGATAGGTGTTGAGAGAACTTTTGGGAAGATTTAGAGTGTGAGAATGGGGTCTTCTACACCATATTGTTTTGGCATCTTGAGTTTATTTAGCTGAGGCTATATAGGTAGTGGGTGTGGTGCTACTAACCTAAAGAGCCCTTATGTGTAGAGTGGTGCTACTCATATGATACAGAAAATATCATAGGGAATAGGTGTGGGATAATTATATATAGTGCATCCTAAACTTATTGAGAACAAGGCTAGGCTATTGAAATTAAGTGGTACCATTTTAGTAGCTTCTACATTAAATAGTTCTATACATGATACTTGTGCCTCACATTCCATTATATTTGTTAAAAATTTAATTGTTTGAACCCAGAGGAGGAGTTCATGAGTGGTGTAATGACTATTAATACAACAGTGGGAACAAATACTAGACACATATGTCTATGAAAGGGATGTTCACTAGATATCGATGAATATCATTTTCTTTGGGTTCTATATATTCTTTATATGACAGGATTCAACATTATTATGGGTATGGACTATAAAATCACATACTGATGCCACATCTATTGTTACCATAGAAGAGATATGTTTTATATCATTGATGGTTGACCTGTATATTCACTACAAAGTGTCGGATATCTAGGTAGTCTGAGCATGGCCATTTACTCAGAAACTATGAGATATCATAGCCCATGTTTCTAGTATATATCTAAATGATGGGTTTTTTTTTAAATATTTTATTCGACTAGTATTAGAACTATTTCTAGATGTATTTCCTCAAGAATTCTCAGGGATACCTCCTAAGAGATATGTAAAATTCATTATTGATATCATATAGATGGATGACCTAATATCTATTCCACCATACAGAATGGAACTCACAGAGATCCAAGATCTCAAGGCTTAGTTGTAGGAGTTGGAGGATAAAGGATTTATCATTCTATATACATATCTATAGGGATCACCTGTATTGTCTGCAAAACAAGATGATGAGAGTTTTCATTTGTGTTTTGATTACCAGAAGTTGAACTAATTGGATATGAAGGACTGATATAATCATTCATGTTTTGATGATATGTTAGACATATTGAAGGGAGCATCGCTTTTATCAATTATCTATTTGAGATTTTGGTATAATCTATTGAGATTTAAAACATCTGATACATCGAGGATGGCTTTTAAGAGTATATATAGCCTTTATGAGTTCTTAATAATTCCATTTGGGTTGAAAAATACTCCATAAGTGTTTATGTATTTGATGAAAATGATATTTCATTCCTACCTAGATCAGTTTATGTTGGTTTTTTTGGATAACATGTTGGTGTACGCCAAGACTAATGATGATATTTCCCAACATCTTTCCATCATCCGGAGTACACTGAGAGAACATCGATTATCCACCATGCTAACTTAGTGTTAGTTTTGGATTGATCAAGTACACTTCTTGTAACACATCATCTCGGAGGATGTTCTGTCTGTAGACCCATAGAATGTCTAGGCTATAAGGATTATACATTAAAAAGTTCCTAATATTGAGATAAGTCAATAATTTTAAATTAATTCACATCAAGGATCTTTTCATGTTTATATATTTAGAGAATTAGGTCATAATTAATACCTAAAAACGTAAATATTACACGTAGACACATCCACTCTCTATCCATTTTTTATGAAACTAAAACTATATAGGATGAAACATGGAATGATTTCATGTTTTAACAACATAACATTTACTTGATATCATCATTGACTCTATTCTTTTTTATTACCTTGGAAAAATATTTCAAAATAAAAACTAAGCATAAAAAACATTGTAAGGGACTCACAGTTAAGAAAAACTATTAATCTTTGATAACAATAAAACCATGAATACTTTATCCTAAAGTAACAATTTTCACTTTTAGGAAGTAGTAAATATACTTCACTGAATATATGCTCACTGATCACACTTTATGTAACCAGAATATTACCATAAACTAATAGAAATAAATATATAACATATAAATGTAACATGGGACATTAAACTACATAAATTAAATTGAAACATCAAATAATGATTACGGGGGTGGAGAGGTCGTAGTCGCCATAAACGTTAAAGACCTTCCTTATTTAATTTAGTAAAATAGTTCATTGAAAAAATATTCCCTTTTAATGATCATTAATGTAAAATTGTTTTATTATATACCATATAAAATAAGGTGGTGTATAACATCAAAATATACCTCTATTAAACGAGATTGAGATGAAGTCCCTTACCTCAACTTCGACTTGTCTTGTTTGTTATTATTAATACTGAATAATAAACATAGGTTAATTTTGTAATTTCATTACAACATTATCATGATTTTTGTTCATTATATATTATTTATTTTCAAGTTATAAAAATTACATAATTATTTATGTTCATATCAGACATTTTGTTGATATTTGGTACTTGAGTTGAAAAGAACCTGTTTTGATGTAAATTTTCTTTATAGTCAAAAGTCCATAATCTCCATAATATTATACATTATTTTAATATCATAGATATCTATTATATATTTATTTAAAATATCTATAATATTTCGAGATATGAAATGAAATGCTCTATTCATGGAGATGGTAGGTCATTCGTATGCATGAACGCTACATTCATTTCATTTTCATATTAAAAGAATAACAATAAAATGATATAAAAGTATATTATAACAATAGAATTATATTTATGTCATGTATGTATCATAGTTTTATTGAAATCAACTTTTATATGTTCCATGTATATCATACATGAGTCACATCACTTTTAGGAGACACTATTCCACACTTCCTGAAACAAAAATATCATATTTTCACAACATGGAAGGAATAAAGGTATAGTAAAAATAAAAGATAAATAATCATAGAGACAATATAAATATAATATATATCATATATTAATATAGTTCCTTCATAATGGCCACCATGATTGTGGTAGGAGAATATTAATCAATCATCATTTTTTGATGTAGTAAATCACCGTACACAAAAACAGTATGTTCATATCCATCAGATGGAGTTGTGTGTGAGTTTTGTTTGAATCAATATAATGTAAAAATACTAGTATATTGAAGATAAATTATTTATTTAATAATATAAATGGATTAAAGTATTGTTTTGAGAAGGAAAATATTGGAAATGAACTAATTAGAAGACATTACATCTAAATCAGGTAACTTATTTTGATTTGAGCCAAAAGGTGTAATTTAATTTCCGTCTACCCAATTTAAGGCTTATAGCAGGAAGGGAGGGATGTTGGGAAACAATTTGATCAGAATTTGGATGATAAAAGGATCGTGATTGGTGTGATTTGGTGGGTTGAGGTGGTGGCCTTGTATAAGAGGGAGGAGGGGCACATTAGGAAAGTCTTAAAATATTATTTTTTAAAAAATTGATTTTCAAATTACAATAGTTCAAAAGTGATATGTTTTGAGGGTAAGATGATGATTTTTTTCAATCATGTCATATAATAGGATTTTTTACATGATTAGATCACAAAATTAACCATATATTTTAGCTCGAACACTTTGATATAAACAATAACTCTTACCATGTCTTCTTATATTTTCATTATATATGGTTACTATAGTTACCATAAAATTAAAAGGGAACCACAATGTAATCATTTATGAGATTTATAAAATTATATGAGTCATTTTTCTGATTAATATATTTTTAGAAATGTAATATCATTTAATAAAATAGTAATTTTTTTTAAAAAAAATTACTTCAATTGGGATACTATTTCGTAATTGATTTTTTAAGTCTTAACAACATGATAACTTCACAACAAAGGAATTAACTCAAAGGTAATATTTCATAATCATCTAGAAATTTCATGTCTGGAATCAAAATGTTCAAAGTATATTTATTTTAATATTTATAATATCATCTATTTAAAGCAATCATTAATAAGGTAATCACTATATAATCATTGTGTCGTAAACAAATAAATTTATTAATATCTAAAAATTATAAATAAATTACCATTATTTAGGAACACTTTTTAAATTTATAATTCATATTTATAGTCAATGATATCAGTTATATAATGATATATTAATACTATTTTAGTATAATGATACATGTTTATGTCATATTTCTCATTACATTAAATTAATAATTATAATTAGTAATTTTCACACCCATGTGGCTCCCAAATGCCAAAAGTTCGACATATGGATTGATTAGGTCCAGTATGAGTCATAAAATTGAATTAAGACATGTGATAAAGTTGTTATTTATTGTTATAATATTATTTTTACCCTTATTTACCTGATTTACCATTTAATTATGGTAAATAAATATAATAACTTAATTAACAATTCATAATGTTCAGAAAAACAAGATACCTATTTAAAGAAAATAGACTATATGATTCCAAAAATGGTATATATTTTTTCAAATAAAAAACATAGAAACCATAGTAATTATTTTTAAATTGATTTTCATTGTCAAAAATAGAAAGTGGGGGTTTAATAAGTAAAAACTATCAAGTGATTGACATGTGTTTATGTCAAAATTAAA
Source organism: Viscum album (assembly GCA_963277665.1). Lineage (NCBI taxonomy): Eukaryota > Viridiplantae > Streptophyta > Magnoliopsida > Santalales > Viscaceae > Viscum > Viscum album. The sequence goes on along the minus strand of OY728157.1, from coordinate 345,415,394 downwards.
TTTGAAATTACTTGAAATGACCAAAATTGGATTAAATGATAAAAATATAATCCAGTTACACTTTGAAACAATCAAAAAGGACAATATAACTATATATAAAAATTAGATGAAAAGGAAGTTTTGAATTAAAATTCAGTATGTTTTACTCTTCATAAAAATATATATTTTATCAGAAAAATACCAACATTTCTAAAAAAAAGTAAATTTTAATGCCCCTCTTATAAAGAAGAAGTTTATTTTGTCAAATAAAACATATAAAACTTTTATATAACATTCATGGGATTCTTTTTCTAATTTACTTGCAATGCTCTCGGAAATGAAAGAATGTGAAGATCTAGAGTAAAATATAGTACTAGAACATTTTGAATAAAATTATAACATACCTATAACCACATAATTTAATTGTCCCACACCAACTATAGTATTAACAAATGATTTTTTCCATTCCATTTTGCTTTAGATATTTCTAGTTTTTAGCAGGGTTAATCATCTTCGGACCCACATTGGCATAATTTCCTTTCTCATTGCAACTATAACATCTTACCAATGGATTTTTCCTTCATGATAATAATCCTTTTAGTCATGACACATATGACCAGTCTTACCACATCAAAATAACTTCTCAGACTTTGAGATACATTATCCAGGATTCTTCTCACCACACTTCTCAAAAGTTAGAATCTTTCTCTTCTTACCTCTAGGATTCATTGATAAATTCTATCCCATTTCCTACCAATTGGATCACTTATTTAGTTTTCTCTTGTAGAACACCTGGTTACCATAAAACTCCATTTATACATTATCAATACATCAGAAAAGTTTTTCATAGAATTTGAACTCACCTGAAACTATTGTCCATTGATATTTTGGATTCAATCCTGATTGAATCCATTTTATCTTAATATCAATATTCTAGATATAATTTTTAATTTACTTTGAAAAATTGGTGAAATTTTATTCATATGGATACAAAAAATCTTCCTCATTTTATATCAATTCCATGAATTTCTTTTTTATCCTATGTTGAGTAGCCTTAGGAAAATATTTCTCTAGGAATATATTTTTATATTCATCACATTCCATGGAAATAATCACTTCGCTTCCTAAAATATTTTTAATCATTAACCCCCACTTATCGAATTACCCATTAAAATAATAAAATAAAAGACTAACATTTTGATTTCATAAACACCCCATTACATCAAAAATATTTTCCAATTCTTTAATCACCCCTTCTAATTGTATAGGGTCAGACAACCCTTCAAATGATGAGGGGTTTTGCCTCATGAAATTCTCATTGATCGACATTTTCCTCTTTGGTTGGTCCGGTTCCTCTCATGAATGCACACCAACACAATTTTTCACCAAATTGAACTAATACATCGATGTAAAGAACATTTTACTTCCAATTCCTACCATCTTAGGATATTGATTTGGAAGGTTATTTCTGGATGTAATCCTTCCCACTAATGTTTCCATTATTCTTCTATGGAAAACAATTATGATCAAACATATCATAGAAGAAGAAATGTCATAATCATAAAATGATATATCAATTAGACCATAAAGTAAAATTATTTTATGGGTATTCCATTAAAAGTATTCTAACACTTAAATTAATCCAAACTGACCTCTGTATCTAACTATAATGACCCCACATTAAAAATGACTTTATCTTATGATAAATAAATAATTTGACTTTAATCCAAATTTAGGATATTTTAGGTTTGTATAATTAGTGAATTATGTCATAACTCATACATAACAACTTAAATATTACATATAGACACTTCAAATCACTATCAAATTTTTTTATATAACAAAAACTCTTAAAGAACAAACATGGAATCAATACTTGTTTTAACAAAATATCTTTTCCATGATCCCATCCATGACTCAATTTATCCTTAATTCCTATGAAAAAAATTTACAAAATTGGGATGAGAATAAAAATATGAGTCAGGGATACACAATGAAGGAAAACTATTAGTCATTGAAAACATGATAACCATGAATAATTTATCCTAAATAAATAGATTTCAACAATATATAGTAGTGAATATACTTCACTAAAAATAATCACATTTCTCACCCATTTAATTACCAAAAATTTACTATAAACACATATAAATATACATATATCATATAATGGTAAATTGGGACATAAAAATACATAACTGGAATAACCATACTCTCAAATTCCACACATATCACTAAATTGAATAGCCATATGACTGGCTTCCCAAACCAATGAATTAGGGGTTAAAAGGTATCCACCAATACTTAGATTATCATGGAACCACCCATAGTTGGTTTATCACTCAACCACCAATTTTCGTTTAATCGCTTATCACCCCGTCATATTTCTATGTACGAAGTTATAATAATAACATTTAAAAGATTAAAATTATCATTATTTAACTCATAAAATTTGCTTTTCAATCACATGAAATCATTTCAAGATATTAAAATAGTAAATCCACTTTCAAAACCATTATTATTACTGAAACACACAAAAATAGAATAAAGTGGTTCTTTTCCTCTTAAAACCCTTAAGGCTAATAGGGGAATCCAAATATCAAATAATAGTTACAGTGGTAGAGAGGTCGTTGTTGGAACATACATTTTAAACATTAATTTTTACATTTATTAAAAAACTTATTTTAAAAAATATTCACTTTGAGTGAAATTTATAGTCAATGGGGTTTGATATACAACATATAAAAGAAGGCAGTGAATAACATCAAAATATGCCTCAATGACTGAAGATTGAGATGAAGTCCCTTACCACGACTCTGACATGTTTCTCTCATTATATATATTACATCATAAAAAACATTTTATAATTTTTTACATTATTCATAGCCTTTTCAATATTATTATTCAATTTATAATACTAATTATCATGTTAAAAAATTAAATAATTATTTATGTTTATATCGAACGTTTTATTGATATTAGGTACATGAATAAAAAGGACATTGTTTGTTGTAAAATTTTCATGTATTCAATAGTATATAATCCAAAGAATATTATTCACATTTTAGATATAATATATATAGAGTATATATATATTTATAATATCCATAATATTTGGAGATAAGAAATGAAATACACCGTCCATGGAGATTGTAGGCCGTACGTACGCATGAATGCTACATTCATTTCATTTTCATATTAATATTATAATAATCAAAAGATATAAAATTATATTATAATACAAGAATAATATTTAATTCATTTACTTGTCATAGGTTTAAAAAATACATCTTTTATACATTCTACATATAGAGTAAATGAGTCACATCGTTTTGAGAGTGTTGTAGTTCACACTTCCTCAAACGAAATTATCATATTTACAAAACATGGAAAGTATAAATGTATGATCTAAATAAAAATTACATGGGAATAGAGAAAATATAAATATAATATTTAACAAATATAAATATAGTTCTATCATACTAGCCACCATGATTGGTTATAGAAGAAAATTGAACAATCATCGTTCCATTAGGCACTAGTCTGTCGTATGTTGAAACAATATGTTCAAATCATTTAGATGGAGATATGTGAATGTTTAATTATAATACATATAATAATAAAATATTAGTATATTTAGGATACTGATTTACTTATTTAATCATATAATAACATGATAATAGGGAGTGGATAGAGAAAAATAAAGGAAACGAACATGGGAGAAGATGTTACCTCTAAATTCTGTAACTTCATTTGATTTGAGGCAAAAAGTGTTGTTGAATGGATTCTCCCCTATGTAATAATTCTAGTATGAAGGGACAGATGTTGGGAGATTATTTATGAAGAATTCGGATGGGCCAAGGGGATTTAGAGGTGTGAGTATGTGGGAAGGGTTGGTGGGTTTTTATTAGGGGGATGGGCACATTAGCAATGTCATGATATATTATTTAATTAAATTTTTTTATTATAATAGTTTTAATGTTATATATTTCGAGTATAATATGAGGATGTGCATCAATATTCTCATCCAATATGTTTTAGACATGGTTATGTCTCAAAATTAACCATATCATTTAGCATTAACCCTTCATTAAAAACATTAACTCTTACCATGTCTTCTCGTATTTTCAAAATATATGGTCACTATAGTTACAATAAACTTATATTAGAACAAAAGATGGATCATTAATGTCATTTTTACATTATATAAGACATTTTTATGAATATTAGATTTATAGGACTATTTTAACATTTAATATAATATTAACTTACTAAAAACCTCATTTTTGTAAATTTCAAATCTATTTAGTAATTGACATTAGTTAAAGTCATAAAAACTTGATTCCTTCAAACAAAAAGAATTAACACAAAGATATTATGTAGTATCAAACCATAAAATTCGTGGATTGAATAACACTATTAAAATTTTATTTATTTAAATATTTATATTAACATGTATTTGAATATTTCATTAATAAGGTAATCTTTGCATCGTCATTGTGTCTTAAATAAATTTATATATTTAATTTATAAAAGTATTATTAAAATAAAATTATGTATTAACTATTTATATATTTCTAATTACCATTTATAGTCAAATATATTAGTTATATAACACAATTTTAAAATGGTTTTGTAAAAAAATATCGGAATATGTTGTATTTCTTTTTAACTTTAAATAAATTAATATTAAATGTCATTTTCACACCCTAGTGGCACTGAAATGCCAAACATTAACACTAAGGATTTATTTGGTCACTAATGACTCTTCCTATATTATTAATACTTGTGTTAGGGTAGTTTTTTAATATTATAATATAATTTTATACCCTTATTTTATTTATTTACCCTTTTATAATGGTAAATAAAAATAATTACTGAAGTTACCTTTCAAAATGTCGAAAAATAAAAGGTACCTATATTCGGAATTTGAACCTTATGATAATAAATATTGAATATATTTTTCCAAATACAAAAAATAGAAGTTTTAGTAATTAAATTAAAATTAAATTTCATTTTCAAAACTAAAAAGCATGTATTTATGAAGTAAAAACTATCAAAATATTGACTTGTGTTTATATCCAACATAAATATGAAAAGTATTAGAAGAAAAAAAATTGGATTGAATGATGAAAACATATTCCAATTACACGTAAACACCAATTAAAATAAAAATATAACTATATAAATATATTCTAAGAAAATTATGTTTTGATTTAAAATGCAGTATTTTTAGTATTCATTAAAATATGGATTTTATCAAAAAATTAAAAAAATCCAAAAAATTAATTTTTTTGCCCCCTCCTAAAAGAGAAGATTATTTTAAAATATGGGACTTATACAAGTGATAAAAAATAGATTTAAAATTGGTTCACCATCAAAAGATGGTAAAATGGTCTTTTAAAAAAATTAGAGTGTTTCATGCATAAAATTGGATTCATTATCATTTTATGTCTCTAACATTTGTTGCATAAATGTAAAAACATTTAACAAACATGTAAAATAATATTTTAGTTAGTTCCATTTATTCATTTCAAAACAAAAACAAGGCTTTAACTAATATTTAATATAATAATAATAATAATATTGTATTATTATTCGGTATAACTCAACGTTGGGTGCAACATAAGATTTGAGAAAGACCTATTGTTGTGTTTCGAGTACACTATCAGAAAAAGAGCCCCCTTTAACATAAAATTAATATCTTATGTATAAATATTAATTGATATGAAAAAATATTAATCTTTAAATACATGGGATATTACATTAGCAGTGGCCTCTTGGGTACATCTGAAAAATGTTTATGATATCTGAAGCATTTTGGGGTTATCTGGATATTATAGCAGATTCATCGAAGACATTTCATGTTTGTTAACACCACTTTTAGGCTTGACCATGAAATAGATAATGATTGAGTGGATGGAATCATGCAATAATTCTTTACAATATCTAATGAATCATTTGATAAAGGAACTAATTTTTGTCTTACCGAATTTAGGTGATGAATACAAGGTTTATTGAGAAACGTTTGGGATCACACTTAGAGACGTGTTGATGTAAGGGGATTGAGTCATGGAATATGAGTTTTAGTTGTTGAGAACACATGAATAGAACTACCCTACAATTAACCTCGAGTTGGAAATAGTGTTTTATAATCTTTAGTGTTTTTGCACTATCTTTTGGGAGAGATGTTTATAGTTTATATATATCACTAGAGAAAGAATTATATCACTCCGCAACATGATTAGAATCATTGGTAGTAGATATGGGTAGAGTATATGCATTTATTTGATGTTGAACATGAATATATGACATAGAATGGAAATAGTTTGGATGATACACTGCGTCTGGAAACATAGAATCATATTGTTCAGAAGTCGAGTGTCGAGTGGAAGATGATGACCATGCTGGCATAATTGCATGTGGTGGTTTAAGAGAGTCATGAGGAGATGTCTCTAGTTTGAATTATATCATAGTCTACTCTTTTGAGATGGATTAGGGATAAAATGTCTTAATATTATACGTGACTAGAATTGAAGAAAATATTTTATGGTGGGGAGAACATTTGGAATGGTTGATTAAGGAGGATGAGATCATATATGTGAAAAAATATAGTTTTTGTTCACATGAGAATATGAGAGGAGGACATGTGAAAATTTCAATACTCAAAGTGGTTGGTTCATATAGGTTTTAGGTAAATGTATCGTGACTTACAATGAAAATATTTGTGGAAAGGAATGAAAACAGAGACAATAGGGTTTTTTCATGATGATTCATCTTTCATTAGTAAATGGTAGAGAATCATCAAGTTGGAGGTTTACTATTATCATTTCCTATTTACGAATGGAAGTCGGATGATGTGATAATGGATTTTGTGGTGGGTCATCCACTGAATCTGAGGATGTGTGATACTATTTGGATCACTACGGATCAGTTGAAAAAGGAAGTTCATTGAATAACTATAAGGGAAACCATGAATGTATATTATATGAGAGAACATTATAATTCAGATATAATCTTTTTTCATGGGGTTCCATAGACTATACATTCATATTGTGATTCAAGATTTACATCACAATTCTAGAAGGTATTATAGAAAATGATTTGTATATATGTTTAATTGAGTATTTCTTTCCACCCATTGGTAGATCTGTAGTTTTATAATACTATACAGGCACATGAGGATATGATTTGGGAATGTGTGCTTGACTTTAGTTAGTCCGAGATGAGTCACTTGGGTTTAGTGGAGTTCATCTATAATAATAGTTATTAGGAAACTATATAGATGGTACCAGATGAGGTTGTTTATTGTAGGAAATGTAGATCACCACTATAAAGGATCGATGTAGGTGTGTCATAGTTGTTTGGATCGAGTCTCTAGAATGATACATTAGAGTAGGTGCATTTGATTTGAAAAATATATGTATATGGAATAGAGTAGGAAAAGTCATATGTTGATATTTGAAGATGACCTATAGAATTTATAGAGGCTGATTGTGTGTTCTAATAAGTGTCTCCTACGATGGTTCAACAAAGGATACATATGCAAGTATAATTTTCACCGTGGTTATTTGGGCCATTTCCGATAGTGGATAGGATCAGGTTAGTAGTTTACAATTTGGCTCTTCCACATATATAAAACTAAATGCATGATGTCTTCCATGTGTCGCAACTACAAAGGTATCACCCTGACCCTTCCAATGTGATAAATGTATATGATGTTAACTTTGAGATAAATGTGTCTTTTGAGGAGAATATGATATGTCTGTGGGATCATAGTGAGAATGTGTTGCGGGGAAAGACTATTCCAATAGTTACTGTGTTATAGAAACTTGGATGTGGGAAAAATGAAAATTGGGAATTGGAAGGACACATGGGGGATCAAGGGACGACTATTTTTGGTTCAGAATATTAGAAATCATGGAAGTATAGATTGAGGATGAGTTGTTATAAGGTGGGGTGATTCTATGATCCAGAACATTATGGAGTTATCTCATATGAAATTTCACGTTCTTTTTGTTGTTTCAATGTACAATTAATTGGAGTTATGACTAGGGTTGAATTTTGGTATTTTCTTTAAGACACATTTATGAAAAATTGGATATGACGAGTTGGAGCATGGAAAGAGAAAACTATAGACCCAAACACCTGTAACTGTGTGACCCATGACAGTGAGGGACACACGGTTGGTGATCAGTTTACCTAATATTGGGCTCATGACGAGAAAATTTTTCATGCTTTTATTAATCCCAAATTTTTTTTAATCACCCCTAACCCTCAAAACATATCTTATTAAACCATTCCACAGGACTAGGCATTTTTGGAAGATTTTAGATCTCCTAGGAGGGTTTTAGGGTCATCCAACCAGTATTCTTCATGATTCAAAACCCGATTCGATGATCCCCTCTTCTCCAGGTATGTGGATCTCATCCTTATCCTTATCATGTTCATTCATCTCATTTTACATTGTCTTTTGGTGTAATTTATCCTTCTTTCATAAGATATTCAATTTTATGTGAGATTTTGATTTGGAATGGTATATCTAAATCTAGATTGATTAGATCATGATATCATAGATCTTGATTTAGGGATTTGGATTTGGAACTCAGATCTGTACCATTTACTAATCTACTTCTAGGGGTTTTTCTAGAATGAACGTATTACAATGAATTGATATAGGTGGTGTAAAATGTAATTACAATCGTCGTAAATTTTTTTCATGTATAAAAAAATAATAGAATTGTAATCTTTCGTTAGCAATTTATTTCCTAAATTAGGTTAATTAGGTTGACCAATTTATTTCTCAAAGAATTTTGGGAATAGATAATTAATTGTGGAAGTAATCATGAGACTAAGGGGATAACTTATTAAATAATTTATTTTTGGGAAATTGATTAGCAGAATTAGGGGTTCTAATCCAGATAATTAATCACGGGATAAATTATGAGATATTAAATTAGATGGATTGAGATAATTAATAGTGAATGAAATATATTAATTCATATTATGATCTAGAGATTTAATAATTGTATTAATTATGAAGAGTTGAAATTAATAATTAGATAATTAATTATGAAAAAATTTATTATAGGATATGAATTTTTATTGATTATTTAATTGATGAACTAATTAATTGTATTGGGTTACTTAATTAATTGGGCATTTAATTAAGTATATTGACATATTTACTAAATTTTTTAATTAGTAATGAAAATGAGGTGGATAACTAATTTGGAAATAATTATATTTAAGTGAATGGTAATATGTTTATTCTAAATTTGGAAGTATAAGTTGTAAATATTTCATAGTACTTGTGAGTAATGAAATGGGAACATAGTCCTTAAAATGAAAATTATGAATGGAATCATTTTCATTGTATTTATAGGAAAAAGAATGGGTACACAGGAATTCTATTGGGATGTAGGAATAGTATCATTTTCATCATACTTATGAATTTTTTGGGAACTTTTTCAGTTATGTGGGAATGTTCAAAATTTTAATAAAGGCAATTTGAGATACAACCTCACATAACAATAATTCAAAAATCAGTATGATTCAAATAAGGTAATGAAATATATTATCACATTTGAATACTTTGAGATCTGGCATGAGTGAAAAATCATGTAATATGATATTATATTACACAGGGAACACATCGGGCTCTGGCATGAGCCAAAGCTAGTGTATTGATACAGGTATCCTCAGGAACCATATAATTAATATGATTAAATAAAGAATACATTATAATAGATTACAGTTTATTTGTGCATTTTCATCCTTTCATTATAGAAATTCTTACATTATATTTTCACAGGAATTGTTTTTGACACCATTGGGGATGGCCTAATGAGGTTTAATCACACCCTACATGGGCTACTTGATTAGTACCTAAATAGACTTTACAGTTGTTTGATAGGTTATGGGAAAGGTCCCTATGATAGATTTCTATTTGTGGTTGGATCTTGGAGGATTGAACTATACATGGTTAGGGACCATATTCCGAGTTGTTAGTGTACTTATTTTTTGTTGTGATTTTTTGGAACATTGACACTTATATGGGTAAAATATGTTTTACCTTCCGGTTGTCTAATATCTTTTTAGTTTTAGTTATCTTGGAAATTTTTATTTTTTTATTATTATGTATTCTTCCCATATTGGTTAATTATTTGCACTAGTGTATTAATATGTTAAAATAGGGAACAGTATCCCTATGAATGCCTTAACTGAACCTCAATGCTAGTCGGTGGCTTCTGGTGTATGATGAGGCATGCATGAGGCCAAGTGACTTACCAACTCCGGACACTATTTCATGGAACATGGGGTGGGATTTTACATTTGGTAATATAATGATCATATAATAGTAAAAGACAATTTATCACAATTAGTGTTAAACTGCATTTAAAGTGGTTTAACTAGGAGATCTGGCTTAATATGTATCCAAAACATGAATAAATTATATTTGTTGAGTTTATATTTACCATATAATACCTTATAACTGTGTTTAGTGTTCCTTAGTTCCACTTTAAATTATTATTTGGTTTATATTATTAAAATTTTAATGTAATAACAAGTCATTCCTTTATATTTATTATAAAAATCCTCCTGTAATAATCTATTATATAAAATTATTCTAATCTATATCTTTTACCCTCCTAATAATAATATTATATTATATTACATCATAACTTATTATATCTTATGTTCTTTCCAATATACAATCCATTTTAGGATTATGGTGTAAAATAATAGAGGGGATTAAACAAATATGTATAACTCTTAATAGAGTATATTACATTTTATTTCATCATCTACATTCAATAAATTCATTTTAACCATATTGAGATAAATACTCATGTGGATTAAATATATTGAAATTTTTATATTAATCTAGAAAAACAATTTCTATCCACTTTTTCAGACTATAGAAACTAAAAAAATATTTAGTTGTGTACAAGTGACTTACCATGTCAACGTTTGAGTGTACTTCATTTTTCAACATCATTTTAATAGGATGGTTATAATTATAAATAATGAATAAATATGATATTTAAGAAATAATTATAATTATGAAAATCTATGATTACATTTACCTTTTTACCCTTCCACCCGTTAAAAACTCATAACAAGGATGATGATTATGTGTGGACTAGTACCTCTATGAAGTGATGTCATTTATTTTTCATATACAATTATAATTATTGATTAAAAAATATATAATTGATACATGTTTTTTTGATGTAATTTTTAAAATTATCTAATTTATATAACCATGATTGAAAATACCAAATGAATTATTTTATTGAAAATATACAATTTCCTAAAACATGGTATGTAATTTATTTCTCCCATTTCCAATTTTTGTAAAATATTATCAGTAATTATTTTATTATTAAATATAAAATTTCAATGAAATTTTAATCTAAGTATTACATTATACATTTTTCAAAGGATTATTATTGTTATTTTTGGAATGATAAACATTTTATTGATTGTGTGAACCAATATGTTTTCTTAAAAAACACCACCAAAATGGATTTTCCAATTTTTTACTAATATTTTCATTGGAGATTCCATTATAAGTTTATTTTCTTCTTCCAATAGTTTTTCCCAATATTTTATATAAATTAGTCTATGAAGATTTAGTTCCTAAATAAAAATGATATTTCCCTAAAGAAATATCCCATTAATCTTCCTAAATTATGTTCATCTATGTCAGTATCCTTTTGGGAATATTATGATTTACTAGGGATATAATTTATTTTCCCCCAACCAAAATATTACACTAAATATCATCTTATAAAGTTACATATAATCTTATAGAAATGTAGTATAAATTCATACTCTTGAAATTCAATTTGAATGTTAATATTAATTATTTATTTCATTTAAATTAACAATATTCATATGAGGAAAGAATTAAACCTAGTAAGTGATGGTTCTGGCCTCTTATTTCCCCATAATTCATAATTTTTGTATAATGAGGGAAAATAATTTGGGTATTTGGTATATTGATTTCCAATTTATATATGGTGTGTTGGAATAAGGCTCTGAGTGTATGATGATGATGTATGAGATTAAGCATTCTACTAATATAAAACTAATTATTATTATATATGTGAGTTTTTATTATTTTCTATTATCTATGAATTTAGTCCCATGTAAATGATATTAGTTATATGAATATTTTTATTATTACTTTTCACTTCAATATTATTCATGACATACTTATAAAATGATAGCATTAGGTATATGCATTCCCTTATTGAGCATATGAGCTCACCTCTTTTGGATTCACCACCTCAAGATGTAATGATGTGTATAATAAATGTTATGAACGGACATATTATAGGGAATTATAATGTTTTCAAATAATATACTATGTTATATTTTATGTTTTTAAATTTAATTTTAGATTTATGATTGTATTTAGTATTCTATTACTACTAAACTATTTGATCCCTTGGGACGTGTCACATATTTCTAGTTCCAATTTTATAGTGAAAACATCATATCTAGGATATATAGGTCAGGAAATTTACACATACCAATTAATAAATATATTTTTGAAACAATAATATAGATAATTATTATTTACAAATTAAATGAAACATTATTTTTATGAAACATTTTTCAACTGATACCTCATATAGTAATGATATATGTTCAAGACATAAAAAAATTAGAGTAAATTATAACATACACATCAATGATTCAAAAATAATGAAATTTATGGTTAAGATAATGAGTAATTAAACTATGGGGATTTATAGGGAATGTGATCAAGAGAATATAAATGACAAAAATACCAATAATCATTAAAGGTTAAAAGAAGACCAATAATTTATCTTACCATAACATGTGAAAAAATTCAAATTTGATAATGATTCCAACATCACATAATAATATTCGATCAAAATAAATAAAATGTATTATATAATTAGTCATTAAACCTAGTGTAGAATAATAAACATCAATTTATGTTAACATTGATAATAATTCACATCAAAATAACATTCAATCAAATTATGGAAATCTAGGAACACATCATTTTCTTTATAAATATTTTATAAATAAAAATTTATATAATATTGGGAAAATAATTTTCATTAATATCATATATATATAATAATGAAAATTATCCATTTATGTGAATAATTTTCATGATGGTGGGAATGTAAATTCTTTTGAAAATGTTAAAAAAAATATTTCATTAAAACTTTGTTTAAAAGTAATCAAGTATTTATATAGGAAAACTACAATAATATTCAATATAAAAAATGAAATAATAGTCATAAATTGTTGAAAAATATATTATATAATCATTTGAAAACAGAAAATTGTATCCTTGAATATTTTAATAAAATATGCATAGAAGATACAATTCATCAACCGAGAGGAAATATGGTCAAATGTTCCTAACATTGATAGTTCAGAGTATCATAAGATGATGAATATGATGAAAACCATAAAAAAACAAGTAATTATAACAGAATAATTTTTTTTTGAGTTTATGGGGAATATATAACAATATATATAGATGGTTTTAAAAATCATTTAATCTAGATAAAAAATGAGTGTGTAAAAAATCCATAAAATAATGAAATAATTTGAATAAAAACCTATTAAAATAGAATGAATGAATAAAAAATATTTAGTATCATGAAAAAATAAATTCCATATATTAAATTAAAAGGTGTTGATATATACACCCTAATAATTAAATTAGGTGTATAAAATGATAAAGGTCTCAATATAGTGGAATTGAGAATAAAACCCATTACCTTATATAGAATTTCTTTTTTCATTTCATGTTATCCTCCTGTATAAAATATTTACAATTAGTATACATCTATAAATAGAAATTTTCAATATTTATCATACCATATATTGCTTAATTTAAATATTCCATAACCCATATATTAATAGTTATTTACCAACGTCACCATCTAATGTATTATTTACCATATTTTTAAGACAAATATCATTTCAATAGTTCTATTAAATTCACCATTCTCATGGATTCTTCAACTCCTCAATATTAATCATTCCATAACTATCATATAATTAAAATATATACACATAACCCACATATGTATGGTTTTTATCAAAACTTAATTATATCACAATCGGGATATGTTAATTCATATATATACATGAATAATGTTTCTAATTTTAAATTGTTAAAATGAAATTGAATTTTAATTATATAATATATTTAGATTATTATAATTATTTAAATCATATAATATATTGACATTAAATAAATCATCATAACCAAACATGATGAGTGGCAATGAAAAACAAAAAACATATCATCGGGGAGAGGTAGTTAGTGTTCATGCATGATAAAGGATTCAATTTCCCCTTGGGTATAAATATATATGAAAAATGGTTGTTCGAGGAATATAATAATATTTAATTATATGAATGATAATAACAATATTGTTTCATAAATTATAGTATATAATTGATAGTGTTATATGAATAAATAAAATGAGAGAACATGGTTATGGTTTATACCTCTTAATTGGAAATATTTTATTTCCTAATTACTTAGTCCCTCATTAGATGAACTTAGGGGAGGAATATAATCTCTATAATGTGGATAAGGAAGAAAAGATATTATTTTTTTACGTCATGTTAAATATATATAGCTCATGAATTTTGTGGATGCAAGGATATGTGGTTTCTTATTATAAGTGATCTGGTTTTAAAACATGTAAATAATGAAATATATAATATATAATATCCTATTAACACATGATGAATGACTCCAAATAAGTTGATACATAGACCCTACTATCCTAGTGTCAACTATTAAATTATAAAATTAGAAGTATATTCAATTGACCACATCATAAAGGACCAAATAGTTTAGTATTCCTGGTAAACAAAATAAAACATGATTCCCATTTTAGAATATAAATATCAAAACAATCATATAAGTAACAATATTTCATACTTAATGATATTCAAAATATCCTTCTTTATATTCTAGTGAAATATAAGATATAAAGGGTGATCTTAGATAGTATATAATAGATGTTTATAATTGAATGTATCATTAGTAAATAAGGAATAATTTATATAGTAGTGTATATAATTAGAACATGTTTCATTGAATAAATAACTTGTTTTCAATAGAATCCATGGATAATATAAATATTTCAAACACATGTATATTGGAAAAAATTAATAGTGGAAATTCATAATTTTGGAAATTTATGGTAAATGAATCTCAAATAAGAAATCATGAATCTGAGCATCATGGACTCTCAAAAAATATATTATTATTCAATAACGGCCATTAAACCATAAAATTATCATTGAATGGGTTGGAATAAACCAAGTACCCGACTATCACAACACAATATTACAACCTTAACATGTACATCATTCCATCTTATTTGAATCATGATACCTATCAATTGATCAATATTCCATCAATAACTGGGACATACCGATCACTTACATGACTGATGCATTCTTTATATTTTGAATGACCAATATTGTTTACTCTAAAATTGAATTATAGGGCATCCATTATCTATATTTAACAATGAATAAGGAAAATATTAAATAATAATCATATAATATCCAGAAAAATAATAATGTTGGTATCATTAGATGATATACCATGAAATATCCATTGGTGTTTTCATAATTGAAAATTCAATTAAAAGACCACATGAAAATTTCAAGATGAATAAAATTTCAATTTGAAATAAAATATGAAAATCTAAAAATTTAGGAAATATAAAAAAGAAATTATTTTATTAGAATATTCCATTTGATTCATATAAAGTATGCTTTAAAACATTAAGTAGCCTCAGTGGCAGGAAATTCCATTTATAAAATTTACATTTAAAATTCTGAATTTGTTTAAATTTTTTGTAAAAATTCAATGTACACCATTTGGAAAATGAAAATAGGATGCCTTTTTAATATTATTTGAAAAAAACTAATTCATGGGTCAAAAGGCTGTTAAAAGATCAAATTTAAATGTTAAAAAAATTCCTAAAATAATTTATAAAAAATGTAAATGGAAGAATAAAATTCCATAATATGGAGAAAAGGAACTAATTTTTGAATAAAACACATTCCTGATATTTTTAATTGATCAAGAGAGAAAATGTAACTCTTACTTTAAAAATATATGAAAACATGAATTAGAATAAAATTAATTGTTTTATAAAATAATTATTATTTGATTTCCTATAATGGATGTTTAAATATAAAAAATATTGAAATTAAATGAGATTGAAAATGAAATCTCAGATCACTTTGGTATCTTTCTAATAGTAGACCAAATTGATGAAATAAATTAAAATGATACATTAAATAATATTAACATAATGAAATTAAAAATATAACATTCTAATATATTAGTATATACAATAGAAAAAAAGGTGGTGAATAAGGCATATGTCTTACATAAGCATAATTGAGATGAGAAAAAACATACCTCATATCTGAAATTATTTTTAAGTAAATTTATCCTCATATATAATAAATTTAAATTTGTTATAATTCGATTAAAATAAAATTAAAAACTCATAATATCATATAATATCCACAGATTACATACAAAACCTTTTTATAAAAAAAATTTATTAAAAAAATTTATCTCATTTTGAAATGGATCATTAGTTATTGAGAATTTGATTATAATATTTATGTTTTCTGTAATTTTTTCACGGTTCCATTAACTAAAAAATTATTTTAATAACATAAATATCATATATATTAATAATATATATATTTAAATATATAATTTATATAATGAAAAATTAATTACACCATCTATGAAGATGGTAACGAATACATGCTCAGAAACATTGTTTTTACATATCGATGAAAGGAGACAAAATTTAGTAAACAATAAATACCCTATAAAAAATAATTATTATCATAAATAATTTATTAAATAAAACCTCATTAGCATCCATGAAAATCATACATGAAAAAATGGATCACATTGATATGTAGAGTTTGTTGTTAATAATTAAACATTAGAGACGTTATCATTTTTCAATGCATTGGAAAGTACAAACGTATATATGATATTATTATTATAGAAGAATAATAATAACATAAATATCATATATATATATTAAATATTCATAACCATCCTTGTAAATTTAGATTATGTGTATGAATAAATAAACAAGAAAAAGTCAGTAAATATGATTACCTCTTCTTCTATAGTATTCCATTAGATCACGTATCAAGGACTCCGGGAATGGTATACGAAGAATGAAACAACTTATAATTAATGTATATGTATTTTTATGTGGGAATTGTTTACATTATGGTCGAGATATATGGATTTGAATGGTTTATAAAAAATAAAAATATGTATTCTATTTTAATAGAGGGAAAAGATGTAATTTGAACAAACTACTGATTAAAATATAGTTAAGGTTTTTTTTAAGTACGATGCTTCCATAATAGCCTTAAATTTCAATAATAATTCATTTTTATAAATATATCATGAGTTAATAAAATGTAAATAATTTTTTTAATCATTTTAAAACATATAATTTTGTTTAACTACTATGTTAACATATTTTATTCTGAAAATTATTAATTACATTTTAGTCTTAAAGAGTAATAATTTTAATTATAAGGTCAAAATTTAATAATAAATATAATTTTGATGAAATTATAGACAAATTAAGATCATACATTTATTTTAAAAATATAGGTATGATTTTAATGAAATATAATAAAATAAATTTATCATAAAATCCTATTAATATCATTTTAAAAACAATTTCAATAATGATTCTTTGAAACAAAAATGAAAATTATTGGATTAAAAAGTTATCATTTAAAAATTCTATAATATGTTTGGTGTATCTATAAATATCTTGTAAAGAAATAATTCACCAAAATTTTATTACTTATAATAATTTCAAAATCATTTATATTGTTTCATTAAATGAATAAATACTATGTAGAAATTACATAAGAATTTAGCTTAATTATTCAATAACATAAAAATAAATGTAAATTAATATGATAATGAAAATAATTAATATTTGAAAAACATTTATAAAAAATCATTTCCTTTTTGTATCCTTATGTAATAATTTTAGTGATATTAAAATAGAGGTAGTGAAATATTTCATTAATATTTTTCTCATGATGATATATATTTCATAGTTAATTAAAAATGTAACCTAGTGAAAATATATTATATATATTTTTGGAAATGGGGGAAATAATCTCATACATAATATAATGTGAAATTATGGATAAATTTTAATGAATTAAACAAAATGTTTATCCATGTTTTACCACTTTTACACTTAACATGGTAACAAATTTTTACTATTTTTACTACACATAATGAATACAAAAAAAGGGGTCTATTTAAAACATTATAAAATAATAATTCCATATATGTAATACATTTTTAATTCATCTATTCAAATAATTATAATAATTTAATTTAAATACAGACCATATAACAAGAAAAAAATCCCTTATCTTGAAGAAAATGTTTTCTTGATGTATAAAACATTTTTCAGTAATAATCAAACATAAAAATAATTCCAATGAAATTAATAGTATCAATCATAATATATATGAACTAATTTTTGTTTCTTTTATATTTTATTGATAATTTTAACTTTTTATATTCAATAACGGAAATTATAGTTATCTATAAAATATTTATTTTTAACTATTAGATGAAAATCACTGTTTTCAAATAAAATAGCAAGAAGTCACATTTATATATTTTTGAAATAATTATTTAAAAAATTAAGATTATTTTTTGAAATAAAATTTCCAAATTATTTTTTAATAATTATAAGATCCACCCAAATAATTAAATAATATCATTATTGATAAAAATACATTTTTTTGAGACATGAAAGGACTTCAATAAATATTTGATTAATATTTCATTAAGAATTCGACATTAAATTATAGTTTTTATGTCCATTATATATTCATATAAATTTCAAAATTCATTTATCCATATTAGATACCACTAATTCAATGTTTTTTTTAAATTGTCAAATATTAATGAAATTATTTTAATAATATATCTTAATTACATAATACTCAGTGTTTCAGATAATGATATCTATTAAAAGATTAAAGTAATTTAATGCTAGTTTTATCTTAAAATCAAAGGATTTTATATTATACCCCCTCTAAATAAATTAAAACCCATCAATTTTATATCAATCATTAAAATTTATTTTTTGTTTAAATTCCATATCATACATAGGGATTGTGAAACATCTTTTGAAAATTATAATGATAGAAAGATAAAAGTTTTTTGAAATAACCAAAATTCATATTATCAGATAAGGATAATATTACTAGAATGTTAAATTATATACATTAATTAAAATTCAAACTTACATTGACTAACATATAGTGATAGTGAAAATTTCCCTAATAAAGATAATGACCGCAAAAATGAAAATTAGGGAGGGGTGAAAACACAATCAATTCATTATTAAATAATGGTAACCAGATAAAAAATTTCCAGATAATTTTCATAATGTAGAGGGATTATTTTACTATCATGCTATCAAATATGATAAAATGCAATTACTTCATATTTTCCATTTTATATTCAAAATTTCACTATTAGGTTGTGATTTAATGAATTTCCACATTATCTATTCTTCCATGATATGAATAAAAAAGATAAAATTTTAATATCTGGAGGCACTGAAATTTACATCTAATAGATCACAAGATTGAAAAAATAATTACATTTTATTAATCCTTCCTATAAATATTTACTAAAGAAAAATAGTTTTATAATGTTATCAAATCAAGAAAAAAAATAATCAAATCATAATTTAAACCTTAAAAAATAACACCCAATGATAATAATAATCCATTCTATTAATACATCACCTTATAAATCCACTAAAAAATGTCATAAAAAATTATAATCTCAATAATATAAATTAGTTGATAAAAAATTTATTTCCAGTAAACCTAATATATCTCATAATGTCACATACAATATATTTTAATACTTTGATCATTCATTCTCCAAATTTTTTTTTATTATTTAAAAAAACTATATAAATCAGCAAAAGAAAACATCAAAAACATGTATTCTTCAACAAATTTTCCCTTAAAATAAATCACATCCTAGAAAATAATATTCCATTTACCTTAACCATATAACATTGCCCAAAATATATTTATCTTCTTTCGAAATAACTATATTCTCTTAGTCAAAAAATTACTTTTCAATCCCAATTTAACCTATATAATAAATAATATCATTCTAGATTATTAAACCCATAATTACTTCAACATCAATGATCATTTTAACACTTTTGTTTAGCAATAGATTTTTTCAAATAATCCCATACTTCAAATTTTCAAACACTTCTATACAACATTATTATATTAAATATTGGTACAATAATCCATGGATGTAAAAATTATATCAATAAAAATAAAAACATCATAATTTTAAAAACCCATTATATAGTTGCATCAATCATTAAAATTCATTCACAAGAATCTATTAAATATTTATTATTTTAATAAAAAATATATCCTTTATAAAATTAATAATAATAATCATATCTCAAATTTCTTATGTCACAATTTTATTTATTTTATTTTATGGGAAACTAAAAAAATATCTTATTCTAATAATATGTTACTCAATGATTCATAATCATCATCTATGTAGAATATATATTTTATTATTTTTTATTCATGGGACTTTACTGATCATTCTTCTAATAAATCAACCTATAAAATTTTCAATGTATAATTTATCACTTGATTCCCTCTTTCCCAACTTCTAAAACATCATCTTGATCCTACAAAACAACAATAAATGTGAATTTTTTATTATTGCAATGTAAAATGTTCTATCATTTTCATCCAACTATTCTTATCTCCTAAATTTCCATGAAACTCCATATTTCTATTATTTTATATATTAGGCACCCAGTATTGAAGATATTGTTAATCATGATACAAGATGTTTGGTTAGAAAGTAAAAAAATATTTCACATTCCATCTTCCACAACATTTGGTTGATTTAGTTAAAAACAAATAAATTTTACAAAAAATTAATCATTAATATGGTTCTTTATTTTACTATAATTTTATTAAAAAATGTAATATATATTGAACAAAAATCATAGGGTGAAAGTAAATAATTTGGAAAAGAATATATAAATTGTCTAAAAATTTTCAACACATTTTCAATATATGGAATTATAGGTTAATCCTAGATCAAATATACTCATTATCTTTTATAACCAATCAAAATAGTTCACCAATATAATGTGAATATACCAAAAAATATCCCCCCTATTAGTGTTAAGAAATGTGTACAGAAAGTGCACACTCACTGTATACCACAATGATGGTCTAGATAATTTAAAAAGACTATTTTTGGGGCTATTACACTTTGATAGATCTATTCCAATACCATTTAAACTTGTAGAATCCAGAGAGGAATGAATTACTATGAAAAATACACAAAATATAAAATATTGAAACATTAGTATGTTATCCAATAAATTGAATTTACACCAAATTCATTAATTGTGTTATTTTTCCTAATCAATGTTTCATCGAATATCGGTTATATGGTTTCTACTAATCTTAATCTAACACCAAAAGTAAATACCCCTACCCTAGTGTCCAAAAATAATTCATTTCCTTTTTACAATGGAACATTATAAAAATGATCAAAACCCATTAAGGACTATAGTATAATAGTCTTAGTAATCTTGATATATACACGATTCCAATATTACATTAGAAATATAAAAAACATAGCACAAGGAAAATTATCTCATCCTTGAAATCATTGATAATATCGTTATTTATATAATGATAAAAGGGAAAAAATGGGAGATTTCTTATGAATAGTAATGGTTACATGGTTTGAAATCTATCATGATTAAATAATTAATAATTTACTTGGTATAATAGATAATTAAAACACAAGATATTAAACCAACAACATTAATTACATGAGAATCCATTATCAATTATATCATAGTAAATAAATGGATATTTTAAATTTCATTATTAATAAATATTTTTATAATTCCTTGAAATCATCTAGGGGCCTCCAGTCCGAGAAATTATCAATCTTACCATTAGGGACACTAAACCAATATATTAACATTGCATCAAGGCCTCTCCTCCAAGACATTTTCAATGCATGATAATGAAAACAAAAAATTGCCAAATATCATGACATCATATAGTATATTCAACCTATACATCATGTTAATTATTTTCCCCATGAGACCTATTGATTATTTGAGGGGATATCAATTACCTAGATCTAAAAATTACATGCACATCATATGCATTACTTATATTTTGAATGATCAATAAAATTAAATATAAAATTTCCTTATTTATAAAAAATAATCCATATTGAATCAAGAATATAAAACCTTAATATTTAATAATTATATACCATCAATATATAAAATATTGTTTTTATTGATGGATTATATTCCTGGTAACATCGATGGGTGTTTTCTTAGTTGAAAGTACTTTTAAAAGATCAACATTGGATTTCATAAAGAAAAATACCCATTTATCATATAAAATAATTAATTGAAAATAAAAAATTACAAAATATTAATGAAAACATTTTATTTTATTACAACCTTTGGAACTTCTATAAAACATAAAAATATCTTGTGCCCTTGATGGAAAAGTAATTGCTGCATGCGATGTATATTAAAATAATGATTTATTTCACAATAATGATAAAAAGTAAATATTTCATCATTCATTAAATGAAATGAAGTTTAATTTTACATATTATTTTAAAAAAATTCTATTATGCATATAATTTTCCTTAAAAAATTTTAGAATAATATTAAAAACATTTATGACTATATTCCATGAAAACATGTACATGGAATAAATAGATTCTTAACTAAATAGAATATAAAGTATTTTTTTAAAACATTTTCTTTATATTTTTATGCACCACAGATAGTAAAATAAAAATATTATCTGATGATTTAAATAATAAATAGAGGGAAATTCATATAATGAGTTCTGTCATATATGTAAAATATAATTTACATCTATTTATATTTAAACATTTGTAATCATGAAATAACATTTGATTGTAAATGATATCCCATACCACTTTGTTATCTTCTAAGAAATGAAAACAAAGAATGAAATTAATTCAAATGAAAATTTAAATACCATGAATAAAAAATTATTCATTATATAACTTATTAATGTTGAAATAAATACCACATGTAAAATAAATAGTTTTTGAAAATTTCATATGTCTCATTGTTGAAACCATGAGATAAAACCATATAAATACAATGATAAAACAATCTATCTACATATTTTAATAAATATTGTGAACAAATATGATTTTAATAGTTTATAAATATAATTCAGTATTAAAATTATCTTTTTTATGTGTTATCAAATTTAATTTATTTTCATTATAAAATTGATTCTGTAGTTCTGGTACACGTACTATGATAATTGTTCCATAATTATTATAACGTTACACATGATATAAATATTATATATATAAATATATCCATAAAATTTATAGATAAAAAAGAAATTACATTGTCCATAGAGATGGTAATCCATATGTATGAATAAACACTATAATCACCATTCAATTGATGGAATCATATAATAGAAAATAATAATTAAAAATTAAAAATTAAATATTATATCCTACACATTCATTAAATATATAATATTGACAATCCATGGAAAGAAGTCATGAAAAACAGATCACACTGCTTCATGAACTTGTGACTCCATACGTACACTTGAGTGATGTTATCTTTTTTCCAATGGATTGGAATGTAAAATAGAACACATGATAGCATAATTTATGAAGAACAATAATTTCAAAAATATTATATATATACATTATTTATATAATTATAACCATTAATTTAATTTGGATATTAAAAATGAATTACCCTCCTACATGAATATGGTAAGTCATACATACACACGAGTAAGGTTTTATTGTTATGTATATAGGAAAAAGGATAGAAATTGGATTTAAAATAATAATAATTACATATCAATATAGATGTTATATCGGAATAATTTGTGATTACGGTTACAATAAATTTAGTTGATTTTGTAGATGAAATAAAATTGAAGGATTCGGTAAGGAGGACTACCTCTTATTCAATAGACTACCTTTGGATCCTTTCTTCATTACCCTTGTACTGTCATTAACAGAATATGATAACCACAAATTATTGTATAGAGAAGTACATAAGACAATTTTATAGGTTTTTATTGATATATATGGCTTAAGGGGAGCGAAAATAAATAATAGAATGGGTGGCCTTATATAAGTAAGGGAAATGACAATCCTGGAATTTCATAAATTATTAATATATGATTATGTTATTTATAAAGTGTAATTCATATGAAAATCCATTAAAAAAATGTAACACCCCAATATTCCATGTTATTCTTCTCTTTGAATAATACAATACCTTGTGTTGTACACAGTTCTAAGTTCTAGCACACCCTAACCAATAAAATAAGCAGTTTAAAATGTAGTTATGAATAAAAATACCCTCTTTTTGAAATTTTATAAATTTTATTTTCCATAAATGACTTAATTTTATGATTAAAAATAAAAAAATTAGCTTAGGGTGAATTTTTGGTATTTTTCTGAAAACATTCGATTCTTTTTTAATAGTGAGAAACAATAAGTTATTGTTTAAAACAGACTTTTTATTTAAGTAAATTATATTTTCATTAAAACTTATATTATATAAAAAATATATACATAATACTTATATGAGTATAATTTAATTAATTTCATTCATTTTATAATAAGATTACACATTTATAATTTTATTGAACTTTTCAACGTCTTCTACCAACCTTTTAGGAACATTTGCAAATCTGCATAAAATGTAATTTTACAGCTTATGTGAATTGAATTTCAAAACATTCATAGACATGGTTGTCATAATAATTTAATATTTTGATCAATATAATCGAAATAATTCTTTTGAATAGTTACTCTTTAATATTATTTACCATGGTTTAAAGTAAATAAGGTAATTGAAGCTCAAAATAATACTATATTAATATAAAATTATTCCAAAACATGTCTTAATAATATTGGATTTTTTTTAATAAAAATAATTCTCAATACAAAAAACATCATTTTTCATCCATTTGGGTTATATTATGATATTCATAATCATTTAATTAATGATTTATTAAAAGTCTTAAATTAAATTTTTAATAACTAAATTTTTTTAACATTAGGTTTATACATTAAATAAATTCTACTATAAATTTAAATTAGAAATATAAAAAGATTTCTACAACATAGTATTTTATTTATAACTTCTAGACATTCAATTATTAAATTTACTTGTGACTTAATGATGATGTAGTAATTACCTAATTAATGAATGATTAAAATAAATAATATTATAAATATTAAAATAATGTAAAATTGAATCATTTGATGACATCCACGATGTTCTTAGATGAATATGATATTTTAGGTATATTTTTTTTAAGGAATCATGATTTTATGACTTTAACAAAAACCAAATACTAAATTGTGTCAAAATTAACATAAATGAGTTTTTTAAAAAATAAAATATTATTAAATTTTATAATATTACTAAACATATTAGGTTAAAAAATGTCTTATATAATTATATATATGTAATAAATTAAGAACATTAGTTTTTCTTGTAATTTTATAGTAACTATTTTAACCATGTCGTATAAAAATACAAGAAGACTTCGTAAAAGTAAAACTATTTAACTTATTGTTATGTCTAAAAGATAAGTTTAATATGGTGACCTAAACAATGTATAAAACATTTTAGTTGAGAGTATTTTGACCCATACCGACCTTTTACTTGAAATAAATCAATGTGGACCTATTATAATCCTGAAATAATTTATAATAAATTTATATTTCATGCTTTTCGTAATGTGCCCATCACATCTCTTATAAAAGTGAATGTACCATTATTTTTATCAACATCTACAAAGCCATTTTCCTCAGCCAAAAATGATCAAATCTAATCTCCACTCCTCACACCTCAACCTAGAGGGCATACTTAGATCATAAAGTCATCCAAAGGATCTATTTTGTTCAAATCAAAAGGAAGTACCCGAAGAAGATGTAATTATTTTATCACCTCTTTCAGTGTTCTTTTCTTCTTAAACTTCCTCTTTCTTTGTTGTTTTCATACTAAAATAATAACACCAGTATATTATTTATACTGAGATGTTATTATAAATATGGTACAATTTTATTCATTATTCTATCGATCCTATGTATGAAAACGTCACCATTTGTGTCAATCGTCTCTACGTAGTGGGGTAGTTTGTCATTCAAAACATCATTATTTGGATGTGTAAAATAATTTGTATAATTTATGTAAATAATAAATATAAAAAGTTAATGACTCTTAATATCAAATATATCATCCAATTACATAAGATTTAACCATCAATAGAATGAGATTTGTTTTCGTGCGTACGTTTGGTTTTCTATCTCCATGATGCAATGAGTTTTTATTCCCCATCATAACGATTCAAGAATAATTTTCATTTGATAAATAAAAATAATTTATAATTACTTAATATCATTATATAAATTAATAAAATACATCCTATCTCTTATAGTCATGAATTATGTGACAAAACATATAAAGAAAAACTAATCAGTTAACACCTGAAACTATGATGATATTGTAATATTTTTAACAATGACATACTAGAGAATCATATATGATATCATATTATTGTATGTGGATATTTTATAATTTAATAAAAATTATTTTACCATTATAAAAGAGGTTAATGTACCCTCGAAAAAGGATAAGTATAGGGTAATGGTTAATTTTACAATTTCTCTACGATATCTGGTTATTTATACGTAAGTATTAACTGGGAATTCTTTATCATCCACAAGCATGATTATTAAAAATGTATTTCAAATCATTTTTACAATTTCTTAGACTATGCATTAAAGTCATTTATACCCTTGTTTGGGTTTTTATAAAATGATTTGAAATGAATCCTTCCATCATTTTCATAATAAGGTACATTATGACCTTTTCGGCAAATTAAAGAAAGAATGTATTTTTAACTTTTATGATAGATGAAGATATTTTCCACCATTATAACACCTTTGAAGCATCCCATATAATCATATAATAATATTTTCAAAATAGATATTTTCCATTATATTTATGTAACTCTTAAATTATTTTGAGTTTAAAGAGATATTTTTCTCAAATAGTATTTGGATTTATTTCATCAATGTCAATATCCATAGTTGGATTTTATATTAAATTTATTTTGATTTATTATGCTACAATATTATATATAGTGTTGATAGTTTTATGATATCTTTGACTATGGATGTACTATTTTTATGGAATTCACTTTTTCTGGTTAAAGTATTAAGTTTTCATATGTTAGTTTAATGTGATTTTTTTGTTATCATTAACCCTTTTCATATGAGGAATTCATTAGATGTAGTAACTGACAGTTAGGGCCTGATATAGCCCCTCAACACATCGGTAAATCTCATGAGACAAACTAGTGTCTTGGAATATAGCATTGACAATATTTTTATTTATAGCCTTGGTACAATGCATTGAGTATATAGTTATGATGTCTAGCATTATTCATTACATTATTATGTGTTTAGCTATTGATATTACCTAGGATCATTTGACTAGTAGAATATCCATGTGAACAACTAAATTGAATTATTTGATTTATCTATTACATATATGTATAAAAGGATTGTGTTTTAGTCATATTCATTTCCTTAAATGTTTATGATTACTTATGATAGGTTCATCTCTATGGTTATCCTTACTGAGCATCTGATCTCACACCATTGATATATTTTATTTTTTATAAGATGCGAAAAAATATAATATGACTAATCTGTAGGAATAGGTGAAGGTAAATGAGTTTGTTCAAAGGAGACACAATGTTACATTTTCATTTTCTTAATGTAATGGAAAACTTATGTATGTATATAGTACTTCCAAGGCTACTAAAATAATTGGTATGTCGGGAATTAATCTAATATGATCCTGAAAATATTATGTAATAATTCACCACCTCTGGGGTACTGGGTTCAGGGGGTTATAGTTGTTATAAGATAGAGTTTACCGAAAAAATTTGACACTAGATTTTGAAATATTTTGATTAGAAAACATTACCATAAGATATAATTTGAGGATTAGTATATAAGAACATCCAAAAAATTTAGTTATGTAGATATTATGTGGGTTTTCCAAGAAATATATCTCTATCTAGATACTACTAGTTGATGTGGTTCTAGAACAAATGTACCTTGGAGTGAAACTCTGAAAAACAGTGTCTACCTTTACCTGGGGTATCCTATTACACAACAATGGGCCTTACTATGCACATGGTTTGACACTCATGGGTGATATGCTTAGGATAATTCACATTTTCATTACCATTTTGAAGTATTTATGAGTAAAAAATTCCCAAGAGAAAACATTTTTTATGAAAATGGATTATATACATAAAATTTTCAATTAATGTTAAGAATTTTAGAAATTTGGATTTATGCATTGTGATTCATAAACTAATCTAGTGTATGTCATTGTTTAGAAATGGTACCATGTTGAAGGAATAAAAACTGTATGAACACACATAATCTATATAGGGATTTCCCTCCTATTCAAGTTAATTATTATGGATCTTATTATACAACTCGGGATAACTAACTTATAACCATAATGGGAAAACTCACTCATGTTATGAATAATAACCTTACTCGAATGGATCATTGTAATCCACATTGCAGAGGATCAAATTTTAACTACTTTGTGAGGAAAAACCACCAAAATACAATGGGACTACAAATACATTTGTAGATGAGTAATGGATAAGTTCATTGAGGAAATTTTCTCATGCTTCAGGGAGTAGTGATATGGAAAACATTTTCATTGAATTTTATCTCCTCTCATGAGATGAAAATCAATAGTGGTCGTTTATTCAAAACACGACGGAAGATGAAGAAGTATCAAATATTGAATGAAGGGATTTTAAAGAGATTTTATTAGAAAAATTCATTCCTCGTGAACATCAAGGAGATATGGAAAGGCAGTTACTTAGTCAATGGAAAAAGGGGGATGAGAATATTTTAATGTATGTGGATAACTTTACAAGGATATAGTGGTATGATGAAAATTATATATGTTACCCAATATGTAAGATTTATCTATTCTTTGATTGCATAAAACCATTTCTCTGTCATGAATTAGTCTCACAATCCTTCTCATCATACCAAGATATAGTCTAATGTTCTATCATGAGAGAAAAATAATTCCCTATGTCTTATGTATTTAATGAGAAGAAATAGAATAAGATATCTATCAAAAACTCTGGAAATGAAAATAATTGTAATAAGGGAAATTTTGAATTTCCTTCGTGATGTAATTGTGGGAAGAAACACCCTCCTACATTCATAAAGGTTATGATTGATTGTTACTAGAATGTGGAAAAATTCCACCAATCTCATGAATGCCAGGGGATGAAAGAGGTTTTCAATGTTCAATACTACAATTGAAATGAAATGGGGCATTATGAAAATAAATGTCCTAAGCATCAAATAAAAGTACATCTAAAAAGTCCAAGGGAGTAAGTCTAAAATTATTATACCATAACTATTGAGGTTGATGTTGCAAATGAAATGATGGAAATTTCTATAATATTTTCCTAAAAAATTATCAAATGCTTTATTTGATTTTGTATAATCACATTATTTCATATCTTCCTAGTTTTCAATGAAAATTGGATACTTTCTATTTGACTTATTAAGAGAGTTGTTAGTCAAAACTCATAATGGAAGTATCATTGTAACAATGTTTTGTTAATTAGTTACCATTATTACATATAAAATTGCTTTATACGCTGATCTTATTGTCATATCCATGATTTAATTCCATATAATCCTTGGTATGGATTGGAATTTGGACCATGATGAAAATATTTTTCATAAGATGAAAGAGGATACAGTTTCTAACGATGATAAATAATTCCTTATATTTAGAGCAGAAACATCACCATATTATTCTCATCTATATCAACCCTAATAGATCTACTAAATTCAATCATTGGGGAGGAAAGGAGTGAAATAATTATTGGTGAGGTATGGAATGTTCAAATAGAGGATATACCTATTGCGAAAGAATACATTGATATATTTCCAGAGGATTTACATAGACATCCTCTAGAATGAGAAAGTGATTTTTCCATTCACTTAATTCTTGGTTCATGGCCCATATCATAGACCCCTTATTGATCATCCGTTGAGGAATTTGTGGATCTAAAAAAAGAAATTAGACTAATTGATTAATAAAGTATTTATTCTACCTAGTTTTTCTCCATGGGGAGCCCCTGTTCTTTTTGTTAATAAGAAATATGGATCTATGAGGTTTTGATTTAACTACATGGAGATCAATGCTATAACAATAAATAAAACATGTATCCCCTACCTCACACTGATTAACTGTTAGATCAAATTAATGAATCTCAATAATTTTAAATGATTGACCTTCAATATGTATATCATCACTTGTGTGTAATGAAGTAATACATGACAAACACAACATTTTGAACCAGGTGTGGGCATTACAATTTTACAGCAATGAATTTTGGACTAACTAATTCATCCACTATTTTCATAGATCTAATTAATAGAGTTTTCAAAGAATATATTTATGTATTTTAGTGGTATTTATTTATGATATATTGTTATACTATAAAATCTACGATGATCATGTAAATAAATTGTGCACTCTTCTAAAAAAATCATAGAATAAATGAATTATATGAAATGTTTAGCAATTGCGAATTATGGTTTCAAGATATATGTTTTCATCGACTCATTTTCTCTGAGGATGGAATATCTATTGATCATTAAAAGGTAGGAGAAATCCAAGGATGACTAGCACCAATGTGTATAACTAAGGTATGTAGTTTTATTGGTTTAGAAGGTTATTGTCGGCATTTCATCCAGAATTTTGCCCGATTGGCTAACCCATTAACCAAGATAACATGTAAAGGGGTTAAATTTGTTTGGTAAAAAGAATGTGAAGAATGTTCTGAATAATTGAAGAGAATATTATTCAATGCTTCTCTCTTTACTCTACCATAAGGTAATGATGGGTTTGTTATTTATAGCGATGCTTCAAAGAAAGGATTTGGTATCCTTATATAGAATGATAGATTTTTAGCTTATGCATAATGGCAGCTAAAAATTAATGAAAATGATCATACACATGATCTTGAGTTAGCAGTTTTAATCATTTCATGGAAGATATGGATAGACTATATTAATGGTAAAAAATTTGAGATATATATTGATCACAAGATTTTAAAGTTTATTTTATCATTGAAATATCTCAATATGAGGCAAGGGGGATGAATTTAACTACTCAAGGATAATGATTTCACAATACACTACAAACTGGGGAAGGAAAATAAGGTGGAAGTTGCTTTGAGTAGAAATGATCATGGATTTATGAACAAGATGAAAGTTGAAAGGTATCCTACTTTCATAGATCTAGTAAATATGGATATGGGAATAATCATAGAAGGTGAAACATCCATACTTTTTCTAAAGGTGTCTAAACTATATTTACATGGAAGTATAAAAATTTATAAGACTAATGATGAGGAGTTTTAAATGAAAATTAAAGCTCTGAATGAAGAGACATTGATTAAATTTTTATATTAAGATGAAATTTTGAAATTGTGGAGGGTTTGTGTTCCCAACATACCTGATCAAAAAAGGTAATTGTTGGATGATGTTCATAGCTACAATTTCCTTATACACACATTATAGAACTATGAAGTATATGGATTTTAAGGAACATTTTTGGTGGGACAACATAAAAAGGGGGATTTCTGATTATGTTTCAAGATGTACGGTTTGTCAATATGAAACAGCCGGAAGACAACATCCTAGAGGTTTCATGCAACCTCTTCCTATACACGAGTGGAAATACGATGATATTATGATGGAATCATTCATGGGGCTACAAAATACTCCTAGAAGGAATGAGGAAATATGGGTCATTATTGATTGTATTTCCAAATCAGTACATGTTATTTCTATAAGAGAATATGTACCACTAGAATGATTTGAAGGGATATATATTAATAATGTTGTAAGAATTCATAGTCTAACCCAATCGACTATTTCAGATAGCCATCCCCATTTTACATCATGATTCAAGAAATGTTTTTAGAAATCTTTAGATAACGAACATTGTTTGACGACTGTATACCCCCTCAAACTGATGGACAATCGAAATGGAATATTCAAACAATAGAAGTCATGTTGAGATATTTATGACCTTAATTTCATGGTATGTCGGATTATAATTTACCTATGGTAAAAAAAATTATAACAACAACATCCATTTAATTATTCAGATAGCATCATACGAATTGTTATTTGGAAATAGATGTCGCACACCAACTTGTTGGGGTGATGTTGGTGAATGAAAACTTGTGGGCCCATATCTTGTTGAGAAAACAATGGAAAACACGAAGGATATAATCACCAACATTATAGAAGCTCAAATTAGGTAAAAGAGCTATGCCGATAACCGAAGGGTGGATTCCGAATTTCAAGTTGAAGATCATGTTTTCATAAAGGTATATCCATGGAAGGGTGTTATAAAATTAGGTATGAATGATAAATTATGTTCTAGGTATATTGAACCTTTTGAAATTATGTAACAA
Source organism: Viscum album (assembly GCA_963277665.1). Classification (NCBI taxonomy): domain Eukaryota; kingdom Viridiplantae; phylum Streptophyta; class Magnoliopsida; order Santalales; family Viscaceae; genus Viscum; species Viscum album. Next base: position 345,382,622 of record OY728157.1, on the reverse strand, counting down.
ATTAGACTTATAGCTTAATGTTCAGAAACACCGCCAAATCATTACAATGTTCATGATTTGTTCCACATATCATTGTTGAGAAAATACAAACCCAAACCAACATATGTATTCACCAAGGACGAAATATAACCGAAACCTGCACTGTCTTAATGTGAAGAGCCTATTAAGATTCTTTATATCATTAAAAAGTGTTGAGATACCGTACGACTCTTCTAGTAAATATTCTTTGGAGAAACCAGAAAATGGATGAGGAAATTTGGGAACTTGAGAAACTAATGAGGAAGAACCACAAAAATATTTTTATATAGTAATGTTATAAAAATATCAAGGTTGAAATAATATGAACTAGGGGAGAGTGTAACACCCCAGGTGTACATGATATGCTTCTCTTTGAATAATACAATAGCTTGCATTGTATGTAGCTCTAAGTTATAGCACACCACGACCAATTAAACAAGCACTTTAAAAAGTAGTTATTAATAGTAATACCCACTTTTTAAAAATTTATAAATTTTATTTTCCAAAGTGGAATTCATTTTTGGATTTGAAATATCAAAATTATCATAGGGTGATATTTTGGAATTTTCATCAAAACTTACAATTTATTATGAATAATAAAAAACACTGTGTTTTTATTTAAAACTGACTTTTTTTAGATCATTATAATTTTTATTTAAGTTTATTTTAAATTTAAAATATATACATAATAATTATATTAGTTAATTGTAATTAATTTGATTTATTTTAAAATAACAATAGATATATAAAATTTTATTGAACTTTTTAACGCCTTTTAGCTGCTTTATTGGGACATTTTCAAATCTGCATATAATGTTATTTTACAACTTCTGTGAATTGAATTTCAAAAATTCTATAAACAAGGTTTTCATCTATATGCAAAATTTGGTTCAATAGAATGAAAATAATTTTTAGTTAATAGTAACTTTTACATTTTATTTACCACGAATAAAAGTAAATAGGGTAATTAAAGGTAAAAATAATTTTCTAATAATATATAATTACACCAATGCATGTCAAAATTCTATTGGATAAGCTTTTTTGGATCAAAATCAACCTTAGGACAAAAATAATATTATTTTTGATCCATTTTGGTTAGATTAGGAAATTTATTGTATTTTTTATAAGGAAAAGTTAAAAGTGTTAAATTACAATTTTAATTACTAAACCATTTTTAAAATATGGTAATACATAAGATTAATTCAAATAGAAAAATTAATTATAAATCAAAAAAAATTTCTTTTATAATAGTATTTTATTTCTAATTTTTAGACATTATATAATTAAATTTTTTTATGAAACAATAATGATTCCGTAATTATCAAATTAATGAATGATAAAAATAAATGAAATTATAAATAATTAAAAAACATTAAAGTAAATAAATTGATTCTAGCCACTAATTTTCATGCTCAATATGAAATTTTAGGGTTGGTTCAATGTTTTTTCGAAGGAATCTTGTTTTTATGACTTAAAAAAAGAAAATACTAAATATTGTCAAAATTGACATAAATGAATTTTAATAAAATATTATATTATTAATTTATATAATAGTGCTGAAAATATAACATTCATCCAAATGAGTTATATAATTCTACATATTTTATTAATGAATCACGTGAGGTTCCCTTGACATTTTATATTAACTATATTAACAATATAGTATAAAAATACCAGAAGACCTTGTAAAAGATAAACTATTTAACTTAGTGTGATGTCTAAAATATGAGATTAATATGGTGACCAAAACCTATCTACAACCTATGGGTAGAGAGGATTTACACCCATCCCCACCTTATCATATATAAAATTCAATTTGGATCTATTAGATACCAAACAAATTTTTATAATAAATCAATATTTCAAGATATTCCTAAAGTGCCCCTCACCTCTCTTATAAAAGGGAAACACCTTTATTTTAATTCACACCCCCAAAGTCATTTTCCTTGACAATACCTGATCATATCTCTTCTCAAATACCCTCACCTCAACCTAGATTCCTTACTTTGATCAGAACCCTACCCTATGGTGCTCTTTTGTTAAAATTAAAAGGAAGCGCCCAAAGAAGAGATAATTATTTAATCACCTCTTTCAATGTTATTTTCTTGTTCCACATCCTCTTTCATTGTCGATTCGATACTAAAATAGTATCTCAAGTACCTTATACAAAATTAAATTCCATTATAAATATTCTACATCTAGATTCATTATTCTATACATCCATTGAATGACAAAGTCACCTTATGTGCGTACGTACGGCTTATCGTCTCCATGTCATGGTGTTATTTTTTATTCAACACTTAATTCTATAGATGGGTATAATAATGAGTATAACTGATATAATAATATATAAAACATTTTATTGATTTTTTATATATAATATACCATCCAATTACATATTATTTATCCATCAATATAATTATATTGTGGCTTGTGCATACGTACAACTTGTCGTCTCCACGACGTGATGAGATTTCAAATCCCCATAAAAAACATTCAAGAATAATTTTCATTTGATGTTTCAAAATAATGTGTATGAACCTAATATAATTCAATATATGAATCAAATACATCATATTTATAACCAGCATGTCTTATGTAACAAAACATATAAAGGAAAATAAATCAGTTTACACTTAAAACAATGATAATATTGTAATATTATTAACAAGGATATATTAGAGGATCATATATGATATCATATTTTTTTTATGTTTTTCCTTCATAATTTAATGTATATTATTTGACCATTATAAATGAGGTTAACGTACCCTTGACTAAGGAAAAGTACAAGGTAAGGTTTTATTTTTCAATCTGTTTATTATCCGAGATTGTTTATACATAAGTATCTCATGTGACTTCATTATCATACACAACTGTGTTTCTTAAAAATATATTTGAAAACATTTTTAATATTTCCTAAACTATGAGAAGTCATTTATACCCTTGTTTGAATTTTTATAAATTGTTTTCTTAAAAGGTTGTGGCCAAAGCCTCATTTTATTATTAATGAAAAGAAAATACCTCTTTCAATTGGGTAGAGGGAGACCCATTACATAGCCTGAAGGCCTAGTGAGCATGTAGCCCATAACATAGCTTGTAGGCCCAAATTTTTTGCCTAAAGCCCATTCTGTGAATAGTAAACCGACTGCTATAGTACCCTGCCGCCGCTACAGTCCCCGCCGATCAACAGTACCACCACTGCTACAGTACCACTATAGTACTACTATAATATGCATATATTTTCCACCATTATAACATCATAAAAAATTACCTTACAAGAATATAAGAATATTTTAAAAATAAATTATATCTTTTATAATCATGTGTCTTATAAATTATTTTGAGCTTGAAAGCCATTTTTGTCCCAAATTATTTTTGGATTGATTTCATATATGTAAACATATATTATTGGATTTTATATATAATTGAAGATGATTTATTATGATACAATATTCCATATTTTATTTATATTTTGATGATATAATTGAATGTGGATGTGTTATTTTTTATATCAGTCATGGGTTGTGGTTAAAGTATTTAATATTTGTATATTAGTTTGATATGAATGTTTTTTTATATTTGACACTTTTCATATGAGGAATAAATTGGACATAGTAAGTGACGGGAGGGGAATTATATAGCCCCTTTATGCCTTGGTAGGTCTAATGACACAAACCAGTGTCATGGAATAAGGCCTTGACAATATTTTTTATTTTTATTTCTGGCACGAGGCCTTGACTATGTGGTTATGATGTCCGAAATTATGCATTCCGTAATTATGAGATTAGAAATTGAAATTACATATGACCATTAAACAAGAAGAATATCCATTTGAATAATTAAATGGAATTATATGATTTATCTTTGCCATATTATATTTAATTTTATGTTTAAAAGTATTTAGGTTTAGTCTTATACATTTCTTAAATGTTTATTCTTATTAATGATAGTTTCTACTATATGGTTATCCTCACTGTGTATCTGAGATCACCCCTTTCTTATGTTTTATTTTTCCCATGATGCCATGAATTATATTATCACTGACCTGCAAGAATAGGATAAGGTATATTGGTTTGTTTGAAAGAGACACAATGTTACTATTCTATTTCATAATTTAACGTAAAACTTATGAATGCACCTAGTACTTCCAAAGCTTCTAAATTGTTTGGTCTTTCAGGACATCATCTCGTGTGATCATGACAATGTTATGTGATAATGCATAGAATCTGGTTAACTGGGATCATTTCTTTATCTAAAAATATTATATAGCGTAAATATAATTAATAAATTTTATTTATGTTAGTTTTCATGTCATTTTAAACCTTAAATTTTGGTTTACTTCCTTTATGAACAAATTTTAATGATAATAGTGGTAAAAAAATTCAATGAATTATTATTTTATATATAATGGAAATATTTGATCATGAATGGAAATGGTATGAAATTTTACACCAATTCTTATCATCATATTTATTTTTATTGATATTAATAATTTTAAATATTTTTATAAAATATACTCATGATACAATAATAATAATGCATGTCTATGTACTCTTCACATAATTAGATTAAGAACAAATTGATAATATAGGAAATCAAATTTAAATCATTAACCCAATAAATATATGATATATCATTCTACAATATTAATGGAACACAATAATTCAACTAAATAATCTTACATTAAAAAAATTTATATCATTTATTTTATTTATCAATTAAATGAATAAATTATTTGTTCGGAGTATATATGAATTTAAGGCAATTATTGAATCACACTACATTTATAACAAATTACCATGAAAGAATAAAATAATTAGTATTTTTGATAATTATTTAGAACCAAAATTATCCTATTTTTATCCTTATGTAATAATTATTTATAGGATAAACTCACGAGTGTTACAATTTGTATACATACATTACATAAAATAATATAAAAGTCATAATAAAAGAAAATTGTCACAAAGTGGAAATAAGTAAAAAATTAAATATAAATGGATGAAATCCACACACAAAATATTATACAAATTTGTTTTATATAAAATTTAATGTCATATCACAAATGATTAACCATATTTTAATAGTTTTATCATTACAATGTTGAAAAGTATTAACCACATTTATAATTCACAATGTAAAATGGGGGAATTAAAAAAATTTGAAACTCAACATTGAAAATTTTGAATCGATTTTACAAGATTATGTCACTAGATATTGGAAAATATAATTTAAAATTAAACTATAAAATCAAGAATATTATAATATTTTCAAAATTTTTTTTTTAATTATAAATTTATTTTATTATAAAATTTGACATATAATTAATTTGAAGGATAATAATTTGATCAATAAAAATTCATTATTTACAAATTATAAATTAAAAACCATTTTCAAACTATATGGGACATTTATTATTGTATAAACTATAAGATATTTCTTTAATAAAAATTTGTATTTTCAAAAAACCATCGAAAAAACGTTATATTTAGAAAATTATCAAAATATACCATCAAATATTATTTTTAAATGATTATTTAATAAATATAGTATATTTTGTAATATGTAATTTTCATAATTTGAATTAATTAATTATAATTTCCCCACACATATTAAATTTATATCATTTTTATGTAAATTCATTTTAGAAGCATAAAATGAATTTTAAAAAAAATGAGTATTTATTTCATAAGACGTTATCAATATATGTTTCATGAGAAGGAAAATTTTAAGAATAATTCATAATTTATTTAAACACATTAAATCTCCATAATTCAAAAACTTTGATATATAAGTTATTTTAAAATTATAATAATTTAATAATATATTTAAATTCTGTTAAAGCTCACAATTGCATGTTAATAAAGCTATTGATCGCAGAGAATTATTTAAAGGGAAGTATATTTTAGAATGTAATTTTTTTATAGAACACCAATATTATTCAATATAGAATTTTTATGCTTGAAATAAGTCCCACAAAACAATTTTAGACATCTTTATGTGGAATTCTAGGACTTAATTTTTTTAAAACCACTTCTTGAAACAAATTTTACCTTATACATGGTAGTTGTTTTCAATTGTAAATAAAAATCAATGTAATTTGAAATATTTCAAGTTACCAATAAATTGTTCAATAATTATTGTTTTTATATTTTCCAATAGATTATAATTATAATAATAATTTTTATTTTCAAATAATGTAAATGTTATTAATACTTATGTACATTTATTTTTATTTCCATGTCTCTTAAAAAAACTTGGAATTAAATGCATTTTCATAATAATGAATTCATAATATAAATACTTCAAACACTAATAATCAAATAATTTTAAAATTAAATTAATAGAACCAAATAATTCATTCATAACATATTATATCTAATGTTTTTAATGTAAGTGACATTATTTTTTCACTCCTCTATACAATAAATGTTTCACTGTTACATAAGAAGTCTAGGTAATAATGTATCAGAAAAAAACTAAAATAAATAAATATAATAAATATAATTTAACCATATATAGTTTTATGATTTATAACCATCAATTTATTTTAAACTCATCAATTAATTAATATTAGAAATATAAAAGGATTTATTATGGTAATTTTTATTTATTATTTACATAATGTATTTTAAATTTCATTATATATGTAAAATGGAACCAAAATTCTATATATTATAATATATGATTAGTTGGGTCGAAATAAACTCATGATAATAAATAATTTAACATTTTATTGAAACCATGATACATTAAACTATAGTTTTAATATCACTAAATTTGTTTTATAGTTTTTTTTGTAGACTAATTTTTAATATGATTACTATTCATTTGAATAAAAATAAAACTTCCCTACATATAAAATATGATACTAAAAGTTATAAATAGTAATACCATTTTCTTTATTTAATTATTTTATTAGGATTTAATTATTTTTTATATAATTATATAAAACATATTGAAAATTTCTTTTAGAATTTACACTTTTTTAAAAAAATGATTTTACACCAATTTGAGTTATAATGTTGATTATAATTCATTTTTAATATTTTAATAAAAATATTTAGATTATTTTAACATCCAACTAAAAATTTCTTGTTTAAATTAAAAGATAATAAAATATATATTTCTTTCAAAATCGGTATTTTTCACTATTTTGTATAAATCAAATTATTATAGAAAAAGTATTTAATTTACTATAAGATTATTTTGACATAGTTGTTTTTAAAATTATGGTTTTTCTATAATTTAAATTTATAAATGTTGAAACAAATAATTTTATATACAAATGTATAAAATGTAAAAAAATTATTAGAAAAGTATTCTAAAAGAATAAAATGAATTTATTCTTAATATTTTATTGAATATCGAATTAGATAAATGTCAACATTGTTGATTTAATTAATGTTTTTTAAGGAATGACTCTCTTACAGATACTGTAAAACATGGTAATTCAAATTCATTCCCTCCGACCTAGTGTATATGTTATAATAGGCTTATTTAAATAACAATATTTTTTATGAATATGCTTATGGTTACATAGATTCCAAACTATTGGTCAGAATGGCCTGAAGGACTTCATTTTTTTATAGTCCACCATTAAAGGGGTGAGGTGGAATAGCACCCAATCAAACATTTTTTTAAATAAAAACATATTCTAATGTTTTAATCTATTTTAAATTTATTCCTTAAAATTTATTTTCATAATTTTTTAAATTTAAAATATTTTAACAAAGTTATAGAGTCAAATATAAATTATATCATGAAATTTAACTTCTAGGTTTTGACTATGAAAATTTACATTAATATACATCAATAATAATAATGATTTGAAAATATTTTAATGAATCATTCCATTGAATATGACTATTAATGTCCACCAAAGACTAGTAAAATTGTTTTTTAGATTTGTTGAGTTTGAGAAATTCATTTACAATTGGTATTGAAATTTTATAAAATTTATATATTTCATTTTTGAAGATTAAATAATAATTATTATATCCCTCTATGTGAACCATTAAGAGAATAATGAATTTTACATTCCTAAATTACTAAGTTAATCTTTACATAATCTATATTATCACTAAAATATTGAAATTTTATTCCACCTATAAAAAAAATATGTTGCTAGAAATAGATAATATGATAAGAAATGGTAATGTTAAATGTGTTAATTTATTATTGAATACATTAAAACTAAAAATTCAAAATGGTTTTTACTTCATATACATCATTTTACACAAAAAATATCAATTTACAATAACATAAAGAATTATTTATATGGCTTAGTCACATGTTCCAAAATATATATTTTTCAATAATAACATGAATTACAAAGATATAAACTAATAATATTAAATAATATTTTCTATGGATCACATAGTTATATAAAATAACAATGTTAATGGTCATATATACATTATTCTAAAAAATATCACATTTTTCATAGATTCCACCTTTTAGGGTGATTAATATAATTTTAAATATGTTCCAAAGAAATAAAATTATCTATATTTTTCATACAAAAAAATATTATTAGATCTATGCTTTGATGTTTTTTGTTAATCATCAAAGAAAAATGAAATTTATAAAAAAATTATAGTATATTCTCATAATTAATAATATATTGTTCCAAATATCCATTCATAGACCAGTTGTTGTTTGTCATTACAATGAATTCTTTTTATTATGTACAAAAAATGAAATTGATTTGTTATCAAATTTCGAACCTCTTGATTATAAAATTGAAATACCTTTGATATGATTAAATTCATAGAATTATATGAAACTAATGTGAACATAAGTATGAAAAACCCATTGAGATCATTTTTTAGAAAACACAGTTTTAAAAAATATAAATGAATTTACAAAAAAATAATGTTTTATCTATTCTAAAGATGTTCATTGGGAATTTTTTTCAGGCATGCCTATATTGTTCTAAATCTAACATGTATAGTTCACTATGTATTTAACTCAAGGTGTAGGTTTCAGATTTGTATCGATCTCATTGGGTAATGGTTGGTCATGGTGTCTGGGAGAGACCCTTGGGGGAACATAGAGTCGTTGTAGACATCAGGCACAGTATTGTTTCTTTTTCAATTTTTTGAACTTTTAATTTCTTTTGTAGTGGATGTTCATCTTTAGAATTTTTATTTTTATATTGGGATTATTTGTTCTATTTCACAGTTTATTATAATTAATTTTATTGGATAAATGTTTCCCATTTGTATGCTATGTTGATGCACGATACTAATTTCATATCAGTGGGGATCCCGAACACCATCTAGGGCATACCATAGATCAACTCATCTGACTAGTTTAGGATTGACCCGGGTTAGTTATTGACATTAAAATCATTCCTCATATATCAAATAATTGATATAATTTATCATTAATTATTCCTTATCCTCAAATATATGTATTCTCTAAAGGATAATGATTTATTAATATTTCCCCATTTAATCAAATATAATTCAATGTAAAAAATGTATGAAAAAAGGTATATGTTTTAGGATGTAATAATATCTATTATCAATGAGAAGTTAAATTTAAGAGAATATTTTTGTCAATATAGACATTAAAACAAAAAAATTCATTTCATCAAGGGATGGTTATAAATCACAAAATAATGTGATATAGTTTAATAAATTTTACCCCATGGTAGTCATAACATCAAATATCAATGGATTAAATAATTCAATTTGGAACATAAAATATCATAATGGATAATTTATTAATGTTATTAAATGTCAAGGGAATAGTATATAAAACCTAAAAATGGAATTAAGTGTATATCATTAAAATATTCCTATTTTAAGGGAAATTTAGAAGAAGTCCCTTACCCCATGAAGTCCCTTAGTAGAATGTGTTTTAACCTAATGTAAAGTAGATTTATGTATGCTAAAATATAAGTTATAACTATATAAGTATTTATAATATCATATATTATACTTTTTTCCATATTTTCTCACATTAATAAATAATATCTGGTTGTTTTCATTATTTCAGGTGTTAATTACGTTGTTTTTCCATGCGTGTTTTCTCTTGAATGATCATGATCTTGTGTGTATTATATAATTTTACCTAATCCATAATAATTATAATGAGTTAACTATAATATTTTTACACCAATTTTACTATTACAACTAATTATGTAATGTGGTTATGAAAAGTTTACTATGTTACAATCATAGATATGGTAATTCATGAGAATGCTTGAGTAACATTTCCATTATTTAGTAACCACTATGGAAAGGAGGTGAGTAATATTTTCCCATTACAAAAATATAATATTATCATAAAACTATGCTATTTATTTAAACATAATTATACCTATAATCTATGTTTTGTGGTGATGAAAAGAGAGTCAAATTGCTTTATGAATATGGATTTCCACATGTACATGAGAAATGTTATCATATTTCATAGAATGAAATAAGATAATATATTAAAATTTATAAATGATAAATATTTTATTAATGTAGTAATTATTTATTTTATATCAAATATGTAAATTATATTTATTGTTATCAACTTCAATTTAACTTGTTAGTGGAAGACGAATCACATCAGTTCATTAGGCAGTTATCTAACATACACAAGGGCAATGTTATCGTATCCCCTATGGAATGGAAGGTAAATATGTATATATTATACAATAACTCATGAGGTATAATTATGTTGTTAATAAATTATATATAATTTATTTGCACAATAATAAAAAACTGTGAATGGTGGTAATAGAAAACTGAATGAAAATTGTTCACAAGGTGGTAGTCCGATGTGCACAGAATTCATGATTTAATAACTCATTTTATAGAGGTTGATATGATTTTATGTAAAAAAATATTACAATAGTATATAAATATATACATTTCAACAAGTATTTTATATCATCAATGTTTAATAATATGCAAGTTTGGTGAAGGAAGAAAAAAATAGAAATGTTCATTGAAGAACATTATATCTTCTTCAAGTATCTTACTTATGTTTTTACAAAAGCCTTCCATTATAGGATTTATGCTAAACATAAATCCCTTAGGATTATGGTATGGAATTTGGGATGTGATTTTTGGTGGGATATTATGAACCAAAAAGGATTAATGAAATTGTGAATTGAGAAGAGGTTTTGTCCTTTTATAATTGAGATGAGTGGAACACATATAATATTTCAAATGACTCAATAATACACATGTTTATTATCATATAAAAATCCTATAAAATTGTCCATTTTAAATAATTGAAGATATATGGTCAAAATATTTCCTTAAAATGGGTATTTATAGGTTTTTAGGTAATTATTAACCCTTTTAGTCTTAGTATAACAACCTGATATATCAATTTTCACCTTAACATCAGTAGTTAATTTTTACTGTTTCCACCATTAAATTTCATAAAAAATTATATTTTCTTTATTATAAATTACAGTTTTTACAAATATTAAATTCATTTATTGAATATAAATTCACATATTTGTACATTTTAATTTTAAAATTAATCTCATAGTCATGAAGAGAAAGTAGGTTCTTAAAGAGAAATATCTGAAAGGTTAAAATATTTGTATATCAAAAATTAATATGGTTAACATTAAAATGAACTAAATTGTCTTATTTTATACCAAATTAATATAATTTTACTTTCAAACCAACTCAAAAAATAATCATTCATTATAAATTTTTTAAATGAAAAGGCATTTTTTAATTTCAATACAATATTTTTTCACTATTCGTCAAAAAAATAAAAAATCCCTAGAAAATCCATAAGAATAAGAATAAGATAAAATTAAAATTATTAATTTGAAATTGATGTTTATTTTATAAATTAATTTTTGATGTTTTGTAACAAAAAATTTAAAATCCTGTGTTCAATGCACAACTAAACAGTCTTTCAGAATAAAAATTGGGTTTTTGGAAAATAATTCTTTTAATCCAAATGGTTCTTATTTTCATTTATAATTAAAATTTGACAAATTCACATGTGTTAAATATCTATTTTGATAATTAAGTTAGTCTTATTCATACCCTATAATTTTATTTCTACATTAAAACTACCATGTTTAAATAATATATTAATTTATTATCGAGTTTCATTTAAACATCTTGTTTCATGCATCAAATGTTATTGAAATAACAATATTTATTCTAAAATAAATATATTGAAAAGGTATACAGTGTTATAATCTTCCATATTAAAAATTATATTCCTAGAAATTTCTTGGATATTACCATCTAAATTTATGATTGTAGTTCTTCTTCGTAATATCCACTTGTTACCATGCCTTTTCTCTATTTTTTTATTTCTCTAATGTATATTTACTATATTATTTATCTTGTTCCATGATACATTCTCTCTACTATTCAGAATATGGATGGGTTATTCACAAAATGAAATATTAGGTTCCAATTATATTCTATCATATTTGAGCATGTGCATTGGTTCTAACATGTTCATCATTAATAATGATATATGGAACACATCTTTCAGTTTTCAGATATTTAAAAAAAATCTAAATAATAAGAAACAACTCAAAAATTTTCAATAACAACAATGGTTCTTATGTACATAGGGCTCAATTTACCTTTTGTATGTAACATTATAAAACCATTATATGGATTCAATTTTATGATAACTTGATATCCCAATTTATATTCCAAATCATTCATATGATAATTGGTATGAAACATTTTCCAACATTTAGTTTCTTTAATGTGAGCCTAGATAATATTTATGATTATTGTTATCTATTTAAAATGTTCTAATACTATGTGTTTCCTTGAACCAATTAATACATATAAGAAGGATTTGGAAATCATGTTCCATAAAATTGATCATATAACCACATTTAAACAAATGAATGGAATCTATTATTATAGGAAAACTCTACAAATTGTAAACAATGAACCCAGACACTTTGAAAGTCATGCGAGTATCACTACAACATTCCTTTAATTATTTGAATAGTCCTTTTGGATTTTCCACCAATTTGATTATGGTAGGAAAATCTAAAATAAATCACTATATCAAGATCCTTATAAATAAAAATCCATAATTTTTGTATAATACGCATATCGTGGACAACACAATTGAAAGAGGGGAAACATGAAATATTATAAATTTATAAATATAAATGATTTTGAGGATCAAAGTACGTAAATATTCACTTATAAGAATGAATTTTTAATGTTTGGTTGTGCAATAAATGATAAACAATATTTCAACATTATTTATAGTATTCTATTGTAGTCAAATAATAAAAGCTATATAATTTTCATCCCATTTCTACAATGAAATTTGAGTATATTAAATGAATCCTCTAGGATTTTGATCTCAAATACATCACATAATGAAAAACCAAAAATCTAGAAACATAATCAGAAATTTCAAATTTCATGTTTTCCCAAAAAATTAATTCCACTAATACATATAAATAATTGTTATACTATGGTGTATAGAGAAATATGAGAAATTATAATAATACAATAATTTTATTCTAAGATCACGTATTTATGGGACACATAATAACTTTCAAAATTTCATAATACCATCTTCAAAATAAAACTCATCCAATTTAACATCATTCACAACTTCAATTTTCAAAAGATTTTTATCATAATAATATTGAAAATATTTTATCTATTCAAATAAATACAGTTTCACAATTATTTGAAAAATGATTCGCGTATCCCCACTATTAATGATTTATATATCCATATTTAATAGTTTCATGCGAATGTGATCTATCCCCCAAATCATTTAGGCCTTAATCCATGATTTTTCCTATATAATGTGTCTACTATATTATTTTAATTACCTTGGTGGTGTTGTATAAAAAAAATAATCTTTAGCTAGCTCAAGACCTCAATTTTCCCTCATATTGATGTATTTCTCTAAGAAGACGTTTTTAGGCTCTTATGATCCATGTATGTGACACCACACCCCTACCTCATTGGATTGAGGAGGTGATGAGGGATACTTGGCCTTAAGAGATGTTCCCAAGGAACCAAAGGCTGGAAATAAATGTCGAGTTCTTCAAGGAATTGTGGGGAATGATTTTACCTTTTGAAGATAACCCAACTCAACCCACCAACATCTAAAGATGCATGTACTTTCAAACCCAGCCATGTGATACTAACAATTCCATCACAAACCCCAAAACCATTCAATTAGACATGTCCACAAAACATCAGAGTACAAAGAGGAAACAAAACAACAAAACACCATGAGTCATGACTGCACCACTGCTCCACGCCAAGCTCCAAGCTCCATGATCCACTAAAACGTCACAATGCACCACTAAAAGAGGGTAATGCCTTAGATCTACCCACTTCACGGTACACGACATCTGCAAAGACACCAAAGATCCAAATTAGGGGGTGAGTAAAACTAATCAGTGTTATTTTCCCAACTGGCTTCCCTACACATGACACGAGGATAGAACCGTTGTCACATTTATATAAAGTAGTCTATATAAAATAATCACAAATGCAACAGTTACCACAATCTAGACACACCCTTACTAAGCCATTTCCCCCAAAATAAGATTCAAAGGTAAATACAAAAAATCATTCCACAATCCATTTCATCATTTACACATTAACACAAAAATCTACATCTAGCAAAGAAATGCACAATAAGACAACAAAAATGGTGGAACTTCCGTCTAACCCATTCACTCATTCCTTCTAGTTGTACTTCTCGCCCACTTATCCTTTGATGGTGGTCCTTCTATCCACTATCCATCCCCTTTTTATTGTGGTACTTCCCTCCCCCTTTCACATAACATTCCAACACTCCATAACCAATTATATAACCCAAAAATGCCACAACAAAATTTAAATAACCATTTCCATAACATGACTAACCACTTCAATAAATAACACATTTATTGAACCCACCATTAAATCATTTTCCATTCCAAACTACATTTCAATAAAAACACAAAATTTATTGAAAATAATTTTCATTAACCATTTCCCCCAATCAATCCTAGAAACCAATTTTAACATCCACAACATGAACATGTCCCCACAATACATCTTTTCCCAAAAATATTCAAATCATTTCTAATGGATTTCAAAACAATTTCACCCATCAAAACACAATTAATTTTAACCAAAAAAATTAATTTTCTCAAAAAACCTACTAGTTCTAATCAATTGTAGTCGAGATAGATGCAGCCTATCTTTTTAGGTATGGTGAAATCCACCATTCACCAAACACACTCCAAACTTGGTGAACGCCTCCTCGAAACCACCTCAAAAACCCTTCCCTAACATCGTCAAGCTCAACCTTTAACACAAAAAGGAAGCACAAACCTAGATCTACATTCAACCCTTGTAGATATAGTAAACTAAGAGAGTGAGAGGGCTAACCTGTAATGCCCCGACCCCAATTTCCCAGAGTCGGTGCATTACTTCGTAACATTGGCATGATCACAAAAGATCAAGTCTCGAAAGACCGATTAGTTTAGTAGCCTTGGAAACACTAGATACATTTATAAATGTTACATTACATCATAAATTGAAAATATACAAAAACAAAGTCTCCATAGTCCACACTCATAGCCTCTTCTGACTATCCCTGCAGGTCATTCATAAAATACTTCTTCACATCCTGGAAAATATTAAAACATTGAAAGGGGTGAGCTCAGATGCTCATTAAGGATAACAATATTGCGGAAGCTCTCATAAATAAACATAAACATTTAAGGAAATGTATAACTAAAACAAAAGCCTTCTAAACTTGAACATCAACATAATATGGAAAAAGTAAAATGATATAATGTCATTTACTTCTTCACATGGATATTCTACTGGTCAAATAATCACATGCAATATCAATAACCACTTTCATAATGATGGAATGCATAATGCCAGACTATCATAACCACGTAACCAAGGCCTCGTGCCAAAAACAAAAATAAGATTTTGTCAAGGCCTCATGCCAAGACACTAGTTTGTCTCATGAGACCTGCCGATACATCGAGAAGCTATTGCGGGCTCCACCCGTCACTTATTAAGTCCAATGCATTCCTCAAATGAATAGTTTTAAACATATCATAAACCATAACATAATCGTATCACATCAAACATGCATAAAGGAAACATAACATTTCCACATTTCAATCACAAGACATGAATAAAACAAATTGATATAATAAAAACACTTTCAGAACCATTTTCAATACCAAAATAAAAGAAAAGTAAAACATGGTATTTATTTTTCTTTTAAAAAAAGTATGGCTTGTAAGGGAAGCCGAAACTAAAATAATGGTCACGGCAGTGGGGAAGTCGTTGTTTCTGCATACGTAAGACAAAAACATTCCTTTTTTCGTTTAGTAAAACACTTTGTAAAAAAATATTCCTTTTTTAATAAAAGTCAAAGTCCAAGGGGTTTATACACCGTATAAAAGAAAGTTGTGTATAAAACCAAATATGTCTCAATGAAAGGAGATTGAGGCGAAGCCCTTAAAAAGATAATTTTTTAAAATAATATAGATCTATTATGTGTATTCACTATAAGTACACATAATGAAAGTACAAATACAAGATAGGACATAATAATATCATGACATAATTTGAAAGAAGGAGATTAACCCAAAGAATGGAAGTTGGGTTAAGAAATTCCCTTACAAAGATAATTTTTTTAAATAAAATAGATTTATTATTTGTATTAACTATTTTTACACATAATGAATGTACAAATAAAAGATAGGACATAATAATATCAAGACATAATTTTAAAGTAGGAGATTAACCCAAAGAAGGGAAATTGGGTTAAGAAGTTCCCTTACCTTGCGTCATGTCCTAACTCGACTATTCTTTAACCTCCTGAATAATAAACTAGAGTTAATTTCTATTTACTTAACAACATTTTTCATGTTCATTATTCCTTTTATATCCCTTATTACCATGTTATGAACATTATGTAATTCTTTAAGTTTATAATGGTCATTTTTTCGATCTTAGGTACTTGAGTCAAAAATAAAATTCTTATAATTACAAGTTGTTCATGTGGTGAAATATCCATTATATACAGAATTATATTCAAGATGTAGATATCATATATATCATATATATACATTATATACATTCATTTATAATATTACGTAACATTTAGAGGTAAGAAATGAAATGCACCGTTCATGGAGACGGTAAGCCGTACGTACGCATGAACGCTACATTCATTTCTATTTCGTATTTAATGGAATGAAATCATAATGATATTAATGTATAATATAATTACAGTATAATATAGTGTATAAAACCATTTAATCCATCCTTTATACATCCCACATATCGCATTAACGATTCAAATCACTTTGAGGGGGCGGTAGTCCACACTTCCTAAAATGAAATTATCGCGTTTACCCATAATGGAAATCATAACGTATGCCATAAATGACAGATACAGAAGCAAAAGTAAAACATAAAAATATTATATATCATATATAAATATAGTTACATCTTAATTTCCACCTTTTAAGGTGTTATATGAGTGTTGAACAATCATCGTTTCGTGAGGCAGAAATTCTCCATCCACAGAAAAAGTATGTACTTTAACCATTAGATGTAGGTGTGTGTAAGTGTAGCTTGAACCCTTCTTATAAAAACATCGTAGTATATTGAGTATACTGGTTTTGTTACAAAAGAAATGAATAAAAATAGTTTAAGGGGTTGGATAAGCTAAATAAAACAAAACAACATTAGAGAAGACATTACCTCAAAATCGGGTAACTCTTTTTGATTTGCTCCAAAGGCTTCCTTGGGAAGAGTTCTTCCCAAAGTGAGGCTTCTAATAGTAAGAGGGGAAAGTTGGGAGAGTATTTGGGCCGAGTTTGGCCGAGCCAAATGGCTTGAAAGTCTGAATGAGGTGGTAGAGGTGGGGGCCTTTTATAAGAGGAGGGGAGGGGCACTCTTGGAAAGTAAGGGAATTTTACATTATTATACAATGATTTTTGGATACTAAAGTTCCCACACATATATAATTCGTGGATAAGGTGATAAGGGTTATAAATATAACCATCCAATAGTATTTTGACAAGTGTAAGCCTTGGATTTTACATTATCTTTTCTTTTTATTAAAATCGTTAAATAATGAGGTCATCCCTGCATCATAGTGATGTCATAAATAATTTAATTTATTTAATGTCTAAAAATTATAAAACAAATACTATGATGTAGGAAATATTTGTATCTTTCCAATTACTATTTATAGTCAAAAATATGACCTGTATAACCCCATATGAAAATTGTTTTAGTAAAACATTTTATGTTTGTGTCATTTTTTACTTTAACATTAAATAAAAGGTATTTATGTCATTTTCTAACTAAAGTGGTTCCATGGGGTCCCCAAGTTGACCCATGGATTTTATTGGTCGGACATGGCACATCCAATGAGGGTAGGACATGTGTCAAGCTCATCTCATATTATTAAAACATTATTTTTACCATAAACTACACTAATTACCTCTAATCGCGATTAAGAAATTAAAAGTTACTATTCACCAAAAATTATTTTAATCTCATTGAACCACATTTTACTTATTAATGACAACCATGTATGTCGGATTATTGAAAATAAAATCACAGAAGTGGTAATATTTCATTTAAACGAAAAATCAGTTATTTAACTATCACTTAGTGGTTTCACTATTCATCAAAAATTGATGTTTTTCAGAACAATGCCAAAAATTCACCCTAAGCTATAATTGATATTCCGAATTCAAAAATGATTTCTATTTTAAAAAATTCCAAACATATAAGTTGCATTAATTAATTTTATAATTAATTCCCGCTGTCACAACAAATAGCGTGTTTTTAAGAAACAATTTATATCAAAAGATTGGCAATTGTTTATGTCAAATTTCAATGTTAAATTATTTATAATGACCACCATTGGATAAAATGGTAAAAATATATTATAATTATACTATAAAACCATTAAATATTATAACTTATCACTATAAATGATTTTGATTAAAAAAGTTGTTTTTAAGTATTTTTCAATATTCATAAAAAATTAGAAGTTCTCTGAAAAATACCAAAAATTCAACATAGGCTAATTTCGATATTCCGAATCCAAAAATGAAGTCCATTTTGAAATATAAAATTTCTATAATTTTAAAAAGTGGTTATTACTATTCATAACAGCTACTTTGATTAGTAGCGGTGTTTTAGAACTCGAAGTTGCGTACAATGCAAGCTATTGCATTATTGAATGAGAAGCGTATCGTCGAAGCTCGGGGTGTAACATTCTCCCGTCCTTCAATAAATTGCGTCCTCGAAATTTGAAATTATTCTTTGAAAATAAAAGGATGAAAAGAGAAAATACCTTTGTGGAAAACCCACATCGGAAATAAGATTAATAAAATTTATCCTTAATAAGAGGGAAAGGGAAATGAAAAAGTCACCACCGGATTATGATCACGATTAGGAGAACATTGGTGGCAATTAGAGACATATAATTGGAGGAAAAACGTAAATATTTCTAGGGAGTGATTGAGGTAATCAATTACAATCAACTGTCAAATTGAGGGCCTCAATGCCTTCAAATCTATGTTGATTTAAAATATCATCAGTTCAACAAGACATAAGGTATTAGGATAACACATTTTTTTTAATATCTCTTTACTAAATTTTAAGAAATAATTTATTCATTGAATAAGAGATAGGTATATATATATTTATGATTGACAATTAGAGTTTCAACCTTCAACTCATCTTTCACTTAAAAAGATAATATAACTCAAAAATATTATACTTATCCTAATTGTATAATGTTCCAAATTTTAAAACATACCATTTAGATTAGTAAAACTATTTTTTAATAACCAGGGACTTCCTGTAAGCTAGTGGTAGGTAATAAAGGCCTGTCGCACTATGGTTGTGGGTTCGATTCCTGTAGCTTTGTCCAACGCGACGGGTTATTCCCCACCCTATAGGTTGTCATTTTCCTAAAACTATAGTATTATAATATTCCAAAAATAATCTTTAGAAATGATTTAACCTTAAACAATAGTATCCAAAGATCAACTTAATACATTCCAACCATTACAGTTATCTAAAATACTTCTATCCAACTCACAGTCCAAATTTTATAAGGAAGGTAAACATAATGAAGAACCTTTTTTCCACGTAACAACATGTGAACACCTTCATCATGTACTCTTTTTAAACATAATGAATTACCATGATAATTTATTCCTTATAGAATACTAGATATACTCCTTCTATCCAAAAATGTATACAAAACATTAATTAGTTTCAAGGAAGTTAAGAATATCAAATATAATTTATCCAAATCAATCACGTCTTATTCCAAAATCACAATCTCAGTATCAGAACCATATTATGGTTTATCTTTATCTCAACCATATATTTTCCAAAAATTTAACCTACTGTGGCGTCACTTTTATTGGTTCCACACAATCTCAAGTCCTTGATGAAATAGTACTGCAGTACAATCCTTATATACTCCATAATTATTATAACCAATACATCATTGATACAACACTCAAATTACAAAATTATTTAATAACAACATAAGAACTCTAATCATTACTCCTCATCTATGGTAGTATCATAACTTGATTATTATCCAATAACATCATTTTGTGAATACCCTGATGATTTGGACATTGGTTTGCGTAGTGTCCCCAATCCTTGCAGAAGAAGCATTGTACATTTGAAACCATTTTCTTACCCTTGCGGTCACGCACTTTGTGTCCTTTTTCTCTACACTTATAACAAACTCACATTCCATTTAGGAAAGTTCCATGATGTTTCTTCCCACAATTACCACATATTGGAAAATTCTTCTTTCCCCTCATCCCTTTATCTATCATTCTCTCTTCCATCCCTTTCGTCTCTTGCTTCACTTCAAAGCCATCGGACTCAGAGAATTATTTACTTATCTTATTAACACATGATACTATTTCTTCATATGTTGAGAACACATGGGAGACTATTTCCCTTCGAAATGTTGGCTTAATACCATGAAAGATATGATCCTTCTTACACTTTGGATCATACGTATTGATGGAGTTCACATTCCTTCTACTGGGCACCATTTCTATACAATGCCATAAACTAGATTAGTTTATGAATCAAAATACATAATTCCATACTTATAAAATACTTAACATAAATTGAACTATTTATGGATATAATCCATAATCATAAAATGGTTTTCTTTGAGGAATTATATACTCATAACCGTTCATAGTGGTTTGTAAAGAAAACGAGAATTATCCCAAGCATATCCCCCGGGAGTGTCGTAAACAATAGTGCAGCAAAGCCCGTTGTCGTGCACCAGTTCCCGTTCGAGTCTAGCTCAAAGCGGTGTTTTCGGGTTTTACCCCTAGGTACATATGTGCCAGAGCCGCCTCTACCTGCTCGTATCCAGACAGGGATGTATTGCTCGGAAAACTCACAAAATCTCTATAATACCAAAATTCTAGGAAGTTCTTCTATACTAATCCTTAAAGTCTATCTTCGGGCTATGTGCTCTAATCAGAGTTTATCTAAATCTGGCTTCCAAGGTTAGTACTAAACTGCCTTTGATACCAACTATAACACCCCGACCCCAATTTTCCAGAGTCGGTGCATTACTTCGTAACATTGGCATGATCACAAAAGATCAGGTCTCGAAAGACTGATTAGTTTAGTAGCCTTGGAAACACTAGATACATTTATAAATGTTACATTACATCATAAATTGAAAATCTACAATAAAAAAGTCTCCATAGTACGCACTCATATCCTCTTCTGACTATCCCTGCAGGTCATTCATAAAATACTTCTTCACATCCTGGAAAATATTAAAACATTGAAAGGGGTGAGCTCAGATGGTCAGTAAGGATAACAATATTGCGGAAGCTTTCATAAATAAACATAAACATTTAAGGCAATGTATAACTAAAACAAAAGCCTTTTAAACTTGAACATCAACATAATATGGAAAAAGTAAAATTATATAATGTCATTTACTTCTTCACATGGATATTCTACTAGTCGAATAATCACATGCAATATCAATAACCACTTTCATAATGATGGAATGCATAATGCCAGACTATCATAACCACGTAACCAAGGCCTCGTGCCAAGACCACAAATAAGATTTTGTCAAGGCCTCGTGCCAAGACACAAGTTTGTCTCATGAGACCTTCCGATACATCGAGGAGCTATAGCGGGCTCCACCCATCACTTATTATGTCCAATGCATTCCTCATATGAATAGTTTTAAACATATCATAAACAATAACATAATCGTATCACATAAAACATGCATAAAGGAAACATAACATTTCCACATTTCAATCACAAGATATGAATAAAACACATTGATATAATAAAAACACTTTCAAAACCATTTTCAATACCAAAATAAAAGAAAAGTAAAACATGGTATTTATTTTTCTTTTAAAAAAACGTATGGCTTGTAGAGGAAGTCGAAACTCAAATAATGGTCACGGCGGCGGGGAAGTCGTTGTTGCTGCATACGTAAGACAAAAACATTCCTTTTGTCGTTTAGTAAAACACTTTGTAAAAAATATTCCTTTTTTAATAAAAGTCAAAGTCAAAGGGGTTTATACACCGTATAAAAGAAAGTTGTGTATAAAACCAAATATGCCTCAATGAAAGGAGATTGAGGCAAAGTCCTTAAAAAGATCATTTTTTAAAATAATATAGATCTATTATGTGTATTCACTATAAGTAAACATAATGAAAGTACAAATACAAGATAGGACATAATAATATCATGACATAATTTGAAAGAAGGAGATTAACCCAAAGAATGGATGTTGGGTTAAGAAATTCTCTTACAAAGATAATTTTTTAAATAAAATAGATTTATTATTTGTATTAACTATATGTACACATAATGAAAGTACAAATACAATATAGGACATAATAATATCAAGACATAATTTGAATGTAGGAGATTAACCTAAAGAATGGAAATTGGGTTAACAAGTTCCCTTACCTTGCGTCATGTCCTGACTCGACTGTTCTTTAACCTCCTGAATAATAAACTAGAGTTAATTTATATTTACTTAAGAACCCTATTCATGTTCATTATTCCTTTTATATCCCTTATTACCATGTTATGAACATTATGTAATTATTTAAGTTTATAATGGTCATTTTGTCGATCTTAGGTACTTGAGTCAAAAATAAAATTCTTATAATTACAAGTTGTTCATGTGGTGAAATATCCATTATATCCAGAATTATATTCATGATGTAGATGTCATATATATCATATATATACATTATATACATTCATTTATAATATTACGTAACATTTAGAGTTGAGAAATGAAATGCACCGTTCATGGAGACGGTAAGCCGTACGTACGCATGAACGCTACTTTCATTTCTATTTCGTATTTAATGGAATGAAATCATAATGATATTAATGTATAATATAATTCCAGTATAATATAGTTTATAATACCATTTACTCCATCCTTTATACATCCCACATATGGCATTAATGATTCAAATCACTTTGAGGGGGCGGTAGTCCGCACTTCCTAAAATGAAATTATCGCGTTTACCCATAATGGAAATCATAAAGTATGCCATAAATGAGAAATACAGAAGCAAAAGTAAAACATAAAGATATCATATATCATATATAAATATAGTTACATCTTAATGGACACCTTTTAAGGTGTTATATGAGTGTTGAACAATCATCGTTTCGTGAGGCAGAAATTCGCCATCCACAGAAACAGTATGTTCTTTAACCATTAGATGTAGGTGTGTGTAAGTGAAGCTTGAATACTTCTTATAAAAACATCGTAGTATATTGAGGATACTGGTTTTATTACAAAAGAAAATAATAAAAATATTTTAATGGGTTGGAGAAGCTAAATAAAACAAAACAACATTAGAGAAGACATTACCTCAAAATCGGGTAACTCTATTCGATTTGCTCCAAAGGCTTCCTTGGGAAGAGTTCTTCCCAAAGTGAGGCTTCTAAGAGTAAGAGGGGAAAGTTGGGAGAGTATTTGGGAAGAGTTTGGCTGAGCAAAATGGCTTGAAAGTGTGAATGAGGTGGTAGAGGTGGGGGCCTTTTATAAGAGGAGGGGAGGGGCACTCTTGGAAAGTAAGGGAATTTTACATTATTATACAATGCTTTTCGGATTCTAAAGTTCCCACACATATATAATTCGTGGATAAGGTGATAAGGGTTAGAAATATACCCATCCAATAGTCTTTTGACAAGTGTAAGCCTTGGATTTTACATTATCTTTTCATTTTATTAAAATCGTTAAATAATGAGGTCATCGCTGCATCATAATGATGTCATAAATAATTGAATTTATTTAATGTATAAAAATTATAAAACAAATACTATGATGTAGGAAATCTTTGTATCTTTCCAATGACTATTTATAGTAAAAAATATGACCTGTATAACCCCATATAAATTTTTTTTTAGTAAAACATTTTATGTTTGTGTCATTTTTTACTTTAACATTAAATAAAAGGTATTTATGTCATTTTCTAACTAAAGTGGTTCCATGGGGTCCCCAAGTTGACCCATGGATTTTCTTGGTCGGCCATGGCACATCCAATGAGGGTAGGACATGTGTCAAGCTCATCTAATATTATTAAAACATTATTTTTACCTTAAACTACACTAATTACCTCTAATCGCGATTAAGAAATTAAAAGTTACTATTCACCAGAAATTATTTTAATCTCATTGAACCACATTTTACTTATTAATGACAACCATGTATGTAGGATTTTTGAAAATCAAATCACAAAAGTGGTAATATTTCATTTAAACGAAAAATCAGTTATTTAACTATCACTTAGTGGTTTCACTATTCATCAAAAATTGAAGTTTTTCAGAACAATGCCAAAATTTCACCCTAAGCTATAATTGATATTCCAAATTCAAAAATGATTTCTATTTTACAAAATTCCAAACATATAAGTTGCATTAATTAATTTTATAATTAATTCCCGCTGTCACAACAAATAGCGTGTTTTTAAGAAATAATTTATATCAAAAGATTGGCAATTGTTTATGTCAAATTTCAATGTTAAATTATTTCTAATGACAACCATTGGATAAAATGGTAAAAATATATTCTAATTATACTTTAAAACCACTAAATATTATAACTTATCACTATAAATTATTTTTTTTAAAAAAGTTGTTTTTAAGTATTTTTCAATATTCATAAAAAATTAGAAGTTCTCTGAAAAATACCAAAAATTAAACATAGACTAATTTCGATATTCCGAATCAAAAAATGAAGTCCATTTTGAAATATAAAATTTCTATAATTTTAAAAAGTGGTTATTATTATTCATAACAGCTACTTTGATTAGTAGCGGTGTTTTAGAACTCGAAGTTGCGTACAATGCAAGCTATTGCATTATTGAATGAGAAGCGTATCGTCGAAGCTCGGGGTGTAACATTCTCCCGTCCTTCAATAAATTGCGTCCTCGCAATTTGAAATTTTTCTTTGAAAATAAAATGTTGAAAAGAGAAAATACCATTGTGGAAAACCCACATCGGAAATAAGATTAATAAAATTTAGCCTTAATAAGAGGGAAAGGGAAATGATAAAGTCACCACCCAATTATGATCTCGATTAGGAGAACAATGGTGGAAATTCGAGACATATAATTAGAGGAAAACGTAAATATTTGTAGGGAGTGATTGAGGTAATAAATTACAATCAACTGTCAAATTGAGGTCCTCAAAGCCATCAATCTATGTTGATTTAAAATATCATCAGTTCAACAAGACATAAGGTATTAGGATAACACATTTTTTTTAATATCCCTTTACTAAAGTTTAGGAATTAATTTATTCATTGAATAAGAGATAGGTATATATATTTATGCTTGACAATTAGAGTTTCAACCTTCAACTCATCTTTCACTCAAAAAGATAATAGAACTCAAAAATATTATACTTATCCTAATTGTATAAGGTTCCAAATTTTAACACATACCATTTAGATTAGTAAAACTATTTTTTAATAACCAGGGACATCCTGTAGGCTAGTGGTAGGTAATAAAGGCCTGTCGCACTATGGTTGTGGGTTCGATTCCTGCAGCTTTGTCCAACGCGGCGGGTTATTCCCCACCCTACAGGTTGTCCTTTTCCTAAAACTATAGTATTATAATAGTCCAAAAATAATCTTTAGAAATGCTTTAACCTTAAACGATACTATCCAAAGATCAACTTAATACATTCCAACCTTTACAGTTATCCAAAATACTTCTGTCCAACTCACAGTCCAAATTTTATAAGGAAGGTAAACATAATGAAGATCCTTTTTTCCACGTAACAACATGTGAACACCTTCATCATGTACTCTTTTTAAACATAATGAATTACCATGATCATTTATTCCTTATAGAATACTAGATATACTCCTTCTATCCAAAAATGTATACAAAACATTAATTAGTTTCGAGGAAGTTAAGAATATCCAATATAATTTATCCAAATCAATCACGTCTTATTCCAAAATCACAATCTCAGTATCAGAACCATATTATGGTTTATCTTTCTTTCAACCATATATTTTCCAAAAATTTAACCTACTGTGGCGTCACTTTTCTTGGTTCCACACAATCTCAAGTCCTTGATGAAATAGTACTGCAGTACAATCCTTATATACTCCATAATTATTATAACCAGTACATCATTGATACAACACTCAAATTACAAAATTATTTAATAACAACATAAGAACTCTAATCATTACTCCTCATCTATGGTAGTATCATAACTTGATTATTATCCAATAACATCATTTTGTGCATACCCTGATGATTTGGACATTGGTTTGCATAGTGTCCCCAATCCTTGCAGAAGAAGCATTGTACATTTGAAACCATTTTCTTACCCTTGCAGTCACGCACTTTGTGTCCTTTTTCACTACACTTATAACAAACTCACATTCCCTTTAGGAAAGTTCCATGATGTTTCTTCCCACAATTACCACATATTGGAAAATTCTTCTTTCCCCTCATCCCTTTATCCATCATTCTCTCTTCCATCCCTTTCGTCTCTTGCTTCGCTTCAAAGCCATAGGACTCAGAGAATTCATTACTTATCTTATTAACACATGATACTATTTCTTCATATGTTGAGATCACATGGGAGACTATTTCCCTTCGAAATGTTGGCTTAATACCATGAAAGATATGATCCTTCTTACACTTTGGATCATACGTATTGATGGAGTTCACATTCCTTCTACAGGGCACCATTTCTATACAATGCCATAAACTAGATTAGTTTATGAATCAAAATACATAATTCCATACTTATAAAATACTTAACATAAATTGAACTATATATGGATATAATCCATAATCATAAAATGGTTTTCTTTGAGGAAGTATATACTCATAACCGTTCATAGTGGTTTGTAAAGAAAATGAGAATTATCCCAAGCATATCCCCCGGGAGTGTCGTAACCAATAGTGCAGCAAAGCCTGTTGTCGTGCACCAGTTCCCGTTCGAGTCTAGCTCAAAGCGGTGTTTTCGGGTTTTACCCCTAGGTACATCTGTGCCAAAGCCGCCTCTACCTGCTCGTATCCAGACAGGGATGTATTGCTCGGAAAACTCACAATATCTCTATAATACCAAAATTTTAAGAAGTTCTTCTATACTAATCCTTAAAGTCTATCTTCAGTCTATGTGCTCTAATCAGATTTTATCTAAATCAGGCTTCCAAGGTTTGTACTAAACTGCCTTTCATACCAACTGTAACGCCCCGACCCCAATTACCCAGAGTCAGTGCATTACTTCCTAACATTGGCATGATCACAAAAGATCAAGTCTCGAAAGACCGATTAGTTTAGTAGCCTTGGAAACACTAGATACATTCATAAATGTTACATTACATCATAAATTGAAAATATACAATAACAAAGTCTCCATAGTCCGCACTCATATCCTCTTCTGACTATCCCTGCAGGTCATTCATAAAATACTTCTTCACATCCTGGAAAATATTAAAACATTTAAAGGGGTGAGCTCAGATGATCAGTAAGGATAACAATATTGTGGAAGCTTTCATAAATAAACATAAACATTTAAGGCAATGTATAACTAAAACAAAAGCCATTTAAACTTGAACATAAACATAATATGGAAAAAGTAAAATGAGATAATGCCATTTACTTCTTCACATGGATATTCTACTGGTCGAATAATCACATGTAATGTCAATAACCACTTTCATAATGATGGAATGCATAATGACAGACTATCATAACCACGTAGCCAAGGCCTCGTGCCAAGACCACAAATAAGATTTTGTCAAGGCCTCGTTCCAAGACACTAGTTTGTCTCACGAGACCTGCCGATGCATCGAGGAGCTATAGCGGGCTCCACCCGTCACTTATTAAGTCCAATACATTCCTCATCTGAATAGTTTTAAACATATCATAAACCATAACATAATCGTATCACCTAAAACATGCATAAAGGAAACATAACATTTCCACATTTCAATCACAAGATAACAATAAAACACATTGATATAATAAAAACACTTTCAAAACCATTTTCAATACCAAAATAAAAGAAAATTAAAACATGGTATTTATTTTTCTTTTAAAAAAAAGTATGGCTTGTAGAGGAAGCCGAAACTCAAATAATGGTCACGGTGGCGGGGAATTCGTTGTCACCGCATACGTAAGACAAAAACATTCCTTTTGTCGTTTATTAAAACGCTTTGTAAAAAGAGATACCTTTTTGAATAAAAGTCAAAGTCAAAGGGGTTTATACACCGTATAAAAGAAAGTTGTGTATAACACCAAATATGGCTCAATGAAAGGAGATTGAGACGAAGTCCTTAAAAAGATCATTTTTTAAAATAAAATAGATCTATTATGTGTATTCACTATAAGTACACATAATGAAAGTACAAATACAAGATAGGACATAATAATATCATGACATAATTTGAAAGAAGGAGATTAACCCAAAGAATGGAAGTTGGGTTAAGAAATTCCCTTACAACGATAATTTTTTTAAATAAAATAGATTTATTATTTGTATTAACTATATGTACATATAATGAAAGTACAAATAAAAGATAGGACATAATAATATCATGACATAATTTTAAAGTAGGAGATTAACCTAATGAATTGAAATTGGGTTAAGAAGTTCCCGTACCTTGCGTCCTGTCCTGACTCGACTGTTCTTTAACCTCCTGAATAATAAAATAGAGTTAATTTCTATTTACTTAAAAACCTATTTCATGTTCATTATTCCTTTTATATCCCTTATTACCATGTTATGAACATTATGTAATTATTTAAGTTTATAACGGTCATTTTGTCGATCTTAGGTACTTGAGTCAAAAATAAAATTCTTATAATTACAAGTTGTTCATGTGGTGAAATATCCATTATATCCAGAATTATATTCATGATGTAGATATCATATATATCATATATATACATTATATACATTCATTTATAATATTACGTAACATTTAGAGGTAAGAAATGAAATGCACCCTTCATGGAGACGGTAAGCCGTACGTACGCATGAATGCTACTTTCATTTCTATTTCATATTTAATGGAATGAAATAATAATGATATAAATGTATAATATAATTCCAGTATAATATAGTGTATAATAACATTTACTCCATCCTTTATATATCCCACATATGGCATTAACGATTCAAATCTCTTTGAGGGGCGGTAGTCTGCACTTCCTAAAATAAAATTATCGTGTTTACCCATAATGGAAATCATAAAGAATGCCATAAATGAGAAATACAGAAGCATAAGTAAAACATAAACATATTATATATCATATATAAATATATTGAAATCTTAATGGCCACCTATGAAGGTGTTATATGAGTGTTGAACAATCATCATTTCGTGAGGCATAAATTCTTCATCCACAGAAACAGTATGTTCTTTAACCATTAGATGTAGGTGTGTGTAAGTGTAGCTTGAATCCTTATTATAAAAACATCCTATTATATTGGTAATACTGGTTTTGTTACAAAAGAAATGAATAAAAAGAGTTCAAGGGGTTGGAGAAGCTAAATAAAACAAAACAACATTAGAGAAGATATTACCTCAAAATCGAGTAACTCTTTTTGATTTGAGCCGAAGGATTCCTTGGGAAGAGTTCTGCCCAAAGTGAGGCTTCTAGGAGTAAGATAGGGAAGTTGGGAGAGTATTTGGGCAGAGGTTGACCGAGCCAAATGGCTTGAAAGTGTGAATGTGGTGGTAGAGGTGGGGGACTTTTATTAGAGGAGAGGAGGGGTACTCTTGGAAAGTAAGGTAATTTTACATCATTATACAATGATTTTCGGATTTTAAAGGCCCCAAACTTATATAATTCGTGGATAAGGTGATAAGGGTTCTAAAGATACCCATAAAATAGTATTTTGACAAGTTTAATCCTTGTACTTTACATTATCGTTTCATTTTATTAAAATCGTTAAATAATGAGGTCATCGCTGCATCATAATGATGTCATAAATAATTTAATTTATTTAATGTCTAAAATTAATAAAACAAATACTATGATGTAGGAAATTTTTTTAGCTTTCCAATGACTATTTATAGTCAAAAATATGACTTTTATAACCCCATGTAAAAATTGTTTTAGTAAAACATATCATGTTTGTGTCATTTTTTACTTTAACATTAAAAAAAAGGTATTTATATCATTTTCTAACTAAAGTGGCTCCATGGGGTCCCCAAGTTGACCCATGGATTTTCTTGGTCGTCCATGGCACATCCAATTAGGGTAGGACATGTGTCAAGCTCATCTCATATTATTAAAACATTATTTTTACCTTAAACTACACTAATTAGCTCTAATCGCGATTAAGAACTTAAAAGTTACTATTCACCAAAAAAATATTGTAATCTCATTGAACCACATTTTACTTCTTAATGAAAACCATGTATGTCGGATTTTTGAAAATCAAATCACAGAAGTGGTAATATTTCATTTAAACGAAAAATCAGTTATTTAACTACCACTTAGTGGTTTCACTATTCATCAAAAATTGAAGTTTTTCAGAACAATGCCAAAATTTCACCCTAAGCTATAATTGATATTCCAAATTCAAAAATGATGTATATTTTAAGAAATTCCAAACATATAAGTTGCATTAATTAATTTTTTAATTAATTCCCACTGTCACAACAAATAGCGTGTTTTTAAGAAACAATTTATATCAAAAGATTGGCAACTGTTTATGTCCAATTTCAATGTTAAATTATTTCTAATGACCACCTTTGTATAAAATGTTAAAAATATATTCTAATTATACTTTAAAACCACTAAATAGTATAATTTATCAATATAAATTATTTTGATTAAAAAAGTTGTTTTTAAGTATTTTTCCCTATTCATAAAAAATTAGAAGTTCTCAGAAAAATACCAAAAATTCAACATATGCTAATTTTGATAATCCTAATCCAAAAATGAAGTCCATTTTGAAATATAAAATTTCTATAATTTTAAAAAGTGGTTATTACTATTCATAACGGCTACTTTGATTAGTTTCGGTGTTTTAGAACTCGAAGTTGCGTACAATGCAAGCTATTTCATTATTGAATGAGAAGCATATCGTGGAAGCTCGGGGTGTTACATAACCATCACCAAAACCTCATAGAACCAACGGAAGAAATTACCCGAGGAGAATCGCCTTCAATACACCAAGAATACCCTTTGATTTTCCTCCAAGATCAGCTAAGGAGCTACCCCAACCTCTGAGGACTGGAACTCACATATTAGCCATGAGTGGGAGGAAGAATGATAGAAAAATGGGAAAACCCGAGTGGACCCGGACGTAAAATCCCAAACATTATGTGGCTTCATGGTTACCCCGCACGGTTTAGAAAACCCTGAGCCAATTGTGCGGTTCCCACTGTCTCACCCAGGGACTTCGTATGGCTTGACCGCCCGATCAGAAAAACTATACGCCACCCATGTAGACACCACATTCAGTTGTGCATGGTTTCCTAGGTTAGTCACATGGATCATTCATATCGTACACCAACCATGCTCCCCTGCACAACCTCAACAGCTTTAAAAATTTTTCCAATAATTTTTCAAACATCAATCATCCACTACAGAAATCAAAAATGACCCGAATCAAGGGTCACATACCTCAAACCGAGGCTACTAAACTCTCCCCAACATTGGACATTCCATCCTAAAAAAGTAGTGAGTCCACCCTTTGCTGAAAGAGCTCGGGCTATTGCTCGGCCGTCTCCTTCTCCCACTCCCACGTCTCCTCTTGGATCTATCCATAGTGCCACAAAACCTAAACCAGCCTGATGCATTTACCCCGATGACTTTCTCATGCCTATCCACAACCCGCACATGCATGTGTACCAACTAAGCATCTGGCTCAAGCTGAAAATGATCCCATCAAATAACATGGCCTAGATCTAGTTGATACTCTTTCAACTGCAACACATGAAACACATTGTGCACCACACTGAACCTAGGTGGAAAATCCAAATGATAAGCCACCTCATGAATCTGCTGAAGAATCTCAAAAGATCCAATATACCTCGGAGATAAATTTCTCTACATCCCAATCCGATGATGTCTCAACCTAGGATGGATCCTCAAGAAAGCATAATCACTCACCATGAATGACAATGGCCATCGACGATGTCCCACAGAAAATTTCAAACAAAACTGAGCCATCTCCATTCTCTTCTTGATTAACCTGGTCTTCTCCGTAGACTCTTGGACAAGCATAGGTCCAACCATCGAGGAATCACCCATTTCCACTCAACAAAGTGGAGAAGGACACGGTCTCCCATACAATGCTTCCAACGGAACCATATGTACAGATACCTGATAACTATTATTGTACGAGAACCTAATGAATGACAAGTGCTCCTCCCATGAGCCCCCAAAATCCATGACAGAATCCCACAAGATATCTTTCATAGTTTGTATCATCCTCTTAGATTTACCATCCATATAAGGGTGATATGCCGTACTCATGGAAAACTTAGTTCCAATGTTTTCTATAAGGATTTCTAGAAATGAGATGTAAACCCCAGATCTCTGTCAGATATGATCAAAAATTTAACACGATACCTTTTTACCACCTACAAAATATTGATTTTGGACAGATCCTACATCGTATTACATTCATGAATTGGAATGAAATGGGCCAACTTCGTTAGCTGATCCACTATCTCCCTAATTGAATCAGTATTTTTTAAAGTTATTGGGAGACCTGTGACAAAATCCATCACTATTTTCTCCCAAATCCAAACAAGGATTGGTAAAGACTGCAAAATTCCTTCCGGCCTCTCATGATCTACCTTGACATGCGGGTATGTCAAGCATCTTGAATCAAACTCATCCGCTCTTCATTTCATACCAGCCCACTAGAACTGTGCATTCAATGATTTATACATTTCATGATTTCTAGGATGAAAAGCACACCTAGAATGATGATACGCCTTAAGAAGATCCTCTTGACAAGCAACCTGTACAACCATCCAATTCTCAAAAACACAAAACTAAATCTCCATTTAGTTTCCAACCCTGAATGGTCTCCCCACTATTGAGATTCAACCTCATGGTCACACACTAAGAATCATATATCTATGCCTCTTTAACCAGGACAACCAAGTCATGAATCAACAAAACTAGAAAGAAGACCGCTCTATCACCTAGGTCCTCACATTCCAACTACATGTCAGCTATAAGAGACATCATCTGCATTGGTCTGATGCCTGTTTTTCCACCTGAGCATATGATTTTCTACTTAATGTATCTGCCACCAAATTTCCCTTACCTGGTGTGTACATCAAGTCAAAATCAAACATCTGGAAGTATTTCATCCATCTACTTTACATCAAGTTAAAATTCTTTTATGAGAAAATGTGCTTCAAGATCTTATGATTTCTATATACCGTGAATTTCCCACTGGAGAGATAACAAAGCCCCACTTTTAAAGCATGGACCACTACTGCCAATTACAAATAATGAGTTGGGTAGTTCTTCTCATGCACCCTCAAATGTCGTGATCCATATACAATAACATGATTCCCTTCCATGGGAACACACCCCAACCCAGATCCCGATGCATCTCAACACACCATATACCCTTTTCTTAGTTCTGGAAAAATCACGATTGTTGCTGATGTAAGGTGACCCTTTAGCTCTTCAAATCACTGTTGACACTGTTCATTCCACTATAATGGAACATTCTTTCTTATAAAAGCTATAATCTGTGCTGCCAAACATGAAAAATCATGAACAAAAGACCAAAAATACCTAGCTAGACTGAGGAAACTCCATACATCAAACTCATTCATAAAAACACAAACATTAAGTGGTCACATGGTTACCCCACATGGTTTGGAAAACCGTGTGCTAACCGTGCGGTTTCCACTATCTCACCTAGGGACATCGCACGGCTTTCCCGCACGGTCTGACAAACCGTGCAGAGCCCAGTGTCAAGGGTGCCCGGTTTCTTAGGATGGCCGCATGGTTTGATCATACCGTGCACCAACTGTGCACCCCTTCACAACCTCCAAAACATTAAAAGTTTTTTCCACAATTGTGCAAACGTCAACCAACAACATCAAAAAGCACAAACTAACCTAAACAAGGGTCACATACCTCAAACTGGGGTACTACAATGTATATCTTAGATATATATCAATAGAGAAAATGTTTCCTTATCTTTAATGGAAATATTATATACACCAACTCAAGATCATAGGTTTGATATTTTTCATAATGAATCTTTAATTTCCATGATGAATATGAAATAACATTATCATTTTTCATTAGGAAATAACCATTTCTGTTCTTCATTGCATCACTATATATCAAAAACCCATCATTTCAATATGGTAGAATCAAACTCAGTGCATTTCCCAATCTCCTCTTTTGTTTTTCATATTATTATTCACATTCCATTATCCAATAAAACAAACTCCTCTTAGGGTAATTTAGTTTAATAAATAAGACAATTGGAATTTTTTGAATGAATCACCAATTGCAACCTATCATATCAATGATAATATATACCTCAGTTATGTTCAATCATTTAGTTCATTCTTTGAATTCATTTTTATTCTCAACATACAGAAATCTTCATTCCTTGGAGATGATATGGCCATGAAAGATACATCCTCAAGCCAGACATACCACTTAATAAATTTCCCTTATAAATCATTCATTATTTGATTTTTAATTATTACTCATAAGTGATTGTCATGTTCCTCACAACTTTTATAATATATCAAAATTAAAAAAATGAATTATACAACAATATGAAAATGATATTCATTGAATTATATATTAATTAGATCCATACAAATAGAGGTTCCATTAGTCTATCTAAATGATATACCTATATAAACATAATGTCCATACCTTAATAGAAATTTTATCTTCTTAATTTCTTCATAATTTACTCAAAATTTATAATACCATGAATGAAAAAAAATCATTGAAGAATATAGGTCTTGATAGAGTTTATAAAATAATTCATCATTGAGAGGTATTGGAAACATTTATTTAACTTAATAGAATTGATTGACCTGTAATCAATTCAAAACCTTTTAGATGTGTCTATTTTTTGTAATTATATGAACTTGGGATCTCCATGGTGAGACACAATTCAGAATAAATATATGTTCACCTAAATCCAATAGTTTTTTCTCCAAATCCCATGGTTCAACAATTTCTTTTTTCTTATTGAGAGTATTGAATATTAGTCTTCCATTATGGATTAAATCATTGTAAAAATCAACATCACACTCTGGGGTATTTCATATAAAGACCCAACCTTAATCCTTACATAATAATGAATTAAATGAATAATTCACGTTGAGGATCTTTTCAGGTATAGAGATTTATAGAATTAGGCCATAACTATTACATATCAAAATATTACAATATAGACACTATTATTCAGTATCCATATTTTTCATAAAATAATAACTCTTAAAAAAACATGTCTAGTTCCATATTTTAGACAGCATGACTTTTCCTTGATCCCATCCTTGACCCTATTCCACATTATGTCCTGTGAAAAACATTTCAAAAAAAAACATGGGATGAGTATAAAAAGCTCAATAAGGGATACAAAAATAAGGAAAACTATAAGTTTTTCAAAAAAAACAAGTAAACCCTGAATACATTATCATAAGTAAAACATTTCACCTTTTTGAAGTAGTAAATACTATTCACTGAATAAAAGATCATTACTTACACTTTTTATAACCAAAAGATTAACACAAAACACATATAAATAACACATATCATATAAAGTTAACTTGGGACATAAACATGCATAAATGTAATAACCATATGGTCGACGTCCGCACATATCACTAAATGGAATAGCCATACAGCCGACTTTCATAACCAATTCATTGGAGGTTATTACGTAACCACCCGTCCTGGTATTCACTGCAGTACACGCCATATGGTTTATCTCGTAACCACCCGTCAAATGTCAAAGTACCATAATAACTCTTCAAATATTTCAAAAATAAAAATTTCACCAATAACATCTCATTTTCAATCCCAAGAAGTAATTTCAAGATATTAAAATAATGAATCCATTTTCAAAAACCATTTAAAAAAGTTTTTTGATTCAAAGTGTCCCATACAACTTTGATGATTTTTATGGAATTATAATTTTAAAACATTAATGTCCATATAAATAAATACTCAAAACCATTTTAAAAACATGGACATTAAAGATAATGATTTATAATGACAAGTCATTAAAACATTTAAAAATGATATTTTTGTTAAAGAGTTTTTAACAAAATGAGAGACTCTTGAATACAAATAACTGTGGAATAACATTTAATAAGAACTTTATAATATCATGATAATAAAGGGATTTGTGATATAATATGTCAAAGTAGAGTATATACACCATATAAGAGTGGATTTAGGGCATAAAAAAATGAAGTCTTAATGGAAATGTAAACTGAGATGAAATCCCTTATAAAGATGGTATCCGTAAATTAAGGATAAATCAATCTCATAATTATGTGTGAAAAATTTAAATACACCCAATATAAGTTGATATTAATTGTTAAAAAATCAGAGGTCATTCACACATATTCATAGTATGACATATTCAATAAGTACAAGTTGAACACAAAGAATTTAGATTGGGTTAAGAAGCTCCCTTGAAAAAATTTGACAACCTAACGGCGTCACATTACAATTTAAAAACTGGGTTGATGAGAGAGAAAAGGTTTTCCCATCACTTGGACATAAAATTTACAGCAATAAGGATATATAATATCAAATCCCAACATAAGAATATGTGAATTAAAAGACATAACAAAATGAAGCCTTTTAAAAAGTGGAGGGTGAAAGGTTCCCTTACTGATTCTGTAACATACAAAACATATGAAACATGAAAGAAGGATCATACAAAGAAGATTTATATACCCATAAATGAAAGTATATTACAAAAAGATTACAACAATTATCAGTACATACACCACACAAAATTAATTAGTGTCTAATATATCATGTATCTCATTGGGGAAAAAAGTGGGATGAAAACCCCTTACCACGTTGTAATCAATCGAGACATATGACCCAATGTTAATAACCACCAAATGAATAACAGAATACCATGGATATAATAATAATAATGATAATATACATAAAAAGGTAGTACACAATACACCACATGCAATAAATAAGTGGAGAACAATTGAATGCTCATGAAATTAAAAGTGAGATAATAAATCCCTTACAAAAATTTGGCGGCCTAACGACGCCACATAAAAATTCATAAAATGAATTAATGAGAGTAAGAGGGGTTATCTCATCATATGGAAATAAAAATTACAACATGGTGAATATAAAATAACATCCTCCAACATACTAACATGTATAATAAAATAAATGACATAATAGAGAGTATTTGAAAAGAAAGAGAGAGGTCGGATCCCTTACCTCATGTCCGATTGACTTGATCATTCTTTAATATCCTGAATAATAAACTAAAGTTAATTTATACTTGATTAAGAAACTTTTATAAGTTTATTATTCCATTTATATCACTTATTACCATGTTATAATCATTATGCAATCATTTAAGTTAATACCGTTCATTTTTTCAATATTTGTTACTTGAGTAAAAATTAACAACTTATATTTACAAGTTGTCCATGTTGTCAGAGGTTCATTATATCCAGAATTATATTCATGATTTGGATATCATATATATCATATATATCTAGTACATACATGTTTTTATAATAGTACATAACATTTATTGTTATTAAATGAAATGCATCGTTCATGGAGACGGTAAGCCGTACGTACGAATGAACGCTACTTTCATTTCAATTTCTTATTTTAATGGAAATAAAACATAATTATACATAGTTATAATATAATTACATTAAAATATCATATATAATATCATTAAGTCTATACTTTATACATCCCACATAAGGCATTAATGAGTCACATCACTTTAAGGGGGCGGTAGTACGCACTTCCTTAAATGAGATTATCATATTTACCCACTATGGAAACAATAATGGATTGACAAAATTGGAAAGTACCAAAGAATAATGAAATCATAACCATAATATATACCATATATAAATATAGTGCCATCCTAATGGCCACCATGAGAGGCGGTTGGAGTTATTTGAACAATCATCGTTTCGTATGGCGTTAGTTTGCAATCAACAGAAACTTTATGTTCTTCATCCATTAGATGGAGGTGTGTGTAAGTGTATTTATAATAATTCTCATAAAAAATCCTATTATATTTAGGATATTATTTTTTTTACAAAATAAAAGAAATAAAAATAGTTTATGGGTTGGAGAAGTAAAATAAATGAAAACAATTTAAGAGAAATTGTTACCTTTAATTTGGGTAACTCCCTTTGGTTTGAACCAAAGGACTTCTTGAAGTGCCTTCTGCCTAAGTTAAGAATTATAGGAGGAGGATAAGGATGTTAATAGCTTAATTTGTCAGAGTTTTAATGATCCAAATAGCTTGAGAGGTGTGTGGAATTGGGTATAAGTGGTATTCTTTTATAAGGGAGAGGAGGGGCTCTTTAGGAAAGTTTGAAAACGTTATTTTATTATATAATGATATTCAGTCTCTAAAGGTCCAAAAATCATTATAGTCAAAGATAAGATGACTCATGGTCGAAATAAAATCATTCAATCATAATTTCACATGTTTTGGATAATATTTTAATCATTATAATCTTATTTATTTAAATGATTTATTAATGAGGTAAACACTGCATCATTATTATGTCATTAATAATTTAATTTATTTGTTGTATAAAAATTTTAAAAAAAAATACCATGATGTAGGAAATATTTTTATCTTTCAAATGAATATTTAATGTCAAAAAATTAATTTATATAAAAACATATATAAATTAATTTACTAAAAGATATATGATTTTGTCATATTTTCCTTTACCTTAAGTTAATTAATCTAAATTGTCATTATTAATCCCAAGTGAATCAAAGTGGTCCAAAAAACGACTCAAAGATGCCCATGGTCGTTAATGACTCTACCAATAAGGTTTGGACAAGTGTTAATGAAATTTGGAATTATTATAATATTCTTTTTACCTTGAATTACCCTATTTACCTTTAACCTGCATAAATAAAAGTCAAAATTTACTATTCACCAAAAATTATTTTCTTCTTAATGAACCAAAATTTTATTTGTTATAAAAACCATGTATATAGTCTTTTTAAAATTCATTTCACAGAAGTGGTGAAATATCATTTAAATGAAAAAGTAATTTTTTTAACTACCACTAAGTGGTGTCACTATTCATCATAAATTGAAGTTTTTTAGAAAAATTCCAAAAATTCAGCCGAAGCATTATATGATATTACGAATTCAAAATTGATGACTATTTTTCAAAATTAAAAACATTTATGTGGAATTATTTAATTTAAAAATTAATTCTCGTTGTTAAAATAAATAACGTGTTTTTAAGAAACAATAACTATCAAAAGACAGACACTTGTTTATATCCAATTTCAAAGTGAAATTAATTAAACTGACCAAAATTAGA
The DNA here is from genome assembly GCA_963277665.1 of Viscum album. NCBI lineage: Eukaryota > Viridiplantae > Streptophyta > Magnoliopsida > Santalales > Viscaceae > Viscum > Viscum album. The sequence continues at coordinate 345,342,511 of OY728157.1, read as the reverse complement.
TTAAATGGTAAAAATATATTCTAATTTTACTTTAAATCTATTTAAAAAGATAATCCAAACATATACATAAATCTGATTAAAACATAGTTTTTTTATGAAAATAAAATAATTTCAGTATTCATTAAAAATGTTTTTTATCGGAAAAATCCCAAAAATTTACACAATGTAAATTTTGATGTCCCCATTCTAAATAAAGATTTTATTTGGTCATATAGAATGTATTAAAGTGACCAAAACTATATATATTTAGGTTCCTCCATTAAAAGGTGATAAATCATCCTTTTAATATAAATTATGCTTAAAATTAGATTCATTCACATTTTAAGCCTCTACCTTCTTATTAGATAATGTAAATACATTTAACAAACATGTATAATCATATAGTATTTAGTTTTGTTCATTCCTACCAATAAAACAACTATTAGTTGACTACCATTTAAATTAATAATCTTATATTATTAGTGTGCAACGTAAGATTACAAAGAAACATGTTGTTGCGTATCGGGTACACTATCGAACATAGCAACCCTTTTTAAAGTAAAATTAATATTAAATTCAAAAATTAATAAATATGAAAAGTTTATATTCTTTATTTACCTGGGATGTTACATCCTTCCCCACTTTTGGGAATTGGGTTCTCGCAATTTTAAAATTTGGGCACGGAAACTTTATTGAAAGTCCCATATCAGAAAAAGAGTCAGTAAAACTATCACTTTAAAAGAATTAAAGAGAAGTACAATGGTCACCCGAGTTATCCCATACTAAGATTACATGAAAACATGGATATGGATGAAAAAAAGGGTCATGTTCTAATGGAGAGTGTTATGAAACATATTTAAGAGATTATTAACCACCAGAAAATCACAAACTGGTGGTGGGTTTAATAGTATTTGATTCCACAGTAGGAAATGTTAAAGGAAAAGGTTTTTGTTTAAAGTTAATTTTCTTTGAGGAATTTATTTATGATATTCACAAAAAACATAAGGAAATATAATTACTTGTCATGTAGTAATTCATATTTTACTAGATTTCTAACCCAAACTCATATTTTCTCCAAATGATGAGTATTTAGGATGACTTTTTTTCAATAAGAGTGTTATAATCAACTTCGATAATAACACATAATCCATAAAAGATGAACTATATATTTCCCATGTCTTTAGATATTAACTAAAACCAAAACATTTAGTATAAGATCAGATAATCCCCCAATAGGAGAAACATTTACAAAAAGAAAAACTACTCTTAATCTCCAAAAATTATCTAACAAAACCCAAAGTTCAACGAAGACCATTCAATAAACAATTGTCCCTAAAATTCATCAAAATTAATCCGAACTGTGATTGTAACCCAAATATCAAGACGATTTAATTACATAGACTTCCAATATAATTCTTATCATTTATCTCCTAGTAACACCAGCTACTCATAATGTCTCATATTGAAAATTATTAACCAAATCACATATTCTCTATAATAGGTTAATCATTTTCATAAATAAATCAAATAATAATGTGTCTATAATAAAAACATAGATTCTTCAAAACTAAAATTTCAACCATTATTCTACAATTGAAATCCCATAGTATTCCATCTTACTTAGGCATATAGTGTTTCATTTAAATAGAGAACATTTTCCTCTACAACCTTTATCAATTAATCACAAAATCATTTTTCTATAAAAAGTATAACCATTTGATAAAACATATGTTCCAAAAATCAACATATTCATATTCTATTAAATCATTTTACTAAAATAATATGTCATACTAACCAGGGACTTCAAGTAGGCTAATGGTAGGCGATGCGCCCTTGTCGCCCATCGGTTGTGGGTTCGATTCCTGCAGCCTTGCCGGATGCGATGGGGTGAAACCCATCCTACGGGTTGTCCTTTTTATAAAACTAAAAAATAACCCTAACATGTGTTAACCTCAATGATTTTCTTTATACCTATCATCTTCATTCAAATTCATTATGATCTCCACATCTTAATTATTGAATTCTTATTTCACCACAATATGATAAAATAAAACAATCCCCAAAATGAAGAACATAATACCTTGATCATGGTGTCTATTTGGTTTCATCGTCATCTTGTTCATGTAGGTAGAAGCTACATGCATTGCAATAATGATTTAGAGATCCTTCAAAATCATTTTCTTCCTCCATCCAAATACACCTTGTACAACATGGGTCATATGGGTGTTCACAGAAAAATATTTTTGGAAAATAATCATGTATGAAATATAATTTCAAAACATCAGATAAAACATGATTTCTATTAAACAGTCGAACTGATTTTGAGTTGAAACTTTCAATTAACTGTCTTTTTAAAATAATATAAGTATGTGTTGAGATAATATATTTTAAAATAAAATATAAATAGGTTCCACAAGGGTCTCCTTCATCAGCACCTTTTTTAAAATCATAATATGTGTCAAAATCTTATGATAAGGTAAAATATTTGAATATGCCATGATAATATTTAACTTTCTGGAAAAAATGAGAATATTGTGAAAATATGATTTTGCTAAATACAACCCATGATCCACGATGATAATGAGGTATAGTGGAGGTGTTTTATATCTCAAACAACATCTTTCTAGTGAGTTTTTTTTCTACAAAAAGTTTCAATATCATCTGAACACAAATTTGCAATAATTATTGCAAGCATGTCATCAGGAAGAGATGGGAATGACATTTGAGATTCTCCTCCATCCATTTGTAACTAACCGTCCTTGATCTGAAAAGTTATAAAACAAGTATTTAACTGAAATAATAGATAGGTACAAACCATATGTCTAACAAAAATTCTTAATCCTTAAATTTTTCTATTCCGACCTCTGATACCAACTATAAGGAACCAGCCTTAAACCTTATATAATATTGAATTAAATGAATAATTCACATTGAGGATATTTTTGAGTTTAGAGTTTTAGAGAATTAGGCCATAATTAATACATATCAAAAGATTAAAAAGTAGACACTACTACTCAGTATCCATATTTTTCATAAAATAAAAACTCTTAAAAAACATGTCTAGTTCCATATTTTATACAACATTCCTTTTCTTTGATCCCATCCTTGACCATATTCCAAATTTTGTCCTGTGAAAAAAATTTCAAGAAAAACATGGGATGGCCATAAAAAGATTAGTAAGGGATACACAAAGAAGTAAAAGTGTTAGTTTTTAAAAACAACAGGTAAACCATGAATATATTATAAAAAGTAAAACATTTCACCTTTATGAAGTAGTAAATACTCTTCACTGAATAAAAGATCATTACATACCCTTTTTGTAACCAAAAAATTACCATAAAACCCATATAAAGATCACATTACATATAAAGGTAACTTGGGACATAAACATACTTAAATGAAATAACCATACGGTTGGCTTCCACACATATCACTAAATGGAATAGCCAAACGACCGACTTCCATACCCAATGCATTGAAGGTTATAACGTAACCACACGTCCTGGTATTCACCACACCACCCATCATATGGTTTATCACGTAACCACCCGTCAAATTCCTAAGTACCATAATAACTCATACAATATTTCAAATATAAACATTTCAACAATAAAATTTCATTTTCAATCACAAGAAGTAATTTCAAGGTAATGAAATAATCAATCCATTTTCAAAAACCATTTAAAAAAATATTTTTGAATCAAAGTGTCCCATACCACATTGCAGCTTTTAATGGAATTATAATTTTAAAACAATAATGTCCATATAAATAAATAATCAAAACCATTTTTAAAACATCTACATTAATGATAAATATTTAGAATAATAAATCATTAAAACAATTAAAAATGATATTTTTGTTAAAGAGTTTTTAACAAAACGAGGGACTCCTGAATACAAATAATTGCGGAATAAAATTTAATCAGAACATTATAATATCATGAAATAAAGGGATTCATGATATAACACGTCGAAGGACATTACATACACCATATAAGAGTGGATATGATGCATAAAAAATGAAGTCTCAATGGGAATGTAAATTGAGATGAAATTCCTTATAAAGATGGAATCATTAAATTAAGGATAAATAAATCTCATAATTATGTGTGAAAAATATAAATACATCAAATATAAGTGGATATTAATTGTAAAACAATTAGATTTCATTCACACATATTCATGGGATGACATATTCAATAAGTACAAGTTGAACCCAAAGAATTGAAATTGGGTTAAGAAGCTCCCTTGCAAAAATTTGACAACCTAACGACGTCACGTTACAATTCAGAAATTGAGTTGATGAGAGAGAAAAGGGTATCCCATCACTTGGACATAAAATTTATAGAAATAAGCATATAGAATAACATATCACAACATATGAAGACGTGAATTAAAAGACATAACAAATAGAAGACTTTTAAAAAGAAGAGGGTGAAAGGTTCCCTTACCGATTTGGTAACATACAAAACATATGCCACATGAAAGAAGGATCATACAATGGAGATGTATATACACATAAATGAATGTATATTACACAAAGTGTAAAATCATGGGAAGTACAAACACAACACCAAAGAAAGTAGTGGCAAATATAGCATGTATCTCATGGGGATAAAAGTGAGATGAACACCCCTTACCACATTGTAATCAATCGAGACGTATGACCCAATGTTAATAACAACCAAATGAATCATAGAATACCATTGATATAATGAGAATCATGATAATATACATCAAATGGTAATACAAAATACCCCACATGCAATAAATAAGTGGAGATCAACGGAAATCTCATGATATTAAAAGTGAGATAAAAAATCCCTTACGAAAATTCGGCAGCATAACAACGCCACATTAAAATTCTAAAAATGAACTGATGAGAGTAATAGGGTGTCAGTCATCATATGAAAATACAAATTACAATATGGTGAATATAAAATAAAATATTCCTACATAAGAAGGTGGATCATTAATGAAATGACATAAAAGAGAGTACTTGAAAAGAAAGAGAGATGTCGGATCCCTTACCTCGTGTCCGACTTGACCCGATCGTTCTTTAATATCCTGAATAATATACTAAAGTAAATTTCTACCTGATTAAGAACCTTTATCAAGTTTATTACTCTTTTTATATCACTGATTACCATGTTATAAAAATATGAAATCATTTAAGATAATAACGTTCATTTTGTCGATATTTGGTACTTGAGTAAAAGTGATCAAGTTATATTTACAAGTTGTCCATGTGGTAAAAGGTTCATTATATCCAGAATTATATTCATGATTTGGATATCATTTATATCATATATATCCATTATTTACATGTTTTTATAATAGTACATAACATTTAGAGGTAGGAAATGAAATGAACCTTTCATGGAGACGGTAAGTCGTACGTACGCATGAACGCTACATTCATTTCTATTTCTTATTTTAATGGAAATAAAACATAATGATACATAGGTATATTATAATCCCAGTATAATATCATATATAATATCATTAACACTATCCCTTATACATCCCATGAAACGTCCCGGTTCTGGGTGCCCCGAACCCGGTTCGTCATGTGACCTCAAGCGCATTTCCCCAAACACCAGAGGCTGCCAACTACCAGCTAGGGCCTAGGTTTGATAGTTGGGAAACTATGCCCTCATTTTTCAATGTGTAGTGTAGCAGAATACAGAAAAAACATACATCAAACATACAATGAATAACGGAAGCAGTAAATCATACATAACTGAAATAAACAACAGTAGTGGATATTAGCAACAGTAGATAAATAATGATGATATATGTCTCAAGTTCTATGAAAACATCTAGAACATGTTACACAATCAATAAAATACAACTGAAGTACATGTACAACAAAACAAAGAAAAATAGCTAGCACCAGCATTGTGAGCCTAGGCTCGGTCCCATGCCCTCATACTCCTCAGCAGCAATCATGTACCTATATAGGGACTCTTTCCCCTATCCACACCTGCAGTAATGTAATCTGTTTGGTCCAAAAAGCGTGACCCAAACAGGGTGTGAGAACTATATCTTTGTAGGCACCCACCCAAGGCCCATGCCCAACTGCGTGTAAGCATGCAAAAAAAGTTCAATAGTAAAATGCAATAAATTAAGTAGTACTCATAAGTAACCAATTTAACAGTTAAATTTCCAAATTAATATTCATTTTAATAATTTAATTTTAAAATATATACGTAGTGAATATTCTATGTAACCCCTAAAAGTCTGCAGACGCGTAAACCCCTACCCTTAGGTAAATAGTATCCACCACAAGAATCTGCCCTCAGGCATAATAGATTTTTCCCTCAGGCATAGGTAGTGTTGCCCTCAGGCACAGAATTAGCTACCTACAGGCACGAAAGAAGTTTCCCTCAGGCCGAAATAACGACTGCCATCAGGCTAAACAATGCAGTGCCCACGGGCTAATCACAATAACTCCCTCAGGATAAACGGTAACCGAGCGATGCCTAATATGTAAACATGATGTAAACAAGAAATTTCCCTCATGAAATTATACAATTACTACAGAAATGGCATGCCCTCGGGTATCCTGTCCAAATGGCTAAATAGAGGAACACACCCCTGGGGTGGTTCTGGATCCAAGCAACGATCCCAAATAGCAGTTTTACAAATTATTCAATTACCATTACAGTTATAGGTAGTTAATATAGCCACTTCCTCATCCACATGATACCTCAACATGGGTTTGTTGCAAAAAAACACAAAAAACACATGATAGTTGGAAAAATTAACACAAAGCCACCTACCTTATATGCCAACGAGCATTATACACGAACGTCGGTTCTCGAGATACCCATGAACGGCATAGATCTGATGAAGAAGACCAACTGTTCAAACCCAAATAACCCTTTCTAGGAGAAAAATTGGTAATAAGAAGCCAAGGAGATGGAATACCTTACTAGTACGGTTCCAACAGGATCGTCCAAGGCGGAAACCGATTCCAGACGAACACCCAGTGGATCTTCAAAGGTTCAACCTTCTCCTTTGGCTCCAAAAGGATCAAATGCCTCCTCTTCCAAATGAGGAGGCTACTGCCTTTTTTAAGCGGAAAAAACAAAGTACACGGCGTGTACTCTTTTCATTTAACTGTCCCTCTGGAGGTACCGCCACACTGTTCATCCGTCGACATGACTACACGACATTTATTCTTGAGTACACAGTGTGTAATGCTGCCCATTTAGCGGTTAGACCACCGCCTTACTGTTTAGGCCTTCCAACTGACTACACGGAATGTATAGGACCACTACATGGAGTGTAGTCGGTTCCTACACCCTTCGTCGTAGACATGGCTACATGCCCCGTGTACCCATCCCACATAGCCAAAAATACATTGTGTGTGGGAAATTCCATGGCGTGTTGTTCCAAAATTTAGGATTTTCCACCATTTTCTATATTTTATTAAAAAAACATAAAGAATGAGAAAAGAAGAAACTCGTACCTCCAAGATAAGAGCCAGGTTCTTACAAACTCCCCCCTTATAGCAATTCATCCCCGAATTGCCCTTCCAAGGGTAGAGAAGATATAGCCATGAATAACTCCGGAAACTAAGCACGTACATCGGCCTCCTGCTCCTAGGTCTCATCCTACACGCGACCATGCTACCATTGCACCCATACGAGAGGAAATGACAAGCCTCGGAGAACCTTTGTTCTCCTACCAATGATACAGATCATATTCTCTTCAAAGGACGCATCTGCCTCCAGCTCAACCCCCTTGGGCTGAAAGACGTGAGATGGGTCTGAATGATTGCGACGCAACAGAGATATGTGGAAGACATCGTGCATGGCTCGGTACCACGGTGGTAACCACAACCAACAAGCAATCAGCCTGACTCTCTCCAGAATCTCAAATGGCCCCACATACAGTGGTGAATGTTTACCCTATCTCCTAATCCGCTTGTGTCCCATCCTCGGCGAAACATGTAGAAAAACCTGATCCCCAACCACAAACTCCAAAGGTCGTCTATGGAAATCAGCATAAGACTTCTGAAAAAACTGTGCGGTAGCCATCCGATTCTGAATCAACGAGGCCTGCTCAGATGTCTCCTGCATGAGTTGTGGCCCCAGTAAAGCTGCCTCACCTGCCTCTATCTAGCACAAGGATGAATGACATGTCCTACCATATAAATCCTCGTATGTTTCCATCTCGATGGTTTCCTGAAAACTATTGTTATAGGAAAACTAGACTAGGGGTATATGCTTATCCCAAGCCCCCCAAAGTCTAGGATGCATGCACACAACATGTCAACTAGCACCTGTATCGTCCGCTCTGACTGGCCATCAGTCTGAGGGTGGTATGATGTGCTCAAGAGCACCTTTGTACCCAGTTCCCTCTGAAAACTCTTCTAGAAATGAGACATAAAGGAGGAGTCCCTATCATAAATTATAGAACAAGGGACCCCATGAAGGCGTACGATCTCTCAGATATACATCCTTCTGATATCGTCAACACCGAAGGTCTCCTTGATCGGAAAGTAGTGAGCTTCCTTTGTGAGTCTGTCCACAACATCCCACATGACATCATTGGAACAAGGTGACCTTGACAACCCAGTCACGAAGTCTATCACGACATCATACCATTTCCACCCCGGAATGGGGAACTGCTGTAACAGCCTAGCTAGTCTCTGATGGTCCACCTTCACCTGCTGACAGGTGGAACACCTCGTAACAAAACCAGTTACATCTCTCTTTATACCCAACCACTAGTACTGACGTCTCATGTCACGGTACATCTTGGTAACCCCGAGATGAACTACCCAAGCTGAATCATGAAACTCTCACATCATCCCCTCGTGCATATCCCCTAGAACCCACACTCGTCCATGGAAACACAAAACCTCATCGTTGCCTATCGTCCAACTAGGAGAAGGGTCCTCACCTGCCACCAACTCATGTATAACTAGGCCTTCTGAATCAAATAGTTGTCTCATCATCACTCTGTCCAGGAGGGTAGAAGTCCCAGCTAAAGATGAAAGATAAGTCTTCCCCTCACTTTCGTGCACCTCCAGATGCATCTCGGAGAACAAGGGAATGAGTTGACACTCACCACTGGCCTCCTATACTGCATGTATCTGGGTCTTCTGGCTCAGTGCATCAGCTACTGCATTACCTTTACCAGGTGTATAGGCAAGTTCAAAATCGAAGGACTGTAGGTATTCTACCCACCTCCACTACCTCAAATTCAGGTCATGCTGAGTAAAGATATACTTGAGGATTTTGATGTCGGTGAAAAACACAAAATGTTCTCTCAAAAGATAGTGTCTCCAACATCACAACGCATGCACAACTGTAGCCAACTGAAGATCATGCGTCAGGTAATTCCTTTCATGTGGCCTCAACTGCCGAGACCCGTACGCAACAAGTCAGTCACCCTATATCAACATTGCTCCCAGTCCAATACCTGATGCATCACAGAAAACATTATAGCTCTTCCCCATCTCTGGGAGTATCAATATCGGTTTGGATGTCAATATTCCCTTCTGGTCCAGAAATGTTGCCTCACAAGCTTTTGACCAAATGAACATCACACCCATCTTAGTCAGACCTATCAACGGTGTTGTTCAATGGGAGAATTCATGAATGAAACATCTGTAGTAACCAGCCAACCCTAAGAAACTCCATATCTCGAACATGTTCTTAGTCTTCTCACAGGAAACTACTGCTCTCACCATCTCTGGGTCTACTGAAACTCCTGCCTCAGAGATGATATGACCCAGGATGTTAATCCAGTCTATAAAAAAGTTGCACTTTGAGAGCATAGCATATAGCCGATGATCCCACAGCGTAATCAATATGATCTCAAGATGGTTGTCATGGTCTTGTTGAGTGTGAGAGTACACCAAGATGTCGTCCATGAATACTACCATAAAATAATCCAAATACGGATGGAACACATGATTCATCGGAGCCATGAAAACTGCTGGCGCGTTTGTGAGTCCGAACGGAATAACCGTATACTCATATAGACTATACCTACTCCTGAAAGCCATGAGAGGTATATCATATGGTCACACATGCATCTAATGATATCTGGATCTAAGGTAAATCTTAGAGAACACTCATGCCCCATGAATCTGATCAAAAAGTTCATCAATCCTCTATAAGGGATATCGGTTCTTAACCGTCAACTGGTTCAGCTTCCGATAATCCACGCAAAGTCTGAGGGTACCATCCGCCTTCTTCGCAAAAAGGACCGATGAACCCCAAGGAGAAGTACTGGGTTAGATAAAGCCCTTTTCCTGCAACTCCTCCAACAGTCTCTTAAGCTCCTACAACTCAGGTGTAGCCATCCTATATGGAGGAATGGACACCGGTGCTACTCCTAACACAAGCACAATGGAGAAATCCACCTCTCACTCCGGAGGTAGACCCGAAAAGTTGTCAGGGAAGACATCCTTGAAACGATCATCAACTAGAGGTAAATATGTAAGACAAGACCCCTGGTCATCTAGATATAAACTCGCAATCTGGGCCATGATTCCACCTCACTGACGATGCTCTGGTCCAGCTCGACTTGCCTGAAAATCCCATTCTCCCTTGTATAGAAACTCTCCACCCTCTGGTGACGTGAAACTCACCAAACGACCATAGAAGTCTACAAAGGCATGAAAGAGAACCAACCACTCCATCCTGAGAATGACGTCATAGCTCATCATCTCCAGGACATAGAGGTCCCAAAGGAAGTGACACCCACCAACCTCAAGGGGGCACTCCTTGCACTAATGCACACCAGCCATTCTAATCCCCAACAGAGTGTCAAGCGTCATGATATTAGAAGAAGTATAATCATAGAGCCCAAGGCTCTCAACAACAGGCACAAATATAAAACTATGTGTTGAACCCATATCGAAAAGTACTGAAGATAAGGAAGATGCTACTAAAATAGTACCTCTGACTGTAGAAGGTCCGGGATCATGATCATGTTGGGTCTGTTGAACCGCATATGCCTGCCCAGTGTTGCGTCCCTATGACACAGCCTGGCTACCCTGAGCTGTCCCACCCTACTGCCTCTGAGATCCTGATGTCTGGCTACCACTACCACGACCACCATCTTTGCTTGCATGCCCTGACGTATTCTCGTTCCCTAACTCGTAAGAAGCCACTGGTCCTACTCCTACACGCGTAGTCTGCACACTACCCCTCTCACTAACCATTGGTGGAAACACCATGAAAAAGTGCTAAAGTTGACCCAACATGCCGCAAGCTCGGCACTCTACTGGGTCTCATGGACACTGTGATTTCTTGTACCCCTCTCAATCACACTGGTCGCAAATCACCTGTCCACTTGAAACATTCATCTGGCTGGTACTGCCGCCATGAGAAAAGTCCTCATGTCTCTTCCTCTTGCTAGAAGAAATAGTACCAGTAACTGGTGCTGAACCTCCCTGGCCCACACCACTGGATTCTTGAAGGTTCCTCTTTGTACTCCACGCCTGGTTCACAATAGCGTGTACAGTAGGAAACCTTATGAAATTCACCAGTTCTTGGATGTCATACTGAAGACCATCCTCAAAACGTCTAGATCTCAACGTCTCATCACACACCAGCACGGGTGCAAAGTGCTGAAGCTCTGTAAAATGAGAAGAATAGTCCATCACTGACATAGCACCCTGGTGCAGATTCATGAACTCTCAAGATCTATCTTCCCTCAGTGTCTCTGGGAATAAAAAGTTAGAAAATAATTTCGGAAAGTCTTCCCACGCCATGTCCCTATGATGCTCTGACTGGGTGGTAACATCCCACCACCTCTTCGCAGAATCACGCAGCATGTAAGTCACGATCTTGACCCTCCGCCCTGGAGGCGTCTCAAGATGCTCGAAAATAGTCTGCATCGACCCCATCCAAGACTCTGCTACCTATGGTCCTCCATCCCCTAAGAACATAGGCAGATTCTACTGCTATAAGATACATGTCAGCTCGGTCATAGATGTGGCAGCCTGCGGTGCTCCCTGAAAGGTTTGCATGACCTGAAATAACCCTTCACGGAACTGTGCCTCAGCGCTTATGTCTGGTATAGCAGCTGGCGCCGCATCTAGCTCTGCTAGAGGATCAACTAGTAGCCCTTGGCCCACCATCTTGGGAGTGTAGTCATCACCGCTCTCCTGGTGAACAACGTGTGGTCGTCTAGGAGGAATGGCACTACAAAGTCAAAAGAATGCCTTATATTCAAGATTATTAAGGCTGAAACGAACAAACCACACAAGGATCAAGAAGAAGAAGGTATTTCAAAATTTACAAAACAAGACTACACAGTATGTATACTGACTACACGACGTGTACTTGACTTTTCTTCCCTTGCCCTGGTCCTTCGACACGGATTCTACTCAACAAAAACTACACGGCGTGTATAATATCCACATGGCATGTATGGTGTTAGTTTCCAACTGCCCGTGTCATCTGTGTCATGACCGACTACTCAGCTTGACATAACATGGCGTGTTACACCCGCACACGTCATGTCAACAACCCCGTTTTCCCACGACATGACTAAATCCACACAGTCTATCCTTGGACAAGCCTACACGACATGTCCCAAAGGTACACGGTGCGTTCAAAGGGAGGTGACATCGACCCGTGTTGTTAGTTACACGGCCGAGTCCCCAGGCCACACTACACGGAGTGTACACTATTGACATGGCGTGTTCTGTGAGGGAGTTCACCGACCAGTATTGTTTGTTACAGGGCCAGACTCCAGGTCAAAACTACACGGCATGTATTTCTGGTACAAGGCATGTTTTACCCAAGCTCTTCCCTACCCCATGTCGCCGCCCAAGGAGTTTATGACACGGGAAGAGACTACACGGCGTGTACTTAGAGTACATGGCGTGTACTTAAAATTTTTATTTTTCTTCCCAAACAGAAGGTCATACACGACGTGTTTAAAGATCTGCATGGCGTGTATACTGGGTTTCCAGACAGTATGCCTCAAAAAAATCTCCGGATCCCAGAAAATATTGAAAACCAACACCTAAGTGTCAAATTCCGACATGTGAGGGCCCATACTCACCACAAATCAACGTTTGACATATTATCTATGTTATTACTAATAAACAGTCAATGATCCACCAAATTCTAGTAAATGGTGGCCCATACTCCCCAAAAAACAATGTTTGGCATCCATTCCATAAACCGGCTTACACAAAATACCCTATCACATGCAGGTGTTTATCAAAGTAGCTATCACAACAACATGATTTTCTAGCACAAAAACTATCACAACAACATGAAATTTCTAATGCACCTACATGGCATGGAAACAATGCTTGGATTGTGATATCTAGCATGTACCTATATGATGCATGAGATGGCATAACCTCATCCTATCAGGTTGAAACTGAATAAAACCCACAAATAAATTATAACAGCACAATCTCAAGTGTGTCACAAAACGGTGAAAACATATCAACTGTAAAATTTGCAAAATCAGAAAAGTTTCATAATATGAGGTAGTCTCGCTTTTTCCTATACACGGGTTAGCTACACCTGGGCACAACTTATTACCAACTACTGTCCGTCCTATCCCTGACAAAGGCTCCAAATAGTAAGTCAAAGATTATAACCCCACTGATACCACTTTGTAACGTCCGGGTTCGGAGTGCCACGCAACGGGGGACCTGAACCCAGTTCGCCACATGACCTCAAGCGCATTTCCCCAAACTCCAGAGGCTGCCGACTAGCAGCGAGGGCCCAGGTCTAATATTGGAGAAATTATGCCCTCATTTGTCAATGTTTAGTGTAGTGGAATATTGAATAAAACATACATCAAACATACAACGAACATCAGAAGTAGTAAATCTTACACAGCTTAAATAAACAACAGTAGTGGATTTAACCAACAGTAGATAAATAATGATGCTACATGTCTCATGTTCTAGGAAAACAGCCAGAACATGTTACACAATCAGTACAATACAAATGAATTAATGTTACAGCAAAACAAAGCAAAACAGCTGGCAGCGGAATCACGAGCCTGGGCTCGGTTCCATGCCCTCCTACTCCTCAGTAGAAATCATGTACCTGTATAGGGACTCTTTCTCCTATCCACACCTGTGGCAATGTAATCTGTTTGGGCAGAAAAGCGTTACCCGAACAGGGTGTGAGAAATATATCTCAGTAGGCACCCACCCAAGGCTCGTGCCCAACTGCGTGTAAGCATGCAACAACAGTGCAATGGTAAAATTCAATAAAGTAAGCAGTACTCACAAGTAAAAAACTTAACAGTTAATATTCCATTTTAATAATCATTTTAATCATTAAATTTTAAAATATCACCACAGTGAATTTTCTAAGAAACCGCTAAAAGTCCGTAGACGCGTCAACCCCTACCCTCAGGTAAAGAGTATCAAACACAATAATATGCCCTCAGGCATAACAAATTTTTTCCTCAGGTGTAGGTAGTGTCGCACTCAGGCACAGAATCAACAGCCCACAGGCATGGAAGACGTTTCCCTCTGGCTGAAATAACTACTGCCCTTGGGCTAAACAGAGTAGTGCCCACGGGATAATCAAAACAACGCCCTCAGGCTAAATGGTAACCAGGCCATGCCCAACATGTAAACAAGCAGTAAAAAATAAATTCCTCTCAAGGCAATTCTAAAATTAATACATTAAAGGCATACCCTCGGGTATACTGGCCAAATGGCTAAACAGTGGAACACACCCCCAGGGTGGTTCCTGATCCAAGCAACGATCCCAAATAGCAATTTTAGTAATTATTCAATTACCTATATAGTTCTAGGTAGTTAATATAGCCACGGACTTAGTCACACGACACCCCAACATGATTTCGTGGCACAAAAATGCAAAAAACATATGACAGTTGGAAAAATTAACACAAATCCACCTACCTTATATGCCAACGAGTGTTATACACGAACGTCGGTTCCCGAGAGGCCCAAGAATGGCGTAGATCTAACTAAGAGGATAATCTATTCAAACCCAAATAACTCTTGTTAGGAGAATAATTGGTATGAAGAAGCCATGGAGATAGAAGCCCTTACACGTACTGTTCCAACGGGATCGTTCGAGGCAGAAACCGATTCCAGACGAACACCCAGTGGATCATTAAAGGTTTGACATCCTCCTTTGGCTCCAAAACAGCTCAAATGCCTCCTCTACCAAATGATGAGGCTACTACCTGTTTTAAGCCGAAAAAATAGAGTACATGGCATGTACTTCTTAGTACATGGCCTGTACTCCTTTCATTTAACTGTTCCGCTGGCGGTACCGCCACACTGTCCATTCGTCGACATGACTACACGACATGTATTCTTGAGTACACGGCGTGTACTGCTTCCCAGCTGGAGGCTACTCCACCACCTTACTGTTTAGGCATGCCAACTGACTACATGGAGTGTATAGGACCACTAAACGGTGTGTAGTTAGTTCCTACACCCTTCTTCACCGACATGGCTACACGCCCCGTGTATAGATCCCACACGTCCAAAAATACAAGGTGTGTGGGAAAGTACACAGCGTGTAGTTCCAAAATTTAGGATGTTTCCCCATTTTCCATATTTTATTAAAAACACTTCAGGAATGAGAAATGAAGAAACCCTTACCTCAAAGATATGAACTGAGTTCTTACATCCCCAATAAGGCATTAACGATTCACATCACTTTAAGGGGGCAGTAGTCCTCACTTCCTCAAATGAGATTATCATATTTACCAAGAATGGAAACCATAAAAGATCGATATAATTGGGAAGTAAAGAAGCATAATTAAATCATAAACAAAATATATATCATATATAAATACAGTTCCATCATAATGGAAACCATGAGAGGCCGTTGGAGATATTTGAACAATCATCGTTTTGTGAGGCTTTAGTGTTCCATCCACATAAACATTATGTTCTTGATCCATTAGATGGAGGTGTGTGTAAGTGTAGTTCAAATCATTATCATAACAACATCCTAGTATATTGAGGATACTGGTGTTGTTACAAAAGAAAAGAAATAAAAAGAGTTTTGGGTTGAAGAAATAAAATAGAAGAAAAAAATTTAAGAGAAACTGTTACCTTTAATTTGGGTGACTCACTTTGGTTTAATCCAAAGGACTTCTTGAAGTGTGTCATGCCTAAGGTAAGGCACATAAGAGGAGGAGAGGGATGTTTGGAGCTTAATTAGTAAGAGTTTGGACAATCCAAATTGCTTGAGAGGTGTGTGGAAATGGGTAGAAGTGGTCTCCTTTTATAAGAGAGAGGAGGGGCTCTATAGGAATGTGTGAAAACATTATTTTATTATATAATTATATTCGGTTTATAAACGTCCAAAAATCATTTTAATCGAAGATAAGATAAATTATTGTCGAAATAAAATCATCCAATCTGAATTGGACATGTTTTGGATAATATTTTAATCATTATAATCTTATTTATTTAAAAGATTTGTTAATGAGGTAAACACTACATCATTATTATGTCAAAAATAATATAAATTATTTATCGTCTAAAAATTATAAAACAAATACCATGATGTAGGAAACCTTTTTATATTTCTATTGAATATATATAGTTAAAAAATAATTTATATAACCGCTTCTATAAATTAATTTACTAAAAGATATTTTCTTTTGACATATTGTCCTTTACATTAAGTTAATTAATCTAAATTTTAATTATCAATCCCATGTCGATCAAAGGGGACCTAAAATCGACCCAAAAATCCCCATGGTCTTTAATTACTCAACCAATAAGGTTTGGACGTGTTTTATGGTAATTTGGAATTATTATACTATTCTTTTTACCTTGAATTACCCTATTTTCCATTAACCGTGGTAAATAAAAGTCAAATGTTACTATTCACCAAAAATTATTTTCATCCTGATGAACAACATTATATATCTTGATAACAACCATGTATGTCGGATTTTTGAAATTCATTTCAAAGAAGTGGTAAAATTTCATTTAAATAAAAAATTCAGTTTTTTTAACTACCACTAAGTCGTGTCACTATTCATCAATAATTAATGTTGTTTAGAAAAATACCAAAAATTAAGATGAACCATTATTTGATATTACGAATTCAAAATTTATGTCTTTTTTTCAAAATTCAAAACATAGAAGTGGTAGTAATTAATTTAGAAATTTATTCCCATCATTAAAAAAAATAGTGTGTTTTTATGAAACAGTAACTATCAAAAGATCGACACTTGTTTATGTCCAATTTCAAAGTGAATTTAATTCCAATGACCAAAATTGGAATAAATTATAAAATTATATTCTAATTACTCTTTAAAACCAATTAACATGATAATAAAACCATATAAATAAATCATATTAAAACATAGTTTTGAATTAAAATACAATATTTTCACTATTCATTAATAAATGATTTTTATCGGAAAAATCCCAAAAATTTACAAAAAGTAAATTTTGATGTCACCATTCTATAGAAGGATTTTATTTGGACATATAGAATTTATTAAAGTGAAAAAAAACTATATTTAATAAGGGTTCTCCATTAAAATGCGATAAATCAGCCTTTTAATGTAAATTATGCTTAAAATTAGATTCATTCACATTTTAAGCCTCTATCTTTTTATTGGATTATTTAAATACATTTAACAAACATGTATAATCATATGGTATCTAGTTTTGTTCATTCCTTGCTATAAAATAGCTAGTAGTTGACTACCATTTAAAATAATAATATTATATTATTAGTGTGCAATGTAAGATTTTAAAGAAACATGTTGTTGCGTATCGGGTACGCTATCGAACAAAGAAACCCTTTTTATAGTAAAATTAATTATTAATTTTAAAATTAGTAAATATGAAACATTCATATTCTTTATTTACCTGGGATGTTACATTTCTAGGTAATTTATTGAGAAAAAACAAAAATTTATGCTGATATATTAGGAATATTCTAAATTTTTATATTACCTTTTACATTGCAATATTTTAATGATATATTTTCTCTTAAGATTATAATTTCTACTTATTCCCCAAAAATCTAAATTTTATTCTTCTTTAATTAATTTTATCATAATATTTGTAATGCTATTTTATATCAAGGATTATATTTTATTCAACCATAGGAATGATAAAATTGTGAGAGAATAAACCATGTTTATGTGTAATAATGCGGTCTTCTTCACAAATCCATGTTTCAGCGGTACTTCCCCTTATAGTTTTTATAAAAACCCCATTCTTATATTCAAATTGGAATGTTTAATTCTCTTGGAAATCTATTAAGATATAAAAGAGGTTGAGGATCCATAATCAAATAATGAGTTAATAGATTTTGATGATAGGAATAAAGTACCTTCCACCACATCAGTTTTTCCACCATCCTTAGCTATACTAATCTTATAAGCTTGGCCTTATCCCATTGGCTTCTTTTATAGTGGATTACCTTGACTCTTGTTACATTAGTGTGAATAATGATCCATTTCCTTTATAACTGAATCACTAGTAATTATTTATGTTTCATCCCATTTCGTTCTTGATAAATATTCCCCATATCACAACACTTGTATCAAACATTATTTCCCTTCAATAACATTTCTTGATGTTTCTATAAAAAATATTTGCATGATAGAAATTGATTCATCCTCCTCTTCTTCATTGAAATATTTTATTTCTCTTAGTTTCTAGATGAACTATTCTTATATTAATTCCCATTGAATATATTTTATCTCAAAAATTACTTTTCCATTTTGATTTCACATAAAAAAATTTCATCTTCTTATGAAAAATATTGACATACCTGTATCATTTAGATACTTGGATTAATATAAACAAATTAATGATCATTCTAGCACTCTTTGTTGTGTACGTAATCACTAGCATACCCGGCTAACCATATAAATCTACCCTCAAATTTTGAAACAATTTCTTATACCTTTTTGTGTAGTAAAAGTAATATTATCTTCATTTCAAGTTTCTAATCATGATGAAAATATTTATTGAGTAATTCTTCCTTAAAATATTTTCATTCAATGAGTTCAATTTCCTATTCCTCCCTACTATCATGGGTCAACTCCCACATTTTATTAGAATCTCCATTGAGTCAATATTATAACATTAAAAAAATTTCTTTTTCAGATAATTCCAATACCATAAATATCATCTTAAGTCACTTAATACATTTCTTAGATGCCATTTGATTTGTATTCTCACCAAATATTGGGTGCATCAATCATATAATAAGATCCAACATAAAATGATCTCAACTGAGGTATATGATGATACATCCATTCATAGTTCTTTTCCATATCTTCATTAAGTTTACGTAAAACCACATAAATTTTCTTAATTCAAATTCTAGTGGTATTGGATTCTATAGCAGGTAAATCTCTACATTGTTCATGAGTATTGATACACTTCCTCCTTATAGGATTAAATTATAAAAAATGGAATATTCTATATTGTCTCATAGAATAATGAATTTTTAATCATAATGTATACTGAAAAATATTTTGTAACAAAAAATATAATATAAAAATTTATGAAATTTTAATTTTACAATTATAAAAATGGATTATATGGGGATATTATTATTTTCAAATACATAGTAATGGTTACTAAAGGGAACTAGAATTATTCAATTCATTTACACGTGTATTGTCATAAATTGTCTAATTTAAGGCCTATTACCAATCCCTACGTGATAATTAGTTACATCCCATTTTTCCCTTTCAAGAGTTATTACCCATATACACCTCTATTACAAAACTATGCCTACTTTTTGTGTCCAAAAAATGATGTATTTCTACAAAAAATTATAGAATATATACCTTACCAAAATATTTTTATATTCTTCTCTAAATAACCTCAACATCGATCATAGGTTTATGATCCATAATCTATTTTTCCTTAATCAAATTCTCAATGTTCTAGTCAAATTTCCTCAGATATGATATGTAATGACCCTAACCCATGTTGCCCATAGATGGTGACTATATTATTACATTGGTATCAGATACAAGGAATAATATCCCGATAGACCTAATTTTATTAATACTATAAGTGAGCATGACACATTCATTATTAGCATATTATATTTGAAAACATAAATTAAAAAAAATTATTTTCCTAGGATAGAATTATACCACTATCGTATCATTGTATATTAAAAATAAATCCCTTCATTTATTCCTAAGAATGGAAGTAAAATAAGGGTGAATAATAAGTCATATTAAGGGTTAATTATGGAGGAATAAATCATGACATAGTAACCATAATTAATTTTTGAATTTAAATAAATGAAAACACATCACATGAAATAAATAAAAATAGAAGAAATAGTATATAGAGAAAATTTTAAAGAAGAAATACCATGGATAGTAATCATTATGGAATGGTAAATACCCAAAACAACATTCCATTTAATCAATAACAATTCTATCATAAAAATATAAGGCTTAATCAGTATGGTAATGTAAATAACTGAATACACATTCAATTTATTCAACAAATGAAAATGAAATACATCGAGAGATAATATTATTTTGTAACTATGATGGATAATAATAACTGAATTATTAAATAAATATATTCATACTTATTAGAATCTGTGATCTCACCTATCATTTCTACTCTACTATCAAAACCATTTATATTATATTTTTCTCACTACATGTGGAAAGCCAACGATTTATCCAGTTTATTAGTCTCATGGGACCTACTGGTGCATCAAGGGGCTATATAATACTGAGACCCACCCACCACATCAATCCGAAGAATTACCCAAATATCGAATATTATTTTTAATTAGTCAATAAATGTTCTTTATCAGTAAATATATATAGTGAATAAAGTTTTTACATTTATCAATATTATATAGTTAATTAAACAATATTCAAAGAAAAACAAATTTCTAAAAATTAAATATGGCTTACGTAGTAATGATATTCAGTAATAAAATAATATGGATAATTAAAATTAATTATATTTATTATGTAAAATGATAAAATATTAGTTAGGGTTTCAAGAGGTGGTTACCAATCACAAAATAAATTTAGATAGTTCAATAACATTAATCACATGGTAATTTCCATGTCAAATCCCCATGGAAGAGATAGTTGTAATTGAAAATTATAATAACCTGATGTATGAATGAATAATGATCAAACATTTAAAAGGATATGTATATAAATCATATAACAAAATAATGTTCATAACACTACAACATTCCACAGTGAAGGGAAATTGAGATGAGTTCCCATACCTCATTCTTTCCTTTTGTTGAACATGATATATTTTCAAATATAATTGTATTTATCATGTCATTAATTATGACCAATTTATATTAACAATTATAATATCATATATGATTATTTTATAACATCTTACCACCAATTATTCAGTAATATATCATTATTTACATTGATTTAGGTGTTAATTTACTTGTTTTCCCATGTGTGTTTTGTCATTAAAGACCTCGTTCATATGAATATTTTGTGGTTCTATAATCATCAAAATAAAAATAATGATATAGTAATAATTTTTTCATACCAATTAAAATTTTAAACCCAATCAATAAATATTGAAATGATAAATGGGCAATGTTACATTCTTGGATACAACAAGTCGCATATATACATGAGTAAAATTATCTTTATCAAAGATCATTAAAGAAACAAGTTAAGTACTATTTTTTATTTTTAAAATGATTATAATATATAAATTACAATTTGTTTTCTATTAATATGATTGTATATTTCATCTATGTGGGGATGCAACACCTTGTTACTATTTTATGGTATTTCTGAACCCCTCTTTTCATGACGCTTTTGTAGTGTTTCCTTTAAGGGTATTGTAGGTGGAAATATAAAATATAATGGGATTTCATCGGTATTAAATGTTTCTCCCAAATTATTATCCCTACTAGTGTAAACTAATTCATAGAGGAATTTCTAGGTTGGTGCACAATTTGAAAATATATTCCTCTACCAAGGCAAAACCGTGAAACCCCATTAAAAGGGTGCACATCCAAGGTGCATGATTTTACTAAACACATGGTTCTATAAAGATAAGAGTTTATACAAGATTTTTTAATCCAAATTTTTTTAAAAATCAGGAAACCCTCTTCATATACACCTAATGAGCCAGTAAAACCACATAACATTTTATTGTTATAGAGGAGGTCCCAAGTGTTAATTCTTACACCTCTTCTCCCTTTCATAAGGGGATCAATGCTTTGAAAAAAACCATTGATATCCCCCATATAGGATTCATAATGTAATTATCATTCTCCAACTCTCTCTTATTTTATCCATTGGGTTATAGATATATCAATTTGTTGTTTTCGGATCAAATACCCACTATTTTGGATCTCAGATCTAGGTCAGATTCATGGATCTTCATTAACAGAGTTTTTCATCAATGTTTCCCAATTAAATCTTTGTGTTGTAAGATCTATTGATCCTTGGATTTCTTGTTCCATTTTGATTTCACAATTTTATTAACCTTAAAAATCTTTATTTATATTCAATTAATATACTAAAATTTAATTTCCCGAAATTTCATTCACATTATTTACAAAACACCCAATTAAATTCAAATTTGGATGTTTTTATTTTATTTTTCATTAAATTAGGAAAAAATCCCAATTCCATTGATTTTTTTGTGCTTGTAAAATTGATGGATAATTTTGGATTTAAATTATTGAATTTTAATTATGGGATTGATTTGAAGAAATTTATTTCATGATTTATTTTATAAAGATTTCTTAAAATGTTTTTTGTAGAAA
Organism: Viscum album; assembly: GCA_963277665.1. NCBI lineage: Eukaryota > Viridiplantae > Streptophyta > Magnoliopsida > Santalales > Viscaceae > Viscum > Viscum album. Next base: position 345,319,793 of record OY728157.1, on the reverse strand, counting down.
CCCAGTGGTTTTATCATGGAAATATACATGTTTTTATTAAAACCTATGGGTTTGTTTTTAATGGAAATTGTCAAATTTGAAATGGATGAATTTGATTAAATTTATTTTATGAAGACATAAAATAAATTTTCCATCATTGATTGTTTCTTGAGAACATGAAATCTAATGTATATCTAATTTATTATGGTAAAAAACATGATTGGAATTCCCTAGTAATGGATTGATCTATTTAAACTCTAAAAAAACGTTTTGTCTCATTTTATTCCTCAGTAGGATGTTAATAATCCCCCTTTGACTACTTTTGATAGATTTCTGTACACATTGTTGTAATAATTATATAATTGTTGAGGATCCCACAACCTGGAATGTTTATTCTTTATAATATATAACCTTGTTTCATTTTTTTACATTTGAAATATATTCAATTGTTGAAAATTATTTACATGGATTATTAATTTATAAAAACTATTTTATATGAAAAAATTTATAACACATTTATTTAATGTATTTGCATTATTTGAAATGTAAATCATAATTTGTTTAAGATACACATTTCAAATTCCATGCATATTTATTTAAAATTTAAATTATTATTTTGTTCATTATATTTTGAAATATTTTATATAATCCTTGGTGAGATGCTTCTAGGATTTTCCCTCACAACCTACATGTTCATTTTTGAGTTTAATGATTCTATTATTCTAGGTTTGAGCAAGGGTAAGGTTCTACATATTGATGGTTTTATCTATTGATCCTAGGTCTTTAAGAGTTGTGTCTATTGATATGTGGGTTATTTAACATTTTGTTTTATAGAAATTATCTATAGTACAATATTATTTTCACTATTTTGAATTATAGAACACTTCACACTGGGGATTTTCTTCATTTATTAAAACTGAATTATATTTATTTCATCCATTCTTTTTGTTGAAAATATCTTCCCTTATTAATATTGTATGATTCCAAGAACTAGTATTCCACCCATGTGGATTGTGAATTACCTTAAAACTATGATACTTCCAACTCATTTATCATGTTACAAGAGAACATGGGTGGGTTTTGTTATAAAGTGGTATCATAGGTGTCGGTTTTTCATATTTTCCTCATGTCAGTATGCAGTTGTGTAATATTTTTTTGACCTAGGAGGTAGCTGTGATTGAGTACCTTAAATTTAGTCACATCATAGTGCCTTAATTCACGTGGTATGGTTTGGTGAAGTCTTCTTAAAGATTAGTTCTAGTCTTATCAATAATTTTTATTAAAGTAGATTGAAATCCTAATATCATTTTTCTATATGTTGGGAATAACATTATTTATTACTTTTTTCAATTATTAATCTAATGTCATATATGTGCCCTAATGATGTCTTGTAGAATCATTCCTCCAAGAAAATGTAAAAACCAGATCTAAGAGGATGATGCACATGAACCATAAATTGAAAATACCCTTGTGAACCCGAGTCTTGTTAAATTGATTATACATATTCTCCAAGATCATTGACAGCAACCAGAAAAGTCTCTCATCAAGGATCCATCTTTGGAACCACAAAGGGATGCTTTAAGGAATAATTATCCAAAGTTCCTTCACCAGAATCCACCACTGTACAATATATCCAATCATCATCAATAGGTTGAGGAACGGTTGAGTAGGATTGAGCATTTCTTTGAAATAAATGAGAATCATAAGAATATGAAGTTTAATTGTTCCACCATCATGCTAGGGGGCAGGAAAGTGATGTAGGGACACGATTGAGAAGGTCATGAATTATGAGGATATAGAGTAGAATTATATCAAATATCATATCACTGGCCAGCTATATCTATAATTGTTGTTCTTCACCAAGCATTTTTAGTTTTTCAAACTCGAGAAAGCTAATTGGACCGTGATTCAGTGTGAATTTTTTTTGATGAGATAGTGAAGTTTTCACATTAGATAATATATAATTATAAGATAAATACTCAATGGATTGAGTTGGAACTATAATATAATATTTTTTATTTAGGTTACTTGTTGAAGGTGGCTTTTTATGGTGATGTGCATGATAGAGTGCTAATGGTCCAAATAGACCGAGCTAGCATGTCAGGGTTGATCAGAGTATACTTTACTCTTAGTGGCTCTGTGAATTACACAAATGTAAAGAGGATGTGTGATGATTATCACATTGGTTCATAGTAGAAATTATTTCTTTGACCATATGTAGTTTCTTGTATAAGCCATTTGATTTTTTACTAGTGTGTAATACCTTGGAATTCAAATTGTGTTTTCACTATGGTAGCCATGATATATAGTTTCTTTGGATTCTTAAGGAAATTATATATGTTCATCCATATATATTCAACTCTATATTGTGGAATTATATCATCATTACATTCTAAAACTATGGTGCAATTAGACTCTTCACTATCAAAAGGTTACCAATAATAGGAATTTATAATGACTATTTTTCAGGAATTTAATGAATCTCTAGAGGAATCTCATATGGGTCTAGCATCTACAAGAAGTACCCACTCTATAGCTCTTTCATTATTGAATTATTTAATCGAAACAGGTTCATCTTATTTGATTATTCTCTTGTTCTTTATCTGTATATAATTTTGATCTTAGTTGAGAAGTTATTGTACTTGACATGAATCCTCATTATTAAATTATTTTGATGGATTAGATCATTGAATTTACTTCTCAGGTTGATTTTTATCTTTTATGGGTATTCTTTACTACACCCGATGGGTTTTTTCCTATCATTTAAGGAGAATAGGACCTATGGTCTTGTAGAGCCAGAAATTGTTATACAATTTTGGGGAAAGTAATATATGTATTTTATTTTTTCAAATACTATGAATTTTGGAGTGGTGATCTTCCTCTAGTTTTCATCGAGTTTCCTGATGTTCTTCATTCTGAATTAAATGGTTTTACACCACTTAGGAAGGTGATATATTCTATCGATTTAGTAACATGTACTCAACTAGTATCTATTACTTCTTACCACATAGATCTAGCCGAATCAAATGATTTGAAGTCTTATTAAGATAAAATTATAAAGACTTCCATTATATTCATGAGTGTTTCACCATGGGTTGTTCCAGTTTTATTTTCAAAGAGATATAATATATAACTTTACTTTAGTGTTTATTACTGAAAAAACAATAGAGTTATGGTAAATAACTAGTATCCATTAATAGATATTAATGATCTATTAGATCATTTGAAAGGGAAAATGTGGTCCTTTATGATTGATGTTCATTTTTGTTTACGTCAATTGAGGATTAAAGTAGATGACCATCAGAAAACCATATTTTATAGAAGGTGCATGCATTATGAATTAATTTTAATGCATTATATCTTAACCAATATGATTTAAATATTTATGCAATTAAGAAAAAATATTTTCCATGAGTATATTGATTCTTTCGGGGCATTCTTTATGGATGAAAAAAAAATTCTCTATTTATAAGGAGGGTTATTTTTATCATACCGGATCATTTATGGAATTATTGAAAAATCACCAAATATATGAAAATATTTCAAAAATTAATTTATATATTTATAATGTAATGTTATTGGGATTTTTGGCATTAAAAAATGATTTTTAGTTGATTTTGAAAAGTTGATGGTTTTCATAACATGGAACATCCATGAAATGATTTCTTATTTAAGAGATTCAGGGGGATAGAAGGGTATTCTGGTCGGTTCATTAAGGGATTCTAATATATTGATGCTCTAATGAATAATATTACTCAAAAGAGATTTGAGTTTTCATGAAATGAAAAATGCTAGATTTTTTTTTTGAAATTATACTTTTTGTGACTACAATTACAATGTTAACTCATCCAGACATTAGGAAGGCCTATAGGGTCTTCCACAATGCTTCAGATTTAGGATTGGGATGTGTTCTTATGCAGGGTGATAATGTCATTTCTTATGTCTCTTGTCAACTTAATCAACATGATATGAATTACCTGACCCATGTACTATAAAATATAGTTGTGATTCACACACATAAGATTTAGTGAAACTAGGATTCTTGAGAAGGTCTTACCGTGTTTTCTCACCTCAAATCATTGATCAATATGTCCTATAAAAAATATTTGGATCTATTCCTTAGGCATATGGTGGAATAACTGAAGTATTTATTCTTTGAAAACACATATTCCCTAGAAAAAGGGAATATCATCACGTATGTTTTGAGAAGGAAACATATGACGAAGGATATAAAATAATATTTGGTATAGTGGGATTTGGTTCTCCTTTTTCATACTCTTGTATTAGAGTCTAAGAATTACGGGTCAAGGATTACATGCCTAGTGGTAAGTTGAAATCCTCTCTTGTCAAAATTATTCCTGAGGAGTGGAATAAAGATGATGATTAATGTAGAATTGTAGTATTCCATTATGGTTGGGAGGCTATACCAGAATAGTCCTTCTCCACCAAGGGAATTTGATGATATCATAATCTATCTATTGTGATATTAGTTTTATGAAAATCTATGATGGGGGGATTGACATCACTCTTAGTAGGGAGTCACCCAAGAACCATAAATATGTTCAATTACATGTAGAGGTAATTATAGTGGTCAGGAATGATACATGGCATTTCTAATTTTGACTCTCATTATTATATGTGCATACAGGTCAAGGATGAGTACCAACAACCTTGGGAATTTCTTTTTCAATGTCCATTTCCGTCTTGGTTGTTGAATTATATATCTATGGAAAATGTGGTTCGGATTCATGTACTCAAATAAAAGACAATGTGATATGGGTTATGATCGATCTACAGACCAAATAGGCCAATATTATACCCATTCATGATAAAAACATAGATTGGTAGTTGTAAAATCCCTATGTGAGAGATATCTTTCATTTCAGTGGAGTTTCATATTCTATATCCTCAGATAGAAATATTAGGTTCACTTAATATTTTTGGAGAGGGTTTAAGGATGCAGTATGATGTCAAGTCCATTTGAGCATGTCATTCCTTCTATAGTTAGATAGCCAGACAGTAAGTGGTATATAAATTCTTGAGGATATCATTTTCATATGAGCTCATGACATTGGGAGGGATTGGGATGACCATTTGGGTCTAGATGATTTTTCTTATAATAATAGTTAACAATCTGTTATCCAAATAAATCATTTTATTTCCTTGTATAGATGAAATTGTCGATTTATATTGAGTTGGTCATAGATTGGGGAATTTTCCATGGTTGGACCATGATAGGATGAAGACACGATAAAAAATATTTATTTGATTTGTTAATGAATGTTGATAGAACAACGTTTATATAAATACTAAAATGATAATTGTATCAAGAAATTGGAATTCTCAATTGGTGATCAGGTGTTTTTGATTGATTCACCTCGGTTGTGTCATCAATAACATTGGAGATAATGAAAAATTTCTCCTAATTTTATGTACCTTTTGAGTGTTTTGATATAGCATGGAAAGTGGATTATAATTTAGAACATCATACATAGTTGACATCGATACATAATGTGTTTCAAGTATGTTCTCTATGAATGTACCTTTCTTATCCATCTCATGTTCTCAGCTGAAGTGATCATGAGGTCGAACCTAATTTATTTGTGACCAATCGTCAAATTAGGATACATGATTATAAAAACAAATTATTTCTTGTAGGAATGTTACCTATGGTTCATGTTCCATGGAAGCATGGTTCTGATTTTCATGGGTTGTGGGAGAGGGAGGATCTGATGAGGGAGAGATAACCTCATCTTTCTGAAATGGTAGCTTCTAAGTAGGCTTTATGGGAAAGGAATGATTATATAGTGGGGAGGTTGTAATATCATGTTAAATATTTCATGTATACATATAAAACATTTTTTATCATTCTATGGTTTTTTTATTTAAGGGTGATTCTGGTGAAAATTTAGAAAAAAATGTGATGCACATATGTACTGAACGGTTGGCATAGAGTCTTCCAAATCATTGATCTCTGCTTGTGAAAAACATGAAAATATAGGGGGTGTGCTTTTTTATGGTTTTCACAGGGTTTGGAAAGCTGTTCACCCATAGAGAAGAAAATATGGAACCATATTAAATGGGTCTCTTGGATATGGTGAGCATTTTTTAACCATAAGACTCTACCAAGCTAACCATGCATACAATATATTTTATTCGAAATATAATTTTAAAATTTATAAAACCCAATTTTGAAGTGCCTGATGGTCTTATACAACCTAAAAAACGTTTGTTTTCTTCCAAATGATCCCCCAATTAGTTATTTTGGACTATCTACAATATTATAGATGTTTTTTAAAGCATAGAAAAGAACAATTGATCTCCACCTAGTAGGTTTCCTCTTCATATCATCTTTCTTTCGGTAACTATTCTATTTTACCAATGTAATTAGAGATATGTACACATTTTTGAGAACTAATAACGTCTGTTTTAGGTCGTGGATCAAGGATTTATTCTTTAATCATTGTGTCAATTTCTATTCATCGATGTTTCCAGATTTTGCCATTGTAATTTGAGATCATGAGATCCTGTGGTAGGTGGTTCCATTTTGATTTTCCACTTTTATTAACCCAATGTTTATTAATTTAAATTCAATTTATTTAAATTTCATTTAATAGATTTATTAAATATGGAATTCCCATTTATTTGAATATTTGAATTTGATTTGGCATAAAATTGGGAAAAACCCTCATTTACTTTGAATTGTGAAGGTTTTTTGAAATTGAAGGAATGTTATAAAATTTAAATTATTAAATTTCAATTGTGGAATAAATTTATGTAAATTAGGTTAATGTTATATTTGATAAAAATGAAAAAATAGTTTTGGTAGTAAAAAGTGGTTTTATCATGGAAAAAGGCGTGTTTAGATAAAACATCCTTATGTTGTGTTTTGAAATGAAATTTATATATTTTAAATGAGATAATGGAATTATTTTTATTTTAATAAGACCTAAAATAAATTTCACATCATTTTTTAGAACATTCATTCATGTGTTGTTTTTGAGGTTTTTCGGAAAAAACACACTAGGATGAGAATTCCCTATCACCAGATTAATGCTTTGAAACACTATCATAAAATCTTTCCCACATTCTAATCCTTATTAAGACATTGATGAGACCTATTTCACTAGTTTCTATGTATGTGGGTACACATTATCATTATCATAATATTTTTTTGTGAGGATCCCATAAACTAGAGCTATATTAACTCTTTGTAGATTACCATGTTTCTAATTACATGTATTTGAATTGTAGTGAATTTTTTTTAAATTTATTTACAATACTTATTAATTTATATACAATTTTTATATAAAAGTTTTAACAATTAATTTGTTTAAATTATTTCCATAATTTGATATGTATTGAATTATTTTTTATAAATATTTTGTTTTGAAATTCCATGCATGTTAATTTAAAATTGAATTCTTTATTTGATTAATTAATTATTGGAATGTTTTAAAGAATATGTTGTGAGAAAACAATGTTATTTTAGAAAATAATATACCTATTCTATTGGTTTTTTTAGATTATCTTCTTCTTGGTTTGAGAATGGGGAAGAACCCACTTTCAGGTGGTTGTAGCTTTTAATCATCGGGCTAGGATTTTTGTGTCTATGGGGAAGTGGTTTTTTAGATTTATTTTTCTAGTACTTTTCTATGGTATATTGTGTTTTTTCACATGTTTTTTTAGGATACACTGGTCCCTATACAACCATTCTTTTATTCATACTGATTTGTTTATATTTCATCCACTGTGTTTGTGGAAATGTTTTCCCTCTTTCCTATTGTAAAATGTTAGGTTCTAGTCACAAACATGTGTGGATCTAGAATTCCCTCTAAAAAATGTTAGTGAAAACCCATTTATCGGGTTATTAGGTAACTTGGGATGGATTGTTGTATGTGTGGTGATCAAAAGAGAATCACATTGCATAGTGAAGGTGATATGCCACACATACACGAGAAAAATTATCATAATTAAATGTAATAAATAGAATGATATGTTATATTTTGAGAAATATATATATTGATGTAATATCATAAAGATTTTATTTATATCATAGATATTAATTAGTATTATCTACATCACCTTAGTTAGATCATTAGTGAAAGAATATTCACATCACTTTGCAAGTTTATAGTATGTCGTACACTTGAGCAACATTATCATATCTTCTACAGAATTTAATTTATATATACATATATACTATAAGAACTCAACAAGCATAATTATGTTATAAATATCATATATATTCTTTATATCCATTATCATATCTTATCATGAACGATGGTAATGAAAAAACTATAAACATCAATTCGTGAGGTGGAATTCCTCCATGCACATGTATGATGATTTCATTACACATATGATGGAAGTGGAACTAGTTCTAGATAATATGAATAATATATCAATATATTAGTATATAAATTAAAATTATATTATTATATTATCGTGTATTAAGTATACTTAGGGGGGGTTGGAGGATGAAATATTATATGTTTCCTCATTGATGAAAATTATATATTCTTCGGGTATCCTCCTTAGGTTTTCACCCAAGGTCTCTATGTATCGTTTTAATCCCAAACTATGTCTTCTAGGATGATGGATGGGCAGTTTGGATGTAATTATTCTCAATAATGGATCAACCAGAAGAGTGGGAATGTGTGATAATGAGAAGTGAATAGTGGTGTTTTATAAGTGAGTTTAGTGGCACGATTTTATATTCTTGAAAAGATTCAATAATATCCAAAACGTTCCCAAAAATGTCTCAAAATGGTTTATTATTGAATCTAAGATATATGAGATAAAAATATATCCATTCAATGTTTAAGAACCTGATTTTTATTCAATGTTTGGATCCTTTATATCTTGGTATAATCATTTTCTTCATTTGTAATATGGATTCATGAGGAATTACATTGATGTTTTGAGGATTTATGGGCTTGTTTAGAGCATGGAACCAAGGTTTTGGAGAAAATAAGATGGTTTTAACGGTTATTATAGATCATTAAATCCATTACACATAGTTTGGTAGAACTGGGTGAGGTGGTCCATGCATCCATTTAGAGGTTCACGATTTGAGAAATAGTTCATCAAGGGGATCACACCCATGTTCAAGTGCATGCAATTTTTAGAAGGGTAATATCACATGATTCGATCCCTATTAGTAAAATCTTGTTCACGAACCACACGGGCTTCCCCTTGAAGTATAGAAGGATGCAGGGTTGGATCAAAACTTGTCTAAACGTACAACTAAACAATGGGACGCAAATATTTTTGGTAAAATTATAAAAATATACATAATGATATAATAACTTACCCCTCTCTTTATTTATCACATTTTTGTCAGTGGATTCCCAACTAATTTACATAGAATCTCATAAAATGGTATATCAAATTATTCTTGATAACTTTTAAATGAAGTGACAAATTCACCTTCCATATATCTCATTGGATATCCATTGGTATGATCTTTAGCCCTCTTTATCCATTCTCTATTTTTTCATTCTCACTATGGAGTTATCAAGATGATGGATAATATGCCCTATTTTTAGGGTTTTCATATTTTCTTCAAATTTTTTCCAATACATGATTAACTAAAATCTAATTCAAGACAAGTATATTTTTACAATCACTAGGAAGGTAGTCTATTAATTATCCCTCGAGATCTGATTTTTTATATCATACATTGTCCTTCCATATGCTAATTTCAATGTGAATTGTAGTAAATTGCATCTTCCGTTATTCAGTTGAATTTTTAGATCCCAAATCATAAAAACATTTTTAATGTTAGATTTATTCATCGTCCTGGGTGATCCATCCTTATTTCTAATTCTATTTCTATATTTTACACCCAAAACACCTAGTGCTGTTTTTTTATTTGATTCTAGTTGATAATATCATATTCATATGTATTGAAAGTAGTGTCATAGAATAACTATATACCATGAAAATTATTCTAATTAAATTTATTTTTAAATGGGGAGAAGTATGACCATTTCATCTAATTAAAATGACAATGGTTATGAACATGTCATGATTTACTATAAATGAAATGTGAATATTTATTTGCATCATATTCAAGCCAATTTAAAGCAATAATAATGATGTGTGGGAATGAATAACTGAGATTAATGTGATATGATACATGCATGTCAACCCTTATATAAATTCTATATGACACAGTCAAGAAAAACCATTATAAATGTGATATTATATGGTCAGGAAGTCCCTTATGATACTATATGTTCTTGAAATCCGTTACAATTATACCTAGAATGGAGTCCCCTGTAAATGTGATATTGGGAATGTCATCCATAATGAATATGGTACTGGGCCTGGAGTCCCCTATACTACTCTGATATAGGGTATGGAATCCCATAGAAAAGTGATACCGAGCATTGTTTCCCTTGGTACATGTTCAGAGTCATACAATCATTGGATGATGTTGGTTGTCTCATTCTGGATTCCTTTAGGAACCAGATCTGACCATTTTAAAGTTATTATCACTTAATTACTTTAATATATATTCAGAAAACCATATTGTATTCAAAGGCTTAATATCTTTTGATGTCGTTGATGGTGGACTACTATGTTTATAAAACATTGTATCTTTTCCACCTATGGTACCTAGTAAGACTAAATTCATAAAGATGTGTTGAAGGGAATGCATCCTCTTATAGTTTGCTAGCTTCTTATGTTGATCATGATAGATATGGGAGTATATGACAAGGAAAAATCATACTATGCTAGGATAGACTTCTGAATTATTTTTAAATAAAATGTATAGAGAAATTTGAAGATATATATATCCATTTTTTCCTAGATTATAGTCATATAAATAACATTATCATCATTTTTATATTATCCAGTTTCTACTTATTAGTTGATTATCAGTTTTATGATGTTTATAAATGCTTCTCCCATTTTGGGTTACTGGTCTAGTCTTTATAGTGTCTACTAATTATATCCCATATATTTTTTTATGATTCTTTTATTTATATATTATTCCTTATCTATTGGGTTCAAATCTAGTAATGAGGTAATAGTCCTCCCATGGACAAAATGAGTTCCACCACTACTAGTCGACAACATCTGGAATTCAATGAGATGTGATTTGGGTCATGTGGAAAACCAGGGTTGAGTCCTCGTTTAGTCACATATGGGTCTGGGAAGTCACAAATTGGTACCAGAGACCTTTATTTTCTTAATTTTATATTTTAAGACAATACAAATGTGATTAGGAATGTTATTTTTGATATTAATGAGTTTTTACTTGTATTGGCTAAGCAATGTAAAGTGAAAATTGAAATTGCCTCCAATGGAAATTGATATATTATTCTTTTTTATTATTAAAGATGATTTTATTCCACCATTGGGTGTCACACATGAAATATAATATTACTATTGATATAAATAAGGTTTATTATTTATAATTGGTCTGATGAGATTAGGTCAGGGAAACATTGAGAAAACAAAAAATTAGTAACATTTTAGAAAATTCACATGCCATGAATATGTCATTATATATAGGATCATTGTTCTGTTTTATTTCTTTTAACTTCCATGAGTGATTTGACAATTGAAAACTGTATTTTTAACAAATAATTATTATTTTAGGGGATTGAGAAATCATAGATGGTACATAGAGTTAATTCCATAACATAATAGTGTTTTCCAGTATAGGGTACAAAGAACATCCAATGCAGTCAACTATGGAACATTGAGTCATGGACCATTGGTCATATGGACTGGAATGTGTTACGGTACAGATTAGATGGATTCCCCATAATTGTTCATAAATTTCATGGAACCTTATGATATGGAAGTTAGAAACCTATTCGTTTCAAAATTTAAATCATATCGAAATTTAAATATGAACATAAAATCAAATTATAATTATAGTGCAAAAAGATTTACCCAGTCCAAAAATTAGTATCAGGAATTTGGTAACTATTATTCTAAATAATTGTTTTTATGACACATACCTATCTCTATTTGCAAGTATAGGGTTTTAACAATTACAAAGAAAGTAATTACATCAAATATATTTCAATATTTATGGATTTTATTGTTATAAAACATATTCTGAGGTTTTTGTTTGGAAATTCAAGAGAAACTCCACATTGAATTTCTCCATTCACGTGTCATGAGGGTGTTGAATACATTTAAGTAAAGTTTTTATGCCATAAGCCGCCATTTATACCATTAGTATTGTAACCTCTTCTGTAACACCCTGAGCTTCCATGATACGCTTCTCATTCAATAATGCAATAGCTTACATTGTACGCAACTTCGAGTTCTAAAACACCACGACTAATAAATGTAGCCGTTATGAATAGTAATAACCACTTTTTAAAAATATAGAAATTTTATATTTCAAAATGGACTTCATTTTAGGATTCGAAATATCCAAATTTTCCTATGTTGAATTTTTGGTATTTTTCTGAGAACTTCTAATTTTTTATGAATAGTGAAAAAAACTTAAAAACAACTTTTTTAATCAAAATAATTTATAGTGATAAGTTATACTAATGAGTGGTTTTAAAGTATAATTAGAATATATTTTTACCATTTTATCAAATAGTGGTCATTAGAATTAATTTAACATTGAAATTGGACATAAACAATTATCCATCTTTTGATATAAATTGTTTCTTAAAAACACGCTATTTGTTATGACAGCGGGAATTAATTATAAAATTAATTAATGCAACTTAGATGTTTGGAATTTTGTAAAATAGAAATCATTTTTGAATTCGGAATATCAATTATAGCTTAGGGTGAAATTTTGGCATTATTCTGAAAAACTTCAATTTTTGATGAATAGTGAAACCACTAAGTGGTAGTTAAATAACTGCTTTTTCGTTTAAATGAAATATTACCACTTCTGTGATTTGATTTTCAAAAATCCAACATACATGGTTTTCATTAAGAAGTAAAATGTGGTTCAATGAGATTAAAATAATTTTTTGGTTAATAGTAACTTTTAAGTTCTTAATCGCGATTAGAGCTAATATGTGTAGTTTAAGGTAAAAATAATGTTTTAATAATATGAGATGAGCTTGACACATTTACTACCCTCATTTGATGTTCCATGGCCGACCACGAAAATCCATGGGTCAACATGGGGACCCCATGGATCCACTTTAGTTGGAAAATGACATAAATACCTTTTATTTAATGTTAAAGTAAAAAATGACACAAACATGAAATGTTTTACTAAAACAATTTTTACATGGGGTAATACAAAGCATATTTTTGACTATAAATAGTCATTGGAAAGCTAAAAAGATTTCATACATCATATTATTTTTTTTATAATTTTTAGACATTAAATAAATTAAATTATTTATGACATCATTATGATGCAGTGATGACCTCATTATTTAACGATTTTAATAAAATTAAAATATAATGTACAATCCAAGGCTTACAATTTTCCAAAGACTATTGGATGGGTATATTTCTAACCCTTATCACCTTATCCACGAATTATATAAGTTTGGGACCTTTAGAATCCGAAAAGCATTGTATAATAATGTAACATTTCCTTACTTTCCAAGAGTGCCCCTCCTCTCCTCTTATAAAAGGCCCCCACCTCTACCACCTCCTTCAAACTATCAAGCCATTTGGCTCAGCCAACCTCTGCCCAAATACTCTCCCAACTTTCCCCCCTTACTCTTAGAAGCCTTACTTTGGGCATAATTCTTCCCAAGGAAGCCTTTGGCTCAAATCAAAAAGAGTTACCCGATTTTAAGGTAATATCTTCTCTTATGTTATTTTGTTTTATTTTGCTTCTCCAACCCCTTAAACTCTTTTTATTCCTTTATTTTGTAACAACACCAGTATCCTAAATATACTAGTATTTTGTTATAAAAAGGATTCAAGCTACACTTACACACACCTACATCTAATGATTAAAGAACATACGGTTTCTGTGGATGGCGAATTTCTGCCTCACGAAACGATGATTGTTCAACACTCATATAACACCTTCAAAGGTGGCCATTAAGATGTCACTATATTTATATATGATGTATAATATTTTTATGTTTTAATTAATCTTCTGTATTTTTCATTTATGGCAAACCTTTATGATTTCCATTCTGGGTAAACGCGATATTTTCATTTTAGGAAGTGCGGACTACCGCCCCTCAAAGTGATTTGAATCGTTAATACCATATGTGGGATGTATAAAGGATGGATTAAATGGTATTATATGCTATATTATACTGGAATTATATTATAAATTTTTATCATTATGATATCATTCTATTAAGTACGAAATAGAAATGAAAGTAGCATTCATGCATACGTACGGCTTACCGTCTCCATGAACGGTGCATTTCATTTCTTACCTCTAAATGATACGTAATATTATGAATGAATTTATATACTGGATATATATGATATATATGATAACTACATCGTGAATATAATTATGGATATAATGGATATTTCACCACATGAACAACTTGTAATTATAAGAAGTTTATTGTTGACTCAAGCACCAAAGATCGACAAAACGACCGTTATTAACTTAAATAATTACATAATGTTCATAACATTGTAATAATTGATATAAAAAGGATAATGAAATTGAAAATGGTTCTTAATAAGGTAGATATTAACTCTAGTTTATTATTCAGGAGGTTAAAGAACGGTTGAGTCAAGTCGGACACAAGGTAAGGGAACTTCTTAACCCAACTTCCATTCTTTGGGTTAATCTCCTACATTCAAATTATGTCATGATATTATTATGTCCTATTTTTTATTTTTACGTTCTTTATGTGTACCTATAGTGAATACACATAATAGATCTATTTTATTTTAAAAATGATCTTTTTAAGGACTTCGTCACAATCTCCTTTCATTGAGGCATATTTGGTTTTATACACAAATTTCTTTTTTACGGTGTATAAACCCCTTTGACTTTTACGTATATTCAAATGGAATCTTTTTATACGAAGCGTTTACTAAACGACAAAAGGGAATGTTTTTGTCGTACGTATGCAGCGACAACGACTTCTCTGCCACCGTGACCACTATTTGAGTTTCGGCTTCCTCTACAAGCCATACCTTTTTTTTAATGAAAAATAAATACCATGTTATAATTTTATTTTATTTTGGTATTGAAAATGGATTTGAAAGCGTTTTTATTATATCAATGTGTTGTATTGATATCTTGTGATTGAAATGTGGAAATGTTATGTTTCCTTTATGCATGTTTTATGTGATACGATTATGTTATGGTTGATGATATGTTTAAACCTATTCATATGAGGAATGTATTGGACTTAATAAGTGACGGGTGGAGCCCGCTATAGCTCCTCGATGCATCGGTAGGTCTCATGAGACAACTAGACGTGGAATTGGCTGAGGCCCTTTCCCAATTTGATTTATGGTTTTGGCCGAGGCCTTATTCATTTTAGACGTCTTGGCCGAGGCCTTGACAAAATGTTTCAGAATGTATGGCATTATACATTCCCTCATTATGAAAGTGGTTATTGATATTGCATGTGATTATGCGACCAGTAGAATATCCCTGTGAAGAAGTAAATGGCATTATCTCATTTTTACTTTTGCCATATTATGTTGATGATCAAGTTTAAAAAGCTTTTTTTAGTTATATATTGCCTTAAATGTTAATGTTTATTTATGAAAGCTTCCACTATATTGTTAACCTTACCGAGCATCTGAGCTCACCCCTTTCAATGTTTTAATATTTTTCCAGGATGTGAAGAAGTATTTTATGAATGACCTGTAGGGGTAGTCAGAAAGGGATATGAGTGTGGACTATGAAGACCATGTTATTGTAGTTTGTTTACTTTTTGATGTAATGAAAGGCTTATGAATGTATCTAGTGTTTCCAAGTCTACTAAACTAATCGGTCTTTTGATACATGATCTTTTGTGATCATGCCAATGTTATGAAGTAATGCACCGACACTGGGTAGCTGGGGTCGGGGCGTTACAGTTGGTATCAGAGGCAGTTTAGTACTAACCTTGGAAGCTAGATTTAGATAAACTCTGATTAGAGCACATATCCCAAAGATAGACTTTGAGGATTAGTATAGAAGAACTTCCTAGAATTTTTGTATTATAGAATTTTATGAGTTTCCAAGGAATACATCCCTGTCTGGATACGAGAAGGTAGAGGCGGCTCTGGCATAGATGTACCTAGGGGTAAAACCTGAAAACACCACTTTGAGCTAGACTCGAATGGGAATTGGTGCACGACAACGGGCCTTGATGCACTATTGGTTACGACACTCCCGGGGGTATGCTTTGTATAATTCTCATTTTCTTTATAAACCACTATGAAGGGTTATGAGTATATACTTCCTCAAAGAAAAAAAATTTTATATTCATAAATAGTTCAATTTATGTTAAGTATTTTATAATTATGGAATTATGTATTTTGATTCATAAACTAATCTAGTTTATGCCATTGTTTAGAAATGGCGCCTAGTGGAAGGAATGGAAACCGTATCAATGCACGCACTCCGTGTAGGGATTTCAATCCTGCTCAAGATAATTATTGTGGATCTGGAGATACAACTGGTGCTGATCAACTTACTACCATACTGGGACAACTCACTCAGGTTATGAATAATAACCTTACTCTTATGGAGCACTCTGATCCGAAATGTGGAGGATCAATATTAGATCGCTTCATGAGGAAACAACCACCAACATTTAATGGGGGTACAAATCCATTAGTAGCTGTGCAATGGATAAACTCCTTAGAGAGAATATTCCACGCCTTGGGGAGTAGTGAAAGGGAAAAGGTTATCATGACAGTTTACCGTCTCACTGGAGATGCTGATCAATGATGGTAATTGATTCAAAACACAAAGGAAGATGATGAAATATCGAATATGGAATGGAGGGAGTTCATAGATATTTTCTTAGAAAAATACTTTCCACATTACCATAGAGCAGATATGGAAAGTCAATTTCTGAGTCTGAAACAAAAGGAGGATGAGAATGTCGCAAAGTATGAGGCCAACTTTACAAGGATAGCGAGGTATGCTGCAGATTATATACGTAACCCAAGAGGTAAGGTTGATAATTTCTTTGATGGTTTAAAACCATTTCTCCGTCGAGATTTAGTATCACAATCCTTCTCATCATACGAAGATATTGTCTCGTGTGCTATCAAGACAGAAAAGGAATTCTCTAAGTCTTATGACAACAAAGTAAAGCAAGAGAAGAAGAGAACGGTGGAACAACAAATGGATAAAGGGGAAAAGGGAAATAATGATTTTCCATTATGTGATAATTGTGGGAAGAATCACCCTGGTGCTTGCCTAAAAGGAATGGCAGTTTGTTATAAATGTGGAGAAAAAAATCACCAGGCTCGTGTTTGCATGGGAAAGAAAGAGGCTATCAATGATGAATGCTACAATTGTAGAGAAATGGGGCATTATGCAAATGAATGTCCTAAGTGTTATGGAAACATACCTCAGAAAAGGCCAAGGGATCAAGGAAAATCTTATGCTGTTACTACAGTTGAAGTAGAATAATTAATGTATTGGTGCTTTTGGACTCAAGGATTATATTCTGGTTATTAGAATAATGTGATATATATATATATAAGGATTGTACTGCAATACTTGTTGATTTCAGTAAGGTTTTAATATGATGAAGGTAATCATATTTTTAGTATGTGACAAAAAGGTAAACTTTAATTTGTTTGGGGAATCTGATAAATTGATTTTGGAATTAAGATACCTTTTAGAGAAAGTCTGGATAGAGGTATTTTGGATAACTATAAAGGTTGGAGTGGATTAAGTTGATCTTTGGATAGTATTGTTTAATATTTAAAAAAGTTTATGAAGATTATTTTAGGAATATTATAATACTATAGTTTTAGGAAAAGGACAACCTGTAGGGTGGGGCATAACCCGTCACGTCGGACAAAGCTGCAGGAATCGAACCCACAATCATAGTGCGACAGGCCTTTATTTCCTACCACTAGCCTACAGGAAGTCCCTGGTTATTATAAAATAATTTTACTAATCTAAATGTTATGTGTTAACATTTGGAACCTTATACAATTAGGATAAATAGAATATTTTTGAGTTCTATTACCTTTTAGAGTGAAAGATGGGTTTTTGGTAAAAATTTATTAAAGAATGAAAGTCTACACGACAAGTATGTATATTCCCTTACGTTCTTAGTAAATCTCCTAAATAAATTCTTTAACTTTATAAAAGGTAACTTAAAACAAAAACGTTGCCGGTTAACTTTTCCAACTGGGGATACAATGACCGTTTAACCAATCAGAAGTTTGTGATTTTCTTATTGTTAACTTTCTCCTAATCTAGTTTTCTACAACTCTCCATCAGACCTTGATGGTTTGTTTTTCTTCCATATCCATATTTTCATATAATCCTAGTATGGGCTATCTAGGGTGACCTTTGTACTTATCTTTCTTTCTTTTAAAGTTATATTTTTATTAACCGTATTTCCAATGTGGGTTTTCTACAAAGGTATTTTCTATTTTCAACCTTTTATTTTCCAAGAAAAATTTCAAATTGTGAGGACACAATTTATTTAAGGAGGGGAGAATGTAACACCCCGAGCTTCCATGATACACTTCTCATTCAATAATGCAATAGCTTGCATTGTACGCAACTTCGAGTTCTAAAACACCACGACTAATCAAAGTAGTCGTTATGAATAGTAATAACCAATTTTTAAAATTATAGAAATTTTTTATTTCAAAATGGACTTCATTTTTGGATTCGAAATATCGAAATTAGCCTATGTTAAAGTTTTGGTATTTTTCTGAGAACTTCTAATTTTTTATGAATAGTGAAAAATACTTAAAAACAACTTTTTTAATCAAAATAAT
Organism: Viscum album; assembly: GCA_963277665.1. Taxonomy (NCBI): domain Eukaryota; kingdom Viridiplantae; phylum Streptophyta; class Magnoliopsida; order Santalales; family Viscaceae; genus Viscum; species Viscum album. The sequence goes on along the minus strand of OY728157.1, from coordinate 345,300,953 downwards.
TTATAGTGATAAGTTATACGACTGATTGGTTTTAAAGTATAATTATAATATATTTTTACCATTTTATCAAATGGTGGTCATTAGAATTAATTTAACATTGAAATTGGACATAAACAATTATCCATCTTTTGATATAAATTGTTTCTTAAAAACACGCTATTTGTTGTGCCAGCGGGACTTAATTATAAAATTAATTAATACAACTTATATGTTTGGAATTTTTTAAAATATAAATCATTTTTGAATTCGGAATATAAATTATATCTTAGGGTGAAATTTTGGCATTGTTCTGAAAAACTTCAATTTTTGATGAATAGTGAAACCACTAAGTGGTAGTTAAATAACTGATTTTTTGTTTAAATGAAATATTACCACTTATATGATTTGATTTTAAAAAATCCGACATACATGGTTGTCATTAAGAAGTAAAATATTGTTCAATGAGATTAAAATAATTTTTTGGTGAATAGTAACTTTTAAGTTCTTAATCGCGATTAGAGGTAATTAGTGTAGTTTAAGGTAAAAATAATGTTTTAATAATATGAGATGAGCTTGACACATGTACTACCCTCATTGGATGTGCCATGGCCGACCAAGACAATCCATGGGTCAACTTGGGGACCCCATGGATCCACATTAGTTGGAAAATGACATAAATACCTTTTATTTAATGTTAAAGTAAAAAATGACACAAACATGAAATGTTTCACTAAAACAATTATTAAATGGGGTTATACAAGTCATATTTTTGACTATAAATAGTCATTGGAAATCTAAAAAGATTTATTACATCATAGTAGTTTTTTATAATTTTTAGACATTAAATAAATTAAATTATTTATGACATCATTATGATGCAGCGATGACCACATTATTTAACGATTTTAATAAAATTAAAAGATAATGTACAATCCAAGGCTAACACTTGTCCAAAGTCTATTGGATGGGTAGATTTAGAACCCTTATCTCCTTATCCACTAATTATATAAGTTTGGGACCTTTAGAATCCGAAAATCATTGTATAATAATGTAAAATTTCCTTACTTTCCAAGAGTGCCCCACCTCTCCTCTTATAAAAGGCCCCCACCTCTACCACCTCCTTCACACTTTCAAGCCATTTTTCTCAGCCAAAAACTGCCCAAATACTCTCCCAACCTTCCCCCCTTACTCCTAGAAGCCTCATGTTGGTCCTAATTCTTCCCAAGGAAGCCTTCGGCTCAAATCAAAAAGAGTTACCCAATATTAAGGTAATATCTTCTCTTATGTTATTTTGTTTTATTTTGCTTATCCAACCCCATAAACTCTTTATATTCCTTTATTTTGTAACAACAAAAGTATCCTCAATATACTAGGATGTTTTTATAAAAAGTATTAGAGCTACACTTACACACACCTACATCTAATGGTTAAAGAACATACGGTTTCTGTGGATGGCGAATTTCTGCCTCACGAAACGATGATTGCTCAACACTCATATAACACCTTCAAAGGTGGCCATTAAGATGTAACTATATTTATATATGATATATAATATGTTTATGTTTTACTTAAGCTTATATATTTTTCATTTATGGAATCCCTTTATGATTTCCATTATGGGTAAACGCGATATTTTCATTTTAGGAAGTGCGGACTACCGCCCCCTCAAAGTGATTTGAATTGTTAATACCATATGTGGGATGTATAAAGGATGGATTAAATGGTATTATATTCTATATTATACTGGAATTATATTATACATTTATATAATTATGATTTCATTCCATTAAGTATGAAATAGAAATGAAAGTAGTGTTCATGTGTACGTACGGCTTACCGTCTCCATGAATGGTGCATTTCATTTCTTACCTCTAAATGTTACGTAATATTATGAATGAAAGTATATAATGGATATATATGATATATATGATGACTAAATCATTAATATAATTCTGGATATAGTGGATATTTCACCACATGAACAACTTGTAATTATAAGAAGTTTATTGTTGACTCAAGTACCAAAGATCGACAAAACGACCGTTATTAACTTAAATAATTACATAATGTTCATAACAATGTAATAAGTGATATAAAAAGTATAATGAAATTGAAAATGGTTCTTAATAAGGTATATAATAAATATAGTTTATTATTCCGGAGGTTAAAGAACGGTTGAGTCAAGTCTGACACAAGGTAAGGGAACTTCTTAACCCAACTTCCATTCTTTGGGTTAATCTCCTACATTCAAATTATGTCATGATATTATTATGTCCTATTTTGTATTTTTACGTTCTCTATGTGTACCTATAGTGAATACACATAATAGATCTATTTTATTTTAAAAATTATCTTTTTATGGACTTCGTCTCAATCTCCTTTCATTGAGGCATATTTTGTTTTATACACAAATTTCTTTTATACGGTGTATAAACCCTTTTGACTTTTACGTATATTCAAAAGGAATATTTTTTATACGAAGCATTTACTAAACGACAAAAGGGAATGTTTTTGTCATACGTATGTGGCGACAACGACTTCTCCGCCGCCGTGACCACTATTTGAGTTTCGGCTTCCTCTACAAGCCATACCTTTTTTTAATGAAAAATAAATACCATGTTATAATTTTCTTTTATTTTGGTATTGAAAATGGATTTGAAAGACTTTTTATTATATCAATTTGTTGTATTAATATCTTGTGATTGAAATGTGGAAATGTTATGTTTCCTTTATGCATGTTTTATGTGATACGATTATGTTATGGTTGATGATATGTTTAAACCTATTCATATGAGGAATGTATTGGACTTAATAAGTGACGGGTGGAGCCCTCTATAGCTCCTCGATGCATCGGTAGGTCTCATGAGACAACTAGACGTGGAATTGGCCGAGGCCCTTTCCGAATTTGACTTATGGTTTTGGCCGAGGCCTTAATCATTTTAGACGTCTTGGCCGAGGCCATGACAAAATGTTTCAGAATGTCTGGCATTATACATTCCCTCATTATGAAAGTGGTTATTGATATTGCATGTGATTATGCGACCAGTAGAATATCCCTGTGAAGAAGTAAATGGCATTATCTCATTTTTACTTTTTCCATATTATGTTGATGATCAAGTTTAAAAGGATTTTGTTTTAGTTATACATTGCCTTAAATGTTAATGTTTATTTATGAAAGCTTTCACTATATTGTTAACCTTACTGAGCATCTGAGCTCACCCCTTTCAATGTTTTAATATTTTTCTAGGATGTGAAGAAGTATTTTATGAATGACCTGCAGGGGTAGTCAGAAAGGGATATGAGTGTGGACTATGAAGACCATTATATTGTATTTTGTTTACTTTTTGATGTAATGAAAGACTTTTGAATGTATCTAGTGTTTCCAAGGCTACTAAACTAATCGGTCTTTCGAGACTTGATCTTTTCTGATCATGCCAATGTTACAAAGTAATGCACCGACTCTAGGTAGCTGGGGTCGGGGCGTTACATCTTCCAATTCTTGATGCAAGCGATGATTCGAAAATTGAAGGAGACTTTATGGATCTTATGAAACCCTCATAGGGAGATCCAGTGTAATAACCCATGATTTTATGATATAGATTATTTTTAATTTAATTTTTGTCTTTTGTTGTACACTACACCATGATTATTTGGCGCTATAGGCAACACCGTGTTGGATTTCAGTATATACAACACTATTATTGGATTGTGTTACACACAATTTCATGTTCTTTTGATATAAATCATTTCACGAAATAATGATTGAAGATTTTGTTTAATGTATAAATGAACTATGTTTTTATTATGTTATATGTAACAAAAAAGGTGGATTTCACTACTGTCAACACTAAATTGGATTTTTTTACACGCAACAGCGACCTTCGTCGATGGTATCATTGTACGGAATACTGAGTTTCTCTAAATAACGATATATTATTAATATATTATTATTTAATTGGATATAAACTAGCCATTATGAATATTTTGAACCACATTTATAATTTTATATAACATTATCATTAATATTACACCTTTTCTAGAACATAACATATAAACAAAATCAATTTTTCGGATAAAATAAGTATTTTAAAAAAAATAATGTTCTACCACCTTTTAATTGTGCACCCATGTTATATAAAGTTTTTGACATGTTTATAAGTTAAATTTGATAAACTGAACGTCTTATTTGAATGTGGGACATAAAAATTTACTTATATTGTATTTTTTGTATTTTTGTGATAAAATATAAAATTTAATGGATAGTGAATAATACTGCATTTTAATTCAAAACCGTCATTTAATCTAATTTGTTTATATAGTTATATTCTCTTATAATTTTTTTATAAAGTGTAACTGGATTTTGTTTATATATTTTAATCTAATTTTTATAATTTGATGTAATTTAACTTTTAAAATAGACTAAAACACATGTCAGTCTTTTGATAGTTATTACTTCTTAAAAACTCACTTTTTGGTTTTGACAATGAGATATAAATTTAAATTAATTAATCCAATATTTTTTATTTTGGAAAAATGAATTCCATATTTTTAATCATAAGGTTCAAATTTTGTATATAAGTATCTTTTATTTTTGAACATTATGAATAGTATCTTCAGTAAATATTATATTTACTGTGGTTAAATTTAAAATCGGGTCCATAAGTGTAAAAAATAATATTATAATAATATTAAACAACACAAAAACATATCCCAATACTATTTTATGAGTTATTTTTGACCATGTAAATCCTTGGGTCGATTAGATAACCCAAGGATTCACATGTATGTGAAAATGAAATTTTATAAGAATTAGTTTAAAGTAAAGATAATTATAACATAAACTTATTTCTTTTACTAAATTGATTTTAATATGGGGTTATATAATTGAATTATATGTCGGTATATAGTAATTATAAATCTAAAAAAATTGCATACATAATGGTATAATATTTATAATTTTTAAACATTATATAAATATATTTATTTATGACACAATTATGATGAGTGATTACCTCATTAATGAAGGAATCAAATAAATTAGTTTATAAATATTAAAATAAATTTAATTTGAATATTTTGATTCCATACACTAATTTTATGGATGAAATTGTGTTATTATGGATGAGTTAACACCTTTTTTCAGAGGAATCATGTTGTTTTTATTTATTAAAAAACATATGTATGAATAATGTCCAAAATTTATATAATTCATAACATAAAACATAAAATAGTTTATTAAATGGTATTAAATCCCTAAATATATAATATTAGTCAAAAATCGTAATATAAGTCCAAAGAGGTCATAAATAACTTTTTTTTCATTTGATGTGATATGGTAATTTCATTGACACATAAAATCAAAATAACATGATATCTCAGTAAGATTAAAAATAGAAAAATAAGTGTTAAACCAAATAGATAAGGATACAAAAATATTCAAAACATGTACAAAAATTATTGGATGATTTTTATTCAAAAAAAAATCTTCTTATTTTATATTTAAATAAGTTTTTGATCATTTCTATTTGGAATTTATTTTATAATAAAATAATATTTTGATAGTTTCTTAAAGATCCCATCGACTCTAATAAAAAAGGGCCCCACCTCTTTCTCTTCTTTACCACATTTTAGGCCTTAATGATTGGGAAAAACCGGACCATTTGTCTTCTAAACTACACTATTTACATTTTAGAGGTTCTTTTCTTCTTAAAAGACCAACTCTCGTGCCATAAGTGGGAATTTAATCGAGGCACATCAAGGAAGAGCTAATCTCTTTTACAGATTCTTTCAAATTTAATACTACATATAATTCCTCTTCATTTTTTGAATCATCAAAAAGTAATAAAAATATTTTTACAAATATACATATATTTTATTATAAATATTTAACAACACAATTTCACTTTCTATCCATCCTATGAAAAATGAAATCATTGCGCGTGCATACGTACATCTGACCGTCTCCACATCATGATGTAATCTGTTTTTCACCACTACCTTACATGTATGGGTAAAATGGTTGAAATAATAACTAAATATAACTACTTTAACATTATACTAATTTTGAGATATTATAAACCATCCACTCTAATAAAATTTAACAATTATGGGAATGATATCATTGCTCGTGAGTACGCACTACATACCGTCTCCACAACGCAATGAGATTAATTCCCCATATTAACCATTCAAGAATTATTATAATCTATATATAATAAACAATAATAAAAATATACTTAATAATAAAAATACTATATTAATTTATATTTATTTTTATTTACTTACTTTTATTGAATTTAATATTGAAATGAAAACAACATTCATGTGTACGTATGGCCTACGGCCTCCATGAACGATGTATTCCATTTGTTTCATCTATATTATTTATATATATTGAATATATATAATATATAAATCTTGTTTTACATTCTTGAATTAATTAAATCATGATATAAGAAATAATATCAAGAATAAAATTTCAAAACACATAAAATAAATAAAATGAGTATTACCCAAATGATGCTTTTACGTTGAATTGAAAAATGAATGGTTAATATAAAGTCATAAGTGAATCATATACTATATGATAAATATTATTATGGTTCTTTTAGAAGTTAATAATTTTATTAAACCCATTATAGAGAATTTTTGGACACATACATAAGAAACCAGATATAAGTTAAAATATTGTTTTGTCTCACTATTATTTCTGTGGGACATATGCCTTATACACCATCTAATTACTTTGTGTGGAATTTATGATGCCCAAGAAATTTTTTTATCAATCTTATTATGAGGGTTATGATATTTATATATGCATATTACTTTCTTTATTTTTTTAGATTCGACTGATTATAAATTGGTAAGGGATAATTTTGCAATCTCATTTTTATTTTAGATTGTTTATTCATAAGCATTTCATTAAGGTACATTTATCATCTATATCTAGGTTTTCTAAAAAAATAATAAAATGTTTAATTTTATTCTATTAAGGTTTAGAGTAATTTTTAACTAGTTTTTACTTTTACTACATGTTAGGTAAGGAATCATTCTTATGTTTCCCATATGAGGTAATTTTATGACTTTTCTGGAAAAAAGTATGACGAGAATGGCTTTTTTAACTTATATGGAATATAAGGATTTTTACAGAATTAGGATGAATTATTTCTAAGAATATTACTTTTAAATTTTTCATTTTTATTTTCAATTAAATTCATTTCCTTTTAAATTTTGGGACATTTTGAGAAAAGAAAAAAAATTTTGAAGAACAGATATTTTCGTTAAGAATTAAATTAAACTATTTTATAAATATTATTTTCCTTCCAAGATGACACTCTTAAATAGGGTTATGTTTCTACCCATATTATTATTATGATTTTATTTCATTGATGATGGTATGATATTTTATATGTATTATGTTATGAATAAATGATATTTAAAATTCCAATTTTATTTATTGGGTTATGCAATGATAAATTAATTATGTTTTTTGGCACACATAATAATGGATAAATTATTAGATTGGTGGGACCAATATCTCTTTCCAATGCATTGGGTAAAGGATTATATCTCAGGAGATACACATGAATGGAACATAAAGTAAATCAGTTTCAGTAATACAAGGCTGGAATGACAATTAATCCCAGTTCAATAATGGAATTTATCCACTATGATGGTCTTGGCACCAATGCCTTGTCTATAATGGAAATCATATTATGATCTTAATGGTTTCACACAATTACATGTTTCATAAAAATGCTGTTTTATCATGGTTAATATTACATTATGATTTATATCTTTCATACATTCAAGATCTATTTCATGACTCAATATTTGGATGTTTAAACATTATGTTAATTTTTATAAGTTAAAATGTTTATTGTTGATTTATATTCTCTATGTTTACACATATTGAAAATTTGAGCTCACCATTTTTATTTTTTCTTTTTCCATTATATAAATAATGGTTTTAGTTAGGAAAAAAATATGGTAAGATATTTATGGGTGATGTTGAAGATCTTTCAACAAGTTAGAAGATTAAGTTTCGAGTTTCCAAAGACACTAAACTAATATTGTATTTGGTAATTTTTTTGTGTAATGTATTAAGTATTCTGTAATATTAATGTAATTTACATGTTCTTCAATCAGGGATTGCTAAAGTATGTATCAGAGTGATGGTTTAGTCAACCTTTGGAAACTGGTATGAGAAAACTTTAGTGAGATCCCTATAGTTATTTCAATGGTAAGAGTAGGGATGTCCCAAAGGTTATGTATAACTATAGGTTACAATCCTAGAATCATGATAAAAATAATGGATAACATATAATTGGACCTAATATGTTATATACTAAATGTAATCTCCCTTTATTATATTGTTTTCTTAGTATGATTTTTTCATCTCACACTTTTCTTTTTGAGTTTTAGAAAATGGGTTGAAAGATGAGGATTCATGTTAAAGGATAATATGATGGAAATGGAACGATATTCTTCATGGGGAACCAAATGAAATTGGATTTGGAAGGAGAAATATCATTATTATGCCTAATCAATAGTCTCATGATATGATCAATAGTCTCAAATTTGTAAATTTTCACTACCCAACTAATATGAGAAAGATGGAGTTTCATGGTGATCAGAGGAAAGAAAGTTCAATTTTCCACATGCAAATCATGTGGGAAGAGGAACCAAGGAAAATGTTTCAATGGAAATGGAACATGATTTGGGTATAGAAAAATAGGATACAAATCTAGTAATTGAAATGGAAAAGTTTCGGTTAATATAATAAACAAGGATAATTGTATTGTTATCACATCAACAATAGTTAAATGTTTTAAATCTGGAATGTACATAAATTATCAAAATCTATGGTATATGGGAAAATATCACGAAGAGAACCAGCATGGTTGTATGGGTATTATTATTATTGTTGATGATGAAGAGACTACAATTGATATGTGAGACAAAAGAACAGTTAAAGAATCAAATGATGAATCTCATTCAATGGTTTAAGAAGGTAGAGTAATGATTACAGTATTTTCATGAATAATGTTGAATAATTAATTTAATGGATCTACGGAATAAAGAAATATCTAATGATTGTTACACTATTTTTTCCCATAATTATAAAAAATTATGTTTCGAATGGTATCAGTAACCGTGAATGGTTATTAATTTTATTTGGAAAGCACGTGATATGCACATAATAGAGGGATACATAGATAATGAAATGTTTGATAATATTAATGATCTCATGACTGATACATTGGAAATAAGTGATGTCACGGTATGAGTATAAATATTTTTTTTGGATTTTGGTATGTATAAAGGGTCAAATTTTGATTGAATGTATGTTTTCCCTAGGGTTATATTGTAATTAAATTCATTATCGTGTTTAAAGACAATACATGATTAAGGAATTCACATGTTTGGAATGTGACAACCAAGAACTGCCAAATGAGATATTGGAAACTAAAGTCAACCATATTTATATCACATATTTATAAAGCATTATATTTTCAGTTTTTGGAAGGATTATAATGTTATCCATTTATTGATAGTATAATTTATATTCTGGTTAAAGTTTATATTATCTCACTATAGGTGGACTTATGCATAATTGATTACCTGTGATAACCATTTTTTTGGTAAATGGAATGACCTGTCATTCTATCTCATGATCTGTTAACACTTAAATAATGAAAAATTCATCCTCATATCTTTAAATAAAAAATATGTGAAAATTTTTCATGGCACGAACAATGGTGAGATTATACCAAAATGAACTAAGTATTTATTCTCATGAAAATTATTCATATTTGGAAAAAGGATATTGAAAACCCAAAATATTATCCTATTACCATATTATCCAATGAATCAGAGGGGCCCTTAAATCATCACGGGTTTATGGATTTCTGGTAGTTAACTTTCACCAGACCTAATTCTCTATCAATATCCATCAGAACATGATAAATAGATTTCTCTTCCATATCCATGTTTTCACTTCCCTCCAATTTTCTCCTATGTGGAAACCTGATGATGAGTTACTTTGGGTAACCTTTATGTTTCTGAAATTCATTTTTAATGTTATTTTTTAGAATAACTCTTTATAATGTTAGTTTCTATGAATGAAACATTCATCTAATAAACAATTTATAACCCCGACGAATTTCAAGGGTGAAATTAATTTTTAGTGGGGTGAAATGTTATACCCCAAGATATTGGGAGATATATTCCTTTTAATTTTCTGGATATATTTTTTTACACTACCCCAATATTACCATGTTCTATATGCAACACTATATTAACTTACAATATAGGCAATACTATTCTTGTCTTCTATTACACACAATTTCAAGTTTTTTTGATATAATTCATTTCATGCAACAATGAGTATATATTTTTTTAATGTATAAATGAAATATGTTTGGATTATGTTTTACAAAACACCAAAGGAATCTTTCACTACATGCAACACTAACGTTTCTTGCATTACACACATGAGTGACCTTTCTCGATAGTTTGCGTTCTACGCAATACCGAGTTTAACTAAACAACGATATATTATTAAAATATTAATATATAATGTGATATAAACAATACATTATGAATACGTATTAATTTTATTTATTTTATATTACATTAGCATTCATCATACACATTTTTGATAACATGATATGAGAACAAAATCAATTTTTCTAATAAAAGATTTATTTTTCAAAAAATGTAGTTTTACATCCTTTTGATGGACCACATATTTTCAATATAGTTTTTCCACTTTTATAAGAAAATTTGACAAAATGAACTTCTTATTTGGAAGTGGAACATAAAAATTATCTTTTTTAAATTTTTGGGTATATTTCTGATAAAATTTATAATTTAATAAATACTGAAAAATACTGTATTTTAATTCCAAAATTCCTTTTCATTTAATTTATTTTTAATGTTAGAATGTATTTTCAAATGGTTATAAAGTTTCATTGGATTATTTTTTAATCAATTAATCTATTTTATGTCATTTTATGTAATTTCAATTTTAAAATGGGAATAAACATGTTTCAATATTCTGAAAGTTATTATTTTTTAAAAACGTACTTTTTGGGTTTGATAATGAGAATTAATTTTAAATTAATAACAGAAACATACATATTTTGAATTTGGAAAAATTGTTTCAATATTTGGAAACATAAAGTTCAAATTTTGTAAATATATAACTTTTATTTTTGAACATTATGAATACTAACTTTAGTTAATATATTGTTTACTATGGATAAAGGGTAAATATGGTAAATAAGATTAAAATATAATATTATATCAATATTAAAATTCCCTAACACATTTACTAATCATATTTTATGAGATATTTCTAACCATGGGAATCTTTGGGACGATTTGGAGACCCCATGGATTCACTTGGATGTGAAAATGGAATTTTATAAGAATTGATTTAATGTAAAGATAATTATATCCAAAATATACATCTTTTACTAAATCGATTTTAAAATAGGGCTATATAATGGAGAACTATGCCTAAAAATATTCATTATGAATCTAAATATATTTCCTATATCATGGTATTTTATTTAAATAATTTAGACATTATATTTATTTATTTATTTATTAAACAATTATTATTAACTAATTACCTCATTAATGAATGACTCAAATAAATGAATTTATAAATATTTAAATAAATTTAATTTGAACATTTTGATGTCATATATGAATTTTATGGTTGAAATTGACATATTACGGATGCGTTAATGTCATTGGTTCATTGGAATCATGTTGTTATGAATTTTCTAAAAATTCAGTTATGAATAGTGTCCAAAATTGAGCATCATGGAGACTAGGTATATGGTTTGGCTCATCTTTGGAAGTAGTGCTTGTTTTATTTATTTTTATTTTTTTGTTTTATATATCTTGTTAGCCTAGTGGGTGACTGACTGTTGTGTGTTTTTCATTCTTGAGAGTTTGACTAACTGTATGCTACCATTCATTCATTATAACATGCCCGTTCTTTAGTGGAAAAAAATAATGTCCAAAATAGATATAATTCATAACATAAAACATAAAATATTTTATTAAATGATATTAAATTATTAAAAATATAACAATAGTCCAAATGGTTAATATAATTAAAAATTGTTCATAAATAATTTTTTTGGGTCGTTTGACATGATAGGGTAATTACATTAACCCACAATATGTCAATAACATGATAACATGGTAAGATTAAAGATGGTAAAACAAGTGTTAAACCAAAAAAGATATGTATTAAAAAATATTCAAAACATGTCTAAAAATTATTGAATGATTTTTATTTGATTTAAAATCTTATTATCATATAATTAAAAATGTTTTGGATCATTGTTAATTAAAATTTAATTAATAATAAATTAATATTTTCAAAGATTCCTAAAGTGATCCTCCCCTATCTTATATAAGGGAACCTCCTCCTTCTCATCAACCCTCCATTTTGAGCCTTCAATAGCAGCCAAACCCTGACAATTTCTATTCTAAACTTCCCTCGTTACATTCCAGAAGTTCTGGTATTCTCAAAATAAAAACCATGGTTCCATAAGATGAAATTTAAAGAAGACACTTCAGGGAATATGTAGTCTATTCTACCAATTCATTCAAATTTCATATTTATTATACTTACTATTAATTAGTGGTTTCATTATAATTTAATAAAATCAGTATCTATAATATAATGATATGTTATTATAAATATGAATCAAAGCTATTTAATATTCTATCCATTCTATTGAAATTGAAATCATCGTGTGTGCCAATGTATGGATTAGCATATCCACGTCGTGGTGTAAAATATTTTTCACCACCACCTTACGTTGTTAGGGATAATGGTGGAAATAATAACTACATTTGATTATTATAACATGATACTAATTCTGAGATATTATACATCATCCAATCTAATACCTTTCAATAATTATGGGAATGATATCGTCGCTCGTGCGTACATACGGCTTATAGTCTCTATGATGCGATGAGATTCATTCTCCACGAGAACCATTCAAGAATTATTATAATTTATATGTAATATATAATTATAAAATATATGTCATAATAATGATACTGGAATTATTTATTTATATTTGTCATTTACTTCCATTCAATTTAATAAGGAAATGAAAACAATGTTTATGTGTATATACGACCTCCCATCTCCATGAATGGTGCATTCCATTTCTTTTATGTATCTATTATATATATATATAATATAAAAACCATTTTTCACATTATTTTGGTATGAAAATCATGATATAATAAATAATATCAGGAATAACAGTCCAAAACACATACGAAAAATAATACAATTATTACCCAAAACATTACATTGACATGGAATTGACAAATAAACAACTGATATAAAGTCGTAATTAAATCATATAATATATGATAAATACTAATATGGTTTTTTAACATTTTAATAATATGTTCAAACCCACAATATATGAGTTTCACACACAAACAGAAGTAATCAGACCTAAGGTAAGTGATTATTTTGTCTCACTTTTATTTTTGTGGGTCATATGACTTATACACCATCTAATTCATTAGTGTGGAGTTTAAGAAACAAATGAATATTATTATTCATATTAATATCAAGGTTTTGTTATTTACATATGCATATAACATTATTTTTTTATATAATTAATCTGATTATAAACACGTAAGGGATAATTTTTCAATCTAATTTTTATCTGAGATTATTTATACATAAGTAATTACTCTCTGTATATTTATCATAGATGTACATGTTTTATAAAACTATTTTCATAATTTGTTTTCTATTAATATATGTATTTGTAGAGTCATTTGACCAAATTTTTTACTTTTACTACATGGTATGGAATGAATCTTTATTTTTTTTACAATATGAGGTACATTTTGATTGTTTCAGGAAAAGTACGAGGAGATTTTCTTTTTAACATATACAGCATGATTGGATTTTACAGTTTTGTGGCACATTATTTCTATGAAGCTCTTTCTACACCGTTTCATGTTTATTTTCATCAAAATTCTTTTCCATTTAAATTTTGGGACATTTTTAGAAAAGAAATCATTTTTTATTATGAAAGGTTATATTTTCTCAAGAATTATGTTGAAGTGTTTTATCAAAATTATATTCCATCTATGATGACACTCTTAAATTTGGTTATGTTTCAATATTTATTATTAAATTTATTTTATTTCATTAATGATGGAATGATCTTTTTATATATTATGTTATGATGAAATGATATTTTAAAAACCCATTTTATTTTCTGGGTTATGATATGATGAATGATTTGTGTTTTGTGTAACACATAATAATGGTTTTATTATGAGATGGGCGGGACCTTTGTCTCCCTCTAATACATCTGGTGAAATTTTATATCTCATGAGATATATATTACTAAAACAACAAGTAAATTCAGTTCTGTAATACACAGCTGAAATGGCATGTAATCTTGGTTCAGTAATGGACTTCATCCAAAATGATGGTCTCGGAAGCAATTTCTTGGCTCCTATGGAAGTTATTTTATGTGATTAATGGTTTTATATAATTTGATGTTTTATACCTATTATATTTTATCATAGTTAATGTTTCATTATGATCTATCCCTTATGTACTGTAAATATTTATTTCTTGACTCATGATTTTAATGTTTAAACATTATGTTCATGTTTATACGTTCAAATGTGTATGGTATCTTTTTTGTACTTCATGTTTACCCTTAATGAGCATTTGATCTCACCCTTTTATGATTTCTTTTCCATGGATATAAAGATAGGTTATAGGTATGAAAAAAAGGGGATGATATTTATGTGAGATGTTGAAGATCATTCACCAAGTTAGAAGATTACGTTTTGATTTTCCAAATATAATAAACTAATACGGTCATTAGGAATATATTTGTTTAAAATATTATGTTTTTTGTAAAATAAATGTAATTTACATTCATTTCATGATTGGGTTTTTAGATCCATGGTCTTTCCCTTTCATGGGAGAGTTGAATATGGTGTTCTAGCAGCAGAATCCTTCCAGATTTTTAGGGGATAGTAGACCACAATATATATAGTTATGAATGAGGACTATATTACTATATTAATGATTCTACTACACCTCTTGATTGAAAAGTTATAATCTCTAATTATAGGTTCTGATGATTCTCTAACCACTGGTGGGATATTCTAAAGTAGGTTTGCCTATATCAGGAAGTGACTTGGAGGGATTTAATGACGATCATATTTGATTATTTCATCCATGAGAGCCTAAGTGCAGATCAGTCCATGGATTTTATGAACCTATCTCATGGTTCAATAAATTTTATATAATATTATTATCAATTAATTGTTCTTCATCACTTCATGAATATATATACTACAGATAAGTTAGTCAAATAGTGATTGTTTGAGGATGTTCTAAGGCATACCATTCTTTCTCATGTCATTTTTCTATTTGAATACCGTATATGAATAGTGAATAATTCCATTATCACTCACGGAAACCTAATAGAAGTAGATTGTGTGAGCTAAGGTAGTTAATAACATAGACAGAGTAGTTGTTCTACTGAAGGTCAAAAAAGATTCTTTGATACTATGTGTATGACAAGTGGCGTCCATGTGAAACCCACATATTGTTTTTTGGTATTTTAACTGTGTGGAAATCCTATGAATAGGAGAATCTAGTGCCTTAGATACCCGATTGAGTGCCAAGGAAATAATATATTGGGGTAGCCTTACTGATTTTTTCTGACCATTGGATTTTTTTTCGAGTAGGCGAGGATATTGTAGGTTCCGGGAGCAGCGGAAGCGCATTGGTTGGATTTTCCAACTTTAATTTTAACGTTAAACAACGTTCAATCCGAGATCCGTCATGATATAAAATGCCAAATCTTCAGAATATAAAGAATAAAGAAAAGAAAAGAAGAGTCCTGAAACCCTTGAGGAGGATCATCATTTGATGATTATAATTAATTTAATTAATGCATAAGAACTACCTCGTTGGAATTCGTTATTCGTTGATGTGTCTGGTCACAATTCGGTGATCCGTCATTGCATCGTAGAATCCATGTGTAGGATTCCTCTAGCGGTGATCCACATGTGTTTCACATATCTCCGGACGTTATTTAAGGGATATTCGGTTGCTAGGGCAGATGAACCTTTGATTGCGATGTCCGCCTTAGACCGCCTTGATCCGGTGGAGGATCTTGCTCTCGTAACTTGAGGGCGTTCTTGGTGGAAAGGGAATTCTCTCTAGGCTTGAGTGTATTTCCAAATCTGTTGTGCAGAAAAATTTATCTTTAAAATGTTTGGGTTACAAGGATATTTATAATCAGGTCTGAGGTTAATAGAGGTAGGACAATAAATAAAGGCATTACGTATTTTATTTATTTCATTAACTCTTATTGAAAACCCCCATGTTGAATTATTAATTCCTTGACATGCGCCCACGTAGATTATAATAATCATCATTTAATAAAACAATATTAAATCTTCAAAATCCCAACTGGGAGAACTACACGTTGTGTAATAATTAATACACGACATGTACTTGTTTTCAATAAAACTACACGTCGTGTATATTTAATATAAACGGCATGTACTTTTATTTTCCATTTTTCTCCACCACATTTATTAG
The DNA here is from genome assembly GCA_963277665.1 of Viscum album. Taxonomy (NCBI): domain Eukaryota; kingdom Viridiplantae; phylum Streptophyta; class Magnoliopsida; order Santalales; family Viscaceae; genus Viscum; species Viscum album. The sequence goes on along the minus strand of OY728157.1, from coordinate 345,284,323 downwards.
ACCTTGAGTAATGACTATTTATTTCCTAAATAAATGTAACTACATTACTAACTAATAAATATATTATTTCATCCACAATATATTCTCTCAAATAACAACTGTCAAAATAAATGCGATCAGACATCATTAAATAATTATTAAACCGCATTCGGGAATAATATTTATTTAACTTGTTAAATTAATATTTAACTGAGATACATGGACACTCTTATTTTGTGACCCTCTAGGCCTCTTTCTCAGTGGCATTAGGCTGAGCCTGCCTACTATCTAAGGTTAGAGTATATAAACATTCCAAGGCTCCCAATGAGAAAGAATTTAACGCCGTAATGATGTGTCACCTCCTATGAATGCTTACCATGTAATATAATCCCTTTGTCTCGGTATCTCCAATCAAATGGGTTTCATGCTAGTACCATCAACCCATGTGCTTGATTATTCTTTCTTTGACTTCACAGAATTGAACTTGCCCATTCCTTATGATGGCCATGGATTTATTTAGACTATATCACTTCTATCAAAGGGCCTGATATATCTACATCCGTTATGGAACAGAAGGGACAAATCCTTTCTCGAATTATCTATTAATTAGGTATTACTCGTGATGCACCCAACATATCCTACCTCGCTACGAACAGTGTGTCATCACAGTTTTCGTCAATACATCTAAGTGCGTAAGTTGTAATACCCATTAATAATAATCTTAAAGTTTAAGGACCAATACACACGTCCATAGATAGGAACATCCAATGACACTATGAAATATGTATTTCCTACTAGAGGGTCTTGTTCTCATAATATCCTCCTAGATATTACAAAGGGAGGACATCATGAGAAGGTGCCTCATAGTTTTATGAGTCATCACCCCTAATGACCTGTATTATTTGTGTCCCTCAAATAATATCATTCGGCCATAGAACATACATTCAAGAACAGTGTTATGGCACTTCTAGGTTCTCATCATAGCAGAGATCTTCTACAACCCTTTAATGCAACAGTTGTCCTTAGGACATTATCACATGACATGTCACGCATAAGAACAATCAAGATGTGATAAGGTGTTTATTTAATTAATAATGTACAAAGTAGTTGGATCTAGACCACCATCTCCAACAGACTCCCACTTGGACTAGAGCCATATCCTAACAAACATTACCCCGCTAGCTCTCACATGATATTCATGGTTCTACTGAGATAGGCCTTTAGTCATGGGGTCCGCCACATTCTCTTTTGTGGACACTTTGCACACTGCAACGTAACCCCTTTGATAGAAATCCCTTAAGAGGTGATACTTCCAGAGTATATTCTTTGTTCTTTGATGTGACCTTGGTTCTTTTACAAGAGCCACCACTTCAGTATTATCACAATACAATGTAATGAGATCTTTACTACTAGGCACCACATCAAGCTCCTGGAAAAAGTTCCAAATCCAGACAACTTCCATTGATGCATCATAAGCTGCTATATACTCGGACGCTGCTGTAGAATCGGCGACAACCAGTTTCTTTGAACTCTTCCCGCTCACAGCTCCTCCATTGGGATAGAAAACATATCCAGATTGCGACTTCCGATCATTCTGATCTTTTTGAAAACCAGCATCAGCATACCCTCTGATGACAAGCTCCTCGTCTCCTCCATACATCAGGAACATATACTTAGTTATTTTCAGATACATAAGGATAGTCTTAACAGTAGTCCAATGCTATTCTCATGGATCTGCATGATATTTTCCTACCATGCTCAGTGCATAGGCAACATCAAGCCTGGTACATAACATGACATACATGATGGATCCTATAGCTGAAGCGTATGGGATCTTACTTATCCTATCTTTCTCCTGTTGGATCTGGGGACAAATTTTTTTAGAAATATGTAAGCCATGTGAAACTAGAACCAATCCCCTCTTGGATTTTTCCATACTAAATCTCTTTAGTATCTGGTCAATGTATGTACCCTGACTTAGTCCAGGCAGCCTCTTGGATTTGTCACGAATGATCTTGATACCTAGAATGTAGGCTGCTTATCCTATGTCCTTCATGGAGAAACACTTGTTCAACCAGTCCTTAACTGACTGTAAGGCTGGTACGTCATTTCTAATAAGCAATATTTCATCAACATATTCCACTATGATGACAACCACATTCCATTTAAACCACATATAAACACATGGCTCACATTCGTTCCTAATGAAACCAAATTCATTTATGGCTTTATCAAATCTAATGTTCAATGACCTGGATGCTTGCTTCATTCCATAAATGGATTTCTACAACTTGAAAACCCGTTTGGCTTCACCTGGTGTCACAAACCCTTCTGGTTGTGTCATATAGACATCTTCATGAAGGTTCCCATTAAGGAATTCTGTTTTTATATCCATCTTCCAAATCTCGTAATCATGGTCAGCTGTTATGGCAAGTATTATTATTATGGATTTAAACATGGCAACTGGCGAGAAGGATTCATCATAGTAAATTCCTTGATACTATCTGAGTCCTTTATCCACTAGCCTTGCTTTATAATTGCTAACATGACCTTCCATGTCCAGCTTTCTTTTGAATACACATTTGCATCCAACAGGCTTTACATCAACTGGCTCATCGACCAGAACCCTAACGTGGTTCTGATACATGGAATCCATCTCAGAATTCATAGCTTCTATCTATCTGTCATCTTCTGATCTTTCTATTGCTTCCTTGTAGGAGAGAGGTGCATCATTGACCAACAATAATGATTCACCATCCTCGGTTACTAGGAAACCAAATCTCTCTGGTTCTCTTACCTCTCTTGAGCTCCTAAGCAGTACTTGTGTTTCTGGAACCTCTTCCACGGGGACCTATGGAACTTGTTCCTATACCAACTTCTGTGTATCTTGAGCATCAACTTCATTTAAGTCAATCATTCTCCCACTATCCTTCTTGTGGATGTGCTCCCTTTCAAGAAAGACGGCTTGTCTGGAAGCAGTCACTTTTATATCTTGAGGGTTATATAGATAATATCCTTTTGTTTCATTGGGATATCCTATAAAGATAAACTTCGTTCCCTGGGGTGCTAGTTTGTTGCCTAAGAAGGCCTTAACAAATGCCTCGCTTCCCCATACACGTGTGTGTGACAAAGTGGGTTTCATTCCATGACATAACTCGAATGGAATTCCGTTTGCCTCCATATTTGGTACTCGGTTTAATGTGTATGCTGCAGTTTATAATGCATATCCCAAAAAGGATAATGGAAGATCCGCATGACTCATCATCGACCTCACCATGTCCAACAAGGTGCGGTTACTCCTTTCACTAACACCATTCCACCGTGGTGTATAAGGAGGAGTGAGTTGAGATAGAATCCCAGACTCCCATAGAAGATCGATGAACTCTTGGTTCAGATATTCTCCACCTCGATCTGATCAAAGATTCTTTATCTTCTTACCAATCTGATTCTCTACTTCATTCTTGAATTCCTTAAATTTCTCTAAGGACTCTGAATTATATCTCATTAAGTAGACATAGCTACATCTACTCAAATCATCTGTAAAAGTAATGATATAAGAATATCCACCCATATCTTATACTGGAAATTGTCCACACACATCCATGTGTACCAATCCAGGAAGCTCTGTGGCCATTTCACCTTGTCCACCAGAAGTCGGCTTGGTCATTTTTCCTTGTAAACAAGGGTGACATCTATCATTTGGTCTTAGATCAGTAGAGTCTAAATAGCCATCTTGGCAGAGCTTTGTCAAACGCTTCTCGTTCACACGACCAAGGCGGTGATACCATAACTTGGTGGTGTATGAGTCGTGTGAGTTTGTTTCATTATTGATTTCCAACACATGGATTTTGTAATTCAATACATACAAACCATTATTTAAATGTTTCATACCATAACATATGTTGTTCTTATAAAAAAGAAAACCCGTATTTCCAAATTTGAAAACAAATACATCCATATCCAAACAAGATACAGAAATTATGTTCTTGGTAACACTAGGAACATAATAATAGTTATGTAAAACCAAAATCATCCAAGTCGGCAATGAGAGGTGGTAGTCGCCAACAGCCAAAGCAGCCAGCCTTGCACCATTGGCAGCTCAAAGATCCACCTCTCCTCTCGAGATCTTTCTAAATCTACTTTGTTCTTGCATTTGAATACAAATGTGAGCCCCACAAGCAATATCTAATACCCAATGTGTAGAAATACAAAGATTTCACTCGATAACAAATGCACTTTTAGCATCCCCATGATTCTGGGTGCATTTCCTCTTCCACGGGCCCTTCCTGCCACATACAAATCACACTACCTCCCGTTCCTTGCCTTGCCTATGGATCTTCCCCTTTTTGGAGGGACGGTTCTCGGGGGCTTCAAAACATTTATAAGACTTTGGACCCTTTTCCTTGTCCTTCCTTTTCTTGTCCACCATAATGACCGCAGGTTTGTCATACCCCATGTCCTTATCTACCTGGGAAATCAAAATCAGAAGATCCGATAGACTCTTCTCATTGCCTCTCATGTTATAGTTGACAATGATGCGAGAGAAGGTCTTGGACAGTGATGATAAGATAAGATCTGTATGCAACTCATATGGGAATTTAATCCCTAAGATGTCCAGGCGTTCAATGTTGCCAATAAGCTTGACTACATGAGGCCCAGCTGGCACAGAATCTCCAAGAATTGTGGTAAACAAAGCATTGGAGATCTCATACCTCTTTTGTCTTACCTTCTCTTGGTAGAGATATTTAAGGTGAGACATCATGCTATACACGTCCATGTTTTCATGTTGCTTCAACATCTCATTAGACATGGCCGATAGCATGAAACACTAGAAATCTACAACATCATCCATGTTTTTCATGTAGAGATATAATTCCTCATCACTAGCCTCTTTCCCAGGCGCAGCTGGAATAGGCTCTTCCAGCACATATAATTTCCATTCCTGGTGAAGGAAGACGCGTAAACGCCTTTTCCACTCTTGGAAATTGGTGCCGGTGAGAAGGTTTTCTTTTTTCAGTATGGTGTGCAATGATATGTTCGAAGTCATTTTCTTTTCGTTTCTACAAATTAATATGAGCAAAGCTTTAGTACTTTATTACAAAAATTGAGACAAATAAATAAATTAATACTTATCAGTCTCCCACTATTTTATCGAAATCCAATATCCCTCACCATTGACTTCAGAATATTCTGTTGCGTGAATATTCTAGTGGCAAGGATCCATATTTCCCTTCGTATTACCCCAAATAGGGTTTGTCAAGCAACTTGAAGGGTTTTAGGTAGGCATTCCAAATGCCAACTGCATTAACTCGCAACTCCTTGATTTGCTGAGTGGACTCCCAAATCCTGAAATCCTTTTTTTTTGGATTTCCTCAAACTTTGCCTCTTGGTCACACCAAGTCCTGCTGTGGTAGTCAACCATTGATGTGAACCAAGTCAAGTCAACCCAAAACCTTGAATTAGAATTACCCGATAATTGAAAGCACCCCAACTAATGTTGTTCATGCACTTTGAACTATGGTTCGATTCTAACCAAGATTAGGGAAGGCTATGCCGACTTAATATTTATTTTGAGGTATTTTATCCTTATATGTAAATTTCCATTTTATTATCCTTGATTAAATGCTTTTTAATATTAAGCGGGATATAATTAAGTGATTAACCATGTATAAGATAATATTTAAGTATAAGATGGTTTTATTTTAGTTCCATCTTGCATTCTTGTTTAATTCATTAATTGTGTGATCGTGACAACACACCAACAGTAAATAAACCATGCAACTGATAGAAATTTAAAAAATGGTATTATCATGAGATTTTCTATTGGTTAGTTTATCTAGTGGTTGATAAACTAACCCAAGACCTAGGGGAGAAACACCTTGAACCTTTCAGGTTCATGTTTACAGCTTTCCACCTATCCACCATTGTATCTCCTTGGATTGGTTTCACCTTGGCTCCTGACTTGAGCTTCCTCTGCTAGCTTGGGATCTCCATCCATTACATATGAATTTATCTCACACATAGGTGATGGATTAAAGGGGTTTTTACATAATAGAATCCTTGGGCGTGCTGGCCCTACATATTAATGAGGAGATGGCTTACAGGCCATGAAATTTAATTTAAATAAATAAATTATAAGAAACCATTCGCATACAAAGGTCTTGGTCTAGCTCATGATCATCCATACATGTAATGATATATACGCATAAATAAAACTAGCATTCAATTCATTAATCGTTCTTGTTTAAGATAAATCACGGTTGAATCAATTAAATATCTATAATTAATCAATCCTTTTATCTTAAATCCCTTTTCTGAATTTCTGTGAGATTTTTATCCATCATAATTTTCGACAAATAAATTCATTTAAAATTATCCTTGTATGTAACTTGTACCTTGAAGGAAACTCGGTGAATTCCCATTTATTACGAAGATGTTAAATTAAACACATATATATAAAACACCTATCACGTGTTGTGCCTCAGCTTTATTCCTACACCACGGTACACATCTCAAGGGTTTGTATAATATAATAATAAACTTTAATAAATCTGCGTAATTTGGATGAGTACACGGCGTGTAGTTCTAACTACACGGCGTGTACTTTTCTTCATCGACCATCCGAAGTACACGCCCGGGGATAGGGCGTGTTAATGTACTTCAGATATTTTTAGAGTACACTACTTGTACTGTAGGGCACATGCCGTGTCGTTTTCACGTTACACGGTTTCCAGTCGGGCAGGCCGTGTACAGAGTACATGACCCAACCCTAACCTGAAGGGACTACACGTCGTGTTCATTGGACCACACATCGTGTATTCCGGAAACCATGTGCCACCTGTTTCTATTCAACACATGGTGTCTTAAATTCTTAGAAAGATTCCAATACACGACTTGATTTGGCGGATCAGTTAATGCATTGAACCTAGACTACACGGCATGTATATACGAATACACACCGTGTATTCTGGTGTTATATGGCTAGAAATGTTTGGATCCTCCGGATGAGTTCCTCTATTTTATTTTAATCAAAATTAAAAGAAAAATTTGTTTTTGTGCGGTGAACGAGAAACGAGGGAGGAGGAATAGATATCGATATTCAAATTTCCAAAACTATTAAACTTGAATTGAAATAACTAAATTATTAAATGCGTAAATGACCAACAAAAAACTAAATAATTATAATCAATGATATGATAGGTCTGATACCACTTGAAGGTTCCGGGCGCAGTGGAAGTGCTTTGGTGGGTTTTCCCAACTTTAATTTTAACTATAAAAATGTTCAATCCAAGATCTGTCACGATATAAAATGCCAAATCTTCAGAATAGAACAAATAACAAAAAGAAAATAAGAGACCCGGAACCATTGAGGAGGATCATCATATGTTGATTATAATTAATTTAATTGATGCATAAGAATTACCTCGTTGGAATTATTTTTTCGTTGATGTGTCCGATCACGATTTGATGATCCGTCATTGCATCGTAGAATCCAAGTGTATGATTCCTCTAGAGGTGATCCACACATTCATAAAGAATCTATGGAAGTCACTGAAGGGATCTCCGGGTGCTAGCGCGGAAGAACCATCGCTTGCGATGTCCGCCTTCGACCGCCTTGATCAAGTGGACGATCTTGCTCTCGTAACATGAGGGCGTTCTTGGAGGAAAGGGAATTCTCTCTTGGATTGAGAGTATTTCCAAATCTATTGTTCACAATAATGTCTCTATAAAATGTTGGGGTTGCGAGGATATTTAAAATTGGGTTTTAGGTTAATAGAGTTATGATAACAAATAAACGCGTTACGCGTTTTATTTATTTCATTAACTCTTATTGAAAACCCCCATGTCGAATTATTAATTCCTTGACATGTGCCCACGCTGATTATATTAAATATAATTTAATAAAAAAATTTGAAATCCTCAAAATACCATCTGGAAAAACTACACGGCGTGTAATAATTAATACACGGAGTGTACTTGTTTTCCATAAAACTACACGATGTGTATATTTAATATACAAGACATGTAATTTTATTTTCCATTTTTCTCCACCACATTTACTAGACCTTGAGTAATGAATATTTATTTCATAAATAAATGTAACTACATTTCTAACTAATAAATATATTATTTCGCCCACAATATATTCTCTCAAATAACTAGTGTCAAAATAAATGTGATCAGACATCCTTAAATAACTATTAAACCACTGTCGGAATAATTTTTATTTAACTTGTTATATTAATATTTAACTATGATACATGGACACACTTAGTGTGTGACCCCCTAGGCCTCTTTCTCTGTGGTATTAGGCTGATCCTGCCTAATGTCCAAGGTTAGCGTCTAGCAATACACCAAGGCACCCATAGAGAAATAAGTTAATGCCGCAATGACGTGTCACCTCCAACGAACGCTTACCGTGTAATATAATCCCTTTGTCTCGATATCTCCAATCAAGTGGGTTGCATGCTAGTGCCATCAACCCATGTGCTTCATTATTCTTTCTTTGACTTCACGGAATTGAACTTTCCCATACCTTACTATGGCCATGGATTTATTTAGACTATATCAATTCAATCAAAGGGCCTGAGATATCTACTTCCATTATGGAACGGAAGGGACAAATCCTATCTCGCATTATCTATTAATGCGGTTTTACTTGTGACACACCCAACATATCCTACCTCTCTACAAACAGTGTGTCGTCACAGTTTTCTTCAATACATCAAAGTGTGCGAGTTGTAATAACCATTCATAATAATCTTAAAGTCTAAGGACCAATACACACATCCGCAGATAGGAACATCCAATGACACTATGAAATGTGGATTTCCTACTGGCGGGTCTCGTTCTCATAATATCCTCCTGGATATTACCAAGGGTGCACACCATGAGAAGGTGACTCAATGTTTTATGAGTCCTCACCCCAATGACCAGTATTATTTGTGTCCCTCAAATAATATCATCTGGCCATAGAACATACATTCAAGAACATTGTAATGGAACTTATAGTTTCTCATCATAGAAAGGATCTGCTACGACCCTTTGATGAAACAGATATCCTTAGGACGTTATCACATGACATGTCACGTAGAAGAACAATAAATATGTGATATGGATTTTAGTTAATGAATAAATTACAAAGTAGTTTGTTCTAGACCACCAACTCCAACAGATATGTGGTAGCTCCACCATCATGTTGAGTTTTAGTATCACCTTTTTGTGTATCTAGATGGAGTAATAAAGGTTGGACCAACATATGATGAGGTTGTGGTCATCATATCTTGGCTTCAGATACACCAATCTTGCACAGTGGAACTGCTCTATGTATTCTGGTTGTAGCACATGGATCTAGGTCAGGGAATATCATTTCAGTGTTTCCAATATAAGAGGAGTAGGATTCCATACCCTCTACTATTTTAGGTATTATTCTAGTAGCCTCTACTATTGTATTTTCATTTTTTGATATAGTTGTATCACATTCTTTCATAAATGTGAATGTTTTGGATAGACTTGGGTATCAAGTTGAGATCTCCTAAAGAGTTATGACACTTTATTATCATTGGTTATACAATTATTGTGTGAAATCAATTCCAAGGACTATCCCCTTCAGGTTAGTAGTTGTCATTTCTTATGGAACCTGTTCATCCTTGAGATGAATAACGTTGAGTTCATTCTGAGGATGGACTAGTTAGTTCCCAGTTATACATATGTGGATTCTTATCACTGAAGGGTTTCATTTACATTGAATTAGGGAGACTCTAATATTCAAAATAGAGAGTGGGATGTCTTGGTCATTAGATCTAGTCCATAGAATCACATACTAGGTATAGTGACATTCCATATTTCTATCAGGTACATTGTGGATAAGGGACTACATCAAAAATAATTTCCTCCCAGTGTCAATGAATTTAGTGATTTATTCCCCCAATAACATTTACGGAAACCTCATAAGTGGGAGGTATAATTTACTACTATGATAATGTTAGGAACATCACCAGTGTCCAGTCCTTATTAAAGGATAGATACTATTGAGTTGTAAGATCTCAAGAAACCGAAAGAATATTTGAAGTCATATACTTTCATATGTCTCAGTACCTCTACCTAGGGTTCACTGGTCCTTTTCACTAATGAAGAAGATGATAAAATGAAGGTTTTTTTACTACCAGATGTTAAATTGGATTATTGTGAAATATGGGTACCCCTTACCTTCAATAGAATATATTTTTGACCATCTTAGAAGAGAGAGGGAATTATCAAAGACTAGCCGGTGATCGGGCTATCATCAGACTCAAGTTAATTTATATATTACACATATGACTTTTGGTAGTCAGTAAAACTTATATGAGTATCATGTGATTATGTTTGGTTTTAAGAATTTTCCTTCCTTCTTCATAGGTTTGATTAATAGATGTTTCCAATCCTATATGGACTCCTTTTATGGTCTTAATAGGTGACATGAGGGTGTATTAGCATTCCCAAAAATATAATTTCACTCATCTTGAGATGGTATTGGATATACTAAGAGAGCACTAGGTGTATGTTAATATTAGAAAATGACACTTCTTGATCAATAATATACAATTCATATGTCACATTATTTAAAAGGTGAGAGTTTTAGTTAATTCCAATAAGGCGAGAGCCATGGCTTCCTGGTACCAACCAAATAAGGTCTTTGATGTATAAATATTCTTAAAAAATGTGGGTTACTATATTATTTTTATACATGGGTTATCACACATAGAAGATCCTATTAAGGGATTGACTAATAATGGTGTGATGTTTATAGGGTGTGAATCAAGTGAAACTGTCTTTCATGAGTTGAAAGGGATATTAACTTCAGCACCGATTGGGATTCTACCAAAGCCGGGAATGATCTATATAGTTTATTATGATATATCAGGTATCATAACTTGAATATTTATGATTTTATAAAATATATTAATTATGTATGGGTCATTGAAGTTGAGGCCTCATGAGCAGAATTACAAAATGCATGATCTCGAGTTGGTGGCTGTTGTACATGCCTTGCCATATTAGAAGGATTACCTACCTGTAGAGTGTTTTGTGAGGTTTACAAACCACAAGAGACACAATTATATTTTAACATAGTGATACATAACTAAATGTTATTTAATATGGGTTTAATATCTACAACCCTCTAACATTGAGCTAACCTATCCACCTGGGAAGGGACATGCGGTTGTCGATACTCTCAGCAGAAGGACTGAGACACATGGAGTTCCAGATTATAGTAGATAATGGATTCGTATGGATTTATTATTGAAGATGCCCAAATAGGTGAAATACCATCATAGATATTCAATACACGAATCTATATTAATGATATCCTCACATTTGTAGAAAGTAATTATGAGATAGTTTTTAGATATTGAGGGATTCCTTATATGAGAGAGTATTGTTGGTGAGGTCCCACCTTCTAATTGGTCTATAAAAAATGGTGGCATCCTGTATATATAAGGTAGTATCTTGGATTCCACGTATATGATAGAGGATTTGATATTAGAGTCACATTCTTCTCCTTTGGTATTTTATTGGGGCATCTTATTGATTTATCATGATATACGATGACAGTATTGGTGGTAATGGATGAGGCATTAGATAATAGGTTTTATCACTACGTTTTCCACCTTCAATCAGGTAATTTTATAAAACTATGGACATTATCGATTTATAAATCCATTAAAGATATTGTAATGGGAATGGGAGGACGCCTTGATGAATTCTTTCTTTGGATTATCATGGGGATGTCGATGTAGCAATGTAGTTTTTGTTGTTGTGGATCGATTGATGAAACTAGACCAATTAATTCATATTGGGGATATTACCCTATTGATGAGAATGGGTGACTCTATATATATGAGATTACATGACTAGACATATTCCCTTATTCAATAGTTTTAGATTGGGACACTCATTTGAAATCGATGTTCTGGTAGGATTTATAGATATCTATGAGTTCAAAGGTTCATCGGAGAACATCTTTTAACCCTTAGACCAATGGTCAGTTGTACAAACTATATAGGTTATAGATTAAATTTTCCAATCCTAGTTCATTTTTTTAGGAATTTATTGGGAGAATCATTTCCCTATAGTTTCAGATAGGGAAACTCATTTAACATCATGGATATAACAGGAGTAATAGAAATATATGAATACATAAATTCATCTGGCACAACTTTTTACCATCAAACCAATGGCCAGTCATATAAATAATATGGTTTTAGATGACATTTTCTAAGAAAGGGTCACTAATTTTTGTATATCTTGTGAATATCAAGGCCATATCGTAGAGTTATACTATAATTATATTTATCATGATGTGATTCATATGTATCCATATGAGGCCATGTACTGTAGGTCATGGGATAAAACCTTATTATAGTTAGAAGTAGAAGAGATAGTGCGACTAAGTCTTCATCTTATTTAAGAGTTATTGAAGAATTTCCATCTTTTGTAGAATTATAATTCTATCTCTATCAAGAAATAAATCTCAAGTCGATCACCTTTGAAAGAATCTAGAGTTCAAGGTTACAGATTGTGTTCTCTAATGAGTATCACCTAGAATTGGGCATAGGAAGATATAAGGGAATGTGAAGCTATCACCATGGTTTGTTGGGCCGTTTGATATTTTAGAGAGATTTAAGACAATATATTATCAGTTTCTTTTACCTTAGTGGTATCCTTCCATGCACGACATCTTCCAATTTTTGAATCATTTTTGATATCATGTTTATCCATCTCATACATTGATCCTAAGGATGTTGTGATATATGTTCATGCATCTTTTTCATATTATCTTATACGCATCATTTATCCGACCATGAAACATCTCAAATGCTAGACTATTCTATTTATATCGGTACTATGGAATCACGCTTGGGAATAATACATTAGAAGGTCAATGTACATTCTCAAGTGCCAAATCTATTCTCATATTATGTTTTAGACACACGGAAGATGATTTTAGGGGTGATTTTTAAGGGGTTAATACTATAAGAACCCTGTCTTTATTCAAGGTATGGGTCCTTTTAATTTTTGTATACTTCTTTTCTTTGGACATACTATGGATGCTTGATGAAATTTAGAAATTTCATGGTGTCATGGGCCTATTTGGATCCTGGAACCCATATTTTAGAGAAAATTAGTTGAGATGCAAAGTTAATAGAAATTCTAGGACCCAAGATACACAATTTGGTAGAACCATGCAAGGTGGTATAGTCATAATTTAAAAGGTTCAAAGTTTTATAATCCATGTATTTGGGGGGGGGGATTTTCAGAACACCATAAAAATTTTGTAGGAGAATGTCATCTAGTTTTCACAGAGATAGTCAAGCCATACATATGTTCCACATTTTGTTCCCCATTAATCATGGAAGGCTGCACAATTAGTGCTCGTTTTGGCCAACTATGTTTCCAAACCATGTTGCCTAAATATTTTGGTTCAATTTAATAAAATACCATTATTGACTTAATCTCTTACACATCTCCTTATTTCTCATAATTCTAGAGGTGGAGGACATTGTTCTTCACATTGAATCCCCCAACATGGCCTAACATAGGATCCATGATAAATTCTCGATTCATTGTTCGATTCAGTTTCCATAGGTCTCATTGTATAGCCACTGATAATATCTTCATTCCTTTTATTTCATTCTATATATTTTCTATTAATGGATTTTTCAAGGAGCAAGGTCATATTCCTTATTTTCATTTCATTCATCTATTCCTTAAATTCAATCTAATTCCCACAGATGTAAAGATTGATAATGGACGATGAGTTTTGTAGAAGAATTCGGTATATTTTATCTTAATTATAAATCATGTTTTTATGATTTATAATATATTGCGTTGTGTCCCACATCAGTTTCAACATGTTTTCCCTTAAACTGAATCAACCTTGAGTTGGTTAACTTGTTAGAAAATAATTCATTGCATGTTCAATATTCTTGGATTGATCCATCCCATTTGGTGTGCCTTACTTATTTCAAATTAGATTTCATGTTTTTACACCCAAAATACATAGTGATTTGTTTGGATTTACTTATAAATAATATTATCATATTGATATAAAATAAATTTGATGGAATATTATGAATAGTTCTATAAAAAATTATTTAAAAAAATGAATTGAATATTGGTGAGTGGAAATACCACATCACCTAATTAAATGGGAAATGGTAACATCCTTTCCATTATTAACTATAAATCGAATATTAATATTGGATTTTTTCATAATAATGAATGTGGATATTTTTGCTAGACATTGGTGGTCATGACATTCCTTGATAAATGTGACATAATATGGTCATGGATTCCCTAATATAAACGTTATATAATATGAGAAAGGTTTCCCGTATATAATTTATATGATATATGCATAAAGACCCTAATATAAATTTAAAAAAAAATACATTCTTGGAGACTCTAATATAATTTTGATACTATATGTACATGATGTCCCTTGTGATACTATATATAAATAGTGTCCCATTCTATGATATAAGCCATTTTTTCCATTTGAAATGTGATTCTAGGATTATATACCCTCATAAATGTTATATTGGGAATGGAGTACCCTTTACTACTATGATATTTGGAATGGACTCTCTTATAAATGTGATATTGGGCATTTCATCCCCTGATAAATGTTCAAAGTTATTTCAACATGGGATAAAGCAAGTAGTTTGAAACTTGTTTATTTCAGGAACTAGATAAATCCCTTTACAATTATTATTACTCTTGCACCTTACTATATCTACACACTACCATATTGTATACATAGAATGAATCATTATAGACATTTTTGGTGGTGTCATACTGATTTTATCTCAAAACCTCACTTGACCACCAATGGTACTCAAAGAGACTATATTATTAACGGTAGAGATAAGGGGGAGTCCTATTACAGAGCCGTGAATTCATTCATGACTTAGGATGGATCTTGTTAGTAGATGACCATGTAGAAGCTCATGATGCTTGGATAGAATTTCAAATTCCTGGAGTATATCAGGTATAGAGCTGCTGCAAGTTAAGTGTATAAATGTTTCCCTTCATTGTAGAAAAAATGACATACATTTTCATTGTTTTTTATAAGATTTAGTTTCTAGTTATTTGTTGATAATTAGTTAATTTATGTGGATATATACATGTTCTATGAAAGGTTACATGTCCTGTCTCTATAGTGTCTAATTCAATCATCCAATCTCTTTAAATATTATTCCCTTATCGTTCTGTTATTCCTAATCTATTGTGTTCCACTCTATAGATGAGGTTATAGTCTCCCATCATAAACACCCTAGTACCTTGATTATAGTTGGAAACCTCTTTCATTCATGGAGATATGATTGATGACATGTGGGAAATTGGGATCAAAGAACAATTTATTTGAATACATGTCCGGGAAATAACATAGTGGATATTAGTGTCACGACCCATCCACACAAGGTGTATCTCTCCTGGGCTGAAAATGTGAGATGGGAGGTAGTGACCCCATGAGTCCCGCCTCTTGTATGCCTTGGTTGATGACAATCACCGATGGTATAGAAACACACAAATGGGGGGAATTACACTCTAAGAGAACACATGTGAAAGATAGATAAGAAAAAAACTAACCAACTCCAACTCAAACAACAATAAAAAATAAATCCCAATTACATATATGTAATGTCATGTAACAACTACTACAACTAAATGGAATAACAACAAGTACCAAAAGAAAGTAAAAAGAGCAACAACCACGAAGCCTGAACAACTCCTTCATCTCCAACATAGTAGTAACCAGTTTGATTTCCAGCCTGTTCTAAATGACTATAAAAAATGTTTTATAAAAATTTAAGGACAGTATAAAAGTATACTCAGTAGGATTCACCCTAGAGCCTCTCATGAGAAGGTAATGTAAGCATGCTAAATCACAGTGAACTACAAATGAAACTATTTCATCACCAAAATTAGTATACTAAGTTTCCTTCCTCACCATGGATACTCTCAAACATTATCACATACAAGAGTATATAATATAATAAATAATATGAAGGGTGACCCTCTACCATTTCCCCAATGTTTTTTCACTTTTCCACAATGTCACACGTCTTCATCATCTCTCTTCAAAAAGGCCTACCCACAGACACCTAGGTGAAGTGGAACAACATGGACCTCATGCAGCACAACCACCAAGTCCACACGACCAATGAAACCAGGTTGTTTCTTGGAGAAACCAAATCTCACATAATGTGTATCATACCTCATTCATTATACCTCAATCCATTACACCCCGTAAACCAAGTATGTATCCTCAAGCCATCGCAACCTATACATGTTACACCTATAGTAGCCTGTAGAAAACTATATCAATAATATATGTGTGTGAATAACCACAATCCATTACTGCCTTATATACACATATATAGAGAAAAATAACGGATGTTACTGCCAGAACAAGTAACTACAATTTTAAGAGAGTGGGGACAAAGGGGGTAGGTAGCCATCCATTCTCCAACCAGAATGATGTGGAAAACGCCCCAAAGGCTCAGAATTCCTAAGTTGTTAGTTTCCCAAACTGAGAGGGTGATGTAGCATATATAAATAGAAAAAATATAGAATATACTATATCTCAAAACCACACTATGGGAAAAACCTAGTTTTAGACACAACTGCAGCTAACGTCTCTCGGACCCCCAAAGTCCACTTCTAATACTAGGTATCATATAAGCACACAACCATTTAAAGAGATTTATTACATTAAATCATTCCCTTTTTATCATTTTCACATTATGTAAATTAATTCCTTAAAAATTAAATAAACATAAAAAAATATACATTATATTTCATTAGCATTACACCCAATGTCCATTGTTCCTTTAAATTTCATCCACAGCATTGTGTCCCATCAAGCTCTAACTCCATGGGTTAACATCATTTATTCAATAATTTATTAAAATTATTATTACTTTCCCATATTCCTGGTCATTCTAGAAAAAAATTATATGCTACTAAACATAAGGGGGCTCAATATGGTGGGTAGTTGAAATAGTCATCAAGACTTTTCCACTTATTTCAAGAGAAAAGATCCATCCGCCCATTAAAATATGAACCTGGAAACCACATGGAATAACTCATGTGTATTAAACCATTTTGGAAGAAGGGTAAGCAAAACCATATTCCTTGAGCAGTGGCGAATGGAATTTAGATAAAAAACCCACATGAATCATAATGCATCCAAACATTCTCATACATCTTGTTTCATCATCTCACATGTCCTCCCCGAACCCCATATGTATAAACTAAGGCATCTTTCCACTATAAGCATTAACTACATCCACAACCAGTGGGCCTCACAACCCCCACATATCAAAACATCCAATAATTCCCACATCAGAACATATGTAGTAGGATGTAAACATCATATCAACTGAGCTCTTAGACCTTAAACATGACATTATTCCTTCACATGCAATGAGCTCTCACAACTCTAAACATTTGGATCCTAATATTTTCAAGAAAGATGGAAACTCATAACCCTAAAAGTAATTTACTTTTATCAAACCACGAGTTCTTTAATCCATCTTGAAATAACCAGTTCATTTATAGTTGGTTCAAACTATGGGAAACCTAAACAGAAATCTATCATAGCTATCACAAATTGATACATGATTTCAGGACCAATTTGATTAACATCAATTTACAAAAACATTAATAATATTAATTTACATTCCTATTTATCTTTGAAAAATAATTATAAATAATGTTAGTTTATGTTCATTAGCAATTTATATCCAGAACGACTTTCTAAACAAGGAAAATATTAATATCAGTCTATCTAGAAAAATAATAGGCACTAACATACGACTGATACCAATTGATTTATCTGGTTCTAATATTTATTATGTTAATTCTATTTTGGTAGAGTGTCTATGTCATGTAATCTATAAAAATTCAGGTATAAGAATAGGGAAGAAATAAACCCCCTTTGTCAAAAGTTTCTTGATGTTATTTATATGAGAATGATCTACACAATAGATTAAGATCTCCTCCCACCAGACAAATGCATCCACCTGAGGACATCATGATAGGACCTCCCCAACTGACACCCAAGAAAACTCCATTATAAGCATGGAGATCAGATTACATAACATGTAACAGAGAAAATGGGGGTAAAGGATCTAAGAAAACACAAGAATGAAGGTAGATCACACCTTCTATCAATGATTGATTGACACTTACTTCATGCACCAATATAGGGGTCTTCATGCATCAAGAAGAAACTACAAGGGAAAACTATCAAAGGATTAATGTTTGATCTAACAGATCCAATGGGATGAAGGTAATGTTTGTGAATCTCACACCATGGAATAAGAAGATAGAATAGGGGAGGAAGATATCTCATCCATTTCGATGATTTACGGTGCAACGGTTTAACATACGCTGGATTTTCCATTAAAAGAGGATCACATTAAACCACATGGTTTGGCCATATAAAGGTATACCAAGCCTTAGGAAAAGTATTATTGGAGTTATTGGCTTTCAATTGGCCTTTAATCTCTTAAAAAAGGCCTTAAATGTGTTTAAAATCAATGAAAATATTAATGGCATGAAACTGTAGGAAGCTAAAAGCACTATACACTTACCAGTGTTGGAAACACCATACACCTTCCAAAATAGGAAACAATTTACACATACCATTGTTAACAACATTGTTCACTGAATGAATCACTGATGGAACTATTCACAATATGACTCACTGATACTGATGGTACTATTCACATAATGACTCACTGATGCTACTGTTCACAACTTTTTCACTGATGAATTGTTCAAATTAGTCTCACCGACACACTGTTTGCATCAATCACACCAATGACTGTGTTAACATCGGTGTCACTGGTGACACTATTCCCATAGGTATCACTGATACTATTGTTCACATCGGACACACCGATTACACTATTCACATCAGCCTCACCGATGGCACTATTCACATTGGTCTCACCAATGTCACTGTTCACATCAGTCTCCCCGATGACACTACCACATCTGTCCACAGATTCCATATGTCTCACCAATAACACTATTCACAAAACTAAAAACATTGTTCATAGTTCAGGAAATTTGGAAAAGTGTATGGGATAATTCAAATTGACCACCACGAACACCTTAGACACCAGATTTCATCAACGGAATAGACAAGAGAGTTCTTAGCCATTACAACAGATACCCCTCATAACATTCTCATCCTTGAGAAATCTATACAAACCTAATAGGAAATAGAAAAGGGTACCAAACAACCACCCATCTAGATACCATTCAAAAGAGAGGAAATCACAAGAAGAAACAACAGAATGATATCTAAATATCAAAAAAATTCTACAAACACAAATCGAACATTGTTATATAAAAAGATTTTAAACTCAAAAAACTCTGTATACTAAGCAAATACCTATGAATCATTTTCCCAGGTAATCTCCTCCACACCACCGTTTTACCACAAGACATGAACCAAGGGTATAGAGCTCCTATGAAAAACCTTCTCTTTTTGGTTTTGGATATCCCCTAGCCTCTCTTTGATGGTTGCATCATCATCAAAATAAATCTCTCTCCAATCAATAATGTGAGTGTCATTATGAATATAATGAATGATATGAGAAAAAAACCATGTATCTAGCTCATCTGTGGGGGATGTTCTGCTCGATATGACACAACTCAAACATAAGCCAACACCTCTAAAGGCCCAACAAACCAGGGAGACAACTTACTACAATGACCAAACCTCCCCTGCCCCTGACAGGGATTCTCATTCAGAAACTCATGATCCCCAACATCAATTTCCAAAGGTCTCCTCCATTGATCGACATATGATTTTTGATGATCTTGCACTACCTTCATCCTCCCACGAATCACATGAACCATCACTGTCTTATTCTATAGTAGTTCTTGTCTAATAATTGCTGACTCTCTGACCCTAGTGCAGCACAACAGAGAATTGAATGTTCATCCATAAAATCCTTAAAATAGAACCATATAGATGGTGGAGTAGAAAATATTGTTGTAAGAGAACTACATAAAGATTAAGTGCCTCATTAAGAAACCACCAAAATCTAGGACATAAGATCACAGCATGTCATCTAGAGTCTCGATGGTGTACTCTATAGGATCATTTATTTGTGGATGAAAATCAGTGATAAGGCATAGTAAAGAACCAAAATAATGTTGGACACCACTCCACACCCTAGAAGTAAAATTAGTATCTTGAACTGAAATGATCACCCTCAAAATTCTTGTGGAGTCTCACCACCTCCCCCAGATACATCTTAGACAAAACATACTCTAAGATGGACTCCATGATCACTATAAAGTGGGATTATTTTTCCAATGATCCACTACGACCCAAATAGAGTCATGTCCACCCTGAGCTCGAGGTAAACTAGTAACAAATTCTATTAATATATCCTCCCATTTCCATTGAGGAATATCTAATGACAAGAGAAACCCACCAGGGAAACGATGCATTATTTTAACCTTTGGACAAACAAAACATCAAGACCCAAACATCGCAATAGCACGCTTCAACCCATACCACAAAACCTGACTCCTCAATGCTCGGTACATCTTTTCCATAGAAGGATGTACCACTAAAGGAAAACTATGGAACTCTCTAGGAACCATCTCACATGACACCAAAGGGAAAAAAACCTTCCTTCACACAACACTCAGTGTTGTTCATCCTCAGACCAACCATCTAGGATGACAAGGATAGAACAGACCTCCAACCCATCTTAGGGTCTCACTCCCCAACAAACACCATGGGATCTATATCAGCATTGAAGAACACCACATTCCTCTGAAAGAAATCCACAATATCTTGCACTGAATACAACCAATCCTTGTCGAGGATGAAATCATATAGTTATATCCATAGATACTGGACATCTATCCAAGAGTGTTGTTTCCTCAGTATTAGCTCATAATATCTACATACTTCAAAAAAGTCAGCCCGAACTCAAACATGTGTTGTCAACACTAAGGGAACAAGATTCTTCTCTACCTCATGTCCCAAATTATGGACTAGGTCATGTTATGTGATGGAGTGTGTCACTTATGAACCTATCAAGTCATACACCCAAGTATAAATTAATTAAAGGGTACCTTGAATGATGGCTGGATCACCTGGCATAGGAAACACTAATACATGAAGCTGAACATGACCTCCTTCATGGGCTCTATATCCCTAATGATAACCACCACCATAGACACATTCTTCTCTATAAGTATGGGGAGAATTATAGAGATATCCTATGCCTGCCCCATCCGCTCTCTACTAATCCAAACATGGTGAAACCTCTTACTGCTACCTATGATGGAATATCCTCAATAGAGAAACCTGGAGAGGAACACATGGTGCATGATGACTAGTCTGAAAGTTTGTGTACTCTCACTACTAATGATCTTTAATTACACACACAAAGAGAACCAGATCTCTTATCATAGGACTGGGAGCCGCAATCTCGGTGAAATGAGTTGCTAAGTGCTGGGACCTACCCTTAGCCGATTGAAAACTCTTCTGCCTAAAGTACGGGGAACCATGAACCACATCTATTCTCATGAGGAATTATTATTACTACCCTCTGGTGATGATCCTGTTCTGTCCAATGTCCTCTTGATGACCTCTACCCCCACCACCACCTCAATACATGAATTTAGCATAAATTGGGGGACTTGTCACTAGATCTCTGGATGAAAAGCCTCCTCAAAATGACTCACCCTAGCAACCTCATCTGTAAACTACTACGAAAAATATGGTTAAAGGTTTATGAAATGGATTCCATACTCTCACACATTTCATCTCCCCTATCGAATGGTAAGATGATATTAGTTACTGTGCACCTCCATGGTCGAAGAAATAAACTCAACTCTAAACTTGTATCGAAACACCTCTAATGAGATCTCAAACTCCTCGTGATCCTTGAAGAAAAATAAAACCACTGCGTCTTTCATCTATGAATCATCATCATAACCAATGTCACCTAGTGCTCTTTCGGAGCACACATCGGACTGAAGGCTATCTCAGCCTCTTCCAACCAGTCTTCGGTGAATTTATCTGAAATGAATCCCTCATATTTCTACAGACTCTAGTACTGAAACTCACATAGGGTCCTCCTACAAGTGTCATCATTTTCAACCTATAACCTACATATATTTTATGTCATTTCCTAATTTACATCTTCTGTGAAGACCTGATGAGGACATCAACCTAAATACATACCTAGAAAATAACAATAAATTAGAGCTCATAAACCTAGAAAAAGAAATAATCAACAATAATTAATTAATTGTTTTCATTTATACATTTCAAGTTAACATATCCCATGGTCTACCAACTCCTACATAAGCATAAATAAGAATGATGCATGATCATTTTATATTTCTCCACCTTGAAAATAGTATCACCTCATATAGTAGCCACTATAAACTTAACAATCAGTGCATATGAATATAGGGGGACCTAAACGCATATGTATCAGCTAGTCTCTAGTGTTTACATCACATTATACACTTGACTAACACCAGATACCTTCCTACCCATGAAATATCATATGTGGCTAACACCAAACGTCATCTAATCCCTCAACTAGACCTCTGATAACTCTCTGGAATGACCCCCTCTCCACAAGGTGGGTTCCTCTGGCCCTGATAGTGTGAGAAGGGATATAGTGATCCTCGAGTCCCACCCCCAGTTGGCCCTGAGTTGGAAAATATCATAGAGGGTGTTGTAAAGATAGAAATTGGGGGGACATTAACCTCTAATAGACCACATGGAAAAGACAGATAAGTCAGATGAAAAAAAACTCCAACTCAGATGGCAATATAAAATAAATCCCCAGTACACATATGTAATGTCATGTAAGAACTACTAAAACTAAAAGGATAAAATTAATGTACCCATAGAAAGTAAAAAAAGAAGAATCTATGATTCCCGAACAACTTCTACAACCCCAAGCTATTACTAACGATCCTGATCCGCAACATGCTCCAAGCAACATAAAAAAATAGTTTATATAAATGTAGGGTGAGTATAACAGAATACTCAGTTGGATCCTACCTAGAGACTCTTGTTCAAATGTAATGAAATAATGATAAAACATATCGAATGTCACGATCCATACCCTTGGGCCCATGCCATGACTACCCCAAGCCCGCATTCTATAGGCCAGGGGCTTGCAACTAGCACTATAATGGCATATCCCTAAAACTAAGAAGGAATTGCCTCTAAACCTGTAAACTCACCCAAACTAGCACACACCAAGTTACAAGCACAAGATAAACTATAAATTAAACAGGGTGTGTACAGTAAGTAAAGGTGCTAAAATACAATCCCAACTGTAATGTACAAGTAAAACTGAAAAAGAATAGCTCTTTTGATCACCCACCAAGGACCCAACCTGAAGAGTAGGTACAGTTATCAAATGGTTATCCATACGAATCATCTCATCTAATGTCCACCTCCGATCACCCTCCAGCCTAGTACCCTCAACCCGAATTATTTCTTTCCATTGTATGCATAAGAAATTACAAGGTGTGGATGTATCCCATGCAGGGCTGAGTATAATGATGCTCAGTAGGGATCCCAAGACCCTCATAGGTCTCCTATAGTACCACATAGGAAAAAACACAAATCATGAAGCCATAGTCATCAACAATACTTAGGTATATAAAAATAAATATACTTAAGTAATCCAGATATACAAAGGTAACTCCACGAAGGTAGATGTACCACAAAGGTGACACCACGAAGGTACAAGTACCACATAGGTAACACCAAGAATTTAGAAGTACCACATAGGTAATTCCACTAAGGTAGAAGACTCCGATCATATAGGTATTGGTGAAGAATAGAAGTTCAAATGATTAGTCATGAAGACTGATCATCTTATTCTATCAAGAGAAATAGCTGCTGATCATATGAAGTCAGACCCACACAAGATTGATAGGTACTAACCCCAACAATAAACCACACAGGATCTGACCCACATAGTATTGGTATGAACTGACCTACACAAGATCATAGAGTGTTGTCCCACAAAGGATCGTTGAGCACTGACCCACACAGGATATGTTCTGACCCATAGAGGATCATTAGGTACTAACATTCGTATGATCTGTCTCCTACCTCCGCCTCACTGTTAGCCACTGGATTCCCACTAATCGCATGTTTGGGAGAACTGCTCCTCAATCCATTAGTCAAACCTCAACTTCCACAATTTTCCATGAATAAGTATCCCAAAACTCTATCATGTAAAGAGAGACCCAATGCAGCAGACGACGAATCAATCAGATGTTCGGTCTGTATGTTATTAGTGTTTCCACTTTGAGGGCCCGATTGGATTTAGGGTTCGATCCAACCCGTCAGTACTCAAAATTTATACAAAACTCAAGTGTATTATACCAAAAGTACTTTCTCGATCCAAGGATTATGGAGTGATAGATGGTTTGTGAAAAAGATGCCTAGTTCTCAAGATATGGTCACAAAGGTACATCTGGTTCTAGATGGCCTGGGTCCAGTCCAGGTCCATCATGGTTGGGCTGGGCTGCGGCGGGCCCATCAAACTAGGCCATGGGCCGGCCCGACCTACGAAGGGGAGGCCTAGCCCAGCCCACTAGTCGTAGCCCGTGGTGTAGCCCTCGGTCAGGTGGCCACCCCTGGGTGGGGTCTACCCTAGCCGAATCCTAGGGGGGTTACCCCCCACCCCCGAGTATTCCAAATGGACAGATGCCCATTCAGTTCCCCTATTAGCATATGGAACTACCAAAGTGAAATCACTCAGTTTGATGAGGCCAACCAATTTTCTTGGATATTCTCCTCCTAGAGGCATGCGACCGTGCCGCTACTCCACCCATGGCTGGTGCGTTGTTGGCCACCCTCCGGTCTCCGACGCGGCCAAGCGGTTGTGGAATCCAGATTCGACAGTGTGGATGAGCATCCTTTCTCATCCACAAAGCCGGTCGGAAGCCAACCGTGGCCCTACTCCACCTCTGCTAATGGGCCACAACCTCAACATCATCTGGTGCTACGAATGTGTTCCACCCCACCTCCTCCCAGCCCGTCGACATGCCAGCCACTGTCTTCTCAATACTACGGATGACGGGTTGCAGTCTCCTTCAGCGGTGCGGTTGCGATGACAACATCATCACGACCTGTAGAGAACATGTCAATAATAACAATAAGGAGGAATCAAGCCATGTTCATTCATCCCACACCCTCCGTGTTAAGTTGATATTATGTGGTTCAATGATTAAAATAATGATTCATGAAGAAGAATAAATTTATATAACAATTTTTCTACCCCCACCTGCATTATTTTTTTCCAATCCTGGAAGATTAAAACATCCACGATTTAACAAGTTAGTGAGTTGATCCGAATTCTTCATTTATAATAGAAGAAAATGGGAGAAAATAATCACACAAATTGAAACCCCTACAATATTTCCCAAAATAACCTCCCAAAATGATGAATGAATTATGGGTCAACCCATTAGTCAGTTGACCCATGTTCTTCACATAATTTCAAGAACAAGGTAGTGGGAATTAAGAATGAACAAACACAACAAACCCCCTAACTAGAAGAGACATTCGCTGATGATGGTTGATTAAACCTCCTTGGTCGTTGTCATAAGTTTGTGACTCGGTGGTGCTCTTCACTAATTGCTGGAACCAGTCTGGTCCTCCATGTGGTTGGAGTCTCAGTACTTTTCTAGGGATTCGTCACTTGGTGAATCTGTTCCCACACCCCTACCCAAGCTCTATATAAATAAGAGAGGGGAGGTGTGCATTCCGTGGGGAATTAATAAGGTTCTTTTAATTAATGAACCTCCAAAATTCCCAACAGTGCTGTTACAGGAAGAGGAGAGTCAATCCATTTATTGGCCTCACACTTCGCTGGTCATGCCAACATCATTCATCTATTGGAAGAAAGAAATACAATAAAATAACAAAAATGTCATTTTATTATTATGTAAAAATTCTGAAAAAATAATTTTTTCACCCGACCTACTGCTGTCAATGTAAAGAATCCTTTATGTTAATCATGGCGCTATGGATTCAATGGTGCCCACCGATTTTTAAACCGATCATAAGTTCAAAAGTTAGAAAATATTTCTCACAAGTTTACTGAACATACCTAAAAAAATATCAGAATATTATTAACAGTCACGCTCGACCCGCATGGGTTAAGGTCAGGCTCTCCCTAAGTGAAAAACACCCCAAAAAACCCAACGGTACTCTCTTATTTCTGATCCGAGTTTACATATATATGTTATGAATTTTACAATAAAATATTTATCACTTAATTATTTTATTTACAGAAAAAAACTAACTTTTGATGGTGGTGTGCGCCGACCCAAGATATTATCTTCATAAAGAATGAATACCCCCATGAGTTCAGTTGTGGTCTTATATTTTTAATCCAAGTTACCATTTGTGAGGTAGAAGCATTTGAATAATTAAATAACTTTAATTAATTATTTTATTTACAGTTATTCCATTTTTGGGATTTCTCATTGTAGGCTTGCACAGACTAAACTTAAGTCCCGCCTAGGGTAAACCTGCCATCCTGAGAACAATGGTGCCCTTAGATTTCAAATTCGGGAAACTGTTTAAGAGTTTTTCCACTTTTTCAACAAAAATTCTTACGTGCATTTACTAAAGCTTTAAAAAAATTAGAATGTTTATTCTAGGCACTTCGAGTCTCAAAATCGTATACCATCATATTTTTCAATCTTGAAATAATTATATATAATGAAAGAACAATATACGGAAATTCTAGAACATTAAATTCTCCCAACATTTTGGATTTAAATCCCTGAACACCACAACATAAAATAAGGAAACAAATTGGGGTATTTAACATGAAACTGAGCCTTCCGCTCCCATGTTCTCTCATAGAGGTTCCCATTCTACCAGTGAACGTGCATTGGAGGTATCAACCACCCATGAAATACCCACTCTTATCTATTCTCAATATATACTAGAACCTCCATAAACGCCTCCCTGTCATCTACGTCCATCTCTCTATGGTTGATAATGTGAAGTGGATCGTTCACGCATCTCCTAAGATGTGACACATTGAAAACATTAATCACATGTTGCATCTGTGGGAAAAGAGATAGACGGTATGACACCTCTCCCAATCTGCAAGAAATCTAGAAAGGATTGTTGAACATATGAGATAAAATTATACCCTGACCAAATCTCTATAAACCTCATATAGGTGAGACCTGTATGACAACATGATCTCCCACCTCCTGCCAGCATAAGACTTATACCAGCACAGAGGAGTTTACACTTTCTAACAAGTGAGGCATCACGATACAATCTATTTCACTGCTTCCTTCATCCCTGGTGAACAGTACTAGCACCAGAGAAACTAGTATATCTTCACCACTCTAGGATGTAATGTTAAAGGGGATGTATGATTCTCCATCAACACCTCCTCAAGAACCTTCATTGGTACCATGTTTCATACTATCCAAGGGATGACATGATCCCTAGATTTAAAAAAATTCTTTTTTGAGACCATCCTGAGGATATCTGATCATGTTGGGACTCACAGTCAATGCCCCAAGTTTTGCCTCCTGAATTCATTGAAGAATAGGGGGAGTGCCAATCATAGAATGGAGGTAAGATGCTCCATCTCTATTCATGAAGGATATTTGTAGCGTAACTAGATGCTCTGATGCCTCACTCAGTATCAGCAGACCAATCATCCTGCTGAGTGCATCTAATATCATGTTCCCCCTCCCATGTGTAAACAATATCTCAAGTTCATAGTATTTGATGAACTCTAGACATTATAGTTTTCCCAACTACTGGAAGCTTTGCTAACACTTCACATTCCATAGGAATGTCTCCGCCTTCTTCATCAAAGTTGATAAGGGTGTCTCTACCTTGGAGAAGTCAGGTACAAACCTCTGGTAGTACCCAACCAATATAGATTTCCCTCTCCCTTTAGAGAGGTATTCCTGAAAAAATCCTTTGAAATGATTTCCAAAAGAGTATGTCATTGTGCCCATCTATACCTGAGTTTAACATGTGCTTCTTGGGTTTAGTTTTTTCCGACCAAGGAAAACACCATTCCAATGTTGTAGAGAATCCACAACCTTTTTTCCTAATACTATAAATCTGAGGGTGAACTATGGATGTCTAATCCATACCCAAACTAACGTCATCAGGCCTCGATGATGCAACCAAGAATTTCCAACTGAAACTCTCACCTTAAGGGTTAGATCACACCATCGGCGTAAGTGTGATTATTGGGTATCCTTTGAAATGTATCTCCATATGTAAGGTCTAAGTCAAAGTCTTAACTGAATACTCTAGGTCTTGAACAGGATTCGTGGAATGAAGGAATGATGGGTACCTTTGTCTAATAATGTGTGCAAATAGTAATAGACACAGATCATACCACGAATCATTCCTATATCCCATGGGTCACACTCCTTGATCGCATGATGTTACTCCTTTTCCTTGTCCTCCAGCTCCTCGAGCTTGGTGGGGACCACAAAGGGGGGTGGTTGAAAAATGTCTAAATTCATACCACCTTTGGTAGCTCTCCTTTCCCCACTTCCACATATGATTCCCTATAGATTAATCTATTTTTAACACATCCACTTCCTGAAAAATTTTACATGCCGAAGTCTTTGAGACTGGCACCAGTTCCTGATTTCATAACGCTAACATTCACTGGTTGTGTTCTCTAATCTAAAGAACATTTAACCAAAATGGTTCTCTCTATAATCATAAAATAAGTAGGAATTCATAGAGGATTAGTGATGGCTCGTATTTCCTTAATCACACCTCGCTCGGATGTCTGAGGCCTAAAGAACTAATCATATAATGTTCATCGAGTGCCGGGATTAGTCGGTACGCCTCTATAAATTCTTAACTACTGACATGTAATCCTACTGAAGCTGTATAAGAACTAGGGAACTCTCATCAATTAGCACTTTATGGAATGATACCCCTTTCTCTAAGAAAGTTTCTCAAAATTTTACACAGAAAATTCACCACTTCACAAGATCAGGGAAACCTAAACCCTGTCATCATCCTGCTGAGCCATGTAGAAGGCTCTCTACTATGACCACCTTCTAATAGAATGGTTCCATGGTTAGATGGAAGCTCAGACACCTCCTCAAGACATTCTTCAGCCACCTATGAGTCGGTCTTCCCTCAGAACCTGAGGGGTATCTGATGTTGAAACACTTGTAAGGCACTAAGCCTGCATGTGTCCTCTACCGGTACATGCAGTAGAAACTACTGACCAACAAAAAGTGGTATAGATGGCACACTACCTGAAATTACCACCTCTGGAAACAGTCCATGTACTGATGCCTCATCACTATCTTCTATAGTGGTGTCTTATAAAGGTACAAAACCCTAGACACAACCTCCATCCAGTTCTTAGCTACAAGGGAATCTGTCTCGCCTAGAAACCTCATAGGCCTCTACTGCTGGAACACGTGAAATGCGCTCAGTCAGTGTGCATTGTCTTCTAGTGCGGTTGGTGGAAACTACAGCCCAACGAGTATTGGTGTTGCTGGTGCACCACCCAAAGGTGCCAACACTTTAATATGGCCCTGCATCAGATCCTCATCACACGTTGGACCTTCATCGTGTACTATATTATGAATCATAGCTGGCTATCTACATGGCGTCATCCTGGTAAGGAAGAGGTGTTCCATAGTCATTATGTTATTACTGGCGAGCTGACTTCAATTAAATCAAAATAAAAACTATTAAAAACCACACGCAATAAGTGTTTTCATGCATTGAGTTGGAAATCTGTATTCAAGGTCCTGGTTTATGGATACATCGTCTGTCGAACCAACACTGGACTCCCCGAACTGAAAATCACACTCATAGCAGTTAAAACTATTTCAACTGAGAAAATATCAGAGTCCTAGTTCATTGGAAGAACTGAACTCATTTGATACCACATTTTCACGACCATTCCCCCGGGGCTCGGGCCGTGACTACCCCAAGCCTGTCATCCATAGGCCACGGGCTGGTGACTAGCACCGGAAAGACATTACCCTGAAACCATGAAGTCATTGCCTCTAAACCTGTAAACTCACCCAAAACAAGCACAATACATGATACATGAATAATATAAACGATAAAGTAAACATCGTGTGTACAATAAGTAAATGGGACAAAATATAGGCCCCATTGGAATGTACATATAAAACTGAAAAAGAACAAATATTGTGATCACCCGCCAAGGACCCTACCTGAAGTGTAGGTACAAATATCGAATGGTCATCCATGTGGATCATCTCATCTAATGTCCACCTCGGATTAGCATCCAGTCTGGTACCCTTGACCTTGATCAATGATATCCACCATCTTCCCAAGACACTACAAGGTGTGGTAGAATCCCATGTAGTAGTGACTATAACGATACTCAGTAGGTACCTCGCGACCTTCATATGTTTCCTTGAGTTCCACAAAGGAAAACCCACAAAGCACAATGCATTAGTGATCAACACTACTAAGGTATGTGCCTATACATATACCTAAGTTATCATGATATACATAGGAAGCACCATGAAGGAACAAGTTGTAAGAACACGGGTTTTGCTATGAAAGACTTTGGAATATTCTTGATGATATTCCAGAGCAGCGCCTTCAGACGGCGAGCGATTCCGAGCCCCGGAGTGGCCGGAATTAAATTTTCAGTGCGTTCACACTGGAAATGCTAAATAAATGAGATAACTCCTAAACGGAGTTCCGGATCAGGGATCCCAGTGTACGGATGGGTCCGTAATGGGTTGTTTACCCTCGGAACGACATAAAACTTGTCGGCGCGGGATGTTTGGACCCCTCGCCCACTCCCGGAATATTAAACGGATAAATAAATTAAATTAATTCGTTTAATGTTGAAACGCAGGTATCATTTAAATGGTGGCTCAGAATGGGAAACCAAAAGCACCGCTGGGTTTGGAATGTGCTGTTTACCCTAGGAGGGGCATAAGTTTCGCGGGCGCGGGCCGTTTGTGAAAAATGGCCCCATGGGTGTTTCCGTAATTTAGCGGCTTCGGACGTTAAATTTTATAACTATTGAAAGGGATTTCGGATTAAAATTACGAGACCGCCATTGTGCTTGGGAGGTGATTTTTACCCTTGGGGAGACATAACCTAGACCCTGCTGAGAGTTCGGGTCCGGGCCGACGGGCGGGTGGTTAAGCGTTTTCTATTTAAACGCTTAACACACCATCCTCCCTCCTCTCATTCCCATTTCCCCTGGAAGCCCCTCATCTCCCTCCTCCTCCTCCATCTCTGACGAGACAGCTCCGGCGATGCGTGGTGGACGGCGGATCGTCGCGAAGCTTCGGTCGAAGCCCCGCGAGGTAGGATTTGTCGTTTGAGTTTTCATTCACCGCACCTACTTCGACCTCAATTAATTTTATTGAAACTCTGTCAGATTTTTGAACGAAGCCCATGAACGCGTAGTATACAATTTTCTCTTTCTGACGCTTGTTTCTGATTTGGAATCGGAGATCAGAGGCGTTCACAATCGTCCGCCGAAGTTGGCGGGTTTTCGGTTTCCGGCGGGATCGAGCGGCGGCGCGGTGAGGGCGGACGGCACGGTAGGGGTGTCTGCGGCTGTCCGGTGGAGGTGCTGGGCGAGGCAGCAGGGTGTCGCGGCGTCAGGCCAGTGCGAGGGGGGCAGTGTCCGGGCGAGTAAGGGGCGTCGGCGGGGGTTTCTGGCGGGCGTCCGCAGGTGTCTGGCGGAGCGCTCGGCGCGCCGGCGGGTCACTAGGGAGCGACGCCCCCGGGGTCGCGTCGCGCGACCCCTGTGCGGCGACGAAGACCCGCGCCGCGTGGGTCTCAATGCGGCGGCCACGACAGGTCCTCGTGGCAGGTCTGCGCAGGGACCGGGTGTCCGCGGCCGGCCCGCGCGGCTAAGCCGCAGGCCGGCCCCGGCCGGGCGGCCCGGCCGGTCCATGCCAGTCCAGCCCCAGGGGTTATGCCCCCTCGGTGTTCGGACACCCGTACCTTCCGCTACGGGTGTCCGTTTTGAGTGTCGTCTGTGGAGGTGGGACCATATTGACGAGACGGTCTTTTTGAGATGGTTTCGGGAATTTTTAATTGCCAAAACGAGGGGTCACGGAGGCGTGACGTGTCTTTAAGTAGACGAGCATTTTCTTCTGGGATTTTTGTTTTGGATGGCGCGGACGCGTCCGACATCCGTTTTGAGCGCCGTCAGCAGCGTTGTGACCCCGGCACTGAGGCGGAGGTTTCCAGTGCGGTTCTAGGCGTTGAGGCTGGAGTTTAGGTGCGGGCCCCACGACCCATCTTTTGAGCTACGTGCAGCTAGTAGCGAATTTTTCCTCGGACGTCCGTTCGGGGCGTGCGAGCAGTCGATGTTGGGTGTTTTTCCGAGGGCAACGCGTTGGTGCAGTCTGCCCGCTGTAATTCCGCACGATGGTGCGGGCCCCGCGAGGGCCATTTTGGGAGTTGGCGGTGATTTCCAGCTTTATCACCGGGCGACCGTTTTGGACAATTGAGTAGTCCATTTCGTGTACTATTTCGAGAGGATCACAACGGTGTGATCCGTTCGTTGAGTTTTGGGACCAGGATGCGGGTCCCACATGGCACCACTCGTGTGCGGTGCCCCGGGATGCACCTTTTTCACCGGATATCCGTTGCGCTCAAGTGAGTAGTGCTTTTGACGTGTTTTCCCGAGGGGATCGCAAGGGTGCGATGCGCCCGACTGTTTTCGGGGCCGAGGCTCGGGATCACGAGACGTCGTTCGGGCGTGAGGCGGTGTTGGCGACTTTTTCGTCGTATATCCGTTTGAGGCGAGTAAGTAGTCAATCCTACGTGTTTTTTCGCAAGGATTAAAATGGTGTGATCTGTTGGGTTGTGCGGAGCCTCTTGCGCGATCTTGTTAAATGTGGAGCATGGAAGGTGCTCTAGTGGTGGTTCGCCCTGCCTTGTTGTAGCGGATCCTTGGCGTGTGATCGCGCACTCTTGGGAGAGTGATATTAATGGTTCACGAGATGTGGCTGGCCGTGCCAGGGCCATTGAGGTGGGGTTGTTACATCACGCCTTCACGTTGACGTTGGGTGTCGTGTGCACGATAGCCTTTGGGCTGGAATGAGGTATACTCTGGGAGTATACAAGAGCGCTTGGAGGTACGTGTGGTTGTTGGTACCTGAGGATGTTTGTGCGCTCAGTTGGGTTGACTTGGGGCCACACGTTGTGTGGGACCCACGTGTGTGTCGTGATCTACTTTACGTACTTTGACCTCTCGCGACGTAGAGGGTCCCTATGCGCTCGTTTGTTTGACCGGTAGGGTGGAGTGTTCCCCTGTCTATGCGCTCGTTTGTTTGACCAGCAGGGTGGAGTGTTCCCCTGGCTTTGTGCTCGTTTGTTTGACGAGCAGGGTGGAGTGTTCCCATGGCTTTGTGCTCGTCTGTTTGACCAGTAGGGCGGAGTATCCCCAGGCCGGGTGCTCTTTTGTCTGAATAGCAGGGTTGAGCTGTCTCCCCCTGGTCCTGTGCTCGATGGCTTTGCCGGAAGATATGGTTTGGTTCCTCTGCTTCTTTGGCTGTGAGGGGTTTCAGTACTGTGCCCTTTCACCGGACTGCGACACCGTCTGCGACTACGGGTGTTCGTACAGCGTGGGTGTTTTCCCCACTTTCTGGGATGAGGTGTCTCGGTCCTCTTCGACAGTGACTCAACGGATTGGAGAAGGTTCGCCTTGTGAGGCCTAGGGAGTTTCTTCCGTTGCTCCGTGTTACCTGGTAGATCTTGGGGTTTCGGTGTGACCAACAAATTACGCGGGCACCGATCCTCTACCCAGGAGGTTGTTCCAGCAGGGCTGAGGTTGATTCCAGCAAGGCTGAGGTTGTTCCAGCAGGGCTGAGGTTGTTCTAGTAGAGCTGAGGTTGTTTCGAGCGGGGCTCGCCAGTGGGTTACCATCCAGCAGGGATGGCCAGTACAGTGGTGTTTACCGAGCAGTACCATCCAGCAGGGATGGCCAGAGTAGTTCCGGGATTACCTCCAGCGGGGCTGGGCAGTGGTCCCTGATGCCGGTCTTACCTACAACGGGGCTGGGCAGTGGTCCCCGATGCCGGGCTTACCTCCAGCGGGGCTGGGCAGTGGTCCCTGATGCCGGGCTTAGCTCTAGCGGGGTTGGGCAGTGGTCCCCGCTGTCGGGCTTACCTCCTGCTGGGCTGGGCAGTGGTCCCCGATGCCGGGATTACCTCCAGCTGGGCTGGGCTGTGGTCCCCTCGCCGACATTATCCGGGTCGCCCTCCAGTGGACTACCCTGTTACGGGACTGGGCAGTGAGGCACCCGTCGACTTTCCGGGTCTCCCCGTAGTGGGAACCCGTTGACTTCCAGGGATCCTCCAGCGGGGCCGGGCAGGGGTTCGCCTGTCGAATTTGAGCAAACCTCTCGACTGCGGGGTAGTGACGAGTTGTGGTTGACGTTCCCCCAGAGCTCTCAAGTATGGGGAGCACTTTCCCCCACCGAGACGCGTCCTTGTGACGCGACCTAAAACCGTAGGGGCGAGTCAGTGCCGCCCAAAGCGGATAGTGTCGAGGTGTGGTGATTGAGCCCCTTGGCTTGCGGTTCGGGGTAGACGTGCGGGATGCTGGGCATTGATGGTGTTACTTCTGGGACTGTTGGCTACTCTTTCTTGGGCTGAACTATGGGATGGAGATCCCCTTACGAGTTTGTTCGGGCTTCTTGACAGAGCATACATATGTATATACCTTGTTTCCGGCACCCACTTCATGGGTTTGGCTACTCTCCTTCCAGGAGAGGCGAAGATGCACGGGGTATGCCACGTGATTTCCGTGTCTAGCATCTCATGGTTGGACGAGTATACTCTCCAACAATAGGTAGCGAAGACTCGACGAGAAGTTTAGATTCTCACTGTTTACAGCTCCTTGTGTCTGGATGAGTCTACCATCTTTCCTCTTGTTGGGTTGAGCTGGAAGTTTAGATTCTCACTGTTTACAGCTCCTTGTGTCTGGTTGAGTCTACCATCTTTCCTGTTGTTGGGTTGAGCTGGACTCTTTTCTGCACTCTCTTTTGTACTCCTTTACTTTTCTGTTCACTCTACTGCGCACCCTTTATTACCTCCTTTTGTTGCTCCCTCGAGCCATCGGGGTATCCTATTGAGTATTTTTATACTCACCCATGCTTGGGCTTTGCCCGCACTTGGTGTGCCCTTGCAGATGACAGACAGATGGAGCGTTACTTCGGTGGAGCGTAGGAGCATGGGAGCTTGGACCGCGTGCGGTGGTCGTGGCAGGGATCCCGGTGGGAGACCCGTCAGCTGTTCCTTTTTGTTCACTTGTTTCCGGGTTGTGGCACTTTTTGGTTGGGCGTGTGGTTTTTCCCTTTTCTTTTCAGTTTGTACTTTGTACTTGTAGAGGTCGATGAACTTTGTGGTATTTATATAGCAGTTGCCCTTTATTTTTACTCTGCTTGTATTTTCTTTTACTCTGCACTTTTGCATCGAGGTTTCTGTGTGCGTGTGTACAGGTACATAGGCAATAGCCTCCCCGATTTTTTGTGCCTTCGGCGCTGGTCGCCAGCCCCTGGCCTATGGAGGCGGGCTTGGGGTAGTTGCGGCTCGAGCCCGGGTAGGGTCGGGTCGTGCAAAAGTGGTATCAGGGGTGGTTCGTTCCTTGGGACGTTGTGCGGACATCCATAAAAGAGTAATTGGTTGGGATATAGGGCAACCGTGTTAACGGGTCTTGAGAGCGGCTCTCAGGCCAGGGAGTCCAGTGATGGTGCGGCGGCCGACATATCCATTCACCAGGACCTTGATAATATGCTTGTCGACTCGGCATGCTGAGGCACTTGTTGCAGGGAAATTTGGTTGTCCATCACATAGGACTGAGTCTTGACTGTCCTTCTTGAGTCATCTCCCCATCGTTGTTGTTTTTGGTAGATACATATATGCTCATCTGACCGTGGCACTCCTTGATAATCTTTAGGATGTCTCTGTGAGGACAGCCAGCCAGGTTACCAGATTTGGTTCGTGATGACGACCCTGTGAGCTACGAGGCCATAGTCCAGGACCCATCATGCGAGCCCCTTTCTCCGGGTGGGCCGGTAGCAGCACCCCCACCTGTTGAGCAGCAGACAGTTTCAGTAGAGCAGACTGAGGTTGAGCGCAGGTTGAGCGCGCTCCATGAGTTCCAGCGGTAGAGGCCGTTGAGGTTTATAGGTGAGCCATACCCTTAGGCAGTTGAGGTTTGGCCCGAGGTAGTGGTTCGCCTTTTTAGGATTGTGCAGACGCCGACAGATCAGAGAGTGGCTTTGGCAGCCAGCCTTTTTCATGGATCGGCTTGGCGTTGGTGGAGTCTGGTGACTCAGCTTCTTGACGAGTCGTCACTTTCGTGGGACGACTTTCAGTTGTTGTTTCATGAGTAGTTTTCCCCTCCTTCTTGTGCTCTGTTCGGATTCAGGAGCTCCTGCAGTTTCAGCAGGGAGAGATGACGGTGGTCGAGTACACGGCTAGTTTTGCAAATCGTGCACGCTTTTACCTGGACTTGGTCCGTGACGACAACTTCCGAGCGCGGAAGTTTGAGCAGGGTCTCTGCCGAGAGGTTCATACTGTCATAGTATCCTTGGTCATTTCCACATATTCCGGGGTGCTAGAGCAGGCGCTGGTGATAGAGGGCTTCCTGTCGCGTTCTGGAGTTGGTGGTGGCAGCAGACACATTGGAGCCGAGACGTCTGCCGCAGCTAGTGGGTGTCGGCAAGCAGGACCTCGACGCAGGTGGCTTTCTGAAAACCAGACTCAGGGGCGTTGTTCTACACCACAGTGGCGCCGGAGGGAACCAGTGCAGCCCAGAGAGAGTCTGTGCTATGCTTGTGATGGGCGAGGTCACTTGGAACGAGACTGCCAGACCCGAGTTGCTGGGAGCATCGGGCAGGCAACAGGTGCACCACCACGACAGAGGCAGCGCCGTGATCTGAGTAGTACCCAGAGAGGTGGAGCTAGCAGGGGAGCAGGAGGAGATGGTAGTGGGGGACGATATTACGAGATATCCCCATCCCCACTAGGCGGTCCACATCAGGCTCCGGGAGCTGTCGGTTGGGACCGCGGGCAGCCGCAGGATTTGGATGTCTACGATCCTACAGAGCATGAGGAGATAATACGTATTCTCTACATCTCTTCTACCTTTGTGAAGTAGAATTGTTAGACTCTGTGTGTGATCTTCTTTCCTCCCGGCTCCTTGTTTGATGTGTTACCAGGGTGACACAGGGCGTCGGGTGTAACCCTATGGTGGTAAGGAGAAAGGCGTGAGACCTTTTGCTTTAGTCGATGATGTTGACTCTTTCGCCTTTTGAGAGTGTAAGAGAGCATCGACTGTGGAGCCTCTAGCGTGACCAGATATCCTTGGGCATTTCACCATATGGGTATTCTGAAGGAGGGAATCACCGGGGCTTATTCCAGGTGCGGGCGGTGATTCCAGTCGTGGCGTGCGACGTAGAGGTTTGACCGGGGAGATGAGCTACCCCCGAGGGCCTTCCGGCCGTTTGAGCCCGTGAAAAGGGATGGCGAGGTAACCCACCACCTTGACCTAACCCCAAAGTCTGGAGTGGGTGCACGATGTCGGCAACGGCCAACCTCGCGTGAACAGATCAATCTTTTTATCTATGTGCAGAGGCATAGAGCTGTGCGTGGGTTCTTCTGGGTATGAGGAATCTAGGTGTGTGCTTAGTACTCTGTGTTTCTCCCTAGTTTTGCTTTCTTGAGGACAAAAATCTTGAAGGAGGGAATGATGTAAGAACCCGGGTTTTGCTATGAAAGACTTTGGAATATTCTTGATGATATTCCAGAGCAGCGCCTTCAGACGGCGAGCGATTCTGAGCCCCGGAGTGGCCGGAATTTAATTTTCAGTGCGTTCACACTGGAAATGCTAAATAAATGAAATAACTCCTAAACGGAGTCCTGGATCAGGGATCCGAGTGTACGGATGGGTCCGGAATGGGGTGTTTACCCGAGGAACGACATAAAACTTGTCGGCGCGGGATGTTTGGACCCCTCGCCCGCTCCCGAAATATTAAACGGATAAATAAATTAAATTATTTCGTTTAATGTTGAAACACATGTATCTTTTAAACAGTGGCTCGGATTGGGAAACCAAGGGCACTGTTCTGTTTGGAATGTGCTGTTTACCCTAGGAGGGGCATATGTTTCGCGGGCGCGGGCCGTTTGTGAAAAATGGCCTCAGGGGTGTTTCCGTAATTTAGCGGCTTCGGACGTTAAATTTTATAACTTTTGAACAAGATCTCGGATTAAAATTCTGAGACATCCGTTGTGCTCGGGAGGTGGGTTTTACCCTAGGGGAGACTTAACCTCGACCCTGCTGAGAGTTCGGGTCCGGGCCGACGGGCGGGTGGTTAAGCGTTTTCTATTTAAACGCTTAACACACCCTCCTCCCTCCTCTCATTCCCCTTTCCCCTAGCAGCCCCTCTTCTCCCTCCTCCTCCTCCATCTCCGGCGAGACAGCTCCGGCGAGGCGTGGTGGCCGGCGGATCGTCGCGAAGCTTCGGGCGAAGCCGCGCGAGGTAGGATTTGTCGTTTGAGTTTTCATTCACCGCACCTACTTCGAACTCGATTAATTTTATTGAAACTCTGTTGGATTTTCGAACGCATCCCATGAACGCGTAGTATACAATTTTATATTTCCAACGCTTGTTTTGGATTTGAAATCGGATATCGGAGGTGTTCGCAATCGTCCGCCGAAGATGGCGGGTTTTCGGTTTCCGGCGGGATCGAGCGGCGGCGCGGCGAGGGCGGACAGCACGGCAGGGGTGTCCGCGGGTGTCCGGTGGAGGTACTGGGCGCGGCAGCAGGGTGTCGCGGAGTCTGGCCAGCGCGAGGGGGGTGGCGTCCGGGCGAGGCAGGGGTGTCGGCGGGGGTGTCTGGTGGGCGTCCGCGGGTGTCTGGCAGAGCGCTCGGCGCGCCGGCGGGTCGCCAGGGAGCGACGACCCCGGGGTCACGTCGCGTGACCCCTGTGTGGCGACGAAGACCTGCGCTACGCTGGTCTTCACACAGTGGCCGCTACAAGCCCTCGTGGCCTATCTGCGTGGGGACCGGGTGTCCGCGGCCAGCCCGCGCGGCTAAGCCGCGGGCCGGTCCAGGCCCAGGGGTTATGCCCCCTCTGTGTTCGGACACTCGTACCTTCCGTTACGGGTGTCCGTTTTGAGTGCTGTCTGCGGCGGTGGGACCGTATTGACGAGACAGTTTTTTTGAGATAGTTTTGGGAATTTTTAATTCCCGAAACGAGGGGTTGCGGAGGCGCGACGTCTCTTTAAGTAGACGAGCATTTTCTTCCGGGATTTTTGTTTTGGATGGCGCGGACGCGTCAGACATTCGTTTTGAGTGCCGTCAGCGGCGTTGTGACCCTGGCACTGAGGCGGAGGTTTCCAGTGAAGTTCCAGGCATTAAGGCTGGAGTTGAGGCGCGGGCCCTGCGGCCCGTCTTTTGAGCTGCGTGCAGCTAGTAGCGACTTTTTCCTCGGACGTCCGTTCGGGGCGTGCGAGCAGTCGATGTTGGGTGTTTTTCCGAGGGCAACGCGTTGGCGCAGCCTGCCCGCTGTAATTCCGCACGATGGTGCGGGCCCCGCAAGGTCCGTTTCGTGAGTTGACGGTGATTTCCATCATTATCATTGGGTGACCGTTTTGGACAAGTGAGTAGTCCATTTCGTGTACTTTTTCTAGAGCATCACAACGGTGTGATCCGTTTGTTGAGTTTCGGGACTGGGATGCAGGTCCCACGTGGCACCGCTCGTGTGCAGTGCGCCGGGATGCACCTTTTTCTCCGGATATCCATTTCACTCAAGTGAGTAGTGCTTTTGATGTGTTTTCCCGAGGGGATCGCAAGGGTGCGATGTGCCCGACTGTTTTCGGGGCCGAGGCTCGGGATCACGGGACGCTGTTCGGGTGTGAGGCGGTGTTGGCGACTTTTTCGTCGGATATCCGTTTGAGGCGAGTATGTAGTCAATCTCACGTGTTTTTCTGCGAGGATTACAACGGTGCAATCCGTTGGGTTGTGCGGAGCCTCTTGCGCGATCTTGTTGAATGTGGAGCATGGAAGGTGCTCTAGTGGTGGTTCGCCCTACCTTGTTGTAGCGGACCCTTGGCATGTGATCGCACACTCTTGGGAGAGTGATATTAATGGTTCACGAGATGTGGCTGGTCGTGCCTGGGCCTTTGAGGTGGGGTTGTTATTCCATGCCTTCACGTTGACGCTGGGTGTCGTGTGCACGATAGCCTTTGGGCTGGAATGAGGTATACTCCGAGAGTATACGGGAGCGCTTAGAGGTACGTGTGGTTGTTTGTTCCTGAGGATGTTTGTGTGCTCAGTTGGGTTGACATGGGGCCACACGTCCTGTGGTCCCCACGTGCGTTCCGTGATCTACTTTATGTACTTTTACCTCTCGCGACGTAGAGTGTCCCTCTGCACTCGTGGGTTTGACCGGCAGGGTGGAGTGTTCCCCTGGCTCTGCGCTCGTTTGTTTGACTAGCAGGGTGGAGTGTTCCCCTGGCTTTGTGCTCGTTTGTTTAACCAGCAGGGTGGAGTGTTCCCCTGGCTTTGTGCTCGTCTGTTTGACCAGCAGGGCGGAGTTTCTCCTGGCATGGTGCTCTTTTGTCTGACCAGCAGGGTTGAGCGGTCTCCCCTGGTCTTGTGCTCGATGGATTGGCCGGCAGAGATGGTTTGGTTCCTATGCTTCTTTGGCTGTGAGGGGTTTCAGTACTGTGCCCTTTCACCGGACTGCGACACCGTCTGCGACTACGGGTGTTCGTACAGTGTGGCTGTTTTCCCCACAATCTGGGGTGAGGTGTCTCAGTCCGCTTCGACAGTGACTCAGCGGATTGGAGCAGGTTCGCCTTGTGAGGGCTGGGTAGTTTCTTTCGTTGCTCCATGTTACCTGGTAGAGCTTGGGGTTTCGGTGTGACCAATAATTTACGCGGGAACTGATCATCTACCAAAGAGGTTGTTCCAGCAGGGCTGAGGTTGTTTCCAGTAGGGCTGAGGTTGTTCCAGCAGGGCTGAGGTTGTTCCAGCAGAGCTGAGGTTGTTTCGAGCGGGGCTCGCCAGTGGGTTACCATCCAGCAGGGATGGCCAGTACAGTGGTGTTTACCGAGCAGTATCATCCAGCAGGGATGGCCAGAGTAGTTCCTGGATTACCTCCAGCGGGGCTGGGCAGTGGTCCCAAATGCCAGGCTTACCTACAGCGGGGCTGGGCTGTGGTCCCCGATGCCGGGCTTACCTCCAGCGGGGCTGGGCAGTGGTCCCCGATGTCGGTCTTACCTCCAGCTGGGTTCGGCAGTGGTCCCCGATGCCGGGCTTACCTCCAGCTGGGCTGGGCAGTGGTCCCCGATGCCGGGTTACCTCCAGCTGGGCTGGGCAGTGGTCCCGTCACCGACTTAAGCCGGGTCGCCCTCCAATGGACTACCCTGTTACGGGACTGGGCAGTGAGGCACCCGTCGACTTTCCGGGTCTCCCCGTAGTGGGATCCCGTTGACTTCCAGGGATCCTCCAGCGGGGCTGGGCAGGGGGTCAC
Source organism: Viscum album (assembly GCA_963277665.1). Lineage (NCBI taxonomy): Eukaryota > Viridiplantae > Streptophyta > Magnoliopsida > Santalales > Viscaceae > Viscum > Viscum album. The sequence goes on along the minus strand of OY728157.1, from coordinate 345,242,721 downwards.
CTGTCGACTTTGAGCAGACCTCTCGACTACGGGGCAGTGACGAGTTGTGGTTGACGTTCCCCTAGAGCTCTCAAGTATGGGGAGCACTTTCCCCCATCGAGACGCGTCCTTGTGACGCGACCTAAAACCGTGCGGGCGAGTCAGTGCTGCCCAAAGTGGATAGTGTCGAGGTGTGGTGATTGAGCCCCTTGGCTTGCGGTTCGGGGCAGACGTGCGGGATGCATTCCGTGTCTAGCTTCTCATGGATGGATGAGTCTACTCTCCTACTATAGGTAGCAAAGACTCGACGAGAAGTTCATATTCTCACCGTTTCCAGCTCCTTGTGTCAGGATGAGTCTACCTTCTTTCCTCTTTTTCGTTGAGGTGGACTCTTTACTGCACTCTCTATCATACTCCTTTACTTTTCTGTTCGCTCTACTGCTCACCCTTCAGTTCCTCCTTTTGTTTCTCCCTCATGCCTTCGGGGTATCCTACTGAGTATTTTTATACTCACCCATGCTTGGGCTTTTCCCGCACTTGGTGTGCCCTTGCAGACAACGGACATGTGGTGCGTGACTTCGGTGGAGCATAGGAGCTTGGGAGCTTGGACTGCGTGCGGTGGTCGTGGCCGGGATCCCGGTGTGAGACCCATCAGCTGTTCCTTTTTGTTCACCTGTTACCGGGTTGTGGCACTTTTTGGTTGGGCGCATGTTTTTCCCATTTTATTTTCAGTTTGTACTTTGTACTTGTAGAGGTCGATGCACTTTGTGGTATTTATATAACAGTTTCCCTTTCTTTTTTACTCTGCTTGTCTTTTCTTTTACTCTGCACTTTTTCATCGAGGTTGCTGTGTGCGTGTGTATAGGTACTTAGGCAAAGGCCTCCCCGAGTTGTTGTGCCTTCGGCGGTGGTCGTCAGCCCCTGGCCTATGGAGGCGGGCTTGGGGTAGTTGCGGCTCGAGCCCGGGTAGGGTCGGTTCGTGACACAATTAGTACACATGCAACTCCACAAAGGTAAAAGTAACACACTCATTACCCAATGAAGGTAGAAGTACCACATAGGTAATACCACGAAGGTAGAAGACTTAGAATACAAAGGTATTAGTGAATTATAGACGTACAGATGATCACTCAAAAAGCTAGATTATCTTATTCTGTCGTCAGGAAAATTTGTAGATCATAATTTTTTTGACCCACACAAGATTGATAGGTACAAACCCCCGCAATAACCCACATAAGATCTTACCCACATAGGATCGGTATACGCTAACCCCCACAGGATCGCTGGGCGACGAACCACATAGGATCTGAGCCACACAGAATCGACATACGCTAACCCACACAGGATCATTGAGCACTAAACCACACAGGATCTGACCCACACTGGATTGGTGATGACCCACATTGGATCGCACAATACTAACCTCTGTATGATCTGTCTCCAACCTCCGCCTCACTACCAGCCACTGGATTCCCACTAATAGAAGGTTTAGAAGATCTTATCCTCAATCCATTGATCGAACCAAAACCAACACTATGATCCTTGAAGAAGTACCTTAAATTTCAATCACGTCATAAGGGACCCAATGCAACAGACGATGCATCAATCAGATGCCCGGTCTGTAAGTTACTAGTGTTTCCACTCCGAGGGCCAGGTTGGATTTAGGGTTCTATCCAACTAAGTCGTACTCCAACATTATCCCAAACTCAATTGAAATATACCAAAAAGACATTCTCAATCCAAGGATTCTAGTTGCCCATATATTTTTTCAAATGGACGCACAGTTCTCATGATATGTCCACAAAGGCATACCTGGGCCTAGATGGGCCCGAGTCCGATCCAACCCGATCAGAACGACCCGATCTGAGTCTGATTTATCATTCATGAGTTATAATAATTTCAAAAAATTACTTTATTTAATTATTTTATTTATGGTTATGCAATTTTTGGGTTTTCTCACCGAAGGCTTGCACCAACAAAACTTATTTCATGCTTAGGGTAAACTCATAATCCTGGGCCTAACGGTGCCCTCATATTTCTAATCTGCAAAACCATTTTAGATTTTTTCCACTTTTTCAAGAAAACTACTTACACATGTTGATTAAATATTAAAAAACATCTACGGTTCATTTTGGGTACTCCGGGGGTCGGAATCTGGTGTTGTTAGATTACACTATCTCGAAATAATTCTATATAATTTAAAAACATTATCCAAAAATTCCAGGACATTATAGTGTATAACACGTGAAACTAACTCAACACCTATATAGAAATACTATGTTCCAATCCTCATCATGAATAAACTCCCAAAGTATCTTAATCTAGAGTATATAATATAATTAGTAATACCAATGGTACCCCTCTACCACTTCCCCACTAGTTTATCTCTTTTCCCCAATGTTGCACATCCTGAGAATCTCACTCCAAAAAGGATTCCCGTAAACACCTTGGAGATGAAGAACAACACGTACCTCATGCATTACTGCCACCACATCCATGAAACCATTGTAACCAAGTTGTTTCTGGGAGACACTATAGCTCACATAACATGTATCATACGTCAGGCATTATACATCAATCCATTACAGCATTAAACTGAGTAATGATCCTCAATCCATCACAGCCAATACATGTTACAACTACAGTAGTCCATAAGAAACTACATCCAGAACATATGTTTGTGAATAACCACATGTCATTTCATCCCTCTACACATATATACGGGGGGAAATAACTGATGTGCCTACCAACAGAAGTAAATAACCATGATTATAGTGAGGGACCAAAGGGGGTAGTCTGTCATCCATCCTCCCGCCTGAATGATGGAGAAAACCCCCATGGGGCTCAGAATCTCAAAGAGTTAGTTTTCATAACTATTGGGGGAGAGTAGCATATAGAAACATAAAAATTATACAAAATATTATAGCTTACACCCACACTATGGACATAACCGCGTCTCAGACTCAACTGTAGCAAACGTCTCTCAGACTCTAGGATTCCACATCTAAGACTATGTATCTTATACTCATGCGACCATTAAAATAGATTTATTACGTTACTGTAATCCCATTTTATTATTAAACATTATGTAAATTAATTTATTAAACATTAATTAACCATTAAAAACTCTACATTATATTTCATTAGCGTCACACCCAAAGTCCACTATTCCTTTAATTTTCAACCTCTGCATTTCACCCCCAACAAGTTCCAACCACATGGGTTAATATGATTTATTATATCATTTATTAACATAATTATTACTTTCATGTATTCCTAGGAATTCTAAAAAAACATTCTATGATCTTAATGACAAGGGGGGTCAAATGGTGGGTAGTTGAACTACCCTCCAAGTCATCAACACCTATAGAAATAGAGTAGACCCATAATCCCATGAGAATATAAACATGGAAAGTAAATTGAATACCCCACGCGTCTTTTCCCATTTAGGAAGGAGGTTAATCAAGACCATGTGCCTTGAGAAGTGGTGAAAATAAAGTAGATAAACCGTCATCAAGAATTAGCAAGCATACAAATATTCACATCCTACCTGTTTCATCATCTATGGTGTCCTCCTCGACAGACACATTCCAAAATTTGAGAAACTCACCACTCTAGGAATCAACTACGTCCAAAAAATGGTCCTCTTTTCCCCCACATTTCACAACATCGATCTAGGATCATATAATAGCAAAAGATTCAGGAAATAAACATCATATAAACTGAAATCTTGTCCCTTAAACAAGGAATTTCTCCTCCACATGAAATGAGCTCTCACAACTCCTATAATAATGCTCTTGGCCTTTACAATCAAGAGGATAACTCATTGGCCTAAGAGGAACTATCTTTTATTAGAAATCTTTTTCTCCAATATATCTTGAATTAACTGATTCTTTAATAATAGGTTCGAACTATGGGAAGCCGAAACATAAATCTATAATAGCTATCTCAAATTTAAACATGCATTCTGCACCAATTTCATTAACATCAATTTAAAACAACAAAAACAGGATTCATTTAAAGGCCTACCAATATGTGGAAAATATTTACAATTAATCCCATTTTACTTTATTTTAAAATTTCTGTTAAGAATGACATGCTAAACAAGGAATTCATAGATATAACACTGTCTTTCAAAAGAAGAGGCATTAACGTATGATCGATACTAATATATTTATTCTTATCAAATATTTATTAATTAAATTCCATTTTGTTCCAAAGTCTAAATCATGATAACTCTATAAACTCACATAAAATAATAGAAATTTAATGAATCCCCTACCTCAAAAGGTTCTTGATATTCTTTATACAATAATGATCCACACAATGGATTACAATCTACTCCTTCATGATAACATCCCCCACCCGAGGGCACCGCGACACGACCACCCCAACTGACACCCACGAAAATCCATTAGAAACATGGAGATCACATTTCATAACATGGAATGAAGAAAATATGGGAAAATGATCTAGAAAGATATGATAATAAAGGTTAATCATACCTTATATCGATGATGAATCGACAATTTTTGCTTGCTCCAAAACAAGGGCTGTGCAAGTAGTAGGAATAAACATTAAGGGGAAAGGATCTATGGATTTAGGGTAGATCACACTGCTCCTATAGTAAGAAGGAAAACATCAAGAATCTCGCAACAGGGAACAAGAAGGTTGAATAAGGGAGGAAGATATCTCATCCTATTAATGTTTTAGAGAGTAGTGTTGTATGATATTCTGGATTTTCTATTAAAATTTCATCGCATTAAACCACACGGTTTGACCATGTAAAGGAATCTCGATTCTTAGGAAAATTAATATATGATTAAGTGGCTTTAAATAATCCATAAATCCTTTAAAAAGTCTTTATATGCATCTATCATCAATGAAAATGTTAAATGTGTGAAACTGTAGGATGCTGGAAACATTGTACACCTACTGATCCTTGAAACACAATACACCAACTGATGCTGGAAACATTGTTCACAAAAATACTCACTACTGGAACTATTCATGATATGTATCACTGATATTGATGGAACCATTCACACAATGACTCACTGGAGGTAGTATTCACATCGTTCTCACCAATTTAGTGTTCACATCGGTCTCACCGATTCAGGGATCACATCGGTCTCACTGATGACACTTTTCACATCGGTCTCACTGATTTTGTGTTCATATTGGTCTCACCGATTACACTATTTACATCAATCTCATTGATTCCACTTTTCACATCAGTCTCATCGATGAAACTATTCACATCAGTCTCACCGATAACACTGTTATCATCGGTCTCATTGATGGCACTATTCACATCAGTCTCACTAATGCCACTATTCTCATCTCTCTCAGCGATGGCAATTGTCTCGCCGATGACACTATTCAGAAATATAAAAATGTTGTTCACAGAATTGGATGTTTTGAAAATTGTGGGTGATAAGTCACCATGACCTCCTAGAAAACCTCAGACATCAGATTGCAATAAGGGAATGGACCAGAGAGGTTAGGGTCGTATCAATTAAACAGGTTTATAGGCCCCATGCATCCCTTATCTTCTTATTTTTACCCTATATAAATCCATCTTTTAATTAACTTTATTTATATCTATTTAAAATTTTCACCATTCATGTTTGTTAAAAAAAAAATTTATCGTATTATAAATTAAGAACTAATACGATTCCAAATATAGAATCCATTTGAATAAATTCTATTCATATTAGTGAAAAATTAAATTAAATATTAATCCTATAGATGAGATGGGAAAGTGTGTTCTCATAGAGAAAAGGTTCAAAGGATAACAAGGTTTTTATACAAATTTCAATATGATAATTATTAAATCTTCATAGATTGGATTTAAAACTATAACCATGAAATAATTTTACTTTAAAACAAATCGAAAATATAATATGTCATTATACATTTTTTTATTATACAGGAAATTTTCAATTAAGATTAAATATATTTAGCAATTCATCAAAATATCTTAACAATTTTGAAAAATCGCAAAAATTTATGCTATGATAATTTGGAATTTATTTTTAAAAATGAATTTTACTTTTTCAAATTAATTTTCTAATTGTGAAAAAAATTAATAACAAATCATGAGTGCAATGCACGTCTAAACATTCTTTTATAAAAAAATAAAACAAATTAGAAAATATTTCATTTTCTTATAAATTTTTCTTATTATCATTTTAAATAAATATATATTAAATTTAATACTGTAAATTGTATATTTTTCTTCATTTATATAGACTTATTCATCCTTTTAATTTTAATTACTCTGTTAAAATTTTTCTGTTCAATAATTTTTAATTAATTTTTCTTATTTCATTGAAACATGGTATTATAAGAATTACAATTTATTGATGAAACTAAATTTATTCTGAATTAAATATAATCTATAGACATCAGGTGTTAAGAAAATCATATATGAATAAAAAAGAAATTTTTTAAAATACTATTTTATGTCTGAAATGAATTTTTATCAAGGAAAAATAGGTTAGACGCTATAGATGGATAGTTTTAAAGAAGATTAACCATAATGTTTTTAATAAAAAACATTCAACAAACAAAATTTACTAGATACATATTGAGTAAAAATTTATTTTATAACAGAAATGTACAATTTAATCAAAATTGATTATTATTTCATCTTGGAAATGAATATTTTGAAAATTTTATGTAACTTTTAGATTTTTTATATTATAAAAAGGATTTTTTTGAAATCAATATTAAATATTAATCATATTTTAATCCTTTTGGATTTTATTGAAAACATGATATTCTTATTGAATAGTGAAAAAGAATGATATTTTCTATAAGGTCATATCTTTTTATTATATAATTTAATTTAAATTTCACTTATAATTTTGGTTTTCTATTATGTTATATAGAATCAAATAAACATCATCAAATTAATTTCATAGTAATCGTATTGAATATTTAAATTTTCCCATGTTAATTTTAATTCTTAAGTGAAAATTTTTTATATAAAATACGTTTCTATTTCATTATATATATATATATAATAACTTCTACCACATATCTAATTGCATCTTCAAAAAAATTTATGGCTTGTTTTTAAATACGAAGTTTATATTTATTAATTATATCAATTTAATTTTTTGGTCATTAGGAATAATATCTATTGTAAAAATTCTATCACCACAATGAAAATGGTAAATCAGTTTTATAACGGTTTCAACTAAGAGATAATGTCCAAATGTTTTATCTTAATTCCTATTTAATGATAATATTTAAACACCAACCCATTATATTTGTTAATATTGAAATATTATTCTATTTATCATTAATAATGTTCTTTATGTTACATTAAGTAAAAAATAAGTATACAATTACAATTTCTTTCTGTCAATATCTCTAATATGTTTCCATAAATAAAAAAATAAAAAATAAATTGATTTTTTTAATGTGTGTTAAATTCTCACAATTATATATTATTTAAAAAACTTTTATGCTGGTATAAATGAATTTAACTATTACGAAATGCCAACTAATCAGTTATTCAATTTCGAGAAAATGGAAGTAAATTATTTTAAAAAAAGAAATAGTAAAATGTAATGGATAGATATTATAATCCATTTATTTATTCGATAATTAAGAGGAATATTTATTTGTTAAAGTGTTTACATTATAATTTGAATATTTTTTTGGAAGCCTCCAATGAATTTTTTTTGAATAGTTATAAAATTTATTGATTAAAATATATTATTATTTAATTTAAAATTCATAAAATATTATTAATTAAAATTGAAAAAAAATTCTAAATAATTTCTTCTATGGTTGATAATGTGCCTTTTTGAATTTATAAATGTATATTTATAGCCCATAAAAATTGAATTTTTTTTAAATTATTAATGTCAAATATGGTAAATGAGGGGGTTAAACTACATGATATGGTTATATATTTCTCTAAAACAAGTATAAATATTTTTAAATGAATTCATTTATACATTTTCTACATTATATTCTATTATATATATATTTTTAAAACCTTACAAGAGTTTGAAACGGATTATACATTAGTATTTATAGTTTTTAAAAGACATCCTCCCACCACATTTATAAAACAAACCAAAATACCATATCTTACGCCCACTTAATGATTAATATAGATCAATTGTTACAAAAAATTATATTTTATGTGTTCATAACCATTCCTTATTGGTTGTTTTCTTATCAAAACACTTCCTAGAAGTCTTGTGGTGTAAAAAAATGGGGTTTTCCAAAAAAATTCGCCTAACTCTAAATAGTGTCTTTTCATGTTTATCTCTCATTCCACCTATACCATATAATATATAATAATTCTTATATGTAAACATAAGTATCATAAATTTTGAAAATGTTTTTTATTGATGAAATGTAACTATTTTATCTCTATTTCCATCCTATGGGAAATGAAAACATCTGTCCAGAGTTCTTTTAAACTACTACCTCAACCAAGTGGTTTTTTCTTTTTTCATCCCAACCAATCAATTAAAGTTATAATGGTTTCATTAATTAATATCTAATATATTAATGAAATATTTAGTATTTTATAATGATAATATATTACATAACATCAAACCCTTACAACCTTGAAAATATATAACATCATCTATGATTATATATGTACTACCACCTCTATGATGAGTGGTGATTTATTTTTCATGTATGTCATTAAAGGATGATTATAAACTATTATTTAAAGCCTAAAAATAGAAAATACGTATTTATTAGTATTCTAAATATTATTTAATTTTGAATCAATCTACCATGATCAATCTATGAAATTTATTTGATGATTAAAAACTGAATGTTTGACATGCACTTAATCGATTTAGTTAATATATAATATATGGAAATAAATGGTAGAAATGATATTATTATAAGGTAGAAAACTAAAAATGGTACTTTTTAAGATAAATAATTTATAAAATTATTATATTGGATTAAAATAGTCTAAATATAAATTCTAAAATGATGTAATAGATATCCTGTCTCAAATTCTATTCATTGAGATGTATTCAATTTAGGCCCCATGTCTTCTTGGAGTTCTGTATAAAAATAAATTTTAATTAATCTAATAATATTTATAATGAAATTAAATATTTTTGATGTATATTTTTTAACTTTAAATTTTTCGTAGATGCAACAATTACTATTACAGCCCTGAACCTGGACTCCAGAATCTAGTGCTAAAATAATAATCATTATATTTTGCGAAATGATACCAATAAAAGTGACCAATTTATTGCAATCTAAAACATAAAAGTTATGAAGGAAATTTTTGATAATGTATATCCTCAATGATTTTTTAGGATTATAGGTTTAGGGAATTATAAAAAACTCAATACATAATGGATTCATAATCAATGGTTAATTAGGATGGATCTTATATCCTATTATATCCGGCTTCTTATATTCCTCATCAGGTCATCATCACAGTGCTTATGAAACCCTTATATAATTAATTAATTTTATATCATTCTTCATTACATGGATATATAAAAACCATTAGTATGGACAAAATATACGCATAGTAAGGGTAAATAGAATCATTAAAAATTGAATTTGCACAGTGATAATAGGACAAGAATAATCTTATGTAGATATAATAAAATATCATGATAATAAATTAAGATAAATCTTACCCATAAATATATTTATCATCAAACATTAAAACATGTAATATGTATTTAATAAATACATGTTTCATAAAAATTAATAATCACGATCCACATGATAAATACCTTTATCAAATGTAAAATTTATAAGCCTTTGCAACATAAAAAACTTGGTGGTATCATGGGAAAATATCACTATTGAACCAGTACATAACCCTTATGATTACAATAGCCTTATTGGAGACTTCTAATATATTCCTCCAGAAACATAATCCTTACCCAATGCATTGAGTGAAATCTTGGATCACCCATTGTATATGCTATATCATCTCACCTAGTGATATCTAGGTGCATCCATAATGTGACAATGTCCTAGAATCATAAATAATGTACATATATCATGTACATCACTGTAAACCTCATATAAATAAAAATTATTCCATTTAAAACATAATTAACATAAGGAAAAGAAATGGGTTACAAAAAATTATAGTTAAAACATGATTGAGCTATTGATATTAAAATTTTTCTATAACAATCTTTTTTGAAAATTTATTAAAAAGTAAAAATAATGGTTTCCGTAACAAGCAATTTCAATCACCATAAACATATATAAATAAAATGGGTTCTATATTAATAACTTTGAAACATGGTTAACCTTTGTAAAAGAAATGTGTTTCATGAAAATTTCAATGAAATAATCATTATCCATAAATAATAAATGGTTTTGGAAAATTTTAACAAATAACACCACTGTATGATATTTAAAAATAAGTATTGTGGGATTTAAGGAATGGAAATACCATTAAAATATCATTAAATGAATTTATCAATAAAATATAAGCATTGTAATAAAAATTACTATTATAAAATAATAAAGGAAAATATATTTAAAAAAATATTTCAGAACAATGATGGAGGAATATAATTGAAACCTCAAGGAAAATAATGGACATAGTAGTTGGAGAACATGACCCTATTATTAATCATAAAAAAATTCTTTTCAAAAAAATCATATTGTAGTCAAAAGTGAATTGTTTGGAAGTTTTATGGATGTTTCATTTTTAAAATCTTCTAAAATAAGGTGAATGATCATGTAAAATAATGTTTCGATATATTTTTATTGAAAATAAATTATATTAACACATTTCTACCAACATGGATATAAAAGGGAATGATAAATGATCTAAAATAAAATTCCTGTAAGAACACATATATTCATTTTAGGAATGGATCTTGATTTCATATTGTTTTTTAGGAAAATTGAAGAAATATGAATTTTTATAAATGCGCGCCATGTACTTATGAATGCATGTCATATACCAGGTTTCCGCATACACCCACATACTGGCCACGTAACGAACAATCACATGTCTATGTGATGACCTGGTGGACCACATATGTTTTGGGTTGATTAAGGCTACTACATGACATCTACATTTAATGAACCCATTTTGTAGTTTTCTTTTTATTTTATATATAGGAGAAAGGTCGTGTCTATTGTTCAGAACCAACTAATTCTTCTTATGTTTTGTATAGGAATTCTTAGGAATCATGAATGGAGATCAAACCCCTGATTCTCTATCAAGTCTCTAATTAAGATTATATACGGAGTGTTGGAATTCCACCAGTGAGTTTTTAATTCCTCTAGAGCCTATCTTCCTGATTCAAAATCTATCTTCTGTTATTCAAGGTTGAGAGTTTCTCACCTTTTTGAATATCTATGCTGATCTAAGAATATTCATGGGATAATGTTCAAGTATAATGGTCGTGAAACATTGAGTTAGGTGGTTTTGGCCATTCCTTGGGTTTTCATGGATTATATATGCTTAAAGATCTGCATACCCACTTTTGGGTTATTGATCAATTTCGAATTCAACCCTATTTATCACCTTCAATAGTTTATTTTATTAAAAAAATGTATTTTCATATGAGTTGGGTTATGTAACTTCTTATGGGACATCCATGGTTGTGTTTCCCTTGTTTGATCATTTACGACTGTTTGATATAGAATTCCATTTAGGATCCCTTGGTTTCCATGCCTTCTTTTTTTATGATGGAGTAATATATTATATATGATGCATGTGATATGCATTGTGTAAGGTTTACCAAGAGAAATTTGATTATGATAGCTTCCCAGCATAGGGTCATATATTTATTTTTCATTGTTAAGCTGACTAGGGTTATTGACTATGAGAGCTTCCACGTGGTCATCAACCTGGAGGGTTTGAACATGAGAGCAGCCTAGGTGGTTGTTTATATTTTACTGATTCTATATTGACCATGGGGTATTGACCATGATAGGTTCTTAGGTGGTGATTTGTAAATGATTAGTTCTATGTGAGACCAAATAGGTTAAGAATATGAGATAATCTATGCAGGTCATTATTAAAATAATTTTTGTTATGTTAGACAACAGGGATTAGATATTGAGAACATTCCCAAAGGGGTGTTATTGAATAATTAAATGATTTTGATGAGTCTTCTAAGACAAAGAAGAGGCTTTTAATTGATCTTACTTGTCTTCTTAAATGTTCATCCAAGACATCTATTTGTTATTAGAAGATGGGGGATATAGAGCTTAGGATAGATCCTGGGGTTACACTATTAAACATATTGAACAATTAAAAAATGAAAATGAATGAAATTGAAAACTATAGACTTATTTTTTTGAGTAATTACTAGTCTATTTCTTCATTTATTCATATTACCTTCTACGTATATTCACTGATAGTTAGGAATAGATCATTTGTTAGTTTCCTACTAGGATTCATCTCACACTGTGCATGGGTCATGTTTTGGGCCAAACCAGATGATATTATTGCAGGTATGGATTTGGGGAAATCTCCCTTCTTCACCAGGTACTTGATTACTATTGGAGCTGGATAGCATGAGACCAAGATGAGGGTTGTGATGTTATTGGAGTATAATTGTTTTATTGTAATTTGAATTTCCATATTGTATTTCTAGCATAGTATATTTTTTGACTACTTTCTTAGACAATATTCCATGCATCATTGAAATATATGTGCTCTAGTTTTTTAATTAATATCAGTCTTCCTCTATTTAATTCTGGTGTATTGTATTACTGCTTCTAATATTGATACTATTTTCTTTTCGCTATGTATACTCTGCCAATGAGGGCTTAGTTTCCCCAATATAACACCTTGGCCATCACTGTTGGTTGATAGCCTTGGGCATTTTTGGAAATACGCTTGAGGTAATGTGACCAACTGTGTTCGGGGAACCATTGGGTGACACCCAGATCTGTGACATTACAAAGAGGTATCATAGAATATTTATTTCCTACCCTTTATTACTATTTGGAGGCATTATATTTGGGTAGTATGTAATAGAGATTTTGGTAATTAGTTGTACTAGGTTGTATCTAACTCATGTACAGGGGAAATCCATTTTACCAAAAATATTGAAATTTTTATGGTTTTTCAATTTTTTACGTTGATTTGATTTCACCATTTGGTGGTTTGCATGTTTGGTGATGTTATGATTGATATCATTGTGGATGTATTTCTATAGAAACCTGATGAGATGAGGTTATTCCATCTCATGCATCATATAGCTACTTGTTGGAGATCACATGTCAAGCATTCTTGTCATCCCATTTAGGGTCCATTATTATTACATTATATTATAAAATATGATGAGCTAGATATGTATATTGTTTTGATGGAAGTATTGATATAAATACATACTATTATTATAGGGTATTTGTATATGTAATTCTTCATTTTGATGGAGGACAATCTTTGGCCTCAGTGGTGTTATGGTCCCTCTTAGATAAGAATATAGTGGATCGTGTTTAAACATTGAATGAATTTTGTTAAGGAATAATATGAATATGAATTCCAAATTATTTTTCATAGTGATTTATAGATCTCACGGATTGTAACATGTAATTCCTTGGATGAATTTAATGTTTTTAGGGGTTATGAGTATGTTTTAGAGGCTTAATTTCCATAAATCCAAACAACATGGTGTGTGATGTTATGAACATAGACCATGTGTTCTTATATTTGGGAATAACTATATTTTTTTAAGAGAATTTCGTGTACCATATGTACTCTCTATTTAGTTATGGACCATGTGACTAACTATGTGAGCAGAGACACTGGGTTGTTAAACATCTGGTATAATACACAGTGTCCTGGGAGTACACGTCGTTATATAAAATTCCATGTATCTGGTCGTGTGATGAATGAAACTGGTGGATGAAACATGGGTTTTACATGATATGTCAAGCTTATACATGTCATGTATTAATCTACCCTGTATCCGTCCATGTTACTAACTACACGGGTGGATGGAACATAAGTAGTACACACCGTGTCTAGGGTGAACACAATGTATAATGTTATACTAGTAGAACCATGTTGTATATGCTATGTAGAAGTCCTTAATCAGGAGGGAGTATTCATGTCCACTCCATATCTCAAGAGTACATGTCGTGTTAATGGGGTGTTACATGACATGGTTGGTAAGGGTACATGCCCATTTTAAGGCTTAATGGGAGAACGCCATGTAGTGATTCTACACAATGTATAACCCACATTTGTATACCATGAATTATTTCCATATCCTATTCCTTTCTGGAACATCTATGTTTCCATACAAGATAATATTGAACTAAGGTGTGCAATTGACCTTGCAGAGTCATGCCACCACGATGTCCTCTGGTTGTACTCCAGGTACAGTGTGGTGAACAGACCCTGAAAATTATAGATCAAGGACTTCCAATAGATCCTACCATCATGGCATCAGTTGTTATACCAGACGTAGGTGCTAATGCACAGTTCTATGAATGCTTTATAGAGATGATTTAGACCTTTGATGGATCACCACATCCTACCATGACTATAGAATTGCTGAAGTGGGTGTTCCAGTAGTAAAATCCTCCCACTATTTCAGGGGATGGAGGAGCGTGTGCTACGAAGTCATAGTTGGAGGCCCTGCTCTCTATCTTTGAGCACCTAGAGAATCCTCCTAAGAAGAGGTTGAATCTCATGACTTACATTCTATGTTATTATACCAAGATATGGTGGGATGTTATCTCACTGGTGGGACATCAATAGGATATGTCTTGGGAAGAGTTTCATAGGACCTTCTATGATTACATCAACCCCGAGAAGTTGAGGGCCAACTGAGCCTGGGAGTTCTTGCATTTGGAGCAGGGCGCTCTTTCAAAGATGGATCATTAATATCACTTTATATAACTTCATCTATTTGAGCATGTTTTATGTGGTGGTGACTTATCACTGGCTAGGTGATTTTATGATGGTCTTAGGTACGACATCTGATTATAGGAAAATGTTTTTAGAATGACTTCAGTGACTTCTATAGTGAATCAGGAGAGGATTACCAAGAGAAATTTAACGAAGTTAAGAGAATTGATATATGAAGGATTAGCATACAGGGCTACTACTCCTTTATCCAATAGTATAAAATTATTCATGGAACCATCAAATAATGATTCATCAGGTAGCCTAGTGTTGTGTTACCAGTGCTGGAATAGTGGGCATATGAGGACACATTGTCTAGAGGACCCAATCGTGTGCTGATCTTAAGGCAAGATGTGAAATCATCTGCATTTTTGCAGATAGTTATAACCATAATATATTTGTAGGGGATACGTTATGACTCCACATTTATAAGAAGGACCACATTTTCATCATCAATCCGAGATTTTAGACTCATCGAGCTGAGGAGGTGGTCGTAGCCGTGGTATCTTGCAGACATGCTCTGAGAAATAGTAGAGTGGACCAGCTCAGTGTAGCCATGCAGGGTCATAGGGATGTGGTATAGGATATAATTTTTTCAATAGAATAGACCCATTAATAGTAGGATCCTAGAACCTCTATATGTAGAGGTACCATTCAAGTTGTTTCCATTTTAGATTTTGCGATTTTCTATACAGGGGCTCCCCATTGTTTTATATCTATTGCCATTGTACAAAGCCTGGGGATATGTATCTTTTCATATGATGATTTTATGATGATAGAAAATTTATTGGGGATTAGGAAGGCTAGTGTATATCTGTTCAAGGGGTTACCTCTTGTGGATGGTGGGTATCACTTATGAGGGGAAATCTTTGTCATAGAGATGATAGGATTCATTGTCATTCTCAAAATGGACTTGTTGATCTCTTATCACTCTTTTGTTGACTGTTATCATCACAAGGTGAGTTTCACATAACCATAGGTTGAATATTTTCTACACAAGGGAGAATGAGATTTCATGGAGAGTAGATCTGGACTAGAGCATCATGGGTGGGGAGGAATTATATCCCATATTTCTAGTTTATATCTGGATGGATAGGAGACTTCATAGATGGACATTCTTCTATAGTAGGATAATTTCAGATATTTATTTCTAGAAGACTTCTTAGGTTTACCTCTAGAGTGAGATGTATATTTCACTATTGAGGTTGTGCTAAGAGTGGAACTAGTGTCTATTCATCCTTGTAAGATTTCTATACAAGAGTTGCAGGAGTACAAGAGCAGTTAAAGGAGTTACAGACAAATGATTTCAACTGAACCAATACTTCTCCTTGGGGTTCTCTTGTACATTTCCTGAAGAAGGATAAAGGTAAACTTAAGCTTTGTGTGGATTATCAGAAGCTGAACTATTTGAATTGTAAAAACCGATATCCCTTACTGAGGATTGATGATCTCTTTGATTAGCTTCGTGGTGCCCAGGTGTTCTTGAATATTGACATGAGATCTGATTACCATCAACTGCATGTTATAAAATCATATATACATCTTACATAATTTTAGAGGAGGTATGGTATATATGAGTATTTGGTTATTCCATTAAATCTCACAAACACGCTAGCAATTTTCATGGAACGGATGAATGGAGCATTCCATTCTTATAGGGATTCTTTTGTGGTAATAATCATGGATGATTTCATTATGTACACTCACACTAAATAATACCATGCCATACATATTGTTATCGTATTGAGTACACTGAGAGAGAATTAGTTATATGCTAATCCCTCATTGTTTTACTTTTGGACGGATAAGATTTATTTCATGGGTTATGTCATCTTAGAGATAGAAGTATTAGTAAACCCAGAGAAGGATAGAGAGGTAGTTTCCTAAGAGAGCTCCAATAATGTTATTGTTGTACAGTTTTTTATATGGATGGATGTTTACTAAAAAATCTTTATTCAGGACATATCATGTGTATCAGCACCATTGACAAGCTTGAATAATATGTTTGTCAAGTACTTGAGGACATATTCCTACGATTTATCCTTTCAAGTGCTGAAATGGAGATACAAATTAGCATCGATACTGAATTTTCCAAATCCATGAAAGTGATACACTATTTACATTAATGCGGTAGGTGTTAGGTTGGCAGTAGTTCTGATTTAGAGGGGAAGGAATCATTGCATATGGGTCTAGGCAGGTGAGGCCACATGAGACGAGTTACCCATCATATGATCTTGAGCATGCTACAGTTGTTCGTGTTCATCATTGTTGGATAAATTATATTTTGGGGGAGCATTTTTTTGTATACACTTAACAAAAAATCTTAAAAAATGTCTTTACTCAGAATGATATAAATTAAAGACAATGATTGTGGGTTGTGTACCTTCAGTATTTTTACATTCAACTTGCTTAAATGCCTGGGAAATGCAATGCAATGGATAATGCATTGAGTTGGTGAACATAGATACATTCTTTTCATGAGGACAATAGTGAGAGGAAGCTTATTGATCTGTTCTATGAGATGTATTTGGAGGTTCATGAAAAATTGGGGAAAAAGATTCATTCAGTTATAGTTGTTCCCTCTACTCTACTGGATCGAGTGCGAATGAGGCAGCTATCAGATTACAAATGGATATTCCTATGGGAGAGTGTGTCATGAGAGGAGCCTACTTATAGGTTGACCATAGGCAAGGATAAGGTTTTGAATTTTATTTGGTGTGTATGGGTTTAAAAAAACATACATGAAGATATGTTATAAGTTTTTCATGTCTTAGTATTGGCAGTTCATCCTGGTGTCACTAAGATGTATCAAGATCTGCATCGTCAATATTGGTGGGCAGGTATGAAGAGGGATGTAGATAGTTTTCTTATGATATGTTCTACCTTCCAGTAGGTGATAGCAGGGTATTAGTGAATGGAAGGGCTATTACAGTAGTTACCTATTCTAGAGAGGAAGTGTAATGATGTTGCGATAGATTTCGTGATAGGTTTACTAAGGTCATCATGAGTTAATGATGTGATGTGGGTTGTTGTTGACATACTCACGAAGAATTCACTCTTATTTCAGATCAAGGAGACCATTAATGTTGATGAGCAAGGGTGGTCATACATCATAGATATTTTACGTTCATCCAGAGTTCTATACTCTATCATTTCAGATAGGGACACCCGGATTACTTCTTGTGTCTTGTAGGGACTAGAGAGTTCTTTGGGTACACATGTACTTATGAGTACAACATACCATCTAGAGATTGATGGAATGTCCGAGTGCCTGATTATATTTTTGGAGGACATGTTTTGAGCATTCATCTAGGATATCTGGGGCTCTTTTGAGAGACACATGACAATGGTGGAGTTTTCCTACAATAAAATTTCTTAGGAAATGATTCAAATGGCACCTTATGAGGCTTTGTATGGTTTTACATGTAGATCATCCCTATGTTTGCTGGAAGTAGGACAGGTAGCTATGTTAGGACCTCATCTTGTCCAAGAGATCATTAAGCAGGTGGAGTTTATTCAGAAGATGATGGATACTACCCAATAATATTATAAATATTATGTGGATCGATGGAGACGACCTCTAGAGTTCGAGGATAGATACCAGGTTTTCATACTTGTCACACCATGGATGGGACACAAGAGGATTATGATACATGAGGATATTTCACTGAGATATGGTGGGCCATTTGAGGTATTGGAGAGAGCCAGGATAGTTGAATATCATTTATAGTTACCACAGAAGTACTGGAATATGCATGACATATTTCATGTTTCTTAGCTATGATGTTACTTTTCAGTCCTGTCTAGCTTTTTTCAACATGATGATGTGGAGTTAGAGGTAGAATCATCCCTTATGAAATTTTGTTTTCATATTTTGGGTCACAACACTAAAGTTCTCTATGGACGGTATGTTAATCTAGTATGGGTTCTATGGAAGCTTGTGTGAGTACCTGGTGTTACATGGGAGAGGGAGGCCGATGTTCAATCACAATGGAAAGAGTTCCTTTTAGTTTCTTCCTCACCACCCTTGGATTGGATATTCCTGGAAAAATTTCATTAAGGGGTATGTTTGTAAGAACCAAGATCTTCATTTCTGGTATGGATCATGATTTCGATTTTTTATGAGGAAAAAGGAAGCAATTGGAATTTTTCTAAGTACACATAATGTAATTATGTGTACACACTGTGTACCTTGTTTCCACATACAATCGTGTACTATCCATGTAATATTCGAGCACATGGTCATGGGACGACCTAGAAGATCGCTAATGTCTAGGGCCAGTTAAGGCTACTATATGTCTTGTACATTAAATAAACACGTGATGTAGTTTTATTTGTATTTGATCATTCAGAGTGGGGTCTCATCTCATGTCCAAAACTGACTTATTCATCCCGTATTTCATACAGAAATGCATTGAAATGATGATTGAAGATCGAACACTCGATTCCTTTTCTGATATCTGATTAAGATGAAATTGGGTGTGTTGGAATCCCACCATTGAGTTCTCAATTCCTCTAGTTCCTTCCATCCTAATTCATCCTCTCTTCTGAGTTATTCATGGTTGATCATTTTCACCTTTTTGTAGATCTACTCTGATCTAGGCCGATTCAAGGGCTGGTGATCATGTATATCGATCGTGACTCATCGAGGTAGGTTAATTGTGCTTTCCATTTTACGGTATTGGATTATAATTTCTTCAAGTTCCTCATACCCATATTTGGGATATGGATCAATTTGGAATTTAACCGTTTTATCTCCTTCGATGGTTTATTTAATTTATTAAGGGTAGTTTCTTAAGAGTCAAGTTAGTTACCATATTACGTGACACCCATGTGTGTGTTTCCCCTGTCTAGTCATCTATGGAAGTTTGGCCTATAATTCATGTTATGTTGTGCATGTTTTCAATGCCTTGTTTTCTTACGATGGAGTTAATGATTATATTTAATTATTGTGATATACATTGTGGATGGTTGAAAAAGAGGAATTTCACTCTTAGAGATTCCCGAGTTAGGTCATTTATTTGTGTTTCACCATTATGTTGACAAAGGGTATTGACTGTGAGAACTACCAGGTGGTCTTCAACTCAAGAGTTAGACAAGGATATCTTCCCACGTGGTTGATTATATTTAATTGATGCTATGCTGACTGAGGGTTATTGACCATAAGAACTATACAAGTAGTCAGTTGTAAATGATTAGTGCCAAGTTAGACCAAAGGGGTTAGACCGTGAGAGATTACCAACGGGTCATTAGTAAATAAATTTTTTTATATTAGACTATGATAATTTTCAAAAAGGGTAATTATTAAGTAATTAAATGATTGTGATGATCTTACCAAGCCAAATCACATGCTTGGAATTGGTCTTACTTGTTTGATTAAAAGGTCTTCTATGACATCTGTTTTATTAATATTACACGAGGAGATATAGAGATTAGGCTGAATGATGGGGTTACATTATTCGACAAATTTAATAATTGATGAATAAAAATTAATTTTATTGAAAACTATAAGACTATTTAATTTTGAGTAATTCCTTGTTTATAACTTCATTTAGACATATTACCTACTATGTATATTCACTAATAGTTAGGAATAGGTCTTTGGAGGTTGCCTAATGGGATTCATCTCACACCCTATTTGGGTCATGATATAGTCCCAAGAAGATTATATGAATGTGGGTATTGATAGGATAAATCTCACTTATTCATCAAGTACTTGATTTTTGTTGGAGCTGGATATCATGGGGTCATGCATAGGCTTACTATAATGTTGGAGTTTACTTGTTTTTCTATACCATGGTTTCTGTATTATATGTCAGAATTATGACATCGTAGGAAGCTTTCTTTGACACATATTATGTGTATCATTTATATATATGTGCTCCAGTTGTTTCATTACTATCATTATTACATATATTGTATGGTAATACTGATTCTGCTATTGTTACTATTAGTGTTTCCCTTTGTATACTATTCCACTATGGGAATGGTTTCCCCGCTATAAAACATTTTCCCTCCCTTCTTGTTGGTAGACTCTAGGGTTTGGGGGAAATGTGCTTGAGTTTATGTGACCAACAGGGTTTGGGGCACCTTTGAGAGACACCTGGATCAGGGACGTTACAATAAAACATTAGTACAACATATATATGATTTATATGATGATTTATTAATCAATAATGAATGAAAATGAAATTAAACATGTGAACAAAATTTATCACTTGAGTATAATAAAATTGTATTTGTTAAATAAAATAAGATAACGTTATTTCCAAATAAAATAACCTTAAATATAAAAAATATGTAAAAAATTCATTACAACATAAAGAATTTTCCGCATTTGTAACTCTTCAACCATAATCCCCATGAAATAAAAACCTCAAATGATACATTAAGAATAATTATATTTCAATGAAAAATTATCTAGAAGTCCAAGGAAGTTAGCATAAAAATAAAAATTCAAAAAATTTGAAAATTAGAGCATTAGTACATTCCATTTCAGGCAATGGAACCATGTCTAATGAATGACCATCTATCCACATGATATCTATATCAATATCTATGTCGGTAAGACCATGTTCCACATAGTTCACCTCCTAGTAGGTATGAGGGACAATGAAATGAAAATCATTAATGATTTTCATAAATTACTTCAATCTTATAGTCACTCTCCATGATAGATGTGGCATTCCAGTTCTGATTGATTGTACAACATAATTTTATTCATTCTAAAACAATAAATTGTTCCATCCTATTGAATGAGAAAAATAGACTACATTAATGATACCATTCAATTAACATTTAAGAGAAATATCCAAGCCACACGATCCAATAAAAATAACAATAATCCTTCTATTATGGTCATAAAGATAGCCTTGCATCCCAAAGGGCCCAGGTTCCCATTCAGCACCGCATCCATCATTACCCAATGTCCTCATAGTAGTAAAAATATGAAAACTAAAGCCATTGTGATTATTTTTTATCGAATTAGCTTCTTTAATTAAGACAAAAATAGTTTAAGTATATGATTTAACACTAAATACAATACATCTATGAAATAATGCATTACGACCAATCCAAATTGAATGAATCAATTCATACACTACAACTAGGAATAGATTCTTGGATTGGGGGGAAAAGACCTCTTTGATGATATTTCAATAATAATATCTAAGTAATTCCACTCTCAACAACATCAGTTCAAATAGATAATACATATATTTCCATATGTTTTTAGATATATAACACCTAAGTAATAGTTGGTTCACATATTCCATGGGTTTATTACCATGCAAATACCGAGAACATAACGAAACTCCAAATAAGCAGAGTAAATTATCATTAGGTGCCATGTTAGGAATTATACACTATATCATATTCCAACTCTAGTGTTTTAAATATTAATTATTGAATTTAATGAGCCAATAAAAAACATGAATCAAACATGAAACATTATACTGGTAGAATATTCTACTACACAACATCCATTTTTTGGTCGGTTCTCGAATCAAAATATTTTCACCTGACACTAACATGTAGCAATTAGTAAATATCCTTACCACCTATTTAAATTTTTTCTAGTATTCAAATCATCCTTTTATAGTTCATTGAGAATATTGAGATGTATCATGAGGATTGAATTATTCATTTATGGGGGATCGTTTCAAATTTACATTCTATAATTTGATAAGTGTGTTCTTACAGAAAAAAATTGAGAGGAGGTCATATTTATTTGTTATAATACCTTAACAGCATTCCATATTAATTAGTCCATATAACAGATTTTAATTTTTTTATTCTATACTAAAATATTGTTTTAATGAGTCCATTAATTTTCTAATTTTCATTAATGATTCTCCAGGTAAATTGTTCTTAAAAGACATCATTATTATTATTTATATTCCAGTTCATCTGTTAGATATTAATTGACAGAAATTATTCCAAAAACAATAACCATGGTTATTTATATGCTAATACCACTAAAAATAGATTTTTTGATATTGGAATTTAAATTCATAATTATCCTCATGTTCACTTTGTATACAATGAATGAGTAAACCGAATTTGAATTGATTATAAAATTGACAAGAAAAACTACACCATCCTTTAAGAGATCCTTCCCATTCTCATAAGGTATATGGTTTTGAATTTGATCATTGATACTGGTGAAATATGTTTAATTTTATCACATAATAAAGGGACTTCAAGATAATTTAATGGTAGAGTGGCCTCTTTGAGCTCCAAATCATCAAGGACATTGGATTTTCTAGAGGGTGAAAATCGCTTCCCATATTAAATAATGGACTTCTCCCAACTGATACATTTTCATGGGATGCATTCATAATGATTATGAACATTAATTATCCCTATATTTTTCCTCCTAACACTATGTAAAAAAAATAATTAAATCATTATAATATAAGATATGAGAAGATGAATTGAGATACCTATATACTTGCATGGGATGGATATTTCCCTTATCAACCTTGTGAGTGGGAAAACCACTGAGGTATTCATAAAAAATTGAGAAAATAATTAGTAAAAGTGGATAAATTAATCTATCTCCACATGATAATTTAAAATAACCCTTCAGGAAACCATATATGAGAACTGAAATGTGAGCATATTCAAAAAGACATTAAACACTTTGATGAGTGTGATGTTAAACAAAAAACTGGATAAAACATTTTAAATAATGTTCCATTACATGGTGTCTAAATCCTTCCTAATATCTATATTAAAAAACAGGTTACCAACTCCAAATGATTATTTGTGAATATAGACACACTTTTATGTATTTTAAAAAGAAACACGAAGGTATCTTCTCTTAACAAAACCAAGTTGATTTTAGTAAATACTTTTACTAGTGATGAAATCAAACATATTTTCAAGAATCATACTAATAATATTGTATATAATGTTAACAATAAAAAATGATATCAAATATTTATATTGTAATCATTTTCAATAATTGGAATCATTGAGGGAAATTTAGAATTAAGCCCATGGGGAATAATTCTTATGATAATAATGAACTGAGAATCCCTCAAACATCCACATGAATAATTCCAAAATACTCATGGAAAAATAAATTAGTAAATCCATACACACAAAGAAAAATAATTTTTTTATGTTAAATATAGTGCCCCAAATATCAAATTCATGTGGCATACTGTTGAACATGGAATTATACAATCTTTTAGCTACCCACTATTCCAATGAAATTGAAGATATTTGAGAAATATATAATAATGTAATCTGAGACCCTCCCATTTTATTTAAATATATAAACTCACTAATTAAAAAAATAAGGTCTCCCGTATGATTTCTTAATCCTTTGTAGGGAATTGAAGAAAGTTTATTTTCTATTGCACTTTTTATTCCATCTGAATTTATAGGTTTCATTTTGAGTCTTTTACTTCATCAGGATAATATAATTCTTGATTATAACCAATCCAATATCATGAGATATGTCAAGGTTGTAATCCATATAAATGTCTTCCTATTGAATCCTTTCAGGGGAACCCCATGAGATTCAAAATACATATCAATACTATTTAATGTTTCATTTATATATCCACTAAGTTCGTACTCCATGAGATTTAATTTTATAGAACATGTAGAAACATTATCATCATAATAAATTAGTCCCCAAAATTTAATGAACAACATATTTTAGTTGTAATATGAGGTCTATTATTTTTTAAATATGATGGGAAGTATAAGTATCCTTTCTCCTTTTATACTATAATAATGAATGAGATAATGGTCAGAATTATGACTATGGAATGTAATATTAGAGATTTAATCACAATTATCAGGAATATTCTCATTATAAAAGTCCTTATCAAGCTTAGTTCCATATATTCTATTGAGATACTCATTATTCCATGTATACATGGATCCATCCTAATTTTTCTCAACAAACCATTATATTCAATGATGGATTTAAATTATTTATCTTAAATGGGTCAGTGAAGATCAATAACATTATCACCTGGTAAAAAATGATATAAAAAATAAATATAAATGAATCAAAAATATAGCCTCAGAGTTATTAAATATCATCCAACATATTTCATCTATCATAATGAATGTTTTTATAATTAATTAAAATATTGAACATATACACATCAGTTAGATGAACCTCACATGTTATCAATGGTTTCATATTGCTAAAAATAGTTATAATGTCTATAGAAGAATTTTAAAAACCCTAAAAAACGTTTATAAGAGTTTTTCCTCTATTGGTTCCTACTGGATGGTTAATAATATTTTTAAAACACATATATCCAAATGAGTAATAAAACATTTGTTCAGTAATACCCATGAACAATGGATAATGGTTTTGTATATACATTTGACATGTGTTGTACTTTTTAAAATTATCATCTCCATGGAAATTAAATATATCAAAATTCATCATGATCCTGGTTTATATTTGCAGATTCCTACCTTTTTCTTTCCATTAAATTTATTCCAACACAAATTTATTCTTGATCCATCAATCATATTTGTTGTGCTTTTTGTTCATATATTCTTAACACTTTCAACATTAGGACATGTACTCATAACCTTGCAGACAACATGAACTAGGTGAATATTCTTCCATATTTCATCCCATGGAGTTATTAATTCTATATATAGTATTATGTTGTATATTGGTAGTATCCAATATATCCACATCGCCAACTTTTTCTTCATCCATTTGACTCTATGATTTACATGACCTAGATCTAGAGTCACTACAGGCTACGTAGATTCTGAAGGATTGATAGATATATCAAACAATAAAAATGATTTCACCCCAATTGTATCATGCGGATCATTTGTCACTTTTATTTCTATATGTTTAGTAATATCTTTTACATATCCTTCATATAATTTTCTAGAGGGTCTTAATGTTATTATGGGAAATGACTGACTTTTTTCCTTTTCCCTAAATTCCACTATCTTCTCAGAGTCATCTTTAGATTCCTTAAATGACTAAATTATTTTCCCATGAATAACTTCCTAGGAGATTCACCTTTACAACTATGTTATTTAACGTCCCTTCCACCAACTAAATCTGGGTTTATTGGATGCATATTTTTAACTAACCCATTATTATCATAATTGTTACAAGAGTGTTTTGCCTTTTCAAAATTAACATCATTTCCATTCCTTGATCTCCACACATATTTCCATGTTTTGAAATTATCAAAAATATTATTATTTACATTATTTTAAATGGACATATAGTTGTCTATAATGTTCCACAATAGTTTTTTTAATCTAAAATGTGGTGATTGATATTTGATACTCAACCTTCATCTGGAATTTTCTATTATTCACAATCTTGTTCAGAACATAAGGAAATTTACTCAGTATATTTGGTAAAACAAAAATGTGTGAAAATAATTAAGGCTCTCCATAAATATTTTATTGATAAATCATGAGAGGAGTTCCTACACAAAGATATGTATCCTTATGGTTCATAATATTCTAGAAGACCAAGTTATGAACATTTAATCACACTCGGATTTGAGATATTTTTTCATTTAGATTATATGATAAAAACTGATATACCTCACTGATAATCTAAAAATACAGGTGAATGAAAAATATTCCCTACCTTCTAGGACCTAAATAAATTTACCCTACAACTGAAAACATTTCGGATGTATACTATTCCAATTAGGATAATCCTCTAATAGGTTTATCCCTGTAATCAATTGATTATAGCATGGGATTACTATTACAATATGGCTTATCTCCCATGAAAATTGAGATTTAAAAAAGAATAATTAATATACATAGATATAATATTTTTGGAGTTCTTCTAGATCCAACATCATATTGAACATACCATCTTTAAATTTACATGGAGAAACTATATTTAACGAATCAATATTCCTATATTAGGATGAAAATTAATGTGCATATGTGAAGGACACTCTATTAGAACAATGATCCCAAAAATACAATCAATATAGAGTAGATTTTTCCTTTACCCTAATTACATAGAATAATTTTAATCAATCATGTTGTATTTTATTAACCTATTATCCCTAATTGATTCGATAACCACACTCGAACTAGGGTTCTAATGATGCACTATGTTCAAAGATATTTTTTCTGCCCATCCAATCTCCAAATCCAACACATTAATAAAGACACAATAACCATAATTAAATTAACTATAATCAAGATATAAAATGTAAAAGCTATTTATATAAACCCTCCAATTGGAAATAAGTTCATTTCATAAACATATGTCGCGGAGAATGAGTATTTCCAATACATAACCTTTATAGAAACAAAACCAATGAATTTTAAAATAATTCAATGAATCGATTAGGTGTATCAAATCTAAAAACACAAAATTGAAGTGGAAATAAATCATAAAATAACAAAAAATTCATTATAAACATAATCATGACGTTGGAATATAAAAAAATTTATTATAGCATAATTAAAATAAATTAAGTTATGAAACTCTTTACCGATTAGTAAATTTCATATGAATTTTGATGGAATTAAATAATTGAAAAAAAACATAAATAAAATGGTTCATTATGGAATTATTTAATTTAATTTATAATGGTCAGTACATACCCAACATAGTAAAATCATGTGTTGAATATGGAATATGTCTCCTATAAATGAAAAGGTGAGATTATAAAACCCTTAACTTATGTCCAGACATATCATGTATGTCCTTTATCACCTATATAGAAATATAATATCAATTATTTTATTTCATAAGAACAAATTTTTATGTTAAATAAATTTATTTTAATATTTTATTACATTTATGTTAATTATATATTAAATTGACAAATTTTCTATGTCCATGTCGGGTTATTTCAGGACGATCAACTCATTATTTTAACAAGACTTCAATATACATGATAGGTTTAAGGATATCATTCTTTCAAAATATATAGAGTAATAATATTGTAATATTTCTTATAATTTCACATAAATTATCATTTGAAACTAATAATGTAATATGGTAATGTAAAATGATCAATGTTACAACAATGTAGATGGTAACACGTAAGTACACACGAGAAACGATCCAATTTTAAAATAATAATTATAGAAAGAAGGGAAGTAATATTTTATATTTAGATATTAATCATAATATAATAAATAAATTATTATTAATTTTTAAATTCTTATATACATCATCCATGTGTTTTGGTGATGAGTAATAGAACATTATAGGCTCTTAGAGGTGGTTTTCGACAAGTGCACGTAGACGACAATACCATTTTTCACTGTAAGAAATAAACTGTTATATTATAATTTTCAAATGATAAAAATGTCATTAATATTATAAATTTGTTTTTAATATCAGATATATTAACTAAATTTTCCCCTGTTAACTTCTATTGAAAATGTAAGTGAAAAATGATTCACATGGCATAACGAGGTTATAGTCCTCCATAGACCCAGGTGACATTATCCTATCCCCCAAAGAATGAAATATAAAATGGTATATATGAAATCATACTAATATAATTATTATTATATAAAAAAATCAAATATATATAAATATATATATTTCATTACTATATCAATTTTTTAGTGGGGATGATTGAAAATGAATGACATCTTTTCATGTGGTGGTAGTTTATCTTACATGGACATGACATTTTTTTAATCCACATGACGTGAGAGGATATGGATTTACGTTCTTAAATAAACACAATAACATTTCATTCACTGATATATACTATTTTATTATTTAATAATTTTTTACTATTATTTTAAGGAGTTGGTAGAAGACATAAATAAAGATGCATGGTTAACTATAATACCTCTTCTTTAGAAACCCACCATAGGTAAGCACCAAAAGGATTATTTAAATGAAATTATAATAAAAAATAGGGATATAGGTAGTGTGGAAGGAATTAAAGTGACATTTTTTGGTTGTTCTTGGATGATCCCAATTATAGTAGCCTCAAGCCCACACTCCCAAATAAAGTTCTAAACACATAAACATTACATTTTGGGCATTGATACTAGTGACGTTTTACCATTTTTCATCTTCCATAACATAAATCATCAAAATTAAATATTGGATCACATACAGTCCACTAGAAATTTTTTTTTATAATATTAAATAATATTACAAACCCTTATATAAATAATACCTTTGTATTTAAGTTGATATTTTTCCCACTTAACACATATTTTCATATTTCAAATAAATTCAGCATAATCGTCAATAATATACCTTTCTAGATTAATTCAAAAAAATTCATGATAAACTTTGGGGAAAGGATACATAATAATAGTGAGTTTAATTTCCCATTAATAATAATTTATTTATTAATAATTGAATTTTATCAATGAGGATAACAAGAAAAATTGGTAATGATGATAAATTGAAAGAGTATGAGAATAATATAATAATATCTATACCCACAAATAAATGTATCCTAAAAATGAAAATTAGATAAGGATTTAAAAAATGAATGATTCATCATATTTAGTAAAAAAATCCATGCTATATTAATGATTATAAAAGTAAACATTTATAACCTATTGAATGAAAAATGAAAAGGGTTGGTATCTTAGAACATCCCCAACATAGAACCCTCATAGAATGTATGCAATTTAATTAAATATACGATCGAAATCCAATATAATTCATTAGAGGAAAGTATAATTACTCAATGAATTAAAGTGCTATATGGGTGAAAAAATCGTATAATCTATATTGGGCTCCAGTAAATCTATCTGAGGGCACACATCCTACATATCATTTAAGAAACAAAAAAGGAATAAATAACATAGTTATTATATTTCATCCAAAACTCAATGAAATAATCATTATTCATTTCAAAAATATATTAAACTATGTAAATTAAATGGTTTCAATAAGTATTTTTGGTACCATTTTTATCCCTTTAAAAATAAATGGGATCCATTATGCTCTCTATATAGCATGATTAAATCATGGATATTTAACTAGTTCCATAACAATTTCTATGATACAAGATTAACCCTTGGAAAATTAACTGGTTCACATTCAATTTCTTTGATAAAATATTAATCTATATGTAATTAATGAGGGAGTATCATCAACACAATATCCCCATTTTTGGATATGTAACAACATGGTTATTCTATTTTGTTGTACTAAACTACTATAAAAAGATTATAAGAACATTTAAATAGATAATAACGAATTCATTTTCAAAAAAATATTTAAAATCTATCAATTCCAAAACAATTTGATGATAAAATTATTTGAAATTAAAATATGATAAATATAATGGTAAAATCTAGGATAATAATGGATTTAATACTGGAAAAAATTATTATTTTTAAAAATGTTTAAAATAATTAAAATTTTTAAAACATCTTGAAAATGGAGAGAAATGTGACCCATTTGAAAAAAAAGATATTCTCTTTTATTACATTCTAAATGAATGTAAAAGATCATGTAAAATGGATTTTTGATATCATTGATTTTATAAAATAAATACATTGAAAACATTTTAGTTAACATGGATATGGAATAAAAATATTCAATAACCAAAAGAAAAATAAAATATCAGTATAACATACTACAAACATTAATAAAGATTATTTAGTCAATAGGAATAAAAATATAATTAAATAATGTAAACAACATTCATAAATATTGGATAAGAAATATATGTTTTTTTAAAATAATATAATATGGTTTACTTGGATGGAAACATGAACATAAGAAATCTCTATTCAATAGATATTGTAGCATAATGACTTTTCCACTTTCCCAAATCATGAATCATATGCCCCATGAAAGAATAAATTAAATTGAAATGTTAAAAAAATATTCATGATATTATATATAAATATTGTGTTATATACACATCATTAAAAAATTTAGCTACACAACATAAAATTATGTCCTAATGAAAGAGTATTTGAGACTAATAAACTATAGAAATATCTAATAATTGAATTAAGAATTAATACCTGGGATGCTTATGGGTAATAAATGTAAATAAAAACATAACAAGTGTACATAGATAATAAAATAATTACATATTAGTTCTCAAATATTCACAAAATAAAATTTTAATAAATAATAGTTATATCCCATCAAAATGAAATATAATTAAGGAACCCTTTATCACGTGGTAAAATTAAAATTCAATCTACTCTGATGAAATACATAAAATTAAAAAATAAACTACATTGGTGTGTGATTTATTCACACAATTACATGTTAAATGGTTATTATATACAACATACAAAAAACAGGATCATAACATTAAAATATTTCTAAATGAAGGAAAAATCAGACAATTTCACTTGCCGCTTTGGTAATTCCTAGATAAAACCCATGATAGGGATAAGAAAATTTAAATTTAAAAAACTAATTAATTACCATGAAAATAATCATAACATAAATAGATATCATTATATACCCCCAAAACATGTTTTGAATGTTAAATATCTCTTACAGAAATAAATTTTTGATGAGTAAAACCTTACCTCGACACAATACTTTCTATGTCTTCCATTTAAAACAATATGATAATCTTTAAAATTTATATAATTTATTTATAAAATTTTCTAGTATTAGTTCATCTAATATATAAATAATTTGTTTTATTTATTTTCATGATGTATTTAAATACTCAATTAGTTATGTCCTAATTTTGTTTTCTAGGATGTTCAATTCATTATTTATAAATGGATATTGTGTGATTACCATGTTAAAAAGATGATCATTTCAACATCACCAAAATGATAATAATACCCTTATATATATATATATATATATATATATATATATATATTTCTTTTATATCCTATCATGAATCGTGGTTATGAGAAATGAACTATGTTATAATCATATAGATGACAGGACATATTTACACATGAGTAACATTTTCTTTTTTCAACAATCATTAATGAATGAATGTAATTAATATTAAATATTTTCAGAATTATTAAAATATAATAAATTTTATATATCTTCATTTGATATAATGATATATATAATACATGTGTTTTGGTCATGAAAAAATATCACATTACTTTATGGAGCATGTAGTCCAAACGTACTCATGAACGGCATTATAGTCATTCAATATTGAAATGAAAATGATATATTTTATTTCTTATATAATAAATAGATAATTTATATCATAATTATTCATTTTATAACACATATATTATTTAATAATTATTCTTATTAGCTTCTTTTTAAATAAACAGTGAAGAACGAATCACATCCCGTCATGAGTCGTTGGTCAACCAATCACACGACCGCCATTATCATTTCCCAAATGGAATAGAGATTAAGAAGTTATATGTTATATAATAACCCTAAATGTATAAATTTTTTAACAAACATCATATATTTACTTTAAATTCATCATTATAACATGTTGTGAGCAGTGATGACAGAAAATGAAGGGCGTTGATTTGTGATTCAGCTATCTAGTGTACATGTAAATGATGATTTTGTATCCCATTAGAGGGAAGATGAGAATGATTAATCTTATTACATAAAAATAATAAAATATTATTATATTTAATATAATATATTAATTATTTATTAATAATTTAAGATGATTTTACCTATGTTCAATTAAAAATAATGATTGATTAAGCATGATTCTTCTACTTTTGAAAACCACTCTTGGTGAGAACTAAAATCATACATTGGATAGATTTTTACTAAAAACTATTTCTAGGTTGTGGGTAGGGATGTTATTATACCATTTAGATATTTGTTTTATTATCAAAATGTATCTGAACATGTGAGGTAGAGAGGATAGGGGTGACCTTATATAAGTATGGTACGTTCCCACTAATAAATATTTAAATATATAGGTGTAGAGACGTTTTTTCATGATTAAAAGGCCCAAAAATTGAACATTATAGATATTAAGACATTATAATTTATAAATATATCTATAAAATATATTTTAGATATGTTTTTGGTGATTTGGACCATTATATTTTTTGTCTAACCGCTTGTAAATTCATACCTACCTTAACCATGGTAAATAATTTTTACTACTTTTACAATTAAATACTATTTAAATAATCCATAATTATTGGATAATATAATAATTATTATTAAAAATATTTAATTCATATTAAAAATGTTAATTAATAGAATTGATAATTTTTTATTTAAACGAAAAATCATAGACACAATGAAAATGTTTGTTCTCAAAAAGTATATTTTTCATGAAAAAATGATTTTATGTTAAACTAATTTCTAATAACAATCTCTCTATGAGTATAAATTAATTTTTATGTATATATAATATATAAATATGATTTTTAAATGAAACCCCATTTATGAAAAACAAAAAAAATTCTTATAATAAATTCCAAAATAATACTGATTCAAAAGTAATTAAGTTCATTATAAATAACTAAATAATAATTATCTTACATTAAATAATTTTTAAAAAATAATTTAACTTTTAAATTTACTTTATAGATTGAAATGAAATGAAAATTTTACATATATTAGTATTTTAATCTATTCAATAACAAATCAATATTTTATTAAAATCCCAAATTTTTTTTAAAAAAAATTGTGATATCTATATTTTTACTATTTTGGATATAAATATATACATATATTTAATATTATTCATACCTTCCAATTTAATGAGTATCTTATAACATTTATATATCTTGTCGGTCATTTTTCTTGGGGTTCTATGTCAAATATTTTATCGAATAAATATTTCTATTCTAAAATATCAAGTTTCTACATCCACCCACCATTAATAAATTTTATCATTTCAATTTAAAAATTATATTGTTTATCAAAATATGGACACTTGAAATTAAATATTTGAAACCCCAAATAATTAAAATGGTTAATTAATCATCAACTGGATATGAGAGGAAATGATGTATGAAGGTCATGTGGAAGGACACATACCTGGTTTCAAAGTGTGATAAAATGTATGGGAAGTGAGTTTTTAGACACGGAAAAAAAATTTAACTACCAAGTAGAAATAATTGATAAAAAGAATGTGAATTATCTAGAAATTGTTAACAAATGCATGACTATAAATAAAAGAGGTGTTAAAAAGGTCTTTGATATCTTCAAAAATAATGGTAATAAGAATCCATTATTCTTCCAAATCCTTTTCCATAGCAATGTGGAATTACATACCTTATAATAAAACAATATTGAAATATAGTTACATGATAATTTTAAATTCAATCCTTTAGTCAATTTCTACCAAAATATAATTTTTTTCTTCAATCTATGAGTATATAGAATTATATTTTCTTGAATTATGAACTAAAATAAATTTTAAAACTACTGCATAATAGTAAATTTGGTAATACATATCTTTAAAATGTATTTAATAATTAAGAAAACCAAAACGGTTATCACATTTTATGACAATTAACATAATTAATGAACAATTATATGATTAAACAATATATTAACCTTAAAAATTAAAAAATAATACACAAAGGTAAAACAAAATAATTTCATATATAGACTAACCAATATCCAAAATACCCTTAATAACATCAAAATTAAATAGTGTTTTATCCTCAAATTTTATATCATACCATTAACCATATAGGACCAAAAATATATAGAGATCTTCTTCAAAAATAACATTAATGAATTTGTCACAAATGATTTTTTATATCCCATGGTCTTCTATTGGAGAAATAATGTTTCCTCAACATTAACTCAATATTCAATATAGAATAAAACAAAAAGGTTACCAATGCATTAAAACTTTTTTATAAAAATTTAATGGAAAGAAACACACTAAAAAGATTCTTGATATATAATTGCACAAATAAAACATCTCCTAAATTCCCTTCAATTGAAATGTGATTTTATCATTATCAACCTCAAAAGTGGAATATAATAGGTTAAACATATAGAAATGCTAATTATTATAGACCTATGATGGTATTAAAATCTTTTAAGATAAAATCACATCAATAAATTATTATCTCTATTGTTATCTAATCCATCCTTTGATACCAACTATAAATGCCCCCAACTAGCCCTTCCAAATTCAGCACTAGAAACATAACAATTATGCCTGTAAACATGATGCCAATGAAATTAAACCAATTTTTATAATAAAAAAAATTTAAAACCACAAATTAAAATTTTTGATCACTTACATTCTAAATGACATTTTAGGTTTACTATTTTATTGAACTCATAAGAACTCATACAAATATGATGCCCACTTCATTAAGTGGTAATTTATCCCACCTAACTATGTTTTTCTTATTTCATATTAATTCATAAGTATCATCCATATAAAAAACATCAACACATAATTTATTAAACACCATTCATGATAATTTGGGAAAAAGGAAATAGAATAACGTTGATTTTAAATGCTCTATAATGATAAATATATGAATTAAAAACTACATGAAATCTGTTGGAATAAGATGAAATTAATAAAAAGTGTGAGAATTAAAAAATAATATTCATACACTTTAATATCAATACACTAAAACATGAAAACAATTAATAATTATTTAAAAATACCTGAGGGGTAAAATTCAATAATCATAGTGCATTTGATATTAATCTTGATCGAAGGTAACTCTAATAACTCATAAACATCAATTCAAAAATGTGTCATTGTCTTTGAAAATAATCATCATAAAACCATTATAATTTTAAGAACTATACAGTATAATTATAATATAATTCGTTAGATAATATAATCATTACACAATTCCATAGAGTTTTGTCTAGGTGAACACATCATATAATATGTATGAGGCTCACTTCATGGAATAGAAAGAGGTTCAAAATAAGTTTTACCAAAACACTTTCAATAAATCCAAATAATTAATGAGTATGGTGTAATTATGAAATAGGAACATTTTTTAACATGTAACAATAAGGGTCATTCATTTTGATGAATTGAAATACCATTAAAATTTCATTAAATATATTTTTTGGTAAGTAACCTTTCATTTTAAAAATCACTTAAAAACTAAAAATATATTGAACAAATAATTCTCATTGAAAAAAAATTCTGAAAATATAATATAATATTATTGGAAGATAAAGGAAATTAAAAAGTGGAAAAAATATTCATGTCATACTTTTTAAAAATAAAAAATAATTTTCCAATAAATTTTTAAATGGGATTCTAAAGTTACACATTTGAAAATAAAAATTAAGAAACTTCCTTATAAAATATTTTAAATAATGTAAAATATCATTTAAAATGTATTTAGTAAATCATTTACTTTAAAAATATAACATTTTAAAAATTATATATATTGAATTTTAAGATATCTGATCTAGAAAAAAAATAAAACATCATTACCACCTACAAATGAATTTTTCGATATTTCATTAATTAATAATGGGGGAAATTAGAATAAAATATATTTAAAAAAATTCAATCATAATATATAATTAAGATATGTGGTTTCAAAAAATATGATCATATGATTTCCTCACATGGAAACTTGAATATTTATAGTTTTAAAGGAGAGGATATTTTAAACTAAAGCCTTTTCCACCTTGGTAACTCTTCAATCGTAAACCCCATGAATGAATAAAATCAAATAAAATAATAAATATAATGAAAATTAAGTTATTCATGATATTAAATTTCATAGGGGTCATATATAAAACGCATAATATAATTTAGGTTCAAATAATATACTTATGTCCCAAAGAAATGGAATTTTAAATGAAAATCCCTTACAAAGATCATATCATTTAATTAGAAATTAACGAGATGAGTTATTAACTATAATAAATTTAAATCTAAAATATTTTAGTGAAAATTAATAATAAATTAATTTATTGATTAGTTCACAAATAGTCATAGTATAAAAAAGTTTGTGAAGAAGGGTTATAACCTAGCCAACCAAAATTGAGTTTTAAAACTAATAATTGGAAACATTGAAATAAAATCAATTTGGATGAATTAATTATAATTGAATTATAAAATACCTAAATTTTTGAAGGATTGATTATATTTCATGAAAATGTGACATTATATAATGAATATTGAATAAATTTGATGTATAACGTTAATACATTTCTTAATAAAAAATTTGGGATGAAGACCCATACGACATTGTTAATCTCAAAGAAAAACCATGATGTATAGAATAACAAAATTTGTATTCCTAATTATTAAAACAATTAATGAAAATATTGATAAAATATATTCTTTGAAATTATATACCCTATACAAGTAGAAAATAATATGGGAATAAGGAACATGTCCCACATAAATATAATTTAGATGAGAAAACCCTTAACATATAATCATTTATTCCATGTGTATCCCTTAAGTGTTATATAATATTATTATATCACTTATTTTATTTATTATAAACCTATTATATGTTTAATGAATTATATTTAAATATTTTATTTATTTTCATTAAATGTTCAAATAATTGATCAGTTAATTCCAATTCATGAGTTTGGAAGATGTTTTCTTCATTGTTTTGAAACAGATATTTTGTACTAACACTGTTAAAAGAGGATAAAAATATAATATTATTATATATAAATATATATCATCAATGTGTACTTGTGATGAAAAAATATTCACATCACTTCATGGATGCATTTATCCAGACGTGTACATGAACGACATTTTCATTTATCAATGTAAGAAAGAAAAGGATATATTCTATTATAATAATGATAAATATGTCATAAATATAAAATTTTATTATTGATATTACATAAATTCATTAAAATTTCTTTGTTACCTTCCATATAAAGTGTTAGTTGAAAATTAATCACATCATTCCCCAAGGCCGTAGTCCATTGTGCTCATGAGAAAAGTTATCTTATCCCACATATAATAGAATTGTAACATCCTGAGACATTAAAATATTTCATTAATAAATAAATTTAATTTTAGTGGTGCTTTATTTTTATGAAACACCATGTTAATCTTACGCTACACACAAAAATGTGTTCGCTTGCATTACACAAAAGACCCAGTTTTACAAAACAGTAGTATATTAGTAAAATATTATTATATAATATAATATATAACCTAACCATTAAATTATCTAATTTGAATAGAATTAACCAAATTATAATATTTATATAATATATAATTTATTGAATTATTTTGAAATCTATCAAATTTATTTTGTAGGCATAAGATAAGATTTATTCAAATCATAAACTTTAAAAGGCAATTTGTTTCTAAAAAAATACTTTTAATAGATATCCCTTTTCAAAACAATAACATGACTCATTTATATATTAAATATGAAAAAATAAAATTATTCATTGAAATTGAGACATTAAAATTTAGTTTGTTTAAAGTTTGTGTGTTTTTATGATAACATTTATATTTTAATGAATACTAAAAAAATACTGTATTTTAAATCCAAACTAAATTTTTATATAATTTTTTTAATTGACAGATTATCAATTTAATTGGTTTTAAAGTAACCCTTACGGGGATGGCCGTGGATCTGATTACCCCCTCCCCTTGGGAGAGGGGGGGGGAGATCTTTCTACGCCTGCTTCAGAACCTCGACCAAGGACCTTCATCCCTTTCTCAAACCTGGATTTTATCCCAGCGTTCCCAAATATTTCAATTTGCCCGAAAGTTCCAGCGGCGTGCCTCAGATTTATCTCTCGACCTTGGAGTTCTCTGACGCTTCGGGACTACTAAATCTGACTTTGGTGGCTCAGTTCAGAGAGAAATGGACTCCGATTGATACTTTTGACAGATTCGTCTTCGGTTCTTGGGGTTTGCAGGACCGGGTGTCCGTGGGGCTTCTTGACAAACGACACTTCATGATTCACTTCACTTCTAGGAAAGACTTGATTCTTTATTGGTCCACATCTCCCCATACATGAAATGGTTTACGGTTCTTCCTATTTTTATGGACCTTCAATTTTCACATGAAACATGATACCCCTTCTTCGGATCTGTGGGTAAGCTTCCCGGAACACCCGCTACCCTTTCAAAATCCCGCTATTCTCTGTATTCTAGGAAATATGGTAGGCCGATTCTTGTGTTCTGATAGAAGAACAACATCTGTCTGTCATCCGATAGCTCTATGTATTTGTGTTGAGTCAGATGTTTCTAAACCGATGGTGGAGTGGGTGTGGATTGCAGTTGGGGAGGAATTCCGCTTTAAATAGATTGTGGTTTTTGAGTCATGGATTGACTATTGTTCATCTTGTAGTCATCTCGGTCACATGGACACTACCTGTTGTCATGCTTAAAGGGATCATCTTAGGGTTCTGCTGAATGCTGCCTGTAGAATACATGTTGAGCATCGGTATGTTGCTCAGTCTGGTCAAGATGTTGGCAATCTGATTTCCTCATATGCAATTAGGCCTCTTCTACCTTTTCTCAAAGCTAGAGTCTCATTGGGGAAGAGCCATTTGATATACTCCCTTCATGATAAGGTCATTGATGTTCAAAAGGAGCCGCAGGGGGGAAATCCATTGGTAGTAGATGTCCTCAGGCGGCTGTACCAGGATTTATGTGTCCCCGAGCCATCATCATCTGCTATTTTGGTTATAGCAGGCATGGAAGGGGGCCAAGTGGCAGATGAAGTTTCAACGACTTTCAAGACTGCATCCTATGTAGATGCAGTATGCCTAAGTCTGGGTCCAACAGGTACAAAGAGATCTTAGGAGCCAAAGAGGCTTGCAATTGAACCAGGTGCAGCAAGGGAACCAAGCCCGAGAAGGGCTTCCCCTGTTTTAATGTTAGCTAACCACTTTGAGATATTAGATGTTAGGAAGGGCCAGGAGGTGGAAGATGCCCAAAATTATCAACAAATTGTGGAGCAAGGAGACTTCAGTGAGGTATCCAGTGATTTCCAATATAGTCATTTTTAGGAGACATGAAATATGATCTCCAAGGTGAATATCTCTTTAATCAAAGTAGGATGAAGGGAAGGAAAGGCACTAAGAAGGGTCAAAAGGATTATTCCTACCTAGCTCACCCAATAGAGATAAGATCCGTCAAATGAATGAATTGAGAGGTGATGACAATTTACCCCAAAGCATCTGGATCTCCTATATGGGAGGAGTCTGCTGTCTACGAGGTAGATTCTTTCAAAAAAACCCTTGATGATTCTTAGAGTGCTAATTTGGAATTGCTTATACATTCGGGTGAAGAAATGTTGGAGGATTGTCTAAAGATTAATGCCCCGGAAGTGGATGCTGAATAGATGATGGGACGATTATTGCGTGTTTAAACTACTACCGAGAACATTGATTGGACTAGAAAACAAGACCGCATTTTGATAAGAGGCTTCATTATAAAAAAGATCAACAAAGATGTATATATTAAAGAATGGGATTATTTAGTGTATCTTTTTGAAGACCTCCTAATGAACGATCCAGGTACACCTGTACCTTATATTTCCTAGAAATTTCATAGGGAAAATAACTCCAGCTGGCTTAAACACTCCTTCAATAATTATGTTGTTTCTTTTAGTGGATGATCTCTTTTGTTTGTGCGGGTTCACACTTTCCCTTTAAAAGTGTTTTTCATAATAAAAAAGTTAATTTTAAGGAGGAATTGGTTTTAAAGTATAATTATATTATTTTTTATCATTTAATATAATCTATTTCATTTTATATCCATTCACATTAATATTAGATATAAACACATGCA
Organism: Viscum album; assembly: GCA_963277665.1. Taxonomy (NCBI): domain Eukaryota; kingdom Viridiplantae; phylum Streptophyta; class Magnoliopsida; order Santalales; family Viscaceae; genus Viscum; species Viscum album. Next base: position 345,202,260 of record OY728157.1, on the reverse strand, counting down.
AATCTTATGAAGGATTTTACATTTGAAAAAAAATTGTTTTATTATTAAATTAATGGAGATTAATTTTAAAAAAATAACTTAAATTTCTATGTTTTTAATTTTAAAAATGGATTCCGTTTTATTAATAATTTTGTCCAAATTATTTAAATAGGTTCTGTTTATTTTTGGGAATTATGAATTTTTACTTTAGTAATTTTTTCATACTGCGGTTAACTGTAAATTAGAAAAAGAAAGGTACAAATAATATTATAAAATTATCCCAACACCAATCAAAACAATATTGGATGATTATGTCCAACCCATATAATCTATGTTTTGAAATGGAATCACTTATTGGATTGTTGTTATAAGGACCCGACATTGAAACATTACATAATCTTGAATTAAGTTAATAATTCACGTTAAGGATATTTTCAGGTTTAGAGCTTTAGATAATTAGTTCATGAAATATACATAACTACATGAATATTACATGTCGAATCATCTACTCATTATCAATTTATTCATAAAATAAATACTCTTTGAAAAAAAGAGTCAGGTCTAGTTCGATGTTTTATATGGCATGAATTTTCCTTGATCCCATTCTTGACCCAATTCCACTTTATGTCCTTTAAAATTCATTTCAAAAACATGGGATGAGCTTAAAAAGCTAGGTAAGGGATACACAAATAAGGAAAACTATTATTATTTCAAAACAACAAGTAAACCATGAATACCTTATCATAAGTAATACCTTTTACCTTTATGAAGTAGTTAATACTCTTCTCTGAATAAATTATCATTTCTTGCAACATTATAACAAAAATATTACTATAAAACCCATATAAAGAAAAAAAATATTTATAGGTAACTTGGTACATAAGAATACTTAAATGGAATAACCATATGGTCTACCTCCACACATATCACTAAATGGAATAGCTATACATCCGACTTCCATTCTAACAACCCAAAGTATTTTAATGGAAATTCATTTCTTATAAATATGTCATAAATTAATATGAAATTAAAACATAATGAACTACTAAGTGATAGGTTACCTTTAGACATAAGTTTTTCACACCTATGTTTGGAATTTTGAAAATCTGACATCCACGGTTGTGTTCAAGATGATTTTTGGAGTCTAATGAAACCAAACTAATTTTAGGTGAATAGTGACCTACCCTTATGAATAATAACATACCCTTATGAATAGTAATATGACCCTTATGAAAAGTAAATCATCTATCAAAAGAGTAACATTACCTATTAATAATTAAATAAAATTTAGACATCAAAGAAAGTTATAATTTGACCTTAGTTAACGTTTTGGTATTTTGTAAGTCATAAATAATTAATTATAATTAATTAATTAATTTAAAAGAATATTTATTTCCCTAAAATTTATTCATAAATTATTGAATCAATGTCTGATAGTTTTTAGATAATTTTATAAGACCCTACATAATTTTTGGAAGCACTATAAAATCAGTTTTGATCTAAAAAAACTGTTTTTTATGTAAATTGTGTTTTTAATTAAATATTAAATTAATAATATTTAGAAAATTATTTTTTAAAAAATGGAAATCATTTTAGGATTCTACATGTCTAAAAATGGTAGGGGTAAATTTTTGGTTTTATTCTGAAATACTTCAATTTTTGGGTGAATAGTAAAAAAATTCAGTTTTTCGCATAATCGGTGTATACTAAATTGCATAATTGATGATGTAATGATGACATAAACATTATGGAACTATAGTTTCGGAAAAAACATATTAAATTTCATAAATTTTTCCTTAAAATACAATAAATCCAATTCTCAAACCTAAAAAGAACTTTCCAAAGCCTATAGTCAAAAGGTGATTTCTTAAAGTGTCTTTTTCTCTTTCATTCACTTTCCTTTTAATAAATTAATGAATTAGAATTATAAAGATGGATTAAAGCATAAAATGAATTATATTATATTAATATATGATTTATGATGTCAAAAAACTACTATTACAAGTCTAAATCTTGATATATTATTTTATTTAATATTTAATACCAAAAACACCTCCCTCCTCATGTATAAATAAGCCCTCCCCCTCCTCTTGCCAAACCACTCTTCTCAAGCTTCAAGAATTGTCTAAGCTCTGCCCAATCATCTCCCTTATCCCCTCCCCCACGTACAAGAGCTTCTTGACTCCTCAAAATACCAAGCTTATGTCCTTAAGGAGGTTCTCAAGTGAAGGATTCAAGAGGCAATTTCTCTCCCTCTTCTCCTTTAATTTCATTTCATGTTCAAGTTCCTTTCTTGATCTCTCCCCACCTATATTCATCCAAATTGTTTTGTAACTCCATTATTATACATATTGAAGTGCACTGTGTTGCATGTTTTGTCAATGAGGCATGAAGTTGTCTTGGAATGAATGGAAGTCAAGGAATGTCAAGAGGTGAATGAAAAAGGTTGTGATGGTGTTGGTGGTGAAGGAGAATGGCCATGGTACTAAGATGCATGTCACTTAGGAGATTCACTAAGTGGTATTGGAAATTGTGGTTGAAACATTCTCCATGGACATCTGACGATTGTTGAGCTGCTCTTTAAATTCATAGAACTTGTATCCTGATGATACAAAGTCACACCAATGTTTGAAGACCATGCATTGTATTGACAATGCATGAGGAGAAGCAAGAGATCCATTCACTACTTCTAAGGGGATGAAGTGGTTTAATGAAGTCCATGCACTATCACTTAGTGCATGTGAATCAGAAGATGTTCCAATTGATCTCTGATTAGATCAATGAAGTTTATTGAAGAAATATTTGATTCAAGAGTTCGGTTGATGAAGATCCTTGAGAATTCTCTCCTAAGTAGAAAATGAGATGATGAAGAAGAATCATAAATTGAGGAGTTGTTTCTAATCAAGTAGATTAATGTTTGAATTCTCAAGAAGAAGAAGAGAAGAGAAGAAATGAAGAAGGGAGAAGTGGCTTGGAATTTGGCATTTTACATATGGGATACTTTGTTTTTTAACAAAGTGTTTATTCATGCCTTAGCCAAAAATTAGGCCAGCCAAGGCCAGCCCACGGGTTCAACCCCAAGGAACTTGTGGGCCTAAGGCGCCACACCCATGGGGGATCCAATGGTGCAAGCACAAGGCGGCAGGGGGGCCGTGTATAAGCCCCCGAGGGCACGCGGTGGTGAAGCCCGCGCACCCGAGTGTGCAGAGTGGGCGCTAGGAGCGCGCCCGCAGAGGCGAGAGTGGGCGCAGAGCGCGCCCGCAGGGAGAACACGGTGCGGGGCGGCACCGTGGAGGGAGAGGATTCAATTGAGGGGGCTGGGGGAGCGGCATATTGATAAACCGCGGAAAAACCGCGCCCCGTTTCGATGTGGGACGCGGAAAAATTCACCGGGAGTGAATTCTGGCCGTCCATCTCATCGCGCGCCCGATCCGAGCCGCTCATCTAATCCCGCGGCGAGGCAATCTGATCCAGGCCGTTGAAGATCTGATCCGACGGCCCCGACATCGTCTCCCACCTTCGGCCATGCAGAGCCCTCCCGCGAGCAGCCGCTGAACCAGAGGCATCCCGATGCTGGTTTTCGAGCTCCCGGCCACCTCTAATCAAGCTGAAGGGTCCATTGAGATCATCTGGCCCTATGGAACTCGTCCATGGTTTAAAATGAGCCTACATGCAACAAATAAAGATTTTCGATGTTCGGCCGAGGCAAGCAAAGCTTCCGAGGCCACGTGGTTGGTGGTTTGCATGGTTTGGACCTAAACCGAAGGCCGTGCATGCGTTCTGAGTCGTATGCACGTAGAGGAAAAAAAATTAAATGAGCCCGCGTAAAACAGAGGATAAAAATAAAGATTTGAAAGATTTTTGAAGATCCGAAATCTTCGGTGATTCAAGATTCAACACGCGGATGGACAGAGGCGTTTCTCTGCCTATATAAAGAGAGCCCGAGGCCTTGGAGAACTTGCTGAAACTCTGTTGAAAATCCGAGTCCCGTGAGAGCTCTGCCTCGCGAAGTTGAATCCCCGCGCAAGTTTACTTGTGCGGCTTGAGTTCCTTGCGCGCTACTACTTCGTGCGACAAGAAGAAGGAGGAGGAGGATTCCCCTGTGCGCTATCCTTTGCGCGACATGAAGGAGGAAGGGCAGCGCCAACTTGCGCGCCCCCTCTATGCACCGCGCCCCCTGCACGGTAGGCGCTTGCACGGCCAAGTGCACCCTTACACTTGCGCGCCCACGGCCGAGGTCCTTTGTGCCTTGTGCTTGCGCGACAGAAGCTGTGAAGAGAGGAAGGCCGCACCCCTTTGCGTGCCTATTTTGAAGGTGGAGTGCATACCTAGTGTGTGTGTGCAAATGGAGTAAGAGGACCCTACGGTTTTGTGTGTGCAATGAAGAAGACCCGAGGACATTGTGCCTTGTGTGCTAGGTGAACAAGAGAAGGCCGTAGCCTTTGGGTGTATGTAAAAACAAGAACAAAGAAGGCCGAGAGTTTTGGGTGTGTGCAAAGAGGAGTGGAAGGCCACCACATTTGTGTGTGTGCAAAAAAAGAGGAAGGTCGAGGCCTTAGTGCCTTGTGTGCAAAAATAGTGGAAGAGGCCGTAGCCTTGTGTGTGCAAACTTTGAAGAACAAAGAATACTTTGTGTGTGTGCAAGAGGAAGTGAAGGCCAAAGATTCAAGTGTGTGCAAAATGAAACAAGTGTGTGTAAAGAGACAAGTTGGCTGAACCTAAGTGTGTGCACTAAGAAGTGTGTATACACTTAGAAGAAATAAGGAGTGACCCACACTAAAGTAGAACACACTCTAAGTGTGTAATCAAAAGAGAATAAAGTGTGTGAAGAAGTGAGAAGGTGGTGTGTGCTTAAAGATACTACACCCTTTGTGGGTTTATTGCACCAAGAGAAGAAAGAGGGAAGTGCATGCATGCATGCATGCACGTGCACACATGAACAGTGCTAAATCAGTTGTGTGCATTTGAGTTGTCCAAGACTTGAAGTTCTTGAAGAATTGAGAAGGCCATGCTATCAGTGCATGAGGATGAAGAGTTGCCATGCACTCAGTGCATGAAGTTGAAGTGACTGAGACTGGACCAGACTGAAGTTAAAGATATCAGTTGTCTGAGTATTCAGTAGTTAGAGAGAAGCCAGGTCATCCTTAGAAGAAGGAGATAAATCCTGAGCAAGACGAGAAGACCTGATCATCAAAAGTGATTAGAGGTACAGAGCAAGGCCAGCAGTCTTTATCCCAGACTGCTGAAGATACTTGAAGAGCTGAACAAGAAGAAGAGCTACTCGTGTGACTCGAGGAGCCAGGAGAAGACCCTGTGGGACTCAGGGAGAAGAAGTCTTCAGTGGGATTCTGGAGCAGGCCAGTGGGACTCTGGTAACACTGTGTGAAGCAGTATAAAGACCATCCTATGGGACTCAGGAGAGATACGGTGGGAAGCTGTATCGACCATTGTAATACTAACAGATTATAATGGGAGAATCCATGCTGGGAGAGCATGGCAAGGATGTAGTCCTTTGGTGCCGAACCTTGTAAATCCTTGTGTCCTGTGCCTTTTCATTACTGCATCATTCGGGAAAGGTTGAGAGATACAAGAAGAGTGGATCGAGGCTTTAACCAGCCATAGAGGTTTAATTGATTAAGAATCAATTAGTAAAAAGTTTTAAGGGATCACTGATTCACCCCCTCCCCCTCTCAGTGATTCACACTGATCTGGGCACTTCAATTGGTATCAGAGGGAAGGTTACCTCTAAAAGATCCAAGAGAGTCTATATGGAGTGCAGATTTGAGGAAATGAAAGAACAGCCTCAAATGGAGATATCTGCCAAGACTCTGAAAAACAGAATGAAGAAACAGGAAAAGAAGATGAGGAAGAAGGTTGTTGCAATCAGAGAAACTACTTCTATGGAAAGAAATGTGAAAGTCACATCAGATGAAAATTCCTTTTATCATTCTTCTGATGAAGCCTACTCTAGCTGTGATGATGATGGAAGAAACAATGATCTTCTAAATGCACTCAAATATCTTCAGAAGACAGTTCCCATGGAAGTGGCAAAGTGTATAGCTACAGGAATCCATGATCTTCATGAAGAAAAATCACAGTTAGAAGAAGAAGCCAATGCAATGGAAGATCAATTGGCTAAAAGGGTTGGCATAACCAACACTCTCAGAAAGCTGGTGAAGGCTAAAGATGAAACAGTATCTCTTTCCAATGAAAGATATGAAGACACTACTGAAGAATTGCAAAAAAGCCTTTCTGAGAAATAATTCTTTAAAGTAATAATCAAAGATGTTTACCATGCACTGGAGAAGAGGCATAGAGTTTCAATGAATGTCAGAGATTCTCAACTTGAAGACAAAGTCAAAATGGTGAAGGAGCTTGACAACTCATTGCATGAAATAAAGAAGGTGCATGATGACCAAATGGAACAGCTGAAACAGAATTGGGAAGGTAGGATAAAATTGGTTGAGGATGAGAAGAACTCCCTCAACATGAAATGCTTTGAACTGGACGTGATATTGAAAAATCTGCAATCACCCAAAGCTGAATCCTCCCAGTCAGCTAAAAGAAGAAATATTTCCACTCAAGTGAGCATTGAGCAGGATGATTCTAAAAGAAAGACATCCTCTAATAAAAGGGAAACAACTTCTAAAAAGAAGGTACCGTCCATCCCATCTTGTACTCATGTTTCTAATTGTGTTTCCACAAAAAGTTCAGGATGGAAGAATAATTCCAAACAAGTATGGATGAAGATAATGAAGAAAGAAAGCTCTCCTGAAGCTGCACAACAATTCAAGACAAGTACCCTAAAATCAGAAGGACTGAAGAAGTCAAGATTTGTGGGTCAATGTTGGTGTTGTCACAATTATGGGCATTGTGCAAAGGATTGTTGGTACAATCCAATGAATGTCAAAGCACAAAGGAAGCCCATGCCTAGGGGGATCAAGCCAGAAGAAAAGAAGCAACATCCACAGGTCCAGAGACATCTGTTTACTGCAAATCGATTTGGATTACTTGACAACATCTGGGATGGTTGCAAAAGTGGTCAAAAAGATACATGTCAGTCTCCAACTGTATCCAGAGCTCAAAAGAAGAAAAGATCACAGAACCTGGCTCAGAATGAATCCTTGGGAAGCAAGAAGAAAGTTGAAGATGCTCCCAAGAAGGTTTTGAAAAAGGAAAAGAAGTCCTTGGAGTCTAAATCCAAGAAAGGTGATGCATCCAGAAGGACCACCAAGAAATTCTTCTACTGTGGAAAGAAAGGACACACCATGGATCTTTGTGAACAAGCCATGGAACTTAATAGAAGAAGACTGAACTCAAACAGACAATCAATCTAGAAGAAGCAGAAGGGAATGATTGAAAACAAGTTGCCTAAGAAAGGTAGCTTGAAAGTATCAAAAGAACCATGTGGAATTTCCAAAACTGAGGCCACTCTTCCAAATGATTTACTAGTCATATGGCCAAATCGGTTGCAACTTTCCAAAGATCTGCAAAAAGCTGAAGATAAAGTTCTGGAAATTGCTAAGGCAAAAGGGAAGAAGAAGATTTCACATGAAGATGTGTTGAGATCCACACCAGCACAAACATCAAATAAGATCAGATGTGCAAGTGTGAAGAATGGTGAAAATAGGACATCTCGATTGGGAGAATCTTCTCAACCTTGTTGTTCACATTGATGAACCAAGGAGGTTCCATCTTATTCCCTAATCACTTGTATTTACATGTGCTGACATTGCAGGGAATTGAAGATGATGATCATTCTCAACTAGAGGATGGTTTGGAAAGAATGGAGTGCACCCCTTGAGGGGGATCCAATCTGGAGAAGATGGTATTCTAAGATTTAATATCATCTTGAGAAAAGTGAAGGTATTCCAATCATACTTTCATCCCTTGTTTCTTAATTGAGTTTATCTTGTCAATTAAGGGGGAGTATGGATTGAATGCAAATGGATGAAAGGGGGAGCTTTATCTTTGCACTGAACTTTCTAATGAGTTTTGTGAAGCATGTGCAGGATTTAGCAATTCATTGTTATTTATAAAAAATTTCAAACCCCTAAGCATGATCTCACATGTGTAGATAATTATGGACAGCTTTGAATTCCTTGGCTACATCACTCTTGTTTTCTACACCGGGTTAGCCCAAGTAGACTTAGAGATGATTTACTCAAGGTTCTTTGCTAAAGAAGAACATGTGGCATCATCCCTCTCTTAGTGATTTTCAAGAAGATGCTATTCAAAGGGAGGAAGATATTTTTGAAAGTGAACCACACCACACCTTTGCATTTGTTTTCCAATAAGGGGGAGAAAATATTGGCACACATATTGACCCATTCATATGTGCTGAAGGAGTGTATTGACAACAAATACAAAGGGGGATAATGAAGTGCACTGTGTTGCATTTGTTGTCAATGAGGCATGAAGTTGTCTTGGAATGAATGGAAGTCAAGGAATTTCAAGAGGTGAATGAAAAAGGTTGTGATGGTGTTGGTGGTGAAGGAGAATGGCCATGGTACTAAGATGCATGTCACTTAGGAGATTCACTAAGTGGTATTGGAAATTGTGGTTGAAACATTCTCCATGGACATCTGACGATTGTTGAGATGCTCTTTAAATTCATAGAACTTGTATCCTGATGATACAAAGTCACACCAATGTTTGAAGACCATGCATTGTATTGACAATGCATGAGGAGAAGCAAGAGATCCATTCACTACTTCTAAGTGGATGAAGTGGTTTAATGAAGTCCATGCACTATCACTTAGTGCATGTGAATCAGAAGATGTTCCAATTGATCTCTGATTAGATCAATGAAGTTTATTGAAGAAATATTTGATTCAAGAGTTCGGTTGATGAAGATCCTTGAGAATTCTCTCCTAAGTAGAAAATGAGATGATGATGAAGAATCATAAATTGAGGAGTTGTTTCTAATCAAGTAGATTAATGTTTGAATTCTCAAGAAGAAGAAGAGAAGAGAAGAAATGAAGAAGGGAGAAGTGGCTTGGAATTTGGCATTTTACATATGGGATACTTTGTTTTTTAACAAAGTGTTTATTCATGCCTTAGCCAAAAATTAGGCCAGCCAAGGCCAGCCCACGGGTTCAACCCCAAGGCACTTGTGGGCCTAAGGCGCCACACCCATGGGGGATCCCATGGTGCAAGAACAAGGCGGAAGGGGGGCCGTGTATAAGCCCCCGAGGGCACGCGGTGGTGAAGCCCGCGCACCCGAGTGTGCAGAGTGGGCGCTAGGATTGCGCCCGCAGAGGCGAGAGTGGGCGCAGAGCGCGCCCACAGGGAGAACACGGTGCGAGGCGGCACCGTGGAGGGAGAGGATTCAATTGAGGGGGCTGGGGGAGCGGCATATTGATAAACCGCGGAAAAACTGCGCCCCGTTTCGATGTGGGACGCGAAAAAATTCACCGGGAGTGAATTCTGGCCGTCCATCTCATCGAGCACCCGATCCGAGCCGCTCATCTAATCCCGCGGCGAGGCGATCTGATCCAGGACGTTGAAGATCTGATCCGAAGGCCCCAGCATCGTCTCCCAACTTCGGCCATGCAGAGCCCTCCCGCGAGCAGCCGCTGAACCAGAGGCATCCCGACGATGGTTTTCGAGCTCCCGGCCACCTCTGATCAAGCTGAAGGGTCCATTGAGATCGTCTGGCCCTATAAAACTTGTCCATGGTTTAAAATGAGCCTGCATGCAACAAATGAAGATTTTCGATGTTCGGCCGAGGCAAGCAAAGCTGCCGAGGCCACGTGGTTGGTGGTTTGCATGGTTTGGACCTAAACTGAAGGCCGTGCATGCGTTCTGAGTCGCATGCACGAAGAGGAACAAAAATTAAATGAGCCCGCTTAAAACAGAGGATAAAAATAAAGATTTGAAAGATTTTTGAAGATCCGAAATCTTCGGTGATTCAAGATTCAACACGCGGATGGACAGAGGCGTTTCTCTGCCTATATAAAGAGAGCCCGAGGCCTTGGAGAGCTTGCTGAAACTCAGTTGAAAATCCGAGTCCCGTGAGAGCTCTGCCTCGCGAAGTTGAAGCCCCGCACAAGTTTACTTGTGCGGCTTGAGTTCCTTGCGCGCTACTACTTTGCGCGACAAGAAGAAGGAGGAGGAGGAGTCCCCTGTGCGCTATCCTTTGGGCGACAGGAAGGAGGATGGGCAGCGCCAACTTGCGTGCCCCCTCTGTGCACCGCGCCCCCTGCACGGTAGGCGCTTGCACGGCCAAGTGCACCCTTTCACTTGCGCGCCCACGGCCGAGGTCCTTTTTGCCTTGTGCTTGCGCGACAGAAGCTGTGAAGAGAGGAAGGCCGCACCCCTTTGCGTGCCTATTTTGAAGGTGGAGTGCATACCTAGTGTGTGTGTGCAAATGGAGTAAGAGGACCCTACAGTTTTGTGTGTGCAAAGAAGAAGACCCGAGGACATTGTGCCTTGTGTTCTAGGTGAACAAGAGAAGGCCGTAGCCTTTGGGTGTATGTGCAAACAAGAACAAAGAAGGCCGAGAGTTTTGGGTGTGTGCAAGGAGGAGTGGAAGGCCACCACATTTGTGTGTGTGCAAAACAAGAGGAAGGCCGAGGCCTTAGTGCCTTGTGTGCAAAAATAGTGGAAGAGGCCGTAGCCTTGTGTGTGCACACTTTGAAGAACAAAGAATACTTTGTGTGTGTGCAAGAGGAAGTGAAGGCCAAAGTTTCAAGTGTGTGAAAAATGAAACAAGTGTGTGTAAAGAGACAAGTTGGCCGAACCTAAGTGTGTGAACTAAGAAGTGTGTATACACTTAGAAGAAATAAGGAGTGACCCACACTAAAGTAGAACACACTCTAAGTGTGTAATCAAAAGAGAATAAAGTGTGTGAAGAAGTGAGAAGGTGGTGTGTGCTTAACGATACTACACCCTTTGTGGGTTTATTTCACCAAGAGAAGAAAGAGGGAAGTGCATGCATGCATGCATGCACGTGCACACGTGAACAGTGCTAAATCAGTTGTGTGCATTTGAGTTGTCCAAGACTTGAAGTTCTTGAAGAATTGAGAAGGCCATGCTATCAGTGCATGAGGATGAAGAGCTTCCATGCACTCAGTGCATGAAGTTGAAGTGACTGAGACTGGACCAGACTGAAGTTAAAGATATCAGTTGTCTGAGTATTCAGTAGTTGGAGAGAAGCCAGGTCATCCTTAGAAGAAGGAGATAAATCCTGAGCAAGACGAGAAGACCTGATCATCACAAGTGATCAGAGGTACAGAGCAAGGCCAGCAGTCTTTATCCCAGACTGCTGAAGATACTTGAAGAGCTGAACAAGAAGAAGAGCTACTCGTGTGACTCGAGGAGCCAGGAGAAGACCCTGTGGGACTCAGGGAGAAGAAGTCTTCAGTGGGATTCTGGAGCAGGCCAATGGGACTCTGGTAACACTGTGTGAAGCAGTATAAAGACCCTCCTGTGGGACTAAGGAGAGATACGGTGGGAAGCTGTATCGACCATTGTAATACTAACAGATTATAATGGGAGAATCCATGCTGGGAGAGCATGGAAAGGATGTAGGCCTTTGGTGTCGAACCTTGTAAATCCTTGTGTCCTGTGCCTTTTCATTACTGCATCATTCGGGAAAGGTTGAGAGATACAAGAAGAGTGGATCGAGGCTTTAGCCAGCCATAGAGGTTTAATTGATTAAGAATCAACTAGTAAAAAGTTTTAAGGGATCACTGATTCACCCACTCCCCCTCTCAGTGATTCACACTGATCTGGGCACTTCACATATAATAATATTTTATGATTCTAATGGGATATTATATCACACCACACCCTTTACCTCTTCCTTTTATTTCATTAAAGAGAACGTTGTTCATGAGGTGTTAATTTATCACGTTAAAAAATGACATTCTCTCTTCATCCATTTATACCTTCAGAACTGTTCATGAAACCATTTTTAAGGTTTAAACAGAATATTTTATATGAATTATGTTCTATTTTATGTTCTGGAAATATCCTATTTCCATATTACTAAGTGAAATGTTAAAACAAGTTCGTTGTGATCCAAAAATAGCTCAAATTATCCCAAATAATCATCATTTAATTCATATATAATGATTCACCCAGATGGATCTAATATTATAAATTATAAAATCACTAATGATCCTTTAATATCACTAATAAAATGTAATATAATTTCTTTATGTTTACCAATGATCTACCCAAACTTCAATTTAAGAATACAAGTGAACCACTCAAGAAAACCCATAAAAAACGAACATCCTTGAACAATATTTTTAAACTCTATAAGTCATCCAAAGGAACCTAATATGACATAATGAAACCAGAAAGAACCCTATTAATGTATAAAAGGTTCTAGATTTCTAATTAATGAATATAATTTCATTATATAGTACATTAAATATAAGGAAGCATTTGAGTACAAGGTAAGGGAAAATTCTCGAACCCAACTTTCATCATTCGGGTTCTACCTCTTTCACTCCATTATTGATATGGTTACTCCTAACAAGATCATTTTTCCATCATTGGAATTAATTTTTCTTTGATATACATGTTTGTCACTAGTTTTAATGTCCAACAAAAAGTTTCCAAAAGAACTCTTCTTTTAAGAGCACCCCTTTTACTTCTCACTCAAAGTGAACGATTCTTCTAACATGTATATTATTCCTTATTTATTTTGGGTACCCATAGCTTATGAATATGTTATTATGAGATGAAAAACATTCCTTTTAATGGGTTAATTGTGTTAATTTGTGTCATATGTTCATTGTGAAAGGCATGATAAATTATAATGTTATGATGTGACGGGTGTGCCCGAAATTATATAGAGCAGTCTGAATGTTTAAATGTGACGGGTGCAGTCGGAATTATACAGTGCTCCAATGCATTGGGCAATGTGTTGAATAAGATGAGTAAATGTGAAATGATGTGTGAACAAGATTCTAGCTTGGTTCACAAGTATGTGTGGTAGTTAACCACTAAGACATGATGTTTCTTTTATATGCATTGCCACATTTCAAGTCTTTTATTTATGCTCCTGTCATGTTCATTATAATTTACCTATGTTATGATTATTCTCAACCCATGATATATTTTTCTTATCTATCCTCTTACTGGGCTTCTAGATCACCCCTTTTGATGTGTATCCTCAGGTGGATACATGTACTAAGGAGAGGACAAGTGCCACTAAGAAGCTAGTAAAGAAGAAAATTAAATGAATGAGTATGCTTGATGTTGTATTTATTATGTATGGTCCTAGTTTTCCCAAGAAACTAATCCTATGGGTCCTCTATGTGTAATACTATTATGTTTTTTATCATTGAAACGATGTAATAGTAATGTAAGAAAAGTCTGGGATGCTATAGTTGGTATCAGAGGCCAGGATTAGTTAATTTGGGAATTAAGATTAGTGAACCCTAGAGGAAACCTATAGCATGAGACTAAGTACAAATATGCACAGAAGAATAATTACCTAGAGATCCCATATGTTATGTTTTTTGTATAAATGTTTTAGATGAATACATTATTCATGACTTGTTTACTTATGTTTTGTTCTTACCTTTTCTATTTTAGAAAATGGTGGGAACCAGGAGAAATCAGGCCAACAACTCATGTGAGGGCCAATGCAATGATTGCCTGAACGACATCCACAATGATTTGGGAGGTGGAGTTCAAAAAATCATGGCGATGATTACCCAATTTTCTGAGGTTATGAACAATAACAATAATAATGGGTAACGTCCTCCTTCACCAAAGAGAGCGCAACTGGTAATCAAATGTTTTACGCGGAAACAACCACCGATGTTTAGTGGATCTTCCAATCCACTAGTTGCGGAACAGTGGGACAACTCCATGGAGAAAATAATTTCTATTCTTCAATGTTTTGAGACGGAGAAGGTGACTCTATCTATTTATCGTCTAGATGGAATAGCTGGTCAATGGTAGTCTTTGATTAGGAACACCAATCCAAGGGAGGAAATTGAAGAGATGGAATGAGAAGACTTTAAGATAATGTATCTTAATAAGTATTTACCACGAAATCTTCAAACAATGATGGATAGAGAATTCATAGAGTTCAAGAAAAAGGAAGTAGAATCTAACACAACCTATGAAGTGAATTTCACAAGGCTCTCAAGGTATGCTTCAGGTTTTGTTATCAAGAATGATAGAAAAATTGATATATTATTTAGTGGATTAAAACCACACCTGCAAAAGGCTCTTGCAATTCGAGACATAAAGAGTTATGAAGAATTTGTTTGGTGTACTCTCAAAGTGGAGATAAAGTTTGGAGAATGGTCACATGGATATGGTGATAAGAAAAGAAAGATGGTGTTTCAAGTTGTTTGAACTAATGATAAAGTAGGGAAGAAATATCAACAACCCACATGCCAAATATGTGGGAAGTTGCACAATGGGAACTTCCTCAAAGTGATGGGGAAATTCTTTATGTGTGGGAAAGAAGGACACCTTGTACAAGAGTGTCGAAAATAAATGAAAAGGAAGGAGAATGTTTCCAATGAAAGGAGAGAACCACCCATGGTTCAATGCTACAACTGTAGGGAGCTAGGGCACTATGCAAACCAGTGCACTAATCCTCGAGCTCTCGAGGGTAATCAGCGTCAGCAACCACCAAATCCAAAGGAACAAGGGAAGGATTATTACATTACTAATGCATAGGAGGAGGATGATAATGAAGTCGTACAAGGTACAATTACTATTCATTCAATAATGGAAAAAGTCTTATTTGATTCTAGTTCTATACATTTCTTTATATCTTGAATGTTTTCTAGAACTATAGAATCGAAGCCCCAAAACTTTGAAGTAGAGATATCTATTAAAAACACCAAGTGGTGCAATAATTTAAACCCAAGTGTTTGACTCTTCTCCCATTGTCATAAGCGGGAAGATTCTTCCAAAAAATCTTGTAATACTTCCCTTGGCGGATTTTGATGCTATAATGGGAATGGGCTGGATCTCGTTATATGGAGCACATATCAACTGTCGGGAAAAGGAAATATCTTTTCATATTCCAAACCATCCAATGCTCCGCTAAAAATGCAAGGAAGATCATGAATCGCCTTTGAAAACCCCTTCAATGGTGTGTGTGTTGATTACATATGAAGAAGCATACCTCTCCCAAATTGTTTAGTCAAAATAAAGTGTCAACCATGAGGAAATTCCCATCGTGAGGGAATACAATGATGTATTTCCTGAATAGTTACCTAGAATTACCCCAGATCGTGAGGTAGAGTTCTCAATTGAACTCATACCCGGAGCTACTCCTATCTCGAAGTGCCCATATAGGATGGATCCTATTGAAATGGTGGAGTTAAAGAAGCAGCTGCAAGAGAATCTGGACAAAGGGTTCATACACCCTAGTGCATCACCTTGAGGAGCACCAGTGCTCTTTGTAAAGAAGAAGGATGGAACCATGTGGCTGTGTATCGATTATCAGGAACTAAACAAGATCACCATAAAGAACAAGTATCCTCTCCCAATGATTGATGACTTGTTCGACTAGTTAATAGGAACTCAATACTTATCAAAGGTGGATCTTCGTTTTAGATATCATCACGTAAAGGTGAAGAAAGAAGATATTCAGAAGATAGCCATCTGTAAAAGGTATGGGAACTATGAGTTTTTGGTGATGCCCTTTGGATATACTAATTCCCCTACAATCATCATGGATTTGATGAATAGAGTCTTTAGAAGTTACCTCGACAAATTTGTGGTCGTGTTTATCAATGATATTATCATCTACTCCCAGAGCAAGGAGGAACATGAAGAACATCTAAGACTTGTGTTGGCAACATTAAGAAAGGAGAAGTTGTATGCCAAGTCCAGAAATTGTTACTTTTGGATGAATCAAGTCACATTCTTAGGACATGTAATCACAGGTGAGGGAATTTCTATGGATCATTCAAAGACAAAGGCAATTGAGGAATGGCCCAGTCCCTCTAGTGTCACAGAAATCCGTAGTTTTCTTTGGTTAGCTGGGTACTACCGATGTTTTGTGAGAAACTTCTCATGATTATCAAGCCCTCTAACTACGTTAACAAGGAAAGCGGTAAAGTATGTCAGGACGGATGAATGTGAGGAAAGCTTCAAAGAGTTAATCAGAAGGCTGATCACTACACCTGTACTCACACTACCGAAAAGTGGATAATGTTTTGTGATATATAGTGATGCTTCAAATAAAGGCTTGGGTTGTGTACTCATGAAAAATGATAATGTGATAGCCTACACCTCACGGAAGTTGAAGATCCCTAAGTAGAACTACCCAATGCATGATCTAGAGCTAGCAGCCGTGATTTTTTCCTTGAAAATCTGGCGACACTACCTTTATGGAGAGAAGTGTGACATATACACCGACCACAAGAGCATAAAGTATATATTCACACAAAAGGATCTCAACATGCATCAAAGGATGTTTTTAGAGCTAATCAATGATTAAAATTGCACTATTCACCATCATCCTGGAGAGGCAAACAAGGTAGCTAATGCTAAGCAGAAAAGAACCTTCTACACTATCCGTGTTGCGGATTGAGAAAGACCTTATATTCTAGGATATGAAAAGAATGGATTTGGAAATCATAAGGGCAGGGGATACATCCTACCTTTTCTAAATGATTGTGCAACCATCCATCCAAGGGAATATTAAAGAAGCACAAAGGGATGATGTGTAGATACAAAAGAGGGTGAATGCTGTAATGGAAGGGAAGCTGCAAGAGTTCCATATCAATGATGATGGTGTGATTCGGTTTGGAACGTGGCTTTGTGTGCCTTCATCACCCAGGATAAAGAAGGAGCTATTGGAAAATTCACATAGCTTAACTTTCTCTATCCATCCTAGGAGTACCAAGATGTACTGTGATCTCTAGGAACACTTCTTGTGGGATAACATGAAGAAGGAGATTGTGGAATATATAACAAGGTGCTCGGTATGTTAGCAAGTTAAAACTGAGTGAAAAAAGTCCAAGGGTATGATGTAGCCATTACCTATACCCATGTTGAAATGGGAAAATGTTACTATGGACTTTGTCATGGGTCTCCTGAAGATGTCAAAGGGAAATAATGTGATATGGGTTGTGGTTGATCGACTCACCAAGACTGCCCATTTTATAGCTATTCAGGAAGACCTCTCGCTTGAACAACTTGCAAAGATATATGTGAAGGATGTGGTGAGACTGCATGGTGTTCCACTCTCAATTGTCTCTAACCATGATTCAATATTCACATCTAAATTATGGAGGATCCTTAAACATGCTTTGAGTACTGAATTAAATTTCAGCATGACCTATCACCCCTAAACTGATGGCCTGTTTGAAAGGACTATTCAGGCACTTAAAGATATTCTATGATCCTTCTCTCTAGAATTAAAAGGTGTATGGGATCAACAACTCCCATTGGTTGAGTTATCATACAACAATAGCTTCCACTCGACTATTCATATGGCTCCGTATGAAGCTCTCTATGGGATGCGATGTAGAACCCCAACCTGTTGGGAAGAAGTTGGAGAAAGAACGCTAATTGAGCCTGATCTTGTTCAAGAGATGACTGAGAAGGTTCAAGTCATCCAGAAACACATCAACGATACTCAATGTCAGCAAAAGAGCTATGCTGACAACCGTCGAAGGGACTTGGAGTTCGACATTGGAGGTAAAGTCTTCCTTTGAATATCTCCATGGAAGAGTCATTTGATTTAGGAAGAAAGGGAAGCTATGCCCAAGGTATATTGGCCCCTTTGAAATCTTTGACCACATAAGAGCTGTGGCCTATCGACTTCCACTTCCACCAAATATGGCTCAAGCCCATGATGTGTTTCATGTATCACTACTAAGGAAGTACATACCAGACCCCTCACATGTACTAAACTAAGAGGTGGTGCTGTTGGATGATGATCTCTTCTATGAGGAGCATCCAGTAAAGATTCTGGATTGGAGAGATAAGGTTATACGCAACAAGAAAACCCATCTTTTCAAAGTGTTGTGGAGGAAACATAAGTTTGGGGAAGCAACGTGTGAACCAGAAGAGGCAATGAAGGAGAAGTACCCTCACATTTTTGCATAAAGTGAAATATCGGGGGTGAAATTTCTTAAGGGGGAAGAATGTAATGACCCAAAGTTTTTTAATGGAAATTTCCTTTTTATAAATATGTCATAAATTAATATGAAATCAAAAATAATGAACTAATATGTGATAAGTGACCTTTAAACATAAGTTTGTCACTCCTATGTTTGTAATTTTGAAAATCCAACATACACGGTTGTGTTCAAGATGATTTTTGGAGTGTAATGAAACAAAAAAAATTCGGTGAATAGTGACCTAACCTTATGAATAGTAACATACCCTTATGAATAGTAATATGACCCTTATGAAAAGTAAATCATCTATCAAAAGAGTAACATTACCTATTAATTATAAAATAAAATTTATACATCTTAGAAAGTGATAAGTTGACTTTAGTTAACTTTTTGGTATTTTGTAAGTCATAAATAATTAAATATAAATAATTAATTAATTTAAAAGATATTTATTTCCATAAAATGTATTCATAAATTATTGAATTAATGTCTCATAGTTTATAGATAATTTTATAAGACCCTACGTAATTTTTGGAAGCACTATAAAATCAGTTTTGATATTAAAATATGTTTTATTAAGTAAATTATGATTTTAAATAAATATTAAATTAATAAAAATTATAAAATTATTTTTGAAAAATGGACAGAATTTTTGGATTATACATGTTGAAAAATGGAATGGGTAAAAATTTTGGTTTATTGTGAAATACCTAAATTTTTGGGTGAATAATAAAAAAAATGTTTTTCGCATAATCAGTGTATACTAAATTGCATCATTGATGATGTAATGATGGCATAAACATTATGGAACTTTAGTTTCGGCCAAAACATATTAAATTTCATATATTGTTCCTTAAAATACAATAAATCTAATTCTCAAACATAAAAAGAACTTTCCAAAGCCTAAAGTCAAAAGGTGATTTCTTAAAGTGTCTGTTTCTCTTTCTTTCACTTTCCTATTAATGAATTAATGAATTCGAATTATAAAGAAGGATTAAAGAATAAAACGAATTATATTATATTAATATATGATTTATGATGTCAAAATACTACTATTACAAGTCTAACTCTTGAAATATTATTTTATTTAAAATTTTATACCAAAAACACCTTTCTCCTCATGTATAAATAAGCCCTCCCCCTCCTCTTGCCAAGCCTCTCCTATAAAGCATCAATAATTGTCTATGCTCTACCCAATCATCCCCCTTAGCCCCTCCCCCACGTCCAAGAGCTTCTGTTCTTATCAAAAGACCATGATTAGGCCCTTAAGGAGGTTCTCAAGTGAAGGATTCAAGAGGTAATTTCTCTCCCTCTTCTCCTTTAATTTCCTTTCATGTTCAAGTTCCTTTCTTGATCTCTCCCCACATATATTTATCCAAATTGTTTTGTAACTCCAATATTATAAATATAATATAATATTATGATTATAATGGGATATTATATCACCCCACACCCTTTCCCTCTTCCTTTCATTTCATTAAAGGGAACGTTGTTCATGAGGTGTTAATTTATCACCTTCAAAAACGATATGCTCTCTTCTTCCATTTCTACCTTCAGATCTGGTTATGAAACCATTTTTAAGATTGAACCAGAAGATGTTATATGTATTATGTTCTATTTTATGTTCTGGAAATAATCTATGGCCATATAAATATGTGAAAAGTTAAAACAAGTTCGTTGTGTTCCAAAAATAGCTCAAATTAACCCAAATAATCATTAATTAATTCTTATCTAATGATTCACCCACATGGATCTAATGTAATTAATTATAAAATAATTCATTCTCTTGTTATATAACTAATAAAATGTAATATAATTTCTGGATGTTTACCCATGATCTACCCAAACTTCAATTTAAGAATACAAGTGAACCACTCAAGAAAACCAAAAAAACGAACATCCTCGAACAATGTCTTTAAACTCTATAAGTCATCCAAAGGAACATAATATGACATTATGAAACCAGATTGAACCCTATTAATGTATAAAAGGTTATTTATTTCTAATTAATAAATATAATTTCATTATACAGGACATTAAATAGAAGAAATAATTCGAGTACAAGGTAAGGGTAAATTCTCGAACCCAACTTTCATCCTTCGAGTTCTACCTATTTCGCTCCATTTTTTTATGGTTACTCCAGAAATATCATTTGTACATAATTGTCTTTACTTTTATGGGATATAAATGTTTGTCATTGGTTTTTATTTCCAACAAAATGTTTTCAAAAAGAACTCTTCTTTTAAGAACACCCCTTTTACTTCTCACTCAAAGTGAACGATTCTTCTAACATAAATGTTATTCCATCTTTATTTTGGGAACCCAAAGCTTATGAATATGTTATTATGAGATGAAACCCATTCCTTTACATTGTTTCATTATGTTAATTTATTTTTTATTTTCATTATGGAATGCATGATAAATGATAATGTTATGATGTGACGGGTGCACCCGGAATTATATAGCGCAATATGAATATTTAAATGTGACAGGTGAGCCCGAAATTATACAGATCTACAATGCATTGGGTAAAGTGATGAATCTCATGAGTAAATGTGAAATTATGGGTGAAAAAGATGCTATCTTGGTTCACAAGTATTTGAGGTAGTTAACCACTATGACATGATGTTTCATTTTATGCATTTCCACATTTCAAGTCATTTATTTATACTCCTCTCAAGTTCATGATCTTTTGCATATGTTATGATTATGGTCACCCCATGATATATTGTTCTTATCTCTCCTTTTACTGGGATTCTATCTCACCCCTTTTAATGTCTATCCTCAGGTGGATACATGTACTAAATAGAGGACAAGTGCCACTAAGAAGCTACTGAAGAAGAAAATTAAATGAATTTTTATGCTTGATGTTGTATTTATTATGTATGGTCCTAGTTTTCCAAAGACACTAAACCTATGGTTCCTCTATGTGTAATAATATTATGTTTTTATCTTTGAAATGATGTAATAGTAATGTAAGAAAAGGCCAAGATGCTATATCCATACCCAATGATTTGGAGGTTATAACATAACCACCCGTCTTGGTTTATCACTGCACCACCCATCATTTGTTTTATCACGTAACCACCTGTCAAATGAATATGTACCATTATAAAATAAAAACACATAAAATATTGAAAACATAAAAATTTCCCCAATAATATTTAATTTTAAATAACAAGAAATAATTTCAAGATATTAAAATAATCGATCCATTTGAAAACCATTTTTAATTCCAAAACACACAGAAACAGAATATGGGATTTAGTTTTTATTTTAGAAAACATTAAAGATAATAGAGGAATCCAAATAATGATTACGGCGGTGGAAAGGTAATTGTCGCTGAAAACATTAAAAACTTTCCATTTTTCGTTGAGTAAAACACTTCATAGAAATATAATATTCCCTTTTATGTAAATTAAATTTCAATGGGGTTTATTATATACCATTTAAATGAAATTTGTGTATAAATCTAAGCATACCTCAATGAAAGTAGATTGAGACGAAGTCCCTTACCTCATGTCCGACTTGACCCATTCGTTCCTTAATTTTATAAATAATAAAATTAAGATAATTTATACTTTCATAAGAACCTTTTTCCTTTTTATTATTCCATTTATATCACTTATTACATTTCTATAAAAATTAGTTTATTATTTGAGTTCATATTGTATATTTTTTTGATGTTCGAAACTGGAGTAAAGAATGAACTTCTTATAATTACAATTTGTTCTTGTGGTAAAAAGTCCATTATCTCCAGAATGTTATTCATGATTTAGATATAATATATATCATATATATCCAGCATATGTATGTATTTATAATAGTACTTAACATTTGGAGATAAGAAATTAAATACACCGTTCAAAGAGATGGCAAGCCGTACGTATACATGAATGCTACTTTCATTTCTATTTCGTACTATAATAGAATAAAAATATAATTATACATAGGTATATTATAATTCCATTATAATATCATATATATTTAATTATCTCTATTATTTATATGGTTCATGTATGGTATGAATGAGTCATATCACTTTAAGGGGAGGTAGTATGCGCTTCCTCAAATGAAATTATCACATTTACTTGTAATAGAAACCATAATTTTTTAAGATATAAATGAATAATATAGAAGAATAAATACAAAATAATCATAATATATATATATATATTTAGTGACATCATAATTCCAACCATGAGAGCAGGTTCGAGACATTTCAACAATCATCGATTAATGAGGCAGTAGTTCATTGTCCACAGAAACAGTATGTCCATATCCATTAGATGGAGTTGTGTGGAAGTGTAGTTATAATATCTATCATAACAACAACATATTATATTTATGATACTTGTGTTGTTATTAATGAATGGAATAAAATGAATCTTGGGGTTGGAGAAGTAAAATAAATGAAAAGAACATAAGAGAAGACGTGGCCATTAAATCAGATAACTCCCTTTTGGTTGAACCAAAAGGTTTACCTGAACTGCCTTCTGCCTAAGGTAAGGCATCTTGGATGAATATAGGGATATAGGAAGTTTAATTGGGTAGAGTTTGGGTGAGCCAAGTGTCATGAGAGGTGGTGGAATTGGTTAGAAGTGAGAGCTTTTTATAAGGGGGTGAGGGGCTCGTTAGGAATGTTTGAAAATATTATTTTATTATATAATGTTTTTCGGTTTAAAAAAATCAAAAAATAATTAAATTCTAAGATAAGATGAGTCGTGGTTGAAATATAATCACCCAATAATAATTGGACAAGTTTTAGAAATTGTTTTAATATTTTTAGTATTTTTTATTTAAATCATTCATTATTGTGGTACACACTGCATCATTATTTTGTCAGAAATAATTTTAATTAGTTGACTTCTAAAGGTTATAAAACAAATTCCATTATTTAGGAAACATTTTTAGCTTTCTAATGAATATGTATAGTTGAAGATATTACAAATATAACCCCATGTAAAAATTGATTTAATAAAAGATATATGTTTAATTAATTTGTGTCATTACTTTAAATTAATTAATATAAACTATCGTTATCACTCTTAGGTGGCACCATGGGGTCCCCAAAACAACCCAATGATACCCATGGTCAGAAATCAATCAGCCAATAGGATTTGGATACATGTTAGGTTAATTTTATATTATCATAATATTATTTTTACCTTTAATTTCCCTATATAACATTAACAGTGGAAAATAAATGTCAAAAGTTACGATTCATAAAAAATAATTTTCATATTATTGAACCACATTTTATTTACTGATGAAAACCATGTATTTTATATTTTTAAAATTCAATTTACAGAAGAACTAATATTTCATTTAAATGTAAAATTTAGTTTTTTAACTACAACACAGTGTCTTCATTATTCATCCAAAATTGACGGTTTTCAGAAAAATACCAAAAACACAGACTAAGATATATTTGATGTCCTGAATTCCAAAATAATGTCTATTTTACCAAATACAAAACTTATAAGTTGAATTAATTAATTTAAAATTAATTCCCGCTGTCAAACCAGAAAACACATTTTTAAGAAGGAATAATTATCATAAGATTTATTCTTGTTCATGTCAAATTTCAAAGTACAATTACTTCCAATGTCCTAAATTGGATTAAATGGAAAAAACATAATCTCATTACACTTTAAAACCAATTAAAAAGAAATATAACCATATAAATAAATTAGATTAAAAGACTGTTTGTAATTAAAATTGAGTTTTTTTCATTATTCATTAAAAATGAATTTTTTAGAAAAATACCAGAAATTTACCCTGAGTAATTTTTGATGTCCCGATTCTAATGAAAAATTATAAAAGTGAAAAAAACAATATTTCAAAAGGGATTTCCATCAAAAACCAGTAAATCAACCACTTAATGAATATTAGAGTATTTATGCTTAAAATTAGATTCATTCACATTTTAATCCTCTAAACTTTATTGAATAAATTTAAAAACATTTAAAAAACATGTATAATCATATTTTGGTTAGATCTATTTATTCATGTCATTACGATGGCTAGGAATTAACTGCCATTTAAAATAATTTTATATTATTATTTGTCATTATGACTCAACATTGTTTTCTACGTAAGATTTCAAAAAAACTCGTTGTTTTGTATCAAGTATGCCGTTGAACATGGAATCCCCTTTAAAGTAAAATTAATTTTTAATTCAAATATATAAATAAATATGAATGTGACTTATTATTCATTTACCTAGGATGTTACATCCTTCCTGCTTTTGGAAATTCCGTCCTCGCAGTTTTTATTCACTTATCAAATAAATGGGGGTATTTGTCCCTCATAAAATTTTCAGATTCCCATGTTGCCTCTTCAACAATATCATTTTTTCACAAATCCTATAATTGATGATTTACCTTATTCGACAACACATGCACTCTTAAGTAAAAAATATGGGCTATTTGTTCCTCATAATATAGATTCTCTTCCAACTGAACTACCTCTGGGCTCAAAACATGAGATAAATCTAGAAAATACATTCTCAACATTGAAACATAAAAAACATTTTGTACCTGTGATGAACATGGAGGTAAATCCACTCTGTAGGAAACTGATCCAACTTTTTCAAAGATTTAATAATATCCAATGAACCTTGGACTCAATTTTCCTTTTTTACCAAACCCCATCACACTTTCACATGGAGAAATGTTGAGAAAGACATTATCACCTACCTCCAAATAAAGATCCTTCCTCCTGTTATCCACATAAATTTTCAACCTGCTCTGAGCTGTTCCCATGTGCTTTTGAATCAAATGAAATTTTTCTGCCAACTCTTCTACTAATTCTAGTCCCATTAGTTCCCATTCACCTACATCATCCCAAAAATCTGGAGTTCGACAACGCTTTCCCTATTATTCCTCAAATAGAGTAATCTGTATATTCGAATGAAAACTGTTATTATAAGAAAATTCAACCAAAGAAATATGTTGGTCCTAACTTCCATTGTAATCTAGTGAACAAGCATGTAGCATATCATTAATGTTATGAATTGTTCATTCTAACTAAAAATCTGATTAAGGATGAAAAGATTTAATAAAAATTAATTCATTACCCAACTACTTTTGGAGTCCTTTTCTAATGATCGAAGTAATCTTGGGAACATGACCCGAAAAAATGGAGAGGGGAACTCCATGCATCCTAAATATATCTTTAATATGAAACCTAGAAAATTGATCTAGAGACAATGTATCTCGAATTGGAATGAAATGAGCAGATTTAGTTAATTGATCAATAATAACCCATATAGCATTATTTCCTTGAGATGTCTTTTGTAATCCCACAATGGCGTCCAAGGATATATTTTCCCATTTCCACTCAAGCACCAGTAATGGCTGAAACATCCCTTTCGGAAACCGCCTCTCTAATTTAACCTATTGACATGTCAAACACTTAACTGTAAAGTCAAAAATGTTTCTTTTTCATTTTATCCCACTAGTAATACTCCCGAAGATCTCTGTACATCTTTGTACTGCCAGAATGAACTGAAAACCGGGAACTATGAGCTTCACATAACAACTCATTATTCAACTGCGAATCACAAGGGATGGGTAATCTCTTTCAAAACCTCAAAACACAATCATTATCAAAGTTAAAATCATGAAAATTACCCTTCTTAATGAACACTACATTTTTCTGCAACTCACTATCTTCCAACCGTGATTTCTTAATTCTATCTGATAGGGATGATCTCACAGACACCTGAAACAAAACAGAGGTATTTCATGCACCAATACCTTCTATTCCAATATTAATCAAATCGTTAATAAAAGGATCTTGTTCTATATGTTACATGTTTAATTTTGCATTACTTTTCCATATCAAAGCATCGACCACATTATTTTCTTTTCTCGGATGGTAATGGATCGTGTAATCATAATCCTTGATTAATACAACCTTCTCCTATGCCCCATTTATAATTATTTCTGAATAAATATATACTTCAAACATTTTTGTTTAGTATATATTTGACACTATACTCAATAAAAATTATTCCTCTGAAATTTTAAAGCAAAAAAAAACAGCAGCTAATTACAAATCTTGTGTATGGGTAATTTAACTCATTATGTTTCAACTAATGTGAAGAATAAGCAATTACCAGTTCATTCTACATAAGGAAACAACCATGTCCTTTCAGCGAAGCATCACAGTAGACAACAAACTCTCCTTTTCTATAAGGTAATTCCAAAACAAGTGAATTTAGTAATTTTTATTTCAATTATTGAAAACAAACATCACATTCTTTTTTCCAGATGAACTTAACAATTTTATGAGGTAACTTTGTCATTTGAATAGATAACCGTGAAAAATTTTCAACAATACTCTAGTAATAACCTACCAAACCAATAAAACTACAGATCTCAGTTTTATTTGCAGGACTTGGACATTATTCAACAACTTTCATTTTAGCAGGATCAACAATTATGCCATTTTATAAAACATTGTGACTGAGGAATGAAATTTGTTGCAACCTAAACTCATATTTGCTGAGTTTTCCCTACAGTTTCATTTTTTAAGGTTTGCAAGATAACCCTTAAATGACTTTATTGAACCTCTCTATTTTTAGAATAAACCAAAATATCATCAATAAACACAACCACCATTTTTCACCTGAGTCAACTGATCCATCACTGTTGTAAATTGTTCATTTCTGATTCTGACCATCTCAGGTTGCTGATTTGGAAGGTTATTCTACTATGTATGTCTTCCCAACATAGCTTCGATGTTTCCTATATAGAAAACCAATTTTTAACAAACATATATTTTTCAAATAAACATGGTAATTTAAAAATTATATATCAATTACATTTGACCATAAATTAATTTATGTATATTTATTTAATAATATCCTAACTCATAATGTTGTCAAAATCAACCTCTAATACAAACTACACGGACCCGACTTTAAAACATTACGTAATTTTGAATTAATTTAATAATTCACATTGAGGATATTTTCATGTTTAGATATTTAGATAATTAGTCTATAACATTTACATAACAACTTGAATATTACATGTCGACACATCTACTCAGTATCCATTTTTTCATTAAATAAAAACTCATTAAAAAAAGATTCACGTCTAGTTTCATGTTCTAGACAACATAGATTTTCATTGATCCCATCCATGAACCTATTATACTTTATTTCCTATTATGAACATTTCCAAAACATGGGATGATCATAAAAATATCATTAAGGTATACAGAATTAAGTAAAACTGTTAGTTTCTCAAAACAACTAGTAAACTATGAATAGCTTATCATAAGTAGTAATTTTCACCTTTATGAAGTAGTAAATACTATCCACAAAATAATATATAATTGGTTAACATTTTTTAACCAATATATCACTATAAATCACATATAAATAATATATAACATATATTTGTAACTTGTGACATAAGCATACTTAAACGGAATAACCATACGGTCGACTTGCACACATATCACTAAATGGAATATTCATACGGTAATATTAAAAACCATAATGCATTGGATGTTATAACGTAACCACCCATCCGATTTTATCAAATCACCACACATAGTTTGGTTTATCACATACCCACTTGTCAAATGTCCAAGTATAATTATATTATTATAACACATAATATATTACAAATATAAGCATTTCACTAATAAAATTTAATTTCAATCACAAGAAATCATATCAAGATATTGAAATCATAAATCCATGTCAAAAAACATTTTCAATACAAAAACACCTGAATGTATAATAAGGGGTTTCATTTTCATTTTAGAAAACTTTATTGTTTATAATGGAAGCCAAATAACGATTACGGTGGAAGAGATAACATTGTCACATGAAACGTTAAAAACATTCCTTTTTTTAATTTTTCAAATGCTTCATAGAAAACATGATTCCTTTTTATTAAAATTAAAAGTCAATGTGGTTTATTATATTCAATATAAAATAATATGGTGTATAAATCAATGTGTTCCCCCAATGAAAGGAGATTGAGATGAAGTCCCTTAATGCATGTCTGAATTGACCCATTCCTTATTTAATTCCATAAATAATAAATTTAAGTTAATTCATACATTCATAATAACCCTTTTAATGATTATTATTCATTTATTATCACTTATTACTTTTCCAAAACAATTAGTTAATTATTTGAGTTTATATCAGAGATTTTGTCGATACTCAGAACTTGAGTTTAAAATGAACTTCTTATAATTACAAGTTGTTCATGTGGTAAAAAATCCAACATCTCCAGAATTATATTAATGATATAGATATCATATATATCATATACATCTAGTATATATTTTTATTTATAATAGTTCATCACATTTGGAGATAAGAAATGAAATGCACCGTACCTGAAGACTCTAACTCATACGTACGCATTAACTCTACTTTCATTTCTATTTCATATTACAATTGAATGAAAACATAATAATACATAGTTATATAATAATTATTGCATAATATCATATATAATTTAATTACCTTTATCCGTTATAAATCCCACATATGGTAAGATCATGTCATTTCACTCTAAGGGGACGATAGTCCGCACTTTCTCAAATGAAATTATCGCGTTTACCCATAATGGAAACCATAATGGTATGCTATAAATGAAAAATTAATAATCATAAATAAAACATAAAAATAATATATATCACATATAGATACACTTTTATCATAATGTCCCCCATGATTGGATTTTGCAGATATTTGAACAGTCATCGTTTTGTGAGGATGTAGTTCATCATCCAAAGAAACAGTATGTTCGTATCCCTTAGATGGAGTTGTGTGGAAGTGCAGTTCTAATAATTCTCATAACAACATACTATTATTTTTAGGATAATTATTTTGTTATAAAATAAAGGAATTAAAATTGTTGAGGTGGTTGGAATGTAAAATAAAAGAAATGAACTTAATAGAAGATGTTATCTTTAATCGGGTAACTCCTTTTGATTTGAACCAAAAGACTTACTTGAAGTGCCTTCTGCCAAAGGTAAGACTTCTAGGTGGATATAGCGATGTATGGAGATAAATTGGGAAGAGGTTGGATGAGTACAGGGTCTTGAGAGGTGCGATTAATTGGTTAGAAGTGAGAACTTTTTATAAGGGGGAGGAGGGGCTCTTTATGAATGTTTGAAAATATTATTTTATAATATAATGATTTTTGGTTTCTAAAGGTCCAAAACTCATTATAGTCAAAGATAAGATGACTCATTATCGAAATAAAATCATCCAATAAAAATTGGATAGGTTTTTAATATTGTCTTAATATTTATAATCTTATTTATTTAAATCATTCATTTTTTGAGGAAACCACTGCATCATTATTGTGTCATAAATAGTTTTATTTGTTTGATGTCTAAAAATTATGAGAAAAATACCATGATGTAGGAAATATTTTTAGTTTTTTAGTGAATATTTATATTCAAATAGATAACTTATATAGCCCCATGTAAAAATAGATTTACAAAACGATATATGTTTAAGACAGTTTTGTCTTTACTTTAAATTAATGAATATAAACTATCATTATCACTCTTAAGTAGATCCATGGAGTCTTAAAATAGACCCAAGGATAACCATGGTCCTAAATCTCTAAAAATATAGTATTATGTCACATGATAGGTTAATTTTAAATTATTATAATATTTGTTTACCTTTAATTACCCTGTTACACTTTAACTATGGTAAATAAAATATAAAAGGTATTATTCACCAAAAATTATTTTAAACAAATTCAACCACATTTTACTTTCTGATAATAACCATGCCTTTTGGATTTTCTAAATTTAACTCATATAATTGGTAATATTTATTTTAAATTAAGAAGTTGGTTTTTTACTACCACTCATTGTTTTCACTATTAATAAAAAATTGATGTTTTTCTGAAAAATACCAAAAATTTCAGCCTAAGATATATTTAATATTACAAATTCAAAAATAATATATATTTTACCAAATTTATAAAATTTAATTTTCAATAATTAATTTAAAATAAATTGCCACTACCAAAACAAAAAACATGTTTTTATGAACTAATAACTATCAAAAGATTGTCACCTATTTATGTCCAATTTCAAAGTGAAATTACTTTCAATGACCAGAATTTGGTTAAATGGTCAAAATAAAATCTACTTGAACTTTAAAACCATTTAAAAAATAATCTAACTATATAAATAAATTACAATAAATGATAGATTTTAATTAAAATACAGTATTTTTCATTATTCATTAAAAACTGAATTTTATTAGAAAAATACCAAAAAATTACCCAAAGTAAATTTTGATGTACCGATTCTAAAGAAAAATTTTAATTTTTCAAATAAAACATATAAATTTGACAAAAAACTAGATTTAAAAATGTTTTTCCATCAAAAGGTTGTAAATCGAGCCCTTAATGAATATTAGAGTATTTATGCTTAAAATTAGATTCATTCACATTTTAAGCCTCAAAATTTTATTAGATAAATGTAAAAACATTTAACAAAAATGTATAATATTATTGTAGTTAGTTATATTCATTCCCACTATTACAATTGTTAGGCATTAACTGCCATTTAAAATAATTTAATATTATTATTTTTTATTATGACCCAACGTTGTGTGCAACATATGATTTCAAAAAAAACCCATTGTTGTGTATCAGATATGCCACCGAACATGGAATCCCCTTTAAAGTAAAATTAATATTTAATTCATAAATATTAATAAATATGAAAATGCCTTATTATTTATTTACCTGGGATGTTACAGTTGTCCTCCAATATGACATGAATACAATTAAAATTATTGAATGTGACAAAATGCTACACTCTCATTTATTATAATTATAATACTTTCTATTTTGAGATCTCTTAGAGGGGAAATAAATTATTAATAGTATGTATAATGATAATACAATTATATACCTTAAATAAATTTATTTATAATTTTTAGAGATTAACTAATTACCATTAATGATGTAACAATATTGAAGTAAAAATAATTTTATAATATAAAAATACTAAATAAATGATATTAAAAATATTAATATTAATAAAATTTGACTTAATTAATGACATAAAAAATATTAAAGACACCTCATAAATTTCAGTGAAATATTTGGTATATTATTTCGAAGATATATTGTTTTTCTGATATTTATTAGAATGAAAATATTGAGTAGTATTAAAATTGATATAAATGATAATTTATAATAAATACTTTACTATTAAATGATATAAAAGTCCAAAAAAATATACGGAATGACCAAATAAATTTGATAATGATAAATATTTCAACAAGGATCCAATGGGTGTTCATTGTTAATTTTATAGCAATAATATTAGACCTATAGTGTAAAAATACAACATGCCATGATAAGAGTTAAATTGTTTAACTAATGGTTAAATTTAGAAGATAAGGTTAAATTTATGAACTAAACATGTCTAAAATTCCTTTTTTGATGGGATTAAGACCCAACCTCATAGTATACTCCAAATAAATCTCCTTAGCGCTAATTTAATGGGAATTTCAATTTATAATAAATTAATATTTTAGGATCATTGAAAATTAGCTCACAACCCTCTTATAAAAGGGAACTTCCCCTTCTCTTTAATTCACACCTCCAAATCTATTTAGTTCAGAACAAACAAGATCATTTCCACTACCAAATTCTATAACTACATCATAGAAGCCATAATTTGAGTATAAATCCATCCTATAGATTCCTTATGAGAAAATTAAAAAGAGATGCCAAAAATAGAGGTTTTTATTTATCCACTTCTGTCAAAGTTCATTTCATATTTTACTTCTTATTTATATTTTGTTTCCATATGAAAGCAATAAATATAGTATAACCCATATATTGTATTGTTATTATAATCTTTTTATAACTATATCCCTCATTTTACACATCCAATGAATAATATTATCACCATGCATATGTACGTACGACATACCATATCAACATTCTGATGCAATATTTTATTCAAAACTAATTTAATTTCATGGGTATAATAATGAATATAACGGAGTTAAATATTGAATATGAAATAATAAATATTATTTATTATTAATATACAATTCAACTTCAAATTATATAAACATTAAGTGAATAATATTATCGCTCGTGCATACTTACGGTCTACCATATCTACAGCGTGATGATATTCATTATCCTTGTTAACCATTAAAGACCGATTTTTAGGGTCATATGATAAGTAAATATAATATTTAAGAACATAATATCATTATTTATATGAATAAAATATTTCCTGTGCTTGAGAAACATGACTTACATGGAAAAACATGCATACGGAAATGAAGTAGTTAACACCCAAAACAACTGTCATACTAAAATATTATTAACAAAATTATATATGAGGATCTTATATTATAAAATAAATATGGTTCTAGTTATGGTGTAATTTAATAACATTATTAAACTATTAAACAAGAGTTTAATGCACCACTGACTAAATTAAAGTACAAGGTAAGCATAAATTTCCCAATATCATTTATCCAAGTTTGTTTATACAAAGTACATACTGGTGAATATTTATCAGCCGTGCCCATGCTTCCTAAAAAACATTTTAAAATATTATTAATATTTCCCTAAAATCTATTACAGTCATTTTATACCGATGTTTGAGTTTTTGTTTTATGTTTTGAAATTAATCTTTCTGTTTTTTTCTAAACAACATACTTTGTTACCTTTTTCAATAAATTAACGAAAGAAAGTTTTTTCAACATATAAGATGCGAGTGGAATTTCCACCATTATGGAAGCTTACCATTTTGAATCATCCATTACATTCATACAAGGTTATTTTAAAAATAATTTTTTCCCTTTTATACTTGTGTGGCTTTTAAAACATTTCAATGTAAAAAAAGTTATATTTCTATCTGCATTTTTAATGATTTTGTCAGATTAGTTTCATCTATGTAAATATCTTTTATTGGATTTTATACAAACTTGATGTTGACTTATTAAAGGTTTTATGAAATTTTTGAATGTGTATGTTATATATTTAAACCATTACTCATTTATGGTTAAATTGTTAACAATTTTTATAATTGTTTTAATACTAATGTTTATGTTATGTTTCACCTTTTTCATATGTGGAATGTATAGGACTTAGTATTTGATGGGTGGGGCCCGCTATGGTCTGTCGATGCATCAATAGGACTCATGAGAAACACTATATATTGACATTGTCATTTCTTTGATCAATTATTTATAGATATGGATTGGAATGTTTACATAACCCATTATTTTCAAATGTCTTAGCAGAGGCGTTGATGGTATGTTTCAGATTTAAGACATTATGTATTATTTCATTATAATAATAGTTATTGATATTTCATATGATTATTCAACAAATATAATATCTATGTGAATGTTTAAATGAAATTATATTATTTGTTCTTTCCATATTATGGTAATGATTATTTTTAAAAGGCTTGTATTTCAGTTTTATATATTACCTTAAAAGTATATGTTTTATTTATGAAATTTTCATCTATATTAGTTATCCTAACTGAGAATTTCTTCTAACCCCTTTCATATGATTTTTCCCAAGATGCATAGAATTGTTTTTTATTGATATTAAGGTTTATTTTTTAAGAATAATGGAGTTATCATAGAACGAGAAATGTTTCATATTTTTTTTAAAATATAATAAATAGTTAGTGTCTGTAATCTAGCTTCCATGACTTCTAAACTGATCACTACTTTGGGACATGATTCCTTGTAATCATTATAATGTATTAAAATAATGAACCACGATTAGGATTCTAGGGTCGGGACATTATTGTTGGTTTCAATAAGAATGTTTATTAATAAACTTGGAAATTAGATATAGAAAACATAGATAAGAAAACATTACCCTATTAATGAAATTGAGGATAATTCTATGGATAAGATATTGTCATTTAGATTTGGTAATGGATGACCTAGATTAATCATATGGAAAAATGAATTTAAAAGAATATTACATAATTTAGAGACCCAATAAATGTTTTTTCATGAGAATATCACTATTATTTTTGTTTCTCACTTTGTGATTTATATTTTGGACAATGGTTATAATTAGTCTATACATGCAATTGTTATACTATTGATGATTTATAAACTACAAAAGTTAAATGAGATGAAAGATCTATTAATGAATAAGACGATGAAGAACAGTTAATGGTTTATAAGTGAAGTGTGTGATTAAGTTTTTTTTGTTTGGAGTGATGAATTATCACATCAATCATTCTATGGTTATATCATTCATGAGATATATAAAAATGTTACTGTAGTACTCCTTCATTACAGATTTCGAGGCATTAGAGTTATCCTTAAGGATTCAAAATGGATTAAATATTTATCATATGAAAAATAAGAGGTACAATATTTTTTTTGAGGAATATGATGTTAAGATTTATTTTGTAATTTTATAAACCTTTTTTGATTGTTAAATTTTATGGATGTAATTTGGTCGAGTCCTATAGAAAGAATGAAGTAAGTTAAATAGTTGATATTATTATTTGAGGTTAAAGTATGATTTATTTTATACATTGTCCTAACAGTTATTTTTTCATTATACATTTTTAGGATTACGTGAAAAATGAGAAAAGCACAACCAATGGATACCATTAATGGAATAAAGTAAGTATTTCTCAACAACATATTTCTATAGTAAAATAATCCCTAAAATCTAGGAAAAATTATATAAAATAATTGTGTTATCCTAAATATGTATCTCAAGTGAAAAATTAAGTGAACTAATTTTATTTCAAATAATCATTGATTTATTTATTTTACTCCATAAATTTTACATTGATTGTTCACTTGTGTGTGATTGATGACCTCAATCACTGCTTATAAATATTCATGTTTCTCGTCCAAGTATGTATCTCTAATTTCCACTAATGTTCACCTATTGGAAATCCTAATATGTTGTTGAAATTCAAATTTCACTTCAACTATTATTAGTATTATATTTTGTTAAACCTATTTCCAATGCGGGGTTTCAATAAATTTATTTTTTTAGTATCAACATTTTATTTCAAATTTTGAGGAATCAATTAATTATAGGAAGGGAGAATGTAAAACCCTAAAGAAATTACAATTTTTTTTATATTTTATTAAATGAAAATTTTTGTCTTGATTTTTTACACAAAACCTTATTAATATTACACTACTCACAAAAATAAAAATATTTGATAGCTGATTTTATAAATATTAATATAAAAATAATTTTGCTTAATTATTGACATAAGCTAATTTTATATATTCTATAGACATGTTACTGAAATATTGGATCTATTTTTTAGATGTTGTCATTTTGGTTTGAGATATTTAAAAATGTAAATATTCAATAGTATTTAATTTTATATAATTGATATTTTTAAATAAATTCTAATTTTTTAAATGATATAAACGTATAAAAATTTTATGGTTTTTAAAACTAAAATTGATAATGTAAAATATGTCATAAAGGACACAATGGATGATTTTTTGTCATTTTATAGAAAATTTATTATCCATATAGTGTAAAAATACAAAAGACACTTTAATAGTTAAACCATTTAACTAATGGTTAAATTCAAAAGATAAGGTTAATGTTATGAATAAATCATGTATAAAATTCCCGGTTTTTTGGTATTTTGAACCTCCATAATATTATAATTAATATAAATCATTTTTGAGCTATTTAAAACTGAAAATAAATTTATAATAAATTTATATTTAAGAACATCCAAAAGTTCTTTTCACCCCTCTTATAAAAGGGAACCCCTCTTTATCATTAATTCACACCTAAAAACTCATTTCTTAGGTAAAACCAGACCATTTACTCTCTAAAATTCACTCAATATATCTTAGAATCAATACATTGTGAATAAAGAAATTCTATGTAGTCCTTTTGATAAAATTAGAATAAGACACCCTTAAATGTGGAAATTGTGTTTATCACCTCTTCCAAAGTTCTTTTCTTCTCCTAATTTCTCATTCTATGTTGTTTAGGTATAAAATTAATAAATATAAAATAATTAAAATTCTAATATGTTATTATAATCATGTTAAAACCAAACACCACATTTTATTCATCCTATAAAAAATAATATCACAATGCATGCCTACGCAAGACTTACTGTTTCCCCAACGTGATGTAATTTTTTTATTCAAAAATAATTTTCATTGATGGGTAAAATAATGAGTATAATGGATATAAATAAATTATATGACATATTAATTACCCTCTAAAATTAATATACTATTAAATTTCATTTGATATAACCATTAATGGAATGATATCATTGCTCGTGCGTACGTACTACCTACCGTCTCCACAATGTGATGAGATTCATTTTCCATGTTTATAATTCAAGAATGATTATAATGGTCATAAGATAATTAAATATATAATTTATTAACATAATATTATTATTTATATCATTATAATATGTGATATCCATAAGAAACATGACTTACACTGCAAAACATGCATATGAAAACGAAGTAGTTAACATCCGAAACAATGGTAATAATGAAATATTATTAACAAAATGATATAAAAGGATCATATATAATATCATAAATATTGATATTGTTTATGAATATTTTAATAACATGCTATAAAAATTATAATAGAGGTTAATTCACAATCTATTAGAAGAAAATACAAGGTAAGGGTTAATTTGGAAATCTAATTTTTATACAAGATAGTTTATATGAAGTATCTACTAGATCAAATTTATTAACCATGTCCATATATCGTATGACTAAATTTTAAAATATTTTTACTATTTGTTTTAAAAAAATTAAATTCATTTATATACATGTTTGATGTTTGATAAAATGTTTTGAAATAAATCCTTCTATCGATTTCCAATCAAGGTACTTTGTAACCTTTTCGACAAATTAAAGAAAGAAATTTTTTTAACTTATATGGTGTAAGAAAATTTTTACACCATTATGTTTCCTAGAAATTATTTGATGTTTACCTTTTAATATTAAAATGTTACTTTAAAATGATTTCTTTTATAATTTTTCGGCATTTAAAAAATTTCAACATAAAAAGATTTATTTCGATAAAAACTTTTTAATGATTTTTTTCAGATTATTTTCATCTATATAAACATCATTTGATTGAATTTATGCTTAATTGATGTTTATTTATAGATAGGTTTATGATATTTTTGACTATGTATGTGCTATTTTGACACCAGTAATGGTTTATGGTTAAAGTATTAACATTTCATATTTTAGTTTTAATATGAATGTTTATGTTATATTTCACTCTTTTCATATAAAGAATGTTTTGGAAATAGTAAGGTATTTGAGGGGCCTACTATATCCCCTTAATACATTGGTTGATATAAAGAGACAAACTTGATATAGGATTAGCTGAGTTTGTGCCCTTTTATTTTCATATATAGTTTTGTCAGAAACATTATCCATTTATTTTTAAATGTCCTGGTCTAGGCCTTGATTCTATGTTTTAGAGGTCCAAAATTATGAATTCATTCATTATGAGATTAGTTATTGATATTAGATGTCATTTTATGACTGTTATAAAATCCATGTGAATGTTTAAATTTCATTAGACTATTTATTCATGCCATATTATGAAATATAATTTTTTGTTTTAGTTTGAAAACACTAAAAAATGTATGCTTGATTATGAAATCATTAACTATATTATTTACCATTGTATTTCATCTAAGATCACCCATTTCAGATGTTTTATTTATCCATGATTCTAAGAAGTGTTTTATGATTGATAAGAACGGCTATACTAAGAGAGTAATGGAATTATCAATGAGTTGACTATATTTAATATTATGTTTTAAATTGTAACTAATGGTTTATTTACGAAATAAATTTTCCAAGACATCTAAACTAATTTCCCCATTGGGACTTGATTCATTGTAATCATATAAATATATTAAAATAATTTACTAGCTCCTAGTATCTTGGGTTTGGGAATTACATGAATGTAATAAGGTATATATTCCATTAGAATAAAAAAATACCATAATAATACATTATTTATACCATAAATATATCAATAATACATGTAGAGATAGGTGATTATGGAAAATAGATGAAATTAGTCATGAGGTGGTTGTATAACCTATACAAAATTGTTTATTTTGTATCCCATTTAATGGAAGAGGAGATGAATTTTAGTTATTCAATAAACCTAATAAAATATTAATATTTGTTAGGAATTGGTGTTGTTTTATAATCATAGTAAATGAATTTGTGAGGGATGTGGAACAATAAATAAAATAAAAATGCTCACATTGGCATGATACATCTTCCAAAGAAAACCTACTTAGGTTTTCACTAAAATACATTTATGGAAGGAATTTTGATCCAAAAATGAATCTATGATAAGGGTAGGGACATAAATAATGAATTTTTTAAGTTATTTTACTCTAAAAATGTCATATATTTTCAATAGGATATGAGAGGGGGTGGCCTTTTGTAAGTTAGGAGAGTGGAAGACTTGTAATTTTTGGAAACAAAGTGTACCCACATTTTTCACATTCCACATGGCTGTAAAATGCACCATTATCAATGGTTAGGGATATTATGTTCTAAATATGTATATAAAATATATTTTATACATTTTTTACCAGTTTGACACATCTCATTTTTTATTTACCCATGGTAAATCAATTTTCACCTTCATCGTGGTAATTAATTTTTATAGTTTTTACTATTGATTATAGTAAAAAATAATTTTGAAATAATTTTATAAAATCAATTATCACGATTTCAAATATTTTTCCCATTTTAATAAATTCATTTCAAATTAGTGGAAATTTTTATTTAAATCCAAACCCATAAACATGATAAAAACCCCGCTATTCAAAATGTGGATTTTCTATGAAAATATCAGTTCTATTAATTCGATGAATAAATCAAATACTAAATTAAATAATATTTATTTATTTAAAACATATAATTTCAATCAATAAAAAATCTATTTGGTGTTATTTAAAATAATTTAAAAATAAACACAATATACTATTTAAAAAAGCAGTCAGAAAAATTATTTTGAAACATAAAAATAAACATATACTAAAAGACAATAAATATTTGATTGTAAATTAATTAATTATAATAAATATATATAAATAATACAAATATTAAATTAAATTATAATAATTTTTTAAAATTTTATAATTAAATAAATTATAAAAAATATAGTATTTTTTTAAAAACATTGGTATTTTCACTATTCTCTAAGAAAATCAATATTTTATAAAAACCCAAATTGATTCCAAAATTTAACTTTTATATGTTGATTTTTAAAATAAATTTAATTTTAAAATATAAACTTTAAAAAGACCTAGAAATTAATTATATAATTTTTCCTAGAAAGGAAACAAAAATCAATTTTTTCTAAAACACATTTTTTGAAGAATATAATAACCATAAAAAATGACTATTATTTGTAAGAGTTTGTCATTATTTTATATTAATTATTAAATTAAATTATATGTATATATATATATATATTTGGATGATTTGTAAATATTATTCATACATTCCTATTTGACAGTAATATTGTAATGGTTATATATTTCACAGGGCGTTTATGTTAGGTGTTATGTGCAGAATTGTATATAAAACAATGTTTTATTTTTGAAAATATCATGGTGCTATAAAATTTGATTCTAAGGTGTGAATAATAGATTTAGGGTGGCTTTTTATAAGTTAGGTGAGTAGCACACTATTATTTTTTAAAAAATTAAAAGGTGTACATGTGTGTTTCACATGCTAAAAGGCACAAAAATATACCTTTATGGTGGTTTATAAATAAAAAGGTCAAAATATGGCTAGTATATTGTTTTTAAAAGTTTTTTATTTCATATTACACCCTTATAGTTATAGTTTAATCTTTATGTAATACCATTGTTGTCTTAACCATGGTAATTATTTTTTTTCAATACAGAGAAAAATAGAGTTGGACTATTTAGGAATTTAAAATTATTCTTATTCCAAGATTTTAATCTATTTTAACAATTAAAATTCATATATGTTTTGAAATTTAATTTAAAATAAACCTATTAACTTGATAAAAATGTACATTTTCAATAACTATATTTTTTAACAAAAAGATAACATTAAATAAACTACATTCCAAATAATAATCATTGTGTGAATATAAATTAAAGACTATAAATATATAATATATAAATTTATTTAAGCCATTTATAATTAGGATATATTTGAATTAATTAAAAAGGAGAAACCTTAGACACTTTAAAATAGACATAAAAACCCATTTTTAAACCCAAAAAATTTACTTATAGTCAAATACAATATAAATATGATTAAAATTTAATTAAAAATATATAAATTACTATTTTTATTATAATAATATTAAAAAAATGAGCCTTTTATGTTTACATAATTTATATAAAATAAATTACATTCTTACAAATAAATATTTTCACTATTAATAGAAAAATCAATATTTTCGGAAGGATCCAAAAACATAACCTTAA
Source organism: Viscum album (assembly GCA_963277665.1). Lineage (NCBI taxonomy): Eukaryota > Viridiplantae > Streptophyta > Magnoliopsida > Santalales > Viscaceae > Viscum > Viscum album. Next base: position 345,161,695 of record OY728157.1, on the reverse strand, counting down.
ATTTTTTTTGATATTAATATTTGAAAAATAAATTTAATTTAATCAAACTTATTTACTAAATTTCCCAATGTTAATTATAATTTTTCTTAGGGAGAATAATAACAAGATTTTTTTAAGAGTAATTCTTCATTAATAAAAATTGATTAATTATTTACTAAATGTGTATGAATAATTTATATTAGTTTTAAAAAAAATATATATATATATATATCATAATATAGTTAGTAATATTTATTCCTTCGAATTTAATAGCACGGTTATACCGAATAAATATTTCTGGGGATTTTTATGCTTAGTGTTGCATGTCAATTAAGAAATCTGGAATTGTTTTAATTTCTAAAATCTTTTGTTGTTATAACCTACCATATTTAATAAATTTAAGAATTTCAATTTTAAAAATATCATAGAAATCAATTATATTAAACTTTTATATTTTTTTTGTAAACCCGAATCATAAACAGGGCTGATAAAAAACCCTATTCATAATAGTGAAAAAGATCATATCAAGGTCGTGAGTAATAACACAAAATAGATTTCTATATAGTGAAAAATTTATGGGAAGTGAATATTTGGCCTTGAAAGATAATTTATATCTCATATAATGTCATAGAGTTACATAGATAATCATTTAAATGAAATTTAATAATCATGGTAAAATTAACAACAAGAAAATCATTAAAAAAATGAGTTGGGTACATGGGCATTGATATCATAAAAAATGATTGTAATAGGATACAATTTTATTTTGAGATCATTTTCCATGATTCCAAAAATTACTTATTCATATAGAGAACATGTATTATGAAATATACTTACCATATTATTTGAATTGGACAATTTAATAAATTATCACCAAAAAATCATCTTTTTCTCATAGGGATGAGTATTCGAGATGGATTTTGTTCTTTCCAAATGTAAAAAAATTATTATCTAAATGAAAAAATAACCATAAATTCATACTAAATATATTAATATTGCATTTAGATATTAAAAAAGACTCAATTGTTTTGAACCCAGTAAGATAATTCACAAAATTTATAATCCTTTTTATGATGAAATAATAAATTAATCCCAAAAATTTAAAAGTAATTTTTGTGTTAAAACTAAATAATTCAATATATATGACACTATATAAATATTAACATTAATGAACTAAACATTAATTTGTTTTTTAACCTCACATGTTTTATCATACCTTTCATCTCACAAACTCAAAATATAGTCATTGTATTAGAAAGTATCATTATTTACATTTTCACCAAATACCTTTATAATAAAATAGTTATCTATATGATAAAACTAGTTTTTCTATAATTACCTTAATATCTATGATCATATAAAACCTTAAGGATATCAAAAACATAAAAATAATATCTAAAAAATGTAAAGGAATACTTAACATTAAACTAAATATTTAAATATACATCAACATAGTAAAATTTCACCTAAAGTTTCATTAGTATCATTAATATCTCATCACATAAAATGTAAAAATGGGTTTTTTATAATTTCCTATAATGATAAACATAAATCATAAAGGCCTATGATGGTATCAATAAATATTATAATAACCTCACATAAAAATATCAGAATATCCAAACTTATCTAAACACTCCTCTAATTCCAACTATAAGAGCATGAACCTACACTCATGAATATGGTGCTAAAATCATAGAAATTACATTTCTAGAATTTATAAAGATAAACATGACCCATATTTTTTATTACCAAAACATAAAATTTAAGAATTAAATAATAGATCAATTAGAATATAAGGGAAAATTTATTTATAAAGTTTTAGATAATTGGTACAGACTATTAATATTGTGGATTCATAAACTACCATTTCATAAAAATGAATATCATCACCAACCTTTCCATGAATTTATTATTCAATATTGTGAGATCATAAATATATATATGAAACACTTATAGAAATAAATCATTTACCATCATTATTGGTATCCAAAAAAATGCATTATAAGAAGGCTGATAATAATCTCTCAGTAAGGGTAAACATAAGCATTGAAAAGTAAATGTTATTAGGGGGTTCACGATAGACATTAGGGTCTGATGACATAATAATAGTTAACGATCAAGACATGAATGAAATAATTCCGATAAATACATGGATCATCGGACATAAAAACATTGTATAATTATTTATAAAATGAAAGTGTCCTCAATGTCAATAATATTGAGCCATGTCATATAAATATGGATAAAATGAAACATTTATAGCCTATAATAGCAAAGAAAAAACAAGTCAATATAATGTGAAATTTTACTAATAATATCCTTATATAACCCTTACAATTATAAAAACTATATGGCGGAACTCCATTATATTTACCTAGATTACATTTTCTTTAACTAATAAATTTCAATACAATCTAGGAACACAAAACATATAATATATATCAGGCTCTCATGGTGATTTCTGGGTTCCCCCATTGTATTTAAATATCCAAGAAACATAAATAAAGTACATATGTCATGATTTTAACCAAACAACTCATAAATATATTCCCTATACTTTTGAAAACATTATTAAACTACGGAAACAAAATAAGTTCCACAAAAACCTTATTTGAAACGTGATTCACCAATGGAAGGGAAATAGGTTCCATCAAAATATCTTCTAAATATGTTCAACCATTTTAAAATAAATGTCTTCTATAATAATCCCTTCGAAATATGCTTTTATCTTGGAAAAAAAATTAGTTAAATAAAAATATCATCAGTAAATTCTTACCCCATTGAAGAGAAATCATATAAAAAAATAATATCATTAGAATAAAATAATCCATTGTGGAAAATTTCTATGATTCCATCATTATAAAATAATTTCATTTTTTTTCAAGTAACAACAAGGGTTTTTTATATTCGAGAATATAAATTTAATTAATATATCATTATAATTTTTTTAGTGAAAATAAACTATTTATTTTGATTGTCGCATTTACAAAATAAGGATGAAATTAGAAAATAATTTTCATTTACGAAAAAAATTGTAAAAATCAAACTAAAACCCCATGGAAAGAAGGAACATTAAGGTAGTTAAATCCATTCAAGATACGAATGTTAAATAATAATTCAATTCCATATATTTTTAAAAAGGGAGTCAAGGGTGATCCTATTGAGAAACATTAGAAAATTTCCTCTATAAAACATTTTATATGTGCTAAAAAGATCATCCAAAAATACATCATGAGTTCAATTTTTTTAGAAACTAAATAATTTGAAAACATTTTAGAAGACATTTTGTATGGGGGAGAATGATACCGATTCTAAAAAAACAACAATTATTGCACATAAAAAAGACATTATTTATGATTAATTAATAAACATTGGGGAAATAGAAATAAATAATTTGTAACAAATTAATAACTAGATATTAATATATGATGTATTATTCATAAATAAATTATCACATTAGTTCTCCAAAATAAGAATCATCATAAAGAATCTCAAAAAAAATGGGATCGTAATTAAATCCTTTTCCACTTTAGTAACACTCCAAGAGTATGTCTTGTGGAATAATAACATCAATTGGTAATTTAAATGTAAATAAAATCAACAGTTTTATGATATAACACATCAATGGTTAGTATAAATATCTCACAAATTCATATAGGTTAATATCATATATTTATTTCTCAAAGAAAGTCATTTTTATATGAATAACCCATAGAAAATCATACCATTTAATTTGATAATTAGTTGATCAATCAACTTTGTGTATAAAATTTATACCACGTAAATGTAGTTTCAATTGTACATTAGATAATTATAAGTCAGTACACACATAATAATGATATAAAAATTTCAATGAGGATGTATTACAACCCAATAAAAATAAACTGAGTTAAGAAATTATTTACCACTCAATTAATTTCAAGTAACATTCCCATAGATGAAATAATTAAAATAAATTAATCAATAAAATTATTTGTGAAGTATTCATGTTATTAAATGTAAAATAAGAATTAAATATAAAATAAAATAATAATAGGTGGTGAATAAGGCACATATATATCACAAAAATAAAAAGTGAGATTATAAAACCCTTATATAGAGTTCATATATTTCATGTGTGTCCATTAACTAAATTAGAATAAGGATATATCAATTAATTCATTTCATAAAACTAATTTATAGGTTTAATAACATATATACGAATCACTTATATAATTTCATTTTAATTATGTATAAAAGTAATTACTCTATTAATCTCATTTTAGGTTTTTTGAAGATGTTTGGTTTATTATTTCGAAATAGCTTCTGGATTTTTACCATTGTCAAAGAGGTCATTCTTTAAATAATTATAGAATAAAAATAATGAAATATTTATCAAATTTATTCAGTAAAAATATTTTTAAAACTAATTGTTAAATATTTCTATGAAAAATTATTTTTGAAATAATCAAGGAGATGGTAGGTCATACGTACGCATGAGTAACATTTCAATTTTACAATTATCATTATGAAAATATTATAAGTGATATATTATATTTCAATGATAATCATAGTATAAAAATTTATATAAAATTTCATTAAAACATAGTTATATATATCATTTATTTTTTTGGGTTCTAAAAAAATATAATCTTATCACTTCGTGATGTTATAGCCAACACTTGGGCACGAATGACGATATCCGTTTTTTAATGTAAGAAATAAATGATATATTAAATTTTATGAATGATAAAAAATGAAATAATATAATAATAAAATAATTTATATAAAAATTATTCATTATCTTTATCATCATTATCATCCATTTAAAGCACTAGTGAAAAACATATCAATTCGCATCGTTAGCTTGTAGTCTATCGTACACAAGAGCAACGTTATTATATCCCCCGTAAAATAGAAATTACAAAATTTATACATGATATGTTATTTGCATAAGAATTGATATTCTACAAATATCATATATATATATATATATATATATATACATATAAAAATTTATAATATATCATTATATGAAGCCATGAAAGCTGATGTCTGAAAACTAGTGACATCAGTTTAAGAGGTTGTAGTCCCTCGTACACATGAATGATGATTTCATATCAAATTTGAATGAAAAGGAGATGTATGTTGGTTATAAAATTAAAATAATATCAAATAAATATATTTTACATAAATTTTTAATTAAATATTATTATTTTATGAATATTTAAATGAAATGTAAGAAGAAAAAAAATAATGATACACATTTAAGAATGATATAACTTCTTCTAAAAACCTTCTCAAGTATGTCAAAAATGGATTTATAAGAAATATTGATGATCAAAATATTTTCCCTAGGATATGTTGAGGTATTTAAGGAAGAAATTTTGGAAGGTATAAAACATTATTATTGGCATTTGTGGTGTGAATAATAGAGGAAAGTGGGTGGCATTTTATATGTGAGGCGACTGGAAAATTATAATGTAATGAATGATAAAAGTGTAAAATTTTCATAAATAAATAGTGATCCCAAATGGACCATTATATATCCTTATAAAATATATTTTCTATATATATAACTGAAATACTTTTTATACAATTTTTTGTTTATTTTGACTATTATAATTTTAGATTAATCAGACAGCAAAATCGTTTTCACCTTAAATATAATAATTAATTTCATCGTTTTAAAAATTAATTATGGTCAAATATCAAGTTGAAATTATTAGATAATATGAATTATTATAATTCCTAATATTTATTTCATTTAACCAAATACAATTCATAAAATTTTCAAATTTTAATTTAATATTAAACTCGTAAACGTGACGAAAAATTTGGTTTTAATTACTGTATCATTCAAGGAAAAGTTAAATAAATATTAACTCTATGGATAATAATTTTAATTATATGAATATTAATTAATATTTATTGAAATATTATATATAAATTTAATTTTAATCACCATAAATATACAATTTTTAATTAATTAAAAATGAGAAACATTATCCAATGTAGAAGGAGTTTTCAGAAAACCCCATTTTTTACACCAAAATTATCTTTACTGAGATCCAGTATAAAAAAGATTCAAATGTAATTAATTAGATTAAATATAAATTAATCATACATATTTAATTTCATGTTATAGTCACAATATAATTTTATGTTTAAATTTTCATTATTTATTGAAAAGAAATGATAGTTTTACAAAAAAATATTGTATTTTTCACTATTAATTGAAAATTCCATACTTTTTGAAAAACACATAATTTAATAGAGAGTAAATTTTGATTTAATTACTCTCGTATTGAATTTAGTTTTATAAAATAGATTTAAAACATTGAAAAAATAATAATAATATAATTTTTAAAAAGCATTTAAATTTTTTTTACAAATAAACATATTTTAAACGATTAAAAGTACATTAATAAATATTGATTGATTATTTATTAAGAATTTATCATTTATTTATATTTATTATATATATATATTTATTAATATATTTATTTCCACTCAGACCCTTTAATTTAATGGCTAGGTTATCAGAGTTATATATTGTGTATGCCATTTAAACTCAATTTTGATTGTTGAATAGGCATTAAAAAGTGTTATTTTATAAAATCAAAGGGTGTTATAGTTACTAAAGTGATTCTTGATGTTCCATTTAAATGAAAATTTTTCTATTTCCACTTCAAATTATTTTTATTATATATAGATGTTGTTTTAAAATTTTTTGTGAATGTTTTTATTTAAAGTATATGAATATTTTATTAATGTACATGTCACCAGAGGAATTTCACATGGTCATGTTCTTAGTTTATTATAAATATTAACCATCATGAATTCAGGTATTTCCCAAATAAATTAAAAATAAATTTATTTTCATATACTTAAATTTTATAATGTTTTCCAATGAAAATGGATCTATATCCATATTTTTTTTTGAAATTTGAAAGGGCGTCGATTATTGGTTAAAATTAATTTTCCAATGTGCTTACGATAAATGTGTCCATGATTATAATTATTTTAATTATAATATGGTACATGTTCATTATATATTATATTGGGTGTACCAAACTTATCTCATGAATATGGGTGATCGTATTATGGTTATCCACTCTATTGGGTAATGATATAATATTCAATGGTGAAGATAAGGTAAAATATCATGAAGGTTACTTCTATAGATATAACTTTCCTTTAGTTATTCTGAAATCTGTTTAACCTTAAATCCCATAGGATAAGAATATGGTACCCCATGAAAACTATATTATTCTTGAAAAGGGGGGTTTTATATAAATAATTATATTTATAAGGTAACGAATTTTTATGAAATGTTATTGGTGAATGGTTTTGAAGTACTGTTATGAGTTCCCACATTCATCAGGATCACTTAATGCATTTTCAATGATTAATAATGTCATGATAATGTTGTTATTTTATTAAAAAATTATTTATAAATGTGGAAATTTCTTATCTTTATGATCAATTATTTATTAGTTAAATGTAAACATTTTTTTTTGGGTTTTCAAGTTTAAAAATAAAAAATGTGATGTGATTTTTTATTTCCCTTGTTTGTTCTTTTTTGTGTAACCCATGTTTTCAAATAAAAAAAATAAAAATAATTGAGTAAAAATAGGAAATATAGTATGGTAGAACATTCCACTTTGGTTTAATATTAGAAGATGAAAAATGGTCCTAGATATAGTAGATATAATATCATAGAAAAAAAATTTGAAAAAATTATATACTTTGTGTATATATCCACATTTATATTTACTTTTTTTATTTATTATATAAAACATTTAATATAAAACATCTTAGGATTGTATATAAATTCAATCGTTGATATTATAATGAAATTTCATTGGCCCTTAAATTAATTATTTTATCAATGATTTTGATAATTTAATTGGTTTTAATGTTATGAAGTGATGATAATTATAGATTAATAGATACTATAATATGTTAAAAATTCATTGTTTTATCATAAGAATAAATGTATGTATTCCCATTTCTATGTTTTTTGTGATTATAGTACATTGGAATACTTTTATTAATTTTTTCAAAAACATTTAGATATATTTAAACCTTATGTTTAACATGTATTTACAAAACACTTTACATGAGGAGGATTGGTTTTATATTTTGTGAACACAAAAAGAATTTTATTGATATCCTCTATGGTTAATATAGTCATTGATGTTTAGGAAATTGTGATTTTTTTCAATTAAAGGGTTATTAAATTATAGGATCACATGATTTACCATATTAATACTGATGAAATTGAAAATTTATTTGGTTCCTAACTCATTAATATTATTTTTTATGATGTTCAATATATTTGGAACATAGTCTAGTGAGAGTAAAAAATATTATTTTATAATATTTTTTTGAGAAATAGATATTGAACTATCTATTTTAATCATATTTGATGTAATAATGGATTTATAGTTACTTGGTTTTAATATGGAAATGTTTATCAAATTTATTTTAATATATGATCAGGTTATATATATTTTATGTTTTTCATTTTTGAGGTGATTGATGTTTTTTTGTGATAAATTATATGTCAATCCAAGAAAAATATTTTATCAAATCATTCTAGTCATATTAATGAAATTTTGGTATTTTGGGGATTGTTTTATGATTACTAATTTATAGAGTGATTTATTTTGATCAAGTGGTGTTATTTTTATGTGTTTTGAGAATTACATATTATTTCATCACATTATATATTATAATATCTTTTTAAAAAATATTGTTATTTTAATTAATTGAGATAATTAAGGGAGAAAATGAATCCTTTAATAGAAATTTGGATCTATTATAAGTCGAATATATGTCTTTAGGCATGAAAAGTTTATTAGGAATACTCATTTCTGAGAGTAAGTAATTTGATTTAAATAGAAACCGAATGAAGAATAAATATAGGATTTAATTGAAATTATATATGTAACATCCCAATAATTAATGAATAATAGATATTTTTATCTATGTCTATTAATGATTAAGATAGTGTTATAGAGGCTTAAAATGAAAATAAATACAATCTTATGCATGGAATACACTAATATTCTTAAAAGATTGTTTTAGTGCCTTTTGATGGCAAACCATTTTTGAATCTATATTTTGACAATTTTATAAACTATGTTTGTCAAAATAAACTTATCCTTTATGATTGGGACATCAAAATTTACCTTGTGTGATTTTTTTGTATTTTTCTGACAATGTTAATTTTTTAATGAATAGTGAAAAATACTGCATTTTACATCAAAACTGCTTTTTAATCTAATTTATTTATATGATTAGATTATGTTTTGAATTGGTTTTGAAGTGAAATTAGAATATATTTTTACCATTTCATCCAATGGTGGTCATTGGAATCAATTTCACTTTGAAATTATACTTAAACTTGTGTCAATCTTTTGATAGTTATTGTTTTGTAAAAACACGCTATTTTCTCTGGCAGCGGGAATTAATTATTAAATTAATTAATGTGACTTATATGATTTGAATTTTGTAAAATAGACTTCATTTTTGAATTCGGAATATCAAATATAGCTTAGGGTGAATTTTTGGTAATTTTCTGAAAAACTTCAATTTTTGATGAATAGTGAAACCACTAAGTTGTAATCAAGCAAACTGATTTTTCAGTTAAATGAAAGTTTACCACTAATGTGTATTTAATTTTGAAAATCCGACATACATGGTTGTCATTAAGAAGTAAAATGTGGTTCAATGAGATTAAAATAATTTTTTGGTGAATAGTAACTTATTAAGTTCTTAATCGCGATTAGTGGTAATTAGGGTAGTTTAAGGTATAAATAATGCTTTAATAATAGGAAATGACCTAGACACATGTCCCAACCTTATTGGTTGTGTCCTGGCCGACCAAGACAAGCCATGGTTCAACATGGGGACCCCATGGAGACATTTTGGTTGGGAAATGACATAAATAACTTTTTATTTAATGTAAAAGTAAAAATGACACAAACATAATATGTTTTAACAAAACAATTTGTACATGGTGTTATAAAGATCAGATTTTTGATTATAAATATTAATTGGAAAGATAAAAAGATTTCCTACATCATAGTATTTTTTTTATTATTTTTAGACATTAATTAAATTAAATTATTTATGACATAATAATGATGCCGCGATGACATCATTATTTGATGATTTAAATAAAATGGAAAGATAATGTAAAATCTATGAACTACACATGTCCAAAACGTATTGGATGAGTGGATTTCGAATACTTATCACCTTATACACGAATTATATCAATGTGGGACCTTTTTATACCTAAACACATTTTCAAATAAAGTAATATTTCTTTACTTTCCAAAAGTGCCCCTCCTCTCCTCTTAGAAAAGGCCCCCACCTCTACCTCATTTCACACACTCCTCAAGCCTTTGGCTCGGCCAACCCCTGACCATTTACTCTCTCCACATCCCTCTCCTCATCCTAGAGGAATCCCTTTGGGCAGAATCCTTTCAAAGGAAGCCATTAGGCTCAAATCAAAAGGAGTTACACTTTTAAAGGTAATTCATTCTCTCATGTTCATTTGTTTATTTTGCTTCTCCAACCCCTAAACTCTATTTATTTACTTCCTTTGTAACAACACCAGTATCTTAAATATACTAGGATGTTGTTATAAGATTTATTTGAGCTACACTGTCACACAAATACATCAAATGTTTAAAGAACATACGGTTTCCGTGGATGACGAAATTCTGCCTCCCGAAACGATGATTGTTCAATACTCATTAAACACCTTCAAAGGTGTCCATTATGATGTCACTATTTTTATATATGATATATAATATGTTTATATTTTCCTTAAGCTTCTGTTTTTTTCATTTTGGGCATACCTTTATGGTTCCCATTATGTGTAAACACGATATCTTCATTTTAGGAAGTGCGGACTACCGCCCCCTAAAAGTGATTTGATTCGTTAATACCATATGTGGGATGTGTAAAGGATAAAGTTAATGATATTATATATGTTATTATACTGGAATTATAATATACTCTTATATCATTATGATTCCATTCCAGAAAATATGAAATAGAAATGGAAGTAGCGTTCATGCGTACGTACGGATTACCGTCTCCATGAACGGTGCATTTCATTTCTTACCTCTAAATGTGATGAAATATTATAAATACATGTATATAATGAATATATATGATATATATGTTATCCAAATCATTAATACCATTCTGGATATAACGAACCTATGACCAAATTAACAACATGTAAGTGTAAGAAGTCTATTTTTGACTTAAGAACCAAATACCGACAAAATGAACATTATTAACTTAAATGATTACATGATGTCCATAACATGGTATAAAAGGAATAATGAACTTGAATAAGGTTCTTAAGAAAGTAGAGATTAACTAAAGTTTATTATTCAGGAGATTAAAGAACGGTCGGGTCAAGTCGGATACGAGGTATGGGACTTCGTCTCAATCTCATTTCATTGAGGCATATTTTATTTTATACACAACTTTGTTTTATACGGTGTATAAACCCCTTTGACTTTTACATTTATTCAAAAGGAATCTTTTTTATATGAAGCGTTTACTAAACGACAAAAGGGAATGTTTTTATCGTACGTATGCGGCGACAACGACTTCTCCGCCGTCGTGACCGTTATTTGAGTTTCGACTTCCTCTACAAGCCATACCTTCTTTTTAAAAGAAAAATAAATACCATATTTTACTTTTCTTTTATTTTGGTATTGAAAATGGTTTTCATAATGTTTTTATATCAATGTGTTGTATTGATATCTCATGATTTAAATGTAGAAATTTTATGTTTCCTTTATGCATGTTTTATGTGATATGATTATGTTATGGTTCTTGTGCATTATTATGAAGACGGGTGGTTCCGTGATAAACTAAGGGAGGGTGAGCCCGTTATATCTCTCCAATGCATTGGGTAATGCGAAGGAGTGAAACGTTAAGGTTTCTCCGAAGAGATTTTAGGGAATATACTGTGATTGGTATTCCAAACGTAACCAAGAGGGTTACTCCCTACGTAAGAATGTTATGAATGCCTCAAGTTAACTTTATGTCTTATGATTTCTATGATTTATTCATGATTTTATGAGGTATGTTAAAGTGCCTATGGTTTATGGGTAAAGTATGATTTCATTCTTATGTATATATGAACTCATCTTTCCTTTCCATGTTTTTTTATAACCCATACTGAGTTTTTATGCTCATCCCAAGTTTTTGAAATGTTTTTCACAGGTCAAGGTAAAGGTACATGATAAGATGATAGAGTCAAGGATGTGTCAAGAAATAATCCATGTTTTATTTTGAATGTGTTTCCATTAATGGGAATGAAGAATACTATCTTTATGTAACCACTTTGTTTATATGTGGAATGTAATGCAAGTTTTATGATCTAATTCTCTAAAACTCTAAACCCGAAAAGATCCTCAATGTGTAATCTTGTAATAACTCAATATTAAGTAAGGTTTAAGGCTGGGGCCTTATAGTTGGTATCCGAGGTCGGTTTAGATAACATTAGGAGTTATAATTCTATTAAATGATTATCCAAAAATATTTTTTTTCGAAATGATATAGAATTTAAAGATTACCATGTTGCTTCATCTAAGACATGTTTGTTTAGAATGGTTTTCCGTAGAGGAAATAGGTAAGCAGTGCTAGGAAGGCATACAGAAGGAAATAACCTTCCGAATCAGCATCCAGAAATGGTCGGAATTGAAACTGAATAGTTTGTTGCAGTAATGGCGCAGTTGAATCAAGCGATAAATGGCGGTGGTATCCATGCACGAGATCAGCCAGATCAACCGTAGAGGAACATGTCAGTGGTGGAACATTTCATGAGGCAACATCCACCATCATTTAGAGGATCATCTGACCCTGTGCTAGCTGAAGGGTGGATTAAAGCACTGGAGAAGATTTTTTATGTCATGGGGTGTTCACACACTCAAAAGGTTAGTCTTTCTATTTACCGTTTGGAGGGTGAAGCAGATCAGTGGTGGTCAATGGTTAAAAATATCAGGGACGCCGATGAGATTGATGCTCTTGACTGGGATGAATTCAAAGGTATGTTTCTTGAGAAGTATTTTCCTAAGGCTGTTCGACTTAGGATAGAAATGCAATTCTTGGAATTGAGGCAAGAGGAAGACTCAGTGGCTGCCAATGAAGAAAGGTTCACTCGATTGGAAAGGTATGCTCCAAATTTTATCCGGGACCTTGATAGTAAAATCAATCGTTTCTACTCAGGATTAAAGCCAAAGTATCGAAGGGCATTAGCTTCTCGTGAGTTTAAAAGTTATCAAAAGCTTGTTCGATATGCTGAGAAGGTGGAAATGGAGTTTTCCGATGACCAAGTTTTCTATAACAACCAGCAGAAGAAGAGACCGAGGTGGTAGGATAAAGGTAAGAATTCTTCAAAAATGTCTGATGGTAAGAGAACTAAGTTTCCAGTTTGTGATAAATGTGGCAAAAGGCATGCTGGGGAATGTCTTCTGAATTCTGGAAGTGCTACCGATGTGGTAAGATGGGACATAAGGCTCGTGATTGCACTCAAAAGGATCAAGGTGAAGGTAAGAACAAATTTGATTTACAGTTAGTGAAATGTTATAAGTGCAATGAGATGGGATAACTGTTGATCCTACAAAAACAAAAGTTGTGGAAGAATGGCCAAGACCCACTAATGTAACCGAGATTCGTAGCTTCCTTGGTTTGGCGGGCTATTACCGAAGGTTTGTTAGAAATTTTTCACAGTTATCTAGTCCAATGACTAAGCTAACTCGGAAGGGTGTTAAGTTTATCTGGACAAAAGAATGTGATGATTGTTTTTAGGAATTGAAAAGAAGATTGGTGAATGCTCCAGTTTTGGCACTACCTTCTAGGAATGGTGAGTTTGTTATATACAGTGATGCTTCATTGAAAGGACTTGGTTGCGTCCTAATGCAGAATGATCAGGTAATTGCTTATGCTTCACGACAGTTGAAAACTCATGAGGTAAATTAGCCTAGACATGATTTGGAATTAGCTGCTGTTGTTTTTGCTTTAAAAATTTGGAGGCATCATTTGTATGGAGTAAAGTGTGAAATATATACCAATCACAAAAGTTTAAAGTATATATTCACTCAGAAAGAGTTAAACATGAGACAAAGGAGATGGCTGGAATTAATCAAAGATTATGATTGTACAATTCATTACCATCCGGGAAAAGCAAATAAAGTGGTTGATGCTTTGAGTCGAAAAAGTAATTCTTCATTAACAATGTTGCGTTTGGAACGTGATCCTTTGGTTAAGGAATTGATGAACTTTGTCATAGAATTTGTTGGTGCAGGAAGTCCTTCTGTTTTGTTTCAGGTATCAGTGAAATCATCTCTATCAGATAGAATCAAGCAAGCACAGAAGCAAGACAGTGAGTTGCAGAAAAAGGTAGAGCTGGTTCAGAAAGGTAAGTTACCTGAATTCAACATTGATAATGATTGCATTTTGAGATTTGGGAAGAGATTGTGTGTGCCTTGTGATTCACAGTTGAAGAGAGATTTGTTATGTGAAGCTCATAGTTCTCCGTTTTCAGTTCATCCGGGAAGTACTAAGATGTATAGAGATCTGCGGGAGTATTACTGGTGGGATGGAATGAAAAGAGATATTGCTGATTTTACTGTGAAGTGTTTGACTTGTTAGCAGGTTAAAGCAGAGCGGCAGTTACCGAAAGGGATACTTCAGCCTTTACCAGTGCCAGAGTGGAAATGGGAGAATATATCCATGGACTTTGTTGTTGGATTACCGAAGACATCTCGAGGTAATAATGCAATCTGGGTTATTGTTGATCGCTTGACCAAATCTGCTCATTTCCTTGCTATACGAGATACTTTCTCCCTTGATCAACTTTCCCGTTTGTATCTTAAAGGGATAGTCAGGTTACATGGAGTTCCTATCTCCATTGTATCGGATCGGGATCCCAGGTTTACTTCTAACTTTTGGAAAGGCCTTCAGAAGTCGTTGGGTACTGAATTAAATTTTATTACAGCTTTTCATCCTCAATCAGATGGGCAGTCAGAACGAACAATTCATACATTGGAGGATATGCTACGAGCTTGTTCTATGGATTATCAGGGATGTTGGGACCAACATCTTTCTTTGGTTGAGTTTTCATATAATAACAGTTTTCATTCTAGTATACAGATGGCACCATTTCAGGAATTATATGGGAAGCGGTGTCGAACTCCAACTTTCTGGGATGAAGTGGGTGAAAGGAAGTTGATGGGACCCGAATTGGTAGAAGAGATGGCAGAAAAAGTTCAGCTGATTCAGAAGCACATGAGAACAGCTCAGAGCAGGCAGAAGAGTTATGCGGATTACCGGAGGAAGGATCTATCTTTAGAGGTAGGTGATCATGTTTTTCTCAAGGTTTCTCCTTGGAAAAGTGTGATGAGATTTGGTAAGAAAGGAAAGTTGAGTCCAAGGTTCGTTGGACCATAGAAATTCTGGAGAGAGTTGGATTAGTTTCATACCGAGTGGCTTTACCTCCGAGTTTATCTCAGGTACACAATGTTTTTCACATTTCGATGTTGAGAAAGTATATGCCAGATCCATCTCATGTTTTGAGTCCAGAGGTAGTTCAGCTGGAAGAGAACCTATCTTATGAGGAAAAACCAGTCCAGATTCTTGACCACAGGGAGCAAGTGTTACGGAATAAGGTGATTAAGAAGGTAAAGGTTTTGTGGAAAAACCACATGATTGAAGAGGCAACATGGGAATCTGAAAATGCAATGAGGGATAAGTACCCACATTTATTCGATAAGTAAATAAATTGTGGGGACGCAATTTTCTAAAGGGGTGAAGGATGTAACATCCCAAGTAAATAATGAATAATAGATATTTTTATCTATGTCTATTAATGATTAAGATAGTGTTATAGAGGCTTGAAATGAAAATAAATACAATCTTATGCATGGAATACACTAATATTCATAAAAGATTGTTTTAGTGCCTTTTGATGGCAAACCATTTTTGAATCTATATTTTGACAATTTTATAAACTATGTTTGTAAAAATAAACTTATCCTTTATTATTGGGACATCGAAATTTACCTTGTGTGAATTTTTGGTATTTTTCTGACAATGTTCATTTTTTAATGAATAGTGAAAAATACTGCATTTTACATCAAAACTGCTTTTTAATCTAATTTATTTATATGATTAGATTATGTTTTGAATTGGTTTTGAAGTGAAATTAGAATATATTTTTACCATTTCATCCAATGGTGGTCATTGGAATCAATTTCACTTTGAAATTAGGCTTAAACTGGTGTCAATCTTTTGATACTTATTGTTTTGTAAAAACACGCTATTTGCTCTGGCAGCGGGAATTAATTATTAAATTAATTAATGTGACTTATATGATTTGAATTTTTTAAAATAGACTTCATTTTTGAATTTTGAATATCAAATATAGCTTAGGGTGAATTTTTGGTAATTTTCTGAAAAACTTCAATTTTTGATGAATAGTGAAACCACTAAGTGGTAATCAAGCAAACTGATTTTTCATTTAAATGAAAGTTTACCACTAATATGTATTGAATTTTGAAAATCCGACATACATGGTTGTCATTAAGAAGTATAATGTGGTTCAATGAGATTAAAATAATTTTTTGGTGAATAGTAACTTATTAAGTTCTTAATCGCGATTAGTGGTAATTAGGGTTGTTTAAGGTATAAATAATGATTTAATAATAGGAAATGACCTAGACACATGTCCCAAACTTATTTGTTGTGTCATGGACGACCCAGACAAGCCATGGTTCAACTTGGGGACCCCATGGAGACATTTTGGTTGGGAAATGACATAAATAACTTTTTATTTAATGTAAAAGTAAAAATGACACAAACATAATATGTTTTACGAAAACAATTTTTACATGGGGTTATAAAGATCAGATTTTTGATTATAAATAGTAATTGGAAATATAAAAAGATTTCCTACATCATAGTATTTTTTTTATGATTTTTAGACATTAAATAAATTAAATTATTTATGACATAATAATGATGCAGCGATGACATCATTATTTGACGATTTAAATAAAATGGAAAGATAATGTAAAATCTATGAACTACACATGTCAAAAACTTATTGGATGAGTGGATTTCGAATCCTTATCACCTTATCCACGAATTATATCAATGTGGGACCTTTTGAAACCGAAACACATTTTCAAATAATGTAATATTTCTTTACTTTCCAAAAGTGCCCCTCCTCTCCTCTTATAAAAGGCCCCCACCTCTACCTCATTTCACACACTCCTCAAGCCTTTGGCTCGGCCAAACCCTGCCCATTTACTCTCTCCACATACCTCTCCTCATCCTAGAAGATTCCCTTTGGGCTGAATCCTTTCAAAGGAAGCCTTTAGGCTCAAATCAAAAGGAGTTACACTTTTAAAGGTAATTCATTCTCTCATGTTCATTTGTTTAATTTTGCTTCTCCAACCCCCTAAACTCTATTTATTTACTTCCTTTGTAACAACAACAGTATCTTCAATATACTAGGATGTTGTTATAAGATTTATTTGAGCTACACTCTCACACAACTACATCAAATGGTTAAATAACATACGGTTTCCGTGGATGGCGAAATTCTGCCTCCCGAAACGATGATTGTTCAATACTCATTTAACACCTTCAAAGGTGGCCATTATGATGTCACTATTTTTATATATGATATATAATATGTTTATATTTTCCTTAAGCTTATGTTTTTTCATTTTGGTCATACCTTTATGGTTCCCATTTTGGGTAAACACGATATCTTCATTTTAGGAAGTGCGGACTACCGCCCCCTGAAAGTGATTTGATTGGTTAATACCATATGTGGGATGTGTAAAGGATAAAGTTAATGATATTATATATTTTATTATACTGGAATTATAATATACTCTTATATCATTATGATTCCATTCCAGAAAATATGAAATAGAAATGGAAGTAGCGTTCATGCGTACGTACGGCTTACCGTCTCCATGAACGGTGCATTTCATTTCTTACCTCTAAATGTGATGAAATATTAT
The DNA here is from genome assembly GCA_963277665.1 of Viscum album. Taxonomy (NCBI): domain Eukaryota; kingdom Viridiplantae; phylum Streptophyta; class Magnoliopsida; order Santalales; family Viscaceae; genus Viscum; species Viscum album. The sequence goes on along the minus strand of OY728157.1, from coordinate 345,143,654 downwards.
AAATACATGTATATGATGAATATATATGATATATATGTTATCCAAATCATTAATACCATTCTGGATATTACGAAACTATGACCAAATTAACAACATGTAAGTGTAAGAAGTCTATTTTTGACATAAGAACCAAATACCGACAAAATGAACATTATTAACTTAAATGATTACATGATGTCCATAACACGGTATAAAAGAAATAATGAACTTGAAAAAGGTTCTTAAGCAAGTAGAGATTTACTCAAGTATATTATTCAGGATATTAAAGAACGGTCGGGTCAAGTTGGATACGAGGTATGGGACTTCGTCTCAATCTCCTTTCATTGAGGCATATTTTATTTTATACACAACTTTCTTTTATACGGTGTATAAACCCCTTTGACTTTTACATTTATTCAAAAGGAATATTTTTTATATGAAGCATTTACTAAACGACAAAAAGGAATGTTTTTGTCGTACGTATGCGGCGACAACGACTTCTCCGCCGTCGTGACCGTTATTTGAGTTTCGGCTTCCTCTACAAGCCATACCTTCTTTTTAAAAGAAAAATAAATACCATATTTTACTTTTATTTTATTTTGGTATTGAAAATGGATTTCATAATGTTTTTATATCAATGTGTTGTATTGATATATCATGATTTAAATGTGGAAATTTTATGTTTCCTTTATGCATGTTTTATGTGATATGATTATGTTATGGTTCTTGGGCATTATTATGAAGACGGGTGGTTCCGTGATAAACTAAGGGCGGGTGAGCCCGTTATAGCTCTCCAATGCATTGGGTAACGCGAAGGAGTGAAACGTTAAGGTTTCTCGGAAGAGATTTTAGGGAATATACTGTGATGGGTATTCCAAACGTAACCAAGAGGGTTACTCCCTACGTAAGAATGTTATGAATGCCTCAAGTTACCTTTATGTCTTTTGATTTCTATGATTTATTCATGATTTTATGAGGTATGTTAAAGTGCCTATGTTTTATGAGTAAAGTATGATTTCATTCTTATGTGTATATGAACTCATGTTTCCATTCCATGTTTTTTTATAACCCATACTGAGTTTTTATGCTCATCCCAAGTTTTTGAAATATTTTTCACAGGTCAAGGGAAAGGTACATGATAAGATGATAGAGTCAAGGATGTGTCAAGAAATAATCCATGTTTTATTTTAAATGTGTTTCCATTGATGGGAATGAAGAATACTATCTTTTTGTAACCACTTTTTTTATATGTGGAATGTAATGCAAGTTTTATGATATAATTCTCTAAAACTCTAAACCCGAAAAGATATTCAATGTGTAATCTTGTAATAACTCAAGATTAAGTAAGGTTTAAGGCTGGGGCCTTATAATATAGTACAAAGAAAACAATTACATATATTTTCATAAAATTTATATTTTGATGGTAAAATAATTAATCAAATATATTTAGTATTATGAAAGCCGTGACACACAACTATCAATACTATATTTATGTTTCACATATTTGAACTAGAATTTATGTTTTTTGATAAAATCAATACTAGATTTTTTAACTATATTATGATAAATTCATTTTGGGATAATAAAATTAATATATATATATATATGGTAAAATTTCTTTAATTTGGGTAAATTTAAACACCCTATGATTTTTATTTAAAAATAATAAAATGTTAAATTGAATGCACCACATCTAATTCCATCCATAAAATGAACTAGGATATACTGTTAAAATATTTTAATTTAAATATTAATTTTACAACCTCAATGTTTTTCTGGTGGGTATGAACCTACATTATTGAGTAATGAAATAAACTATGGGAAGTATTGTTTAACACAAATTTATAGTTATATTCATAAGAAATAAGAACTCAATTTCAAACATAATAATAGAATATTATATGATATCTATATTTTTAAAAACTATTTTATATCCATATATATATAATATCAAAATAAATTAATTCAAAAACCATTTATGACTGATTTTAATGAAATGAATAGATCATTTAATTTTTAAAAAAATAAACTTTTATTTATTTGAATTTATTGGATACAGAATAAATATAAATTCATTATATGAATAAAAAATACATTTTCTTGAAAATAGTATTAATTAAATTTATTGAATGTATACTATGATAGATTTTATCCATTGTATGAATTTATTTTATTAAAATGGAAATATTTTTGGAATCATAATTTAAAAATAATTTAAATATGAATCATTAGAATTTCTTTAAAGAGGTTGATTTTTGTGTGAATTGTTAAATTTTAATTTTTTAAATATCCATAACTAATATATAAATATGTGAATTTTAATGTCCCATTTATTTAATTTTATAAAATAAATATATTATATAATGTATTGAACACAATCTTACAAATTCTATAGAATTCCATATTATATTATACTTTGTAATAATATCATTTTCACTTAAAAACGTATTTTTAAGTAGTTTTATTTTTTGATTATCATAAATATTAAAAAGGTAATTTGTTCCACTTTAATTGATATGTTATTAAAAATATAATTCTATATTTTTAATCCAAATGGTCAAATTCAATAATGAGAACAAATTTATATTTCTTAATTATGAATTGTAACCCATATAAATGTGTTGTAACAACGGTAAAAAGGGTAATGTAGGTAAAACCATTTTCAATGGGTATTGTGCACTTAAATTAATTTTTTTCAAACACACACACACACAGATATATATATATATATATATATTAAATCTTGAAAAAATTGAATTATTTTTATTAATTTAGAGGCTAAAATATTATAATGATGTGTATTTCCATTTTTTACATCATGAATAGTAACTTACGTGAAAATGTTGTCACCGTAGTAAAAAGGCTAGAACATGTTAATTATTGCTGAGCCTAAGTGATATGTTCAAAAAATATTATATTAAATTTTATAGTATGAGAGGATATCAAACCTTATCAAATTATCATCTGAAATATGGATATTTTGTGCCAATATAATTTGATAGTATCTTTTATATTGCATTTTGTAAAGTACCTGTAAAAAATTTAAATATCATTATTTTTATATCCATATTTATATTTAATAAAAATGATAATATGTTATGAATGGTTTTAAAATACTTTTCTAAATATAGAGAAATTATTTTTACTATAGTAATTTGTCTTCATTTTTGGTTATGATATAATTAATATGAAGACCTACATGATGTCAAAAAGAAACATGTAAAACATGTAGAATTCCATTTTTTTTATTATTTAATTAAGGATAAATATTTTGGTACACTTGAAAATGAATGTAAATGATATATAATATTCAAAAATTATTTTTAAATAAGTCCATTATCAGAAATTTAATATCATCAATCAATTGGATATGAAATTTTCAATATGATCATGAATAGTACTTATATGTTCCATGTCATTATTTTAATATTAAATCAATAGCCCTTATGGATTATAAAATTTTTAATATAGGTTAAGATTAATTCTTGACAATGAGGGGGTAAAACCAAAGAATTTATTATAAAATCAATCTTAAATTTTTATATATTTGATTTAATGAATTTTTTTTCAAGCTTATCCCCATTATATTCGAATGTGTTTCATTCAAGATCCATTTCACATGAGTCCGAAACATATTATAAATTAATACTTCAGGTAATTAAAATATTACCACCCACATCACTTAATAAAGGGAAACACCAAATTTATCTTCCTTACATTTTATGAGAAATATATCTATACCACAAAAATTAAAAAATTTGTATTCATATTTTCTTTCCCATAACCTAAATGTTTAGGTTACATCAATTAGAAATAACATGAGGCTTATGATGTAATCCAAAGGAGTTTTTCCAAAAAAAAATTATATCTCCAAATAGAGTTCTTTCCTGTTTATTTAATCTTCCATCTCCACTATAATAAGAATACATGTTAATATTATAAAAAACTCCTAAATATTATTAAATTGTTATTATATTGATGTAAAAACCTTTTTTATTATCCATTTCAATCATACAGTCGTTTAAACGTTCCCTTATTAATACATGTTGACAGCAACATGAACGAAGTGTTGTGTTTATTTTTTCATCCCCAACATAAATTGAATTTTATTGTTATTTATATTTATATATATATTACATTCATTATAGAATTATTCTCATTGAATTATGATATCCTTCTTTCCTTCATACCCTTCATCCTGATGTAAAATGATTACGCCATTCATGATTAACTGTACACTACAACCTATATAAAGAGATGTGAAAATTTCTCTAGTTTGTCCATTCTTGGATGATAAATATATTGTCTATAAATTATACAAATGATAATATCTTTATGAATAATATTCTAGACATTATTGAATGATAACCACTTTTATCATTGTCAACTTGTGAATTTTGTTTTGAGATTATGAACAAAACTTCGAATGTGAAGGCAATAAAATTTGTATATATATAATTCATGGTATAATAAGAAAATGAATGTATTATTATAGTGTAATAAACAATTAAATGATTACTAAGAATTATAATGATTACTATATGATCACTACTCTGAAGGTAAGTATATTACGTGGTGAGTCAATGTTTATGTATGGTATTTCACATATATATTTAAATTCATCGAGATTATTCCATTTTAACAAATGATTCATAATTTTAGTGTTTGAAATCCAATTAAATGAGTTTTATAGAAATTTATTGAAATTAAAGTGGTTTAAATATCAATTTCATATCCCCTAATTAAATAATATTTCAATAAAAATTTTAGGAATGTGGTATGTGACTTTGTTTTTAAAAATCATGTTTTAACATAATCCATCCAAATAATTTTAAACTATGTGAATGTTTTATATAAATGTTTTTAGACTGTTCTTTTATTGATTGAATGGTTTATAATTATCATTTTGGAATGTATTTTTCAATTTTTCTCATATAATATTAAAATATATTTATAACATTTTCTATATCGGTTATATTTGACTCCTTTAGGGGAAGGTCATGAATAATATTTTTTGAAGGTACATGGTGTGGGCTGAATTTTCCATCATTATTTCATTTATTAAATAAAAATATTACTATTAATATTTTATTGGTTACAAAAAGTAAATTCAATTCCCAATTTTTGGGTTTTTATCATTTTAATATTCTTTGAAAAAATGGATATTTCTAGGTATTTTATTTTTAATGTAAAAAGAACATGGATTAATGTTTCAACAAATTTTATCCCATGATTTATGGAAAACAAATTATAGAATATAAATTTTTCTCAATATGGTTTGATATGTTGAAAATATAGACAATGGTGGGTGATCCTGATTTATCTCTTTAATGTATTCTATAATAATTCATTCTTATAAAGTAAAAATGACTATCAATTTCTTGTTGTTACTCCAATAGAATTAAATGATATTATTTTTATCTATAATGGGTTAGACCTGAGTAAAAAATTCTTTGAATAAAATAATCCAAGATAATTTTATTATTCTTGAAAAATGTAGTTTTATGGGAATAAATTTAATTCATAAGGTATGGAACATTTATGTACTTTTAAAGGATAAATGTTTTGATATATATTCATGAGACCCAACAGTCCTCAAGTTGACTTACTTATTTTTTTTATTAATGGTGTTTTATCAATTTTTTTAATAATATATTATTTTTCATATCTATAAATGATTTTTTCAATTTGGAAGGTCAATTTGGAAATTAGCATGCATGTTAATGGGTGTTTATTATATCACTGGACTGAGGGGATTTTATTAGTTTTATGTCCCAACAATCTAATTAATTATTTTTTACAAAATATATGGATGAGTAGGATATATATCATTACCAAAAAAAGGAAATTGGTAATATTTTAAATTATAAAATCATTTGAATGAAAAATGGGTATTGAAATAAATCTATGTTTTTTGAGAAAAACATACACTCTGTGGATTTTTACATATATAATTGTAATATTTTTTTATTTATATAAATATTTTATCCTAAAATATCAATGTTTTTTTAAAAAGAATTTTTTTTGATTAAAATCATAATTATTGGAAGATAAAGGTAATAGTCTGTATATTATGTCAATAAGTAAAAAATATTACAAATACAATGTTCTATTTCTATTCTATTACATACATTCCATGTGATTGTTCTACGATGGTTATGAGGTAAACATATTCATTCATAAATTAACAAGTAACATTGGTAAAAATTCCAAGGGTATAATTATTAGAGGATATAGTAGAATTTATAGTAGAATATGAAACACATGATTCATAAACAACTAAAGGGTCTTACTTCGATCATATGGTGAATTTGTTTTTGGATTGGACTCACATATTTTATGAAGTAAAAAAGATAAATATGTTTGGTTTAAAGAAATAAAAATTTCTATTGTGGTGAGTGATATATTAATACTTCTTTTACTAGATCTCTATCTAAAAAATCGTGTGAGGATCATACATATATGATTTATAAATAACTTATTTAATTTTCAATGAAAAGAATACATAATCTTATGATCCATCTAATATGTGAATACTTTTCATTTTATAATACCATATCATTTATCTTTCTTTACTATACGAGGATCCATGGATAGAATCCCTCTAATGGTGACTCAAACATGATCCATTGATCATTGTGAAATTAAAATCGATCTCTTGGTGCTCGAGTTTTGAATCCATTATCTTTTTTTGTATTTGATGATCTCTCATCCATCAAACATAATAGAGTATATCTTTGGTTTCTAGTTCTTGATATGGTGAGAGAAGGAGTTGAGAGATGATTCATTGTGCAAAAAATAATATATTTTTGAATGATTACCCTATATAATAGAAATAAGTGCCTATTTTTTTTAGGATATGTGGTAGATGAAAATAATTATATAATAAAATACCAATTTGTAAATAATTTTATAACCTCAAATTTACTCAATTCAATATCATAGTAATATTATTATTGTTGTTTTGTTGTTCTCCCAAACATGCATAGTAATAAATATTATTTAACCATCATTTTAATTAATATTTGTCACTAGACTCGGCCATCGTCCATTAAATGTCCTCTAGTAGATATTAATCACCTGAAAAAAAATTAAATATATTATTCCTAAGAAAGCTATCAATAAAACATGAATAATATTTTTTATTTCTCTAAATAATAATAATACTAATTCATTTAATTAAATTCATGATATATATAATCAGGATTGTCGTAAAAACATAATCTTTGACCATATAGGATTCTTTATCTTTGGAATAATAGAGGCTTGCTTTAATACTATGATCACTGTCTAGAAATGTGTCAAGGATTCCAATAGTAATAACATAATGATGCAATGATAAAAAAACATACATGAACACTCACTATGTAATATAATCCCTTTTCAGATTATCATGTGAAGTAAAATGCACATATATCACACAAAAAATACACTCAATTCAACTATCTTTAAATATATGATATAATCTGTCCATTACAACTTGGAAATTGAATTTAGGGTGATTTTTCCATTTCAATAAAATGGATGATATATTAGTTTTTAGAAATATAGTAGTGTAAAAGTTATCCTAAAATTTTCCAATAATGACAAGTAATTCATGACAAACCCAATGTAACCTACCTCAATGTGAACATATGTCAACATAGGGTTCATCTAATAATATTTTTGTTTCTTTCATGACATGAATTAATGATATCATTATACTAAAAAAACTATCAATCACAATCAAATATAGGAATCTCTTATGACATATGAACATTTGAAATTTTTATTGGAGGTTTTATTCTCATAATATCTCATCTAGGAGATTACAAAGTGTCAACATCATGAGAAGAAGTGCATTCCACTTACATGTTATCACACCAAAAAGTATATGAATTATGTGTCCCCTCATAGTAAATTTTCCGAGTGCAGAACATTATTTAATAATATCACCACATCCCATCTACATTCACTCATAGTAGTGAAATACTATGACCTTATCATTGTGATGTATACTCTCAAAAATTATTAGGTTAGTTTTATGAATAAAAATGTAAAATATATAATTAATTTTATTTAATATTAAATAAAATATAGAAACATGTAATCAATGTAAAAGTATTGGGTCCTAAGACACTAACTCAATCAAAATCCCCCTTAGACAATATCCGATTTCTTGCGACGTTTGTTATTTTGGGTGTCAAAATATAATCTTGTTTTTTCATATCAAATATTTAATTTAGGGGTCCGCCACGTTGTATGGAATAGTAATATTTCTCACTAGAACATCAAATCTATAAAATAATCCCTTAAGAGACAATTATTTTCTGGTATATTCTCCATCAAATAATTTCACATTGGCTCTTTTGAGAGAGCCACCAATACAGCATAATCACTATAGAATGTGTTAGGATATTTAATTTTATTTACCAAATCTTTATTTTTTATAATTTTTGAATCCATAATTCTTCATTAACATCATCATATGATGAAATATACTCAGGATATATTGTAAAATCTATGACAATAGACTTATTTGGTCTTTTCATCTAATAACACATCAATTGAATGTGATTTTTGTCCATTTTCTTGACTTGAGATCTTCTTTATCTATATGGAAAATATCTTATGTATATCATATAATTATTAATCCCTAATGTGCTCCATAAACTAGTAACATATCATTAATAAAACTCATATATTAATGGACAGTCTTTACTAAAATCCAATGGTTTCCACTAGGGTCAGCTTGATATCTTCCTACTGAACATAATTTATATGTGACATCAAAACTTGTACCTATAATAACATAAATGAATGATCCAAGAACTTATGTGTGTGTAATTTTGTAAATTTTTTTTACTCAAATGTATGATGTCAAATTTTCTTATAAAGATTAATTTCATCTGAGAATAGAATCAATCCCATCTTTTTAATGCCCTGAAAATCTAAAATAGAGACATTGTATCAATAGCATGTATCACACACAACAAAAAGAACTTAAGGGAATATAATATCTTGATATTTAATAATATATTTTATATATTAAATAAATTAAACATAATTAATAGCTTTTAATGAATGTGATATCAAGTTAGCATAAGTATCATTAAATAATGAGTTTCTTCAATGAGTTCCTCTACACTCAAGACCATGTTTTACCGTCAAATATTATACTATTATAATATTATTATTTAATATAGTAAGTTAAAACCTATCCATTAGATTAATGCTTATGAATATTATGAAATACATTTTGAAACATATGGTTTTAAAAATATCAAATGAACTCAGTGGTTGCTAATTAATTATAAATAAATGTAATAACCAATTGAATATAAAGAGATTGTTTTAATAGAAAACTATATAATTTTCTCAAAAATATTTTTCTCCATAATATATTAAATTAATTAAAATATGTGAGTGGTACTAATTTAATATATATTATATATTTAGTGAAATATTTTTTATATTCATCCAATATGTTTGATTGGTATGAGATAAGAATGAACTTAATGTTACATTTAAATCCTAAATGTTTGTTAATCCCCTTTTACCACCTTTTAATGGAAAATATATTTTGAATATAATTTTTTATCATTTATAAAACATATATTTCAATATAAATGTAATACATGAAATAAGGACATAAAATTTCGATTAGATTTATTTTTTGGTATTTTTTGTTATGTAACATTTTGTAATGAATTGTGGAAAATAATGAATTTTAATTAAAAACTATTTTATTATTATTTATTTTTCTGTATAAATTATACTTGTAATTTGATATAAAGATTAATTATATTAATATTTTGTTATTTGATACAGTTTTAGTCAATTAAATAACCTATACATTGAAATATAAAAATAAAATATTCCAAAATTTTGAACGATTTAACTTTTAAATCCTGCATTGTCATCCAGTCTATTGGATTTAATTTAATTTAATTTCTTCAATTTATTTAATTATAATTTCAAAAAATAAATTCTATATTTGGAATAAGAATAATTTATAATAATTTATAATTTAAACTTATTTTTTTGACAAATAATATTAGTGAAATTAATTATAATTATATAGAATGAAAAATAAGAAAATACTCTTAAGGGAGGACTAAAAAATAAAATTATGGTCCAAAAAGAACTAAAAACCATGAAAAAGACATTTTATGGTAATTTTAGATATTATTAATAATTTTATATAATTTGGAAAATTATTATATCCACTTGAAATGGATATAATGTGGATGGAATTCCCTTTCCAAAAATTTACAAGAGCGCACTCCTCCTCCTCTATAAAAAAGGCACTCAACCCTCCCACATCACCAAACTTCTCAATACATATTGTATTAAATAATAACTATAAATATATATCCTTAGATTAAACCCCATATAGATGAATCCTCCCTTTGGAAAAAAGTTAATTCGAGGAATCTCTATGTTTTAAACCAAATATTTTTACCCGATTAAGAGGTAACATCCTTCCTCAATCTCTTTTTCTTCTAAAAATTTTCAATTAATCTAACATGAATATATATATATAAAAACCAATATAAATAATATACCGATGTCTTTATATGTTAATTTTTAGACCTAAATTTACTAAAAATTCCATATAATGGGTAACAAATTTACCGATTATTTGTACGAAGAATGACAGCCTCCTGAAACTAAGTTGTTCATTTTTCCTATCCATCATTTCATGATTTTTGATGGTAATAGAACATATATTTATAAATTATATAAATTATATTTATAATTATTTTATGTTTCAGTAAACTAATATAAAAATACCCTTTATCTTTCTATTTTGAGTAAATGCGATATCATCATTTGTGGACGTGTGGACTACTGCCCGTCAAAACGATATGGCTCGATCACACTATAAATGGAAAAAATAATGGCTGGTTTTAATAAATATATTTAACATATATTACATTTATATTATAATGTAATTATAATATAAATAAATCATTTACTTTTCATTCCTTTAATAATGGAAATAAATGAATGTTTGGTTCATGCTTACGTATGACCTACTGTCTCTGTGAATAGAGAATTTCATTTCATATCTCCAAACATTATGGACTATTATAAAAAATATATAAAATGATATATATGATAATTAAATGACGTTTTATATTAAGGATATAATAAAACAATGATATATTTTAGAATAAAAAATAGTAACATGTCAAAATCAACTCGAACAATTAGGCATTTTACACTCAAAACAGTGAAAATAATTAATGATTTTTAACAAACTAGAATAAATATATTATATCAAGATCACATATGATATCATATTTTTGAATATTATTATTTTATATTTTATTATGATGTTTTAAATAATTATACATGAGGTTAAATTCCATTAACACAAAATAAAACACATGGTAAGTGATTTAATCTCAATTTACATTCTAGTGAGACTTATTTGTTGTAATGGACCTTGTTTCATTTGTACGATGTATATAATTATATTTTATAGGTTATATCATGAATATATTTATTATCATGATATTATATGTTTTATTTAATAATATTTTTTCATGGATTTCATGATTCAATTGGTTTGAAGTTTTATGGGACACTTTGGAATGATTATTGATTTTTTTCCTCAAAATGGTTTTTAATGATTATCATTGCAATATGAACAAATTTTTTGATTGTTACCATTATAATAATAAAATAAAATTATTGTTGTGCAACTAATATCTTAAATATGGTCTATATACTTCCACTTTTTTATATTATATCTTTATTCATTAAATATTTATTATATTTAGAGTTCAGATATGAATTAACTAATATAAGTGGGTTTGAGTTAAAATTTACCAAGTCAAAAATAATATCATAACCTGATTTATTTTCATTAGGTTATACGACCACCTCTCTATCATTAATATAATATGATTATTTTTATAATGACTTTGACTGTCAATTTATTTATTTCCCTTCTTTTATGTGGATTTATAGTTGATATACTTAATATTCTCATTGATTGATTCTGACATCAATGTTGTAATCTTTTCACGGGTTTATAATAAAATATCATTTTGTTTTTCATTAATTACACATGAATTTAAATCAATGGAATTTATTTGACCATTAATTAATATACTATGTTATTTTCATATCATCTTCCCATTCAGGACTATTATCAAATAATAGTATAATTTTACTCTATTTGGTACATAATATATTTTATAAAATGTTATTTAGAGAACCCGATTTCATTCACTCTTTTTTAGGGAACCTATTTTCTTCTAGAAACCATTTTTTTCAAATGGATTTAAAAAATTATTTTTAACCATTCAGAAATTATTTATTAAAGAAATATTTACCCTTATTTCTTTTTGAAATGTTTTAATGGAATCTTAATGTCTCTTTCCAAACAGGGAATTTTTCTATCTTTATTACATTGAAAATGAAATTTTCTAATTACTTGATACAAAATGTAAATATTTAACCAATATTATTTCATGAAAAATTCCTTTTCATGTATAAAACATCAAATTTTAATGAAAATATATTGAATATTTATTTTCAATGAAAATGATTTTCAAAATATTTTGAATATAAAAATATATTTTCCAAAATAATTTTTTCAAGATATTTTTTATAATATTTCAATTAATCAATGTCAATAGCCCTTTATTATACTCCATATGGGATATGTTGTATTGATACTATCTTTATAAATCATCTAGATGGTTTATGATTTATTTATCCATTGATAGTCTTGACATTCACTTCTTTGATTCCCTTTATTCCCCATAAAATATTTAATATACATTGGTCATTTGGAATTGGATTTCACCAAAATATCCATATCATTTCCATGTATATGATTATTTCATGAACGGAATACCATGTTTCTTATAGTTTTTACATTTAATATTATTTGATTATCCTAGGAAATATTGATTAATATGTATTCTTTATTTCATAAGAATATTTGAAAAGACAAATTATTTATTTGGAATTTTTATATTAGGATTTATTTAGAATTGAAATAATAGGTGGGGACTTCAATTTATATCTACCATTGATGCATTGACAAGTTAAAATTAGACAATTTAGTCTCTCAAATTAAATAGTATTCTACCTATATTTTTAAATTGTCTTGTGAAATGGATTTATGGTACATGTTTTCATGTTCTTATGATATGGCATTAAATAAAAAATAATTTCCCCCATTTACATACCATTATTATTTATCAATGATATTTTCAATTGATTTTTTTAAGGATGCATTTCATTATCAATTCATTATTTATAGGGCATGTTTCTCAGTTTCATAACATTTCATATTTATCTCCCCGTGTCTAGTTTTTTGAATCTCAGGTGTTTCGATTGATTTAACTAAACATATTTATTATACACATCATTCTTAGTTTATTGATATCATGTCATTCATGTTTTTTTATTTAACTTTTTAGTTGAATATTCTTATTGATATATTATTTCTTCTGTGGTACTTTACCCATAATTACAATTTGATCTCAACTATAATTTTTTACCTTTACCCAAAACTCTATGAAGTGTACTGAGAAATATATGCAAGGATATTCTATATACAAATAGAGTTATTATCATAAAAATAATGAAATTATGGAATAAATATGAATTTATTTTTAATAAAAGACTCATATATGCATCTAGTTTACCAAAAATTCTAAATAGTTATATCCTTTAGGATGAAATTTACTTGAATCTTATACCAATTTAATTGTATTAGATAGAGATTTCCAGATTTATATTTTCAGATCACTATAGGTAGAATAAATAATTTTTCTAGAAAACAAGGTTACTTGATTTAGGGAAAAAGAGATTAGATAACATTACCCATATGTAAATTTCATGATATATATTTAATAACACCCATGAATTTTTGTAATGTATAGATTTATTTCGAATTTCTATCAATAAATCCATTTATGGATTCTACAAGTGGATGGGGTTCTTGCACATATTTTCCTAAGAGTTACAACTCCAAAATTGTGTGGTGGACCTTACTTGATATAACTTGGTACATGGAAAAGACCCTTACTGAACACCTAGTTTCACATTATTTGGTGATATTATTTTGATAATTAAAATTTTCTTTAAAAACAATTAAGAATGATTTTGACAATAAAAACCTAAGGTTAAACCTAAAGAGTTTTAGATTGAAGATAGTGTTTCATAATTTAGTTATCTTAAAAATGATTACACATTTTTTTATGACTATTGTAACTCAAACTACATGTTCATGTTTTATTTAACAGCTAGTACCCGAAGGAGTCATGATATCATTGAACATAAAGGAAATTATTATGAAAATGGGAAACAAAATGATGATTTGATAGGAGAGAATGATATCTGGTTTATGAATTATCATTTTCCCAAAATATGATTAACTACATAAACCATAAACAACTCCCAAACTAACCAATGAAGGTTATTATGTATTTATCTAATATAATAGTTGGAGGAGACCATGAAGTGAAGAAGGATCAATTTCCCATATATGATAAATCTATAAATAGCCTCCAAGTAAAGTGCCTCAATCATATGGGGAAATTATTTATGTGTGTGTAATAACGAAATAATTCAATAAATTTATGAGGATAAAAGGAAGAGTGTGATTGAAGGAAATAAAAATAATCCTAAGGAATCATTTATAGTTTTTATTGAAAATTTTGGGACCTGAACATTACCTAATTTACAGTCCCCTTATAAAGGATAAACTATAGACCACGAAAGTATCTATATAGAAAAAAGTGGATGATGTATTTATGTATTTTTTTCTTTGTATTAAAAATCTTATTTAAATGTGTATTCCATTATAAAACATATTTCAAATATGTCCATAATATTTGTTTTGGATGTTATATTAAGATGGTTTTATAAAAGGAAAACATGTATGTCAAGTGACAGCCAATCAACTATGGTAAGGCCATAGTTTTTGAACTAATAACCGATGGATGATAAGGGTTTTACACCAACCATATATCTATACAAAGTACTACTTAATAAGAAATTATTTTAATTAATCAATTTTATGAATAAATATAAATTATTAACCAGTAGTGTAATGCTTTTGGTTTAAAGATCAATTTTATAACAATTTTATACTTGGATAATAATTAGAGTTAAATGTAAGGACATTCCACTCTTTTATGGGACTTAAATTCCGTAACATGTTTATTTTAGTGCATCATGGATGCAAATTAATTTTGGGATACCCATTTCATGAAGAAACAGATGAATTCGAATTTGATTGAAGGACAACCAAAATTTGATATTTTTCACATGGAATTGAAATGTATCAATAAATAAATTTATTTATATTCTTAGGCAGTGCAGGAATTACTCAATAAGAAATAATGTATCAAAAAAAATGTTTTCCTAATAAATCAATTTTTATTAAACTGATGGAATTTCTTAATCATCTAATAGTTTTTGGTTTGAGGCCCTAAAAATTCCATTTATTATTCAATTTTTTTGTGATTCATATATTTAATAAATCTCTATAAATATATATGTTTTTTCCACCATGTACATATCCTTAATTTCAAAAAAAATTCTCCTACATAGAGACATAGATACATGTTATTCCATGTGACCATTGCACTACCTAATTTCTATTTTCCAGAGGATATCTTAACAACCATTCAGATGATATGTGTTTTACAACATAGAAAATCTCATACAATCTATCCCCAAGATCGAGTGTAAATTTCTAAGATTCAATTTAATTTATATTGGGAGAATGTTACACCCTAAAAATTTAACATATGAAAGTTGTATTTGATAGTGTGTATGTTACACAGTAGAAATCACACAGGGAAATATAATATAACAAAAAATTATAATATAATTTTTATATTAAAAAATTAAAATCATTTATATCCTTCAATGAACATGACAATTAGTTAGAATACATCAAATGAAACAATGTGTTTTCTTGAATGGATTGATATAAACACAAGGCCGAGTTTTATCGAACATTATTATATTATTAAAATATTTATTATTTAATATAATAAGTTATAATGTAACCATTAAAACAATGGTTTTAGATAGTATTAAATAACTTATGAAAATATATTGTTTAAACACATATCTAATCAATTCATTTGTTACTAATTAATTAGAAATGATTATAATAACCAATTTAATATAAAGAAGATGTTTTTATAGAATACTGGTTTTATTCTCACAAAGGTGTTTTATCATAAAAAATTATTTAATTTAGAATATTTAGAGATAATAATGTAACATTTATTATATTTATTCAAAAAATATTTTTGATATTAATTTAATATATTTTATGTACCTTAGATATAAACAAACCAAATAGTACATCCAAAAAACAGTATTATTATTAAGGCACTTTTACCACATTTTATTGGAGAACATATTTTGAATAATGTTTTTTTAAATTTTATAAATATTATAAGTAAAAATAAAAATATTAAATGAAATATAAATAAAAAATTAATATATAGTGAATTTTGTTTATATTTTTTTATGATGTTTCATTTTTAATGAGTAGTGAAAATATAAAGATTCCTAATTCAAAAATTATTTTTGATCTAAATTTTTTATATGTTTTTGTTATAGGGTTTATTATTTTAATGATTAATCATATCATGTTTTTATTTGATAATCCAATTTAGGTCATTTTAATCAATTTCACTTTGAAATTTAGTATAATAAAGGTGATAACTTTTGAATGCTTTTACATTGAAAACCCACTTTGATGTACCATCTGTGAGGCTAAATTTAACTTAATTTCTCCAAATTATATAATTTGAATTAGAAAAAATGGATTCCATATTTGGGATAAAAATAATCTTTAATTTATAAATAGGTGAACAAATTTTTCTACATAAAATATTACTAAATTTAATTAAATTTAATTTCCATGATTAAGGTAAAATTTAGATAAATGGAAAACAAAACAATACACATAAGGGCCAAAATGACTTATAAACTTTTAAAATATCATTTCATGATAATATTTCGATAGTATACAATAACATTAAAATATACACTGATGTTGGAAAAACATGGTTGAACTCTATTTCACTAAATTTACAAGAGTCCCAGTCCTCTTCTACTATTCAAAGGCACTCACCACCACCACTAACTCTCACCTATAAATAAAATTTGTATCTACCATGATCATATAAAATAGATCCTAAAATCACTCCCAATATCCTATACTCCCCTGTTTGAGATGAAATCCATCCATGTAGCCCCTTTAGTTCAGGCCAAAAGGAGTTACCTGATTAATAGTTATCATCCTTCCTGGAGCTATTTAGTTTTATTTTTTTCTCCACAATTTTAATTATACTAATTTAATTCGTAAATAAAAAACACCAGTATAATAAATATATAGATATTTTATTCTATGTTTTCACCCTACACTTACATAAAATTATATCTCAGGGGTAACAAACTTACCATTTATGTGTACGACAAATTACCGCCTCCCAAAATGATGTTGTTCGTTTTTACATTACCACCTCAAATGTTAATGAATTATGAATGACACCAAATTTATATTTTATTAAAATTATATTAATAATTTATATATTATTCTTTAATTTTTTATATAACACATACGATTATTCATTACAATTTTCATAAATATGATAATATCATTTGTGGACGTGGGGACAACCACCCCCCCCCCAAAAAAACAATGTGACTCATTCACACTATACATTGAATGTATAAATTATTGTTTTAAAAATATATATTATACTATAATTATAAAATAAATATGTCATTTATTTTTCATTCTTTTAATATGATAATTAAATGAAAGTATTGTTCATGTATATGAACGACATGCCATCTCAAAGAATGGGGCATTCAATTTCTTATCTCCAAAAATTATGTATTATTATAAATAAATATTTACATGATATATATATTGTAATTATCTCATGGTTACATTCATTATATAATGAAATAATTTTCTAACCGAGAATAATATTATATAACAAGTCAAAACATACATGATATACTAGGTAATTAACAACAAAAATAGTTAAATCAATGAAATATTATTAAAAATGGGTAATAATATATTTAAATAAGATCATATATGATACCTTCAGTATTAATATACTTAGGTTATAATTTAGTGTCATGTATAAAACTATTATACATGAGGTTAAAGTGCATTCACACAAAATCAAACATAATATACATGATTTCGTCTGAATTTACATTCTAATATGAATTATAAAATGTTATAAACTATGATTCATTCATATTTTCATGACCCATACCCACTAAAGAAACCCTTAAAAAGATGAAAATGATAAAAGGGAAATAATGAACCCCGAACCCCACCTCTAGTAGGCCCCGAGTTAGAGACTAACACTAAGGGTATACAAATCGAACGATATGGGAGGCATTAGCCTTTACACAAAATATTGGTTGGGAGATTATATATATCAATCTTAATAAACAACATAAAATATATAAAATAATTGAAAAAAATCACATAATGCATATATAAGTAAAAAATGATACCTATTCAAGTCTCTAAATGATATCCCAAATGATTAAAGCTAAGGTAGTGACACAAAATCAGCGCCAAAGGCCGAAACTAGAAATTTCTAGAATAATCTACAATGTCCTCCAGATATTTGGAAAATAGTTTTTATAAATGTAGGATGATTATACAACTATACATAGTAAGAAAAACAAAATTATCTCATGATCATGTGAAAATATCATACTGATTCGCCCATCTTAAAGTAGTATAACCAAACAACATCGATTCCGGTATACTAACCAAAAACCCAAACTCACCATGTTTCACTCACCAAATAACACATTCATGTAATATAATATATTATCAATAATGTCGATGCTTGGGTGAAACTCCCCATTTTAAAAATTTGTATCCACTCTCTTCCCAACATCTAACATCCTGGATATCCAAAATCTTCGAAAAATATAACATCACATCCCTCCCCCACACACCTAGTCCTACCAACACATCCTTCCCACACACACAGTTGGGCCAAAAAAGATATCCCACCCACACACACATGATTCTCAGAAAATATATCATCTACACACACCTAGGCCTCACAAAACATCCCTCACACACACACTTGGGACTCACAACACTTCACACACCTCACTCACTAAGGCCTCACAAAACATCTCGATCGTACACACGTGTGTCTCACAACACAACACATCCTGCCTACACACACCTAGGACACACAACCCAACATATCTCATCCCAAAGGAAATTGAGACATTATATCAAAAATTATCCCAAATTAACCTAGGACATCACATCATAAATCATTTTTAAGACACCTAGGATACCAAATTGCATTCACCATATAATTAACTAATAGAAATCTAGCCATCACAACCTATGCAACACATACCTCATCTATAAGAAGGAATATAGAATAGTGGGTGGCCATCCATCCATCCTCCCACCAGAATCATCTGGAAAGACATGCTCCCTCGGGATGATGGGGGTGTTAGGCACATATTTTTCAATATGGGTGGGGTACATATAGAAATCAAATGGAAAATTTATGTGTACATACATATACAGTTATAACAAAAAATCCCACCCTATATTTTTATAATCAAAACCAACAATCTAAAAAAATTTACATAATCCCTCTACCCTTTAGATGCATAAAATCACACAAACAATTTATAATCCAAGGATCATACACTTGTTAGTAAGCCATTTTAAAAAGAGGGTCATGAAGTAAATGATTACACGCCATGTAGAAAATACTTCATGTCGTGTATTCCCTCTCCGTGTATGTGTTACACTCAAACCATGTGTTGACCAGTCAACGACCATGTGCTGTGTTGGTGACATGTCCTTTTCGTGTGAAATAAATGAGTACACTCCATGTAGCCAATACTACACGTCGTGTAGTCCCTCCTCGCGTATGCGTTACCATCAAACCGTGTGTTGACTAGTTAACGACCATGTGCCGTGTTGAAGGCCGTGTTGGAAGCCATGTGGTGACCGTGTGAAATGGACGAGTACACGCTGTGTACCAAAAAGTACATGCCGTGTACTTTTGTTTTTCTCATGCCTATAAAAGGAGGGGTCCCCTCCTCCTTTTCCACTCACCCCTCTCCTCCCCATTCCTCTGAGCAGAGCTCTCCCAAGAGACTCGAAGGCTCTTTTTCATCCAGAACATCTTCGTCTAAGCACCGATTTATGATCCGTCAGTGGCCACAGGATCATAACGACGAGGAAGAACTTATGAGCTTGGATCCATTGTATTTACGTCATCCTTTCCTTTCCAACTTCCTCCCGAGGAGGTTTTTTCGGGATTTTACAGAAGTGACGGACACTGACGAACGTATTCTAAAGTTTATCTGGGGGAGCGTTGTTATCAGAACCTGTTGAGGTAGGGATCTTACCATCATCTCTCTAAATTGTGCATCATGCGGGGTGGGTATCCTCTTGTTTTCATAAGAACCGGTTGAACCATAAAACAAAGATAATAACTGGTTAATGAACAGGGTATGGGGAAGTTGTTATGTTTATCTTTATATCCTATGACATTTTGTTGTGAATTTAATAGGCTTATGCCTACTAAAAATAACGGTCGTTGGGGGCCTTTTCTTGAGAAATTAAATGTTCCCCTATCTTTCTAGAATGTTTTTGTGAATGGAAATTTGTTGAATATGGAATTTGGTAAATCATGTAGAGTTGGATGATTTAAAATCTGGAACCCTTGTGTGATCACCCTGTTTGAACAATATAAAATAATGAACATGTGGGTTTTGGCGTGGTTACGTGGCATGTGATGGGGGTGTTTTGTGGGTTGTTGTGGATCAGGTGATCAGTAGGGCTGCAGTTGGCATGGTTGTGGATTGGTGGGAATTCTATGATAGTGATAGGTAGCAGGGCTGCGATAAATAGTATTAAGGGATGATGATATACGGTGTGGTAGTGGTTATGGTGGTTGGTAGCAGGGCTGCAGGGATGGGTTTGAATGTGAACAATTTCTAGGTTGTGATTAATAAATAAAAAGTGGAAGAGTTAATAAATGGTGGGGCATGGTAATGGAACAGGAATAATAATTAATGGGTTGGTTGGTTAATTATAAGGGACTTGATTGTGTTGACTGTGTTTTCCTAACTTGATTTGTGGATGGTAGGGATATACTTTACAAACGATTGATGTGGTTGGTTTTGGATAGTTTTCTAGTAGATAAGGAACTAAATAAACTAATTCTGCTGAAACATGAAAACCTAAATGGGGTTGGCATTGTTTGTTGTATGCATGCTTCGTAGTGGCAGTGTCAAGGCACGTGCTCAGTTTCTCTGTTTAGAACCCATAGGTTGGGCTGTGTTTTTGGTATACATATATATCTGTATCTTTTTGTTTTATTGCACCCCACCCATGTTGAGCACTTAGTGCCGAACACTCCCATTTCATGGGAGAGGGTGTTTTCCCCTTAGTTACTAGCTCCTTCTTACTCCTTCTTCCCTAGGCTGTGATGGCTTGGGGCAACCTTACACCCATGATTATTCGGGTAGGATTCGATTGGGGTGGTATAGCCCAAGACTCTTCGAGAAAGTTTTACTATTTCCCAAGAACCTTTAGGATGAGGCCTAGGTGTGTACGGGCGGGATACGTGGTTGTGAGTCCCATGTTTGTGCATGCGGGATATGTGGTTGTGAGGCCCAGTTGTGTGCAGGCGGGATACGTGGTTGTCAGGCCCAGGTGTGTGCGGGCGGGATATGTGGTTGTGAGGCCGAGGTGTGTGCGGGTGGGTTATGTGGTTCTTGAGGGCTAGGTGTGTGCCGGCGGGTAGAGTGTGGTAGTTTTATGACGTTCACCATTAGGAAGAGCAACTAACTAGTGGGAAATGGTGCAGGGTACCCAATACTCTTGTTCTTATATACTACTACCTGTTGTGATTGTGTTTTTAGTGAGTGTGGCTTGTGAGGTTGGGGGGATAGAATTCCTTGATAGGTTTCTTATGTTGTTCTCACGGGACATTAGGATGTCTCCCCACTTGTGCATGAGTGATTTAGGTTTCCCTACTGATTATACTTGTATGCTCACCCTAGGTTTACTTTTAGGTTTCCAGGAGGACTACCAGGGCCATGCGGGACCCTACTAGTCGGGACAGTTGGTGTACCATTGTTGTACTCTTGTTTCTTTTGGTATTGTACTTTTAATCTTTCTTGTACCTGTACCTCGTTTCAGAACTAATTAAACATGCATGTGGGACTGGTTTGGGTTAATTTCTATACACTTGTTCTTTTCCTTTTTGGTGGTTGACTTGTCCTATTTCCTGATCTTAATTTATAAAAAGGGTAATGCCTCCCATGTTTGTGAAAACTCATACCCTTGGTCCTAGTCGCCACCCCGGGGCCTACTAGAGGCGAGAATCGGGGGTCATTATCTCCCTTTCACTATTGCCAGCTCAGGAGGGGCATCTTTGGTGGGAAGGGGGTTGTGACAGAATGGTATCTGAGGTGAAGTTTGAGAGATAGGATGGAGTCTGGAGTAAAGAACATTGAGGATTGCATGGGATGGTAGGGAAACAGTGTTGTTTAATCTTGGAGCGTGACATAGGCCAAATAAGATCGGCTAGGACACGGGATTTTAGGGCCCCCCATGAACTGATGTAAGGACTTTGAGCCTACCGAACGGCCAAGTGAGACTAAATTTATTGTAGGGCAGAGACCCTAGGTAATGTACATGCATCATCATGATTTTGTTTTACTTGATTTGGTAATTCTGGGAAAGAAAATGAATAAAATGATAAAATGAAACCTTGAGAAATTCCTTTCTACATGGGCTTTTGGGATCTTTGTTTACTGTACAGCTATGGCACCTAGACGTCATCCCCAGGTGGCTCAGATAGTCGAGACCCAACAGATTCAGGCGGTCGACCAGTTGAGGAATGACCGAGAGGAGGAAGAGAGCCTGTGGCAAAAGACTCTCTATTCCTTCCAGCGGAAACCCCTAAAGAAGTACAATGGTAGTACTTCGAATACGGAGATGGAGGGGTGGCTTGAGGTGCTAGGGATAACTTTTACATTGATCTATTCTATGAGGGAGTATTGTGTTCCCCTAGAAGTCAGTCAACTGAGAGGTGTGGCACGACAATGGTGGATGCTCTACCTCGTAGAGATGATAGAGGAAGAGTTTCCAAGGGCTGACTTTTAGAAAGAATTCTGAGAGGAATTCCTTTCTTTCATGATCAAGGTGGAGAAGCCGCATGAGTTACTCTCCCTCCAATAGAGAAGTTTGTCAGTATGAGAGTTGGGGATCACGTTCAAAGATCTCCTACGCTTTCCTCCATATCTCTTTCCGGATGAGGAGTCTCAGGCGAGATGTTTGGAGGAGGCACTTCTTCCTTCGCTCCAGTATGGTGTCACCCCCTTCACCCTTACAACGTACTTTGTAGTAACGAAGAAGGTAGAGGTTGTAGAGAGGATGCACTCACTGGGAGGTGCACCACGTGAGGGGATCCATCCAGGTTTATCGAAGGGGAAGGTAGTCAGCAGCAGGGCTCCTGCGATGGGACCTTCCAGGTTCAGGCCTGTGGGGAGCAGGCCCCAGCAGTTCCAGTTCAGTTCTTCAAGTCCTCATCCCTTTTTCACAACCCTTGGACCGAAGTGTTTTTCTTATGGAGGTTTTGTGCACATTCAGATTCGGTGCCCAAACCGATATCAGTACGGTGTAAGTGGGTAGGTTCAGCACCCATCTCAGTAGCACCAGTTACCGGTGAGGCCCTTCCAGCAGCAGTAGGACCATGCTCCCCCGAGGGCAGAATTTGTAGGAGGAGGCCGACCTCAGGGTGCTCCTCAGGGACTTCGACTAGGTCATGGTCAGGGAGGTGGAAGACATCAGAGAGGAATAGTACTTGGGCATGGACAGTTGCATACAGTAGAGTTGGTAGCTCCAGCAGGACTAGAGGTGGTGCGAGGTACGATATGTTTGTTCAGAACTCTTGTTTCTGCTTTGTTCGATTCAGGAGATTCACAATCCTTTGTTGCCCCTGGTCTAGCCCATGCTTTGGGACTAGACGTAGAGAGACTTTCCATACCACTGGTGCTGAGTACACCAATTGGAGGCCAGACCAACAAATCTTGTCTTTTCTGGGGATGTGGGATGATGTTGGGACCACATTGATCTAGTGGGGACCTTCTTCTATTACAGATCAAGCCATGAGATTTCATCCTAGGCATCGACTTGTTGTTTTCTGTTAGTGCAATTATTGACTTCTTCAAGAGCAGAGTCATGTTCTCTGACATGGACAGATAGTGTGTATCTTTTGTTGGCAAGAGGAGTTATCAGGTGGGAAGTCGGCATGTGGAGCCTCTCCTTTCCTGTTAGGCGGGTTATCAGTGCTTCCAGCTGATACAGAGATGATGTATGTAACAGAGGTTGTTGGGGTGTTCTTCGATATTTTTTTCCGAGGAGGTTGTGACTCTACCCCCTGACGTGATGTTGAGTTCGGGATAGACTTATAGCCTGGTGCTTGTCCAGTTTCGATGGCCCCAAATCGGATGGAACCTTCCGAAGTTGCGGGAGTTGCGGATTCAGATTGAAGATCTGATGGAGAAGGGTTTTGTTTGACCTAGTGTGTCACCATGGGGTGCTCCAGTTTTTTTCGTGAAGAAGGAAGATGGTGGTCTCAGGTTATGCATAGACTACCGAAGGTTGAATAAGGTAATGGTCAAGAACCGTTACCCCCTTCCAAGGATGGATGATCTCTTCGACCAACTGAGGGGATCAGGTTGGTTTTCTAAGATCGACCAACGATATGGATATCATCAGTTGAGGGTGAAGGACAACGACATCTCAAAAATGGATTTCTGGTGCAGGTATGGGCACTTTGAGTTTTTAGTGATGCCATTTGGAGTTACAAATACACCAGCTCTGTTCATGGGACTTATGAACTTTGTCTTCCTAGAGTTTCTGTATCGGTTTGTCGTTGTGTTTATCGATGACATCTTGATCTACTCAAGATCAGAGGAGGAGGACGTTGAGCATCTCATGGAAGTCTTATAAGTCCTTCAACACCACCAGCATTATGGGAAATTTTTGAAGTGTAAGTTCTTGATACAATAAGTAATCTTCCTTGGGCACGTGGTGTCTCAGCATAGAGTGTCAGTGGACCCGTCGAAGGTGGAGGTAGTTGCTTCTTGGGTAGCACCCAAGAGCATGGTAGAAGTTCGTAGTTTCTTGGGGTTAGTAGGTTACTATCGGAGGTTAGTTTCAGACTTCTCTCGAGTTTCTGCTCCATTGATAGCTTTGACTAAGAAGAACCAGGTCTTCCTATGGAGAGAGAAGTTCCAGAAAGCATTCGACTACCTGAAGGAAGAGTTGGTCAGTTCTCCCGTACACAGGTTTCCATTGTAAGGGTTGTTGTATCAGGTTTTTTGTGATGCTTCTGGCCTTGGTTTGGGGTGTGTACTCATGCATAAGAAGGGTTTGATCTATTAGGGGTCTAGGAAATTGCGCCCTCACGAGCGTAACTATTCCACCCATGACCTTGAGCTTGAATAAGTAGTGTTCAAACTGATGTTTTGGTGACATTACCTCCTTGGGGAACTCTTTGTGGTCTTCTCAGATCACAAGATCCTGCGTTATATCGTCTCCCAGCGTGACCTGAACATGCGGTATCGGAGATGGGTTATGTTTCTCCAAGACTATGACTTCGAGATCTCTTACACAAAAGGTAATGGAAAAGTTGTGGCTGATGCCCTGAGAAGGAAGTTGCACAAGGAAGTGGTTCAGGAATCCACTGATTCTTGGAAAGCAATGGGAGAGTTGGTCGCCTTGCACTTGGATGCATGGGTAGAAGGTGTTAGAGGCTGTTTGTTTTAGATGATGGTGCAGTCCTCCTTGTTGCAGCCGGTGGAAGAGTCTCAGTGGGGTGACACTGAGGTAGAAGTGATGCGGGATCATATCGATCAAGGGAATGCTCCAGAAGGATGGTTAGAGGACAACCAACATTGGATGATTTTTCATGGAAGGTTGTTTGTTCCGGAGGCGATGCGTGAGGGTGTTCTCCATGAGTTCCATAGCTCAGCATTGGTGATACATCTGAGAGTTTTAAAATTGTACCAAGGCCTAAGGGGACAGTTTTGGTGGCCCGGGGTGAAATGTTTAGTGGTGGAGTTTGTGGCTAAGTGCCTAGTGTGTCAGCAAGTGAAGGTTGAACACCTTGTTCCCAGTGGTTTGTTGCATCCATTGGATGTCCCCAAGTGGAAGTGGGATGACATCTCAATGGAATTCATAACGGGAATACCCAGAGATCAGGGTGGATATGATGTTATCTGGGTAGGGGTGGATCGACTGACAAAATCAGCTCACTTCTTAGAAATTAAGGAGTCGGGCCTGGTGAGTACCTTAGCACAGAGGTACATAGATGAGGTGGTGCATTTTCATGGAGTTCTAAAGACTATCATCTTAGACCAGGATACTCAATTTACCTCATGAGTCTAGAGGGGGTTATACCATGCTTTTGGAACCCAGCTACCCCTTATAATTGCTTTCCACCCACAGACTGATGGGAAAACAGAGCGGACTAGCCAGATTTCGGAGGACATGTTGTGATCATGCGTTCTGGATTTCAAAGGGTCATGGGTACGACACTTGCCTTTAGTATAGTTTTTCTACAACAATGGCTTCCACTCTACTATTGGCATGGAATCACTTGACGCTTTGTATGGAAGACCATGTTGTTCTTCCATTTGTTGGGAAGAGGATGGTGAGACAAGTGTTCTTGGGCCAAAGGTAGTGCAAAGCACCACATAGAATGTTCAGCATGTGCGTTAGAGGATGAAAGCAGCTCAGGACCGACAAAAGTCTTATGCTTATCGTCAAAGGAGGCCTTTGGAGTTCGAGGTGGGAGACCATGTGTTCTTGATGGATCCCCTCGATGGGGGCAGCGGAGGTTTGGGAATGGGAGAAAGCTCTCACCTAGGTTCATCAGACCTTTTGAGGGGATGAGGCGTGTCCGTGAGGTGGCATATCAGCTAGCCCTGCCACCTCAGTTGGAGAAGGTTCATGACATCTTCCATGTCTTCCAGCTTCATCGGTACTTACACGATGACTCTCACGTTATCGATTGGGGAGAGTTAGATATGGGAGATGACGCGACCTTCGAAGAACGACCAGTCAGAATCGAGGATCGTAAAGTGAAGGTGCTCTATTGACGAACCATTCCCTTGGTTTGTGTGTTGTGGAGGCATGGCGTCCTTGATGAGAGCACATGGGAGAAGGAGGTTGAGATACACGCTCAGTACCCGGAGTGGTTTTGACTTGTGTTTACTTGTTTCTTCTGAGCTTTGTTTGATATTATACTCTATTCCTTTGATATATGGAATGCTCGGCTTGTCAGTTATGAGACTTTCTATTTCCTTGTTCTCTAGAAGTGTGTAGCATGTCTGGATGTGTGGTAAAAAGGAAAAAACCTGATCCAAAATAAAGACGCATTAATTAGGATGCGATTAAACTTGTTCCAGCGAGTTATTGTTGCCTAAAGTGGATAATATCTCGATATATGATAAGGAATACCTAACACATATTATTAGGGTTATTGGATGGGTTCCTGTTATAACGAGGGCCCTAAGAGGTATCTTCTTGGGATCCTCTAGGTTGTATTTTTAATTCTCAGGGACAAGAATGTTTTAAGAGGTATCTGATGTATTGGCTCAAACCTCTCCGACCCATTCCTTTGTCAAAAGAGGGTCATGAAGTGTTCTGGAGGGTAGAATGGACTTTTCCCACACTTTTCAGAAGTTTGAAACTACACATCTTGTAGTGTGAGTACATACCATGTACCCCCTCGCTACGTATACCCCATGTTAGAGGCCATGTCCTTGCCACGTGAAATAAATTATTACACACCATGTATCCAATACTACACGTAGTGTAGTCCCCCCCCCCCACATATGTGTTACCCCCAAACAGTGTGTTGAACAGTCAACGGTCTTGTGCCATGTTGGTGTTGTGTCCTTGCCACGTTAAATAAATGGGTACACACCATGTATCCAATACTACATGTCGTGTAGTCCCTCCCCATGTATGCGTTACATTCAACCTGTGTGTTGACTATTCAACGGTCATGTGCCGCGTTGAAGGCCATGTTGGAGGTCGCGTGGTGACCGTGTGAAATGGCCGAGTACACACCGTGTACCATAAAGTACACACCATGTACTTTTGTTTTTTCACACCTATAAAAGGAGGGGTCCCCTCCTCCTTTTCAACTCACCCCCCTCCTCCCCATTCCTCTGTGCAGAGCTCTCCCAAGAGACTCAAAGGCTCTTTTTCTTCCATAACTTCTTCATCCGAGCTCCGATTTACGATCAGTCAGCGGCCAAGGGATTGTAATGATGAGGCAGAACATCTGAGCTTGGATCTGTTTTCTTTACTTCGTCCTTTCCTCTCCAACTTCCACCTGAGTATTTTTTGCTGGGATTTGATAGATGTGATGGACGCCGATGGAAGTATTCTAAATTTGATCTGGGGGAGTGTTGTTATCAGAACCTGTTGAGGTAGGGATATTACCTTCATCTCTCTAAATTGTGCGTCATGCTGGGTGGGTATCCTCTTGTTTTCATGAGAACCGGTTGAACCATTAAATGAACATAATAACTGGTTAAAGAATGGTGGACAGAGAATTTGTTTTGTTTATCTTTATATCATGTGATATTACGTTTTGAATTGAATAGGCTTATTCCTATTGAAAATAATAGTCGTTGGGGGCCTTTGCTTTTGCAATTAAATGTTTCCCTATCTTTCTAGACTGTTTATGTGAATCGAACATTATTGAATGTGGAATTTGGTTAATCATGTAAAGTTTGCTGATTTAAAATCTGGAACCCTTGTGTGATCACCCTGTTTGAACATTATGGAATAATGAACTTGTGGGATTTGGCTTGGTTACGTGGAATGTGATGGGGGAGTTTTGTGGGTTGTTGTGGATCGGGAGAGTAGAAGGGCTATGGTTGGATTGGTTGTGGATTGGTGGGAATGCTATGATAGTGATAGGTAGCAGGGTTGTGATAAATAGTATCAAGGGGTGATGATGTACGGTGTGGTTGTGGTTATGGTGGCTGGCAGTAGGGCTGCAGGTATGGGTTTGAATGTGAACAAACTCTGGGTTTTGATTAATAAATAAAAATTGGAAGAGTTATTAAATGGTTGGGAATGGTAATAGAACGGGAATAATAATTAATGGATTGGTTGGTTAATAAGAAGGGACTTGGTTGTGTTTCTTGTGTTTTCCTAACTTGATTTGTTGATGTCGGGGATATACTTTAGAAACAATTGATGTGTTTGGTTGTGGATAGTTTCCCAGTACTTAAAGAACTAAATAAACTAATTCTGCTGAAACGTGAAAACCTAAATGGGGTTGAGGTTGCTGGTTGTATGCAGGCTTCATAGTAGCAGTGTTGAGGAACATGCTCAGTTTCTCTGTTTAGAAGCCATAGGTTGGGCTGTGTTTTTGTTATACATATATATATCTGTATCTTTGTGTTTTATCACACCCCACCCATTTTGATCACATAGTACCAAACACTCCCATTTCATGGGAGAGGGTGTTTTTCCCCTTTGTTACTAGTTCTTTCATGCTCCTTCTTCCCTAGGTTGTGTTGGCTTGAGGCACCTTACACCCAAGATTCTTCGGGTAGGCTTCGATTGGGGTGGTTTAGCCCAAGAATCTTCGGAAAGGTTTTACTATTTACAAAGAACCATCGGGATGAGGACCAGGTGTTTATGGGTGGGATTCGTGGTTGTGAGTCCTAGGTGTGTGCGTGTGGGATATGTGGTTGTGAGGCCCATGTGTGTGCGAGCAGGAGACGTGGTTTTGAGGCCCATGTGTGTGCGGGCGGGATACGTGGTTGTGAGGCACAGGTGTGTGTGGATGGGTTATGTGGTTGTTGAGGCCCAGGTGTTTGATGACGGGAAGAGTGTGGTAGTGTCAGGACGTTCACCGTTAGGAAGAGAAGCTAACTAGTAGGAAATTGTGTGGGGTACCCAATACTCTTGTTATTATATAATACTACCTGTTGTGATTGTGTTTTTGGTTAGTGTTGCTGGTGAGGATGGGTGGATAAAATTCCTCGCTAGGTTTATTCTATTGTTCTCACGGGACATTAGGATGTCTCCCCACTTGGGCACGAGAGCTTTAGGTTTCCCTACTGATTATACTTATATGATCACCCTACGTTTACATTCAGATTTCCAGGAGGACTACCAGGGCCGTGCACGAAACTACTAGTTGGGACAGTTGCAGTTGTTGCAGTTGTTGTACTCTTGTTTCTTTTGGTATTGTACTTTTGAGATTTCTTGTACTTGTACCTTTTTTCAGAACTAATTAAACATGCATGTGGGACTGGTTTGGGTTTATTTCTATACACTTGTTCTTTTCCTTTTTGGTGGTTGACTTGTCCTATTTCCCAATCATAATTTATAAAAAGGGTAATTCCTCCCATATTTGTGAAAACTCATACCCTTGGTGCTATTTTCACCCCGGGGCCTACTGGAGGCGGGACTCGGGGGTCATTATCTCCCTTTCTCCATTACCAGCTCAGGAGCGGCATCTTTGGTGGGAGGGGGTCATGATACAAATCATGCTTCACATGTCACAAACATAGAAGCTTTTATTTCTTTAGTAATAAGTATATTATTACATATAAGTGGTAGAGTTTAAAAACAATGAATGATTTTTCAAAAGATATATTAAATTACATACATGTATCATAGCATGTTATGTTAGAAAACATTCTTATTATTTCATTTCCTTAAAAATTCTAATACAAATTAACTAGGATAAGATTATAGCTTTGAGTCAAAAACCATTTTTGAATAATTTTTATAGAATTGTTTAACCAAAATTATCGTTGTGAGAAAACCATAAAAACATTTAAAACATATTTTTCTTAGACATGTTCCCCAAGATAACTTAAATTAATTGTAAGTTTTCATTTTTTTCACTATATTTATTATATTCTACGAACCAACTCAAACATGCTATTTACGATGTAAATATTAACACAAATTAATATCAAATATAGAAAAAATTAATTAACATATGGAATGAATCAAAAATATGAAATTAGTTATAAAAAATAAATCCAATCCAAGTAAATTTTATTACATTTTTTCATCAATAAATTAATTTCACGTAAAATAATTATTCAGAACAAGTAAAGTGATTAATATTTCAAATTTCTATTTTTCATAGGTGCAATTGATTACTTTTAAGAGTATCTAATAATTTTATTATACCAAAAAAACTTATATTAATATATATACATATATAATAAGTATAAAAATCCAAGGAACCCACCCATTTCACAATAATTTTGTCCTCTTTGGGGTTCATTAACTCTCTAGTATGATTTTAAAATGTATCGTGTCAAATAGCATCTTGATGCAGGAAAGAGTTTCCCTCTCATGATATGTTTGAGGTCATAACCCATGTCATCAACCAAAAATCAATCCCAACAACCCCTACCAACAATACAATATTAAAACATTCACATCACTTCATTTAAAAAAATATATTCATATAGGAAGAAACCCCATCTTCGATTACTTCATGATTCTAAAAATCGCCATTTGATTTTATTATTAACTTTAATTAATTAATACTTTTCTTGATCAGTGAGGGATTCCACAAAAATGACAAGAATAAATAAGTAATATAATATATTTCACCTTAAATTCAGAATATATCTTCCACTACACATCACCACTACTATAAAACACAACCACTTGATAGCATCCCATCCATTAAAATAGTTTACCAGACATTTCACACAACCACATTAATGCAACAGTTTACCATACATAGGAAAATACCCATTTCACATACCCATATTCACCATATCATCCTACAATGTTAACTAATAAATAATCACCACTATAAGGAATCATCAGTTTCCCATCACAATAATCTTGTAATCCCCTTACAAATGTTGAGATATTATCCTCTTTCGGTGTCACTGTCTCCCCCGCACTGGTTCAATTGCATAAAAGTATATGTGTGTCGATTAAAAATTATATTCCTCTTCTTCATATGATTGGTGTTTTAAATCACATGTCACATAAGGAATCAAAATAAGAAAAATCACACCTATCAGTAACAAATAACATATTCTATAATTATCTAGGGGTTTATATAACTTCATCAGATTATTTCAAATGATTACATTGATAAAATTTAAATTTTTTGGCTAATTGGTTAATTATCCATATATATGTGATTATAATTTTAAATCATGGGTAGTTTAAACATAAAATTAGGCCATGGGTATCTTAATCTACTACAATCACAGTAAAAAAAGGTTTGTAACAACTTTTATTTTAATCAAGGCATATCAACACGTCTATGTAATGATAATAGTGAATCTACAAATAACAACAAACACATTCAATATAGTTACAGTAAAGAAACCATGTATTTCATTTAATTAGCTTTAATATGAATCAAATTTAATGAAAAAATGCACACATTTTATATCACACATCATTTTTAATATTTTTAAAAAAAGACATTGAATGTTCATATTTTTATCAAGGAAATAATTTTCTAACTTCATTTGAAAAATTACACATTCTTTGTTATTGTATTTTATTCAGATACATCATTTAATAATGAACATGTTGTCATAATAATTAGTGTAAAACATTATTTATGACAATGAAATTTACAAAACACATGTTTTATTTCTACTTTTCTAGATTATTCGTTTTTTGGACTAAAAATTCATTAATAATTTCACAACAGAGGAAAAAATGACTTCTAAAAACAAATTTAAATCTACACATGTTGTATTAATATATTTCACACCTAATGATTCTCAAATAATATATTGCATATACAAAATTATTTTATAATAATAAAAATATAATATTACATTATAATCGTGAAATTTAAAACTACACATCTGGTATTACTACATTTCATGATTTATCATGATTTGGATAAAAATTATTTAATCATTTCATAGCTCAAAAAAATTATTATATATTGAAATAAATAAAATATTATTATACTAATATATTTAAAGGTAACTTGTTAAACATGATACATGTGTAGATCTTCACACTAATTGTTCTAGTTATCACACCATTAATTTCAACTTTAGGCATGATTCCCATAATAGACTACTAAATACATAACATGTGAGGTACGGTTATTTCAGAACATAAAAATTATTATCATTCATAAAATAATAATTTTAATCCCTTATTAAGTTCTATATATCTAATACCTTCCAAAAATTATGCTTGTCATTTTGAAAAATTGTAAAATAAATATCCCAAGGATTTCTACACTTAAAGATGCTTAATGATATGGTTATATGAAAACTATATAACTCTACTTGAGGGAAAAATAAGAACAATTCTATTGTTTTCATGGATTTTAAATTCAAAATAATTACTAATAATTACGATGAAAATTTTTATAATGTTCAAAATTAAAATTTCTAAATCCAACTTTTATAAGAATTCAATGACACATGCTTTTGAAAAATTACAGATGTAATGAAACACAAAACATTTTAACAAATGTGGAAAGTAGAAAACATCTAATCATGTTTCTATAATAATTTCAAATATTGGGAATACTATATGGAATTATATTCACCTGAAATAAAGGAATAAAAATTTAATTCAGAAAGATTCATGCTATAATAGGAACGGAAACAACATATTCAAACCACAATAAGATTTCATTCAAAGAATGATTTTTAGTTATGTATAAATTTACTAATTCCTTTTAGGTTATATAAATAATTAAAAAATATCAATATATACATGAGTAATGTTAATGAAACACACATAAAATTTCATGATTCACTTAATTCATTTAATTTCATGAAATATACATATTCAATTAAGAAAGAAAGTAACCATGATGCATTATCCCCTCTTAAGTATCTACCGTGAAAGCACTAATACCTCACTTGGTCATTTGATAGGATCATATTTCATTAATTAGATAAAAAGTGATACTAAAATCCCTTATCCAAGACAATCTCCATATCCTATTTCACACACCAAGGTCAACTGAATTTTTTTCCATAACTACCCTTTCAATCATCAATGTGAAAAACTCTAAACTCCACCCAATCTCTCAACCATCACCTATGATACCATTTTTAATGACCCCTACCTCCATTGATACCTTCCTAGGGGGGAAATGAATAAATGGAGATAATGACACCTAGAGTCCAGCTTTCAGTTGTTCTTGGGTTAGAAACTAGTATCAAGGGTGTACAATTAACAAAAAATGGGATGTATTGCAATTTATAAGAAAATAAATTTGGGAGAGAGTTTCTATCAACCATAACAAACGCCAAGAAATATATAAAATAAATCCAACCCATCCCAAAATTCATGTGAAAATAGAAACTGATACATATGAAAGTCTTCAAATGGAATACTAAAAGAATATTTATAAAGCAGCAACACGTCAACAACTCCAATGGCCTGAACTAGAAATGTCCCCTATGGTCCACAATGCCCTCCTGGAATTCTAAAAATACTTTTTATAAATGTAGTGTGAGAATACATTTTTACTCAGTATGAAAACCGAAGTACCTAATGCGTATGTTAAAAGAGCATACTAATTCACATGTGTGGAAGTAGTAGAACCAAACAGCACCTAAACTGCTAAACTAAAAAAAATCCCAACCTCACCAATGCTAACTCAGTAAATAAATCATCCAAATATTAAAATATATTATAAATCACATCGATGATTGGGTAGCCCATACATCTTTCCCACAAATTATCCACTCTTTCCACAATATAAAATGTCATAGCGATCCCACCTCTTCCGAATATATCACTTTATACCCCACATGCATAGACCTAGGCCTAAAAACACATCCTACATGTACAAACATGCTCCTAAAAACACATCCATCCCACATACACAGGGGCCTCACAACACATCTCACTCATACACATTGGGGCCTCACAACACATCCCACCCGTACACACCTGGGCCTCACAAAACAACCCCACACACACATCAAGGCATTACAACACATCCGGACCAGACCCACATGGGCCACACAACAGATACCACCTAAAAACACATGGGTCTCACAACACAACACATATCATCCTAAATACTCCTATGAGATCACATAAAAACTCATCCTGAATACACTTGGGACATCACATAACAAATAATACCAAAGACACTAGGGACATCATATCACAACTCATCCTAATGACACCTAGGACACCACATCGCATTCTCCATCTAATGCCTTAACATAACACTATCAGTCACTACCTCTATAGTACATAAATTATATGGATGATGGGATAGGGATGTGTGGGTGGCCATCCATCCATAATACAACCATAATTTCTAGGAAATATGCCATCCCCCATGATGATGGGGGTGTTTTGAACAAAGTGCTCAATAAGGGTGAGGTGTATAAAGAAATCACAAGGAAATTACCAGTGTATATTCATATTGAGTTATAGTACATAGGTTCTTCATATGGGTTTACAATAAGAAATCACCATCTCATTGAATATTACAAATCACAACCACCATTAGATGCATAAAATCACACAAACATGACAAATGTCAATGATGATTCATTAGTCTTTATTCTATCTTAAGAATTAAGTGTTTTATTACTATATTCTACTTTATTGGCTGCTTTGATTTGTTTCATCAAAATTTATTAAAAAACCTATTTCATTTAGAAAATAACTAATTTTTCATTTCCTACCCCTTAGATTATATATAAACATTATCGAGTTGACCAAGACAACATATCATCAATATCACCATTAAAATTTTGCATTCGAAATTATTAATATGAAATAATCATTATATTAATACTTGGGTAGATATGAAAGAACCAATTAGACAACATAAGCATAACACCACACATCAATCCACAAAACCCATTTCACATTACCAACCAATTTATTTAATCATTTCCATTTTGTTAATTAGACCAACCCCAAACATTACAATAATTTTTTTAATAATTATTAAATTCACTACATCACTGCCTGAGAAACTATTAGGAATGTCACATAACAAGAAATACAATAAAAAACATTCATAATTGTCTAGTGTCTGAAGATCCATTGTAAATTAACACACTTCATATGATTGAAAAAAAACCACAACCTCTAAATTATGGGAGAAGCTTTATGAATGGTATTAATAGAGACACTTATGGGGAATTAACCACAAAAATCAGTTATTTCATTATTCAAACTCATATTTCTAGTTGAACATGGTATCAAAACCAACCCGCAACTCAAAAACACATCCAGAAACACATTATGTCAAAACTAGTATCAAAACCCTGCTATATAAACCCTATATACCCATCACAACCACACTTCACAACGACATGTCATCCACTCCCCCCCCCCACACACACACAACGCCATTCTAACACATCACATCACCTCAAATTCCAAGGAAAACCCAATTCTCAGATTTAATAAGGTATCTATTATTAAATTATAGGACTTTATTCATGGATTGTCACATAAAATGTATGATCATTGGGACATCTATTTATTACTCGAATATATGTGGTTAACATAATTTTCTTGAAAATTATTCCAAAAAAACCTTAACATGAATTCCACAAGTCATAAAATGTGAATCCAAGGATTCTTAATGGACATAATCTTATGTGGGTAGTTAGACCTTAAACATAACAATATCAATAAAAACAATATCACAGCAAGATCATGCATCAGATCCCTGCCCCCCTTTAAATAGGATTTAAACTGATTCATTATATTTATTAATCTGGTTGAATCCAGGTTCAAAATAATTTAACTATAATATAAATATATGAAAAGATACACATAAAGAGAAAAGATAAAAATCTATGTTGAAAAAAATGATATTGACACTTCCCAGTTTCACCAAAACAAGGGTGCACATAAAGTATGAATGAATCCAGGGAATCACAAACCAACAGCTATAGTAGTTTCCTCAAATCTTATGGGAAGAATGATTTGGGGCTCTAGTATTATTGTAGACCAATATGGAAGAAAAATTAAAAATATATCTAGGATTTAGGAGGATCAAAATATAACCACATATTTAGATACCACTCGGATTTCCTAATAAAGGAGGATATGGTCAAGAATATGAATTTTGACCAATTAAAAAGCCACTAAACCTTTAGGTAAATAATGATTCAATTAATTTCCTTTTAATCGATCAAAAAACATTTTAAATTAGGCATTAAAAAAATTTTACATCAAAAAAAGTTGTCCAAGGTGAAAAACTGGATGAACTGGGAACATTGTTCATGAGACCCAAATTGAAGAGTCACCTCTATGAAACTACTATAAAATGAGGAACCATCAGATGAGGCACACATTGACAACACACCACTAGATGAGGCACTACTGAACGAGATACCATCGGTGAGTAACTATCAGGTGAGATACTTCTAAAAAAGGAAATTCTAGGGTGTGATACAGCCAATGACCCAATGCCAAGGTCATATCCCAATAGCATGCTACTATTAAAGTGATACGCTTCTATCGATCCACAAATAAGTTAAGATATCTCTAGTGAGATACTTCTAGGGTAAGCCACTTCTAGTGAGAAAATATTAGCATGAGGCACTAATGAAAATCATAGAAAAAAATGAGAATCTTACAAACATTTGAAAAGAGTCACCTTAACATCCCCAGACACCTCAAACAATAGATAACCCTCAACATAATTGACTAGAATGGTTGAGGCCATTAAATTTATGTTGTGTATTCTATCATTTGACATGTTATATCATGAATATAATTATTCACATGATATTAAATGTTTCATTTAATGTTATTCCATCACGATATTATGATTTAAAATTTTTAGTATTCTATTGGACTCATTATAATGTTTAAATATTATTCCCCTAGATAGTGTTTATAATGATTATCTTTGCAATATCAAAACCTTTAATGATTGTTAACTATATATTGAAAAAGTAACATTATTTTTGTGCATCTAATTTATCATATATAGTGTTAATAATACAAATTTCTAATATAATATCAGGATTAATTCATTATTCATGATATTATGACCCTCAATTTGAATTACTTCTTCTATAGATATTTGAGTTAAATGTTACCAAGTAGAAAATAATTTCATAACACAATTTCTTTTCACTGTGTTATCATACTAACTCATTATTTTTAATATTCTATGATTTTATGTATAATGAATGTGACTATTTATTGATTAAATTACACATCTTTATGTAGATTTAATGAAGATTCACATAATCTACTCACTGATTGATTCCCACTTTGACATTATAATATTTTCAAGGGTTCACCCTAATATCTCATTCTTTTTAGGGTTGCTTACACTAGAATTTCAATCAGAGGAAATAATTTGAACATTTTTAAATCAACCCTTTACATTTATTCTCCTTTAGGTATTCATGACCATTATAAAATAATAGAATAAATTTCAACTCTTTGGTATTTATAATGTTTTATAAAATAATTTTTATGAAAACTCGACCATAATATCCAATAAGTTGGAGAAATAAATTTCTTCTAAAATGCCAATTTTTTAAAAAGGATTTATATTTTTTTAACCCTTAAAAAAGTTTATATTCATGAAATTACATCAATTTTTTTGTTTTATAAATTTATTTAATGTAATCATCTTGAATAATTCTAAACAATGTATTTTTCTATCCATTTTATCGTGAAACATGAATATTCTTTTTTCTCTTATGACTTATATGGAATTACCCAACACCATTTTATGTAATATTCATTTTCTTTTATAAAATGTTAGTTA
Organism: Viscum album; assembly: GCA_963277665.1. Taxonomy (NCBI): domain Eukaryota; kingdom Viridiplantae; phylum Streptophyta; class Magnoliopsida; order Santalales; family Viscaceae; genus Viscum; species Viscum album. Next base: position 345,104,856 of record OY728157.1, on the reverse strand, counting down.
TTATATAAATTATTTTCAAAAAATTATTTTGAACTAACATTATTTTCAATTTTTTTCAACTTTAAAATGGTATTTTACACGTGATTGTTTTTAAAATATATTTTTATAATATTTCCATTAATCAAGGAAAACTACCATTTATTTTACTCCACTAGGGATATGTTTTATGGATACCATCCTTATTCTGCCTCTGGAGGGTTTATGATTTATTTGGCGGGGGATATTTTTGACATTCACATCCTTGAATATTTTTAGCCCCTTGAAATATTCCATTTACTAAGATACTTTGGCATTGAATTTCCCCTAAATATCAATATCATTATTCATGGATATGAATATTTCCTAAAATATATGCTAATTTCAATATATTTTTTAATTTTTAATGATATTTAATTATTTGTGGATATATTGTTAAATAATAATTACATATTTCATATTGTAACTTGATAAGTCATATGATTTATTTTGAATATTCAATATAAAAAATGTTTTGGAACTGAATTGAAGTGTGTGACCTTGAATTTTTATTTCCCCTCGACACATTAATGTGTTCTTATGACAAATGTTAGTTATAGAAATTATGTTATTTTATAACTGTAGTTTCAAAATGTCTTCAAGAATTTTTTGACATGATCTTTTTCATGTTCCTGGCACCTGACGCCTAATAATTTTACATTTAAATTTTTTGGATTCCTTTGTTATTTATCCCTGATATTTTTCATTAAACTATATATTTGGATTCATTTCATTCTATGTTAACTTATTAAATGGAATGTGTTTCAGTTTCTTAATATTATATATATTTTTTGAATATTAATTTATATGAATGAAATGTGTTTCAATTTATTTACATTACCTATATCGATTCTAGAATTCCTTCTGAGTGTATTTACATCACAGATGGTGTCTTCAGTTATTGACCATCCCATATGATTATTATAATTGACTAATTATGGATTCCTCTATACTTTACCCATACTACATGTTTGAGCTCATCTTTATTTTGTTTAATTTCTCGATTTTTCCATGAATTTTACTATGAAATATATTTATGGAATTTCTTGATGGAATAAAGATAGTATCCTCAAAAGAAAAAAATTACTTTATAAATAGTTTATTAAAATTTAATACTAGAACCATTCTGTATCTAGTTTACCAACACTACTAATCTATTAGGTCTTTTGGGATGTTATTTATTTGTATATTTTCCAATGTAATGTTTGTAGACACCACCTTCAGGATTTCTCGTGTAGGGTCACCACACTCATAGATTGTTTCAGATAGAATCTCTTCAGTATAATGTCAATATAATTACCTAGACATAGCCTCAAAATCCAATTGGATCTATCAAGATATATTTTTATCCTAACAATATATGATTCCCCACCTATGGTCTTTATACAACTTTAATTATTCAACCTAGAATTAATATAATGTAAAACAGATATACTGTTTCCAATGAGTAATACAGAATCAACATAAACAATTATGAAAATATTTTCACTCCCACCAAACCATTTGTAGACAGAAGGATCACACTCATTATTTATTATTCCTATTTCTATACTGGATTCATCTAAATTAGTGACCCATGAACTATTTTCTTTCAATAATGCATATATATATTAACAGTTTTCTAATCATTTTGAAATACTTTGGATACATAAAACCAAATGGCGTGTCATATATTCATCTTAATAAAGGTTTCCATTAATGATTTTTTTTAAATGAATTTTACAAATATCATTGTTATGGAATTACATAATGGAAATTGGAATTCCAATTGATTTTAACATTGAAACATGTGAAATTTTTTCATCATAGACTATTACTAAATGCTTTTTCAACCCTTTAGCATCCAATATTACCTTATAGGAAATAAATTTTCATCCCATTACAATTATCTTCTTAAATATAAATTTGGATCCTCCATTTAGTAAATCTAAAAGGGATTTTACAAAAATACATACATGGTTTTGGGACATGGAATCCTTTTTAAAAATAATTCCTTCTTTCCTAGTTGCCTCATATGTTCCACATATTAATTATTTATGGCTTAAAGGATCATTATAATAAACTAATAATGATTTAAGATACATTATTACATGAAAACCATATTTTTCTTGTTATCTAACCTCACTTGTATTGATACATATTACTTTTCTATCTGGATTACATTCTTCTTCCATTGGGGTTTGTATAATCTATTCTTATGCCAACAATTTTAAACCTTGAGCCTCATCATCATCGATGTATATCTAACTCCTTCTATGATTTTATATATTTGATCCATCTCAATGAATATTTCATTCCAAGACACTATTTCCTTTTTATGGGTCATATGGGTAGTGTCACCTTGTTTCATTAGGGCACCCTATAAAGGTACATTTTATTCCTCGAGGTGTAATTGTTTTACCCAAAGATGCTGGAAACAAATATTTACAACGCCACACATGTGAGTATGAAAATAACCATTTATGTTCATTATATAAATGGTTTGTTATACCATATTCCTCTTAACATGGAAAATAGTTTAGTATTTTTCCATCATTTTGTAAAGTGAAACCCAAAACAATAATGGATCACTAACATGACTAATCATTGATGTCATCATGTCCAATAAGGTGTTCTTAATCCTTTCAAATTTATCATTCCACTAATGTGTTAATGAGGAGTGAGATGATATTGGATCTCAAACTCCCATTTGTAATCAATGGATTCTTAATTAATATACACTAAACCATGGACTATGAAAATATCCACAATATTCATACCAAAATGGTTATCAAATTCATTCTTGTACACTACACTTTTATCTAAAGAATCTGGAATATACCTCCTTAAGTAGACGTATCCATATAAAATAAAATCATTAGTAAAAGTTATAAATTATGATTAATAACCCATTTCCTCAAAATAAAATGGCCGGAAAACATATTTATGAACTAATTCAAGAATATATGTTTCCATTCTTCAATTTTCTTCTAAATAGATATTTGTTCATTTTACCTTATAAACATGTGTGATATATAACCATTTTTAGATAAAAATAATCTAAATAACAATCTTGGTTAAATCTATTCAAGAATTTTTTTCATGACATATCATGTGATTCTATAGTTGGGTGTTTTATGAGTTGTCTGAATAATTTTCTTTATCAATTTCCAATACTTATTTTGTGTACTTTAAATCATAAATATCATTATATAAATGTTCCCTAAAATAAAAAAGAGTATCATTATTAATGAATTAATATTTATATACCTAAAATAAAATAAATACATATGTATCATGTCCATATAACTATATAATAATTTTTAAGAGAAGGAATAAAATAGAAACACTTTAAAACAATGATTATTCTAGTCAGAGATGTGGGGAAGTAGTCCCCAACTGAAAAAATAACATTAGCTCTTCTGGATAATATATGATCTACTACCCCTAATTCAGATTCAATAATTAATATTTTTCCCCATATTAGAATAAATATGTGATGACCACATGAAATATCTCATACCCAATTTGATGAAATTTTCTTATTGAACTATACAAAAATGCACCTGATTCTCCTATTTTCATCATTGGATGCATGAAAATTTTCTTCATGTTTTCCTTCATGACACATGTGAAACTGATAATATCATGTTACCGTACTTTCCACATGATCATACGCTTCTTGGAAGGGTGCGAATAAACATTGGGACTATATCTATTCAAATGACCATTCTGTTTTTTCTCCATAAATATGGAAGGGTGTTTCTGTTTCACATCGATATCTTCTTAGAAAAGGTCAGTAAGAATATCTTGAGAATAATTCTCAATTGTGTTCACATTGATATTTGAAACAATTATAGAGAATACATGTTGGATTGGTTCAATAATGATATCAGTACCCAGTTATTATTGTAGTTTAAACCCTATAACTAATTGGATATCAATGTTCCAATGAGAAACACTACATGAAACACACATGAGGCTCCCAATATAAGAATACTCTAAAATAGTTCCTCTGAATTCTATAACCTTTGATTTCTATGGGACTCTTGTTAAATTATATCATGCACCGCAAGAGGGATATATGAATCCATTTTTATGTAAGACATAGTTATTTAATATATATTTATAAATTAATCAAACATTTAATATCAAACACACCGCTTATTTTTTTTTGAAAATTCACTATTCATCATTGGCATACTTGGAAGGTGGATTTGGCATTGTTGATTGTAGTATATATAATTTAGGTTCATTTCATATCACAACCCAATAGAATTTGAATGACTCCAAGATGTTACTTCAAGTTATGAGGTTTTCATTATCAAATATTTTTATTATGTATAGTATTGATGATGTGAAAAATATATTATTCTACAATTAAAGATAAGATTATTTATAGATGTTTAGGATTTTAAATTACATGAGAAATAAGAAATTAGTATAAATTTTATTAAATATCCCACTATTTTATAAAGACTTAATATCCCACACCACTAATGTAATCATTTCTTGTTTGTAGGAAATATTAGTGGAAAGGATCCATATACCCCATTAGATAATACCTAGGATGTAGAGGCCCAAAGATTTACATACATGGACATTACATTACATTAGCGTAATACTTGATCATAACAAAAACAGACACACAAGGACCGTAATAGTTTAGTGTCTTTGGAAACATGGAACGTAATATTCTAATCCTGGTGAAAGATCTTCAACATCTCCCATAAATATCATCCCCTTTTTTTCTTACCTAAAACCATTCTTTATATCCTAGGGAAAAGAAAACATAAAAAGGGTGAGCTCAAATGCTCAGTAATGGTAAGCATGGAAAATATAAAACATACCATATACATTTGAACTTAAAAACATGAACATAATGTTTAAACAACAAAAGCTTGAGCAATGACATAAAACATGGAAGTACTTAAGGCATAGATCATAAAGAAACATTAAGAATGATAAAATATAATGGGAATAAAACATGTAATTGTGGAAACCATTAAGCACATGATCTGATTTCCATAGTAGCCAAGGCATTGCTTCCAAGACCATCTTAGTGGACAATGTCCCTTTCTGAATCGAGTTCACTCCTCATTCCAGTCATGTATTATGGAACTGGTTTAACTTTCCGTTCCGGCCATGTCTATCTCATGAGATTTAAATCTTTAACCAATGCATTGGAGAGAGATATAAGTCTCACCGATCTCATAATGAAATCATTCTTACTTGTGCCACAACATAAACATAAAACATTCATCATAACACAAAGAATAAAATGGGTTTTATAAACATCATCCCCTCATCACATAATCCATATAAATGAAATGGATATTTCATCATAAGAAAATTGAAAGCATGTAAATCATAGATACATTATACTTGAAACATACACATTTGAAATAATTTCATTTTAGATGGAAAATGGTTTTGATAAAACACTTGAAATGAATTCTTGAGGAAAATATCCTTTCTTCTTCAAAATCCTTTTCTTTTCAAACAAATGGCATGTACTTTTAAAAGAAAAGGGTTTTGTTGAAAATAATCAGGAAAACTTGTAGAGGAAGCTTTATGGAAATGAGGTGTTATGAAACCGTAAAAATCCATTCACGCCGTATAAGTTAAAAAACATTCTTCTCGTACTTTTGTCAGAAAAGTCAAAAAGTACCTCGTAATAGAAAGATTGCATACATACCATGTAGTAAAAGTCAAAAATGGGTAAAAATTAATTTAAACATACATGAAAACACTTTTATAAAACATGGACATGGATGATAGAAATAACCCCAGTAAATACTTACGAATATGTAATCTCGGATAAAATAGAGATTTTCAAAATTATCCCTCACCTTAGGTCCGATATGCTTCATATGTATCCAAACCTCATGTATAATGATTTAAATAATGTCATTGGCTTATTACATAATCATATTCATATATATAGTTCACTTATGACTTTATATTACCCGTTCTTTTGTAAATTCATGTTAAAGTAGCGTTTTGGGTAAAATCGTCTCATTTGTCGTTCGTGTTTTAACTTGTAATTATTCATATGATTACATAGATCATGATTACTTAAATCCATAATGTAAAACATGATTTATATATAATATATATTCAGAATATACATATATATAATGGATCGATAAATGGAAAAAAATACACCGTTCATGAAGACGGTAGGTCGTACGTACGCATGAACGTTGTTTTATTTTCCTTATTTAATTTAGTGGAATTAAGTAGATGACATAAATATATATATACATAAATCCTGTAGCATTATTATGTCAAATATTTTATGATTACTTATTATATATACTTTATAAGCATTCTTTAATGGTTATCATGGAGAGTGAATCTCATCGCGTCATGGAGACGGTATTCCATACGTACGCACGAGCGATGATATCATTCCCATGATCGTGAAATTGTATTAAAGTGTATGTATAATATTACAGAATCAATATCACTTTACAATAATGATATATATATTCATTACTTTCACTATTATACCCATACATGTAAGGTGGTGGTGGAAAATAGATTACACCACGACGTGGAGACGGTATTCCGTACGTACGCACGCGCGGTGATTTAATTTTCCATTGGTTGGATAGATGGTGAAATAATGATGTTTCATACATATAATAACATATCAGTATATGAGTGATACTTATGTTATTACTTCATAATGAAACAACCTATGATGATGAATTGGAAAAAGAAATAATGATGAAAGAATCGGTAATGGACATTACCTCTTCTTTGAGGCGCCTCTTTGAGACCTCCTCTTAGGGCACTAAAATTGGTCTTTGAAAAATACAAGGACCTCTAAGATGTTTCTAGGGAAGTTTAGAAGAGAATTTGGTAGGGTTTTTCCGAGCTTGAAGGCTCAAATTGGTGTGATGAGGAGATGGAGGAGGTGCCCTTTTATAAGGGAGGAGAGGGGCACCTTTGGAAATCTCAAAAATGTTAATTTATAATAAATCTAACCCAATTTAAAAACCTTAAAAAATGAATCATATTCGAATATAAGATAATATATGTTTGTAAAATCATCAACCAATAGAATTTACACAGGTTAGGAATTTATTTTAAACAATATCAACTTGATTTATCCTTATTTGATCAATTTAATTTTATTTGTGGTAATAAAATTCTAAATTTTAAATTATAACAAATAATTACTTATTTTTTGTGAATTTTCCATAATTGAATACTTAATTACATTTTAGACCATATAAATTTAAATTTATAATTTGTAAATATTTTTGTGAATTTTAATCAATTCTATAATATGTTATAACAATAGCGTCAATTTTGATACTATTCATTTATTTGAATTTAAATAAAATATATACAGAATATATGTTCGAACTAAAAGCATTAATAGATTCATAAAATGTCATATGTATCTATAAATTTAGTTTAATACATTAAATAGTTCTTATAATATTTATTTTATTATTTTTAAAACCATTTATTTGGTTTATCTCTTAATAAAATTAATACTACAACATTTTTGTATAATTATTTAATATACTTATTTTTTGATAAAAATTAAAAATAAAATCCTATGATTAAGATAAATATATTAAATTTCACAATAATAATTTTACTCAAATTTATCATTTTAAAATCGCAATATTTATATTTTTATATTTATTAAATTATCAAGGTGACAACTTTAGCATCATTTAAAATAAAATAATATAAGTGTCATAATCACTTTTATACGGCTCCAAATGGTCAAATATTCGACCATTGGATGACTATGGATTACATGTACATGACCAATAAGATTTTGTCAGAGTTTTGTGCATTTTATGGTCACTATTTTTTTAATAAAAACTATATATTTGATTTTTCACAAGATAAACAATTTCTACATCACTATTGTGTCATTATTAATGAAAATTATTTAATTCCTAAAAATTATAAATTAATTTATAGGATGTAGATAATTTTATTATATTTCTGGAGAGTACTCATGTTCAATTCTTCATGAAGTTTATCAATAAATTAAAATTATTATACATATAAGATTTAAGAGAGTGACATGTTGTCACTTTCTTTGGTTTTGATAATAATTAAATTATTTTCATGGACAAAATTTCATTAAATGAATATAATCCGACTCTTAGGTGATATGGGTCTACTTTTAGTCATCCAATATAATTTTGGCATGTGTTAGGGTAATTTTATAATATTATATTTACCCTTAATTACCCGATTTACTTTTAACTATGGTAAATAAAATTTACCGTAGTTACTATTCATAATTTCCAAAAATAAAAATTATGCTATTAACATAATTTGGACCCACTGATTCCAAATATGGAATCCATTTTTCAAAATTCAATACACAAAAGTTGAAGAAATTAAATTGAAATTAATCCCGTTGTCGAAAGAAATCGGGTTTTTGATTAAAACATTGCAAAAGATTTAATTGATTCAACCTATGAATTCAAGGTAAAATCAATGATAATGACATAAATTATATTAAATGGTAAAAATATATTCTATTTATACTTTATAACCATTCAATATTATAATTTAACCATATAAATTATTACGATGAAAAAAGTTGTTTTTAATTAAAATATAGAGTGTTTTTACTATTCATTAAAATATGAAAGTTATCAAAAAAACATCAAAACTTTATCCAGAGTATATTTTTATATCATGATTCAAAAGAATAAGTTTAATTTGTCAAATTTAACTTATAAACTACTAAAAATTATATATAAAGTGGGTGTGCCATCAAAAGGCGGCAAAACTGTATTTTTTTAAAAATACTTATTTTACCCAAAAAATTTTATTTTGTTCTCATACCATGTTCTAGAAAATTTTTAAGATGAATAATAATGTTATAAAATTCAAAATTTAGTTAATACTATTCATAATGGCTAGTTCATAATAATATTATAATAATATATCGTTGTTTAGTAAAACCTGGTATTGCGTACAACACACGCTATCGAGGAAGGTCGTGATTGTATGTAATGCATGCCAAGTCATGGTTGCGTGTTGTGCAAAAATCATTCATTGTTTTTTATAACAGAATCCAACCTTATTTCATTTATACATTGAATATATATATATATACTCAATGTTCCGTAGAATAACTATTATCAAAATTGTGTGTAACACAATTCAAGAATAGTGTTGTGTATACTGCAAGCTAATACGGTGTTTCGTATAGCGCAAGGTAATCTTGGTGTAGCATACAAAACAATACATTAATGAAATCAGAAGAATATTTTTCATAAATTGTAGGGTTTTACATTCTACCCCCCTAAAAATGAATTTCTCCCGCGAAATTCGTCGGGGTTATAAATGGTTTACTACTCGAATGTTTGTTTAATAGAAACCCACATCATAAAAAGGAATACCAAAACTTGTCTTTAAAAACTAAAGTATGAAATGTAACGGTTACCCAAATTAACTCATCACTGGGTTTCCACATAGGAGAACATAGGTTAAAATATGGATATGGAAGAAAAATCTGACCATTATGTTCTGATGAAGATTGGTAGAGAACATGGCTATGAAAATTCCATCAATCACAAAGCCATAGATTTGTGACGATCTAAGGTACCATCAGATTCATCATATATAAGGGCACTATGACAACATTTTTGGTTTTCAAGATCATTTCCCTAAAGATGATGAAATTTGAATTAGAAGAAATACTTTTGTGATTTTGGTACAGTCTCACCATTAGTCGTTCTTTGGACAATTTCCACTTCATCTCTTAAAGAAATGAAGTTGAATTTTTCATTCGTGAAGTGTTATCAGATCATGTCCTAGAATGATGGGTCACTCCATCTATCTTAAACAAAAGGATATAAAAGTTATCAAAAATACATAAGTCCATCCATAGTGAGATTAATCATATATAGTTCCTAAAATGGACTTATACTTCATATATCATACTGCTTAATATAATAAAACTAGCTTCTAGTAAACAGGGACTTCTTCTAGGCCAGTGGTAGGCGATAAAGGCCAGTTGCACATCAGTTGTGGGTTCGATTCCCAAAGCCTTATCCGACGCGATGGGTCGTCGCCCGTCCTGCAGGTTGTCCTTTTTCTAAAAATACATTACTATAGCATCCCATCAATAATATCAAAAAAAATTCTATCCTTAATTAATACTAACTTATGTCCAACATAATCCATTCCAATCTTTAGGCTTATCTAAAATACTTCTGTCCAAGCTCATAGTATAAAGAAAATGATTACTTGAAATGTCATCAACCAAGAATGTGAATACCATCATTTATCCCCCATATATCTTGTTGGTCACATTCCAATCATGTGAATACCTTAATCATGTATTCTCTTGAAAAAATGAATACCCATTAAACCTTAGTGAAAACACGAATGTTGTAAAAAGTTAAGTCTTTCCACATAACAAAATCCAAAAATTCTATATACTCAAACCATGATATAACCTTCTCCTTATATCAGTCATGAGCTCATGAATACTATCAAAAATTTAATTTTCCCCTTATCCCTTCATTATGCTCATATCATCTACATTCAAAAAATATCTGAATAACCTTTCACGGATACTGGTACCATTAATCATACACTTTCAAAACTCAAGTAAAGACAACAGTGTAACAATCCTTAGATGTCTCATTATTCCATAGTACCATGAGATTACTTATACAACATGACACTTGATAAACATGTAATCATTCCACTACCTTCTTAAATCATTGACTGAACATCAACAATTCTTTCACCTCACATATCATTTGTAGTTTCATCATCATCAATATAAATAGAACCCATACGGCCGTAATGATTCTCTTCTTGAGACTTTACCTTAGGGAATTGGTTTGCATAATGCCCGTACATTCCACATTTAAGACATTTAACCATTGTTGATGTCGTAGCAATACTATTATCCTCATCCATGGTGTTAACTGAACCTTTTCCTTTGCACTTACTGCCTTTGTGTCCTTCTTTTCCACACCCAAAGCATCTTCCAGTTCCCTTGAAACAATCTTCCCGATGCCTCTTCCCACATGATTTACATGAGGGAAATTGAACTATCTTTCCTCTATGATCATCATGAAACTCCATCTTTCACTTATTATCTGAGTTGGGAAACTTACCAAAGATGAGATTATTGATCATATTATGAGATTGATGATTAAGAATAATAACGATGTTTGGACTTCCAAATCCCATTCCATTTGGTTTCTCATGATCAATATCATTCCATTGTCCGTCATATCATCCATTATCATGAATCTTTCTGTTTCTAGCCATTTTCTAAAACCCAAAAAGAATAGTGTGAGAGGAAAAAATCATTCTAGGGAAAACAAAATAGTAAAGGGGGATCACCCTCAATATCTAACATCATAGGGTAAATTCTATGATCGTTACCATAGTTCTAAGACTATATCCTATACGTATACTTATCCTTAGGTACATCCATAGACATACCTTGGAAATATCTCTTGGGATCTCACTAACTTTTTAGCATCCTAGTTTCCAAAGGTTGACTAAAACTTTCCTCTGATACCAACTATAGAGACCCAAAGCTTGACGTACATGGACATTACATTACTTTAGCGGAATAATTAATATAAAACAAAAACAGACCCACAAGGATCGTAATAGTTTAGTGTATTTGGAAACTTGGAACGTAATCTTATTATCATGGTGAAAGACCTTCAACATCTCCCATAAAGACCTTCCACTATTTTTCTTACCTAAAATCTTTCTTTATATTCTAGGGAAAAGAAAACATAAAATGGGTGATCTCAAATGCTCAGTAAGGTTAAGTGTGGATAAAATAAAACATACCATATACATTTGAACTTAAAAACATGAACATAATGTTTTAACATCAGAAGCTTGAGCAATGACATAATACATGGAAGTACGTAAGGCATAGATCATAAAGAAACATTAATAATGATAAAATAGCATGGGAATAAAACATGTAATTGTGGCAACTATTAAGCACATGATATGATTTCCATAGTATCCAAGGCGTTGCTGCCAAGACCATCTTAGTGGACAAAGTCTCTTTCTAAATCGAGTTCACTCCTCATTCCAGTCCTGTATTACTGAACCAGTTTAACTTACCATTCCAGCCATCTCTATCTCATGAGATATAAATCTTTACCCAATGCATTGGAGGGAGATATAGGTCCCACCCGTCTCATAATGAAATCATTCTTACTTGTTCCACAACATAAACTTAAAACATTCATCATAACCCAAAGAATAAAATGGGTTTCATAAACATCATCTCCTCATCAAATAATCCATATAAAAGAAATGGATATTTCATCATAAGAAAATTGAAATCATGTAAATCATAGAGACATTATACTTGAAACATACACATTTGAAAAAATTTCATTTTATATGGAAAATGTTTTTGATAAAACACTTGAAATGAATTCTTGAGGAAAATATCATTTCTTCTTAAAAATCATTTTCTTTTCAAAAAAAAAATTGCATGTAATTTTAAAAGAAAAAGGTTTTTTTTGAAAATAATCATGAAAAATTGTAGAGGAAGCTTCATGAAAATGAGGCGTTATGAAACCGTAAAAATCCATTCACACCGTATAAGTAAAAAAACATTCTTCTCGTACTTTTGTCGGAAAAGTTAAAAAGTACCTCGTAATAGAATGATTCCATACATACCATGTAGTAAATGTCAAAAATGGTTAAAAAGTGCTTTAAACATACATGAAAACACTTTCAGAAAACATGTACATGGATGATAGAAATAACCCCAGTAAATACTTACGAATAACCAATCTCGAATAAAAATGAGATTTGCAAAATTATCCCTTACCTTAGGTCCGATATGATTGGCACGTATCCAAAACTCCTGTATAATGATTTAAATAATGTCATTGACTTATTACAGAATCATATTCATTTATATGGTTCACTTATGACATTATATTACCCGTTCTTTTGTAAATTCATGTTAATGTAGCGTTTTGGGTAAAATCGTCCCATTTGTCGTTCGTGTATTAACTTGTAATTATTCATATGATTACTTAGATCATGATTACTTAAATCCATAATTTAAAACATGATTTATATATAATATATATTCAGAATATACATATATATAATGGATCGATAAATGGAAAGAAATACATCGTTCCTGGAGACGGTAGGCCCTACGTACGCATGAATGCTATTTTCGTTTCCTTATTGAATTGAGTGGAATTAAGTAGATGACATAAATATATATATACATAAATCCAGTAGCATTATTATGTCCAATATTTCATTATTACTTATTATATATACTTTATAACCATTCATTAATTGTTATCATGAAGAGTGAATCTCATCACGTCGTGGAGACGATATTCCGTACGTACGCACGAGCGATGATATCATTCCCATGATCGTGAAATTGTATTAAAGTGTATGTATAATATTACAGAATCAATATAAATTTAAAATAATCATATATATTAATTAATTTCACCATTATACCCATACATGTAAGGTGGTGTTGGAAAATAGATTACACCACGGCGTGGAGATGGTATTCCGTATGTATGCATGCGCACAGATTTCGTTTTCTATAGTTTGGATAGATGTTGAAATAGGGTTGTTTCATACTTATAATAACATATCAGTATATGAGTGATACGGATGTTATTACTTCATAATGAAACAACCTATGAAGAAGAAGTGGAAGAAGAAATAAAGTTGAAATACTCGGTAACAAACATTACCTCTTCTTTGAAGCGCCTCTTTGAGACTTCCTCTTAGGGAACTAAAATTGGTCTTTGAAGAAGACCAGGACCTCTAGGATGTTTCTAGGGAATTTTAGAATAGAATTCGGCAGGGGTCGTCCAAGATTGAAGGCTCAAATTGGTGTGATGAGGAGAGGGAAGATGTGCCCTTTTAAAAGGGAAGAGAGGGAAACCTTTGGAAATCTCGTAAATATTAATTTATAATAAATCTAACCCCACCTAAAAACCTTCAAAAATGAATTATATTAGAATATTAGATAAGATAAGGTTCTAATACCATCGACCTATAGAATTTAGACATGTTAGGAATTTATTTTAAACATTATCAACTTGATTTATCCTTACTTAATCAATTTAATTTTATTTGTGGTAATAACATTCTAAATTTTAAATTATAACAAATAATTACTTATTTGTTGTGAATTGTCCATAATTGGATACTTAATAACATTTTAGACCATATAAATTTAAATTTATAATTTGTAAATATTTTTGTGACTTTTAAATAATTTTATAATATGTTATAACAATAGTGTCAATTTTGACACTATTCAATTATTTGTATTTGAATAAAATAAATACAGAAGATATGTTCGAACGAAAAGCTTTAATAGATTCATATAATGCCATATGTATCTAGAAAGTTAGTGGAGCACATTAAATAGTTCAAATAATATTTATTTTATTATTTTTAAAACCATTTATTTGGTTTATCTCTTAATAAAATAAATACTACAACATTTTTGTATAATTATTTAATTTACATATTTTCTGCATAAAAATTAAAAATAAAATCCTATGATTAAGATAAATATATTAAATTTCACAATAATAATTTTACTCGAATTTATAATTTTAAAATCACAATATTTAAATTATTATATTTATTAAATTATGAAGGTGACAACATTAGCATCATTTAGAATAAAATAATATAATTGCCATAATCGCTTTTATAAGGCTCCCAATGGTCAAATATTCGACCATTTAATGATTAAAACATTGCAAAAGATTGAATTGATTTAACCTACGAATTCAAGGTAAAATCAATGATAATGACATACATTATATTAAATGGTAATAATATATTCTAGTTATACTTTAAAACCATTAAATATTATAATATAACCATATAAATTATTATGATGAAAAAATTTGTTTTTAATTAAAATATAGCGTGATTTTACTATTCATTAAAATATTAAAGCTAAAAAAACATCGAAACTTTATGTAGTGTAAATTTTTATATCATAATTCAATAGAATAAGTTTATTTTGTAAAATTTAACTTATAAACTTCTAAAAAATTATATTTTAAATGGTTGCCCCATCAAAAGGCGACAAAACTGCATTTTTAAAAAAATACTTATTTTACCCGAAAAAAATTATTTTGTTCTCATACCATGTTCTAGAAAATGTGTAAGATGAATAATAATGTTATAAAATTCAAAATTTAGTTAATACTATTCATAACGGCTAGTTCATAATAATATTATAATAATATATCGTTGTTTAGTAAAACCCGGTATTGTGTACAACACACACTATCGAGGAAGGTCGTGATTGCATATAATTCAAGCCATGTCTGGGTTGCATGTTTTGCAAGAATCATTTGTTGTTTTGTATAAAGAATCCAACCATATTTTATTTATACATTGAATATATATATATATATACTCAATGTTGCGTAGAATAACTATTATCAAAATTGTGTGTACCACGATCCAAGAATAGTGTTTCGTATACTGCAACCTAATACGGTGTTGCGTATAGCGTAAGGTAATCTTGGAGTAGCATACAACACAATACATTAATGAAATCAAAAGAATATGTTTCATAAAATCTCTGGGTTTTACATAGGAGGGTTGTTCAAGATACCTGAACGTATTTAGGTAGGTAGAATATTTCTAACTACAAGATTTCATCTCCTTGATCCATTGATTTGACACCAATATTCTATAATATGGAAATTAATTTCCTCAATACAGGACACGATGTAACATCATGTTTTGTGGGGACCACAACATTCGATGTAATCTGGTTAATTTAGCCCATAAATATCATAATAACACGTTGTAAAATGTATGTGTCCTAATGAGGGTTGGTCAAACACTTAGTTTGGATAATTTCATTCCTAATAAATTAATGTAAATAGTAGTCTGGCATAAAATTAAATTTATGGATTATAATGTATTGTGCATAAATTTTTTCATTTTTCAAATTTGTTTTTAATATTAAGTGGATTTTACTTAATTATCTAACCACACAAGATAAAACATTTATCAATTAAACATTTATTTAAATTATTTATTTCAAAATTATATCATTTATTTATTTTATTATATAGGAACCACGACCTTTCTATGTAAGAAATGGGGATTGTTGTGTCTTTGTTGTCAATCCTCATTGGAAATTAAGAATTTTATCCAAGAAAGAGAACATTCAATTCAAGAAGATAACAGTATTGTAGTTGTTATCAAAACTTTCACGATAGGCATGTTTTGTGATCAGAACACCAAAAAATTGCAAAGGAAAGAGATGTGTGAAAAATCTGGAGTTGTGTGTGGAAAATGGTTCACGTACGAAAAGTATTGCATACAGATTGAGAGTTTTGGGTGACACTGTGGGTTTTGGACAGGGGGATCGGTGATGCCTATAAATTAGAGGTTACCACCCTCATTCTTAGGGGATGAATAACTTGAGAAGATTGGATTTCTAATTCATGTAAAAGTTGCGTTAAAAAGGGGTTACACACAAAATGTGTACCTGTGTGGAAAAGATATAGTTGCATGGAAAAGAAGATATTGCGTAGAAAAGTTGATGTTGCATGGAAACGTTGATGTTACGTGTAAAATTTGATGTGTCAAATGAAAGTTGAATTTTCATTCATAAATTCATATTGCATGTAAATGGCGTAGTTTCACAGATGATTTTCTGGTTGAAAAGAAAATCATGAATTCCAAAGTAATATCTTGAATGAAAAGGGTGGGTGTTATGCACAATTGTCTATATAAGATGATTGCATGTTATGATTATCTTATTTAGTGGTTTAGTTCATTAATGTGCATAAATTCCGGACTTCTTTGTAAGCAGTGTCTTATACTGAACACTGAAAAAGATTTAAATGCAAATCTATTGAAGAGACCTTCATGTGGATAAACGGAGTTTTACTTCTTTCATGGCATTGATCTACGAGGAGTTGATAGAAGTGATCTGAGGGACACAATGATATTTCATTAAATATTTTTAAAGGTAGTCTTCCTAGCATAGAGTGATTATGACCAATATTTTTAATCCATAAACCAGTGATGTTTAGTGGATTTTGGTACAACTGACACACTACTGGTGAATTCTTCTTAGACGTAGCCCTTAGTGGTGAACTGAGTAAAAGTGTTTCGTGGTCTCCATGAATGTGTTTGTTTTCTTTTTTACTCATCATTCTTACTAGTTTAATGTGTTCCTACCAACTTGGGGACAATATCATTGTTTTCAAATAATAAATTGACACCCTGATTCACCCCTCCCCTCTCAGGGTGTCTTGGGGTCTTACAAATTATAGTCATTTATCCATAAAATACAAAATTCCATCGTAATAAATAAATAATTAATTAAATGACATTTTCATGAGATGTGTATAATGGTTTATTTAATGACATAACATTAAATCAATATATGACTAGGGGAAATAAATCATCTTGCTGATTTTGGAAAGAGTTATAGTATTCCACGTATCCACATATGTAAAACCTGGGTTGCAAAAATTAGGGTTTCTTATTGAACCGCCTCCTCTCATAATGTTAATATCTATTAATTACAAGTATTTATAAATCAATCATATATTAGGGGAGATAAATGATTTTTAATGGAGGATTATATAAATATCCCAAAAGATATAGGTCGAAAATAAAAAAGGTGGTAGGGATAACTCAGAGGCCATAAAATTTATTTTAATAATAAAAAATTTATAAATCATGAAATAATAAAATTAAATTAATGTCAACATATATGCTAGACTTTTATAATTCATGAATGGGTATACAATCAATGAATACAAAAATATTATTTAATAACATTCATTTCTTCGACATCGCCATTTTATTTAGATATGAATTCTTGAATTATTTAATTAGTTATTTAATTATATTCCTTTCATCTTGATGACCATCCATATTCCTAGAGATATCCATAATAAAGGAATTGATGGAAAATAAATGGAAGAACAAGTTGTTTCAAATTTATTATAATGAATTAATATAGAATTTAAAATTAATTAAAACACATAATAACATTTAAATTACATATTATCCCCTTCATTGAAATAATTCTTTATGATATAATATCTAATTAATGTAATTTAATTCATATAGTCATTTGGGAACTAAATAGAGATGACTATAGAAATACACACTGTTTACCTAGGTTCTCATATATCTAGGTCTCATTCCTGGGAGATTTGGAGTGTGGAATTGATTATACTACAAAGTTTTTACATTCTAGTTACCTTCCTTTTATCAGCATATGGGGTTTTTGAGATTTTCTTCTGGGTCTTTAGTGTGTATCTCATTTTATTAGATGGTGTTCATAGAAAAGCTATGCTCTAAGTGATTCAAACTTTGGGTGCCCATGCGACTCGCTGATAGAATCTCTTTGTTCTTAAAGAGAGAGATTAAAAATGTGTGCCTCCACCTATAAACCATGTATCGTAAATGTTGTGTGTCTAGAAAACAATATATTGGACTAGATATGTATCTCAGACAAGAGAATTAATGAAATACATTCCAGGAACATGGTATATACTTTTTGAATTACAGCCCTTATCATTATAAAATATTAAGAAATTTTTTATTTACATAAAATATCACTTAATATTGCTAAATTGGTCAAGAATTATGTTTCCTTTGGGAATTAGTTTCATTTAATTACAACATTAAACATTAATTAAAACATCTTTACATAAAAATTATTTAACATTCTTCACCTTAAAACAACATTGGATAACCTCAGGAAATACATAAGAAAATGGTGGGACATAAATCCTAGTAGGGGAATAAACATGGAATAACATAAAGAAAGAAATATTTGTAAGATAAGTAAATTCAATGTGTAATAGAGGAATGTTATTAATATGTAATGATATATCATTATAATCATAACATGGGAAATTTGGAAACAACATAAAAAATTGCATCATAAATATCGGTCAAGGATAAAATAACAATACTTCATGGTGGAAAAAGTAATATAAATGAATCAGGTATACCCTTATTCCACCAGGACATATCATGACACTAATTACTAACTAATGCATTGGAGCTCTATATAAATCCATCTGGACCCATCACATTCATTTCATTCTCATGCATATGTGTTCCACATTGGTCATAAAACATGGATTAATTCATCATCAAAATTTATTCCACGATCAAGGAGTATATAATAAAATAATTAATTAACCAATAAATATGTATATGTCTATAAAATTTAACATCATTGATAATAAATGGGTACAATATTTCCTACAATATTGATTTTCCACGTAAAATCACAGTGAAATTTTGGTAGCATAACAGGGCCACATAAAAAACCATTAAATGAGATGGTGAGTGAGAAACATGTCTCTAATCAATTGTAACATGATGTGTATATAAATAGGTATATGTAAGGATATTATCACACACATAGAATTTGAAAAAAAAATAGAATAAGATAATAAATAAGCTTGAATAAAATGTGATGGAAAGGATGCTTATGAAATATTAGCATTGTAATAGGTATACATGGGAGAGAATAATGATATATAAAGGGGTATTCCATAATTTATACATAATAGGAGTAGTATGGGGGAGGTTAAAAATAATACCCCATTAATACTAATTTAATAAAAAAGGTAATAACAAGATAAAGAAAATCCTATAAATATTAGAATGGAAATAACCCCTACTTTAACGTGTGTCTCAAAAAGCATGAAAAGGGGCTTCTTGAGAGAATGAGGAACTTTGGAAGGATTTTTAAAATGGTATTTCAGGTCAATGATGTGATCCAATGATTTTGAGTGAATATATGTGCGATATTTGGTGGGTTTATGTGGAGAATGTGGGGGGATTATTTAGTATTTCATAAACATAGGTTCTGGACTCTATATAATAATATATTCAAAACCACAAACCTTTCTAAATTCTTGCACATTGTTTTTCCCATTTTAGGGATTTTTTCATTATTTTATTATTAAAACGTACTAACATATATAAATATTTCCCACTTTTATTTGGATATGAGTCACACATTTAAAAAAAATGAATTTTGAATCATAAAATATATTATATACTTTAAAGGATTCATAAATGATTTATAATGTTAATCATATAAACATAAAATCACATTATTTTATGGGGATTTATATTTTTGTTTTAATTTACCTATTATTGTATTTATTACATCATTTTTGGGTCATTATGATGTAAGAAAATACATCATATATTTAAGCATTATTTAATATTTTCCTGAAAAATCGATTGTTTCAAAAAATTAAGAAAAAATCACATTTTGATAATTTTGATGTTCTGATTCCAAAAAAATATAAATTTTATCTTAATAATTTTCTAAATATATTTATTTTATACTTTAAATATATGATTTGGCATTTATTGTAATATGTCCGCATTTGGACAATAACAGTTTTTGAACACTTAGGAAAAGTACCTATCACTTCATAAGAATTATTTGACTATTTATAGTTAATAAAACATATTTTAATTTTTTTTAAAATATGATATATTTCAAAAAACAATTAATTCATCAATAAAAATCTCTTTATTGAAATTGATTTTTACCTAAAAGTAAAATTTGTGTTTAATTGAATCAAAATCATAATCAATTATAAAGTTACAATAAATAATAAAAATAAATTCATTAATTATAAAATATAAATATTCTTATTATTATGGTCATGAAATTTATCATTTTATTACATGGGATTACACCGTAAGAGTAAGGTGTGTGATGATGATACTGTCATGGGACCGTTCAGAGAACATGGTTTAAGTCTTGATCTATGATAGCATGAACTTCTCCAGTAAATAGTTTATCTCATGATTATGTTGTTGTATATCTGTTTGGTATTGCTTAAGGGGAATGCTCGGTGATGTAATCTCACTGATAAGCTATGCTAAATTAGAATTGTAGGGCATAGTAATATTCGATGAGACCATCACTTTCTTTATATGTTTCAATTTGATTGATTAAAGTCCTATATTTATACTAATCATGTTTCCACTTTTTAAAAGCTATATTATAAATGGTAGTGATTCAGAAGGAACTTTTTAATCCAACTATATCTAATAAAACAAAATAGGTTATTGAGTTTTCTATTAATATATTATATAATAAAAGATTAAATCATAAATTAATTTCATTTTTAACAATTCAGGTCTTTAAAATCTACCCCCATATAGAAATTTTTCCTTTAAAATTTACATTTCACACCTTTAAAATATATAAGTGTAACTACATCTAATCACTTCCTCTGTTTCATATCTTTCTTCTTCAAACTTTTGTTTTCTCTACAATACTTTTAATATTCTCATTGTGTTATTTTTTTGAACATTGTCTCTACAATATAAGATCTTCACTAGCTACTCCTCATAGGAAAGATCATTCTAAAATGGTAAAACATATGGATTGAGTACATGTGAGGGGTATTGTATGTACATTCTCATGAGTGATACACGGAATACATCATGAACTCATGATAGGTTAGGTGTAAGTGCAAGTCGATAGGTCATTACTCTGATATGAGCAATGATCTCAAAGGGATTGATGTATCATGGACTAAGCTTTCACTTCTTTACAAATGTCATTACATTATTCCATGAATATATGTGGGGGAATACCATATCTTCAGCATCAAAATCTAGGTCTCATCGAATATTGCTAGAATATCTATTTGGTTGACTCTAAGCATCCTTGATGTGAGGCTTAATGGTCTTAACATTTTCCACCACATCCACAAAACTTTTACACCTATCAATTATTGTTCCCTAACATGAATATGTTTTTCACCACATCCCATAACAGGATCCAAAGGGTGTCATTTATATGATCATTTAGAAATAGTTGTTATAAGAGAACACCAATAGAGTAAGATATTGATCCCATCATAATTTGAAGTCCATTGACAATTCTCACAACATGTCTTCTTGTGTGTGGATTGTCAGCTTCGATTGGCCATTAGTTTGAGGGTGATAGGAAACATTGTAGATCAAATCAGTATACTGATCATGATGGAGACTCTTCTAGAACATATAGGTGAATCTTGTATATTGATCAGAAAATATTGACAGTGGTACTCTATCTACCCTAACCACATTCCTGATGTATATCCATGAATGTAGATCTAGTGGGAATTCCTCTCATATCATAATTAATTTTGTAGTATTTTTTAGACAATCTATTACAAATCATATATAAATTTTCCGTCATGATGTCATTAGATGATCAGTGACAATGTCAATTGTGATGTTTTCCCAGTCCATATAGGTATGGGTAGTGGTTGCATCATCCACTTTTATTTTTTCTATTCCAATATTATTTTGTGACATAGAAGACATCTTAATGTATATTATTTGATCTTTAAATTTATAATTCCCTCACTGATAGTGTTCTCAAAGAAATCAATACATCGTTGTCATTCCTCAGTGGATGTAGTGGGTTAATCTATGTTCATCATCAAACTTCTCCTTCAATAACATAGTATTTGATGGTACACATAGTCGTGACCCAAATATTATAACCACTTCATCATTAACATTGAACTCCAAGGATTTCCATTTCTTTATTTCTTCCACTTTCTTCTAAATTCCCACATCTACTCTTTGAGAATCCTTTAACCTCTCTATAAGAGATGATTGAACAATCATTTGTGAAAATATTTATGATGGAAATTCCTTTAATATTCCCATGTATAAACATTACAAATCTTTTAAGATTGTGTCCCTCTCAATCCTAATCAATCCAAATATTTTCAGATCCTCTCCTCAAATATCATCTGAAACATTATTCTTTTTCCCAGGATGGTAGTGGAATGAGTATTCATAGTATTTTATCAGCTACAACCATATTTTTTAGTGTATATTCAGTTCTATCTTTGTGAATATATACATGAAACTTTTTTGATCCATATATATTTCACACTTCTCCAAAAATACATAATTCCACTATATTTTCAAAGTGAAAATCTTTGTAGCCAAATCTACATCATGTGTTGTGTAGCTATATTCATGGAAATTTACCTTCCTTGAATCATAGGAAATGAATTTTTTATTTTGGATCATCACATAACCCATGCCATTATATGATTCATTTCCAAATACCATAAAAATATATCCACTTAAGTGTATTGTGGGCACAAACACAGTGATAAGACAATTTTTCCACTCCATGATGCTCTCTTCACAATCATCATTCCCTAAAAACATTATACCATTACGATTTTTCATGTTAAAAGGGATTAAAAATCATGTGAAATTTATCATAAATCAGTAATAATACCAATATATCCCAAGGAAACTAAATATATTTGTCATAGATATAGGACTTGACCATCCATCGATTTCTTCATTCATTGAGGTGTCCACACATATCCCATTTATTTTGATGACATTACTAAAGAATGAGATTTACATCTACTAGAATACGAAAATTCTATACCCTGAAAAAATATCCTTTTTTTATGGTCCTTATAATAGTTTTCTAATGCACATCATGATCCAATATTATTTTGGAGTGCATTAAAATATAATCTATAATGACTACTATAAATTTTTCAATGTAATCCCCAAATAATATATTCAACATGTCAATATTTATTGTTGGAGCATTAGTGAGTCCGAAAGAATTCACTATGAAATCATAGTGACCATACCATGTAGGAAAAGAATTCTTGGGGATATCTTCATTATTTATCCTAACTCATTTATATCTCGACCATAGATCCAACATGGATAAATGTTGTCCTCCACATAGATTATTGTAGGAATCATCAATCAATGTAATAGGATACTTAGTATTTATCCTGATTTTTTTTCCACACAATATTTGATAAAAAGATGTATGAACCATCCTTCTTCAGGATAAATAATATTTTTTCATCCAATGGTGAAGTACATGAGCATATGAAACCTTTATCTGGATTCTCATGTAGCTATTTTCATAGATCTTAAATTTCTACAACAACCATTCTATATGTTGCACTGTATAATGGTAATGACCATGAAATAAGATTGATTGAAAATTAAACAACATAGATAGGATAAAGACTAGGAAATTGCTTAGAAAACACATCAGATTATTCCATCATAATTATAATTTATTCAAGGATGATGATTTCTTTAGACACAATCAATTGAGCTATATATGGATGCTCATAGAAAAAATATATATACTTGAGATTATGGTTATATATATGACTATTCCCCCTATATCGATCATATCAAATCATGGTTAGATTATTAATACAAAGAGTAATTTCCTTCTCAACATAATTAAAGTTTCCACTATACAGTTAAAGCCAATCCATTAGAATAATTGAATCAAATTCCACAAAATGAATTATGAATTTGTTCATCAGGATGTTCATCCCAAAAAAAATTGGCAAGGGGAGTTATGTACATGTGATATAACAGTTGACCCATTTGAAATTTTCACTGACAGCTATATGTCCAGGTTTTTTTGTTGTGTTTAGATATTTCTACTAAAAATTCATGATAAGAATGAATTTATAGAACTAGAATCAAAATATACATTCTATATTCATAAATGAATAACTTGAATAATTTTCGGCATTTCATTTTTAGGATTCACTTCAGCGGTAGTGATGAATAAATCTCTCCCTTCCTACCTCGTAGGTTCATGGTTTCCTGTAAAAACCATGGTTAAGTGAATTTGTTTGAAAATTTCACTAGTTCCTTATAGTTTTAGTATTCAACAATACACTGAGGGTTGACAAGAATATTCCTTTCCTCTATCATAGTAGGTGATTTATCCTATTTGAAATCACTGTCTAGTTTTACATCCTTCCCTAACCTAAAGAATTTCCTTATCCCGTTTAATAAATTCCCAGGGTGCTTATTTCCACACCATTGTCATGTGGGATTTTGAAATTTCATGGATTTAATAAATCTCTATATAAAACCACCCGAATTGATCTCTATATTCCACATGTTATCCCTTTGATACCCATATGATTTAATAATCTCTATTTTGACTTTGAGGGAAGAATATATAATTTACACATAGCTATCAAAGTCCAGGGTCTCTATGGAATTCATTAATATGGGTTTTAGCCTACCAAAAAGTATTCATCCTTACAGTTATGGGCCACGAAAAATCCAAATGGTTATTGTGCAAGCCTTTTGATGTTTTCCTGGTATGCCCTAGTAGATTCAACTTATTTTTTCTTTTATATAAATGAAATCCCATTCCATTTTAAGATGTAGAGTTTGATGAAAATATTTATTGATTTTGGTTAAGAAATCCTTCCACACCATTTCATTGATCCCTCTCCCAATCATCGTATTATTTGGTCATTGTCCACCACTAACCGGATTCACCATCCATATGATAAATAGTATTCAAAGACTTCTCTTACATTGAATGTTGAAGGATGGAAAAGATCTTTTCAATGAAGTTGATTCACTATTCCATTATTATAGGAACAGATGGCCCATTGAATATCGGAGGCCTTTGATGCATAAAGCTCTTGATAAAGGATTTTTATCACTTAGGGGGTTTGGAATCTCTCCATGATCAAGGTTTATATTAAGAATACTAGTAATTTAAGAGATATTATCTATAAAAAGTGTATGATTCTCTTTAATATTGGTTTGGGATGGTTAATGGTACAGTTATCACATTACTCTTCACATTGATTGTTTAGCCAATTACTCCTATTTATGGACATTGTATAGAATAAAATTAAATTTAATGATGACTATATTTAAATTTTAGACCCATAAATGGTAATATAATGAAATTAAATGGATAAATTATAACGTACATTTATTTCCTTAACTTATGGACTTCTAGGCTTTAGTCTTTGTTATCCATGATCTAATTCATAACATATAATCTTATATGAATATTTTACTCCATTATAAATATTTCAGAATGAGCATATAAATTACAAAACCATATCATATAGGAGTGTCAAATGAAGTGAATTATAATGCCCATTGTTCTCAACCTAGTTTCCCAGATGCATGCCTGAAACACCTTGTTGGAGTTGTTAATCCTATGTACAACTGTGCCAAAACCACATCGACATACAGTATCCAGACATGGATTTATTTTTAGGATAAACCACTTACACTATAATAACCAATATTTTGTTATGTTTTCTTATGCTCACTATTATCCATAAGGTTATTGCTTGAGTTTTATAATCAAATTCCAAAAAAAAAACTTTCCTATAATACCAACAATAAGAAATATTATTATTATTAATCATTAATAAAATATTTAATTATTTATATTTACACATAATACAACCCAAAATATTAGTAAGTATACTTTATTTTTTAATTATTTACATCTAATTACAACTTAAAAAATTAATTACACCATCATAATCATAAAATTATTTAATATTCATGAGTTTACAATTACATTAGATAACATGGAAAAATACATAAAAAATGCTTGAGACATAATTCCAAATAAGGGAATAAACATGGAACAACATGAAGATACAAAATAAATTTTATACAATGAAATTCAAGGAGACATTGAGGAACTTGAATAATACGTCAGGATATAGTGTGATAATCATAAGTTGGGAAATATGGAAACAACATAAAACCCTGCATCATAATCCCCGGACACCGAGAAACCACCTAGACAAAATGGTGGACCAATTACCATAAAAATAATATATAACCATATCCCAACATGTCCTTCAATGATACTAAACATTAAATAGTCCATTATATCCCTATATTATTCAAGACACACCCATGACCTTCATTTTATTTTCATGCTTATGTGTGCCACATAGATCATAAAACATAGATTCATTCATCATAATAATTTATTCAAACATCACAGAGTGAGGAATACAAAAATTTATTTCTGAAAAAAAAATTATATATTCATAAATGTGAACACCAATGATAGGAAATTGTTAAAGTATTCAATAAACAATTGTTTGGAATAGAAAATCAGAGTGAAAATTTAGCAGCATAATAGCATCACTTGAAAAATTCATAAAATGGGTTCAGGAGAGAGAAATGGATCTCTTGTCATCTGTAAGTTACATGGAACAAAATATGAAAATTGAAGGATATTCCCAGACATATAAAATTATAAAAGGGTATATAATTATAAATAATCATGAATAAAGAGAGAACGTAAAGGATGCTTACGAAATTTAAGCATGGTAACTGGAGTACATGGGAGGGATTATAGAGAGGGAAAGGGGTATCCAATCATTTAGAAATAATAATGGTAGTTTTTTGTGGTTTTAAATCATACCCCATCATTAATAATTGAAAATAAATTTGAATAACAAGATAAAGAAACTTTGATAAAGATGAGAAAGGAAATAACCCTCACTTTAGTGTGGGGATACACACTAAAAGGACTTTTATTGATGATAATTTGGAACATGTGTGGGTATATATAAGAATTTAGAGGTAAATTATTTAATATTTCACAAATATAGGATTTGGACTCTATATAAAAAAATATTCAAAACCACAATCCTTCCCTAGGATTTTCAACATGTTTTTCCCAAATTGGTGAGGATTTTACTATATTATTAAGAAAAGGGAGATCATATGAAAATATTAAACTTTTTTATGTGGAGGTAAGTTACTCTTTTATCTAAACGTATTTAAAATCATATCATATATTATATATATTGGATGATTCATAATGGAATTGTAAAATTGATAAAATAAAAACCAAATAAAACTATTTGAATGAAACACCATATATTTTTCAAAGGATATCCATTATAGTATTTATTACATCATTTATGGGTTTTATGATGTCATAAAAAATGGTATATTAATATGGTATTTAATTTTTACATGATAATTATAATGTCTCATAAAATTAGAAAAATTCCACATTGGATAAATTCATTGTCTTAATTCCAATAAAATATTTTTTATCTAAATAATAATCTTAATATGTAAAATTTCACTTTTAAAATAAGACTTCACATTTGTTGAAAAAAGAAGGTTTTATTAATAATAACATTTGTCAATCCCTTATAAAAAGTGAATTTCACTTTATATAAATTATATGACCCTTTTTATTTACTAAACATCAATTAATAATTTTATTCCTAAAAAGTAATATTTATTTCAAATATACATTAATTAATCAAAATAAATCCATTAATTGAATTTGAATATTTGTACAAATTAAAATTAGTGTTTAATTGAATCAAAATCAAAATCATTTATTATGTAATAATACACAATAAAAAGAAATTAATTATTCTATAAAATACCCATATTAATATTTTTAATTTCATGATACATATCCTTTTATTACATAGGCATATACTATAATATTAATGTGCATGATAATGTGAATTTATGGGGTCATTCGATGATCATGGTTTCGGTTGTGATCTTGATGAGCTTGAACATCTCCTATTAATGGTTTCTCTAGTGATAAACTTTTCAGATTTCTTCTTGGTCTTGGTCAAGGGAAAATTCTAATTAACGTATCTCCCTAGGAATGTCAGATATGTGGTCTTCATAGGTTATCCTATTAGATGAGTCTATAAAATTCTTTTTCTATATCAATTGGATTCATTAAAACTCTATATTTATACTAATCATGTGATCACTGTTTAACAGTTATATTATCAAAGTTAATGATTCTTAATGATTTTTTTAATCGGATTTAATATAATTCATCAACAAAGTGCATTTCTTTTATATTACCATATTACATAATTAAACATTATATCATAATGGAATTTTATTTTTAATAGTTTGCAGTGTTACATTAATTATATCATAAATTATCTTGGTTGTATCTCTCACATGGTGTCCATGAATAATAAACACATGGATTTCATTATTTATTATACTAAACCTTATATCCTACTTGACGTGTGTTCCATATACACTCCTTGTAATCAAAAAAATCATGTGCCCGGTTGGTCAGTCAACATGTGGTGTACCCCACATGTAATAAATTTGTGGCATGTCTAGGTGCATCATAATAGATTAAAAAACATGTACTCTGGAAAAATTCCATGTTTCTCTAAATTACTAGATTTTTTTTGGCATTTCTAGATTGAATCCCAAGTCTTTCATAATTTATGCTAAGACCACGAAGAAAATTAAGCACTAAAAAATGTTTTCTAATATGTCTATGAATTATCAATTGAAAATAGATTTAAGAAATCATAATATTAAATGAAAATCAAACCATGATTAAGTATGGGTTTGTAATCAAATAAATAATTATTAGTTTGAACATTACAGTCATGATACCACATTTGTTTCTAGAAAATATCGATTTATTTTATGGGGTGGTATATTTTAAAAAAAAATTAATATTTTTTCTTTCTATAAAAATAAACTAGGGATAATGGACATAAAATTTATAATAATAATATTTAAAATCATTAAAAAAATAATTATATGGGATTAGGATATATCTTTAGTGTGAATGTTTATCATCCAATAAGAATCTTCCAGATTTCCTTCATTCTTCTATTTGGATATAAGGACAAAGTCTCTCTATTGGTGATCCACACATGAACCATTTATATCAACGAAACACTAATATATCTTCTTTTGAGGGCATGGTAAATTTATTATCTACCATTGTTTTTTAATCTCTATTCTGTCATCCTTGAAGGAATATCCACTAAATGTATCATTCATGAGAGAGATATAATGTGGAATCATGAGAAAAAAAGTTGCTTAATAATTATTTATTTTTGATTGCACTCCCTATATAATAAACATAACCATCTATTTATAGAGATTTTGTTTATGTTAAAATAATTATTTAATTGAATTTTGGCCCTTTAATAATTTTGGGTCTTTTATATGACCACATTCTACATAATTATATAATAATTATTATTTTTTGGTGTGCACCAACTAGTGAAATAAAAAATATTATTTAACATGATTGATAATTAATATTTTTCACCGAACATGGTATTGGTCTATTCAAAGTAATATTGAATTTATTTAACACCCATATAAATATTAAATTTAAATATTAAATTCATTAATAAATATTTTCATTCGATAAAACAAGAGTAGAACTATCCCTCGGTCTTAAGAGTAATATTTTTTAATTAATAATTTTTAAATAAGATTAAAATGAGATCATCAGAAACACATAAATTTTCATTCTCTAGTATTTCTTCTCATTAAAATTAAGCAATATTGCATTATTTCCATGATTACTATCTATAATTAGGTTGAGGAACCCAAGAAAAAGAACATAATTTCACAATGAAGATAACCACAAAAGAATTCTCACTATGTAATACAATCCCAATTCAAAAGTATCTCATCATGAAGGTTATGCGTCCATTTAACCAACATTTATTATTGATTTTTATTTATTTAACAATCTAAAATAACCACAATACTACATAATGGTTTTTGAATTCAGGGTATTTTTTATCTTCCAATTAAAGATCCAAGATATCAACTTCCATAAGGATGGAAGGGACAAATCCCTCCTTGACTTATCCATTAATGACATGTTAATAGTGATGCACATAATATAACCTACCTAGCCTGAGAAATATGTAATCATGGTTTTCTTAAGGAAATATATTTCATGATTCAAGAAATTTTTTTAATTATGATCTTAATTTTTAAGGAACATAAAATATTTTAAGATATTGAAACATATGATGAAACCCAAACATGAAGAATTCTTATAGGTGGATAAGATATCATAAACTCCCATCATGGATAATAAAAAGTGTTTCAATCATAATATGAAGTATTTTATACTTATAAGTACTCACATAAAACATTATATGTACTATTATTCCCATCATAGTATGATATCTAACCTCATAACGTTATTTAAGAATATCATGGTACCACTTAATGTTTCTCCTTACAACAGGAAACATCATTGACATCGTCAATGAAACATATAAATTAATAACCTTACATTTTATAGGGATTTATAGATATTTAATAAAGGTATTTTTTAATTATTTTTGATTTATCATTTCCTAGATTTAATTTAGAGTTCATATGTTATAAATTGGAGATTTTGGAGTGGTTTCTAGTAGTTCACGGCTGCTGCATAGTTTTCCAAACTGTGTACCCTACCCAAAAAAATAGTTACACCCTAGGGAGATGGGTATTTCATGTTTGGAACATGGGTTTTAAAACCATAAACCCTATTATTAGTCACTATGTGATCCCCTAAGAGAAGGTGAATAGTTTGATTCTTAGTTTGGGAAAATTGTGTGCCCCGTTTAGGAAATATTGAACCCAAAAAATAAAACCACAAAAATTAATTAAAATTCATAAGCACTTATTGTATACCATATGACACTACCTGACCAGAACATGTTTCTATCATTTTTGGAGGCTCTTAGATATATTTAAATTAATTTTAATCTTCGTTCTATGTTAATTAAACATTCGATTGATAGATCTTAACCTCTCCTAGTAAGAGATCTCATCCCAATTAGTTTCCTCCATATATCCCATATTTATATCCTCCATTTAAGTGATGTTTTATTATTTTGGTGACTGATCTAGATATTGGTTTTGATATATCATAATCTATTCAGTCATAGATCTGTCAT
This sequence comes from Viscum album, assembly GCA_963277665.1. NCBI lineage: Eukaryota > Viridiplantae > Streptophyta > Magnoliopsida > Santalales > Viscaceae > Viscum > Viscum album. The sequence continues at coordinate 345,073,279 of OY728157.1, read as the reverse complement.
TTGTATCTAGATCTCATTCTCCGTTGTCTAATTGAATTTTCCATTGGAATTTATGGATTTCTATTAGCGAGCATCGATTAACTACCTTGAGGTAGGTGGTATAAATTGAAAATAATATATTCTTAAATTTAAATTTCATCTATGTGTTTTGGAATTTTAATTTTCACAATTGTAAATTGAATTTGGAGTTAATTAATAAATTTTTTAATGTAATGTTGTGTATATGAAATTTATGGGATATTAGAATTATGAATTTGATGCACTTTTGTTCAGGTTTAATTTTATAGGTAAATGTTAATTGTGAAATTTATTTTCTCTGGGAATCAAAGGATGTATAAAATAATATAAAAGCTTTAATGTATTATATAATTAAATATTCATAAATCATTTAATGATGATTTTTTCATATTATTCTATGTGATTAAATTTTTGAACCATGATTGGTTTTGTAAATGGAATAGTATTTAATGGTTTGAAATGTTTTTGATTTTGTCAATAATGATATACCATATTAAATGATATATATTTTATATATGTTATTTATTAAAAAATGTTTCAAGGGACATGAACTGGTTCATTAAATACAAATGGTGTTCTAGACATCACATTATAGACTGAAATGCATTCATGGGATAAATGAATGGGGGACACAAACTAAGGCTTCAAACGCCCACATATGATTTACTGATAAAAAATTGTGGAACATAGAATAATGATTTCAAATATCACAACTGATAGATTGATATATGGGTTGTTGGACATGGACTAATTCATCAAATACACAAAGGGACCAATCCATGGAATTCTAATACCAAAAATGTTATAATTGGCTGAGGGTTCCAAGTGGACATAATTATGAAATCTAAATTCAATAATAAATGAAATCCCATGACTATAATTAATTTTTATTCTCCATATGGGACATGTTTTAGATATTGTCATGGGATGAAAATTGTATTGACGGTTCGGGTATCTTCATGAACCTATGTAAGTTATGTGGTCAATTAATGAATAAGGAAATGTGATAACTACTAACTTTATTGTAAATAATTCATTATACATATCCATGAACTATTATAGAATGGATATAATATTAGACACCTTTTGTGGTGGGCTATTGAGTTGTAATATAACAATACATGGGATGCATAATCATCATTCAGATAGGGTTCATTTTTTTAGTAGAGGATAAGGTAAAGAACCCTATTTTTAATTATTTTTTGGGGATAGAGCATGAATAAGGGTACAAATAATGGTATTGAGACCCACATGGAGTATATAGTATCTTTGTTTTTTTTTTCATTTGACACATGAAAAGTACTTTCTAATCAATTTTTTTTATTTTGGATATTATTTCCTATTAGGTTCGTCATGTGATATTTCAATGTTATTGATTATGGTATCATTTTGGTTGTTGGTAATTTTCATTTGCTTATTATTGCTCTATTTGCAATGTAGCATTACTCTGAAATAGAGGGTGCAGTCTCTCCATGTTTTATATTAGACACATTCTTCTAGTCGGCAGCCACAAGCATATGCGGAACCATGATTGGGGTCATGTGACTAACTGGATTGGTACACTGGGTATGTCACTTTTTTTCGATGTTAAAAATTAATCTCAAATGTGTTTTAATTTTATTTCATTTTTCCTTTCTATTTTGGAATGGTTGAAAAGAGAATAGGTGGATTTGGTCCTTTTACATAAGAAATTTAATTGGATTAGAGAACCCAAGTAAGGGGGAAAATCCCAAGTATCCAAGGTGAGATGGTAGTTACTAGTTTGATGTTACAGTTGGATGTCATTTTGTCATTGTTGGTGAACTTTTTTTGTGGTTCTATTATTAGTTCTTAGATTTTATTAGATTTCACTCATGGATTGGTATGGAATGAGAGTTGATTAATCGTACATAATTCTAGGAACCCATGCGTTATTAATACATGTATTGTTTTTATAGATTCATGGAAGATAATTTTTTGGGTATATTGTTGAAATTGGAATGGTTTTTCCTTAATCTATAACATAGATGATAATGGTTCCTAATTCAAAAATTGAAAATTATTAGATGATTCAAATTGTATAAAATGGGTGTCTAATGAGGAACATAGTATGTCAATGTGTGTTACCGTATATTAAACATGACTATATATAGGATTGTTGAGGGTTGTGATAGTTCCTTGGTTTTGACCATGTGGTGGTGTATGGGTGCTGAATTGTAATGGCTTAGTATGAATCCCTCTTACATAAATTTATTATTTTTGAGTTAAGTGTCATTAGGTGACTTTTTTGGAATTGAAATATATTCGTCCATGATGACGCTTATTTTTAGGATGGAAGAAGGACATTGTTTGAAATGTGCTTCTAGTAGTATAACCTGAGACACTGATAGAACCAAGTGAGGAAGATGGAGATTAGTTTCTTCATAAATTTTCTCATATCATGTAGTTTCTAGAAAGAAAAATTTGGTGATTTTTGAATTCATTGTCACATATGACTTGGGAATTCGAGTTGAATCACCATTTGACATTTACCAAATTGGTTGGACGTGAGGATAATCAATTATCAATTGAGAAAATCTATAAAATGTTTGAACACTTAATTTGTCCTTCTACGAAGGTAGTCAAACTGGATGCCTATATGTTACCTAGTTAGGAAAATTTTTGGTCAGACATCATGAACCAGGATTCATAACAAGAGCGTATGGAGTGAATTGAATTTCAAGATAATTTATTGGATTACAATTACCATGAGATGGTAGATAAGTTCATTGGGATGACCCATGGATGTATGTTGGTGATGGACTTGTGTTATGATTTATCGATCTGAAGCAATATTCAACAACACTGGTGAGAGATAAGTCCATTTAGAAGAAACTATTAAATGATTGGATTAAATGTGATATATAAATCCAGGTGAATATCTTTTATCATAAACTGTTTTCTGAAGTGGTTAATGAGTCTATCATTTCTATGTGGAACACGAAGGAGACTTCTAATGAGACATAAGTGAATTTTATTGGATGTTCATAAGGTATTTCTTCCAAGATTAGGAATTTTCACTAGGAGAATGCCAGTCATGGTGATAGAAAGAAACGTGGCTCGGGAAAATGTTCAATCACAGTTGTCTATACCTGATTTGAATTTTAACTAGTGTGTTAGGCCAGGTAACATTCAAATATATTGTCCCATTCCATTTGTGGAGTGCCCATCTTGCGACAATATGGTACAGCTATAACAGTTCTATAAAAACCCATAATAGATTGGTTGTTATGGGATTTTAAGACAATACCATAGTGTTGGAAGGGGGTATACTACCCCATATGATTTTTTTAGTTATAGTTATACTAGTCATGGAATTTGAGGAAGTAAACCTGCAATATTTACAAAAGAGAACTCATATTAGCATAATGGTGAATTATAAGAGACTCATGGTGTATCATAGGGATGGGGGGTAGAATGTAGCATGTAGTCCAACCAATACATCTGGATAGAGAGGAATAATAATTGAAAATTAGAGGTACTATTCTATTATATTCTAAAATTTATATATCTTTATCAAATACAGGTTCATCCCATTCCATTATATATTCACAACATGTGAATGGGGCCAGTCTGAAAGTGATGTTTATAAGTGGGGTTATGATTATTGATTCACCTTTGGGAGTACATTCAAATAGTATATTTTTTTGAAAGGGGTGTTCTGTTGAGTTTTTGGAGTATTTTTTATCTTGGGATCCTTACATCCCTGATAATTCAAAAATTGAATTCATTCTTGATATAGACTAGTTAGTATCATATCAAACCTATGTAGATTGTTTCATACAGGGATTAAAATTTATGTTAGATGATAGTGGAAATTATATTCCTCACATAGAGTGGGTTATCTAGGTTGGTCTGCAGCACCAATTCATCAACAGCTGGGGGAATTCACCACGAAGGTCCCTAATTTGTTATTATATGATGGGGGTGTAATGGATGTTTTTCGTCAATCCATGTGGATTGGTTCGATGATGTGTTTCCTGAGGACTTCTCAGGGCTTCTACCTAAGAGAGATGAAGAAATTACAATTGACCACATGATAAGGGATGAGAATGTTTCAAATCTACTATATATAATGAAACCAATAGAGCATAAATAGCATAAGAATCAACAAGAATATTTGATAGATTAGGGATTTATCTATCTAAGTACATAACCTTTGGTTAATCCGGTCATGTTTTTTAAGAAGGATGATGGGACATTTCCCTAGTGTGATGACAATGAAAAGTATAACTGTAGATACCCAAAGCTTGACATACATAAAAATTACATTACTTTTGCAGAATACTTAATACATGACACAAATAGACGACCAAAGACCGTATTAGTTTAGTGTCTTTGTAAGTTCACAACATAATCTTCTAATCGTGGTGAAAGATCTTCAGCATCTCCCATAATGATCTTCCCCTTTGGGTTTCTTAACCAAAACCTTTCATTATATCCTAGAGAAAAGAAAACATAAATGGGTGATCTCAAATGCTCAGTAAGGGTAAACCTGGAGAACATAAAACAATCCCTAAACATTTGAATGTAAGAACATTAACATAAAACATCAAAATCATGAGTAATGACATAAATCATGGTAATGAATTAGGCATAGATGATAAAGTGTCATTAACCACGATAAAATAGCATGGTAATAAAACATGTAATTGTGGAAACCATTAATCACATGTTATGACTTGCATATTATCCAAGGCATTGCTGCCAAGATCATCATAGTGGACAAAGTCTATTACTGAACTAGGTTTACTTGTCGTTCCAGCCCTGTATTACTGAACCAGATTCACATGTTGTTCCAGCCATGTCTATCTCATGAGATATAAATAATTAATCAACGAATTGAAGGGATATATAGGTCCCACCCATCTCATAATTAAATCATTATTTTTTGTGCCATAATATAAACATAAATCATTCATTATAACCCAAAGAATAATATGGGTTTCAAAAACACCATCCCATTATAACATAATTCATATAAAATAAATGGATATCATTTCAGCATAAGAGAAATTAAACCATGTAAATAATAGATACATTATACTTTAAAAATAAACATAATAAATAAAGTCATCTTATATGGAAAATGGTTTTGATAAAACACATGAAACGAATTCTTGAGGAACATATCATTTCTTCATCAAAATAGTTTTCTTTTCACAAAATGTCATATAATTTTATAAGAAAACGATTTTGTTGAAAAAAATAATGAAATATTGTGGTGTAATCTTCATGAACATAAGATGTTATCAAACCGTAAAAATATGGTCATTCCATATAAGTTAAAAAAAATCATTCTCTTATTTTTAACAGAAAAGTCAAAAAGTACCATGTATGGTAAACAAAAGAGAGATTCCTTCTATAACACAAAGTAAAAGTCAAAGAGGGTTAAAAATGACATTAAAAATACATGGAATAATATTAAACACTTTATGAAAAACATTTTATGGACATGGATGAAAAATATAACCCCAGTAAATACTTACGTACAAGAAATCTTGGATAAAAATGTGATTGCAAAATTATCCCTTACCTTATGTCCAATTTCATCTGTATGTGTCCGATTCTAATTTATTGTGGGTTTAAACATATTATTAACTTGTAACAGAACCGTAATAATATTTATTATAGCATATATAATTCACTTAAGACTTTATATTACCTGTTAATTTGTCATTTCCATGTTAAAGCAGCGTTTTTGGTACAATAATTTCATTTATCATTCGTGTTTTCACTTGTAATTATTCATATGATTACATAGATCATGATTAATTACTTATAAAATGTAAAAAATGATATATATATTATATATATTTAGAATATACAAATATATAATATATCGATTAATGGACATAAATACACCGTTCCTGGAGATGGTAGGTCGTACGTTTGCATGAACGCTAACTTCGTTTCCTTATTAATATGAATGGAAGTATGTAAATAACATATAAATAATTCCTGTATCATTATTATGTCATATATTTCATGATAATTTATTATATATATTTTATAATCATTCTTTTATGGTGAACACGGAGAATCAATCTCATCGTGTCGTGGAGACGGTAATCTGTACGCACGAACGAGAGATGATATCGTTCCCATAATTATTGAATGGAATTAGAGTGGATGATATAATATCAAAGAAATATTATCATGTTATAATAACCATATAATGTTATTATTTACACCGTTATTCACATCCAAGTAAGGTGGTGGTGGAAAAAAAGATCACACCACAGCCTGGTGATGGTATTTCGTACGTACGGACGCGCGGTGATTTCGTTTTCCGTAGGATGGATACAAGGTGAAATAGTGTTGGTTCAGATTTATAATAGCATATCATTATATTAGTGATACTAATTTTATTATGTCATTATAAAACAACAAAATAAGGGGATGTAGAAGAATAAATGAATTTGAAAGAATCGGTAAAGGATATTACCTCTTCTTCAACAGGCCTCTTCTAAACCTCCTCTTAGGGCACTAAAGATGGTCTTTGAAGAATACAAGAAACTCTAGTATTTTTCTAGGGAAGTGGAGAAGAGAAATTGGCAGGGGTTGGTGGATCTTGAAGTCTGAATGTGGTGTAAAGAGGATAGGGAAGAGCTACCCTTTTACAAGGGAGGAAAGCGGCACTTTTGGAAACCTCTAAAATATTAATTTATTATAAACTAAAAAACCACTTAAAATCCTCCAAAAATGACTCAAATTCGAATAAGAGATTCTATAGGGTTGTAATATCATCATACAATAAAATTAATACATGTTTCGAATTTATTTTAAACCTTATCAACTTGATTTACCCTTATTTAATCTATTTAATTTTATTTTTGGTAATAATATTCTAAATTTAAAATTGTTATAAATATTTGCTTATCTGTTGTGAATTGTCCATAATTGGATGTTTTATGACATTTTAGACCTTATAAATTTTTATTTATAATTTTTAAATATTTTTCTGATTTTTAACCAATTTAATTAAATTTTATTTTTATGAAATTACAATAGCGTCAATTCTAACGCTATTCATTTATTTGAATTTAAATAAAACCCAAACATAAGATATAATCAAACCAAAATATATAATAGATTCCTAAAATGTCATTTTAATATAAAAAATTCATGGAGCACATTAATTTGTTCATATAACATTTATTTTAATATTTTTAAATCCATTAATTTGATATTTCCCCTAATTAAATAATTACTACAACATTTTTGTATAATTATTTAACATACTAATTTTTTGCATAAAAATAAAAAATAAAAAACTATGATCCGTATAAATTTAATAACTTCCTTAACAATACTTTTACTCGAATATATCATCTAAAAATCACAACATTCAAATTGTTATATGTATTAAATTATGATGGTGATAACTTTGACATCATTTAAAGGTTTTTTGGCCTTTAATGGGTATTATTAGTTTAATAAAATCTATATTATTGATTTTTCACTAAATAAATAAATTCTGCATCATTAATGTGTAAGATATTAAGGTAATTATATATTTCATAAAAATTACAGCTAAATTACCATGATAAAAAAAAAGATTTTATATTTCAAATGCTTATTTATAACCGAATTTATATTCTTTATAACCTTATATTAAAAATAATTTAATTATTAAAGATTGAGTGAGGCATATTTCACTTACATTTAAATAAAATAAATTAAAGGTATTAATCTCATAAAAGTTGGTTCTAATAAATATAATTTCTATGCAAGTATATTTTTGGATCAAATATAATCATCCAATTATATTAAGAAAATTGTTATAGTAATTGTATAATACTATTTTTACCTTCAATTATCTAATTTACCTTTAATTGTGGTAAATAAAATTTACCATAGTAAATAATCATAATGACCAAAAAGAAAATTTAGAATATTAACAAAATTTGGAAATAATTATTCCAAATATGGAATCCATTTTTTAAAATTCAAGACACAGAAGATGGAGTAATTAATTTTAAAATTAATCCTATTGTCGAAAAAATGGGTTCTTATTTAAAACATTGCAAAATATTGAAATGTTTTTACCTATAAATTCAATGTTAAATTAATAATAATGACATAAATTATATTAAATGGTAAAAATATCTTCTATTAATACTTTATAACAATTTAATATTATAATTTAACAATATAAATTATCTTAATGAAAAAAGTTGTTTTTAAATAAAATTTAGCTTGTTTTTACTATTCATCGAAATATAAACGTTATTAGAAAAACAACAAAACATTATCGAATGTAAATTTTTATATCCTGATTCACAATAAGAATTTTTTTTTGTAAAATTGAACATATAAACTTGTTAAAAATTATATTTCAAATGGGTGCGCCTTCAAAAGGGGGCAAAACTGCATTTTTTTAAAAATACTTATTTTACCCGAAAAAATTTATTTTGTTCTCATACCATGTTCTAAAATATTTGTAAGATAAATTATTATGTAATGAAACTAAAAATGTAGTTAATACTAATCATAAAGTATAGTTTATAATAATATTATAATAATATACTATTGTTTAGTGAAACTCAGTATTGCGTACAACACACGCTATTAAGGAAGGTCACTCTTGCATGTAAAACAATCCAAGTCAGGGTTGCGTGTAGGTAAATCTTCCTTTGGTGTTTCTTATAAAATACTAGAAATATAGTTCAGTTGTACATTGATCAAAATATATAGTTGGTGTTGTGTAAAAATGAATTTTATTTGATATAACTTGAAATTGGGTGTGTCACAAGCAATGAATAGTGTTGTGTATACTACATGCTAATACGGTGTTGCATATAGCACAATCTAATCTTTTTGAAGCGTACAACACATGATGTCAAATAATTTAAATAGAATATTTCTTATAAAATCTTGGGGTGTTAAATTCTACCCCCCTTAAAATGAATTTTTCCCTCGAAATTCGTTGGTGTTATAAATTGTTTTCCACTTGAATGTTTCTGTCTTAGAAACCCACATCGTAAAAAGGAATACTAAAACATAATTTTAAAATGTAATGTTTGAAACATAATGTTCCCCCAAAGAAACTTAGCACTGGGTTTCCACACAGGAGAATATAGGTGAAAATATGGATATGGAAGAGAAATTTAACAATCATGTTTGGATGAAGAGTGGTAGAGAACATGGCTTTGAAAAAGTCAACTATCACAAATCCATAAATTTGTGATGATCTAAGGTACCATCTGATTCATCAGATAAAAGGGCCGTTGGTAATATTTTTTTGTTTTCTAGATCATTTCTCTAATGTTTAATAATTTTTGAATTAAAAGAAATACTTACGTTATTTTGGTACAATCTCACTGTTATTTGTGCCTTTAAAAATTTCTAGATCATCTCTTAATGAAATGAAGTTTAATTTGTCTTCCGTGAAGTGTTAGCAGATCATGTGATAGAATGAGAGGTCATTCCATCTATCTCAAACATAAGTTTAGCAGATGTAATATACATAAGTCCATCTTATGGTGAGATTAATCGTATATGGTTCAAAAAATGGACTTGTACATCATCTATCATATCTCTTAATAATATAAAACTAGTTTTTACTAACCAGGGACTTCATGTAGGCCAGTTGTAGGTGAAAAAGAAATGTCGTACTTTGGTGTGGGATTGATTCTTACAACCTTGGCCGACACGATGGGTTGTCTCCCGTCCTACAGGTTGTCATTTTTCTAAAACTACACTATTATAACATTTTAGAAATAATAACGAAAAACATTTATATCCTTAAAAGATAATATCTTTTTTCAAACATAATTCATTTTAAATATTTAGGTGTATCCATAATACTTCTATCCATTATCATATTATAAAGAAAATTATTACTATAAATTTCATCAACCAAGCATGTGAATACCATCATTTATCCCCCTTATATCATAATATATATCTTGTTGGTCACATTTTTATCATGTGAATACCATAATCATGTATTCTTTGAAACATGAATTACCATAAAAACATAGTGAAAACATGAATGTGGTCAAAAGTTAACACTTCCCACATACAAAAATCCCAAAATTTCTATTTACACAAACAATGATCTCATGTTTTCCTTATATCAATCATGAGCTCATTAATACTATCAAACATATTATTTTCTCCTTATCTGTTCATTATGCACATATCATCTTTTTTCCAAAAATATTTAATAAACCTTTCATGGTTATTGGTACCATTCAACATATACTTTCAAATACTTTTGGAAAAACAATATTGTAATAATCCTTACATGTTTCTGTATTCCATAGTACAATTAAATTACCAATACAACATAACTGTTGATAAACATAAAATCATTCCACTACCTTCTTAATCCATTAACTGTGATTCATCATTTTAATCCTCAACACTTATTTTATCCCATATATCATTTTTAGTCTCTTCATCATCGTCAACATAAATACTCATCATGAGATTTTCCCTTATGGCATTGGTTTTTATAATACCCGTACATTCCACATTTAAAACATTTAACCGTTGTTGATGTCTTAGAAATACCATTATCCTCATCCATGGTATTAACTGATCATTTTCCTTTGCAATTAATGGAATTGTGTCCATCTTTTCCACACCCAAAGAATCTTATAATTCCTTTGAAACATTCTCCATGATGCCTCTAGGTACATGATTTACATGATGGAAATTGAACTTTCTTTCCACTATGACAATCATGAAACTCCATATTTCTCTAATTATCTATGTCAGGAAACATACCAATGTTGAGAATATTGATCATATTATGAGATTTCTGATTAGGAATAGTAATGATGTTTGGACATCCAAATCCTGTTTCATATGGTTTCTCATGAAGAATATCATTCCATTTTCCATCATATCAACTATTATCATGAATCTTCCTATTTACAACCATTTTCTAAATCCAAAAATGAATAGTTTCAGAGGAAAAAATCATACTAGGAAAAGAACATAATAAAGGGGAGTACTTTAAATCTATATCAGCTTAGGTTAAATCCTATTTTATTCATTATTGTTATCATAATTATAGGACTGTGACCTATACTTATACATATCCTTAGGGACATCCCTAGACATACCGTAGAAATATCTCTAGGGATCTCACTAAAGTTTTCACATACTAGTTTCTAAAGGTTGAATAAACATTTGCTCCGATACCAATTGTGGAGACCCAAATCTTGATGTACATAGACATTACAATACTTTTTTAGAATACTTAATACATGACAAAAACATATCCCCAAATGCCATATTAGTTTAGTGTCTTTGGAAATTCGGAACAAAATCTTCTAATCATTGTGAAAGATCTTCAACATCTCCCATAAATATATTCCCCTTTTGTTTTCGTACCTAAAACCGCTTTTTATATCCTGGGGAAAAGAAAACCTAAAAAGGGTGAGGTCAAATGCTCAGTAAGGGTAAACATGATGGACATAAAACAATCCCTAAACATTTTAACATATGAACACAAACATAAAACATAAAAATCATGAGTAATGACATAAATCATGGTAGTGCATAAGGAATAGATCATAAAGTAACATTAAACATGATAAAATTGCATGTAAATAAAACATGTAATTATGGAAACCATTAAGAACATTTTATGATTTCCATAGTAGGCAATGCATTCCTGCCAGGACCATCATAGTGGACAAAGTCCATTATTGAACTAGGTTTACTTGTCGTTCCAGCCCTATATTACTAAACCGGATTCCCTTGTCATTACAACCATGTCTATATCATGAGATATAAATTATTACCTAATTCATTTAATGGAGATATTGGTTCCACCCATATAATAATGAAATCATTCTTTCATGTGTCACAAAATAAACATAAATCATTCATCATAACCCAAAGAATAATATGGGTTTCATAAAAACCATCCCATCATAACATAATCCATATAAAATAAATGGATATCATTTCCTCATAAGAAAAATGAAACCATGTAAATAATAGAGACATTATACTTGAAATATAAACATATTAATTAATGTCATCTTATATAGAAAATGGTTTGGATAAAACACTTGAAATGAATTCTTGAGGAAAATATCGTTTCTTCTTTAAAATCATTTTCTTTACAAAAAATCCCATAAAATTTTAATAGAAAATGTTTTTTTTTTGAAAATAATAATGAAATATTGTAGAGAAAGTTTAATGAAAATAAGGCATTATGAAACAGTAAAAATCCATTAATTCTGTATAAGTTAGAAAAACATTCTCCTCGTACTTTTAACTGAAAAGTCAAAAAGTACCATGTATGGCAAACTAAAGGGACATTACTTCCACAACACAAAGTAAAAGTCAAAGAGGGGTAAACCTGGCTTTAAAAATACATGTAATAATATTAAAAACTTTATGAAAAACATTTTATGGAAATGGATGAAAAATATAACCCCAGTAAATACTTACGTATACGCAATCTCAGATAAAAATGAGATTGGAAAATTGTCCCTTACCTTATGTCCAATTTATTATGTATCTGTCTGAGACTCCTGTATAGTGTATTTAAACATATTAATAACTTGTAATTTAACCATAATAATATTTATGATATCATATATGATTCAATTACGACTTTATATTACCCGTTCATTTGTCAATTCCATGTTAAAGCAGCGTTTCAGGTAAAATCGTTTCATTTATCGTCAGTGTTTTGACATGTAATTATTCATATGATTACTTAGATCATGATTACTTACTTCCTGAATTTAAAACATGATTTATATATAATATATATTCAGAATATACAAATATATAATAGATCGATAAATGGAATGAAATACACCGTTTATGGAGATGGTAGGCCATACGTACGCATGAACATTGTTTTCATTTATTTATTAAATTGAATGAAAGAAAGTAAATATCATATACAAAAATCCAGTATCATTAATATGTCATATATTTTATTATTATTTATTAAATATACTTTATAATAATTAATGAATGGTTAAATTGGAGAATGAATCTCATCGCGTCTTGGAGACAGTAATCTATACATACGCACAAGCGTTGATATCGTTCCCATAATTATTGAATAGAATTAGTGTGGATGATATAATATCTCATAATTAGTATCATGTTATAATAACCATATATATTTATTCTTCACACCATTATACCCGTCCAACTAAGTTGGTGGTGGAAAAACATATTACATCATGGCGTGGAGACAATATTCTGTACATACGAATGCGCGGTGATTTCCTTTCCCGTAGGATAGATTGATGGTTAAATAGGGTTGGTTCATATTTATAAAAACATATCATTATATTAGTGATACTGATGTTATTACTTTATTATGAAACAAAAAAAATGAAGTAGAAGAAGAAAAGAATTTGAAAGAATCGGTAAAGGATATTACATCTTCTTTGACTCCCCTCTTCTAAACCTCCACTTAGGGCACTAATGATGGTCTTTAAAGAAGACCAGGACCATTATTATGTTTCTAGGGAAGTGGATAAGTGAAATGGGCAGCGTTTTCCATGAATTAAGGATCAATGTGGGGTAAAGAAGAGAGGGAATGGGTGCCCTTTTATAAGGGAGGAGCGGGGAACTTTTGGAAACCTCTAAAATATTAATTTATTAAAAACTCCAAACCCACATAAACACATCCAAAAATTACTCAAATTCGAATATGATATGAGATATAGTTGTAATCTCATCATCCAATAAAATTCAAACATGTTGGAAATTTATTTTAAACCATGTCAAGTTGATTTATCCTTATTTAATCTATTTAATTTTATTTGTGGTGATAATATTTTAAATTTAAAATTGTTATAAATAATAACTTATGTGTTGTAGATTGTCTATAATTTTATGATTTATGACATTTTAGACCAAAAAAATTTCAATTTATAATTTTTAAATATTTTTCTGATTTTTGAACAATTTAATAATATGTTATATTTATAAAATAACAATAATGTAAATTTTGACACTATTCATTTATTTGAATTTAAATAAAATCTAGACAAGGGATATATTCAAAAAAAAAATTTAATAGATTACTAACATGTCATATTAATATAAAAAATTCATGGAGAACATTAATTTGTTCATATACATTTATTTAAATATTTTTGAAACCATTTATTTTATATTTACCTTGATAATATAATTACTTCAACATTTCTGTATAATTATTTAACATACATATTTGTTTCATAAAAATTAAAAATAAAATACAATGATCCAGATAAATCTAATATCTTCCACAAGAATACTTTTAATCGAATTTATCATCTAAAAATCACAACATTTAAATTGTTATATGTATTAAATTATGAAGGTGACAACTTTGACATCATTTAAAATAAAATAATATAAATTCCATAATTGCATTTATAAGACATTAAATGGTCATATATTAGACTATAGGATGATTATATATTACATTTACAGGGCCAATAGGTTTTGGTCAGGTGTTTGGGCCTTTAATGGGTATTATCAGTTTAATAAATACTATATTATTGATTTTTCATTAAATAAATAATTTCTACATCATTAATGTATAAGCTATTATGGTAATTATATATTCCTTAAAAATTAAAAATAAATTACCAAGATAAATAAAAACATTTTATATTTCAAATGAGTATTTATAACTGAATTTATATTATGTATAACTCTATATTAAAAATAATTTAATTATTAAAGCTTGAGTGAGGCATATTTCACTTTCATTTAAATAAAATAAATTAAAGGACTTAATCACATACAAGTGTGTTCTAATAAATATAATTTTGACCCAATTATATTTTAAGATGAAATATAATCATCCATTTACATAATGACTAGTGTTACGGTAATTTTATAATATTATTTTTGCCATTAAGTATCTAATTTACCTTTATCAGTAGTAAATAAAGATCACCATAGTTACTATTCACAATGCCCCAAAAGAAAACGTAGTCTATAAACACAATTTATACCTAATTATTCCAAGTATAGAATCAGTTTTTCTAAATTCAAGACACAAAATATGTATTTTTTAATTATAAAATTATTATCGTTGTTGAAAAAACGGGTTTTTATTTAAAACATTGCAAAATATTGAAATGTTTTTACCTATGAATTCAAGGTAAAATTATTGATAAAGACATACTTTATATTAAATGGTAAAAATATATTCTATTTATAATTTAAAACCATTAAATATTATAATTTAACCATATAAATTATCTTAA
Source organism: Viscum album (assembly GCA_963277665.1). Lineage (NCBI taxonomy): Eukaryota > Viridiplantae > Streptophyta > Magnoliopsida > Santalales > Viscaceae > Viscum > Viscum album. The sequence goes on along the minus strand of OY728157.1, from coordinate 345,058,037 downwards.
TGAAAAAAGATGTTTTTAAATAAAATTTAGCGTGTTTTTACTATTCATCAAAATATTAATGTTATCAAAAAAATAACAAAACATTATCAAATGTAAATTTTTATAACCTGATTCACAAGAAGTATTTTATTTTATAAAATTGAACTTATAAACTTTTTAAAAATTATAATTAAAATGGGTGGGCCTTCAAAAGGTGGAAAAGCTGCATTTTTTGAAAAATACTTATTTTACCCAAAAAAATTTAATTTCTTCTCATACTATGTTCTAGAATGTGTGTAAGATAAATTATTATTTAATTAAATTCAAAATTTATTTAATACTATTCATAATGGCTAGATCATAATAATATTATAACAAAATATCATTATTTAGTGAAACTCAGTATTGCGTATAAAACACGCTATTAAGGAAGGTCGCTCTTACGTGTAATCCATGCCAAGTCAGGGTTATGTGTAGGGAAAGATTCCTTTGGTATTGCCTATAACATAAGTAAAATATATTTCAGTTATACATTGATCAAAATCTATACTTGGTGTTTTGTAAAAATGAATTTTATTTGAAAGAACATGAAATTGTGTGCATCACAAGCCAAGAATAGTGTTGCGTATACTGCAAGCTAAAACAGTGTTGCGTATAGCGCAAGCTAATCTTAGTGAAAAGTACAACACAAGATGTAGATGAAATTAAAAAAACATTTTTCATAAAATACCGGGGTGTTAAATTAACAATATAATGGTGATGAACATGTATCCTCATCCACATATAAATGAACTATTTTACATGTTGATGGGGGCTTGTGTTTTCTCCATGATCGATATGAGATTTTCATACCATCATTTGAGATTTTTATCTTCTGACATTACATATAATGTTTTTTGATGTCTATATATCCTTTATGATTTCATTATGATTCAAATTGGGATGATTAATTATATATAAGTGTTTATGTCCATGATGAATAGAATATTACACCCATACCAAATCATTTGGTTGTTCTTTTGTGGATGAAATCCTATTGTACACCAAGACTCATGATAATCATGTGAAACATCATGAAATCATCATGAGTACACTAGGAGAACATACACTATATACCAATATATCAAAGTACCAATTTTGGATTGATTAGTTACATTTCATGGGTTATATCATCTCAGATGATGGTGTTTAAGAGAAAATTGATAAAGTGAAACAAGTTTTTTGGGAGTAGTCAAAGAATTTTTATGATATATATAAAATTCCTGGGCTATAAGTATGTTAATAGAGGTTTTTCTTAGTAATTTTCCACTAGGAAGCACCAATTTTAGTTTTAAATATGAATATAGTAATTTTCTAATGGTCTGGGGAATTTGAGGATTCTTTATATGAGTTGAAGATATGGTTCAAAAAAACCCTAATCATAATCATTATTGAGAAATGGGGTTAGAATATGGTGTTTTGGAATGATTCATAAGTAGTCCTTATGGTAGTGTTAATAAAGGGAGATCATTTTTTAGCCTATTGATCACAAGGTTAAGGGCACATGAATGTAATTTCCATATACAGGAAAATGAATTAGCAGGATTCGTTTATCCCTTGTAGTGTTGGTGGCATTATTTGTGGTGAAAGAATTTTATTGTGTTTAACAATTATTAGAGTTTAAATTGTATATTTTTGCAATGATACTTGAATATTTGGCATCAGATATGGGTTGAGTATAGGTAATAAATTTATTTTCAGCTAACATATATGACTATGATGGAAAAGAGAGTTTATGAAGCTCTAAGGAGGAAAAAATAGACTCAAATAGTTCAAGAGAATAGATATTAGTGGAAGATGGTGACATTAATGGTCAAGATAGATGTTCTAGTTTAGGAGGACTAATAGAATATTATTCTCAAATCAGTTTATGTGGAGTTTTCACTTTTGAGACAGATGATGGAGAGGGAGTATAAAGATCATATTTGTTTGACCTTGAATGAATGTATAAAATTTGGGGAGTCACCATCTTATTGGTCCATAGTTGAGGATGATATTGTCTATATTAGTAATCATGGTATTGTTCCTATGAGTATGTGAGGGGAGATGATTCATGAATTTCATCTCTCAATGTGGGAACTGTATATAGGTTTTTCCCAAATATTCCATGCCCTACATTGATAATAATGTGGGATATGAATGAATAATTATATTTTAGGGTTCATGAAATGATAAAACACTTATTTATAGGTGATGTCTATGAATCAATTACCAGGTGGATTATTGTGGCCATTTCTCATTCTGGAATGGATGTGGGATGATGGTAAATGGATTTTTTGGATTATAATTAATACATTGATTAATAATTCTATTTTTGTGATATTAGATTGACTCATGATTGTAGTGAATATCTTACCAATATAGAATCAATTCATAGTTTATTAGTTGGGAGATATGTACATTCAAGACATATTTCATCTACATGGGGATACAATGAGTATAGTTACAATCTCTAACTCATATTTCAATTATTGCTTCAAGAACTAATTTTTAAAACAATATTATACATTGGTATTTATGTGTATGGATTCCAACCATATATAGTTGTGTATTCATAATTTACATCATGTTTTTTATCTAATATTCTATGAGAATTCATCGTTCACATTGGTGGGTATTGGGAGAATCATATATCTCTTTTCAAGATCATCTATAAAAACATTTATCTAGAAAAAATCAATATGGAAACATAATAGATTCTTTATGATAGGTAATTCAGATCACATCTATGTTGGATGGTGGAAGGTGAGTAAGAACTTATGGGACAAAGTCGAATATACGACATGTCAGAGCATGTTAATGTGATTTAGAAACAATCAGTTAACACTCATTGTAGACATAAGCTTTATTCTAATCGACATTGAAGAATTATTGAGTTTTTAGTGGATTATCATGTGTTTCATTGTTTGAAAAAAAGATTGTATCACTATAGTGTCTAGAGACATAGCATGTTGGCACCTTGGGTTTTCAAACAATTTGAGGTTGTGGATAGAATCAGGTTTGTGGCTTACTGATTGTATCTTTCATATTGTTATATTGTTATTCATGATGTTTTACATGTGTCACAACATCAGTGGTATGGATATATCATACTGGCTTTTTATTTTGGAAGATTATGGAGAAAATGGATATTTTTGGAGGGGTTCTAGACAATTCACAGTTGGTTCACGGTTTTAGAAAACAATGTTCCCTACCCTAGAAAAATATGCAACCCCAAGCAGAGGGGGATTACACTGTTGGCACATGGGATTTCAAACTATGTAGCCTCTTATTAGTAATAGTGAGAAACCATAACAAGATGTACATGGATAAGTATAACCATACACCCAACACAGGAAAAAATGCACATTAAAAAAATAAACTTAGAAAACTAATGAAAAATTCTCAAACCCCCATCTTATATCTGTAAACACTACAGCTCAACCCTATATCATTTCCCTCATTTTTTAGGCTCTTGAATGAATTTCAACATCATTAAAAAACTATTCTTTTAGAATAAAATACCCATAAGATAAATCAATATCTCTCCAGGTAAGAGTTCTAATCCTGATTAGTTACCTTCATCTCATTCTTATTTCTCTCATATTTTGATAGAATGCATTCCTTTAAGGGTGAGAGAAAAACATTGATGTTTTAATAGATCCTAATCCATTAAATTTTGGATCTATTTTATTGATCTAGAACTTTTTCGTCATTGTGAAATTAATTATTCAATTTCAATTTGTGGATTCTTGTTAGAGAGTGTCTGTCAAAGATCATGAGGTAGAGGGTTAAAATTTCAAATCTCATAGTCTTGATTATCAGTTGCACGTATGTGTTGGGGTATTTAAACGGGAGAGATTGTAATTTTAATCTTTAATTGAATTAATTAATTTATAAATTAATTAAAGGAAGTCAGTGGTTATTAAATTCATGTCATAATGTGATTATTAATCGTTTAGCATTAATGGTCTTGTTTAATAGATTGGTAAATTGGAATTAAAAGTTTGATTAATTCAAAGAATAAAGTGATAATTGGATTGACCATAAAGATTTAATGGATTAAATTATTAAAATTGGAAAATGGATTAAAAAATTAATTATTTCTATTATTCCATGTGATTAATTTGTTGAAATATGTGTGTTTTCGTAACTGAAATGGTATACCATGATGTGAAATGTTGATGAATTGGTTAATGATTATTAATCTTGATAAATGTGATATACGTTATATGTGTGATTTATTTTTAAATTGATTGAGCTACACATGTTGATCCTTTAAACAACCACAGGGTGATAGACATGGCATTTTTTACCCAAATACTAGCATGTGATAAATTACTTTGTTCAATGGACTAACACATTAAAATATCAAGTGTGATTGATTGATAAATGTGTGTGGGAAACTAACTAATTCATCAAAATCCTCACATCTTATTTATTAATAACCATGTTGTGGGACACATACGGATGTATCAAATACTCGTGGGGTTCTATATATGGTGTTTAGGTCACAAAATTATGGAAATGAACTTTGGTTTCAAGTGGACATAATTATGAAATTAAAAATTATGGATAAATGTTATCCCTTGATTATAATGAATTGTAATTTTTCCTATGTGATATGGTTCATAATATAAAATGGGGCGCACCAGCTGTTGAGCATTAATGTGTCAATGTGAACTTGGAAAAATTATGTTGTTAATTAAAAAATAATGAAAAGTGATGATTATTTTTATTATTTTGCATTATTATTTATATAATTGCATACACCATTATAGGATTTATATTTTTTAGACACTATTGGTGGTGTCCTACTGAGTTTTAATGATGTTGTACTCAGGCTAGCAAACTATTACTAAAATATACCTTTGTGTTTTCATGATAGAATAAAGGTGATATCCGTATGTTAGATGGCTTATTTGGGGTGGAGCATGGATGAGGGAAGCCTAAATAATTTTGGTACACACTTGGAGTTGTTAATTTATTTATTTTTGGGTTTTTCATTTGACACATTACACTTTCTATAGCATGAAATATTTACTAATTTAGTTTTCATGTTGTTTTATGCTTCGTTAATCATGGTATACTAGTCAGTTATTGATTATTGGAGTATTTTGGTTATCTTTAATTTTTATTTTTTTTGTGGTTATTATATTTACACTATTTCATTACTCTTATAAATAGGGTATAGTCTTTAAATTTTTTATATTAACCCATTGGTTCTTTTTAGATGCCTCTAGAAAATGAAAAGGCACATTTGAGGTCATATAACCATCCTAGTCAGGGAACTAGTTTGTGTCACTTTGTTTGGGAAGTTTCATTTACTATAGATAATTATTAAAAAAGTGTCATGTATAATAATGGAAAATATGTAATAATAAGTCCTATTAAGATTCAATACATCAAGTATACATGTTATGGAAGTAAAACAATTTTTCCTAGGACACCAAATCATACAAAATGAACTCTCAAAGAATGAAATCCATTTATCCATAACTTCTGTTCATCATGGAGTGAATTTTTACAATTCTTATGTATAATAAGTGTAGACTATTGTATAAAGATACAAAATATGATAATGGGGCTTAAATTTTAGTTTATATGTTACATATCTTTTGTATAATAACCTATGTAGTTTCATACAGTATGTATATGGTATTATAAGGGAGTATGTTTAATTTTTAATCACCAAAACTAATGTGTAAATGTACCTACCATTATAAAATTTATGAATTTATAAATTTATCACTCCAATGTAAGATCCAAACCTGAGTGACAATAAATTTGTGCCCCATGTACACTGGATACATGCACTATGGTGCACTCGCTCTAGTACTCCATATGAAATCATCAATCAATGAGGGCCTAGGTGGTCATAGTGGGAACACTATTCCCTTATATCAGAGTAATAAAAAAATGGTATTAACTAAATCTCATTCATAATAGTAAATAACCAGAGTTTGGATATAATAAATATAAATAGGGATACAATAAATGATATTTAGTAATGTCTGGAATGGCCATTTCACACAAAAAACACTGATTTCACATTGGTCTAACTATACATACAAATTAGTAAATAAATGAAATGAATGTAAATATACATAAAAATACTATTATCTATGTGAATGCTACAAATCCTTCTCAAATAAAACTTCCAAGCTACACCAGTCTAACTATATAAACTCATATGAGAACCAACGGTTGATCATCCAACCATGGGCATCTGCCCTATATATTGAACATATGTTCTCAACCTAAAAGTAGATTCATCGTCTACCCAAAAATTGAGTTGCAGGTTCAGTGGGGAGAAATAATAGAAATATTCAACCCCCCAATAGTGATATGATAATCCAATATCATTATTGAATTCTCATCCAATAATCTCAATCCATCTAAGACACAACTATAATAATAAAGAAAATAAATAATAGGAATGAATATAACCCAAAGTCGGTCTGTTGGGTAGTGATCATGATAGAACAAACCTACTATTTCATGCCCTGAAATGTGTATTAATAATCATCCATCATAAAATATATATAAATATGTTTTTTATGTTTTTTTCATATATATAATCATATATATGGGTTTGTGTGTTTAAACACATTCATAAGGAAATAATTTACCCGAATTAAACCATCAATCCTTGGGTCTATAACCATGATTTTCTGTACATCCTATGAATAAGGAATTAATATAGATGTTGTACTACTCATGTGGTGTATAATTAAGTGGACCACATGGTCCATAATCCTAATGGACAATACCAACATTGTCCAGTTCTAGAAATGACTTTGAGCAAGCTACCTCACCAAAAGTGGATACATGTCATAGCCCTTGGATAATATGTAGTCACCTCTAATCACTGTAAGGAAGGATTCCAAGTAAAATATGGAATTCATATAAACAAAAAATTGATATGTATTCCAAAAAACTCATTCCACATGTAGTATCTCCTGTTTTTAAATTATATAATGATCCAAGTAAATTTGAATTTTTTTTTGTGGACACGTTCATTTGTAGACTATGATTCAGAGTGAAAACCCTTGTTATGAAATAATTAAAAAAAATTTGGTTTGTTTGAGATATTTAAAGATTTATTAGATGTTTTAATTAATTTTTGGAGTAGTGGGCTCCGAAAACTCATTTTTGAGTGTACTAGTAAGGGTACATGGTTTTTCTTAAACTATGTGGCCAAAAAATGTATGTTGTGTGTGTCCTTCAAGTGAGAATAAGTAACCCACATGGGATGTGAATAGATTGTGCAAAATGTGTTGAAAAAACATACACATAATGAAACATTTGTAATATATTACCATTGTTTGGTGAATGGTTGGCACATATTTGGTCAACCCATGCAGGAAACCATATGGCGTGTGGTTATTATGTAGTAGGAACCTCACGTCTAGCACACAGTAATGGAAAATGATGTGGTCGAACCATTTTTTCCCGATATTGATGGTGAAATTACAATTATACCATTAATGAACATAAAACCACATTCATCCATCCTTTATCCCTTTTCTAATGGGTGAGGCCCTCTCCCGTTTTCTTGCGGCTCCCACCAAGCCTATCAGTGGAATTATTCGATCTCCTCCATCTATTTTCAGAATCGATCACCATTTATTCTTATAGATTCACCTTAGCAATCTCTACATTCCACTAGATACCTTATCTAATCAGTTCCATCTTGATGATTATATAAAATGATATCTATTTCACCTTATTTTCAAGGTGTTTGTCCATTTTATTGATTTATTTTGAATTAAACGAAGTGAAGCCTCAATATTTTGTGTGTGAGTTGTCCAATGTATATGTAAGTGAAATTTATCCATTCCTACTATTTTATTTTAATTTATATTGTGAGAATTTTTACTGTTAGTCAGTATTTCATTCTGATTCCTCCATAAGGATATATTTAAATTATAGATCCAAATATCTTTCCTCTAGTAGAAATGTGGGGGTAAATTATAATTATTTTTGGTATTGATATCTAATTTTTATTTTCTCTGTAGGGTTTTTACCTTAATTTTTCTTAATTATTAAATTTTTATCCAACAAAAACCCTACTACGAGGTTCTGCATCTTTAGTACTATAATGATATATTTATTTGGAATGTGATAGAATGTGGAACTCCACAATTATTTCTCCTTGTTACTGAACTACATCTTAAGGATTTGGAACCTTATCTATTAAATGAATTGGTTGAATTGTATTGAATGATCATTTTCATGGTATTTTGAAATTAAATTCATGTATGTTGTTACTACTAGGTGAGTTACACCATTAATTAATGCAATTACTAAATTCCTATAATTTTATAGTAGTGGAAATGATCACATAATTAAATAGGTGTCTTGAAAATGGACATCCTCTTCTCTAGTGGATTTCTTGTTAATTTTTCATTATTAAGTACAATGCCTCCCTTGGATTGTAATTGGAATGTTTATGGGTGGGTCTAACTCCATTGATTGTTGATTAATTCATTACATTTTAATTAGTTGTTTCTGACTCAATAGATACATGGGAACATCTTTTTTGAACGTCGAGGACAGAATCATGCTTTGTTGAGGCCTTATACACCAGGAGAGAGACATGATATATCCTTGATGGAATTATCGTGAATGTGAAATAACTCTATATTATTTACACTAGATCCACGGGGGGCACCCATGGATGGGATCAGTGGAATGATGGTTACACCATACCATGTGTGTGACTTAGAGGCCTTTTGGAGATTCCAATGACAATATCTCATGGGAAATGCATTACATTTTGATGAGAGTGATACTAGGAATTCCATATATGGATTCCATAGTTAGAATCCATCGGTTTTGGATCATTATTTTGACACTAGTCCGATACTTGTGTTATTTCATAAGGTTTTCCTTGGATTGGCTCTAGATGTCATTTAATAGAAAACATGTGATGCCTATAATAATTAAATGAAATATGATAGTTAATTAAAATAAAGGACACATATTCTAGGACAAATCGCATTCTTAGTCTTGATCTATAATTTCTATTTTTTATGAGTTGTTTTTTCACATACTGGTTTTTTACAAGTTCACCCTAGATAGCGATATTTTATATTCGGAAAAAGTAGGTATGGCCAGCCTAGTTTCTTTGAGGAGCCTCAGCATACCAGATATGATTATTTATTTATTTGATTATTTAATTATTTATTTCTTCATTTACTCTGCATATGAACAACATTGTAATTTATAATAGCATCAGTCATTTTTTATTAGACACCGTTGGTGGTGGCCTGCAGAGTATATCTTACACCGAGCTGGGGCTACCATTGCACTTGTGGTACGCAAGAATGTCTTCTTGTTCACATTTCTATGGTTTGAATCATGATATTTTCATTTTATATGAGACCTTTATAGCACTAGACTAAGCTAGGTCCCAGAATCTCATGGACATATCCTTTCATAATTGTATCTCTTATATTTATTTTTTTATTTTGTACCTCCCTTATGCGTTAAATTATTCCTTTAATTGATCTATCAACTTGAAATGAAATAATTTTATATGTATAAACATTAACCATTTACTTTTATGTAGTCATTGTATTTACCTTCCACTTCATGCCATTTATTATTACTACTCCCTATATTTTCCATTATTTTACACTCGATATAATGATGTATGACTCTGACCATGGGGAATATTCACCACAACAAACCACAATTAGATTATCGTTACCAGTCTGCAATCACTAGTGTATGGGGAGGAACAATTTTATCTATTTGGTATCTAATCTATTTACTAGTTTAATGGTTCATTAGGATGGGATTCTAAAATATAGTTTCAGAAAACCATTTCTTTTGTCTTGATGTTTAGGGCTGGTAGATAGGAGACTATGAATATTTGGATTCTTGGTAAATATTTAATCATGGGATTGATACACCCAGGATCAAGAGAAATTCCATGTGACCGAGAATGTGTCTATTTTTTATTCTATTAATTATCATATTTTACTATAATTACATCTTCAGTGATGAGTGTATCTTCATCTAATTAATAACGTATGTGATTTAAATAATTTTCTCTTTGTTAGATATAGAAAGGAAGTAGCATTACATGCATCATGATAGGCATATTTTAATATACATGCACTCCATATTTTATTCCTTATTGATTTCATTATTAGGCTAGTTAATATTTATGATGTTAATTTTGGGTTGTTTTCTGACCAGCTATATACCATGATAGTTTTTTTAGTAACATTAATTTTTTTTTCATGTTTAGGTATTTTTTTAATGTTTTTTCGTAACATGTTTAACTATTAATTAATACAATTTTTGATGTGGTATTGTCATGATTATAAGATTTATTTAGGATTCCATTATTTCATACCATGTTTGCATGTTTCACTACTTATGTAGTATCATTCCATGTTCAATATCACGTTTTAGTGAATATTTATATTTTTTATTAGTACATACTATCCTACTAAAATGTTTCTGTATAGTATGAAAAGCTTATATAATTTTTTACATTGGTTTATTATAGAAAAATAAAAATGTTTTAATGCGTATTTTGGTGTTGGGACCTAATTAACCAATTACCAAACAAGGGAGTCATGAACCATTAGTTCCACGGACTATTACATGGGTGGTAACAATTAAACAAGAGTTTTCAATTTATAATGTGAGTGGGGGACTTTTTAATTGGGATTGTCCACACATATAATTGAACAAACATCTAACTATATGTGGTTATTTAATATATAAATTTTAATTATAATGATATGATCCTATGAATTAATGTGATGATGATGGATTATTAAAATGGTGATTTTTTACTTATAAAACATGTAACTCTATTAATCATGAACGATGAAAAGTATGGATAAATTCATAAATTAACAACCTGGCCCATGAAGGTCAATGTGGGAATTTTTATTGTGATACAAACCCATTAATATTTTTTCAAGAATCATGGGGATTCAACTAAAATTGGGATTCTTTTGATGAAACCATAATGATTGACCAGGACCTAGTGGGTCTCTATTGTTGTGTTATGCCACAATTCTTAAACCCATGCATGAATTCTAATGATATATATGGATGGTCATTAAAGGTGTCTGAATCTATTTATATGGTCTTATATATAAGTGTATGTATGAATCATACATGACAAGTACTTCATTAATTAACATATGACATTTTCAATGGGTTTTAGTTGTACTAATGAAAGGCATGAGTTAATAAAAATTCTAATTACAACTCAAATGGTGTTGTAGTTTATTAAATGAAATGGAAATTTCCATCACTATGCCAAATATGAAGAATATTAAATGAATTAATGATGTTAAATCTAGGTTTATTAAATAAATAGTTTAGTTATGATAGGATTTTAGTGAAATAAATCCCATTTTTTGAGAGGGATATTTATATAAAAATTCATATATTCCTAATGGTGTTGTTTAAATAAATTCCATGGATATACCTTTCTTAAAGAGTGTCAATTTTTCATATCAGACGATCCATTAAATTTTTAGTGATTTAATATTGAATTAGGGTAACGAATAAAAATGGAACCTTTAAATTTTTCTTTATTTTTAACACTTGTGTAAGGGTAGTATCGGTGTTTCCTGAGACTTCCTTACAATGGTTCGTGAGGGTTATCTATATGCATCATCTTTTTTGGTTGAATCCAATTAAATAATCAATAAGAATAAATTAAATTTTTAAGCATGAGATTATTTTTTGGATGATGCCTTATGCATTGAAAAGGGGCTGTAAAATTCTATGTAGCTCCCTCAAATCGTTAAATTATTTATACATACATAAGAATAATTTCTCAAGTGTGGTAATGTTCGAGGGCCATTTTTCAGTCATAGGTCTCATAGTTTTTAAAAGTGTAACTCTTATCATGTCGAGTGGTTATTTAATAAGTTGATCCTTTTAAAAAATTTCATCATCGTGTTATTCTCAGTACCAGAGGGTTAGGCCTGACTAGGGTATGGTCAGTTGATTTTTAGGTTATGTGAACATCATCTTCGTTATCTTTAGGGATGTATGACTTTTGAGTCATCACCTTCTTTTGAAATTGTGAAATATGGTCTGAATAAGGGAATGTACTTTTGTATTTTGAATCATTTACTTGAATTAATGTGGTTATTTTTTCTTATGTATAGTGCCAAGGAATCATGGTTCTACTACCAATTAATTAAATTAGTATTCATTATAATGTATATTAATCAATAAGTTAATAAAATAGTGTAACTAACCATTGGATTATGTTGTTTTTTTGAACTTCTTGTTGAAATGCCGGAGTCATGGGTCATCTCCATGGTTGAATAAAAAGGTTATTGGGGGAAATAAAACACATCCAAATGATCAATGTGATGATCTAAATATGACTAGGTGTCTTGAAACTCTAATTAGTTTTAATTTTCATTATGCCTTATTGTATACCATAGAAGGAAAAAACCCTAAAGGAGGGTCATGTGTATGTCTAATGGTGATTCCAATCTATAATGAGATTCGGTGGCTGGTTTCCTTTCTATTTTGTTTTAATGATTTCTAAGATGGTTCACCCACATCTAGGACCAGTGGCTAGTGGTCACATGACTTTTTTCAGGGAGTGAGTTTATGTTTCTAGTAAATTTAGTAACTAGGGAACTATTATGGTTGTGGGATCACATCAATTAGGGTAACATGTTTCCTTCTATTTAGTATTAATATAATTGATCAGGACTATTTGAAAATGGTCTGATCAATATTTGAACATACTTGGGGCTGGTGAGATTTGAACCATGTCAGTTCTTTCATGGAAGAACGATGATGTATATGTGGTTATGTATGAAACCATTGAAAAGAACTATTAGTTGTGGATGGAATGTGGTGTCTATGCTTCAATGATCATTGGATTACTTATCAAGTAGAACAATCATGGTCTTGAAATAGTAATGAATAGTAAAGAGTACCTAATATATTATAATGAAGTCAAACAATAGTGGTTCATTTATCCATCTATTTGGGTAGTGTGATATGTTTGGTTCAGGTTTTTTAGGAACATTGTTTTGAAGAAACAGGGTTGTATTGGGTAATTTTAGATATTCCAAAATCCTCTTGGAGTAATCACATCTTAATGATGATCATGTTCGGTATCTCAACATCATTAGGATATATAGCGAGATCATCGGTTGCACATTGTGCTAAATTATAAAAGTCTTTGTGATTTATAGGTGGTTTCTATTAGAGTTGTGTGTCAGAAGTGTGGTTTTATTGAATGTTTGGTTAGTCTTCAGTGATACGAGAGTTTTTGAGTAGGAACCCTAACTATCAAACCATTGATACCAACCATTTCTTTGACTTGATGTAATAAATGGAATGATAGTTTTTTATTGTTTGATGTATCGACGCCTCACTTTTATGAACTAATGTATAAACTGTGTTGGATGGGAACCTTTCTTACTAGTAAAGCATATTGAGGTTATACTAAAACTTAGTAAGGCTTTGATGGGATGCTTCAGGGTTGGAAATTCTAGAGTGATAGATTGGGCATTTACCCTCATTGGTTCTGATGCACAACAACTTAAGGAATATATTTTTGGATAGATCCATCATTGGATGCCATTTGTGGACCTCTGTGTACATGATGAGAGAAAATATCAAGATGAAATTGATTAAAATGAATTGGGAATAGTTTTTAAAGTGTATTGGCTATGTAATTCGGGGGTTTTGATAGTAATACAATAGAGACTGCATAACTTGATATCTCCTTCTGTTTTCGTATGTGTTCAATGAGGAACTTCTTTATGTAAAATCATTAGGTTGTGTCTTATACAGTGTGTGTCGTCTTATTTTTCCATTGAAGAAACATTCAACCTGTTTTTTCAGGTCACCTTAATATTTACCCTTTATTAATGTTAATAATTATATCATGAATTTTATGAGGATACTAAGGGTGTCCCATTTTATACAAATAACTTGTAGGGGATACCATTATTCTTAATTTTCTATCCTTTTTCATGAGTCTATGGTTATTAAAGAGATGATGTGGAGATCATATCTAATGTAAAATGGGCATGGGTAATCACTATCTTGTTATTTCAATTTTTGAATTTGAACATTGACATGAGTTTCCAAGGCTTCTACATCATTGTACTAATGTTGTGGGTGGATATTTTTTGGGCATATGGAAACACATAATAATTTTTTTATGAGACTTGATAACACTTATTGGTTGTGGGGTGTTTTCATTCATTCCTCATGTCTTATCAGAGATGATATGTTCTATAGTGGGTAGGTGGTAGTGTCCCATGTTTTTGTACCATATTAATTACAAAATGAATTTGAATTTTTTTTCATTTTGTGGATGCACCATTTTGTAAACATAGAATCTGAGTGAAAATTCCTTTAATTGGAAACATATATTTTTTTTATGTGGTTGAGAGACTGAAAGGTGTGTCAGGTGATTCATTGAATTTCAAGAGTATTGGCTCTTGAATACTTAGTTTTAGGTGGACTGGTAAGGGTGCATTATGTTTCTGAAACTATACAACCCACTAGTGTCAACAATGTTCCATTTGTAGGTGAGCGTAAGTGACCCATATTGGAAATAAATAGTTTTACCAAACCATGTGCCTAGACCACTTGTTTAATTCCACATAGTAAGTATATGTTCACTTTTTGGCATAAATCTATCATACGATTGGTCATACCTTGTAGGATGTTGTTCTTATACAGTGGGATATTCGTTGTTGGTGCACAGTTTATCCAAACCATGCTTCCAAACTATGGGGCTCATTTCTATGGGTGAAAGTAGAACATTATTCTTAGTGAACATAAAACCTAATTTCCCCTTCCGTTCACCATATTCAATATTATAACTCCCTCTCCCTCTCACGTGAGAATCCTCCCAAGACTAACCTAGTATTGGATTGATCTCCTCCATCCATTTTTAAAATGGAGCACTATTTGTTTTTATGGATTCCTCTCATTAATCTCTAAATTAATTTATCTTTATTTTCTATTTGGATTCCTCTTGAGGATGTTATCTTGGTGCAAGTTAAGTCTCCATATTTTTAGGGCTATGATTTGTTTCTTCGATTTATCTCTAAAAAAACAAGTCAAGCCTCAATATTAAATGTGTGAGTCAACCATTGTATATGGTAGGTGGTATATAGCCTTTACAACAAAGTTTCATTGATTAATAAATCACTCCATTGTGCATCAAACTACTATTTTCATGAGACACCTCCAAAATGGGATACATAAATTATAGTCCCTCATGCCTTACCTCAAGTATAGATGAAATTTTAAATTAGCATTGTGTTTGGTTTTATGTATCATGTATAGTTCAAGATTGTGGGTGTGAAAATTTAATTCTCATCACTAATCAATTTCTTTCTAATCAAAACACATCACATAGTTGTTTTTCCCCAAAACTGTGATGGTTTATTTAATTGTTATGTGATTAAGTGCAAAAATATCCTATGTTTGATCATAGTTAATGAATAATATTTGAATTATTTGGTATATTCTTGGTTAAATTAATTTGATGTATTTTTTGGAATGATGTATTTTGGGAAAAAAATTGTATGGTGAAACATACATGGGTGGTACACCTAGCCTTAATACAGTTGTTGAATGATTTTAATTTAATAGTAATAGAATGGATTATTTAATAAAACTGAAGTATTGAAAATGTTAATACCCTATTCTAGTGACATGTTTATTATTTTGAAGTGGTTAATTACATGGCCCCTTTTCATAAAATTTGAATGTTTGTCAATTTTTCCAGAGTCCTTGTTATTAGTATAATTATAAATTGTATAAATTATTTTTTATACCTAGAGAAATGCCCGAGTTCCATTTATTGGGATATCCAAGAATAAGAGTTTTGTTTTTTGAGGTCGTATACACCAAAAGCGAGACATACAATATATTATATGGTTCGACCATGTATGTGACTCACCTCTATATGAGATACATTGATTCCCATGGTATTAACCATGGATGGTATTAGTAGAACGATGGTCACAACATGCCATTAATGAGAATTGGACACCATGGTCAGATACTAGGGATACGATCCAAGGGGTAATGATTTACTATACACAAATATTGAAACTTCTATTTACATATATAGATTTCATGGATTGAACCCTTTTTAATTGATAATATTTATTTTCATGGCATGAAACTAGTGCTACTTTAAAAGGTTCTCCTTGGATCGGTCTAGGATGATGTTTAGTAGAATACTTGAGATTTCTATTTTAATTAAATGAACAATTATCATTAGTTAAAATAAAGGATGAATATACTATCCGAAATCATATTCCTTGGATAAATAAATCCTACTTCGTTGTGATGTATTTTCTTTTCCTTATTCCTTTTTTTAATGGTCAAATGTAATTAGAGAGATTTCAGCTTAGGCTAATATAGGAATGGTCATCAGGTGTCCCTGAGGGACCTCAGATGACCTGTTATTATTTATTTATATATTTTTTTAATTTTATATTTTTTCACTCAATCTTCACATTATTCTAATTTATAATCCCAGCCTGATAATGCTTTAGCCACTACTAGTGGTAGCCTGTTGAGTATACCTCAGACTAAGATCGAGTCATCGTTGTGCTGGGGTACCTAAGAAGGCCTTCTTTTTACATATTCTATGGTTTTTATATTGAATTTTGAGTTGTAAAATGGAGAGTAGGTAAACATGATTGTGCAAATACTCCTAATTCTTATGGAGGACAGATTTTGGGTTTTTATCTCTTTTATTCATTTTATTGTGTTATCCAATCCTGTTGTATTTATTTCCTCTTATATGTATATAATCATCTTGAAATTCATGATATTTATATATATTTTTATAGTACATTCATATTAATGTATCCATTGTATTTATCTTCCACTTAATTCCCTTTATTATCACTTCTCCCGCCATTTTCCATTGATTTACACCTGTTAATTCTATGTGATAATCTTACCATGAGGGTATAGTCTCCCCACTATACCACCATTAGACCCTTGATAATAGTCCTAGGCCTATGGTGTACACGTTGAGGCTTTCAAGGCCATGTGGTGAATTTTCAGGCTATCATTCTAATTGTTAGTTGAGCAGATATGTTACACCACATGTAATCAAATCTGATGTATAAATGTATAAATAGTGAAAAACTTGGTAGAGGGGTTCTTTAGAAAACTCAAAACCCACATCAAAAAATCCATGAATAGTTAGGAATGTTGGTAGTTAATTGGATATAATAAAATAGTAATTATCAATAAAAAATATCATGATTTGAATCTAGGTTGTTAATCTAACAATTACAACCATATAATATTATAAAATTTAGATTATTGGTTGAGTTCTATAAATAACATCAGGCAGTCCCAATATACATGACATGTTTGTGAAGTACATTTATCAAGTAGTTAGAAATACCTCTTGAAATCATAGATACATCAATAATGACAAATTGAATGCATTATTAAAAAATACCATGTGTTTGAATGCCTAAACTAAAAATTACTACCAAATCCTCAAAAAAATACATATTTAGTTTGGGTTCTATGATGACACCTTCCACCATCGCTACAAAAATCCATAACACACTAACTCATGGTCGATTTAACATTATAGAAACATTGGATTCTTCTATGTCATATAAAAAAGTATCATCCCCCATGGGATCCTAAAAATATTTAATAAGAAAATGTACCTCTTCTAGGAAAATATAAACCAGAACATAGTAATTAGAATCCTACAAGGGATCCCCATAAATTGTATACATAGGTAGAGGGATCCCACAAGAGATCCTTGGAATTAGTAAACAATAATAGGTATCCTACCATTGATCATATATGACAGAATGTAAGAAACGAGATCCCAAATGGGGCCCTCATTATTATTATCAACGAAGAAAAATTGTTCATTGGATCCTCTTAGTGAAAATATATGATGACTTTTTCTCCAAAAAGAAAAATTTATTTTCAATATCCTCTTGTCAAATGGATCATGGACTATCTCCGATAAAGGGTCTCACTCTCTAAAGATTTATAGATTCAATATAGGGGTAATTAAATATCCAATAAAGAAAAATCCTAAAACACATCTTTGGAGTCCTCATATCCCCTCAGTGGTTTCCCCATCATGATATATATTGAAAATATACAAAAAATGGACTATTGATGTGTGTAATTTAAACTCCCGAGTGTGAAACACTAAAAAACTCTCAAAAGGATTGAAAAGGTTAAGTTCCTAGTGTGTAAAATAATATAATTGGTATGTACCAATGTAGTTCCAAATAGAAATGTATATCATCTGAACATGGAACATGACACCTCAGTACCAAGCATGTAAAAAACATGTACACAGGATCTTCCCTAATTTGGGTAACATTAGGTTTACCCACATAGTATATCCACATTTCCTATAATTTAATTATACTTATACATTTTGTGTTACCTACTCATAGTTTTACCATATACTATGCCCATGTAAGGGCCCCTACAAGTGATATCTAGTTGGGTACTTGGTTATATGGCCCAGTATGACTACACAATGTGTAGTTCTGAAATAAAATCCTCCCATGTACTCTACTACAAAGAAATATTCTAATACATGATGTTTAATACCAATACATGTCATATATATCCAATAATATCATCTACCATGAGAAGGAATAATACACATTCTGTGTGTAATAAACTAAACACCATGTGATTTGGATGTCTAAAAAATCCACTCTAACCAATTTAAAACCATATTTTTCTCCCCAAAATATATTAATCCACCTACAAGTGGTCCTTATAATTCATAATAGGTATCTAAAAATAGGAATAAATAAATTGAAATTTTTTTTATGGAATAAACTCAATAAAGGAATTAAATTAGGTATAATCTACCAAATCTTTTCCCATTTCTATACTCTGCATCTTCCAAATAGGGATTCAGCTCAAACTGAGCTCTATAGAAGAACCTATGTTATTCCCTCTCCATCTATACCGCTCTCCCTCTCTCCCTATATATTTTCTCTCTCACTCATTGTGATTGGAGAATCCAATGGTATGATTATATCATAAGGCGTTGGATAAAAAATATAAAAGAAAGAAAATGAAAAATTAAATGGATAAATATAAAATGAAAAACATCGACACTAGCCCAAATCTCAAAATGATTTTATACCCTGTGTAATAAAATCCCTATTATGGACTCAACAATGATGAATGAATATAAATTGGATGCTTCATTTGAAATAAATTTTCAAGCAAATCCATGAAAATAATTTAATTAATAAATAATTATTCCATGAAATTTAGAAAATCATGGAATTCCACAGAACTATTATGATAGGTTAGAAAACAAATTACAGACAAACATAGTGGTCATAAAATGGACCCAAGATTATCTTCTATGGTAATAATAAAATTTTACTACTCATAGGAATTATATGGTGAAATTTTAATTTTTCCTTAAATTTTAGAGAATGGAAAAACATTGGTATTGACAACCTCCCAACTATAACCATTATTTCACTCAAGAAGCCTCAGTGGTAAAAGAGAATCCAATATCTCCCCTCAAGAATATTTATAACTATTCTATCTAGAATTTTCAATGAATTTACTCACAACAACTAGTACTCTCCCATAGTAGTGATTTTTAATATTGACCATTCTGATAGTCACCCCCTTAAAAGTCTCCAAATTTACACCTTACAACTCAACTCAAATATCAATGGCCAATGGAAGCACTAAATTTAAAATAATTAAAGGGTAACAACCCTAATGTGGTAAATGTTTCTCTCCCCAAATTATATCTTACCTTATACAACTTGTTGAACACATTCTCACCATGTTCCGCCACAAAACCAAAAACAATATGTTTTAACATCTCAATGTTTGGATTATGGTCTCTGAACATAACTAATATAATGTCAAGATATAACAATATCTAAACCAGGTGTAGATTATGATTCCAATAATAGGAATGTATCTCTTTCCAAAGCCACATTATCATCAAACCATGCTATAATTTCATTTAAACAACCCTTTACACAATGTGACCTGAAATTGTGTGTGAAGTTCCACCCTAGGGTCAAACATCATATGAAACCTACCTTATTCTCGATGTCCACTCTACCATGGAGGTATATTTATTATTTCATCATGACTCTTGATATACCATGCTCATGGAATGTTAATGAAACCACATTTCCGCATCTCGTCTAGGGTTGCTCCATAGTTTGTGATTCAAATAGTACCATGTAAAAGTTACATGTACCTTTTCTACCTCACTCAACACAATTGGCATACAGACCCATACCACGTTTTTCTAATTATTAATCACACTCCCATTATCCATCCAGCTATATGGATATACTAATCATGCTACAGGGCACATCAGTCTCATTACACCAGAAACTCCCTTCAATCACCTCTTCAAAATCATACACCTCACATATTCCATGATTTATTTCAATGACTAAAGGTTATAAAATTTCATTCCTATCATGAGTGTCTACTATCGAATTGAATATTTTAGTAACTAAAAACATTGGAAAATTGTGAAAATAACTGAATAGACTTTTTTATCGAATACATTATCAATACCCAATGACTCCGTGCTCTCATAAAACGATAAAGTAATTATCATACCTATATTGGAAAATATGATCACTTATAGAGAATTTGTCATAAAATTAGGTAAAAACCAATCTCAATACCTAATAGGTTATATGTAAACCTAGTACAATACCTCTTGATGTTTTCCGCCAATAAAAATGAACACTAAAATATTGGTGTCCAAGTCAATCCTCTTGATGTTTACCCACATATCAGTAATGATCAAGTCTTAGAACAGCTTCACTAGGTCTGATCAACAAGCCCCCAAGTCAAACCTATTGATGATAGGTAAATATTAAACTAGCATATAAAGGGAAAAACTAGAAACATTTTAGCAGACGTCCATGATTTTATTTGAGAATCCTTAAAACGGACTTCTCTATGAAGGGTCTTGATAAAATCATTGATAGAACTGAAAAACTGACACAAAACAAGAATCTGTAAATGGTAATTCACCCTTGAGGTATATTTCCATATAAAGTTTTATGTACCATTTAGAATCACACTCAAATATCTTACTATATAACCATAAATGATGGTTAGATAAGTATAATTTCACTATAATCTATCTTGGAAACTAATATATAGGATAATACATGCACATTAAAATACCAAACCTAAGAAACTAATCCCCATGATCGTTCTAAATTTTGGCATCATATTCTTCGATCAACTAACTATGATCACTCCACTTCTCATTAATGAGGACAAATTCATAATTCTTACTGTCAAAAATATCCACAAAATTCCACAACACCTTTCATCTGAAAGAATTATAAATATAAATTGGATAAATTGAGTAAAATTTCACCCAGAACATATATAGGAAACCCCCATTGAGCTTCTTTCAAGAACATTATCCAATTGGTCTCTCCCTTTAGTAAAATCACAAACTAGAAGGGTAATAAAATCTTGAACCTATGTTCCATCTATGATACATGAAATTCCTCTTTCCATTACTGACTATGATTTGATATCAATCTCGATCCTCCAACTAATCAGTTGATATCTAGAATAGATAATAAATCATAACATTCACAACACATGGGTTTCACAAAGAAAAAAATATTTTATAACAATGAAATAACATATAAATATTATCAATATTATATCCCTAGTAGCCAAGACTTGTTATCAGAATATGTTTTCTTAACATACTTGTAAAATATTCACCATAGTTTATATAAAATTCCTAATACTCCTATCAACCATATCCAAAATAGTAAAAAATCATGGATGTATTAGTCATGACACCACTTCACAACAATTCATCTATTTGTCCAGAAGTCCTTAAGTGCACATCCCAATATGCCAGAGGTTTTAAACTAGAAGTAAGGGAATTGGGTCAAATTGTGGGAAGAATATGACCTCATATAAATTAAATAAAACACTAATAGAAAATAAACATCAACAATTGATAGTAATAATTAATTTATGAAAAAAATAAATATAATAGTCTCTAAAATAAATGAAATGCAATAAAGGTATGACAGAATATGTCATGTATACAATACTGATCTCTCATTAAGATCACTATACTTGTAAAGGATAATATAAATGAAAAATAAATAAAAGTAAAAGGATACAGTACTATGTTTTATATAACTATATACCTTGTATCCAATGGAATTTAAAAGATTCCCTAGTCTAATAATAAGTATCCACATGACCATACCCGCTCGACCATATAACCATGGTAACCAACCCTATCCATATAACATCAATTCTCAACCTAAATGAAAATGTATAGTCTATACGCACATTGAGGTTCATATATAGGATGTGAAAAATAATGTTTGTATGCCAGCGCAAATGGAAAACTATAATCTGGTACAATATGTAAATTCTAATGAAATATTATCAACCTAGCCAAGAAACTACTAGAATAATAAGGTAGTATATAATATGAATGAAAAAAATCCATAGCTAGTCATTGTTGTGTGATCTTGGTCGACCATTCATGTTTCTCCTATGTCAAAATATCTCTCAATAATGGGTCACCATGAAAATATATCTCCATCATAAACATATATACATATATATATATATATATGAAAGGAAACAAATAACATGAAAATGTATGTAGTTAATCCTTAGTTATGTTACTCTGATCATCTGGACAAACACTTAATAAGGTATTGAGTAAGATTTCATTCCATTAAAGCCATTTCTAATTAATTATATCCTTGGGTCTGTAATAGTAAAAAAATACATTATTTGGATAGTGCCAAAAATTTCTTAGAGTGAGAAATGTCACCATATGGGGATACATGTTCTAGCGTCGGGTTTACCCATCCACATGTCCAATAAAAATAATGTTAGATAATATGTAAAATTAAGAAGTCTTATAAAAAATAAACTATATTGGTTTTAAAAATCCTCTAGTTTCATGTAATATAGTCTTATTATGGATTATAATGTACAATACCATAAGAAATCAGGACATCACAACATAGATAATCAATATGTTGGATAAACCTTATGCATTATCTTTGAATACACTCTAAGTCCAATATAATACTCATAATGAATTAAATAATAGAGTAAAAAACTTCATTCAGCATTAAATTAAGGTAACTTAGTAATGGTGTATCCTCCTAGCCGTATGGAGTATCCTAGGTTTCAATAGAGGAGATCGATGTCAATATGAAAAGATGTTTACAATATCAACTATCCATGGGGAATGTTCACTATTTCAGAAAACTCTTATAATCCATTCGATCCTAGTGCACATGCATCAATAGGTCCGCTCTAAGTATAAGGGTTATCTAGTAAATTTAGAATCCACCCCTAAAAATATATAAATTTGGTGTAACCAAAGTAAAATAGTGATTTCCATCGATAGTTACCATAAAAACTCAACAGTCTATTCTAGGAAGTACAATTGGTAATCCTTATAATAGAAATATATCAAATTAATCTCTTCATCTGAGTCTTAGGATGCACCTCATGAACTCCCTCTATATATTAAGTCATGTTAGGAATCGTGGATGAGTACCATGATTTACCTCCAGAAATCATAGATTCATCAATAATAAACAATTTAAAGAATTAAAAAAGTGTGAGGGTGGTAAAATGCCTGAACTTAACACTAATTCTATAGCTTCATCATATTATATATTCAGTATGGGATCCATGTTGACAACTACTATCATGTATACACAAAACTAGTTTGAAGAATGTAATGGTTGGTCAATCATTTGGGAACCCATTTGGTCTATATTTTTCTATCATTCAATATGATTCATACTAAACACCCATAATGTATATACATAAGAAATGGTACCCGTCTTGGGAGATATAAGTAAACACACTGAAAGAGGGTTCCAGCAAGGGATCCTCTGAAATGGTAATATTATGTATAGGCATCCTACATTGGGCCCTCTAAAATAGTAAACATGTAAAAGGATCCTAAAATTGATTCTCTAGGTTAGTATATAAGGGAATGAATGAAATAGAAGAAACTTAAGAAACTGTATTATAGTAGAGGAAGCCTGTACTAGATCCTCTAGGTCGAATATATGATGGAATATTATACTAAAAGGAAATTTTATTTTGAATATCACTTATATATATGTCTCTTGTTATTTATGAAACAAAGGGAATCACTCTCATGGTATAACATGATTCAGTACAAGAGTATGGACATATCTACTAAGTATAAATCTATAAACCTCATCTGATTAGACATCATATAACCTCATGTATTTCACCATCATGATGTTTGCTAAAAATATTCTCAAAATTAACTAATATTTTCTGTAGTTCTTACTCTGAGTATTAAGAAATTTAGAAAAACCCTCAAAATGGTCGAAAAGGAGAAATAAATGGGGTCTATATGGAGGAAAACCTCAGATCTCCACCTGGGCATGTACTCCAGTCACACACTCTAATTAAAACCCATATATATGGTGTTTAAAACCATGTACATAGCGTGTACCCTGCTCGAGGTACCTACTTGTGTGCCAACATTGTTTGGCCATGTGTCTTAACCTGGTTGTGTACATCATCACTTATTATAAACCACTCAGAGTCTGTCTATGTACTCTTTATGTCTATGTTACCCTCCATGGGTTTTAGGTCTATGTACTTAGCTACATATCTATGTATGACTACATAACAACTACACTTGGAATATGGAATATGGTTTTAAAGATCCTTCTTCCAAATTTATTCACTACATATCGTTGTATTGATAAAAAATGTATACTACATTTCTATTGCATTCACATCCATGATACTCATTTTTCTTGAACTGAAAAAATACACAATGTTTGTTCTTGATAACAAATCATGAGATTAAGATTTTTTAAGAGGGAAACCCTAATAATTGGTAGAAATCCTAGGTTTTACCATAAAAAGTTATATATCAATCCAAAAGGTGTCTTAATTAGTCATAATAAGGATCTAAAACAAGGACCTGGTAAATATATAGGTATATTTCGAATAAACATTAATATTATCTATATTTTGGTGGATTTCATCAATGATTTCCCCATTTAAACACTCTGCATTTGTCGTAAGATGATCAACCTCCTCCCACGATTCATTGAAGCACTTATCTTCTTTTATCTCCCTAAATCAGTCACTCCCTATCTATTTTCAATCTTAATAATGGTGGTGGATGGATCCAATAGGGGGAATAGAAAAAAAATAGAGCGTGTAACAATAAGAATAAATTAAAAGGGGAAAATAATGGAAGAAAAAGTAATGAAAATGAAAAATGTGATCGGTCCTAGACTGAAGATTGACTTGAATTTATGCATCACCTAGGAAAACCTCAAGTTATATACTCAATGAAGAAGATATAATATCAATATAAAATTTTGTTCAAAATAAATCACTTAATGATCTCTCTCATACAAATTAATTTTAACATAATTAATTCTAAAATATTAACCATTCCCTGAATATTTTAATTTCTAAAAGTAAACTAAACATCAATCATAGGGTAAAAACAGTATTTAGAGAAAAAAGAAGGGGCATAAAAGCTTTTTGAGATCATCTAGTATGGTAAAAAACCATTTTCTCACTCATTATCATCTGATTGTAAAAAATAAATTTTTTTGAAAATTCACAATCTAAAAAACATTGGCCTTTACAACATCTATAAGGGTGAGAAAATATGAAGGTGGTTGAGAATGTTATTGAACATTTCTAGAGTTTATGTTAAATCGCATGAGGATATTGCATCTCATATGATGATTATAACATATGAACACTTTATTGAAATATAATATGGAAGTGTTTATCATTGTATGGATTAGGTGAACGTAATGTAGTTATATATTTATGTTTATTTTGTAAGATATAATCATATTCTTGTGTGACTAAAATGTTATGATTTCATATATCTAGTTACACTATACATTCAAAACCATGAATATTGAGTAGGATATATGGTAATTTCCAACCATATATCTCACACTAACTCAATTTCATTGATAAAGGTTGTTTATGGTTATGAAAAATTCTGTATGATACAATTGTAGATAGAATTATTTAGAATCAGGATTTTAATGAAGGACTTTCCATGTCCTTTTTTATATTTGTAGTCCTTGACAAATTTATAAATGATTATCTTGTAAAACAAGTTATTTTTAAGGATTTTTTAATTTTTATCAATGATGTAATGTCTTATATAGTAAAAAATTATTTTCATGTGAATTATGACAATGTTTTGTCCTAATTTGTTTATATAAAATCTGAGATTTAACCAAATAGTTTTTTAGAGAATAAAAAATTGGAAATTTTTATAGATTTTAACAGGTTATATTTTATGAAACATCTTTTTAAAATGTATAAATTGTTTTTTAAAATGTTGTTTTTGAATATATATTAAATAAATTGTTGATATGGATTCCATGGTATTATATATGATTTAACCTAATGTGTAATTACATAATTCTATATGTATTTTTCAAAAATTTCAATGTTAATGGAAATATTACGAAATATATATACAATAAAATTTTGGTATATATTTTAACATGTTTTTAGGTTTTATGTAACATGTTTTTAGAAAGTGTTGATAGTTTATTGAAATGAGGTTTTGAAAAAATATTAATGGAATTCAAGATATGGATTCCATGGTATTATATATGATTTAACCTCATGTGTAATTAAATAATTATTTATGTATTTTAGTGAAATTTCAATATTTATTAAAATATTATAAAATATATATACAAAAAATGGTGGTTTTGATCTTGTAATAGCCTTTTCTATGGTAAACTATGTCCTAGATAATTCCACCACCCTGTTGTTCATACGGTTGAAATTTTAAAATCAATTTTATATTTTAAAGATGATTCAATTTTTCACTCTAAAGTCTATCAGAACTAGTTTATTATCTTATGTTTACATTAAATGTATTTTCAAAAACTATTATAAATATTAATAAATAAATCACAATGATGTATTTTTTGTTATAAAGAGTTGTAAGTAATTATTTTTTGAAATGTTTCCCTTTAAACAAAAATTCGTGTTTCCCCATATATTTTATATATGACCTTTATAAGGTGTCTTGTAGTTATTTGTTCTTATGAATTCAAAAAAAATTAATACTATGATTTATCCTAAAAATAAATTATGCTGTCTCTCCCTCTCTCAGTCATTACCACATTAAACTCAGTTTTTCTAAAAAATGAGGGATATAAGATTTAATCAATTTATGGGGATATTGTGTATATTGTTGGATATCCATTATAGATAGACCCCGGTAAATACTAGTTAAATATTGATAAAAATATCATATAATGTATAATTGAATTATTTATATAAACATCAAATTAAAGTTTTATAATTAATTTATTTTATTTCAATCAAAACCAAATGGATTTCCCAAAATATTTAGGTGTTTTTGTTAATGGATTACACTATATCTAGATGAGATAAACATGCTCAAAAACCTATTAAAGATTAAGTTATTAGGAAGAAAAATAAGTACTCTATCAGTAAAAAATTCATTTTTATATAAAAATCATATCTAATTTTATTATGTGTATTATATCGGTTTGAAATTACTTAATATATTAAAATAAAATATACATCATTAGTTCAACACATTTATAGGTTTTGATTATATGAAACATGTTTGAGGAGAACTAATATTATTAATTATTCCTTGGAGTGTGGTTTCTCTACCCTAATATCTAATTTATAGTCCAATATTATTATTATAATTTGAATTATTATTGTAATTCTTTTATTGGGAGATAATAAAAAATATAAAATAATTATAACTAGATAAATATTTATTTTATAGATTGAAAATATATCAAATGATTTATTTCATGATATTTTAAATATAATATTCATATAATTCATTTGTTTTTATAGGAAAAAAATTAAATTAAATATTAGAAAGTAGAATTGAAGAAATAAAATTTGAATAATTGAATCAAAAATATTTTAATGGAAATAAAAACTCATTTGCTATTGATTTAAATTCATATTTTTCTATTTATTTTTTAGATAATAATTTATTCATTGAGAGCCTAGGATATATCCTATAAGGCTTGTATTTTTTAAAATTTCCAACCATTTCACATATGTATTAGTAAAGGATATTACTAAAAATTTCATGTTTTATAAAGTCTAATTCTTTGAAAATGAGATATAAGTAAAAAAATTAATTTGAAATTTTTTTTCTAACATATAAAAATAGTAATGTTTTTTAAATGGATTTAATAAATCCATAAATATATTCTAGACATGAGGGATGAGTTATAATTTTCATTTATATTGAATAAATAAAATTTATTTGAGTGCTGTTTTTTATCATAGAAGTAAATGATACACTCTTTTAGGATTTCATGAATATTTTAGAATCACAATGAAAATGAAATTGTAACACTGATAAGTATAAATGGTTGTTTATTTTAAAATCAAAAGTTTTCAATTATTTATTCACTACAAGGCTATTAACATATAATCACTATCCCCATAGATTATCAAAAATATATGGTTATTATAAGGAATCATAGAAATAAAGTTTTATTTAAAGAAAAAAAATCAAACCCTCATAGTTGTTTCTTATTCCATGCTCAATGAATATGATTTGCTTATTTATTTTTTATAGGGTATATAAATGTTCCATGTTATTTAATTAATTTTATTTAGATTGTACCTATTTTTTAGAATACCCTTTATGAATTAAAGTGTTAAACCCATATTATGGTATGTTTCTTCAAGGTTTTTAAATAGATATTCTATTTTATAAATTTAAACAGATGTTAAATTTGAATTTTAGAATTATAATGGTAATATCCTTGGATATTCATCTATATGTAATTTTTAAAGGGTTTTCAATACAAAATTAACGTTTTGTATGAAATTCTTAATTCCAAATTCCATTATATACATCAATTTGTGGATAAAAACAATTTGAGAACCAATATGATCAATTTTAAAATATGAATATCAATAAAACCACATCTAACATGACAATGAATTAAATTAATTTAAAAATAACATAGTTGGGAACATCAGGATACAAATAACACTAATAATTAAATTGAATAAATAATGACTTCGTTACCCATAAAATTTATTAAACGAAAATGCCCATCCTTTTGTTTATATTTATTATGATATTACAAAATGTCTTAAAACCATATAATCTTTTGTATACCAGGTTCAAAAAAACTTTTAATTTCCAAAATTCAAAGTAAATAACAATTGTGATTTTATTATTGATAACATCATTGTGATTTATTTTTAACATTTTTTAATCTTATTTGAATGAAACAAATTTTGAATGTGTGTATATAGTCCTAAAGGAAATGATACTATTGTAAATACATGGATGTATAAAATTTTTTTATATATGACACCATTAGACAAAATAGTCCCTTAATTTTTAAAAAATGTAATAATAAAGATAAATTAGTTTAGAGGAATCCATTGATCATGGTTATAGTGTAGATCCCATTAGAATTATATTATTTAGTACATTATATTATATTTTCATGATTTATAAAATGGATATCAAGAGTAACTTTTCATGTCGATATATTATTAGTTTTTTTAGAAACATCTAAGATCATAGTATCAATATTTATTAAATTTTAATTTTATGCATTTTGATGTACCTTGTCGATAGAATCAAGACCACTTATATAAAGTATTATAGGGGAATAATTTATTTCCCAAATCTATGTGGACAAGAATTCTTTTGACTTCAGAAAAACCTCAAGTAGAAATATATTTACTATGATTATAAGATTTGAAATTGAAATGAGCCATAAAATGGAGTCAAAATAAATAAATAGATTTTAAATTTTTAAAAAACAGAATTCTAATATTTTAGAGAAATTATTAAGGATATATGGATTTTAAAATGTGTTATCAAAAATAATGTTATGGGTATTAGTACTCTAATGGATACCAATAATAAACATAAAAATGTAGAAAGAAGGAAAATAGTCTCATAATAACATTTTAATGGAATGACTTGTTGATATCTACAATATACTGCAAGCCATTAAAAAAAATTTTATGAATTTATGGGTTTTATTATAAAAAATAACAAGGAATATAAAATTTAACTGGTTAATAATATTAATAAATTACATGTTGATTTATTTAAATTTTGTTTCATTTTACTCTTTAGGTAGAACATTAGAGTTATTTATTTTTCTTAACATTTATAATGATGGTTCCAAGTCATCTATATGTATAACATATATATCAAGTCACTTTATAGAAATTATCAAGTTTTTTAATGTTGAAAAAATTATAATCCTAATTTATTATATAGGTTGAATCTAATTTTATAGATATATGTAATTTTTATACTCTAATTCTATGGATGAACACACTTTTCAAATACTCTATATAAATATTGATACATTTATTTATAAAATAATGTAAAATGAGTTTCATTAATATATATGTGAATTATAAATTTTATTCCATGAATAAGAATATGATATTAGATATCCCTTCATGCAAGATCATCATCAGAAAGGTGGTATTTTTATTGTGTATAGTATTAATGAGATACAAATTATTTATTCCTTTAAGAAACAATTGATACTAGATAGAACAGATTGTTGGATAGTGGAAAATGTGATGATCAATTGAAATAATGTTTTCCAATTAGGTATCAATATTTTTATTAATTTTTATCTAATTATATTATAATTTATTTCAATTTAATTTTAAATAAATTATTCTATAGTAATATCATAGTTAAATTGTATGAAAAAGAAAATTTTTGGTTGCTTTTGGATTTTTAAATAATTAGTGGTAAATAATTTTTTCAAATAATTTTTACTTTTGTTTAATTTAATTGTTTATGATTATGTTATTTTAGATAATTTGTTTTATTTTTTGTATTATGTGTTCAATCCCCTGTCATTAAAATGATTTAATCAGACAATGCTACATTCCCATTTATTTAACCACAAAAACCCAATGCAATCCCCCTTATCTCATGACATGAATCAACCATTCCCAGAACTGCCATTTATTTATTTTATTCAATTATAGGATGAAAAAATGGTCACAATATCTATATTGATGGGGAATTTCCCAAAAACATCATAAAATATAATGTCTGTATATACGAGTATATAAAACCAATGTAGGAATGATCATATTGTGATTTCTAAGAATGAATCTATGTTTAATTGGATAAAATTACATATGTTGTTGGAATTTGAAATTTTGAAGGAACAAGTATGCTTTAATACATTAATAATAATGATACACAATATTAGTAAAAGATTTAAATTGAAAACACATCCCAATCCAAATTAATCCTTATTATTTTATATTTTTTTTCTTTTCATAAAATTATATGTTAAACTACTTTAGATGTTTAATGATGATAAATGATATCATAAGTACACTTTTAGTATGACCTATGTGAAAACTATGTGTCTATGCCTAAATTTTAACAGAGAAAAAAAATGAATTGTTGGAAAAATGGTTTCTTTGACAATTTGTATTTCCCTGATGAGGTGTCTAATTTCACTATTTTGAAGGAAATGATTGGGGCATGAATTAACCAACTATCCTATATAACCATATTGAATTCATATTTTTTATAAAAATTACTTATTACCCTTTTACAACCTCTAATTTCTCCCATGGTTTCAACTCACCCCCACCCCACTATAGTGTTTGGGAACATAATGGAATTTAACATTAACTCACTAGTATATACATGGACCATGATTTCCCATCACTGATATGTGACCTAGGTCTTATCCCGATGATGAATTTTTATGTAATTGTTTTTTTGCATCTTCCTCTACATTATAAATTTATATACTGTGTTGAATTTATTCATTAATAAATTATAAATGTATTTATTTCATCATTTTTCTTTGTAAAATGATCATAATGACATGAGAAAATGTTGTTTCTAATATAGATTCAAAATTCATATTTTCAAATAGAATTTCAATTGCATCATCATAACAAATTAATTTTTAATAGTGATTATTATCATTTAAAATTGATTGAAAAAGAATTTTTAAATTCAATGATGATGCCTTAATTGACATTTTTATAAATGAAGAACATATTTGATACGTGTATTTCCAAAATATCATGATCATGAAACCTATTGAAATGGTTAATCATGATTCAATTTCGGTGGTTTTATGATAGGAATTTTAATGACCCTTCATATATATCTTTTTTTAGGTAATGGAACAATTTATGATTTCTCTTAGAAAATGTTTTAGTTTTAGAATGGAATTTGATTGATATATGGACAAGCAAATGATTTTTTTTGTATTAATTTTTTTATTTTAAATTTCAAATCCTCAACATTAGAAGTTTCATATTTTATTTCTATTAAATTTGTGGTTACCTTAATTTTGGGAGGGTGAGTGATGATCTAAGGGTTTTTATAGGATTTGTAGTTGAGGTGAGGAAATTATTTTCATATAGATTTTTTATTAAGATTATTTTTTAAATTTAGATTATTGTTAAAATAATTAAATGTGCCATGAAGAAATTTTAATATAATTTTTCATTATTTTAAAATTTATATTCTAATTGAGTTATCTTCAAATACCTCCTTTGTGATAAATTTATTACTTATCCCCTACCTAGGGTGATTAGTAATTATCCTCTATTATTTCAGGGGAATGTCTTGGAACCCAATATATGGATGAATGTAGTAGGTTCATGAAAAAAAATATCATATACTTGGTTCTTTTGAGGTACTAAGTTAAAGATTCACCCTTTCTTTATTGGTTGTGTCTAGTAAATGGAGATAGAAATGTTAGAATTTAGACACTAAGAGATGATAGTCTATCATGAGTTCTTTCACATTATGATCCTCATGTTACCTGGGGATGTTGGGTTGTGATCCTTGGTTTTTGAGATTTATTTATTGGAAACTAGTATGTTCGGTCCAGTGTTTACTATTTTTAATATTTTATAGACAATATATAGATTGTTTAAAGGGGTTTTAGGTTATTATAGATAATAATTGAAGTGAACTAGCCTCATACGGTGAGGTTGAATAGCCTAATAATTCCTATAGATCCTAGGATCATGGTCCAACATTACATCTAATGGATGTATAAAAATATTAATAGTGAAAAAAGAATTATGTTCCCAAGTAATGGAAAATCACTATTTTATATTATTGATATTTTGTTATTATATAATTTTATTTTATTTGGTCTTGGATTGTGTGTGTTTATATTGAAAAAAATTATTATTATTAGAAGGAGAAAATTATGGGTTTATATAATGAAATTAATTCTGAAACAAATCGTGAAAATTTAAAAATGACTTTAATAAGTGATTTATAAAAAAGTGAATTCATTTATTGAGGAATTTTAAATTATTATGGTAATTATATAAACAATTTGGGAACAAATTGGTAATCATATTATCCAAATTAAAATTAATAATTATTTTCTTATATAAGATAACTTAAAAATTAATTTATAAATTTATAAAAAATAAAATATAACAAAACAATTATATTGGTAAAACAAAAATTTAATTTAAAATGAGATTTTAACATATTTTTGTGAAAAAAATTATTTTACAAAAATTATTTTCATTATTTCAATTGTTTAAATTAATATTATAATGTATATTTAAAATCATTTTCAAATTTTTTAATATGTAATACATAATATTTCAATTGGTTTCTTAGAATATTAAGGGGGAAAATTTTGTTATATTGAACATATATTGAAATTAGGATTTAAAATGTCGTTTTATTATTCTAAGGGGGTATCAATTTTTTCATTATATGACTTTACGAGTAATAGTTTTTTTAGTTGTTTAGTTGGATATTTCATTGTTCCCCTGTTCTAACTGGATTGGTTTGATTTGATATTTTAGAATTCCTAAAATTAAATCTTATATTTTTACATTGATTGGTCTTCCCAATAATAGTTTATTCTATAATTCATGAAGATAATTTTCTATTAGGTCCCTAACTATTCAAGTTTTTTTATTAGATTTAAATTTTTAATGGGAACTCTTTTAAATAGAACATGTGTAAATAATCATTGGTTGATTAATTCATTAATTAGAACTGAATTTTTACAATGGTTTTCTAGTGTTATAATATTATTTGGTTATATATTGAAATTTGATCTATGATTTCATGGTATTATGAATGGTTATTGAGGGACCATCATAGAATGGGTGTTGAAAATATTTTCTTGGTTTATATTGTGGTCTATTATCCCTCAGAGAAACTAACTTATCATATCAGGTTTATATGGTGGGTGAAACATAATGATTCTTTATTTTACATGGAGACTAATTTTCTCACAGTGAACTTGTGAATTATTTTGTGAGATTTACATATTAAGAGGGTTTTGTTATAGGTTATTTGTTAATCTAATCATGACATACTAGTGACGTTCTCCTTGTCCCACTCTTCAACATCAATCCTTTATTAATTGAAGGATTAAAATTCAGGACTATCTTCAACATGCACGTTAGAGACATAAAATATTGAAGTAATTAAAATTTTATATTTTTATTTCATTGATAATGTTATTTTATATCCCTTTATTTTATTCATTTGGATGATTTAATTTCCTTTTTTTGTCCTCTAGTTATATTTAACTTTTTTAGAGGATTATTTATTATGGTGAGAAACCCATTGCCTATTTTTCTTTGGATCATTTTTATCTCACTATAATCGAATTTATAATTATTATTTTAATGAGAGAGATTATGTAAATGGAATATGGATATAATGGTTTTTTTGGATGTAAATTTGAATCATTTTGATTATTTTTGTAGGTATTTTCTCATTCATGTTTGTTGTGTTACATTGTTATAGAGTGTGATTCATGTTGGTCAAGGTTAGTCTTTCTATTTTATTGATAAAATGAGATAACCAATGAATTCTAGGATGAAAAATAATTATAGTGGGGAGTTATATCATATCATGGACATGTTTTTACCTTATTAGGTTATATATTTAGTATTTATTCAATAAATTTTAGGGGAAAATGGTTCAATTTATCTAAATTTTAAAATTTCAATAGATATGTATGTTTAGTTTAAACCATGTAGAAATATTTTGAATTGGGATTCAATTTAAGAGTGATGAAATGCATGATTGTAATATATTTTATATAACCATTAATCTTTATCATGTAAGTT
Organism: Viscum album; assembly: GCA_963277665.1. Classification (NCBI taxonomy): domain Eukaryota; kingdom Viridiplantae; phylum Streptophyta; class Magnoliopsida; order Santalales; family Viscaceae; genus Viscum; species Viscum album. Next base: position 345,022,829 of record OY728157.1, on the reverse strand, counting down.
GAACTAGGTACCTCAATATGAGGAATAGATTTATCACGCATTTGGTTTAGCCATTGCTCTAAACTATGTGTAGTTCTCATCATTTAATAAAATAATTCTTAACATTTTACCTCCTTTAGTTTTTCCATATGTCATGCCTGATCCCCCCTCCTACATATCTCAGTCATCATGTACCACATAGGAAATCATATCCCCCTTCACTTTTTGGGTGATTCACCATTTTATTTCTTGTGAGAAACATCTTTATTAGTCATCTCTCATCTCCTCTTTTCTTTTAGACCCATTTTTTCATGACCTGAACCCACAAGGCATCACCTAGACTCGGAGTATACAAAGAGTGACACTGTAATCCCACCACTAATATTCTTGGGGATAGTACTAGTAACTGATTAATATTAACTCTAAAATGGTTTATATTTACTCTATTTACATGAACACATGAAGAAAATTATCTCTATAAAATATTGTAGAGTTACATAATTGGTACATCTACAATTTAATCAATTTTAGATACAACTTGTTGGAAATATATAAAACTAAATCATTGAAATATATAAAAGATATAAAGTTTAAAAGAAATTACCAATAAGAAAATATTTCCCAACTGGGAAAAAACATGAATTATTGTAAACTGATGTGATCTTGACTCACAATCTTTATATATTTCCAAGAAAAATTCAGTTCCACCAATTACCACTATATTTTTTAATCTAATTCATCCATGTTCATTTTTTATTAGCATATCATCTTTTTATGACATGGCATGTACAACCATATCTCGTGTAAGGGTTAATAGAATCATACCATATAGGACACCCTAAAAACAAAGAGGGTTGAAAATAGAATAAAATAGTCAACTCTAATTATATTGAATGAGAGTAAAGAAACCAATATTTTGATATGATCATAATGGAACAAAAACAAATAGAGAAATGGATCCCAATATTCCTATCCAGTATAAAAATGACATGTCTTACTATGTATCCATCATGCCCCATTATTGAATCTATGTATCTTGTGTAACCTAACTTGAATCAATGTGGAGGCCTTCATCCATGTTTATTTGAACCATAGTTTGGGGACAGTTATCCCTAGTGGAGGACCTACTCCTCTCTAGTGGATGATTATTAGAATGTATTAATCATTAGATAGAGGAAAAATGCCCATTATATTTTAGGGGAGCGTAAAATTATCTTATATAGTGAGTATGAGTGACCCTTATACTATTTCAATAGAGGATTTTAAAAAATTACATCTCTCTAATTATCAAACGCATGAATCATAATTAGTAATTACTTAAAAAAAGAATAATTTTAATCATAACTCCATGTGTCATATCATTATCATGAAAATAAAACTAACTATCTCCTCTTACATGGAATACCACTTAATATCGGCTACTCATGGTCCCAAAAATGATTAATAATGGAGAATATAGGCGTTGGATTTGTTACTAGGACCATTATATTTTGTCTACTTAGGGTTACACATAGTGTGACATCACCCAAACTTCTATGCATGTCCTGTAATGTACATGACTTGTATATCCATGTCTCTATATATGATGTGTCCATATGTGTACATGGAATTTATGTTCACCTCATGTTAGGCGTGTGTTCTCTCAATACCCATATCTGCTACCTTGGTAGGGTCACATAGAATATAGACCCATCCACATGTCATGTCCTACTGAAATCAAAAGAAAATCATATCCACCAAAATATTACATATAATAAGACATGTATTAATCATGAGTACATGTATTCTACTAAACTTTTTCAATGTATGAAACTGTAGACTTAATTAATACACTATATCCACTACTAATTTCATATAAAAACCAATTTTACAATTCAAATCAACCAAAAATGATGTTGGAAGTCCTTGAATCATGATTCCAAGAATATGAAAGCTGGAAAAGGGAACTCTGATCTTTTGATAAGTATCTATCATTCCTCATATCACTATTTGGAATCACAATCCATCAATTTAACACATTTGTTCCCTAAATTATCCTCATACACTCTAAAAACCATCGATTAGTAGTTTTGTTATGTAAATGTAATGATACCTGAGGGTTTTCTTATCAGTTAATTACCATGAACACATCAAATCGATGAAATGACATAATAATGATGAACTAATTGAAGAACAATGATGATAAAAATTATAACCATAGTTATATCATCTTCGAATGAAGATCTTATAGAAAAAAAATATATATATTGTAATAAATAATGGTAAATAAAGGGTGTAGTAGATAAAATGAATTAGTTTCAAAAATGATAATTAATTTATGGATCATGTAAAGTGAATTGAATTATGACCCATACATTACATACATTGATATTACTTCAGAATTGATGTCTAATTATTAAAACATATAACAGAACCATGACAAGACTGTATATGTATAATGTCTTTATAAAATAGGAAACAAAAACAAGTGGTTTATAAAACTTCTATATTTTCTCCCGTTTATTTCATCATAACTGGACTCCATTATTTTATATCATACATAATACACTTATTCCTAACCTGGGGAAAAGAACCATATGCATGGGTCAACTCAAATTTGTAGGAAGGGTAAACAAAGGAAATGTCAATCATATCTTATTCATAAAAACATAACATTTGAAAATCTTATCTGACAAATAAGAGATCATAATATCATGTCATTGGATAAATCATAGATGATCAATGTAATCCCAATAATCATAACAAAAGACATTTAACATTGCGACATACACACATGAGTATAGAAAATCACGTCATATTTGTCGTGGCTCATTTACAAGACCATAATAGCAAACCAAGTCCATTACTGAACTGATTTCACTCCTCGTTCCAACACTATATCTATAAACCAGATTAACTTTCCATTTCATCCATTTCTATATCATGAGATATAAATATTTACCCAATGAATTGGAGGGAGATATAGGTCCCACTCATCTCATAAATAATCATTCTTATGTGTTCCAGAAAAACATAAAAACATTCACCATAACCAAACCCATTAAATAAGATGAGTTTCTTAAAAATCATTCCATCCTAGTTAAAATAAATAACATGGATTTTCAAAATAACATTCCATTATAAAAACAATCATATCATTGAAATAACGAGGCTATTAAAATATACCTATGTAATCATAGATGGAAAATAATTTTGATAAAAAAATATGATCTGTATTCTTGAGAAAAATATCCCCTCTTCTTCAATTTTTTTTTCTCAAAATTTCATGATCTATCAAATGAAATAAGATTAGTTGAAAATACACTTGTAAATGTATAGATTAAGCTTCATTTAAATATGGAATTATGAATATGTAAAAGCCCATTTATTTCATATAAGTTAAAAGAACAACCTCCTTATACTTTTTCCAGAAAAGTCAAAAAGTACCTCGTATGGTAAATAAAAGAAAAATTCATTCCAAATAATGTAGTAAAATTAAAAATGTGTAATCATGAATTTAAACATACTTAGAAGAATAGTAAACATTTTCTGAAAATATTTTTTGAAATCAGGGTCATGGATGATAAATATATCCCCAATAAATACTTACGAATAAACAATCTCAGATAATACAAGATTAGAAATGTTATACCATACCTTAGGTGTGATATCCTTCAAATGTATTTGAACCTCTTATATGGTGATTTAAATAATGATAATAACTTATTAAAGAATCATAATCACTTTTATTATAAAATTTAGGATTATATTTTCGTCTGTTTGTTAGTAACATTTCACTGTTGGTCTTTATTGAGGTATTAATTACTTTATGTTCTTATTCATGTTTTCTTGGATATGTTCACATTCCTCATTTAGGTTATAGTTAAATCATTTAAATCATGTTATTAGTAAAATATATACCATAATTATTCATTCAATTATTTTATATAATCATTGTTTAATAAAGATCATGTAGAATGAGTCACGTCGCACCATCAAGATGGTAAGCCATACATACGAATGAGTGATGACATAGTTCCCATAATTATTGAATTGTATTGAATTAGACAGTTTACAGTATCTCAGAATTAGTGTCATGTTATATAAATCATATATAGGTATTATTTACACCATTATACACATCCATATAAATAGGTGGTCAACAATAGATTACACCACGCCATGGAGACAATAAGTCAAACATACACACACACACACGCGATGATTTCATTTTATGAAGTATGGATAAAAGTTGAATTATGGTTGTTCCATAATTATATTAAAATATCAATATATGAGTGATACTAATGTTATTAATTTATGAAAACACAACTAAATAAGAGTAAGTCGAAGAGGAATGAAATTTTAGAGAATCGGTAGAAGAGATTACCAATTCCTCAGCGTGTCTCTATTAAATTCTATATTAAAGAACACTAGTTTCTCTTTTGAGAAAACCGAACCCTCTAGAATATAAATAAGTAAGTTTATAGTAGAAATGGGAAGGTTTTGGCAGAGCATGAAGGTTCAAATTGAGTGAAGTGGAGAGGGATTAGGTGCCCTTTTATAAGAGAGGATTGGGGCACTTTTGGAAACTCTAAAAAATATTTCTTAATAATAAAATCAAACCCTAAACAAAAACCTCCAAATTTCCCCAAAAATAAATTTTATATGAGATAGTGATGTAATATCATCAAAAAAATATATTTTTTAAAACTTATTTTTTCAATTTAAACCTTATCTTTTTAATTGACACTTATTTATTCTATTAATTTTTAATTTTGGTAATAAAATTATAAATAAATAATGGTAATGAATATTTACTTATGTGATGTTAATTGTTCAAAAATAGATATCTTATTGAAAATTTTGACCATAAAAGTATAACTTTGTAATTTTAAAAAAATTATGTTTAATAAATAATTTAATAAAAAATTTTGTTTATAAAATGTCAGTAGTGTTGGTTTTGACACTATTAATTTATTAGACATTAAAGAAAATTCACAAAGATGATAAATTCTAACCAAAATAGAACTCACTCCTAAAACATAACAATCACCTAGAAAAAACATGGAGCACATTAATTAGATCATCTGTTATTTATTTTAATATTTTTAAAACCATTTATTTGATATTTCTATTAACAAAATAATTTGTACATCACTATTGCTTCATCATTAATGATAATTATTTAATCTCTAAAAATTATAAATATATTTATATGAGGTAGGTAATTTTCTAAATATCTATAGAATATCCATAGTTTATTTATCTCTTATTTATCCATATATTATATTTATTATACTTATATAAAATGAGATTGTTACATTTTGTTAATTTTAGTAGTGTTTATCACATTTATGTCATTTTTGTAGGTAAGTGGGCATAAAGTGACTAAATATATAAAAAATATGATAAGGGTTGAATTTAGTCATCCAATATAAATTCTGTAGGTGTTAATGGAATTTTATAATATTAATTTTACACTTAATTCCTTGATTTTCCATTAAACATGGTAATAAAAATAATTACCAAAGTTACTATTCATAATGCCCAAAAATAAAATTATCCTATTAAAATAGTTTGGACCTACTAATTCAAAATATTAAATCCATTTTTCAAAATTTAAAACACATAATTTGTAATAATTAATTTAAAATTAATCCTTATATTTAGAAAATAGTTTCTAAAAGTTAAATAATTGTAAAAGGTTGAAATGTTTTTACCTATGAATTCAATATAAAATTAATGATAATGACATAAAATATATTAAATGGTAAAACTACTATCTATATATACTTTAAAACCATTAAATATCATAATTTAAACATATAAATTTTTTTGATGAAAAAATATTTTTTTTAAATAAAAGTTAGCATATTTTTACTATTTATCAAAATTTGAAGGTTATAAGAACAATTTCAAAAAATTATCCAAATTAAATTTTTATATCACTCTTCATAATAACATGTTTATTTTTTAATTTTAAAATTATTAATTTTTCAAAAACCAATTTAAAATTTTTTTTTCCATTCAAAGGTGTAAAATTATCCTTGTTAAAAAAAATACATCAAATAGGGTTTTATTCATAACCTATGACTAAAATATTCATTAGATGAATATCCAAAATATTTTATTAAGTATATAACACATTTTTATCTCATTAATTTAATTACTTAAAATAATTAACTCTAAAAAAATATATAATTTATTTATATTTTTCATATGTAATTGTTAACCAATAAATTAATAATGCATTTTCTTAAGTTAGTTATAAACATTCCCACCACCCTAAAGGATAATATATAAAAGTTATTTTATAATAAAGGAATATTTTGGTACATTTAAACTTACGATTTCATTAAAATCAAGCTACATGAGAATAAAAATTATTCGAAGAAAGTATTTTATAAAAACAACCAAGTGTTACACTATACCCCCTTAAAATGAATTTTGCCCTCCAAATTTGTCAACTGGAAACAAACAGATAAGGATAAGTCCCCCATATAATATCCTCAAGTTCTCATGTAGCTTCTTCAAGAGTTTTATCCTCCATATAACTTTAACTAATCTAGTGGTCTTGTTTCGTAGAACCTTTTCACAACAATTCAATATCTCTATTGGTTCTTCTTCATTAGAAAGATCATGATCCAATGGTATGAATTCTGAGATTTGTATATATGATGGATCATGTATGTACTTTCTCTATAGAGATACATGGAATACTTCATGAACATGAGAGAGATTCAGTGGATTCGTCAATCGATAAGCTACCTTCCCAATAAGATCCAGAATTTTTCAAAAGGACTGATATATTTAGGGCTCCTCTTAGCCTTATTTCCAAATCTCATTACTCTCTAAAGGATAAATACTCTTAAGAACACCTTATCACACACATCAAACTCTAGGTATTATCTTCGGTTGTCAAAATATCTATTTTTAATCTAATATTCTCTTATTTGTTGTTGAAAAGATCGAACCTTTTATGCTATTTCATTAACAAGATCTGGTCATAATAGCTGTCTCTCCCCAACTTAATCCCATTAAGTTGGAGTTTTGCACCTCTTTTCATAGAGGTCTTCATAAGGAGACATCTTATTTCTAGAGTGAAATATTATATTGTTTAAAAATTACACCAATGATATGTGTTGATCCCAACCACCTTTGAAATCCATAGATCAATCTATCAACATGTCTTCCTATGTTTGAATTGTCCACTTAGACTGACCGTCTATTTGAGGATGATAAGCAATGATAAAACATAACTCTATATCAAGATCATCCTGAATACTTCACCAAAACTCTAATGTAAACCTTGGATCATGATCAAATATAATGGAAAGTTGTACTCCTTTAGATCTTACCACATCCTTTACATAAATCATGAAAAGTTGATTAAGAGTGAAATCATATCTAACATAAATGAAGTGTTCCAACATCATATTATGATAAACTATAACCCATATATCATTATTTATTTTGGATGTTTTGGGAATTCCTATGACAAACTCCATAATGATGTATTCTCATTTCCATTCTGGTATGGATATTGGTGGTAACAACCCCTTGGACTTCTGTCTCCCATCCTTAACGTGATGACAAATGAATAATCAAGAGGCATATTTTGTGACATATCCATTCACTCCATCCAACTAGAAGTATTATTTCTAGTCCCTGTACATATTTGTGCTTCCAAGGTGAATTGAGAAAGAAGAACAAAGTGCCTCATCCAATATCTCCTTCTTTAATTATTGTATGGGAGGAATAAAAATACAGTTCCCGAACCTTGTTATTTATCCACAATCATGGTTGAATTCTGGAACATTTCTTACATTCTTTTCTAACTCTAAATCTAATTTATATTTGACTTTAATCATCAGTTTAATATTTGATTGAACATTCATTTGATAATGAAAATATTTCTCCCCTTCCATTATAATTTGAAGATCCATCCTATGGAAATCCATAAATATTGGATTATTCAAGATCCTCATCATAGATAATCTAGCATGGTCTTGTCAACTTAATGTATCTTACACCTTGTTTCCTTTCACAGGGTTGTAATGTACAAAGAAGTTGTAAACTCTAATGTACTCTAACAATATTCTTTGGCACATATTGATCTCCTTTTTTGTGCAAAGATACATTAAATGTAAATGAGCAGTATAAATATCACACCATTCACCATAAAGATAATGACATTGTATCATTAATGCAAAGATTACCACAGAAAACTTCAAATCATGTGTTTGGTAATTTTTCTTATGAATTTTCATCATTCATGAGGCATAGGCTATCACTGTATAATTTTCCATGAGAACACATCCCAACCACTTCCTGGATACATCATTGTAGTTAAAAATCCTTTCTCTACTACACGACATTGTGAGAACAAGTTCACTGGCTAACCATCTTTTTAGCTCATTAAAATTAACATCACATTACTCCTTCCAAACGAACTTTACTCCTTTCCAAGTCAACATGGTGAGTAGATTATATAGTAATGAAAAATATTTCACAAAACATCAATAATATCCATCCAAACCAATAAAAATTCGGTTCTTAGTTTCTGTTGTGGTTCTCGAACATCTTTCAATAACTTATGTTTTTGATTGATCCACATATATCACCACTCTTGAGACTATGTGACCCATAAATGAATCCTTTTGAATCCAAAATTCAAAATTGTTAAATTTTGCATAAAGCTTCTCCTTTATCAGGTTCTACAGTAAATTACCAAGTGATTTTCATGATATTAATTTCTCCTTGAATAGACAAGAATATAATCTATAAATACTACCAAAAACTGATCATGATAGTCTCTAAATACTCTATTCATTAGATCCATGAATATTTCCATTGAATTAATAAGACTGAAAGGTATCACTATATATTCATAGTGTCCATACCTTGTAAGGATTTTCATCCTTTGTATATCCTCTTTTGGACACTTAATTGATGTTATACTGAATTAATATCAATCTGGTAAATGTATTGAAATCCTTGTAGTTGGTCAAATATGTCATAAATGCATAGGAGAGGATATTTTTTCTTCATTGGGATCTTTTTATGTTCTTCATAATCAATGAAATGTCTTATTGATCTATCGTTCTTATTACCAAATAGCACAGGTCCTCCCTAAGGTGACACACTTGGGCATATGAATCCATTAACAAGATTCTCCTGGAGTTTCTTCTTCAATTCCAGGAACTCAATTGGGGCCATTCAATAAGGTGTCTTAGAAACAGGCATAGATCCAGGAATGAGTTCTATTGAAAACTCAACTTCATGATTTGGTGGAAGACCTAGAAATTCTTCTAGGAAGATATCAGCAAACTACCATACAATTCATGCATTCTTAATCATGAGTTTATCCGAATCCATTTGAGATAAACAACCTTAATTTATTGGAATCAAGACCCATAAGATGGAAGAAGTTTCTACTGGATGGTTATATTCATCATTGCATAAATAGACAATCATAGATTGATTTGGAATATCCAATATGAAATACCTTCTTTGGAAATTGATATCAAATCCATATAAAGAAATCCAATCCTTTCCAAAAATCACAACAACTTCCACTATAAGAAGGACCACAAGATTTTCAAAAAGCACATTCCCACAAACACTTGATGTAGAATAATTATATACTTTTGATGTGAATGCTGTTCCATTATGAGTTGTCACAACTTACATAAAATCTAATTATTGAGGTAATACAACATTACCTTTAGAATATTCTTCATAAATAAAAGAGCAGGTAGATCCAAAATCAAATACAACATTTCCTATTTTAGAGTGCATGGTAAGTTTACCTATCACTAATTCATTATCATACTCCAAATCGTTCATAATGATTTCATGTGAATTTTTTTTGTATTTGACCTTAAGATTATATTTATGACTATCATCATCAATGGCCCTTGGATTAGGGAATTTATTGGCATAATGCCTCATTTCCTTACACTTGTAACATTGAAGTGTAGTAGGTGTATTCTGTGTAAAATTTTCTTTCATCTCATCATTAGACATCCTTTTACCCTCACTTCAGAATTAAATTTCCCAATGACCCTTTCCTCTACAGTTTAAACATTTACTAGTCCCTTTATGGAAGTTTAATCCACATTTCTTTCCAGACATTGAGCACATACAAGGAAATACTCAACTTCTTTTTTGTGTGGTCGTTAGATTTTCCTTTGAATTGAATTTTCCTCTTCTTATCACACCCATATGACTGATGGGTTACTCTAATCTCCATATCAACCTTGAGAGCACATCGAACAATTTACTCTTAGCTATTATAGTAACATATTTATAATTCCCTTCAGATTCTTGGTTTTAAGCCAAAAAAATGATCAATCTTACTCTCATGTTAGATAATAATTCCATAATTGTACATTGTATGTCATGTAAAATTTTCTTCATAGGTACCAACAGATTCATCACCATTTTCTTAAGATCAAGGAACTCCTTGTCCATCTTTGTTCAAAGAATGAGAGGAAATTACTTATTGAAAAATATTTTCTTTTACTCATCTCATTCCATGGAATCCATTTAATCTCATTGAATTGTATTCTTGATAAAATTCAACCATTGATATATTTACCTTCCAAATGATATACTACAAAGATGAAATTACCATGTTTAGAACATTGTAGAACTGAAAATATCTTTTCAATGGTACTGATCCATTGTTTATAACATAATGGATCATAAGACTTCTTGAATGAAGGTGGGCGCTACCTCATGAAGGATTGAATGGAATATTTCTCTCTACTTTTCATGTTTGAAATTATGACATGATTCGTAGATTGAGAATGTTGTGTGATCATTGATACAAGATTTTTCCTTCCATATCCCTTAACAATTTTTTTCTTAGGGGGACACGCATTACATTTCCCTTCACTTTTAGCATTAACGTGGTTCCATTAGGTTCTATCCATTGACTAAAACCAAGAATAATAATGTGAGAAACACTAATAATAATAGAAAAAACACATAATCATGAATAAAATTTCAATCTATGATACTTTAGGTTTTATCCTTGGTTAATCATGGTCATTTCTAAAAAAATAGCATTGTATCATATATATAGACATATCCTTAAGGATTTATCACCATAGATTCCAAGGGTTAATTATACCTTTACTTCAATACCAACTATTACAACCCATAATTTACATACATTGACATTACTTCATAATTGATGTATAATTATTATAACATATAAAAAACCATGACAGGACTATATAGGTATAGTTTCTTTAGATTCTGGGAAAAATAAACAACTAGTTTAGAAAAAATATAAGTTGTCTTCAGTTTGTTTTGTCATAAATAGACTCCTTTTTGGAATATCATACATAATAACCTTCTTCCTAACCTGGGGAAATGATCATACGAAAGGGTGAGATAAAATGATCAGTAAGGTTACTCAAAGGAAATATCAATCATATCATATTCATAAGAATATAACATATGAAAATCATATCCTACATATTAGAGATCATAATATTATGTCAATAGATAAATCATAGAAGTTAAATGTAATCCCAATAATCCTAAGATAAATCATGAAACATGGTGGAATATGCACATAAGAGTAGAAAATCATTTCATATTAGTCAAGGCTCATTTCTAAGACCATAATTGTAGACAATGTTCATTACTGAACCAAGTTCACTCCTCTTTCTAGCCCCATATCACTAAACCAGATTGACTTTCCATTCCAGCCATGTCTATCTCATGAGATATAAATCCTACCCAATTTATTGGAGGGTGATATAGGTCCCACCCATCTAATAACGGAATCATTCTTACATGTTCCACAAAAATATTAAAACATTCACCATAACGTAACACATGAAATTAAATGGGTTTTATAAACATCATTCAATCATAATTGAAATAAATCCCATGGATTTAATAAATACAATTCCATTTTTAAAAAAAATAATATTATATTAATAACAGAGATATAATCATAAACCTATTTAATGATATATGGAAAACATTTTTGATAAAACACTTGAGATACATTCCTGATGAAAATATCCTTTCATATTCAAAAAAAAATTATTTTCTCAAAATGTCATTAAATTTTAAAAGAAAGGAATTTAGATGAAAATACACATGTGAAATTTTAGAAGAGGCTTAATGGAAATAAGGTGTTATGAATATTTAAAAGAAATTTCCTTTCATATATGTTAATAAAAACATTCTCCTCTTAGTTCTACCAAAGTCAAAATGTACCTTGTATGGTAAACAAAAGAAAGATTCCTTCCAAAACCGGTAGTAAAAGTAAAAATAGGTAAAATTACATTAATAAAATAGAATAATAGTAAATAATTTATGATATTATTATTATAAAACATTTAAATGGATGATAAATATATCCCCAGTAGATACTTACGAATACAAAATCTCATATAAAACAACATTGGAAAAGTAATACCTTACATTAGGTTTGATATCCCTCATATGTATCTGAAACTATTGTATTATGATTTAAATAATGTTACTGATTTATTCGAAAATCATAATCATTTTTATGGTGGAATTTGTGATTATATTTTCATCTATTTGTTAGTAACATTTCATTGTTACTCGTTATTTGTGTATTAACTACATTAGTTTATTAGGCATGTTTTTCAGATAAGTCCTTTTTTGTATTTTTAGTTTATAGTTATATCATTAAAAACATTTTATTAGTATAATAGATTGAAAATTTATTCATTAAATTCATTTATATAATCATTTTTTAATTAAGATCATATAAAACGAATCGCATCGCACCATGGGGACGGTAAGTTGTACGTATGCACGAGCAACGATATCCTTCCCCGAATTATTGAATGGTATTGAAGTGGATGGTGTACAATATCTCAAAATTAGTTTCATGTTATATTAATAAAATATAGGTATTATTAAAACCATTATAGCCATCCATGTAAGGTAGTGGTGAAAAATGAAATACACCACCGGGTGGAGACGGTAAGCAGTATGTACGTAAGAACGATGATTTCAATTTTTGTAGGATGGATAAAAGGTGAAATATGGTTATTTCATGTTTATAATGACATATCATTATATGATTTATAATTATATTATTAATTTTAATTAGACAACATAATAATAGTAAGTATAAGAAGAATGAAATTTGAGAGAATCCGTAGAAAAGATTAACTCTTCCTTAGCGTACCTTCTTTAAATTATTCATAGGGAACTATATTTGGTATTCTGAGAAGACCAGAACCTCTAGAATGTAACTAGGGAATTTTATAAGTGAAATTTTTTGGGTTTTTATTTGATTTTAGTCTTAAAATTGAGTGACGTTGAGAGGGAAGATAATCCATTTTATAATAGAGGACATGGCACTTTAAGAAACTCTCAAAAATATTAATTTATAATAAAGTCATACCCAACCCAAAAACCTCTCACGTATCCCAAATTATTAGATGATCTGATTTAGAGTTTTAATATCATCAACAAATAATATTTTGACAACTTATTGTTTCAATTTAAGAATCATCATTTCAATTGACACTCAATTATTCTAATAATTTTAACTTTTGGTAATAAAATTATAAATAATTAATGGTAAAGATTATTTACATATATTATTTTAATTGAACATAAATGAAATATTTATCAGATGTTATAACTTATGTAATCACATTTTAATTTTTAAATAATATAAATATTTTTAAATAATTTAATAAAATGTTATGTTTATAAAATGTCAATAGTGTTAATTTTGACTCCATTCATTTATTAGACATTAAATAGAATTCAAACAGGAGATAAATTCGGACAAAAAATAAATAAAATCATAAAATGTCATAATAACCTATAAAATTCGTGTATAACATTAATTAGATCATAAGATATTTATTTTCATATTTTTGAAACCAGTAATTTGATATTTCTTCTAATCAAATACCTCTTACGTCGCTATTGTGTCATCATTAATAGAAATATTTTAATCTCTAAAATTTTTAAATAAATTTATATGTTTTAGGTAATTATTTTGTCTTTCCATATATTATATATATTGTATTTTATCTCCAATTTATTCATATATTAATATTATTATACTTATATGAAATGGGATTTTGAATTTTTTTCCATTTCATTAGTTTTTATTACATTTATGTCATTTTCATAGGTAAGTGTCGATAAAGTGACTAAATTTAAAAAACAAATATGATAATGGTCATATTTAGTCATCTAATAGGATTTTTATATGTGTTAAGGTAATTTTATAATATTATTTTTAACCTTAATTACCTGATTTACCTTTAACCATGGTTATAAAAATAATTACCAAAGATACTATTCATAATTCCCAAAACCGAAAGTAGCCTCTCAACATAATTTGGACATATTTATTCCAAATATGGAATCCATTTATGAAAATTCAAAACAAAAAATTTTCAGTAATTAATTTAAAATTTATCGTGTTGTTGAAAAAACGGGGTTTAAAAGTTAAAATGTTGCAAAAGATTGAAATGTTTTTACCTATTAATTCAATGTATAATTATTAATAATTAAATAAAATATATTAAATTTTTAAAATGTATTATATTAATACTTTGAAACAATTAAATATTATAATTTAACTGAATAAATTATATTGAGGAAAAAAGTTTGTTTTAATTAAATTTTATAGTATTTTTACTATTCATCAAAATATGAAAGTTATCAGAAAAATATCAAAAATTTATCCAAAGTAAAATTTTATATCCCAAATAAAAATAACTTTTTTATGTATTCATATAAAAACTATAAAAGTGTCAAAATCTTAATTTATTGTGGGTTCTCCATTAAAAGGTGTACAATTAACCTTTTTAAAAAAATACATCACAAAGAGTTTTATTCATAACCGATGAATAAAATATCCATTGGATGAATATAAAAATTATTATATTATGTATAAAACACATATATATCTCATTCATTTCATCACCAAAAGTAATTCAGTCTAAAATAAAAATATCTAAATGGTTTATATTTTTATAAGTAATTAATAGCCAATGAATTCATATTGCATTTTCATAGTTTAGATATAATTATTTCTTCTAACCTAACTGGAATGCTATAATGTTAATTTTATAATAAATGGATCTCATGGTTTTTTAAACATAATATTTCATTCAAATCAAGATACTGAAGAATAAAAATTATTTAATGAAAATATTTCATAAAAACATTTGGGTGTTACACATAGATTGATGAAATTAGAAGATCTGAGGTCTATGGTGATAAATTGAATCAAAAGGGTGTAAATCCCCCAAAAAATTATAATAATCTCAATTAAAAATTTAAAATTAGTGAATATCATTTTTTCTAAAAGTAAGATAAAATTTAAATTGTGTTCTTCATTTATTTTAAGAATCAACTCAATCGTTCTTCATCAATCCCCATTCCTATATTTACAAAGACAATGGAGCTCTCCCATCATCCTCTATAATATGACCTAGAATTATGGATAACCCTATAGTAATGACTCTCTTATTACCATTTTCATGAGAATAAAACAAATCATTATTAGGCCTTAAGATACATCCCAAAGATTCCATTGGATGAAAATAAATGTTGAAGGGTTTCAAATTAAAGTGTGGGAAAATTTACCCTTTAAAAATAAGAATATTATCTTAAAAACCCAAAACCAAATATCATACCATGTGATGTATGAATAAAATTAAGGCAACTCAACTAATTTACTCATATCAAAACCAAATTAAATATTACCAGGATGGATGTCAAAGAAACTATCAAAGTAAACATCATAAAAACCCAAAGACACCAAGATGAAAAAAAGACTCCATGTACCACAAGATCCATTCTCCACAATAACCCAACATCCCACGTATCATGAGGTGGTGCTGAAATCATGTGATTCATTAACTTTTCCAATGTCTTGGAAGATAAAATCTAAAAAAGAACCAATGTTTCAAGGCAGGGGTGAGTATAAAATGTAGTAGGTTTTCCCCCAATGACTTCCCTATACATGAAACTATGATATAAATGATAGAAACATTTATATAAATCCATTTATGTAAAAAATTATGAAAAACTGATTATAAAAACAAAATAATCATGTTCCTAAACCAATTGTTTCCCAATGTAAAAAAGTTCCATCTACAAATTTCCAGCAAGTCGTGCCTTCATAAAAACAATCAAAGAAGGATTTAAAACTCATTTCCAAATATCCAATTGGCATACCCATTCCATAGTTTTCAACACACACACAGACATGCATGATTCATTTTAATGTTCCATACTCATTGTTAGTCTTCCATATCACCGTACATGGCTTCCTTTAATGGTATCTCTGTCCTTGCACACACTGTGTTGAAGCTATTATCTTGAATCTCCAACCTCACACAGTTTCTACTATTCTTACCGCACGGTTTGGAAAAACCATGTGCAGCCTATACACCTCTCCTTTTGTACCAAATTCATATTAAAGGTTCTCTCTACTCTCCCTTGCTTTTCCCTTACAATTTATAAATATACAAATCATAAATTAAGGGTTACATAACAGAAACATGGGGTACTAAACCTATAGATTCCTCAATATGATGAATAAATAATGATTAGAGTATGTTTTTTTCCATTAAATAGAATAACGTAATTATTTATATTATTTATATAACCCATCCAAAAATATCCTCCATTGATAAAAAATAAAACCCCAAATAATATTATATTCTACTACGGGTAAACATTGTTTCCCAAAAACAACAAAAACCTTGGATTTTATATCTGAGGTCCAAATCAATGGAAAAACAATTTACTCTAAAAATATAAATGTGAGTGACTTAATATAAATTTATATTATTAATATATTAATTTCAGGTTCTTGTGACACCCACAACATGGTTCCAACACTAATGAATAATTGATACATATATATATTTATATATATTGAATTTTTCAATTGTCCAACATATGGAATCCAATGTTTTTACATTATCCATTGCAATAGTGATTTTTAACATATATTGAACATGATACAAAATAAGGTGGGAGTACTAAGCACATATCAAGATCTCATGATACTAAGAGAGCACCTTCATGCTCCAATTGTTCCAAAGAACACAAAACTGAGCAATCGTCTGCCTATATAGGATCTTATCATGTTGATCACTGATCACCACTCTATAATCTAAGAATGTGGATCCATCATCATTGTATAGATCTCCCTATTCAATGACATGCAGCAAGTCATGCATGTACCTTATCAATTGAAACACATTGAATACATCATGTACTAAGTCACACTATTGTGGAAATTCCAAGTTAAAAGTGAACATACTAACCATCTATAGGATCTATAATTGCTTGATAAACCTCAGGTATAGCTTACTCCCATAAAAAATACATACATTTAGCGACATAGGTATACTCTCAATAAAACAATATTCTCATTTCTCACTCTCAAGAAGATAAAAATATTTTTCTCTGTAAGATTTATAAGTCTCTAAGTTGTCTTTATAAACTCACAATTCACCATAACCTTATCTTTCATTCACTATACCAATT
Source organism: Viscum album (assembly GCA_963277665.1). NCBI lineage: Eukaryota > Viridiplantae > Streptophyta > Magnoliopsida > Santalales > Viscaceae > Viscum > Viscum album. The sequence continues at coordinate 345,005,324 of OY728157.1, read as the reverse complement.
CTCTCCAAATGATAGATGTATCCCTGAACTATTTCTTTGGTAAGGTTGACCTATACAGTCTCCCGTATAGGGAATTGAATTGGGAGATACTAATAGTATATCAGTAACTATTTTTATAGCAAAAAATAAAAATGGTAAATGATCCTATATGTAATAGTTTGAATTCAAAAACAGAGGCTCTCAATTTATCATAAAAAATATGGATGGTTTTCTCATTATAACCATCTTCCTAAGGTTCTAATTTTATTCTCTTTTATAGCTAGTTCATGAAATTCTTGAGCGTACCTCAATATAGGCATGACATGAATTATTAATCATGGTCAAAGATGGACATAATGGGTTCCCCATGAGCCCAGACGATATCATACATTTAAAACCACCATAATATCATTGATGAAATATCTTCCTAACTGATAGAACTTTTTATGAATTATAAACATAGTCAAGAATCACACAGATTTCACCATCCCCTCCCAAGTTCCATCAAATCCCCCTCATGAAATACCTTGACATGTCATCATAGTTCCCTTATAGGATCATAAAAGGTTGAGTCAAACCTAATTGAACATGATTTTCATCCTTTACTAGCTGAAATCTGAGGCATAACAAACTAATATTGACAACACTCTACCTCATTCCAACCCACGAAATTATCCAATGAAAGTCCTTGTAAATATATGTCACACATATATGTAATGAAAAGTGGTAGTGTGGATCTCCCTAAACACATCCCCACACATTATGACAAGAACTAACATCCCCTCCAATAAAACATTGGTTTTCCCCTTACCTTTAGAAGAAAACCAATATACTACATATATGGATGATTTTGGATTATGTAAAAAATTTACAATCTTTATCTCCTAGAGGATCTTCACTCACACATGAAATAATATGTGGAGTTACCACAATCTACTGATGAAATTTTATGCCCCGCTCTTTTAATAGGGTAAACTTAATCAATGAAAACTACTAAAAATATTCATTCACTAATTGAGAAGGGAATTTCTCGCTATGTAAATATTCCACCATGTTTCCCTTCATGGGTGTGTAGATAATTTTGAATTATTATTCCTATAATAACTCCAAAAAATTTATAGGTATCAAGTCATGATCTCTCTCACATATAATGTGCGTAATACTCTAGTGGTATGACTATATAATGAAACTACCACCTAAGAGATAATATAAACAAGTAATCACGGTCAAGGCTACCATTAACAACTCTATGAAATAGGTCACTTAATTCTTCTCATCATATCTCAACTACCTTGAATTATAATTAATCAATAGCTTACTATATATAAATATTCATATAAAACCCACTCTAGAGGCACAAATAAAAAATATATTTGACACACTTCTCTCGAAGTATTAGTATAGAAGCACATTTCAACCTTTTTCTCATCTCCTTAATGGATTTATAACCCTGGTAACCCAAAAAAAATAACTTCCCTTTCTTAATCAAGGAACATAAATGGAATTAAATCCTATTAATTAATACCATGAACATATGATAGTTTATTTTTGAATCAAGGGAAATACACACTTCAAAAAAATCATGTTTTCTTCCCTATGAAAACAATTCATCAATAATCACTACATCTACTCCGACACATAAATAAGAGAAAGAAATAACCAAAAGGATAACCTCAAAAATTCAATACTAGAACATATAGATATTACATTTGTATTTAGTGCTCCTAAAGTATGTCTTTAACATCCCTAAAATTCCCTATATGTTTCACATAATATTTTGAGTGTGTTACAATTATATTGATAAATAAAACTAAGAATCTACCCATGTATGGATGGAATATCAGGTTAATAAGTTCCATGAACATAGAGGGAGAATTAGTCACACTAAAAAACATCACCGTTAAATCATAAGGCCTTTAAAAATAAATAAATTATATCTTCTAAATATCACCCCTATAAATAGTCAACTAATGGTAGTCAGACCGAGGATCATTCATTATAAACATAATCACACCATTCAACGTGACATAAATTTACTTAATCCATGGTAAGAGGTCATTGTTCTTGATTATCACCTAGTTCAGTTGAAAACAACTAATATAATTCCTCATGGTATCCTCTTTATTTATAAAAACAACATAGAAAACTTAGGGGACACATTGGATTAATAAAACCATTATCTCAATGGTCTTATAACTTCACCCACAACCCTCAAAGCTTGGTGGGGAATCCAATATGCTAAAGAATATATATGATTTTCCCTATCGTGAATGTTGATACAGAAGCGAATATCCAACCCCATAGTAATTCTAGAGAAATCATCTATAATAAATTTTTTATAATATTCTAAATCTTCTATCATCAATATTATTGTAGATCCAATAACACAAAGGGAAAAAATCACAAACTAATGGGTGTTAGGTTTCAAATTCATCATCAAGATCCCTGTTACATTTGAAATAAGATCCCCCTAACCCACAAATTAGAATATTGTCTCATCGATATGAATTTATATTACTCTCATTTGATGAAATTCTATAAATGAATACATCACTTATAATAATCATATTTAAAGGATAACATCATAATGTTTTATCATCGTGACCAAAATGTCCAGCAAGAGACAATCTCTACCAGACACAAATACACACGACTGAAACATGTTTTATATTGAATTAACTCACCATCTAGGAACCCATAGTCATAGATGATGGAGAAGAGATTATACTAGATGATAACACTCTCTTATAAAAGGGTATGGAGAGAAATGAATGGCCTTTCATTTTTTCTAAAAGTACCACATATAATATAGAGAATATATATATCAGACATTGAATAATACCGGGATGAGATAGTTCATATCAAATTTTTTCCTAAAACTATCCATGACTTGTACCATTTTCCTTCTGAACCTCTTATAGAATATCTCCTAGTGGTGGTGGGATTTGGTCACTGTATAACCCCCAACATCTCCTCACTCTAGGGCACCTCCATCCTCTCTTTCTGCACTGCCTCATCTAGGGTCTCCCAAAACATTCTTCAAATATCCCTAATCATTATGCAATATCTATTATATAGGTACATGACCTTATTATCCAAAATTGGTTGAATAAATAGTCAGGAAATCATTATCCATGTGACCACATCATTCATAAGCAAACCATCATCCCTCTCTAGAATGACTGGACCCTCTGGGTGAACCATGTACTTCCAATCAGTGTTTTTAAGTCCGAGAATGTGTATGACTTCTATTAGATCACCCTAGGAAATGAGTTCTGGAAGATAGTGAAGATTACATAGTCCCGTGATTTCCACTACTAACCCTAGCTTCCTAGGGTCCCTCTACTAGAATTTTATCATTCAATAAGGCATGTATAGGTACACCAGCATAAGTGGAAATAGAAAAGTAGTCTTCATTAACTCGATAGTAACCATAAAGTCCCTACCCAATTTTCTAACACTTGATGTATCCATACCACACCTTATCAACAGAATAATATGGCATGAAAACAAACCTCAAGGATTCTCTACAACAGACATACCACCATGACACACTTCAACAACCTTAGGGATCTTTATAGTTTGTAAAAATACAGGGCAGTACTCATCACATGATAACTATTAAAATTATTCCAATTAGTGTTTCATTTCCTCATTGTTCTATGTGGTCATACCCCACATGAACCTTATTTTCACTATGAATTAGAATTTTTTCGTTCAATACCATCAGATTAGCAAGGGTCTGAACAGGATAGAAAAAACATAACACTACCTCGATCGAATCCTCCACATCACATTTTCTATCATTTTACGAAAAATAATATGTATATATTTCTAGAAGTTAATTAATGAATTTAAGATATGTGAATTATCTTCTTTTCATGAATTATAGATTACATACCATTATGTAGTAAATCATCGCCTGGGACCTAGGGAGGTGGATCCATGTACTCCCCCTTGGGTGGGATCACATGTCTATTCCCTCCTCGAGGAGAAACCACATTAATAGTTCCAAAAACTAAGGACTTGTTTCTCAAATAGTTTTCATCGTGGCCATTTATCTTTACACAATATGGTTTTAATAATTGATTCATACTAAAATTTAACAATATACACCCTCGTAAGATGAGTAATCTGAGGAGATGACTCAAAAACAACATGAATGAAAAAATACGCAATGTTGTATAATTCTTGTATCATTTGATTACCTATAAAAGACACACCAACAAAATGATTTTACAATCTTTTTGTGAGATTCTTGATATATTTATACATCAATGTCTAGATCATCAAATGGGTTCTTGTACATAGATTTAAAATTGATATACTCTGACATCATTTATCTATTATCCAAATTCAAACCTTAAAACATGTAAAATGAAAAATCACAAAACCAAGTAAAAAGTCATTCTTATAACTCTATCGTGATCCAACCCATTAAAGACTCAATTGGGCATGTTGTAAGTTGAGAGTGACCCCCCAATCCTATCTTTATAAAGCCATGGTATGATGGTAAGACCCAATTATTTATATAAAATAAATGAGAGGCCTTATCCAAATGTACTTATATACATATACACAAAAAAATTTACATGAAACAGTTCATATATATATATATATATATATATTTTTATAACTGAAAAATATTGAGTGTAATCAATTCATATAAAACCCTCTATAAAATACAGCAAGGTAAAGAACGGTTATATATAATTGATATAAATGGAAAAATAAATTCATAACCCAAAAAAGGTCCAATATAAAAATCGAATATAAAAAGGGGAAACTAAAGAAGGACCATATCACAATATCTAATACTGAACATCGAAGCTTTTTAGTTCCTTCTTGTACCACTATGTTTAACTAATAGCGGGTCCACGAAGGCATTCACTTATTTACTAGAGATCATCATAATACAAAGGATGTTAGATTATAAACCATGTAGGGGTGAATATAATCATACCTAGTATGATTCCCCAAAAACAAATAGAGAATAAAATATAATATCATTATAAAGAATTAATTAGAAATTAGTAAAAAAAATCCAACATCTAATTAGAATGTAAAAAAACTAAATAAAGAATGGGGATCTCTATCTTTAGATCGAGTCAATGAATGATGAATATACCTATGTATTCCAATGGTCCCACTAAAAATGTAATTCAGAATGAGTTATCTAAAAATAATTTGAGTGGATGGCCAAATCCACTCTAATGGGGTCTATAGCCAAGGTAACATTATCTCATATTAGGGACCCACTTCTAGACAATCCCCGGAAACATTGGAGTACCCCTCTATAGATATTTGAGAAATTTGCCGAATATTGTGGGTGAGTACCAACAATACCTGTATAAATTGTTTGGAGGACTTAATTGCAATTGTTATTGGGGAATTTCATCAATTTCATTTATCTGATGATCAAAACTGATCAACTTCATTCATAAAGCATCTCTAGAGGAATCATTTTTCTTATAAATACTAATTTAATATCTCTAATATACTAAAATGGATTATATGATATTCCTCATGGAGAAATTACCTGTATATGATGATCAAGGGGGTCAAAATTAAGTCCAATGTATTTGAAAAAAAGGATTCAGTTATTAGGAACTGTACAAGGCCTGTACATGGGGACATATGATGTGTGACTTCACCCAAATATGTAGGAGTTTCATCTCATAGACATGACATGGAAATCCATGTTTCTCTATATAGCATGTCCCTTGGGGTACATGGAGTGTATTTTCACATGGGTTCATGGTTTTTTTCTATAAGTACATGGATCATATTCTTTGATAGGGTCACATGGTATTTGTTCACAGCCATAAGTAATTTGATACTTAGATTTGGACAAAACCCTAGCAGCCAATTTTTTTGGAACATGCAGTTTATTCCGCTTGAGTACATGTTTTGTATTCATGTTTTTCAAATAAAAAAATACGGACTTATTGTACAAAATAAATACAGTACAATTAGTAAATAAAGAAACATTTGACATCCTTAATATGTGAAAATTTGGGGATATTGTCATTAATCACCAATTATCATTATTTGATGTATGAAAAACATAAATATTGTATTTTTATAGGTATCCACCAAGAAAATGAACATTGTTTTGGGTCCTAATCCATGAATTAGACAACATAATTATTTTAATATTCATGAAACCATTTTTTAACCATCTATCCAAATCTTTTTCATGTATCCATTTTGAATTTAGGTTGTTTTCATGCTCATAATAGACTGAAAATGTCAAAAAACTGGACCCTTGTGCCAATGTTGGTGAATGTGAAGACCAGTGGTAAGAAAATCCTAATAATGAAGTGAAGTCATTAATTGATGATGATATTTTGTCCATGTATTTTATATTAAAAAGAACAATGGTGTAGAAAATGTGTAATAGATATATGTAATTACCTTCCTAAACACTAATTTATTACTGTTTTGTTTCATGTATAAAGATTTATGAAATAAAAATATATGTTATTTTTTGTAATAATTTGAATATAATGGCCTTTAATATAGAAAATAATGTGCCTTACCTCATGAAATGATTGATATTAAGTGAATAACGCATTCAATAACGGTGAATATAGGGATCTAGTTTCATTCATCATTCATATATAGAATACCCTTTATTTTTCATCATTGATCCATATTCCCATGTTTTCAATACCATGGAGTTATTTTTTATTCGTCTCTAATAACCCATGGTCTTTTAGAAAAACCAAGAGATTATTCATGATGACATATATATATATAGTATATGATGATTTTTGGTCGTAAAATAAATTTAAATAATAAATTAATTAAATTAATTAATTCATAATCCAAAATTAACCTTCTTTAAAACATAAAATGAGTACCAATGTTTTATTATTTGTAGTTTAGACCCCACATCCCAGAAACAACTGAAGCCTCAACATCTCCATGTGTTTTCTTGATCAATGGGAAATATTATTATTCTAAAAAAATGGGTGTGTGTGAATTAATATATATCAATATTTTTAACATTTAATTTATGGTTTTATTAAATTTCTCAATGTAAGATTACAACCATTATAAAAATTATAGATATATATATCCAAGGAATCAAACAATGTAATGTTGTGTAATTACATGTTTCTTCATCTATCCCTTATTTTTCGTCATTGAAGGAAAAATCAGTGATGGTGATTAGGTATGGATATAATATGGATTGAATTTAGTTGATTTTTTTTCAAATTGTACTTATTTTTCTAGAGAGTATACTTTTTCATCATTGTGGTGTATTTAGGTCTCATTTATAAGAAGAATCACGTTTTAGTTTTTTTAACACATACACAACTCTTTAATTTTTGACCTATTGATTTCTCACGTTTTAAAAATTATGTTTTGATTAATTAATTATAGTATTAATCATGTGGAGGTTTATTTTAATGGTAAACAAGCATCTAGTTTATTTTCCTTGCAATTTATGGTACATTTCAATTTGGTAAAATGTTGAAATTAGGTTTTAATAAATCAATCTGACTATGTGTTTTAAATAGTACCTAGATGTCCTTTATGAATGATGTTTTTGATACAATAAAGTGTTTTAGTCTTATATACAAATTTTAATATAGAATTAGTGATTCACTTGTCATTTCAAGTAGTAAATTAAATTACATGCTCTTTTTATCTTTTGAAATATTGGTTTGAATAAAATTTTGAGGCTAATAAACATCATTGGGCATATTATCCTATTATACCCACATATATATATTATAATTTATATAATAAAATAATTTTTTAATTAGTTTTTCATATTTATGTGGGAAACTATATTTTGAAATTACTATAATGGGGAACACATGGAATATAAATTTAAATAATAACCCCAATTGCTTAAAAAATAAAATTTAATTAAATTTTAATTTTAAAGGTCTATTTTATCTAGATTTACAATTTATGATATGTTTTATAAACGGTTTTTTGATATATTAATTCCATAATATGATTGTTTTTTTAAAAATAACTATAATTTGTCCTGAAATTATATACATGTTTTAGATAGGAAAATATTTTATAGAGGCATTAATGTTATTCATCAATATATTGGCTTGTTATTGGGTAATGAAATACATTTATTTATTTGAATTTTGATGCCTTTAGATATTAAAATGAAGATGGGGATCATTGTATGTAAGGTGTAATACTAGTAATAAGAATCAATTTTATCTTAAAGCACGTTACTAAATAAACCAAACATAGAAAATGGTATATGTATTATTATATGCATGTGACAATGACACTAGGCCATGGCATGTAATCAATAGTGGGTGATTGGATTTTGTTTTATTGGATGGGTGACACCATAAAACTTGGCTAAGTCATGTCCTCCTTAGTTCTAGTGTCAAGAATTGGACTCGAAAATAGATCACTAATTGATACAAATACCTAGGCCTCCTATATTATTTAAATGACCTTATTTTTATATCTATGGTGCATGTGTATGAAGATGTTGTTCTAATGGTTCTTGGTATCATTTATCAATTGTTAATATGTGTTTCTTACATTATATTATATAATTTTCAATATTTTATTTATTTTACTTCTTCATTCAATTATAAAAAATCATTGTGAGAAGAATTTTTATTAAATTTCTCTTGGATGTGATTTTTTAAATGATTCATTCAATAATAGGTGTGTAAGCCAATGTAATGATTACTAAGTGATTATTTTTATCTATATTTGAATGAAAAATTAATTTTATAAATATTAATGATGTGTGACTGGATCTTTTTATAATATGAAAAACAAATTCAGTACAAATATTTTTAATATGACTTGATAATTTATTATTTATTAAATTTTAATCATGTGGAATGGTGGGTGGGGTCTATGAAGAATTTCATATTTTTAGTTTTTTAAGAATATGGATGAAGGAGATTCAGTGAAATCAGGTAATCATCTCTATGGAAATCTTATGATGGGTTTGAGTTTCCATTCTAATGATTTTTTCATTCATGTAATATATCTTGGAATACATACTCATTTAAAGAAACTCTATGTTCGATTAATTTTTCATCCTTAGAATTAGATTTAGGTATATATGGACTTGGCTAATCAAATGGTACTCACATCCCTTCAGCATGCATATTATGATAGGGTTCTAAAAATTGTTCCATTTTATGGGTGTATATAAGACCATATGTTATTGAGAAATGTTTATTTCAGTGTTCATTTTATATCATTGGGAATATTATCATTCAATGTTGGGAGATTCGATTGAAGATTTCTTATTTTGTTATCAATTTTCCCTCGCTCTAAGGATTCTCCAATTTGACATGCGTAAGTATGTGTTGTTGGTGTTTCCACATCTTGTTTCCCACCAAGTATCATATGAAAATAGAATGGTTTAATGGTTTGGTATCTAAAAAACCAAGTATTCTACGTATTTTGGAATGTATTTTATGCTTCAACACATTTGAAAACTATAATTCAGTTACTTATGTTTGGGTTATAATATTTAGATGGAATTGGATGTTGTGGAACCCTAAAATTCTATATGATATTTCTTCATCAAATATTATCCCTATAAAAATATTTTAGGGCATTAAACAATCATGATACGATTATTTTTCATTGTTTTTTGGTGAGGTGGGTTTGATGTTATTTCTTACTAAAATGGTTGTTTCAAAAAAATTGGAAATGATTTAACTCTCAGTATCATTTATGAAAAGATTCATAAATTTTTTTTAATAAAAAGGATCATTGGAAAGTCTAATATTAAATATATTTAGTAAATTATATGGTATATATTGTACATATATAGTCATGATAACGTTCACTATAGAATAAAATATTCTAAAACAATAGTAGTTATAGCATTGAGGAATAAAAGAATTCTGGGTTATGGTTCTCTGTTTAATTAATCTAGTTATATTAAATCAAACATTAAAATGACTAGTTTCTATATACATAAACCACTATAGTGAATTATAAATGTTTTCATGTTGTAGATAAATCATAATCCTAACCAAATTTAGTCTCTATGTGTGGTTATTTTTTTATCCAATAGATTATATAGATATTAATGGTGTGATATTTGGTGATTTCATTTAAATACAAGGACTGATAATGGGTAATGATAATGTATGGATTAGAAATCTATTTTGAACTCTAGTTTGAAGAAAAAAATCAATTTTGGTTGGTTTCTATGTGATGATAATAGCCTTATTGCATTATTATGTTGTTGGGACTTATTTATAAAATCCTATCAGTGAATACATTTAAGGACTAGGTACTCAAGTCATTATTGGGGGTAATTGTAATTAGTCTGGGGATATTTCATTAAAGAATTAAATAGATATTTAATACTTCTATTGTAATAATGGAGTTAAAAAATAGGTTATTACCTTTTTTAGGTTCCTATAGGGGGACAACAGAGTTCTCTTCTAGCCTTTAATGAATATGAGCAGTTGTAGGACTGTGGTTTTTTACTAGCTTGAAAGGCATATTTTGAGAAACATTAAATGAAGGGCCTAAATGTATTCACTTTTAGTGGTGGAAGTTAATGCATCCTCAATTGTTGGTTGTGAATGCAATGAAAAAAATTAATTAAAATGTATACTAAATATTATTTAGGGGAAATAGAATGATATTAGGTATAATGATCCACTGAATAGATCCCTTGGAAACATTGCAGTTAGGGGAATGAAAAATGATCTAGGGGGATTTTTTATCCCTGTTGAGGATGTTGAGACCAAATAAGGACAACTCTAATATCAGTACAACCATGAAAGCTAAATCAATGTCATTTACATATTGGAAGAACCCTCACTATTATTATTTCTGTTACATGGTAGATGTTTCTCACTCAGATGAGGACATTGAGGATTTTAAAACTTTTGAATATAATCTATAATGTTTCCATATTCAATATTATTGTAATGAAGGTAGGATTTTCTAGTATACTCCATATTTATCTTATTTTTGATATTATTTTTCTTTTCTTTCAAAAAGGGGATTTACCATGATGCTTTTCAAAAAGATAAAAAAATAATAAATTTATTTTCGGAAGGGGATGTTATATTACTATGCTAATTTAGTTGGATAGTGAATTGAACATCCCCAAATTATATTTTAAACATCAATTCACTCCAATTCTTAAAATATTTTCCCACATTAATATATTCCACACCATTTATTTTTTCAATGTAAATCCTGAAGGATGGTGTCCAATTATTAAAGAACATAGTTTTAATATAGTAAATCTGTTAAAATATATGAAAATGATGTATTCTAATTGAAAATAAAGTATTAACCATTTGGAAATAATATCGATATTTTTTGTAACCTATTTCGATGGATTATTGGGATACCGTGTAAAAATGTTTTCTTATATTGATGGATGAAATTTATAATCCTTCTAAAAAAATATTATACATACATAGTAAAACCATCATCTCTATGTATTTTAAATAAAAAAGTATTATATTTATGATTTGAATATATATATATATATATCTATTTAATTGATTTTTTTCTTAAATATTTATTTTATAATAAAAAAATGACAATTTTCCTTCACCCATAGTTGAATGAGTCGGATGGTGATTAGCATCGTCTGTAGAAATATAAATCAAAAGTATTAAACTTATCTCATTCTAATGGAATCACTGATCCTAGTTTATTTCTTGATGAATTTATTATATATATTTATGATTATGTAATAATGGTTTAGGTGACTAATGGTAATGATGAACATATGGATTAAATTTCATAATATGCCATGATTGAAACAATCAATGATTATCCTATAGAAATACTTATTATAAAAATTGAACATATAATATTGTATATAAATATTTTTTATATTCTAATCCTAGAGACGTATTTGTTATATCATTTTAATATGGAACACAGAATAAGTGGGAAAACTATCTCTATTTGTTTGAAGAGTTATTTCAGCCCACTAATTAATGTTCAACTCCTTAAAAATAATAGGAAAATTTTAGGTGACCAATAATTAGATAAAAAACATGTTAATATATTGGTAGTAAATATATATTCAAAAGGAAAAAATTAAAACCCATTAATTGTAGGCTTAGATATGCAATATTAGTGGTTAGGTTTATCCTCAATGTGTTTTTTCATCATTTTATTAAATAAAATTATTATTGGATGAATTAACAACAATATGATCATAGGGAATAAATGTTAACATATAATTTATAAATAATTTAAAATTGTGATATAGCTATACTTGATAATTCTGATATGATTAATTAATATAGATAATGATCTTGTTATATCAATATTGTGGTCAATAATTCATTAATGAATTAATCTAAAAATATCCATTAATGATAATGAATCTGATAACAAAATTTTTAGTATTTTGAGTAATTTCATAAATGAGAAAAATGTATTGGTTAAATATTAAAACATCTCAATAAATTTTCCACTCAACCATGAAAGAATGTGTACTAGTGTTCACTCAATTTTCTATAGGAGGAGGTCAATTTCCTATCTTTATTAAGATAAATCCTGAGAGGATATATATATGTTGTGTGAATTCCATAAATAAAATATGTTTTGAAAAATAATTTCCAGAAAAATAAAAATATAATATAAAATGGAATATATTTCAATATTTTGAAATATTGGATATTTTCACAAATACACATAAAAAAATGTTCTTTCTAAAATAATCCCAATATCAAATGAAAAAATTATTATTATCTACCATGAATTCGACCAACTTATGATAAGTTTAATAAAAATTCCCAAATAAATTAATTATTATTTATTTGATAGTTAATAAAAACTTTATATCATTTCAATCAGGCCATTAACTAATTTTGTAAATCCACCTAAAACTTTATCATTCCTTTAATAAAGAATTTTTTATTTAAATAAATTATATGTTTACATTATGTTTTCAATAGAATAATAAATATTATATTATCTAACTACTAAAAAATTATATAACCATCATCCAATAAATATTATAAACCTTAATACGTGGGTATTTAATATATATAATATAATTAACCATTATATCTATTATTCAGTGACCAAACAATATTAATTATTCATACGATACATATTAAATTAAACTAAACTACGACTTAGGATACATTATATGTATGACCCTCTTGGACGCTTTCTCAATGAAATTATTTAAGCATTAAAAGAGTTCAGGATTGGCATCAATAACCATTTTACTTAACCCGCATATAAAGAAGATAAATACCTAATGATATCAAATTCTTAAATATTAAATTTGTGTAATATAATACCTCTTTAATGATATCTCATCATTTAGGTTTCATACTTATATCATTGACCTATATGCATGATATATATTTATTAAACTACCTAAAATGAACCCCATAAAAATAGACCTTGGTATGTGATTAATTTTATTGGTTTTTACAATCCTATGGAATGAGAAATCTTCTTCCATTAACATTAATAAAAAAATCATTTCATTATATATTTAATCTATGTAATATCACATTTTACAAAACAAACATATCCAATATCACCATGATCATATGTCATCATGATTTTAATCAATACATCAAAGTATATGATTCAATAAATATAATAATAATATAAATTATATAACACATAATGAACAATACACATGTTTTTATATAGTAATATCTAAGACAATGAAAAATAGTGAAATTATATTGAATTTATTTCCCTCAAAACTATCTTCATTAATGATTACGAAGTGACAAACTACATGAGAAATATCATCATCATTTTATGAGTGTCCAAAACAAGATATTAAAGACAATATCAATACCAAAATTTGTTAGATATTAATTCTACTACACATTTATTATTATTAGATAAACCACGTTTTTGGTTCAGTGGAAACATAAAAATCAATCACTCAACATGAAAAAAATAAAATGATTTCCAAAAAAATCATAAAACAATAAATAGATATAAAAAGAAAACATTTTTATATGGAGTATTAACCATTGGTGAACATTTATTGGATATACAAATATATAAAATAATGATATTTTATGTAAAATGCAGTGTATATATGATACCTTAATTGGAAATGAATAAGATTTTAAATATAGTAAAAATAAGATAAATTTATTGTGATACCATCCACCTCCAAAACCTGCAAGTCCAAATGAGTGACAAGACACATTTTTCTAGTTTTATACAGGGTATAACGACTATATCCTTTATTATGTATATGTCTTTCAAATATAAATCAAACTCTATTAGCCTTACATACTTTATTATTTCCTCTAAATACTTACCAAAATAACAATAAAACCCTGTTATTTTTATCACTAAAATAAATGGTTAATTTAACTCCATGATATTTGGAGAAATTTGTTTTCAAATTAATTTAATATATTTAAATATTTTACATTTTTCACAAAGATGAATGTATCTTGTGTTATATGAAAGAAGGAAATAATTGTATTTTCATAAGAAAAAACTTGTCTAGATTTTACTACACGCAACACAAAGCTAGGTTTATGGTAACTACAAAACTATGTTTATCTTTTGTTACACAAAATATCCATTTCCATCGATATACTGAGATACATGCAAGACCATGTTTTAACAATACTAAAATGTAATTTTAAAAATAATTTTAAAATATTATTATTTCTTACACCTAGATATTATAATAGATGTTATGAATAACATTAAATAAAATGAGAAATATACATATAAACATGTATATAAAATGAATACTTTTAATCAAATTATTAGAAATTAATTCTAAAACTATTTGAAAATAATGAAATTTCATTTCGAATAAAAGAGTTTTTCTACTTACAAACACAATTTTATCTTAATAAATATAACAAACCAATCTATATGAATATTTTAAATATTATTTGTATATTATATAATAAATCAATATGTTTTTGTACACATCTATATATTGTATAGGAATTAAATAATATTTGATCAAATTATATGAATAAAAAATGTATTTTTCTAAAACATATATTTACCACCTTTAAATGGGGAACCTATTTAAAATCAATTTTTTTTGAATTTTATATTTTTTATTTGAAAAAATATATATTTATTAATGATTAATATATATATTTACATTGGGTGAATTGTTTTTTTTGAGAGATTTCATTTTTTTATAAATTGTGAAAGATAATGAATTTTAATTGAAAATTTATTTTTCATCTAATTTATTAATATAGGTGAAAAATGATATAATTTTAATTGAAAGTAATTTTTTTAATTTTACATCAATTAATCCAAATTTTCCATTGGAACCAATTTCACATTGTACATGGATATATAAAAACATTTGAATCTTTTAAACATTTCCACTTAATAAACATCTTATCGTGGCACGTCTGTGGGATAAATTTTAGAATATTTTTTCCAAATATATGTGTATAATTTGGGAAAATATATTAAAATTTTAAAATAATAATATAATATAATTTATAATTAGAAAAAAAATGTTTTTATCAAAAAATATTCATGAATGTAATTGAAAATTAATGATAGTGATTATGGTAAAAATGATTTTACTTAGTGGTAAAATATTTTTTTTAGGGAAAAAAACATAATAACATTTCCATAGTCCATTTTATGGAAATATTTAGACCATTTGCAAACTTTTATAAAAATTGAAAAATTATTATATGCACACGATGTAAGGGAGATCTCCCAATAGTGTTTATCTTTTTATATTCAATAGAATCTTAGTCCTCTATTATAAAATGGTAACTCACCCCCTCATTTATTTACACATACAAATCAATTTGAATCACCCAAAAAATATATAAAAATCTAAAACACTTATATATATTCAACCAATAGGCCCCAATTTATGCATCAATAAAACCACAAAATTCCATTGGTGAGAACGAATAAGAGTTTTCCAAATAATAAGTAACACCCTACCTCAAACTCGTTTGCTTTATTTCCATTATCCATTACATAAAGTCTTAACATTCAATTATATAATTAATTTATTATTATAAATATACTAATATTATTTTATTGTATGGTTTTTACCTACACCTACACATAATTCTCTCATATGGGTAAAAAACTTAAATATAAAAAAAATTATATATTATATTTATAATATAATTATATTTATTTTATAACAAGTTAGTATGTGTACTAAGAAAGTAAAGTCTTAAGGTAATGATTTTATTATCTCATTTTTATTAATGTTATATTAATGCTTTACTGACCACTCATTTATTTTATGTTTTATGTGTATATCCAATTAATATGTTATGTTATTATTATCCTTAGTTTTATTGTTATTTACATATCCTTTTTATGATATCTCTTTTTGGGGGTCTATGATTCAAAAGTTACCAAATCTATTTGTTAATTTTGTCTCAATTTTCCTTCATTGAGACACATGCCATGTTGTACGCCAATATTATTATAGGATCTGTATACACTAACAATTGAATATTATATCATGGATATGGTACTCCATAAAAACATACCACTTAAATAATTTAAATAATATAATGAAAATCTAGAGATAATTATTAACTATAAGAAATGAATTGTCAGGAATTATTTTGGAGATTAACTACCACCCATATAGAATTAAACCCTTTAGAGGATTTGAGTAGTCCAACCAAAAAATACACTGTGATGTTATCCAATTTCCATTTTGTTATTTTTAATGGTTGAAAAATCCCCTTTGATTTTTTATTTTATTCTTAACTTCTTGGAATACCATGTATCAATATTCCAGTATTATGATATCCATTTTCAATCCATCCCACATGAAGTATTATATCAAGTCTCTATACGTCTCCATTCATCCGGGGTGAATAGAGAATGAATAACTATATGATACATCTTATATATCATTCTTAATAATTGGTATGGATAAAAAACTAATATCATTCCTAAACATTATCATTCCATCCTGATTAATTTCAATCTATTGAAAATTTATACCCTTCTTTTGTTGTTTTATATCATCTTTTGTCACCTATTTAATCATCAAGTGGATAGAGGGTTGATAATTAAATTGAGTAGGATAATATTTATCCCATTATTTTTCACTTCTAGATCCATAAATTTCAACTACAGAAATATTGGATCCTTTATTATCACAGTCATGGATAATCTTGTATGATCATTTCGACTCAAAGCATCAGTCACCTTGTCCGCTTTCCCATCTAGGTAATGCATTATGTAGACAAAATCTGTTATTATCTATAAATAACTTATCTGGAGCATGTGTAACTCCTTATATGTCAATATATTTTTATGAATTTTATGATCAATATTTATATCACACTTTAAACCTTAATATAAATCCTCTATATTATTAATTGATTAATTTCCATATCAATATTGAAATATTGATTTGGGTAATCCTATGTATAAATCTTCAACTATCGTATGGAATATGATATAGCCATTTGATTCATAATAAAAAGACATCTCAATCCATTCCTGGATGAATAAATATAGATTAAAAACCCTTCTCCGCTATGAGATAATTTAAGGGCATGTTCCCTGAATAACATTCTCTTTAGTTCAATTAAATTTTCTTCACAGTCATTGTTCCAAAGGAACATGGCACCCAGCTCAGTTAACATGGTCTGAGGATTGGATTGTCACAATAGATTATATAAATCTAATCAATAATATTCATCTGTACTAATAAAATTTTGGATAATTGTCACCATGGTTGGCCTAGGCCAACATTAAATATCTTCTATCTTTGATTGATCTTCAACTATAACATCTCTTGATATTATAAGACTAAAAACATTTAAATCTAAATAAACTTTTATAAATTTTATTAGAACATATCCTTCCTTTGGGACATTAAAAAAATTATAAAATGGTCATCATGCACTTATATTATCATTAAGTAGATAATATTATCATCTATGAAGACTACCAAAAACTGATTAAGGTAATCTATAAAAAAATTATTTATTGAATCCATTATGATTTCAGGGGAATTCATAAGACAAAAAAAGAATCACAATATATTATTAGTTTCTATAACATTTATGAAATGTTTTCTTGGGTACATCTTCTTTTTTTATGTAAATGGAATATATCCTAAATGAAGAACATCCTTGGAAAAGTATTTACCTTCATATAGTTGATCAAACAAGTCGTCAATAGAAGGAAGCTGATACTTTTTTTTGATTGTGATATTGTTATACTCTTGAAAATCATTGTACTATCACATTAATTCAAATATAATTTTTTAAAAAATAATAGTTGCACTCCACAATCACACAATTGGCCTAATGAGTCCCTTATCAATTATTTTATGGAGTTCCCTCTTCAAATCCTAAAACTCAATTATGATTATTCTATAGGAATTCTTTGAAATTTATTTGGAACCATTGATGTTTATTATCATGAAATCAACATCATATTGTGGCGCAATGCAAGTAAAATATTCTAAAAATACATCAAATCATTTATAAAAAATAGGCTTATAATTGATGAAAAATTTCTCCCTTATAATTTGTGAGAAAAATCTATTCAGAATGGAAATTATGGCCCATACATTGGATGTAATCTCGCAACAGAGTTTATACACAACATTAAACTTATATAAGAAAATATGTAGGTTTGAAATATAATACATAATATTCCATCCTCTAAATATGATGTTATATTTATGCAGACAAATCTAATCCATGCCGAAGATGGCATCGAATTAAAGTAAAGGAAAAATGACGTGATTTTCATGAAACACATTCCAACCAACATCAACTGGAGAGGAATCATAGGAATAATATTCAATCATTGTATCATTAATGGTTTATAGACAAAATTTCTTAGATAATATTTTTGGTGGAATCTTATTTCCCTTTTAAATTTCATTATACATGAATGTATGAATATATTTAGAATAAAATAAGACATTAGAAGTTCTAGAGTGGATGGAAAGAGTAACTTTCACCACATCACAATATCACCCCTCATTAGAAATCTTGATTATACAAGATTTTCAATTTTCCATTGTCTTATTAGATTCATATCATCAGTCATCATGATTAAACTTATATTTTAGGAATTTTTTAGCACAATACATGTTCTCCATGAACTTTTACCCCTAAACTGGGGGAGGTTCATTCTATTCGATTTTCTTTACATTCACATTGTTATCTAAATTCATTACATCCCATCGATAATCAAATGATTGATGTCCCTCCCTTCTAAATATAAAAAAATTATTAGACACCTTATGATAGTTTACTCCAGGATTATTCCCAGATTAATATTAGAAAGGAAATCACGTCTTTTTTGTCTTCATGATTTTTGTATTTTCATTTTAACTTCATCATTCATTCCTTTTTAAAACCATTTCACAGATACATAATTCCAACCTCAATTTCAATTATTATTGAAGAACTCACAGACTCTTCATAGCTACTAATGTCTCTTATGGTTAATTACCTCTTAAGGATTCAATTTATTCAACTAAGGAACCAATAAAATTTACTTTTTATTTGGATGATAATACAAGAATCATTCATTAAATGTTTTGTAAAATTATCCTCATAGGTTCTAATAGATTCATAATCCATTTTACTTACCTCAACAAACTCTTTCTCTATATTTTTAGATTGAATACTAGTGAATTATTTAGTAAAAAATAGTTCTTAAACTAATCCCAATCCATGGATTCAATTTCATCATTCTACATTGTATTCTTTATTTGATTCCACCACTACTCTTGTTCACATTCTAATAGATAAACAAACATAATGAAATTCTCATCCTCTAAAAAATGGATAATGGATAATTAATATTCAATGGTACTGATCCATTATTTAATAATATGGGGATCATATGACCTACTTAAAGAAGTTGGATCTTACCACATGATGGACTCAATAGTATGTTATTCCCTCCATTTCTCATTTGAAAGTCCAGTATGATTCATTACTAGAAAATTTTGGATGGGAATAGGAATGTGATTTTTCATTAATTATCCCATGTATTTTAGTTACTAAAGTGAGAAATCATTGCATTATCTATCACACATAGATTTAATGTGGTTCCTTTAGGTTGAATCCTTTGTCTAAAACCCAAAATCATATATTAGAAACCCTAATCATAGGTGGGAAATAAATAATAATGAAATGGAATATAGATGATGTCCAAATTTTGATAGCATCTTAAATATTTGACATGTTTGGATTATCCTAGGTTATTCATAGGCAACATATATTAAAATCATTCATGATTCCTCATAATGATTTTTTCAATTTCTAAGGGACATATTCTAGAGGTACCAATAAAAGTGTGTAGCCATGCTCAATGTCACGCACCAGTTCCTGGACTAGTTTCTCTAAATATGGGTTTTTGGGGTTTGTTACCCCTATTTACTTCTATTCGAGATCCACATCCACCTTCAGTATCCAGACTGGGATGTATTTTTGGGAATCCCCTCACTC